>OY759191.1:0-1249596 GCA_963662085.1 Eupithecia inturbata | reverse complement strand
CTAAACGACATGACTTTAAATTGTAGACGGAACTGTAGACAGAAGACAGGAATGCTGGAATGGAACACTTGACAGTTCTAACTTGTTACTATTCTTTGATTATATTTTTTTTTTCTATTTTCTTTTTTGAGTGCTTCTTTGTGACCAAGTGGTTAATTGATAACACTTTAAATCAAACTTTACAATTGTTTATAAGTAGGTATTTTTCTTTACAAAAGGGTAAATTATTAGCACGTCATTCATCTTGACCTTCAGAGATCAAACACTTGTACGACTTTTATATCCTTATCAAATACACGAGAATAAAAAAAGATACGATAAGGTAACGCTTTTCAAAATCAATACGACGCAAAATAAATCCTAAATAATCAATTGAAATCATTTTTTGTCCGGTTGAAGAGCTATTGAGACGCAAACGTGTTAAGATGTGTATTATTGTGTTTTTATTGATTTTAAGACCCGGATTCTTTGAAGAACATATCGGTCAATTAGTTTACGAGGTTTGCTAAGTTGTTTTTCATCTGACAAGGTGTATATGAATAAAAATGATCGATTCTACTCAGCAATTACAGACTAAGATAATATAAGTTTTTTATAAGTACTGTTATTTGATTTGAAATATATAGTAGCCCGATCCTTATTATTATGTGTTTCTCATTTCCATCATCTCGGGCATTATAGTGACCCTGCCCTTTGAGATATACATAAGAGTCCAGGTTTGATATCTCATTAATCAAAATCGCTTTAGCAATTTGGGTGCTTCAGGACAGTGAAGAGTATCAGTTAAACACATACAAAAAAAGTCGCGAGTAAAAATAATGTCACTTCGGTATGTATGTGTGTCCTCACCCATTATTCTAAAGGTTCTGCAACTCGCTCGTATGTTACGTCACACTTTCCGGCATATCTAAACAACAATTAACTTTAACAACAATGTCCATTCAATGATGTCCAGCAAAATTACTGCTTATTATTTTTTTTTCCATTTAGCATGAAGTTTATTTGAAATTTATTTTACTTTTATTGCCATTTCTTTAATTAAGCATGACAGTAATTATTTGAAATATTTTGAAGTTTGTGAACCTATGTAGCATATTTTATGTAGGTACCTATGTAGAAGCATTGATATTCACATGCCAGTTATGTCGCGAGATATGGGGATCAACTTATTTATAATACCACCTTTGTAATTTACCATGTCTGATATGAATAAACTATTTGATTTGAAGGAAACCTTGTCTCAAGTGTCAAAATTCCTCATTGATCTATAGTGTGAATCCAGCTTTAGAATTTAACGACAAAAGGTGTGAGCACAATCACTTCTCACCATTCCCGCTACAGTTCTATTATCTAATAGAAGTTGAAAGGTCATCGGGTATAACTCTTGGATAGGCTTTTAGAGCATGTCAACGCATCTCGAAATGTTGTTTATACGACGTCTGTTTCAACATTGGGTTGGGGTGAGGTTATAGTGCGAGCGATTTAAGATTGTCGCTCATCTGAAAAGCACCGCTGCAGCACAGCACAAAAATGTGCATTCAAATATGGGCTCGTAACATTTACATATTGATGGTATCAGATGACAGATGCTTGCGGACGCGTTTGAAAATTGTGTGAAGTCATTTTGTCTTTTTAAAATGTATCTAAAGATGAGAACGAGTTTAAGCCAATACTTGAATGCACATGCACACATTTTGCTCTGTGTGGTAGCGGTATTGTATTTATTTTGTATTGGTATTGAATTAGGAAAGCTTGCCCAGTTATCGATCTATTATTGAGTAATATAACGCTTTTCTATGGCATAAACGTCACTCAAGCATAGATCAACCACTAAGCAAGCTTTCATGATACGGGCACAGTATGGAGTTGTCAAAAACAACGGCCGGGTTGTCTTCGGCGTCGAACTTAAGAGAAGTGATTATGAGTTTCATTATTTATTTTTTAAGTGGTTTATGCTGTATTTTGTCTAAATCTTAAATTTACAATGCGATCCTTAGCGGTTGAGTACTCCTATTTACTACTCCTATTTAGCCCGTCACTAAAATATTAAATTGTCCCGGTAGCGTGTAAAATACAGAATCATCAAGGATGAGTAAAGCTTTCCCAACTATAAAAAATCCAAGATCCAGTTCTCAGAGTCATATAAGTAGCTGAATGTCTTAACGACTGTCAAAAGTACAGCTGATGGAGAGATATATTTAGAAAACCAACAAGATCTTCATGCTTTAGTCTGACTGACTGAGAAAACATGCACCATGACTAGGAAAGCACGTTAAGCCGTTGGTACTGCGCCTGACCTCTCCCCGGTCCTGTCGGTCTGCCGTCCCATAGGATTATGAGGGTGAGAGAATAGAGAGTGTACCTGTGTTTTCGCACACACTTGGGCACTATAATATGTCCTGCCAGGGCGCTTGGCTTGTCTCCGTTGAAACAGCCCGACGTGGTCGAATATACGGCAAGGAGGATATAAATCATCATCAAGTACCAAAATAAGATCGCTGCCCGCTGCCTCTCGAACCAAACCCCAACGTGGGCGTCTAACCGATTTACTTCATTGACTTATACTAATGCGTGGTATCTTTACTGGTCTATTTGGACCATTTTATGTGCGCTTTGCCTGTTTTCTACTCAATACTAGTATTTCGTGTCACGTCGAATCAGTTTAACTAAAAGGACAGGATAGGGAGGGAGTGAGGTTATCGATTTGTAACGATTTTATCGACCTTTTTGTTGGGTTATCATCGACAAGGACCGGATTCTTGGGAACTTGGAATATATGTATGTTATACCAAGTGCATAATTTATTATATTATTTATTTATTTTGAGCGCTTTGAAGAGTAAATTCCCTACATGTTAGGTACTAGAAAAATTAATAAAATAGAATATTTGATGTTTGAAATAAAATATTTGATGTTTGACTCATTATTAATCAGAATTAGCAAGCTGAAGTGGCAGTGGGCCGTCCAATTCTCGCGAAGAACCGACAACCGCTGGGGTAAACGTGTTCTCGAGTGGAGACCGCGACTCGGCAAACGTAGTGTAGGACGTCCTCCAGCCAGGTGGGATGACGATCTGCGAAAGACTGCACGCAGATGCTGGATGCGGCAAGCTGAAGACGGGGCGCTATGGCGCTCATTAGTGGAGGCCTATGTCCAGCAGTGGACTAAGATAGGTTGATGATGATGATATTGTAGTACAATATACATATATGTTTAAAGCCCTGTATTTGTATTGTGTTGTATGTATAATATTGATAAAACTTTTTACTGTTTGCTCCTAAAATCTGTGTACTAACTCTTAATTAATTATTCTTTTTTGTTAGATATAAGATATATTTTTTCTATTCATTAATTTGTACAATAATGTGTTCATTCATCCATTCCTTGATGTGATACCTACACCTTGGGACGCAAAAGTATTTTTATGAGCTTTTTCATTTCACAGCGACGTCTTTGCTTTATTATCATGTTATTTCTATAATAAGCGTACGAATTGGATTTTAGAACGATAATGGATCGTAAATGACTCAGTGTCTAATTTATAACGCTTATGATTGATTTAATAATGTTCGTTTTCTTTTAATCTTATTTTATTAGAAGACATGACCAAGAAAATAATAAAAAAGTAATTTGGTATTACAGTTGTCACGACAGTTTTTAACAAAAATTTATTGAATAAATAGGTAGGTAAGTACGTAACATGTTATGTGTTTGTTTCAAAGTCGATGAAATAATTATATATAACTAGCTGGCCCGACAGACGTTGTCCTGTCTTAACTATGAATATTGAAATTTTCTAATTTTCCGCGCAACTTTCTTATTTTTTTCTTTTATAAGAACAATAACAAACCCAACAAAATAGAATTAGTGAAATCGGTCCAGCCGTTCACGCGTGCTGCTCATTAATTTTTATATATAAAGATTTTTATTCTTGGAAGTTTAGGAAAACTTACCGCTCATAAATACAAAACAAATGTAAATATATGAAAATTACGTTTTCACTAATAGAAGTGTCCAAGTAGTTGTATTAAAAAAATCAACTAAATATTAAGTGTTATGGGCCATAACACTTAATATTTAGTTGATTTTTTGTTTGCCATAAGTTTGGTTTGCCATAACTTATGGCAAACCATATGTTACGTTTGACATGATTTGCAATGGAAAAAAGAATAATTGGGTGTTAAAGTTTTATTAAACCCATTTATTGATTTGATCAATGAATTTATTGGTTTCGAAATTGAATCGATCCTTCATCGATAAATATCGATTCGGCATGTAAATCGCTATTTTGTTCGTGTTTCTAATTAATAACTCGATCGAGTTCGTTACCTAAGGCCAAGATGGTCACGATTTTGACCTAGGAGTAGGAGTAGGAAGTTACCCTACTGACTAATAAACTAATAATTCAATCGATAATAACAAATATTTATGTGAATTTATAAACAAGAGGCGCAAATAAGCAGGTCGCGACCGAGCCTACGCATATGCTCCCCTTGGAGTCGAGACCCTATTTCCGTAGGGAACCGAGATTCTCTGGATTTTTTAAAAAATATCTGAGCGTCTGGTCGAAGCGACGTGTGACCCAAAAGGTGGTGAATATCTGGTGCAGCGCATCAGCATTGTCATACAGCGGAGCAATTCAGCCAGCGTCTTGAGGACGCTTCCGACTGGTATTGATATGGATCAGTTGAGCTAACTGTAAATTGTTTGCAACAGTCTTCAGTTAGCTCAATTGTTTCAATTGTAAGTACTAGTTCTAATTTGCTTCTATTATTTGATTGTGAATTACAATTTTTTTTATTAAGTTAAAGTTATGTATTAAAAAAATTAGGGTATATAACGTGCAGTTCAAGTAACAACGAATAAATACACGCACTATAATATTACCTAGCTCTCCGATTAGATAAATAGATAGATAATACTTTATTGCACACTTAACTTAGAAATTTACCCAGTCAATACTTATTCCATAATTGGCAATTGGCGGTCTTATCGTTCAAGATCGATCTCTCCCAGACAACCTTGAATGGATTAGATCGTTGGATTGTACATGGGGTAATATCTGTGTGCATAATAATAAAGGTATTTACTACTTAGAAGGTAACAACTATATACTTTTACTACCGATTACCTACCGAACTATTTTTCTTAAGACACATACTTATCCATGTGCAAAGGATGAATACAATCTCTGATGTAAGCTGAGCTTGTGTTTTAGGAACCAGATGACTGTTTTATGATTAATTATGTAAAAAAACTTCATCGTCACCCTGGTATTAGTCCACAACTGGAACTGGCCTTCACTATGAGCACCATATTTCAGCTTGCTGTATGTAAAAATACAAATTAGTAAATTGAAATTCAATAACACGTGTCGTGTTTGAATCAAACCTTCATCTGAGTCAAACATGTGTTTAAGCCAGACCTTCACCGACTGTGCCATTAAGGTCGTCTACCAAGGACGTAATATTAGGGACCTAAAAAATGTGTAACCTTTAAAATTCCTATCAACTGACACAATCGCAGCTCAAGACTTTTAGTGGGTGTTTTACAAATATGAGGCCAGAGAGGTCAAGCGGATATTTAGAAAAGTTATATAATGTTCACGGCACTGTCAATCAGGAATGATTAATTAACTAGAGCCGTTTACAAAAAGCTTTTTAATTTCAACCTTGGACGGAAGACGTTAGCTTTGATAGTTGTTTGGGAGAATGGACAAAAATGTCTTGATCTGTGAGACGCCTCATTAAACTTATTTGGTAGTTTAGGAGGTTGTTGTGAGCTTTTTATGTGATTGACTACCGAGGAATATAATTTGGAATTATTCTACATATTCCCTCCCCTGAATGTTTTATTGGAGAAATTTAATTACAAGGTAGTATCCATAAAATAAACAAATCAAATAATATATATATTATATTTAAATTTTTGATGCATTCCGTTGTTTTAAAATTTGGATGAAAATAAATTCTAATTCTTTTCCCAAAAAAAAAAACAAGTGTGAAGTTTTTGATAAGAACTTACTATTTTCTTTGTAAAAGATATACTAACTGTTATGATATTGCTTTGTGCTTGTTTTATAGATCTCAAAGTTTCACATTTACCTCTAGTGTTAATAATCAAGCAAACAGCTCCCGGTCTACAAGCCATCGGTATTCTATACATGATAGCTTATTTAGATTTGATTGTGCAAGTGACCGATGACCGCTGGAATTTTGACTTTATGGGAATCTCAACGGTGAGCTACGGATGTGAGCTACAGATGTGAGCTACGGATGTGAGCTACAGATGTGAGCTACGGATGTGAGCTACAGATGTGAGCTACGGCTTAGTGTGGTATTGAAAAGTTAAGCTTTAGAAATTACTCATATGAATGGAGGATCGAATGACGCGAAAATGCAATTTAATTTGGGAAGTATTTTTTTCTTATTATTTGAGATGCCCCTGGCCGAGGCTTCGCATCCATTTGATAATAAGTAGCCTGGACAATATCACACTATTATTATAAATGCGAAAGTTCGTGTGGACAAAGAACTACGCAAAACCCATATAAAAATTAGATGTCACGATCACTTTTCGATACTATCGTCAACTGGACTCGGGCCCTGATTTCTTTACCATTCTAGAACTATTTCATACGAGTATTTTAGTCAATCTATATTATTAAGTAGGTACAGTCATGCCCATAACCTATCTAGACATGAAAACCGTGAAGCGTGCGCCAATTACGTCGCGCCTTACAGAGTACGCCATAGACAATAACGTCAAAGGTAGTATATTGTTATGCAATTTTTCAATTTAATAATAATATTTGCTTAATAAGACATTCGTGAAGGTGCGGCTCGCGTTATCACGACACTGTAAAGGGGAGTTCTCAAAGATCAAAAGAAGT
Source organism: Eupithecia inturbata (assembly GCA_963662085.1). Classification (NCBI taxonomy): domain Eukaryota; kingdom Metazoa; phylum Arthropoda; class Insecta; order Lepidoptera; family Geometridae; genus Eupithecia; species Eupithecia inturbata. The sequence continues at coordinate 1,242,704 of OY759191.1, read as the reverse complement.
CCTCTAATACCTCTAATATCCTTACCCCATTCGGTACATGACATGTCATGTGTTTTTAAAAGTAATCTATTAATTAATAATTATAGATAGATGGAATATACTTTATTGCACAAAAATTGCACATAGGCGAAGCATTCTCTACCTGCTAGCCTTTATGTAGTGTTAACAACAATTTAGTGGCTAGATAACAAAAATTACAAGAAACAAAAAAATACAATTAATAAATCGTGACATTAAATATAAAAAATATGTAATACTCACAATAGTTATATAAATACGTATCTATATACTAAATATGTAAGTAGGTAATCCTGAAATTTCTTAAGTTAATCTTAGTTAAAGTAAATTTGAACTCATAATAATAGTTAAAAGCTTAGATGTTGTTTTCGTTTATTTAATTTAAGTAGAAATCAAAGAATTATTTTTTAAATAATCATTGATTGTAGCTCTTTGATGGTGATTTTGCAAACATACACTTACAGTTATTTTAACATATTTATTTTTATTGTGATGTTAACTAAACCGAGAGGTCTAGTCAAAATGACGAGCAAAGTAGGTAGAATCTTTATTTATAATTATTATTAGATTCAAAAGTTTCTACCTACTTTGCTCTGATTATCAACCATTAAAAGTACTTTAAAAGCCGGACTATAACTAGTGTAAACGACCCTTTATAGAACAGTTCCTCATCCCCTCGCGTTCTCATCGTAATTTGAATTCGATATTTGAACGTCGCTCCGTCAACGCGAGCATAGGAATTTTATAAAGCGAGCTGTTGACGGTGCGTTTTTGACGCTGAATGCACATTTTAGCTGGGACCAATATCCAATGAGGTACTCGTATTATGATTAAGTATAACCAATGTCAAAACAAAAAAGATTTTCACATGCAGGGAACATTGGCAAATAACCGGTCGAGTTTTACAAGACAATTTTCGCAAACCGAAAGCGTATTATCTGCCTTACCCAAAGATGAATGATAAATTATTGTTGAACGATAATGGGCTGAATCATTGATTAAAATGTCTGATGAATTTAAAACCGTACATACGTACCGTACTATACAAGGACCTTTTTAATATGTTAGCGCCATCAAGCAACGGACAACCCACTCTGAAAGGCATGAATCAGTACATAAGAATTAAAAAATGTTGAGGTTCTAACTGCAAAGACAATAAATTCTTAATCACTCGAGGCACTTTGTAGAGACTGTCAAGATTTCAGGAATCTCCTGCGCTACTGCTATGCTACCAACCTAATGGAGCAATTTCGAAGTCTGATAGGAGAGTACACCCTAACTACAATTTGATTGTTTTGAAAAAAAGTAAAAACCTACTTCGAATTCTATAGTTTAACACTGTTTTTAAGTTTTGTGGGACAAATAGTAACCCCACGTGAATAATGGGATCTTCTCTAATCAATAGCGAAAAAAAATTTGGTTCATAATTTACGGAAAAATCGACGAACATATATAAAAAAAATACATACATACACCCGAACATAGACCTATTTTCGAAGTCGTATAGAAATAATTATGTTACCAAGAGTACACAATCACTTAAATTCCCTTTATTATGTTACAGAGACGCCCAAAAAACGCCACGTCTATACCCGTCCTTGCAAAACTGTCGTGCCTGTACTGATAACGAGGCGCGTCGTGAAAACATCCCGCTTGGCGTTATAACTCATGAATGTTTTAATACGGTAACAGACGTTATTTATTTACCTTCCGTTTTGAAATAGAACTCGGTTCTATTAGGGACATGCTTGCCAGTGTAGGGGCGAGGCTGTGGGAACCGATTTTGACTCCATTTTGTAGATTTTAGATCAACGAAACGAACTGAGTAATGAAGTCACTACTAATAACTAAGGTGGGATGACGATCTGCGAAAGACTGCAGGCAGATGCTGGATGCGGCAAGCTGAAGACAGGGCGCTATGGAGCTCATTGGGAGAGGCCTATGTCCAGCAGTGGACTAAGATAGGTAGATGATGATGATGATGATGATGATGACTACTAACTGAATAATCTAATCAAAACATATAGAAATAGTTTTTAATCGACTTCAAAAAGGAGGAGGTTCTCAGTTCGTCTGTATGTTTTTATGTATGTATGTTACTTTATATCTCCGCCTGTGGTTATCCGATTTTAGTGATTGACACTATTGTATAAATAATGATCCCGAGGTGGTCCCATAAAAAAGTTACTCCCGAGGGGTTAGTATTTATCCCGTTAAACTTAAAAAGCAACATAATATTTATAGAGAATCACGACTAGCTACAACATTGTAATTAGGAATAGAAGGGACAACAATAGATTAGCCAGACACGAATCAAAAACTACTATGTTGAGAAAGAGTGTAGTGTGCATGGCACCTGTCATCTATAATTAAATACCTAAGAGCTACAAAGACTTAAATGTAAACCTATTTAAGAGTAAATTTAAAAACGTTTATGTGATAAATGCTACTATAATATTGACGAATTCCTAAATGATGTAATCTAATTTTATGCTATGATAAATTAATAATCTTATAAATCTGTTATTGTTATGTACAATTAAATTTAGACCTGCATGCCATACTCTCAAATACTTAGCACACCAATTTATATTGGTCAAACATGTTGACTCAAAAAAACTATTTGTCATCTTTTTTTTTTTACACGTGTTTTTGCAAATAAATGACTTTTACTTTTACTTTTAGTTTTGGTGATATCTGCGGCAATTGCTAATAGATTTTGATGATTCGTTCGTTGTTGTATTTAAATTTATTTTAAGGTCTCCTATAAGTTAAATTCTCGAATTGATATATTATGCGCTATAAAACGAAGGTTTGTAAAAATTCATTATGATAATGATCATTTTACTATCACCTAATGGTTTCCATAGCAACGGGCGTCAACAGTATCATCCAGTTGTCATCAAACTAAATTAGACTTGAATTATAACTAGATGTCGCCAGTGTAACTCAATTCTTTGCACGTGAACATAGACTTTATGTCAGGGAAAGCAATGGAGCGGTGATTTCGTTCGTCCGAGACATAGATGAATATTATCTATCGGAATTGGAAGTCGGTGTATCGTTTTTTAAAACACGCTAAATTATTATGTGACACAATATGATTTTAGCATAGTGTGTTATATTATTGAGTTCATGAGGCTTTTAGAAAATGCAATTCAGAAGCTAAACTGCAGAAGAATTTAGTAATATTAGCTGCTGCTCGCGGCTTAGCACGCACTTTTCATGTAGCCTATGTCCGTCCCCGTACCATTTACCTCCCTGCCAAATTTCATTGAGATCCGTTCAGCCGTTTAGGCGTGAAAAGGTAACAGACAGGCAGACAGTCTTTCGAATTTATAATAATAGTATGGATTTGAGCTCATAACGCAAGCTTACATTTTGGGGCTAGATTATACTGTTTGAAAGTGTCCCCCTTATTCATAATGGTCCACTAACTTCAAACAGTTGCTAAGCAGCGTTATGTCTCACTCTGACATATGTCAATAGAAGAAGACATGGTGAGATATAACTATGCTCTAAATTAGCAGACTATTATGAATAGAAGTGAAGAAAAATCAAAGTGATCACTTTATTTCCTAGTTTTACTTATGTAATTTGAATTTTGTGACGTGTCCAAGAGTTTTGTAAGGTCTAAATGAAATAAAGCACTTTGAATTTGAATTTGAATTTGAATACAGGGTTGATGTGATGTGTGTTGATGTGATGTGATTAAGCCTTGTTGTGTTCTGAAGCACAAAAAGGCTTCCTGCAATGTAATTTCCAACTGCACAGTTTCAAGTTTATGAATAACAAGCAATATTACAATAATTCCATTAAATCACACTTGTAATATGAATCTATCCAAGGATCACCTGATGGATTGCAATCGACCGCACTCTGCAGATCAAGGCTGCTCTAATCGCAGAATCATAACACTTAGTGCTGCTTCCATCATTATAAAACCACAAATGTCTCTGTGAATGATAGTTGGAATATGTTTTTGCGAAGTTAAAAATACTTGTTCCTAAAATCGTCTTATTTCGCTAAATCAAATATTTATCATCCAGTTTATGCCAAACTGGACCGAGATACTCAACGAAGCTATCGGGCAGAGAATCTAAGTTACCTTATGAGAAATTTTCAAGTTAAAGTGTTAGTTAGCCGGTCAGATCTTCCGTAGAACCGACTATCGTTTTGTAGGTACCTATACCTTGTTGAGTGAAGACTAGGACTTGGCAAGCGAAGTCTATGATGCCCAGTGGCCAGGTGGGAAAACGATTTGCGAAAGTAAGACTGAGAGTAAGGCTGCAGGCAGATACTCAACGCGACAAGCAAGGGTGCTCCCTTGCTTACGGCGTCGAGTTGAAAATTCGATATTATGTAACTTTGGTTCTGTGCCGGATAGCTTCGTTACGGATTAGGATCCGTATTAAAGGGACAGGATAGTATGGACATCCAAAGGATCAATCCTTCGGATGTCTTGTAATGTCTTCTTACCACCATCTTGTCAGATTATTCGGTGGCTATCTTAGCCCACATTCTATATGCCGTACAAGTTGCATAGATCCCAAGAATATAATGTTTATGGTCACCATTCAGCAATAACATTACAGAATTAAGATTAAAGACATATTGCTCTCCGGAGATTGTGTTTTTATGACACTAATATAGTTTCAATGGAACACAGAAGTAAGAAAATGTGAACTATGATTGTCAGATGGATGTGGTAAATAATGTTCAGCGTTATAACTTGTCGGTGGACCTGGCAAATGACATCACATGGAGAGTGGCAGTAGACAAGCATTTCATTGTGGTCCGGAGATAATTCTGACGCCATAATACTATAGTCTTAGATCAATTCTTTGACTCTACATAGCTTGTCGAAAGAAAATGAATTTATTAGACGGAACAAGAGTGACCCAACGTTTTCTAGTCAGGAAGCATAAAATTTATGCTTCCTGACTAGAAAACGTTGGGTAAATAAATCGCCAAGTGCGGGTCGACTCGCACACGAAGGGTTCCGTACCACAAGTTTTTCAAAAAACATCAAATTTCACTTGTTTGGAGACCCCTTTAAATTTTCAACTTTATTATATTTTTAGTATTTGTTGTTACTACAATTAGAGTGTTACTTATTTATAGAAAGTTTCATGTGTCTACCCCTATTTTTTACATCCTATTTTGGTTCAAGAGGTACAGCCTTGACAAATAAAGAGCATAAATAGCCAATAAACACGTTTTTTGTATGGAAGCCCCCTTTCATATGGATATTTATTTTATTTTAATTTTTATTTGTTATTATATCAACAAGATATATACACATTCTATGAAAATTTCAACATCTCTTACGGTTCATGAGATAGAGCCCTATGACAGACGGACGGACGGGCGGACAGCGGAGGCTTAGTAATAGGGTTCCGTTTTCCCCCTTCGGGTACGGAATCCTAAAAATTAAGGTCCTATTCGTCCAGTCACAAACGTGATATCCCGTCAGCCTGCAGCCATTCGCAGTCCGTCATACTACCAGGCCAAATGGCGTGGTAGTATGACACTACGTTTATCGAGTCGCAGAAAAAGTACCACATCCATAATTCGACCATCCAAGAGCACAATCATTACAGAACTTGGTTCACAATCGGTCACCTTGACTTTTCCTATCATCGGTATGAAATAATTCGACATAATACCGCAACGCGACCGTCTGTCATTACATTACCTGTCATTACATTACCTGTCATTACATTACCTGTCATTACGATGATGCTTCTGCAATCTCGGCGTGGATTAGTTCTGTTTTTTAAAAGATTTGTTATAATAATCTTGTAATAATATCACACTTTGTAACAGCTGCAACAATTTTGCATTGAGTGAATGGTTTGTTAAAATCAATGTTTTCGCTGCTGGGATTAATAGAGAAGTTCACCACTTTCCGTAAGATAATAGTTTGTTTTTTTTTTTAATTATAATCTTTCATCGACTCCCTTAAATTTTAACAGATTTTTAAGTTTTGCGGGACAAATTCTAATACCTCGCGAATAAAAAATATAGCACCATTTTGAGGTAACCCTCTATACAATTGCAAAAGAATTATCCAAATAGGTATGGTCCGATTTGGATTAACCAATTATGGAATTGACGGAGATATCCTTAAAAAAAATCACGAACATAGGTACATTAAAAAAACATACATATCGCCGAACATAGAATCTCATACTTTTTTCGGAGTCGGTTCAAAAGAGAAATTTAAAGAGAAAACGTGACTAGATCTATTGATCTAACCAGCTGGTAACACCTACTGTTTAAAATTACATGCATTGCATGACCGATGTTCCAGCTGGTAAATCTATGGCGCGTCTCTTCGGGTTTCACCGCAGAGGCTGGGCAGTGAATGGGTTAACATATAAATCTAAGTACTCCATAAAACTTTCAACTAAATTGGTGATTCTAAACGTCTAAAGTGCTTTAAAATGTTTACAGCGTCTATAAAACACAATTGGTCTGCAACCATATTCTGGAAGATAAGCCTTACCTGACTTTTGCAGTAAAGAAGGTGCTAATGTACAGCGAAAAGGTGTAACAATGCTAGGTGCGGATGGGCCCGCCAATAGTGGGTCACACCCACGTACCCACGCTAGCTAAAAATGGGCCAATCCAACACCGCTACCCCACAGTACAAAAATAAGCATTCTAATATGGGCTTAAACTCGTAAGAAGCTTGTGGGAAGCATTTTGTTACTGTGAAATGTATCTTACAGTGACAAAATGGCTTCCCACAAGCTTCAAACAAGTAGCCCGCGAGCTATCTGTCATCTGAATGAATGAATGAATGAACACTTTATTTGACATACAAAATAAATAAAATATCTTATATCTAAATTAATAAACAAAAAAGAACGTACAAAAGGTGGTAAATTGAAATTGTAAATTTTAAATTGCTTAAAGCAATTTCTTCCAGGCAACCTTATATTTTAAAGATATAAGTATAATAAGAGTTGGTAGTGCACATGCAGAAACAGTAGTTTTTTTATCAATATAATACATTACATACAATACAAATACAAACATAACTAAATAATTTACATACATTTTAAATCTGATGCCATTAATATAAAATGCATCCGAATGTTACGAGTAAAAGCCCATATTTGAATACACATTTTGTGCGGTAGCGGTGCGGCCTTGATCTGCGACTACCTTTAGTCCTTCTCAGAACTATCGGTTGTTTATGACCACTATGTTCCAAATGTCCTTTTCATATTTTATGACGTCACCATAGCAGCGTTGCGTTATCAGTTATTATTATTATTATCTGCTATGTATCAGCATTTTAACTGTCTAAAAATCTAAAAACAAATATAATTATTACGTCAAAGTGACTTTACTGTGTCTGCCGGGCTCTGTCAAAACTAGAATGACAAAAATATTATTTTTTATTATTTTGTAATTCTTGTAAGAGATGCTACACATACTAGGTTCGTAGTTAACCCGCTTACAATCATAATGAATTCGTCAAACTACGAAGTTTTTTTTTGTAAAACTAGCTGGTACCTGCGGCTTTGCACGCACTTTTTAAATAGCTTATGATTGAGCCACCCATGAAGGTATCCCTGCCGAATTTTATTGAGATCCGTTCAGCCGTTTAAACGTGAAAATGTAACAGACAGATAGACAGAGTTACTTTCGAATTTATAATATTTGTACGATAGAGATGCTACACGTTTTTGACAACACGCTTCAATCGCATAAAGTACAGTTAGGGTGACGGTGAAGTCGTTGAACAAACACAAGTGCTTTCACATTTTTATTAGAACAATTAGCGAGTCGTAAAAAGACGACAAATAAATTTTATATGAATATCCGCTTCAAGATACAATTATAGTGTAAAATAACCCTTTATGACACCTCTCATAGTAGGTACTATAAAGGTACACGCATCATATACATACATTTTTTTGGGGTGCAAATTTTAAGTGTTTCTTTGATAATCGTTGATTGTAGTTTTTATTAGAGGCAGTTTTGTATGATTTTTATGCACGTAATTTTACACTTGTTAATCGTTTATGTTCTCATCTTTCATACTCTCTATTTTCTTATTTCTATGTAGTATATTTTTTTTAATCTTTATTGACAAAGAAAATTACAATTAAAAAATAAAAACAAATTAGAACTAGTATGAAACAATTAAGCTAACTGATCCATATCAATACCAGTCGGAAGCGTCCCCAAGACGCTGGCTGTATTGCCCGGCTGCGTGGCAATGCTGATGCGCTGCGCCAGATCGGCATTGATGAGGCGCGCATATTAGTATATTATATTAAGTTTATCAGTTATCTAGTTTAATATTTCGGCACAGTTGTATGCGCCATGAACTCTCACACAGTGCCTTCAGTTGTTCCATGATCATGGCGCATTTTCATGCACCGTTTCCGGTGCCGAAATATTGCGAAACTCAAAACTCAAATCATGGTAAATATCCCGTTGTAAATTACTTCTGTGTGTACTACTTCAAATGTTATCTTCTAGCAGTATGTAGCCCGTATCAGGTGGTTGGTTATCTGAACACTAAAGACCAACCAAACTATAACCTCCACAATCTATCCTCCTCACCCTTATTCCTTCGCACTACAGCTCTTATTCCTTTAACTCCTATCATTCCTAGTCTTGCCCATGTTGGTCGGACACTATGAACTCATATTTTTCACTGTTTGTAAATGGCAAATGTTAAATGTAAAACTTATTAAACTGGTCTCGTTAGTTTTAATTGGTGGAACAGTTTTTGCACTTAGTAAATTAACGTAACTTATAAAGTGTTTTCAGATATTGGGTTCTTGAAATAGTTATTTAAACGAGCAAAGATAAACAGCAGCTGGACAATTTAGATAGATAGATTGTATTCGTAAGTCTGTCACTCATAGTATTTTTGCCGCTCGTTGGTTCATTTTCTTTTGTTTTTTTATTTTTAATTAAAATGCAGCCTATAAACGGCGAACCAAGTATGAGTATATACTCACGAATACAGAATGGACCAGCAGATCTAATATTCAAGTAGATAATTAAGTACCACACAGTATCAAGCGAGAATCTCTTTCATATTCATATGACGACTGATGTAGCGTAGCGGGCGAAGGTCCGCCTGCGACGCAGAAGGTTGCGGGTTCGATTCCCGCCTTGGGACAAATGTTTGTACGATCAAATATTTGTTCCGGGTGTTCTGGGTATTTTCTATATTTAATAAAAAAAATATCTATCTATGTTATGTATTGTATTAAGTTTATCAGTCATCTAGTACCCATAACACAAGCTCTGCTTACTTTGGGGCTAGATGATGCTGTGTGGATTGTCCAGCATTATTTATTTATTTATTATATTTAGAAAAAAAGAAACAAAAATATGCATGACCCAAACCACCAGTACCTACACACACATAATGCCTTTGCCAAATACTTTTCAGTACCGGTGTTGTGGAGACAGAGACGTCTTTTTTATAAATAAAAAATACAAATGTTTATTCGATATTCTTAAAACTTTAGAACAAAAATCTACCAACTTGGGGTCAAAAATGTACCCCTATTCGACTCAGTACAGCCATAACGTGGCACCTTGCATAGTCCATAGAATTAGGAAGATCTATACATGTTCTAATATAGACTGAATTTACTTATCTAAAGCAACGAGACTTAAACAATAATTCCTGGACAATTCACACAATAATAATAATAAATGTATTAATTATTATTGCGTGAATTGTCCAGCAATTATTATTATTATTAAAGTCCTTACATTGTCATTATTAAAAAAGAACAACTGCTACTTAGTGATATTCTATATGTAGGTCCGATATAGGATCGCCGCGCCGCGCGCCGTGGGTGTTATCTAGCCTTACGTATCGCGGTCATTACGGATCGTCCTTTGCAAGGATTAAGGCTATTTATTAGTATAGTGACCATGCTTTACTGGTACCTGAGGATACTAGGAATCATCATCATGGGTAGTATTATAAAATCTTTGTCATGTCTCCTCTTTTGCAGGTCATTAGAAGTAAATTCGTTATGCATCCGCACGAGCAAGTGGGGTGCCACTTTTCTTCTTTAAATGCAAAATATGCTTCTAATGATATATAAACTTCATAGGTTTCGAATACGTTTGTAAATTATTTCATTTATTTCTTTATTTTAATTTAGCATTGTCTCTCTTATAGATCCCCGAAGCCAACGGCGGCGTTTCGTTTCTCTTCAATTCACTATCTCCCGGTTACCCCGTCGATGTCGTCTTCGTCAGGTGTCCTTGTTATCTACCAGGTGATCAGACGACTGATCACATATGAGGCTTCCTTTTGGTGTATATTACATACACCACAAGGATGGCCTCGGTATGGATTCAGTGTGGATTGACTCAGTAATGAGTTCTTCAGATGAGGCACATATTTTTATTGAGGAGTTTTGGAAAGGACAAGAATCAAATTAAGAATGAAAGAATGTCAAGAATGTCCAATAATGGCTGGATCATGGTCACTCTCGCATGAGACCTGCTAGGGTGACAACAAAGCGTGTGTTCTCCGGGGACCTCATCAATTGCACCAGTAGTATAAGTGTTATGCTGTGTTGGTTGTGAATGAAATTTGTTATCCTGCTTTAAAAATGTTGTGTCGTTTAGTTAAGTGTATTATTTATCTGAATATAGTGATAGGTCACAACACATTTGATTAATTAGAAGGACGATGTTAACTTAGGTTCAGGTGGGATTACTAGGAGTGTAGTGTAACAAATACTTGGTACCAAGTACTTATTTGCAGGTTCGTATTTTATTTATATTTATATTTTTTTCTTTAATTGCTGATTGATAAACGTCTTCATCTTGACATATAAGAAATGTTATGTATCAAAAAGCAATACAATACGAAATAGCGTAATAAAAAATAAATAACGGCTTTATGAATCAAAATATTTTTCCTTTTCATTTATTTATTAATAATAAGCTGCTGCCCGCGGCTTCGCACGCGCTTTTTAAGTAGCTTATGTCCGTCCCCGGGATACCATTTACCTGCCTGCCAAATTTCATTAAGACCCGTTCATCCGTTTAGGCGTGAAAAGGTCTGGAAACAGACAGACAGACTGTGTGTCTACCATGAGTTGTGACAGTTAGATCGCCTGACGTTACTACAGTAGTTACGTAAATATTAGTACCGCGCATTTTAGTACCTAACTATCCGCTAGAGGCGCTGTTCAAGTTTTATTACATATTTTAACTACAGTCGCTAGCGAGTATAGATTGTTAAAACTCATGCATAAACATCATGACTTTGACTTTTTGACTTTGACACACAGGTCAAAGTCAAAAAGTCAAAGTAAAAACTCTTTATTTCCATAAATACAAATACTTAGAAAAGGTCAAATTCTTAATAATTAAACATACAGGTAGAGATAGAGTTACTTTCGAGTTTGTAATGTTAGTACGGATGGATAATAATAATAAAACGGGTTTGTGTGTCTTGCTACAGAACTGATTGATTCATGCGTCTTATTTTATTTTCAATTACTCTTACTGGCGTTAAATATTATATTCTTATTCATCGTCTGTTTAACAGACGATGATGAAAATCATTACCTATCGTTTGTGCATTATATCCGCTAAATGTTTTCTCAATTCTCTTATTCCTAGTATGGATAGCATCGCGAGCTCCCGATGAATGGACGATGTTCCATTCATTCTATGATTTGCTTTTATTTTGTTGGTAGTCTTGAGATTTAAGTTTGTTCTGTTGTTGACGACAAGTGCATTTCAGAAAAGTGGTTGATCAATGATTTTTTAAAAAGGATTATTAGTTAATCTATAATCTGTAACTTTTTAAGAAAGGTTAACCACACATTCTGTGTACCTATTTCTATTTTAAACTATGTTAAGAAGTATAAAATTTTTTTTTTATTGTTGTAATCTTTTTTTTCTTCCTAAAACTTCAATTAAATAATATTATTATTAATAATTTAATAATTATATTTTTCCTAAAAAGTCTGAATGAAACTGAAAACTGATATGAGTGTCACTAATTGGGGGAGGGGACAGGTAGATACGATCCCAGTAGAGGGTAGATAGTCATAGATACAGGCTGATAATGGTAATGATAAAACCTATTTATCGTTTATGTACTTTTTCAAATTTTATTTCCAGTTCTATAACCACAAGATTTCTCTCGAGCGGACCATTTATCCCAGTTTAGTTATTATAACATTCCACAATGTTGTCTAAATCACCGTTCGGATAATCTAGAATACTGTGAACCTATTTTGAGTTCACATTCTGTTCGCTGAAGATAGCAGACAAGTAGAAAAGATGGATGCGGTAGTTCAAAATTTTAACGGGAATTAGTAGACAAGTAGATAATGTTTTTGCGGAAATTCTGTTATATAAAAAAAACTTGGATAGGATTATGTAGAGTAAATTATCAACATCGTGTCTCTTACAAAATCAATTGTAGTAAGCTTTTTGCGGGTTCTGAAATATTTCTTTAGGGTCTTCCATACGATTTTATTAAGGTTCAGAAGTGAACGCGGAAATCCGCGTTCTAGATTTTTGATTATATTCATAGAAAAATGTTCTAGTACCTTTGACGCAAGTATTAATCGGTAAACTCCCATCCAGGCTCTCTGTTTCTAAACGACATAAGGCTCACTACTGCGTTACCAGCTCCATGAGATGTATTCAGTTCAGTTTCAAAATTTCTTTAATAGCATAATAAATAATCAAAAAATAAAGAAATAAAATATTTTATTTACCAAAAACCGATGCAATCATAAAATAGTACAGTACCAGTGGAACTTAAACTAAGCAAAAATGCTTGTATCTTGAGGTCCATGAGTGTGTTGACAGATACGATTTTAGAACACTGGAAGGTGTAGTACATACTTATAAATACAATTTTTTAATAAAGTATGTCAATTTTTTAAATTAAGATTGTAATTGATTAAAATTAACATGCAAAATTTTTAATTTAATTAATTAAATTGACGATTCTGGAATGATCATTGACGATTCTGGTGATAATAAATAAAACATAAGATAAGATTACAGAGGACTAGTGTTGATTTAATCCTAGTACTTGTAAACATAACTTGTGCGCTGCCTTTTTTTGAAAGCCATACTTGGTTTATTTAAAAACTTGTGAAGATTGCATTAATTGCATACGATCTAAAGCCATTTATAATACATTTATAAGATTCAGATTCAGGAATAGCTACCAACATAAAAAAAAACATAACAAACATGTATATTTTTGGATAATACATAATACACTTAATAGCCTACAACTTTAAACAATAAAAATTATAGAATAAACTAGCAGATAATTAATACTCTATATTAATTAATACGTATAAGAGTAATTTATATAATAGAGGGCAGTGGTGTATTACTTTTGTCAAATGCGTATTAGCGTCCTGCCCAAGCTATGGGGAAAATAAATTAAAAAATGTTGAAAATTGTAACACAATTTTCAACAACTGTTACGTCAAAGTCTTGTCCGCCTGACGTAAAAAATGGCAAATTTTCCTTTTTTCCGGATAAAGAAAGGGACATCAAATAACAGAAAGCGAAAAACATTAGAATTTCTTCGCTCCTGTAAACAGTCAGGTGGACTACACTTCTTTAGCAGCTCCATGTGATGTATTAGCGTCCTGCCCACGCTGAGAAAGGGCACGATGCGCCGAACTTGCACGCCCTCTCATATCCAACGAACATACGGTTGTTTCCTGAACGCTCATCTGCACGGCTACAATCTGTATCTATCGCTTTTGGACAGATACTTTTGGACTTTACTTTAAAGCCTCATTCAACTGTAAGCTTGCAGTATTTTGTCTTATTCTAACTAATGCTAGCAGAAGAAAACAACGACTCTTAGCTAATTGGTTTAGGGCTTTCATGTACAGGCACACAGGTGAATCTAGCAGTCCTACGGCTGCAGCCCGCACCTGCGTGGTGGCAGTGGCTTAATATTTGGATCTCCCACGGAAAGGAAGGAGAGTTTAAAGTAAAAGTTATCAAATTTTAGTTTTGAACCTTCGTTTTTATACACACAATAATAAACTGTACCTAAACATAAAGCTTTGGCCAAACCTGCGCATCAAGCATGCGGGACGCGAAGCAAGCGGCGCGGCGCCAGGCAAGTCAACAACGCAAACATTTTCCTTAAAATGCTCCCGCGTCTCGGTCGCGTAAGTGTGCAAGGCTCTATTGAGGCGCCATATCAGCGTCCGCCGCGCGGATGACGCTCCCGCTTCGCGTCCCGCGTGTTTGACGCGCAGATTAGGCCAAAGATTAATAATCAAGTACCTACAATACAATCATTGTGTGTGTATGTTTGGGTGCCCCTCAAATCATCTGTGATAGAACTTCGCTTAGTCAAGTTCCTTTAACCATAAATTATTTCACCTTTGCTCACGTCAATCTCTAGCAATTATGTGAGTTATTAATTCAACACCTTGATACTATAGTTTTCAAAGTAACGGCCACCGTTATAATCTGGACATTATTAGGATGTAGGTATTTACTCTTTCATTGAAAATTTGAATGTTATGTGCGAAAGTTTCTCAGGTCATTGGCAAAAATTTAGTTAATACAACACCTTAATTGTCCACGACGCACATGTGGCTCTAGCAGACCGATACACTATGCTACGCTACCTCTAGCTAAGGCTCTTTTGCTATTTGCCTTCTTTGATGTTGTTTTTTGCAAAACAATATTAATGAAATGTTTGGTGTATTTTCACCAAAACTGCTGAATGGATTGAACTGAAATTTCACATACTTTGTTTTAGACCTGCAATACAGAGGAACCATCGCGGAAAACGCGGCAAAGTTATGGGCAGACGTTAGTAAGCGTGACCAGTAATAGTGATTTTCTGCTGTTTTTTAGAAGCAGCGGCTTATGAGCAAAACAGATCGTGATCATTCTTGATCCCGAAACAGCGTGATGGTCGCATGTTCCGCTCATCAATCAGGTGTCAACTTGTGCAAGTTTGACCTTTGTTACTATTAGCTGTTAGGGTCAGAGTTCTGGGGTCAGACGGAGCAGACTTTGCATTGCTCTTTTGGGTTACCGTACTTAAAAGAGATCTCGAAGGAGAGAAGAGATCACGAAACTTTCCAGTAAAATGTCCAAAACAGTACCTTAATGATGATGAAAGGAAAGGAAAATCCAAAAACACAACCGCAGTTAATTTATATAGTATCGTATTTTGTTTCAATTTTAACAAAAGCATTCTAAGGGCGACTTTGGTTAACATTTAGAGGTGAAGGGAAAACGGATACCTAACCGCTTAAAAATAAATTTCAGCGGGGGAAAAACTATTTCATTGAAGTCTGTCTAAAATATGCTACGCTAAAACCATCGAGGAGCCCACGGACACAGCTTACCCGAAGCATCCAAATAATCTAGATCATCCTAATGAGAGCTCAGCCTACACTGGCTAATACTTCGAAGGCTGAACAATAAAGCCCGGTCCACACTCGCGTCCCACGATCCCATGACCCCGACTCATGCGCTCGCAAATGAAATCAGACGCATCAATCATACGCGATGAGTGCAATTTGCCGAGGTTGGAGGGCAGAATGATTCCTATTGTATACATTTTATTAGAATACAAATTAATTGGACGGTGGTTTTGCTGTCATTTGAAAATATTTATTACTCATTGGCTGTCACTTAATCTACCTGGTTCTGACTGAAAACCAGCTCTCTTTCACAAATACTCTAGGTTTTTGTGTTAGAGTACCATACTGAGTCAGGACCTGTCAGACCTCCCCACACACGCTCGTCTGCTTGCTGAGTTGACTACTTAGTACCTGTACCCAATGCTTTCTTGTGATATTACATTATTGTTCAGTTCACCTGTGTTTTATCTGTCTACATGTGAACGTGTTACCTAGTACTAACTAGTCCCTTATGTTTGACTTGATATCTATTCTTTTGTGCGTTATAATAAGTCTAAAAAAAATTTTTCTTTGTTCATTAAGTATGTTCGTGAACCTGGCAAACATTAATTTAGTCAAAAACCGCCGTTCATCAAAGCCCTGTCGTTATCACGACCATTATGATTAGAGTAAACGACTGAAAACAATAGTTTCAGCATTTACAACCCCCGAGTCCAGTTGAGTCGAGTCCAGTTGAGAGTAGAGCCCCGAGTCCAGTTGACGGTAGTATCGAGACGTGATCGTAGTCTCCTTTTTTCCATTGGGTTTGGTACAGCGCCTCTATCGTTCAGACAGGGAACTACGCAAATCCCATACAAAAATGAGACGTCACGATCACGACTCGATAATATTGTCAATTGGACTCGGAGCTCAGATCTCTAAACTGTTTCGCCATTCCCCACTACAATCCTGCGCTAATGTAATCCCAGTTCATTATTTAGTTTTGGCGGCATCTGAATTGATATCTACCGTTGTCATTCGAAATTATAACGAACTAATCTGACAACGATTTGCCAAAATGTTCTGAAATCAAACGTTAAAATCATCAATAACTTTTGTTTACATTCTGTCAAATCGTTTTCAAATTAGTTCGTTATAATTTCGAATGCAAGTTACAATGCAAGCGTATCAATTCAAATGTCGCCAAAACTAAACTAAACAGGCATCAATAAAATGAGGCCAACACTCCAGGATTTTTTTTTTTTTCAATCGGATTCAAGATTGGACGCTCAGAATTAAAAAAATCCAATCTTGTGAAAAAGACAGCAATCTTTTTAGTGCTATCAAATTAGATAAGTTTCGTTTTGGTAAAATCTAAGTCCAACTAAATATGGTAATTAATTGTAATTTGTCGCTTATTCACTGTAACGAAAATGGCTGCAAACGAAAATGGCTGAAATCTTCAGATACAGAGATACCGATTAAATTCTACAGCATAACCCAAGAGTCATGACAGTGCCAAATAACTTAATCCCAAGTACCAACGTAAATAAAACCAACGACAGAAACGACGACAATGAAGTTCCCAGTCGGTAATTCGAGTAATGACGACCGTGGATCGATCTCGTTTAAAAACTCATCAACACTTGTGGTGTGAACGGAAAGGGGTCAGTGGCGATTGTTTTTGATGACACCTTGATTGACAACACCTGGATCAATGTTAGGGATCAGTTTATGAAAAAAATTAATGAAACCTACCGAAACGTCTTTATACTCAATCTTTGTTAGACAAAAACACAACTCTCTTGTTCTCTGGTCATAACAGAAAAATCTAAATGAGATGAGACTTGAAGATTACAACTTAAAAATCGAAGTTTTGTACTCCATAGTACTAAACTGCGTTAAGTAAACGCACGGGAGATTTTCCTTCTTATTTTAAAATCATTAATATTTTAATTTTAAAATTGCAAGATTAATTAACATAGCTTTTATCCAGGGTAGACGCAAGTGATGTCACGGGCATAGGCTAATTTTAGACACATAAATAAATAAATATTGTTTTAGTTATAGAACCAGATATAGTTGGCTTTACTTCCACTTGCCCGATAATTTGGCAGGTGATTTGAAGCAATGAAATGTCAATGTCATTAGATCCGTCATGGGAACATCACTAGCTAGGTACATCCTGTTGCACAAAACGAGCAGAAACTTATAATTTTCTGTGATTACCCAATGTAAGTGTTTGTAGAGCAACATTTGCTTGTCTTATTTTATATAAAGTTCTGAATTGCTTCGTAAACAGTACAGGCCAGGTAGCTTCAAAACTTTTAAAACTTTCGCGATTTGTTAACATAATTTGTAACGCAATAGAAATGTAAGGGAAATAATAAGAAAAAGTACGCGATTAATATCCGAACGTTATTCGATCTGATTAATGAATAATCATTTATTTAAGGGGGTGAGTGTATTTGACGTTTGTAACGAGACATGATCATGTGTCGTTGTCAATAAAGGAGACTTGACGATCGTCAAGTCTCCTTTTTGATTGGGATTTGCGTAGTTCTCTGTCCAAACGCTCGCGCTGTGCCAAATTGAATGGAAAAAGGAGACGTCACGATCACGTCTCGTTACTTACGACAAAAAGGCACTCCTCTTTTAACTTATTCTTAAAAAAGTTCAGTAATTTCGTAATGTACACATTATTTTAGACATTTAAAAGTTGCTGTAAATTACAATCCTAAATTCATTTTTCTAGAATTACATTGAATGCACGTCGACTGGGATCGGATTTGCCCAATTTTGTCCTTATTCGTCATGCGCAGCAGTCGTTCTTTTGAGGCTTATGCAAAACTTCTTTCTATACGGTGACGTCATAATACGTTAGCTTTATGGATCGAATAAATGAAGAAAGTTTTATCTCATAAGGAGGGTATTAATTTTTTCTAGTAATATCTCTTGACTCATCTCAAATTAATATTTCCCTATATTCACGAATCAACTACAATAAGATCGTAAGTCACAGGAGATTTTATAAAACTAGTTCAGAATTCTGAAATGATATGAGATAATTTATAAATGTGATTGATTCGAGATGAATAAAAAGGGGTAAAACGTAAATTTAGACAAATACTTTTTTAGTAAATATTTTCGTCGTGAATATCCAGAATGTCCAAAAACACCCAATGTGGACGCGTTGATGTCTTTTGTATAAAGGAAAGCTGCTTTGATTTTAAAGGGTTGTTTCAACGCAACTCGTTTTTGCTTGCTTTTGTTATATACCTCTACAGTTTATTTTGCAATTGGTTTCTGCAATTGGTTTGAGGTATATAATGGTTATTAAATTAAATTATTTTGAGATTTTTGATCGGAATATTAATTATTAATAGTACCTATCTATAATTAATTAAGCATTAAACGACCTGACAATGCATATGGCTAATTTAATTACAAATATTTGTGATCGACTGTGATAGAATTAATGAAATAAACGAAAGTCGATCAAACCAGCCATCCAAATCTCACTGGCCACGCGTGGGCGTAGTAGGGAGATCAGAGTTCGCAACGCGATGCCTTATCTAGTTCACGGCTGCGCTATAAATCTGTTGTGTGGGTGCCCGAAATTAATAGAAACGATCCTTATCTGACATAATAAGTGATTCGGTTTTATGTTTTTAAGGCGTTTTCAATGAAGGAAATTGATTAGAAACGAGTAGTTCCTCATTATTTTATTTTAGACTAGTTTCTGCCCGTGGCTTCGCATGCGTTTTTTTAAGGAAACGTTTACAGGTTTTTTTTTAGACCTGATTTATGGGATAAAACGCATTTATTTTATTCCAGGTCTATGCAATGCACGATCTATGCGAAATTTCAGCCCGATCGGTTAACGGATAAAGCCAGTAATTTTTCAAAAGTATGTGAATGCAGTTATTCTTTTCTTAAAAAATAAAGGAATGTTTCCTTTCAGTAAAACTTCCTATCTTAAATATTTTTTGTACTTGCCCTCCATGTCCCATGGCCGTGGGACACCTTGTATTACTTTTAGGTGGCACAAAAATAATAATAATAGATACTGATTTTTCAGCCAACCTGAAGTATAGGAAAGTACACTGAGTTGCACCGGATATGGCCTGCAGTTCCCATGACAATGCTATCAGTCGCTGTGGAAGCTGCGCGTCGTGCACTGATGTGTACCTATCGCGCCCACGCACGATTCATAGGAACTTTTGTGTGGATATTCTATTATCCGTTTACAATAAACGATCCTTTAAATAGTCCAAAAAGCAGTTAAAAGTTTTGCAATGAACTTAAAAGCTTTATTTTTATCTTTACCATTGATGAGACGCAAGCACCAAATGTGCTGCCAAACCAGCGTTGCTCAATTTTTTGTGGAGCAACATTATGCTGAGGCAGAACCTTTTGGTTCACTTGATGGAGTGGAGACACTTTAATTATGTTAGAACTAATAATTTTTAAGGTTTCTATATTATTCTGTGTTTTCTTGTGATGTAAACCAATAAAGAGATTTTCTTTATTTCTTCTTTCTATAAATTAAAACTGTTAATACTGGTTCTAATTTGTTTCTATTATTTGATTGTTATTTTCTTTATTATTAAACAATAATTTTACTGGCCAAAAAAGCTATTGAAACAAACTGCGTTTCCGACCAACGGCTCACTAATCAAATTAGCTTGTTCAACGCTTTAATTTAATAATCCCCCTGAAGCACAAAGCCCATGTTAACACCCGTTTAGAAAAACGTGCCATTACAGATTTCACCGTTGAAGCAGTGACCATATTTAGCAGAGAGTACCGCACCTGGACTATAAATAACAATAGCACCGGCCACTTGAGGCTAGCTTCACGGCCGGTGATTCAGCGTTATATGTTATATTTTTTACTGTAGAATAGTTATATAATATTATATATTCTATAGTATAAAATGTAGTTCTTCAAGATCTTAAATAAACGAAGTCAATAATAATAATACAGCTCTGTGCTGTTAGCTTCTGCCCCATGCATGCCTCCCAAAGGAACCAGTCCCTCCATAAATTTTAACAAACCACATTGTGGTGTCTTGCCTGGGGAGAGGATGGCCTGAGAGAGATGGAAATTAGAAACACATAATATAAAAATAAAAAAATTCAGAGCAAAGTTATATAATTGAAAAGTAAATTGTCCTATCCACCCTAACCTACCGTGGTCCATATATCGTGAGGCGGATTGCAATCTACGAGGGCGCGTTGTGCATACCGCGACACAACATTTTATTGCTGCTCACATTAGCCATCAAGCAGTATCTATCTTTATGTTACACTCGCTTCTGCCGGTGGCTTCTAAGGCATTTATCCGGGATAAATTACAACAGCCCGTAATATTATCTCATATCTAGAACTTCATGCATGCAAGATTTCAGCCAAATTTCGACACGTTCAGTAGTTTTGACGTTGTCCTGTTGTGAATGCAGAGATCTCCATCCGTTTTCGTTTATCCTTGTTGATACGGGATTTCTGCTTTAATTTCAATTGAATTATTTATTTATGAATTAACTGTTATCTTGAATGGCGAGCAAATGTCATGAAATGTTGAGATTGAAGGTGAGAGTAAATGGCAATTGAATGAGTTGTATTCTTTTATGTTCGGATACATAGATCCTTCTATGTTTGGAAATGTTTGTATGCCAAAACACCTGTCACCGACACACATCTTCACATATCACACAACCGTGTTGATGTACCTACTACGAAGTTTCTTGACTTTAAGTCTGAAGGAGGTCTCTAGAGGTCTTAGCAGATTGTCAGTGTATATTTTGGTGGCAGTTCCACCCATCCACCGCAGCATCCTCTGAAAAACAATTACTCTTACATTTTTTGTACATAGCTGGTTTTGTAAATAGAAACCGATCTTAGCATAAGGGGTAAGAGGAGCTGTGTAAAATCAACCCATTATGAATCATTTGACGCAATTAAGTTGTGATGTGATGTTTTTGATTTATTAATCTCTTCAGTTATTTCCATCACAGACGAAGAATTCAATGCATTTTATAAACGTTATGGAGTCTACACGCCAAAATCGGCGACACAGTTTGACGGGTTGGTGCAAGATTTCGCGAGTGTACATAAACATTTGAGGGCAGCCGAGGGTGTGTCAACTTGTCACTGGACCGTAGAATTTGATGTGTAGACTCCATTACATTATCATAAAACACAAGCGGTATTGATTTGAATCAAACACCTAGGCATACCCATTCATTCACTATTATCAATAGTATTTTCATTCACATCCAAGAACCTTGAAACACAAAGATTCGTGATTGTACAATGACTCACTCACGGCGAGATCCCACGATACTTGTACCACCTGTGTTTTACAGTCTTATGTTATTAACTGAACGGTATTGTTGAATTGGAACCTCATTAATAAGAATACGATGATATTGTGTATGAATTTGACCTGTTTTGTTACTCCGGAAGTTTTCCAAGTCAATCAAGTATTGTACCCGATCCAGTTCGAAGCACCATGTGCAAGCCCAGAGCTGCAGTTAGTTAGTTTGAATTAAACCACTGAACAAAACAATCGTAGTTATATTGTGAAAATTATGCAATTTTAAGAAAGTTACTCATCCGCTCTAGTCCGCGGCAAAGCCTTAACTGAAAATGTAAGTCGCGGCTGATCGCGGTGTCAGCCGAAATAGTTCTATATAAAATTTGTGTTGTACATGAACCGTACAAGCATATTCATTTCCTATAAACTTTTCAATCTAACAGCTACATCGTCAGAAAATGTTCACTCTAAACTAAAGCATCCACCAAACCCTAGCAAGTTAGTTCTAGGTAATGTCATATAGTGATGATGCAAGTAATATTTCCCTGTTCGGAGGATAATACCGCGCTCGTAAATAGGACACAAAATAAGCAATAAGAACCGTTAAAGAAGGTAAAAAAAACTTAACTTTGTAACCTTAACCGCTTTCCGGGTTTTTAAAAAGTTATCTGAGTCTGGTCGACGCGACGCGTGACCCGAGAGCTGGCGGATATCTAGCACAGCGCATCAGCATTGCCATACAGCGGGGCAATGCAGCCAGTGTCTTGGGGACGCTTCCGACTGGTATTGATATGGATCAGTTGAGCTACCTGTAGATTGTTTGCAACAGTCTGCAGTTAGCTGAATTATTTCAATTAGAAATACTAGTTCTAATTTGCTTTTATTATTTAATTGTAATTTTCTTCGTTAATAAAGAACCGGAGTGACGCAGAGCCGAGGCTTTGCAGAATGCACTGCTTTAAAAATTGAATGATAAAGGAATGTTTTAGTGCTCATTGCCTACTTACATACTTCCATCTATACGCCAAGACCATCACAAATACCTTAGTAGACTTTACAAATGATTTCCATTAAAACTTAAAGCATTTAATTCGCTTTATCTGATGCGAGGCGTTGATTTAAAAAACAATACAAATAATCTCCTTAAGGCCATCTTACAGTCACTTTGCAAAAACAATGTATGAAATGAATGAATCACTCGCCCACGTTAGGTCTGAACTCATTACTGGACTAATGAGAGGTGGTGTGGCCTTGGGCTTAGCGGATCTATGATGTGTGAAGGTGCTTTAGAAAGTTATTGGGTCATGTAAATTTGTTGTTTATTTGACGCATAGCCCTGAATTCGGTTTGACGATAGTATCGAGACGTAACCGTGACGTCTCATTATCTATTGGATTTGGTACAGAAGCTCCTCGATCGTGCGGCCATGGAATTAAGCAAATCCCATACAAAAATGAGACGTCACGATGACGTATCGATATTATTGTCAAGCCAAACTCAGGGCTCTGGTTACGTATAGGTCATGAAAGAAAGAGAACTTGTTATGAACATTTTAAAGCTATGTTTTTACTTTTTCTTCAAGATTAATTTGTGATCATAAAATAAATGAAGGTTAAAATTTTAAATCTGCAAGCTCTCGGTATATAATTTCAAGTAAAAAATTCACAGAACAGAAAATTCGAAAACTCGCTAAGCCATTTTCTATTGAAACATGCCAGGATCTTTGCAGGTACTCCTGCAAGATCTGGCATTTCCTCCAAATTGTTATTTTGTGTTTATCAAATTAATTGTGTAGTGACAAAGGTACGTTCACTTGAAGCTACCACACACTGACCACAGATTACGTAAGTCACCTGTAATGTAAGTGTGACCACTATGCGTGCTTGTATGTTAAATAGTCTTTTTGTAATCTGAGGTAAGGATGATGAGTTATCTTGAAATAAATGGGTCCCGTACTTATTGCTTTTATTTATTTACGGTGACAAATCGTTAACACGCATAATATGTATAGCTCAGACTTTACAGAAAGCTATAAGTAGTTTTAGAGTCTCCTAAACAAAGGGCGGTGACATGATTTTTAATTAGAATAATTTGTCTCATTCCTGCTGTGACGACTATGGGTGACGTATCCTTCAAATAATATTAAAACAATTATTTATATTTTGAGTACAATCCTAAACTAATAATAGTTTTTTAAGGATTTATTAACAAAAAAATGAAAAAAGGAACACTTCACATCATAATATTCAAAAGGGTTTTAAATAAAGTCTGAGTAACCCTGCTCACTTGGTTATGACAGGCGCGTCTGCCTTGCATTATTGGATTAAACATCGCCAACATTCAAACATCTCATTTAAATCTTATAACAACGCAATAAAGTCCACTCTCTTCAAACTCACGTGTAGGGGAAGCGTGGGCATGTTGAACTATGTACAATAGCAATAATTAATCTGAAATCAGAATGTACGAAGGTTAAGTATTTAGTTATAATTTAATTGGTACATCTGTTGGTTTGTAAAGCGTTTGACAGAAGCCGTGGGTGGTTTTGTATTTCATATGTAAAGTTTAATGAATCAAGATGTCACTTGTTGTGACTTGAGGATTAGGAAATTGTTGTTGACATAATTTTTTGACAGTTATTAAGTAATTGATTTTGTTTAAGTGTGTCTATTATGAAAAAAATATTTGCTCCTACAGCTGAATATTAAGATTGAGACTGGACGTTTTCTTGTAGGCGAATATAGAAATAAAGCCTTTCTCTTTCTCTCTATATCTTACCTGTTCACTCGCCTAGTAACGTCACAAATAACTTTAGTAAATTAAAATAAAACGTATTATAATTGTCCATTGTCCGTGAGAATAATACAAGAAATGAATACGTTCAACCACTTTATAACTATGTACGATATTAAGATAATCTCACAAATATCACAGCAGGCAATCAGCAAAACATCTTTCCCCAGTCCACTCTAAAATGGTTCTATGACGAATATAAACCAGCCAATTTTTAAATACACTGAAAATACCCTTACAATCATAGAAACAGCGACCATTTTACTAAATTCCGCAGGTGTTCAGAAACTTGCAAGTAATTTCACCATTTATGGACATGTAAATTTTCGCGAGTGCATCTAAATAATGCCGAGTCTGGGATGGGTTTATGCGTTAATTGCCACGCGCTAGGATCTTATTGCATACCACTATATTGCATACTGCCATCCAATTTAAATGTAGATATTTATGGACCCTATTAGTGTGCAATAAGGAGTATAATGTGGTGGCTTGAGGATCAGTTTGTGCTGGGTAGGGGAGGTAAGGGTATTGTGAGCCTGTGAAATATTTTGTAATGGCCCACGTGACCTCTGCGGATAGGTTTTACAATATTGAGCGCATTTATTAGTCTAGGCAGTAATTAAACTTGTCGGGATTACTGGTTCTACCTATGAGTAGACGACCTGCGTGGCGCAGTGAGCTAGTTTCCGCCTGAGACGAAGGTTGCGGGTTCGATTCCTACCGAGGGACTAGCTGGGTGTTTTCTGTGTATATGTATGTATATAAATGAAGTGCCTGTTTGCAAGAAAAGTAGTAGATTTAAGGGTGCCAATTACAAAAGTACCTACTGCTTACTTTGGATGGATATAGATGGCGTTGTGTGAAACCTTATTTTTTAATTCAGGATCAATTTAAAAAAAAAATCCTACTTTACATATTATATTTTACTTTACTATAGCACATTATTTATGCCACATATTTTAAAACAGGATAAGTCTAAAAGCGTGCAAAATCGCACGGTCCCAGTTTGAAAAGGGATGATAGGACATTTTCACTGAAAACGTGACTCCACTATTTGTTATATGGAAATTAGCGATTTGTCTGACCGTAGCTTGATGCTGATGCTCAATTTTTAATATATCAGGGCTTTTGCAGGGTATTTTGAACCTTGTGTTAAGGAGAGAAGAACTGGTTTTGATAAGGTTTGTGTGGAATACTATGAATATTTGGTAATTATAAAGAGTTGATAAGAACCAAAGTGTGAAAATGAATATTATATTGCTAAAATTACAATCAGTTTCGCAGTTATTGACGCCCCACAACTGGGCAATCCCTTTCCCATAAACTTCTAATCATGGCAGTCTTTGGCGTAGGTACTCCCACCATTATCTTATCTCTAATCTGCTATAAAATCTGTTCGTTTTAGTCATCTTTTCCGCGGCTCAAAATCGAGATAAATCAGGAAAATACATAACCTATATAAGTAAGGGAGGGAGTCAATAGAGGCGGCTCGGGACCGCTATTCGTGGCATCGTTTGGGAGAGGCATGTGTTGTACGGGCTGATGATGATGATAATGATGATGATGATTATTATACAAGTAATAATTATTACCACTATCATTTGCAACAAAGCCGTCTTAGAAACGATACATAAACATTTTTATTTACTATTTTTTTATTGGTGTTGGCAAAGCGGTGGTCAAGCCACCATCATCGACTTATGAAAGTGAAGATGTGGCCTAAGATGGAACGCTTTCCCAGAAAGAACTTATTCATTATTATCTTGGTTTCAATTAAAACCGTTAAAAAAAATCTATTATACCTAAGTTGAACGTTTTATCAGCTCTATAGGATGTCTTCAATGTCATCTTGTAGTTCCATTCAAGTGGACAATTCGCGTATAAACAGAACAACGTCTCTGTCCATGCCATGCAAGGTGCACCTCCATTTAGCAGCTCCTGTTTAGCTGCAGGAAATATATGTGAATAATAAAAATATTCGTATACATTATACGGAGTGATGTGTGTGTGATTCATCACTGTGGTGCCTATCCCTGCTCTACCCTAGACATCATACAAAGGGGTTAGAAGATTAAGGGGTTGGAAGCCCTAGGCATCGGCCACTATTTTTTTTTTTAAATCTCGGTTTACTTTGCAAATTATATATTTGGATATAAGACACAAAAAAATCATCTAACATAAGTGTCCTAAAGCGTCAGATTTCTGAGAATAATATCTCTGAAAAAAAAAACTTATGAGAATAGTTATTTTCATCTGTGAAAATCTCAGTTACAAGACGCTTTAGGATATTATTTTATTTTATTCATTTAATTTGTATAAGTGTCCTTTATCGAAATATAATAACTAACATTGTGGATCAGTTGAGCTACCTGTCTGCAGTTAGCTCAATCGTTTCAATTGTAAATTTTAGTTCTAATTTGTTTCTATAATATGATTGTAATTTTTTTTTCTGCAAAAAAAAAAAAACTAACACTGTGCACCACGATTTGGAAAAACAAACACATATTGGCGGCTGATGTTAGGGACAAACTCTTCAAACTCCTTTCTACGCTCGTGCATTTGTGAATGTATCACGTGTTCTATTTTCGCGCGTTTATTGGTTATTTTCTTTTGTTTTTTTCTTTATCGATTTCAGAATGCCGCTAATGAGCGGCGAAAGTTTCAAGTTTCAAATGGTGAACATAATTAAACACATATTTTCACAATGTCGTTAGGTAGGTACATTAAAATAAACATAACTTATTGAGATAAAGTGAAAGTGTGACTAGAAATTTGTTAACAAAGAAAATTTCAATAAAATTATAAAAACAAATACTTCTTAATTATTTTAATTTCATGTGCCGAACTCCCAGGCCCTTTTGTCATCCAGATACTCTTTACAGTATAGTAAGCTTTTTTAGAGAGTACGTTTTTTACAATTCTTTTAAATTTATTAACTGATTGATATATTAAGTAGTTTGGTAATTTGAAATACTTAAAATGCGTTATACCCTCACGGTGCATGTGAATTGACCAGCTGATCTCCAAGCCCGCAACCTTCGACTTAGTCATGACCTCTGCCCCTATCAGCTTTATCATTGTCAATTCGCACTTGCACATCCTATAACAGTTTTTGTTGGCAACACCAATTACTTAATGATGAATGCGACTCATTTTTTATTGCGGTTCTTAATTGCAACTTGTTGGCAACACTGGCAAGGTTATTGGATGTAATTAGACCACCTGGAGTGAATTAATATTGTTGTGAATTATAATTGTGATTATTAGTATTGGCATGAATGATTTATGAAAGGTTATGAGCAAAAATGTTATCTATTTTAGAGCTATACTGATAACCACGAATGTTTATACGTTCAGTACTTGTAATGATTACGTAGTTCTCGTCACTGTTTACTTACAAATTTTCAAAGTTTGAAAAAGTTCTGAGGACCTCGTTCCTTCCCCTTGGATGGATCTCATCATTAGGGGAAGTTACGAGTTGATACCATCATGTTACTTTTTTGACTTCCTACTGTATTGGCTTGGGACGCTGCACACTGGCTCTCACATACTAAACACCTAAAATCTTCTCAGCTTTGCCAACGATATCCTAAAATATATAGTAACAAGTGTCCTAGTGATACTTTTAGTGACTTGTACCTAATTGAAATCTTTCATTAATTTAATATGACATACTTAAATTGCATACATTTTACTAAATTAGTATTATATGACGTGGTCGTCTTCCATTACAACACCCTAAGTGGTACATAATGTGTGTATTCCTTAATATAGTCAATAAGTCCTGACAAATTTATGTAACTTAAAATAATGCAATAAGTAAATAAATAAATAAAATAAACAAAACAAGACAAAAAGTTAAAATGTTCTGAGAATCGTATATTTCCCCTATATTTTTAAAAAAGACTATAGATAAAGAGTCAAGTAGGTAAGTAACTTCTTGCAAAGGTCGTCATAACACATCTGCGGTAGACCTATAACAAAAACGACGCCATAATATAACCAACATCTAAGACTATGTTATACATTCCCTTTTTGCTCAATAAATAAACACGGTACAATGGCGTGCAAAAACAAACAGTACGTAAGCACTTTTGACCGCATCTGTACCCGCAAACGCGTCAATAATGTGAGAGCAAAAACTACAAAGCTTAGGAGTAAGCAAGTAGAGATGTGGCAACATTCGATTTTTTAAAGTGATAATGATAGTACTTCTGCAAAATAAGGAGTTGCCCACTGGTGGTCCGCAGTGACTTCAATTATTCTGTGATCATGGCGCATGCAAATGAGCCGAAATGCTGTAAAACATAAAATAACACTGGTGGTAAATATCCAGTTATTGATGAATTTAT
The DNA here is from genome assembly GCA_963662085.1 of Eupithecia inturbata. Lineage (NCBI taxonomy): Eukaryota > Metazoa > Arthropoda > Insecta > Lepidoptera > Geometridae > Eupithecia > Eupithecia inturbata. The sequence goes on along the minus strand of OY759191.1, from coordinate 1,213,837 downwards.
TGTTATTTATCACGGCAGTTTTAAATGTTTTACCTTAACATAAACAAGATCCTAAAAGAACTTATCGACAAATGAAAAGTTATATGACAAGTGTATAACCATGGTTTTAATGTGTATCGAATTAATTACTAATTTTATTAATCTGTTTCCGATTTAGTAGGTATGAAAAGTTACAGCCACTTTTGACTTTTGTCTAAGCTGAAATAGTAGATTGTATCACAAGGGAATAAAATAATGTATTTAAGACGAGAGCGATTTTTTGAAACCAGAGCGAAGCAAAGGATTTTATAGTAGAATCCCGAGCGTAGAGAGGGATTCTTCAAAGTACGTCGCTCGAGGTTAAATAATTTTGCTCCCGTGTGGCACTTTGCTTTTCATCCTAAACTATGAGAAAAAATCATCATACGAGAAAAATAAATGAGATGCTTTTAGTAGTGACGAATATTTATATTTCGGTGCATAACCAAATTACTACTAATTAATAATGCTGGAAAATCCACACAGAATCACTCTGCTCAGCTTGGGGTTAGACCCCAAGCTGAGCAGAGCTTGTGTTATAGGTAGCTAGATAACTGATATACTTTAAACGAATACACTACACAGATAACCAAAGAGCAAAACTAGTCAAAAAAATTAGTTTTTTGTATGCAAGCTCCCTTTAGTTTGGATATTTATTTTATTTTTATTAAGTATTTGTTGTTACAGCGGCAAGAGAAATACACATTCTCAAAAAATTTTATCCGTCTACTACTTACTATTCATGAGATAGAGACCTGTGACAGACGGACGGACGGACGGACGGACGAACAGCGGAGGCTAAGTAATAGGGTTCCGTTTTCACCCTTCGGGTACGGAACCCTAAAAAGTATGCGACCGTTAGATCTGTAGATCTGGACGGCCAGTTCAAATCTCCATAACGGGAAATCACTCGGCCTGGAAATTGGTCTCTTCGGAAATTGGTGGTTCTGTATCTCTCCATGGCTAGTTGACAACAACTTTTTTATCTATCTACAACATGCATGTCAAAGCACAGTGTCATTTGACGCCATTTGCAAAGAATAAGCCCATTTACATTATGACATTACTTTTGGGCCACCCGTTATACGGTAGCTGCTGCCCTTCATCTAGTTCTACGACATCTATTGTCCGAGTCGGAGGGGTATATTCTTACGCCGCGAGCGCCAGGGCCATTATTTATTTACCTTATCGTATTTTAGCAGCTCTCCCTAAAGAGTTGTGGTAGATGTAACTCATATTGGCAATGACCGCGCGTTGCTGCGATGCGATGCTCGACCGCACAGTAATGCGACGTAATGGCTGAAACGTACCGCATTGTACGCGTTTGCGAATTATCTTCGAGTACTTATTCGTTGTTGAGTGGTGACCGACTCGGCAACCGTAGTGTAGACGCCATCTGACCAGGTGGGCAGATGCTGGATGCGGCATGCTGAAGACAGGTCACTATGGCGCTCATTATGAGAGGCTTATGTCCAGTAGACTGAAGTAGGCTTATTTGATGTTGATGATGATGACTTATTATAGTACCTATGGTTGTTCAACCGACTGCTTTAAAAAATCCTAATTTGACGGTTTATTGTTGTTATCTCTGAACTCTGTCACTTGTTAACATATTTCATTATTTTTTATTGTAACTTAGGCTGGTACGTCAGATTAGGTCGTAATAGACTTCCAAAAATATTATATTATATAACTAGTACCGATAACACAAGGCCTGCTTACTGCTTTAGAAGTGTAAATGATGCGGTGTGGATTGTCCAGCTGTTTTTTTTTCTACTAAGTTAATCAGAAAAGGGAAAGTAGAAGAAAGGGGAGGAAGGGGAAGACCAAGAATTCACTTTAAAAGTCAGATCAAGGATAAAGTCAGAGACGAACGGAGATGGTGAAATTGCTGCATCTTTTACATTTATGTTGCCTTAGTTGTTCCTCTGATAACCTACTGTTTAGCATGCAGTGTCCACCTGGCTGCGCAATAAGCTATCTCATAATAAGTGTGTATTTTCAAGAAGAATAATTGTAAAACCCACTGGTAGACGAAATAAACAAAATAAAATTAAAGTAGCTGTCGTGTCGTATAAAGAAGTAAAAGACATTGCATTGGAGAGAGAAAAGTGGAGGAAATTGCATCATTACACCGATAACACCTAGGGTCTTCTATTTATAATAAGTTAAATAAACTAAACTTGATTCGATTATTTAAGAACAGAGTTCTAGTTATAAAATTAATTGTGTATTAAGAATGGAGTAATCGAAATCCGTTACAATTTATCGCACCATTTTCAAACCATGACCTTTGCTCCACTGGGTCATTAACCATTGCGCTTCTAATACTATCAATTGAATCAAAATTATAGTTTCCGGTCCCACGATTCTATTAAAGTCATTATAACTACTATTAATAGATGGGTTTGAACAAGGAATGGGCGTGGCGTGTGCCTAAACTGTGCGCGTACAAGAGTGTTCTAATTTTGAAATGGTAACAACAAAAAAACAAAAGATAGTGTCGGAATGTTGGTACATATCTATGGTTGGTAGTTGGCGAAGTTTTGCTCTAGGAGAGGACATAATATACAATAATTTAAAATTTAATCTGAATATTTTAAAACATGCATGTCAGTTATTTTAATATGTTCTTAAAATGACGAAGTTTTGCTCTAGGAGAAGACAAAATATACAATAATTTAAAATTTAATCTGAATATTTTAAAACATGCATGTCAGTCATTTTAATATTTTCTCAAAACCCACCGGTATTGCAAAATAACAGTCATTCACATAAAACAATTAAGCAATCATCGAAATTTTTCAAACCGTTACAGTTACAAAAAATGGCGCTTGTGAACATTAAAATTAAAGCCATACAAAATATTTAAATAGGTACTAATTGAAACCTTGTTGTAGTGGAATAAGGATTGAAGAAACGCTGATTATTATGGGTGCATTCGTAACGAGATAATTATTTGAATTTCGAATACAAGAGGTATTTAAACGGTTTTCCTGCGGGTGCGTTCTGATTATCGTGTATTTGTAAAATAATTTTAACAAACAAGGTCCGATATAATTTTCTCATGGCGATAATTATATTTACAAAAACTTGCTTTTACACTCGGTCGTGAATTTGATTAATTACAAATATATATACGTCTTTCTCTATTACAAACATCGTCTGAGATAAACATTGGTTATGTGACCTTACAAACCCTCAACCCGTGGAAGGGTTAATTTTTTTTCTGCTAATTTTGAGCTACGTTCTTTTTTAGGAAGCCTCGTACCTACCTTCTTAGGGAAAATATTTAATGCTGTGTCATCTGTCAAAATATCACTAAATTAAATGAATGATTGAAACAAAATGTTTTGTAGAAAATTAAAATCCAATCGTACATCCTACCGCAGATTAAAAAAGCTACGTTTTCCCTTGTAGCAAAACTATTAACATAACTTTATTCAATTAAATTAAAATGTACAAAATTACAGATATTTTAAACATAAAGGTATTATTGAATATATTAATTTCAATAACACCGCGCACACTTAAAAACGTATACCATGGTTGTCAATGGCACACGAAGAGTTCTAAAGGTCACGCAAATGCATCAAAACAATTCCTCTCTCGAAGCTCTAATAGACACCCCCGGGCGAAGTTGTATGTAACAAATAGTGCTAATTTTATATAATGGTCCTATTTATTATGCTTCGGAAGCGAGAGGTCGGGGTGGGTCACTTAAGGATGTGAACAGAATGAGGACTTTATCGATGATTTTTAGGGATTCCGTAACCGAAGACTGCCCACGCGGTACCAAAAATTAACCCAACGCTGTCTATTTCTCAATCACAAGACCTGCCTCCATGACCAATAACAGTATAGTCGATTTTGAAAAGAATATATATTAACCTACGTATTATTTTAAATCAAAATTACATTTATTATCAAAGAAAATTATAATAAAACAGTTACAACTAGTATTTACACTTATATATATATAAGCCGTCACCAGAACGCAAAGTGCCCAGAATGTGCTGGCAACATCGCCACGTTTATTTGCAATCAAATTATTTGATCTGATATTTGCACCCTTTTTTGCTAGAATCCAACTTGCATTAGCCGATTTGTTTATTCATAATTCTTTGACTATATCAAGGTTTTTGGTAACTTTAAATACTTTTCTATAAAAATTATTTAAAGTTACCAAACCCCTTGATATTTTTTTGCAAAACATATAGCTCATTTTATCAAATTTATTTATATATATAACCTATCTTCTCTGCGTACGTAGCAACAAATGGAGCCAGCATGTCAAGTCACGCCGTACAAAGTAAATATCGTGCGAACCGAGCGTATCATCACGGCTACTGTATCATTTCATCGTAATCTAATAATGTTGTTAAGGAGCTGATTTTAGATGGTTTCCAAGTCTTTCTTTAAGGGCTAATTTAAAACAATTCTAGTTTAAAACATAGGGTACATACATCAATGGCATTACTTACGTGCATATCGATTTAGTGTTATCAAACGTAAATGTTGATTAAGCTATGTAAGCAAGTCACTTTTCAACCAATAAATATTAAGTCAAAATTGCTTCATGTGTTACGTAAAACTTATAACATTTGATATTGTATATGTTAGTAGGTATATAGTGGGTACCTGATAAGTACCTGGTAAGTACCTGGTTGGAATATCTTTTCCACTGTATTCCACGCATAAAAAGTCGAAATCCAAGTTTTAAATATGTATTATAAGTGTCAAATAAAAATAAGTGGCACCAGTTCTTCCCCTTAACAAAACAGATGATACGAATAAGCTCAAAGCAATGAGATGTTAGAACAGAGGCCGCCGCCTGGTCCGATTATTACGGTCATTATTAAATAATAATAAAAAATAATATAATTCAGTTTAGTCAAGTAGACAAATGATTACTTTGTGCGGAACTTTACTATAGTGATGTGCGTGTGAGTAAGTGATTAAACTATCGACAACTAAATAGTTGTCGAGTTTAATCTCTTACATTATTTTCTTGCATTTATTTATTAGCATGGTCACCTTACAAACGTGATCAAAAAATAAATATTTTTAATCTACATGTTCAACTTAACTGACACAATCCTTACAAATGCCTAATACTTCTTTGTTAATCTTATTGTGTGATTTGAACACTAATATACTAACTCCTTAAAAAGTTCTAACTTGAACATACAATACAATGCAAAAATAACAACTAGAACATACGACGATAACACAATAACATAACTAAACATTAATAATACTTTACTGTAGAATCTAGAAGGCGGAAAATGCTGTCGAGCATTATGTTCGCATAATACCTAGAACTTCTGTCCGTAATGAAGTTTGTTATAATCTAGGTATATCTTCTAGGTATACAATAGATCTTGTACACAGATTTTTTGTGAAAAAAAAATAATAGATATTTTGATGTTCCAAATTCAATCACAGTATACCCTTAGAAGTATTGTTTATTATTCCCAAGGGAGTAATCTCATTAGATTTGTTTATTTAGTAAAAACCTTCATATTTTTCAGCCAATGGACTAAAAGGACTATAATCACTTGCTTTCAATTACGGTTAACGTCTATAGTACCCTTTTCTAGCATGTAGTGTGAAAATATATTTTTATTCGGTCCATAACTGTGGTCCACCTACAACTATAAGTACACCTGTCTGTACCAGAGGCGTTTTTTCTTTCCGTGATCCACCTAATGATAACTAGGTGTTCCAGGGGATTTTTTTCTACGGTCTACTTTAGTTCATCTGGCTGTAACAGGGGTAATTTTTGCTTCCCCTGGGGCTCAACTCTGCTTTACAATTGCTTCACTATGACAATGGTATCGTCGACGCAGAATCGTCACGTAGAATCCTTAGATTAATGAAACTCCGGATAGTTTGTGCAGTGCTATTTGCACGGATAAATTAATAAATAATAGATAAATTTATAGTTTCAAACATGACAGTTTGACGCGCGTCCCTCCATCGGTATTCATCATAATTTATTTCATCTAAGGTAGAATATCACAACGTGTAATTCTGTGACGATCTGACCACTGTCATAGTCAAGCGATTAGTTTAGCAGTATAGGGCCTCAGGTCCACCTTTCTTATCGACATCGACACCATCCCCTCACTATTCCATTAGCCCGGCGCCGTCTGTTATCCGCTCTCGTTTTATTTCGCGAAGCAGTGCGGTCGGCGCGCCGCGGTAGCCGTGATTCCTATTATAATGTAAATTGATTTACATTGCCTCCTGTCTTGTATTATTCAATTCACTAGGTTTATTATAATAACTAGACTCTTCCTGCTGCTTTGCTCATGTGGTACCTGTATAAAACATATTAATTTCTAGTCGCAACTTCGCATGCGATCTTTCGGGATAAAAGCAGCTTATATGTAGGTATGTAGACATAAAACTACCTCTATGCAAAATTACAGCCCGATTCGTTCAGTAATTATGGCGTGAAGAAGTAACAAACATACTTCCATCCATCTATCCAATCATTAGCATTTATAATATTGTGCTTTTAATATTAGCTGTCATATAAGGCCCATATTATAAAAGCTTCCTCAACCATCGATATATGCTTGGGTGATTTTCTATGGCAAAAGCGTTATTCAAGCATAGATCTATGATAGCTTCATAATACGGGGCTTAGTGTGACTAGAATCTTACCGCTGATTGCTCGCGTAGGGCCTGGAAAAAATATATTCACAGCATCAGAGATCATTGTTCAACCAACTAGATAACTGTTTTTCAAGAATCGAACCAAAATAAGTAGGTATATTATATAATAAGCTTCCTCATTAGCGTAATAAGTCCACTGCTGGACATGCCTCCCCCAAACAAAGGGGTTCTTGCCATAATCACCATCGATCAATCATCGATCGCTTAGCGGGCGGATTCGTGATCGCAGTGAAGATGTTAAAAATACATAGAAGGAACCCGCTGCCCGGCGTTAGGTTCACCTAGAAGGCTGTTAAAACATCTACGGGCTGAGCTCGAGCTCAGTTTGTATGTGGGGTCGATTCTAACGCCGCGACCTTGATCCGGACTCTGGACGCTGGAGACATGGCAAAGTTTTATTTCTGATTGAACTCAAATCAGAGCCTGATAGAAGCGTATTTTGTAAAAAAACTATTTACTGATTACTTCAAGCAGTTGAATTTTACGATGATTCCGTTATGTAGGCTTTGAAATTGTAATTACAGCCAATTGGTAAGCTAATTACATAATTAAACATAACTTTAGCACAACTGAATTTGCTGTAATACAATATTAGAGTAACTTGGAGGAATAAGGAACAGTTAGCATGAACTTTGTTAGAAATTAAACGTATTTCTAACTACGTTCATGCTGCATTAAGCATTTAATTGTATTTATATTTTTTGGAGTAATAAAGTCTCCTAGTGTGTCTGTGCCCGCAAGGTTTGTATTTGTATTGTATTGTATTTATTTATTCCATAAAGATACATTGGTACACTTGGAAAAGTCAATTTAGATACATTTATGTTACAAAACAAACACGAAATAATATGAAATAAAATTGGTACAAGCAGAGTACATAAATATACTAAGATTAGGTAGGTAGACTAGGTAGATTATTAGGTAGGTTTAGTAATCTGCTGAAAATTTGTCAAAAAGAATCAGCTTTTTCTTAAATTATAAGACACTTATACTTTTTACTCGGAAGCCACGTGCGAAGCCCCGGGCATATGCTAGTCATAACACTAATATTATGTTAAAAATATTAAGTTAAGCTGTTTGTAAGTTTGGTATGTTTGTTTGGTAACTCTTTACACCAAAACTACTAAACGGATTGGGCTCAAGTTTAGCATAGATGTCGTTCTAGACCTGGAATAATATAAACAGGCTACTTTTTATGCGAGCGAAGCCGAGGGCGGATGCTAGTAATTAATAAATAAATAATTCTGGACACAGTCCTACAGTATAATTTAGCGTAAGCAGAACTGATGAGTGATGTACCTACTTTTATTAATAAAATACGTTATTGTAACATTCTATTCTTATGCCATTATCCCTCTTTTCACAAGTTCTATTCCCATGCTATAGGGTTGTACCGCCGTAATTAATACACGCCCACATTTATCGATGTTCGACGTGTGAGCTCGCGTAATTTTATTGTGCGCTGAATTTATTCGATAACTTCCTAGTTCGAATTGTCGATGAAAATTGTTTTTGTAATGAATATACGCGCTCTCAGGAAACGTTTCGGGGTGAGAAAATTTATTGTTTTGAGTTAGTTATTTGTAAAGTAATACAAATTGAAGAAGTTTAAATAAAATTGCAGGTAATATTAATATAATAATATAAATTTTCAATATGAGTCTTTAACCATAATTATTGAAGGTACAATCTCATTGCATCAAAAGCTAACTAAGGTATTTGTTTTTGTGGATTTATTAACACCCATAAATCTGTATAAATTTTAGTATTATTTCTTGCTTGTATTTTTGTAAATGGATGTATTTCAAATGGTGTCTTCATCCGTTTCAACACGCCTTGATAAAAACACAAAAACAATCGATAAAAACCCGAACAAATAGAACACAAATTCGTGCGCTCTCATAAGTTTAATTAAATATTTATTCGTGTAGGGCGGGGCGTTCCGCCCTCAACAGATATCGATATTATTTTACTGATACGGGATCGTTGGGTACGGCCCTAGTGATGGCTTTTTGGCGACGACATTATAATCATATTTTTTTATTAACTACAGTTTTTGCCCTTATTACATTTTTTGATAAGTTCCGGTAATTATATAATGAACATTAAAAAGAGCACAACACTAAACAAAAAGAACACAACACCAAACACGACTTTTTCGTCGGTGCAAAGACCACAAAATCCGGTCAAGAATATACAATCCTATGTTATATATAATAAGAGACTGGATTATATGCAATTGCTTATTCGCTTATGCATTTGCATATTTAGCCCTTTTTCATCTGTAATTGCAAATTGTACCTAAAATATTGTGAAGATGCATATTTTCGCTATATTTCAATATTTCTGGGATAGTTAATAATAATGAAATGAACAAAGGAAATCATACGTTGTATACTCAGTCACTAAAAGCTGGCGCGATCATCTTTTGTTTTTCGTGTACTGGAGGCCTAAGTCATTACACTCATTACGAAATTTCGTTTCGTTTTATTTGTACTTTAATCGAACGAACACTAAAATTTCGTACGAAGTTGAGTTGCCTTTTCATTTTGGAAAGATGAAAATATTTTTATTATATTTGACTCGATCCTTGGTTTATAAGTAAAAATATATAAGTAAATGCGAGTAGCTGCACGCTGAGTTTTGCGGCCGTACTTGGAATATTTGGAACTCTGCCTGTTTGTTAACGTCTACAAGAAATGAAAATGTTAATTTACTGTCGATATCTTAAGAATTGTAGGTAATATCGAATAAAAGTCTACAATTTTTATTATTTAACGTTGACACTTTTCATTAGTTTTCATGCATATGTCGCATTTTTCATGCATATTTGCATGCGTATTTTGAGCTTTTTTGTTGCATATAATCTGGTCTCTAGTTTAAATTAATTAGTACTGTTTTTTTATTAGTAATGTGGAAGTCGCCGCATTTTTAGACATACCTAAAGCATAGAGGTCACAATCATGAATCGATTTGGACACAGAAAATTTGAAATAACATCAGAGTTCAGAAAACATAGCTTATTTTTTGTATTATTTATTTATTGCTTAATAACAAAATAGATTGTGTGCGGAAAACTTAAATTATATTAAACTTACAAAATTAAACTTTTAAATTAACTTATTGAATAATTATCACATAAAATAGGTACAAATTAGAATTAATGTAAGATTTAAATAATTAATGTAAAATGTCAAGTTACAGATGATAAAAGTACAAATTATAATAGCATAGAATAACAATGAAATATTATAAAAATGACAACATGAAAATAATTGTCTACGCCTAAATCTAGTGAGCTAACCTGTGTTTCACCTCGCAGCCAGCGCGCTCGCAGGTCCACCGGTGTAATCGAGTTGACGTAGCTTCTATCTTGACTAGGCACAGCTTTCGGAATATCACATACATAGGTAGTTCGTTGGTCAGTCTTGGGTTTTACACGGTTTGAGAGTCACAAAAATGCACAAAATCTTCAATTTTGATGAAATTGGTCGCGCAACGACGCACACCATATTCTGCCCGAGCGGAAGTAAGTTCTTTACAAAGAGGGCGATGACGTCGCTTGTTGGCCGTGATTGGATATCGATCTCTCACTGCGTATAGCGCGCGAAAAATATGAAAACAGGGTTGCTGTTTAGATCTAGACTAGACCTTCAATATTTATCTGTGTTGTAAGTATATTATGTTGTCACAAATCTCAAAACATAAAATAGAAGAGAAAAACTTAATTATGGTACAAAACAATAATTATGTAAATTTTTATGAATTATATTTCCTCAATGGAGTAAATACACTTCTCCAGAAGACAACATTTTAATTTATTTTTTAGAATTGTTCTCTTATGTATAACTTTTTTAATTTCGAGCAGCAATTTATTGAAAATACTGGTAGCTTGGTACCGTGTGGAGCGTCGTATAATATTTAGTGTAGGGGATATTTTATTTTTATGTTTTATGCTATTGACACGCTCCCTATTTTGGTCAGGCGTTTCGTACTCGTGCCAATATTTAGAAGAAGCATGATCAGTACGTGAACGTAGATGCACAGTCAATATACGCCGAGACTTGAAGTACTCTTTACACGATTCTTCCTGTGAAATTCTGACAATTGTTCTTATGCTCCTTTTCTGCATAACGAAGGCTTTTTCCATATTATATAGTAATTCCCCCAAAATTGTATGCTATATCTTATTTTAGATTCTACTATTACGTAATAAACTATTTTCATTTTCTCAGCACTGATCTCGTCGCGTAGTGTTCGCAACGCATAGCATGCCGAGGCGATTGAGCTTTCAATGTTGTCCAATATTTTTTTCAAATGTATAATTAATATTCTAGATTAAATTGATGTGAATGCTGTTTATTTATTTATTTATTTATAAAAAATACAGCAGTTAGCTTACAGTCTAACACCAAAACACTAACTACTAGACATAAAAAAGAACAAAATACAATTACAAACAATATACAAAATCGAATAATAATAATAAATAAAAACAAGATTACATATAGGGAGACATAACTATACATATGTACATAAACGTCGAGTGTTGTTTAAATTCTATTTTAGAATTCGACACATTCTTTATACCAGAGTCTTGAACCACGTAATACATCGCTAGATAACCGACCATCGCCATCTTAACCCCTGTACCCGAACGTATTCATCACATCACCTAAAGGTCAGCTGACCGATCACCTCCATTTTTATGATGTCAGCGAAACTAAAAGTGACTCATGGCTATTTTCGCTTGATACTATTTTTTATATTTTTTGTATTATATATAATGAGTTTACGTATTGTTTCCAGATAACGTGCAGTTTGGGCTTTTCTTGCAGGAGTTAGGTGTTCAGTTAAAAAAAAAACACTACTACATTTGTATGTAGGTACTTACCTACGTCTACTTTAAGCCTTAGTCGTGGTTCGCAGTGCGTGTTTTTCTGGGATAAATAGAAGTATGTGTCTTTTGCCAGGATAACATCTATCTCTTAGCAAAATTTCATCAAGTTATATTCAGCTGCTTAACCTTCAAAATGAGACTGACGGAAATACATTGTTAATGAATTGAAGGATTCGTCGCATAAAGAGTTCATTTTCACATATATCATAGCATGTAATCTGCTGATTATTTCGACAACCTTCTTTGAGCAAAGTCGACCTTTCGGGCCTACCCGAACAGGCGGACAGTAATATTATTACTGTACGCTCTACGCGGTCCGTTGGAAATACATTTATTTCGAATTTCGAATTCTATTTTGTTTTGATAATAGTTATGTGCATAAAGGTTTTATGCATACTGAGCAGTACAAGCTTCACTGGCTGGATAGAATAAAAAAGAAAACGCAAGAAATTGACAAAAGAGCATCGCGGTGAAAGTTTTTGCATGATACGTTCTAATCATTTTTCGTGAATATATTGTGAAAATTAACTCTTCAAGCGACGAATCCTCCAATTCAATGACTTTTATTGTATTCAAACAACGCGACTAATTTTATTCGCATTGTTTGAATACTATACAATCCTCGGACCGCAATGACTGCCCTGCTGGTCAAAATAAGCCGGCATCAAGCTTGCTATGATTTTAGCCTTCAAGCTTGGTCATCATTGCAGCCCTTGATGGCCAAGCTGAAATGAAGCCGAGACCGAAGGTCAAGGCCTCTATAGCGCGGACAGCAAGGGCTGCAATGATGACGCACTGTGATGGCCTGGACCTGCACTACGCTTCGCTTTCAGTCATCTTCAGCCACGGCCAGCAACCCACCTATTACAGACTTTGGATGTATGATATTGGCCATTGCGGTCCCGGCAGCGTAGGTAATTTAATTATCGTAGTAGTAACGTAGCGTGCTCAAACAAGGGGGGGACAAGACCCCCCTTGTTTGAGCACGCTACGTTACTATTGGTGCTGATGAGTTACAGTCTCTTTGAGCCAAATATACTAATATAGCCTACGTTAATATATAATAATTAGCCTACGTTCCTTTTACCAAGATTAATTGAATTATATAAATTACCGCAGTCAAGCATTTTGTAGTGACGTAACACTTCGTGAATGACATTAATTATATCGATACGGTACGAAAACACCTAATTTGCATACATCATAAAAAAAATGTTGGTCTATGATTAAAGTTTTACTTTATATGGAAACTGTAATATTAAATGTAATTAATTATTCTATTTTATGGCTGCAACCTTAAATCCTGACAAATTAGGTATCACAAGTAGAATCAAATCCTATTAACTTCAGTGATATTTATAAAATACTTCACTTATAAAATCTTTGCAGGTCTCTTACATTACCTATTATTTCTAGATGTTTCTAAAACGACTTGAACCAACATTGTGTTGGTACAAAAATGATTTGTTCTTCCTAATTTTAAGTAAATACCATTATGAACAATATAAACTTACAAAACAGTCCAATTATTTAAAAAACCAGATAGTAAAATTGTTGAGGCAATCCGTATAAAATAAATAAAATCCAAAATACCTAACGGAACTAGAAAACTTCACGAAGGGCATGTTTTCTCTTTCCTTTTAAATATGCAATTTTAATTACAATGAATAGGTGCAGATTCTAGGTCAAAATAATTTCATAGAAAGGCTTTTTACAATAACAATAGAATAATAAAGCATGTAACAAAACCATTATATCAATATTATTCTTATGGCAAATTGTCGAGAGCTTTAATGGGACCTATTCGGAGACAAACTTAACACAGTTGCCAATGGAGTTTATGTTTTCTCACTCGACATAGAGACAGATTTTTTAAATAAAATAATTTGATTGTTTTGAAAAAACTATAAACCGAATCCCCTAATTTTATACTGTTTTTTAGTTTTGTGGCACAAATACTTATCCCTCGGGAATAATTTTTATGAAACCACCTCGGGATGATTAGCTGTACAATAACGAATAATTTTCAAATTCGACGGAGAAATCGACATACATAAAAAAATACATTTAGCTGAACATAGAACCTCCTCCTTTTTTCAAAGTCAGCTTTATCAAACACTATTAACCGAATAATGTTTGATACAAGCTGGATTACTCTGAATATCATGAAATTTAAATTTTAGTATTTAATGTTAGTCTGATACGTATGCCAAGTATTGCAAATACTTATGATTTTGGCAATTGTTATGAAGCTATGATTTGTATTGAAGCATTTCCTTTTTGCAACTGTTACAACTATTTTGAAATCTTCTAATAGGGCCCAGCACCAAGCACACAGTGTCATATAACATCCGAAGGTAACCATAAACAATCGGATAAAAGATTAAAGACCGTTAGTAATGGGTCGAGAAACATCTCAGACACAGCTCAGTACAAAAAGCTGGAGTAATCTAGATATTACCAAAATCGAGTTATTCCTAAAAACACCATTCTAGAAAACTTTTTTGTTTGTTTTAATAATAAAATTAGGTTTGGAAAAACAAGCAAACAATTAAAATATTTAACTAACTATTATCCCATAGATACAAAACTGTCCATGCGTATAAAAATTTAGTATGTCATATACAAACCCACTTACATAAAGCAACTCTGAAAACATTACTGTCCGTTTTTGAAAAGTCGTGTAATAAGATGAGTAGTAATAAAACGAATCCTAATCTATGCAAAATCATAGTTAAATTAACTAACAACTTTCTAACCTAACTGGTATCTTCGAGTAAAAAGTAAGTTCCTCCTCAAATTCAAAAAAGTGTAAAATTAGCAATAGTGATCGGGCTATTTTTAAAGACTGTGGCACGTCAAAGATTATAAAACAAACAGAATTTCGTAAGCAATGAATTAATTATACACGCAGGTTTGTTCAGCTCTTGACTCGATTCGACTCGATTGTGATGCTAATGAGGGAAATCTTGGACCATCGACATTGTGACATCACTATCATAACAACGAGACTCAGTCTATCGACATCGATGAAATGCAACATTGTGACATCACTGGGCTTGCACTGCGTAAGGTCCCATCCATGACCATAGTAATCATAGGATTCCCTAAAAAGAGCCTTTTTGGCTGTAAGTAAGGTCATAATCCCCACGCTGGGTTTGCAGGGTGGGGGTCTATTCTGCGGGGGGTGCTGCCCGCCTCCGGTTGATTTCCCTTAGTCACCTCTTACGACAACCGCGGAAAGAGTTAGATTGGTGCACAGTCTATGCCGGCTCCACATGGCCATCTATCTAGAATTCCCACAGAACTGACACCGCAAGCTTTTACTAGATTTTCGAGTCTTTCAGAATGGCGGGTGGTCTACTTTACAGGCTACTAATCAGTAGTTTCCAGGCAATATTCTAAAGCATCGCTACTCAGTGCAATACAATGATCATGTCAACTCGTAAGAAGGCTTCGCTACTTTCAAATGAATGGGGAGGTACTGACGAAGACAAAGTTAGTGAAGAGTGTGTATAAAATAAAAAAAAAACATTAGCGAATTGAAAAACTCCACTTTATTTTTAATTCGTTTAAATTCTTAGTTATATTTGCTTCAAATTGGTGCATCCGTGGTCGTTCTTATCAGCCCCATACCTACACGGATTTCTAGTCCCAGTTGTTTCTCATATTAATGTTATTTTTATAGTTGACTGTACTAACATGCGCGAACATAGTAATCAGTCTTTTAAAACACAAGCTCAAACATAGTTACCTCAAACTAACATACACTTGTAAACGATTTAGTGATTTCACTCACTCTGTTGTAACACATTTCGCGAATACCAGCTAAATATCCACTGCAGTCAAACCTGTGTTTTGTTCTGTTATATACTGCAATCAGCATGAAACTAAGGAACATATATCTTTCATCATCGTGCTCAGCCTATAAGAGACTATAGTCCAATCACATTTCAGGCCTCAAAATGACCTTTAAATAGTTTACAAAAACTATAAAAGATTTCATTCCCTTCTGTACATTTAGCGCCTTGCCGGATACTAATATGAACCACTTTTCATAGTAGGTATGACAGCGATCCAATAGTTGTGATTTGTTGCATTATGGCAGTACAACTTTGACAATTCAGCGGTAGTTCCTGTATTGTGCAACTCATACTAACCACTCTGATTAAATAAACTTCTTTACCTTGGTGTAACAACGAACATCTTGGAATGGGCCTACAACAATACAGATCAACCCCGGCTTCTGTGCTCCTCGCTCCCATCCAGTTAGGTGCGAAGACTTGAAGAGTGCTACGTGTTCCTTCATCTATTTATCTTTATCTGGGTTCATTATGAATGTAAACGGGTATCTACGGACCTTATGTGTGTTGGAAGGAAGAACACCAATGTTTAAACCCTTAACGAGGGACTTGTTCAGGGTCACGTTCCGCGTCCCTGCGTGAACACAAACAAGGTCCGTAGTTAACCCGCTTACATTCAATGAATTCATCATACTAACAGTTTTTGAGGTTCCGTACACGAAGGGTCAAAACGGAACCCTAATACTAAGCCTCCGCTGTCCGTTCATCCGTCCGTCAGTCTGTCACGGCGCAGTGGGTGAGGTATATCTCATGAAACGTAAGAGGTAGACAGTTGAAATTCTCAGATAATGTGTATTTCTCTTTTCATTATAACAACAAATAATATATATAAAATAAATATTAAAATTGAAATATAAAATAAATATTAAAAATAGCCAAAAACATCACGTTTGTTGTATGGGAGCCCCATACAACAAACGTGATGTTTTTGGCTATTTTTGCTTTTAATTTGTCAAGGCTGTATCTCTTAAACTACAATAGGTAGACACGTGAAACTGTCTATAATTAAGTAACATTTCAAATTTAATAATAAAAACTACCAAAAATAAAAAATAAAATTAAAATTTCAAAGGGTCTCCGAACAAGTGAAAATTTGATGTTCTTGAAAAAGTTGCCCGATTTTAACGGTACGGAACCCTTCGTCTGCGAGTCGACTTTCACTTGGCGGTTTATTATATCTGGGTTGCCCGACCCGACTGCTTGTTGGGGCTCTTAAAATCTCGTCATAGTGTATCTTCTAATATTTTTCTGCATGATAGGTTATAGCTCTGCTGGGCTTAAGGGAATAGAAAATCTGAGGAATATTTTTTTTATATAATTATTCATTATAATACAGGCCCGCCCATTGCGCAACTGTTTCTATATTTGTGTTTGTCTGTTCTATTTTTCTCTATCTTGGTGTGCAATAAAGAGTATTTGTACTGTATTGTATTGTATTGTATCCTTCTGAGTAAATAAAACTGTTATGTTTAATCTCCTGAGCATGAGAGTTCCGATTATTCAAACTCTGTGGTATCTCATTACAAATGAAGAAATGAGCTGGCTACAAAATATTAGCCTAGTAACTCATCCTGTAATTACTTTCTTGAATTCGCAATAGTATTTACGATTCTTAAGGTCACTATCACATCTCTCGCTTAATGGGCTGTTTCAGTTCTTGCGACTTTGTGTTGTGTTGGGGCATTTTCAGATGAAAGTGGATGAAAATCCACTTTCAGATCCCGTAAAAAATGTTGGTTTAACGATAGGGGTAGTGACGGTGACTGATATTTTTTAATTAAACCGCAACATCTTGATCTTGGTTCCAAACTGATGGTGAAATTAAAAACACAACAAAGATTCTGTATGCGAGTGGCGAAAGTCTAAGAGAAAGTGTATAAAATAAAAATACTGGCAATTTTTGAGTATTTAGAAAACGTACTTTCATTTTGATATCGTAAGCGGTCATTATATATTACCCCGCTCCTCTCTCGGCGAAAATGTCTTATGCACATGAGTTCAATTATTGATGCGATTAAGCTTTAATAATAAGAACCTAAGTGTCTACATTAGATCGCAGATCGCACCTTAACCCTGCATCACTACAAAGGGTACAATAACAAGTTTGGTCCATAAATCCCTAGGTTAGGGTCACAGGGTACAATTAATAAATTAAGCTGGTACGTTAACAGTGGAATATTCATGGCGTATAATGTATGATAAATGTGGCGAATTGGCGATGCGTAGTCGGGTATGATGCAGGGTGCTGGGTGCAGGCGATGGATGCCCAGAATGGATGGAATTGTGAAACGATTTTGTTATCCAATTCATCCAAACAAATTAGGACTATGGTGGAAGTTTGACTGGACAACTTTTATACTCGTTCTCACAGTACGAGCTCGAGCATTAGCGCTTTGACGGACGACACACGTGAGTTTTTTGGAGCCGTACACCAGCGAGACGCAATTCCAGGCCGTACCGCTGCGCTGTGGCTCTTTCGTCAACTGATCCCACTCTAAGCTCATCCCACGGGATGAGTTGACTAAATAATTTATTTTATTGTCACCTAGCGAAACTGTTAACTCAAATTGCAGGTCAGACCACCCGCTATCACCTAGCAGTGAAACTGTTAAACTCAAAAAACATAAATCACTAAAAACACACATTAACAAAAAGAAAAATCGGAACAGCTAAGCATAAAAGAATAAATAAAATCGTTTATGTCTCTAATTACTACACAAATGTATTTGTCAGGCAGCCCTAAATCCCAACTATATCTTCCACATAGATGCGTTCTCCCCAGCGGCGCTGACCGCTCATCTGCATTGTCTTTACCAGCATTGTCTATGGTACTTATTATTGTTAGAGCGGTATGCACGGAATGTGTATTGTTGAAGATATTGATGGCTGAAGGTGAAGGTGCGCCGATTTGAGGGTTTCCGATAGGGCTTAGCCTTGGGTTCATCTGATTCGCAGCCGGATTTCACTCACTGGGGCCTCCCGAAGTTTGTAGAACATCATCATCGCAAGCAGCCCGATTTCTCCTATGAGACCTTTCGAAGTTGCGGTGCCAACCGCGGTCGGCCAGCCATATTGTACTATGTTGTCCCACAATAGGTTTATCTGGCCAACTTGACAAAAAAAGTCAATGTTATAAGAACTTGTCGCATAACTCAAGTTATAATACAATTTTCTGATACAGAAACAAGCAATAGTGCTTTCTTTATAATCTTGTTTCACTGATTGGAACTCAAAAGTATAAAATGGTCCTTCCATAAAATATACCTGTCTATAGTTTAATTTGTTAGTTGGCTTCTAACTGGGGGTTATATCGATATTAGCCTTTGGGCTCGTTTTCATAAGACCATCTTTGTCACCTATCGCAGTTAGGATGTTGTCGCTTCTTTCGCCAAATGGCATCGAAGGTGCGTGCCTCAGTGAACATGGCCAAGGCACAGCAGAATCGCGTAAAACTACGCATCTTATCAAAATTAAAAATTCCAGATAATATATTCTAGTATTATTTCTAACTCTATGAAAGATCTAAAAGGAAGTGTGAGAAACGGACCTAGTTAGGCTGCGCACGATTCCTTATTAACTTACAATACATAGTTCAATGTTTACATCATCATTCGGTTCAATAATTACATTAAAATGATATCACTCGGTAAGGGCATTCAAGCTTAACAAGGACTTGTGTCCGTGTAAGGTAGCCTGATGTACCTCCATCTACAGCGATAGAGGTAGAAGGTACCATGGTGCGGGTGAAATAATATCTCAGTGTCAGTGTTGTGCTAATTTCGTAATTGTCCTAATAAAACTTATTCGTAGAAAGAAGCTGACACAGTTCGAGTTCTATTTCAAGCTATGATTCTAGTTCTATTTCGTCAAATCACGACCACACACATACGCACACACACGGAGCCTGATTTCACCGTATTTTGGGTATAAACTCGAAGTTTATGTTCATATGTCATTCTTAGTGGTTCACACCGCAAGAGTTGCAGGGTGAACCTGGATTACTAGCGCAGAACTCTATTGAATTTTATTTGTTGGTTCAGAGCTTTAATATTAAGGAATTGAATAAACAGCAGTAGCTGAGTAGAGTTTGTTATGAGGATTTGTAATTGCACGACAATAAACGACTATTCTTGAGCTTCGAAAGGTAAAAAATAGAGTAAGTCCTAAACGTGTTATTAAAATATCCCATTAGTAAGTTACGATGAAACAGTTCTCAAACTTATCACATTATTTCAATCAACTCATCGTACGGCTAGCCACGAATTTAGTATTTATTTTGATATTAATGGTTAATTAATATTTTATAGCCACTTTGATCGTAATCTGGATCACGGCAGACAATAGCGTCGTAACTGGATCACATAACGTCTTCAGATTGAAACCCGTGGTGGTGAAGTTACTTGTGGACGCCCACGACCTCATTCCCGCGATCTTGTTGAATATTCCGGAAATCCTTTCTGGGTGCATTTCCGGAGACCGTGGGGTACCGAGGAGAGTACTCGGTACCCCAAAGGGAGCAGATGTATTATACATATATTGATATTTGTACTGCCCTGTCCTGTAAGGAGACTGATGACCAAATTGATGAACAGATTCGATCCAAGATTTCCAGAAAGCATATCACACGCTTCAAATACAAGACTCATTAATCCGTTAGTCCCAAACTCAAACAAGTTGTAAACTCTCAAGCAGTAAAGTACTTTGAGAAGATTTTCGGAAATAGAGGAGATGCGCTCGAGTGCACTCGAATCACGAGTGTAGGCTCGGTGGGCAAACACGTCTCTGTGTGTCAATATTCCGATTTGGATTACGGGACACTCATGTTCGAAATCATTTATGATCTTGGTTTGACGTAGGGAGGTATGTCTAATCAGTTTAGAAACCCTAAAATGTAATATGAAAACGGTTTTGGGCAGGGGTTGTGGTAGATGGTGCTGGCTGAACCTCAAACTGCCCTTTGAGATTGGTATCCAAATACCAATCTCAAAAGGCAGTATGGTTTTTGGTTAGTGGTCATGGAAAGTCACTGACTGGGTACGGACTATATTTACAACACACACGTTATAACTGGTTATTAAACTACTTCAGCCAACTTATGATATAAATAGTAAAATGGTTGAATTAGTATTGGTTTTGAATCCGTGACGTTGGCGGTTGATCGCAAACTGAGCTAGTCTAGGTAATTGCGAGCACGCATTTAACTGCAAGCGCAGTTATAATGGATATCTGCTGCGTGGTTTATCCAAACATAGTAGGTACTAATTTTATTAGTATTTTTAGTGGAGGAACTGAATCTGACATCACAATTAATAGTTCATTATCCCTATACCTAACCATCCCAACAATTTGCAGTAGTTTAATTAGTTGGTTTTTATATTCTAAAATGTATACCTATTTGTTTGACGTATTTTTTATATTTAGGTATAAGAAAGTGGTGGTAAGGATGAGATGGGAGAGATGGCGAAACGAGCTTGACGCACCCCACTGCTTGACGCATTCCACTGCTTGTGGCCTGCAATTGTGTAAAATCTGCAAAAGCGGACAGTTGATAGTGACAACTGAAAGTTAGTGAATGTGAAGACATTTGGATTAACACTTTCATGGCCCACGATGTGGGCCATGAAAGTGCCCACGGTGTGACCCGCAGGGACGGCGCGTCCGTGCGGGTCACACCTCCGAGGCTAGGCAGCGAATTTATATTAAAAATACGAAAGAGATCAAGCTGGAACTTCGCCCGTTATTTCTTGGTGTGTAATAAAATAACATAAAGATTACTTTTTACTTTGGTAAAAGCGCGCAAAACCACGGCTAGAAGCTAGTGCATAACTTTTAGTATGCCTCATCCATTCCTTCACAACTGAGAGCCACAAAATAATTCCGGTAAGCGATCGCGTGGGCCCGTTGTTATCATAGAGCTAGGAATGCGTACGTTGCACGTAACACCGGAATTATACAAACATAATTAAACGGTTCATCTGTCTGTTTGTTCAAGATTGGATTGTTGTGATGGTGACGATGTCAATACGCCCACGTGATCTGGAAATGTCAATTTGATTTCAAGTTGGAAATTAAATGTGTATTGGCTCTATTCACGTTTACGATTCTTTTGACGCTTTTGTGAGAGTTGTGGCAACACAGATACAGAAAGTCTTGAACAGGAACTGAATTAAATTTAATATTAAGCCATCATTAGGCTGGGTCATCCACATCAGCGGCCTTGTTCTGTCTATTAAGACGATTCCGGTAATCACAGGCATTACGGTATTATGTTTAGTTGAGATGGTGTGGTGGTGCATATGCGCGATTGCATCATGCGACGTGATGGCAACTTGTGCAGGTGTTTATTGTTATGGCAAATCTAAGTTCTTTGCTTGCCGTCCTTCTATTTTATCAGCAAAATACAAACAAACCCGGTTTGGTAATAGTGTTCGAAACCCTCACGTAGGTTCTTTCGCCATTCTAGTCGATTCTCCGCAAAAACTGTCCAATCCGAAGGCTTCATATAAGTTACCCTACCTGCTTAATAACTATCGACTTCTGAAAATCTGTCAGACTCCGTTGCAACGATATTAGATTTTGATATCAGTTTTTTTTTTACTTTTTATTACTAAACTTAAAGCCTGAATCAATCACTCTCTGAATCAATTAGACGGCCAGGTCTGAATATTCATAGCTCTTGTACAAAGTGCATTGGTCATTATTAATTCTTAGTCATAATTCACAAAATAACATCATAATTACTGATTGATTAGGTATAAATTCAATACGCCATCATTCATCAGGTAAATCGAATTAAAAGTAGTGTAGTTTTCTTGGTTTGTTTGGCTTAAAATTGTATTTGGGTAAGGTAATAAATAACTTGTGTTTTATTTGAATTTTCTTTCTATTGTTTTTGTAGGCTCCAAATGGTTAAGCATTCAATTTTGATAGCACTTATCAAATTTGGCGCAACGCTATTTCATAATTTTAACATATTGAGGTTTGATAAGCTGTTAGTTTTCCTAAAATACAAAAATAAAATAAAAAATTAAAAGTATTACCTACACTGGATGCTACTCGCGACTTTACTTGCGCCGTCCCGCTGTAACGAAATCACAAAAAAAACAAGATCCGTCATATGCGAGTGTGACTCACGCTCCGAGGGTTTCGAACGGTTGTCAAGTATATCAATATGTACTAGGTACTGGTTAGTGACTTTGCTATTTGATGAATACCAAAAAAATAAATAAAAACCACGAAAAAAATTTAAACTCGCGCCAAACCGTGATGAACAACCTTAAAGCGCTAAACTGAGTTTATATTATATTGAACGCGTTCAACTGCAACGGTGAACTTGGACCTTAGTAATTTCACAAAAAAAAACTAAGTAAACGAGATTGCTGGGAGTCGGTGCCTAGAAATTGGAAGTGTTTGGTGAAGGAAGGAAGCTCAGCATTGAAATGAAACAGCCGTTTCATCAGATAATGTTATTAATTTTATTAAATACTAAATATAAAACAGCCAAGAGTATAACAGCTTATGTACAACAGAGAGTTCTGAGATCTGCCAATATTTTTATGTTTTGTTCAATGACATATCTTACCAAACGCCTCCGTTATAATTTTATCAAGGACTATTATTTGCTTGTTATTACTTAAGACCGACCTAATGAGAAGTTATTATAATAATAATAAAGATATTTATTCACAAATGGTACAGGTAGAATATACAAAGTACTATGAGTACTTATAGACTATTTAATTAATAAATCCTAACGATTAGGTACAGATTTTTAGTACACACGTACTTGTAGTGAACCTATACGTGTCAAAGATACCTCGCTCTAACTAAGTTTACATTAAACTTGTATTTAGACACGAGGGCTAAATACAATTTCCTCCGGCAGTAATTATGAACTGTAAGTCCTACCTGCTCCGACTCTAGTGTCGGAGTCCAATTCTAAAGTCCTTATAATAACACCCGGCTTATCGTACACTGATACACTAATCAATTATTTGACTGGTTCATTATAAAGTTGATGATGATGATAAATGGCTGTAAGGTTTCCGTTTTATCATTTGAAACTGGAACCCTGAAAGTAGTTTTATTTATTTTACTAGGTACACTTTTTTTCATGTAAAAAACGAGGAAGTTCAGTGTTTCGTTTGTATTTTATGAAGGTAAGTGTGATTCATTTACGTATGACTTTTTTGTTTTACTTATGTTCCTACTTATTTGTTATCGTACGATCCAGGAAGTTTGGTCCAGCAAATTCAGTCTCATTTCAATTAGTTCGAAAATTTTTGTTCTGGTTAAATATATATTTAATTTTCAAATACATGGGGTAAGATCTGTGTGCATCTAATAAATATTGTACTACTTAAAAATAAATATTAATATACTACAATATAAATTACAAAAAAAAATACATAAGCACCTTCTATAAACATAAATATATTTATACATAGTATATATATATGCCTACATAATACCTACACTATTTTAGGGGGGCTTTTACAAAAAACGAGAAATTGCGCGGTTTCATCGTCCATATTGTATGATTTTCGTTTGTTGCTTCAAATAATAATTACTTGTTAATAATACTTGTTCAATTTCTCTACTACAATAATAATAGAACAAATTTTGTTACTTATTATTATTATTACTTTTTACTTATTTTTTTATGTAGAGGTAGTTATTAGTCATTCTCCCGATGCATGTTTAGGCAAAAACTCTCGGAGACCTGTTTTGAGAGCTCTAATTTGTAGATTCTATTGAATAAAGACAACCAAAATTTTTTTTTTTGTTACGAATATCCTATACTTGAATAATAATAGAAAACATTTTCGTTATATTATGCCTTTATGTAAAGAAAGAAAAAAATTTACCGAACTCGATTATCGACCGAAAAGGCTTCGAAACAAACCACAATATCTCCGAAGTTCTACATCATTTTGAGATAATATTTATACCAAAATAATTTTCAACATTTGTTTGAACTACAATATTAACTTTTTTTTTTAAATCACTGCTAATTTTTTTTTAATTAATTGAATAAAAGACTACGTAATTCATTGCGCCGCAGGCGCGCCGGTGCCCTTTTTTGTGTTCTAAAATTGGTTTTATTATTATTATACCTCTTCATTTATTTATAAATCTCGAAAATACTTTTTTTATTATTATTCACTTCATTTATTTTAAATCTCGTTATAAAATACATTTTTACTATAGAAAATAAAATATTATAAAACTATTCTACAGTAAAAAATATATCAAAACGGTAAATTACCGGCCTCAAGCGGCCGGTGACTAGGGCTGCAGAGATAGGAACTTCCTGACGATGAGCGCCGAGTCCAGGAGTACCGCCTTTTGAATCTGACCCTTGATACAACTTATTATTATTATTATTAACCATACAATTTGGACCAAAAAACCAGAAATTCTGTTTTTATTAAATAGCCCTCTTAAACATTTGAGTTAAAAATAAAACTTCATAATTTTATAAGTAAAATCTGTAGCTGTTGGTTATTTGCCTGTAATTTTAAATGAATATTTTCAGTTTTATATACAGTGTTATTTGTTTGTTTATATAATTCTAGACATTGCTCGGATTGCCAGGTCTAGATATTTCTAAAATCCATTTTATGTAATAGAGCAATATATCTAGATTATAATGATTAAAATATCGTGAAGTAGTTTTAACTATAACACTGATTGTAAAGACAGGAAACTAGCTCATTTTGCAATATAATTAGGCTAGGACAAGATTTCTGATACCCGGTTCCGGTATACTGCCAGAACCGGGGAACCGGTTCCCCCGTTTTCAGGTAATACGATTAAACGATTTTTTTACGAATACAATAACGAGAATATAATAAATCATAGATCATTCGAAAGAATAAATAATTTTCTGAGAGTAGGTGGATCACCACCGGGGCTTAAAGTCCTTCAGAGACGGTTCAACTCCATCATTATTGAGGGGCAAACGCCAGAGGCGTGGAACAAGAGTGAGGCACCACATTCCTGTTCTGACTATACCTTAAGAAAGTTTACAATTAGGACAAAGCTCTCCTAAATAACTACAGGCTGATCTCACGGCTGAACCACGTCTATAAGCTGTTTTTAAGAGTTATCAACCAATCGTCTCTCTTGAAGGGTTGACGACTTCCATCCTCGAACAAGCCGGGTTCCGAAAGGGCTTTAGTACCGTAGACCACATACTTACAACCACTCCGGCAGATTATACAGAAAATAGAGGAGTATAATCGGCCGTTATATCCGGCGTTTGTGGACTACGAGAAATCCTTTGATTCAGTCAAAACTTAAGCAGTGCTACAGCCTCTCCAACAAATCGACTACCGGTACCTATATCTAAGTGTTGAATTGCTTGGAATGGCCACAATATCTATCCAGATCCAGAACCTAAGCACAAACCAGATCCCATTGCAAAAAAAGGTGAGACAGGGAGAGTACGCTATATTCCGAAACTGTTCCTCTCTCTCTGCATTGGAGGATCAATTTAAGTTCTTGGTCTGGGATCACAGTAAAACGAAAATCATGTCGAATGACCATGTGCCACCATCCATACGGGTTCATGTTAGAAACTATGTTATCGAAGTTGTTGATCATTAAGACTACCTAGCTAGACCAAATGTTCCAGCCAGGTAAATCCAACTACGATAAAGTGATCAGCGGACGTGTGTGGGCTGATATGAGCTATTGGAAAACTTAAATCAACTAATCTTTTCATTGAGTGCTTTATAAAATATTTTTAGGTAGGTAGGTAGTCATACCCCACTGGGTGTCCGGAATGAAAATAAGTTGATAAGGTACTCCTTATCAACTAATTTTCTTTCCGGATATATATACCTCAATTTTTTATGCGTATTAATACGTGAAATTAACCACCTTTATTTTTTAAAAGAACCGGGGGAATCGGGTTTACTGCTTTCGGAACCGGTTCCACACATATTTCGCAACAACCGGGTATGTATGCATGTACCTGGTTCTAGCTGGTTCTGAAACCAGGTAGAACCAGGTACATGTTCTAATGGCAGCCTGTGTGCTTAGAATATATTGCAGTATAGACTGCCTCCTCATCAGTTGTGCAAATTGTAGCGTAGTATTAGTAGAGGTCGCGCAAATCTTTATGAACTCTCGGAAGTAAGCATGAGTCATAAGCTGGAGCTCTCATGCGCTGGAGTTCATAAAGATTTGCGCGACCTATACTATGTTATTCTGTAGCGTAGCCTCTAGATTAGAGCTACCATACCTAACTATATGATTTTTAAAAGTTTTAGTTTATATTGAATCTATCCTCATTGTTTCATATTTTCATGGTTGTCGTACCATGAAAATATGAGACGATGCTCGTCGCCTGCTCAGTAAGAGAACTGCCAGAACGAGGACTGTATAGATACACACTGTATCGAAAAGCTATCAAACCGAGGTTGTTCATACACTATGCTGGAAAAGCTACATAACCGAGGACCTTTGTGTTAAAGTTAACACATAAGACCTCGGTTCATACAACAAAAATTCAATTATTGTATAGGAGCTGTGTGTAAGGAGACAGAGGCGCCACCTGGTTGATACACTTTGCCTGTGTAAGATTATGAATTTTCTTGACCAAACCGAGGTTTCAGCATCTTTTCCTTATTAAATACATAGCAAGGTAAAAAATTGCTTGAACAATATAAATCTGCGGTCAAGTCGAGGACCCTCAAAAAAATCCTCGGTTGTGCCTTGTGTATTCAAACGCACGTCCTCGGATGGTACTTAAAACAAACACACAGTAAACTTATGAGACCCTTCTGTCTGCGAAGGGAGGAGTTCAAATCAAACAATAAACTAAGTAGGTAATTAATGATGACGGTATCCAAATTAAATAATAGGCTGCTGGAACCTTAACATGACATTGAACTTGTTCTCGAATCTAGTAATTTAGTAAAGGATGCTTAGAAATATCTCTGTTGACTTTTTAATACCTGCTTGTCAGGTGATCTTTAAATGCCAACTACTCACGCACAACACATGGCACGGGCGCGCGGCGCCGCCCGCGAATACGCTCGCCTCTACGTCGGTCGGCTCGGAACACAATCAAATGTGTAAAACTCGTCAAGTGGTTAACAGTTGTCTTTCTCTACTTTATCATTTCTGTGATCTAACACAGACAATGTTCCGCCTCGGGCGGGGGCGCAGCGGTGACGGCGGCGGCGGGCGGGCGGCGACTTTTCTTGGGGCGGTAGTCCTCGGCAATGTCCTGCAACGTGCGGCCGCGAGTCTCGGGCAGCACGCCCCACAGCGCTGCCAGCGCCAGTGCCGAGCCGGCAGCCAATGCCGCCAGCGCGCCCTGCAGGCGCCACGCCTCCATCACCAGCGGCATCAGCTTCAGCGTCAGCGTCTGGAATACGCAGATCACGGACCCCGAGAGCGCCGCGCCCACCGCGCGGTGCTCCAGCGGGAACAGCTCACCCATCAGTGCCAGTGGCACCGGCGCCATGCCCAGGTTGGCCAGCACGCAGTACAGCGCGAGCAGCGCACCTGCCCCCCAGCCCGCGCCTGCCCCCGCTGCGCCCCACTGCAGCAGCGCACAGGCTCCCGCCAGCGCAGCCACCGCACCGCCACCCGTCGTGAACAGAAGCATGCGCAAGGGTAACGCGCGCACCAGCCACGCGGAGCTCAGCGCGCTGGTGGCCATCAGCGCGTCAGCCGCCAGCACGTAGCGCTGCGTGTGCTCCTCGTCCGTGTCGCCGGTCAGCGCGCGCACGATCTGCGCCGCGTACGCGGGGAACGCGTGCCGCCCGCTCGACTCCAGCAGCATCGCCGCTAGCAGCGAGATCAGTGCCGGCTGCAGGAAGTTCCTCATCGTGAACTTCTTCAGGAAGTGAGCGAGCGCCTGGGCAGAGGAGCGACGGACGGTGGGCGCGGTGCCAGCCTCGGCACGCTTCTGCGCCGCAATAAGGCCCTCGAGCTCGGCAGCTGCGTCACTGGCGCAGCCCCGCAGGCAGCGGAACGCGCGCTCGCTCTCGGCAAAGCGACCGCGCTGCGCCAGCCAGGCGGGGCTCTCAGGCCACGTGCAGGCGACGATCATCGCCAGCGCGTAGGGTGTCGCACACAGCACTGCCAGCGGCCGCCACGGTAGTGCCGCCAGTGCATGCACCAGCAGGCTGCCAAGGTAGAGGGTACTCGTCTTCAGGTTGAGGAACATGCCGCGGTGGCGCGGGCTACAGTACTCGCCGATGACGATGGCGCCAACGGTGCAGGAGCCACCGGCCGTGCAGCCTGCCAGCACGCGCGCCGCCAGCAGGCCAGGCACGTCGCGCGCCGCTGCCAGCAGCAGCGTGCCCGCTAGCCCAGGCAGTAGCACGAGGCAGTAAGCCACGCGGCGACCCCAGCGCTCCATGGCGCCCCAGCCTAGCAGGTAGCCCAGCACGTTGCCCATCCCCAGCGCCGCCACTGCAACAGACGTTCTGTCAGCAGCCTTGGGACACCCCTACCCCACGCCGCCTGACACAGGTACTCACCAATGGAGGAGGCCTGGTCGGGGCGCACGGGCAGCGCGGCGCCGGGCCGCTGCAGCGCGGTCAGCAGGCTGGACGTGAAGCCCAGCACCATGCCCTGCCCCAGCATGGCTGCCAGCACCGCCAACACCACGCCCCACTGCAACACAACGCATCTCAACTACAGGCTTGTTCGACTCGAGACTCGCGGGCTCGCGGAGACCACCACCGACCTGCCTTACGAGCGGTGATATCATGTTCGCCACACAACGTGACGGTGCGGTGTAGCGACGGTGTAGTGGCGGTGCAACTGTCAGTGGGGAAGACTGCGACCTGACGGGCAGCAAGCTGGAGTAGGCAACACGCGCGGTTTGTTGCTGAATGTATGAAACAATATTATCGTTAATACTAAGTAGTTAGCCCCTAACAATATCGTCGTGAGCGTTTTAGTTTCAAGTCTAGAGTTCAGTCTACCCTAGTCCAGAGCAGGCAAGTCCACTTCACTATTAAAGAAAACAAACGGGAACTTAGCCACAGTACGAAGTCATGGGAACTTAGCAAATATCATCTCATTCTTTTTAGGGTTCCGTACCCGAAGGGTGAAAATGGAACCCTATAACTAAGGCTCCCCGCTTCCATCCGTCCGTCTGTCAGAGGACTCTACCTCATGAATCGTAAAAGTTGGACAGTTTGACAACTTTCAGAGAATGTTTATTTCTCTTGCCGCTTTAACTACAAATAATATATTTTTTTAAATATAGTAAATTAAAGGATTTCCAAAAAAAACACGTTTTTTGTGTGTGTCTCGCACTGGACATGAGAGAGAGGGACTCTCTCGCGTGTCCAGTGCGAGTCCGACGCGTACTTGGCCGTTATTTTACAGTTGGTTTTGTATTTATGTAACAGATATGATTCTTATTGCATGTGCTAAATAAATGTTTTACTTTTCTTATCAAAATGTCTATCATTTCTCTAGCATCTAGTTTTTACTATACAAACTACCTCTAGATTCTTGAACTTTTGGTATTTATTTATCTTAGTCTTATCAGCACACCTATCAAATTTCACGCAAATCGGTTCAACGGTTGAACAGTTATGCTCGAAGTGACTAGTTCACCATACAGCCAAACCACCGAAGCTGCCACTGAAATCCTCGTTTGCTTCGCTCACTCCGATCAATTACGAGTAAAAAAATCTTAAAAATAGCCGAGCAGCTTTTCAGGGTTGAAAAAGCCACCAAGCTATGCAATAGCACTTGTGTAATAGTGCAATAGCACTTGGTTCCACCTACCCCCAGTTACCATATGGCACACGGTCTGCCAAACAGCCTGTATAACACGTCCACATTATTTAACTTGTTTTTAACATTGTAAATATTGCAATACCTACTGCCATTTACTTGCTACTTGGTGCAAGATTGTGCACATTACAGTCTTGCACTAACTTCGACAACGACAACAATTCGATATAACAATTTAAATATATAAAAGAACAAGCGATTTTCTGGGGACAACGCCCAGCCCAAACCGCTGAAGCTAGAAGGCTGAAATTTGAAAAGCAAGTACCTGTTACTACACAACTTCCCGCTAAGAAGGGATTTTTAGAAATTCCACTTCTAAGGGTGTGATAAAGGGGGTTGAAGTTTTTTTGCTGATTTTATAACTCTTTAACCAGTAGCCCAATTAGCTTGAAACTTACAGAGAATACTAAAAATATAAAACTATTGAACACGTGTTTCAGGATTTTTCAAAATTTTACTGAAAATGGGGTAAATCGGGTTATTAATGTTTGTGATGCGTAATTTGGCTCCGTACTGAAATGTCTGTAACTTTTTAATACATAATGCTATTGACCTGATTTTGTCTGTATATATCACAACAATAATAAATTAAAACAAATATTTCAGGATTTTTCAATAAAAGTGAGGGTTGAAGTAAGTGAGGTTATTTTTGTAACTGTAACTAGTGGCCTAATAAGCTTGAAACTTACAGATAATACTAAGAATACAAAACTATTGAACACATATTTCAGGATTTTTCAAAATTTTCCAAAAAATGGGGTAAATCGGGTTATTCAATTTTGTGATTCGTAATAAACTATAAAGTAAATCATGTTACAAATATTTTATTTTTTTACAAAACTACCCCTAGGAGTGTGCAATCAATTTCCACGCGGGCGAAGCCGCGGGGTGCAACTAAAGTTATATAAATGTAACAAATTATCCTCATTGATAAAACATGTAATTTATTTATGTTTTATAACACGTTTTGCTACATAATACATATGAACGCACCATAACGTTAATTATTACTATCAGCCACTGAAAAAATGACCCGAATAATGGCCGAATGCCTGTGGAATGTCCGAAACATCAGTAAAGAAAATATTAAAATTAAAATGTGACATTTCGGACAAAGTGTCCGAATATCTTCGGACACTGTGTCCGAAATGTCGGCAAGCCGAATATTCTCAGCGGATACTTATTGTCTTTATGTAAATTTATGTGTTTACCTATTTTTGCGAATGGACGAGGGATTGGGCTCTTCTGCACGAGCCGAGGAGCACGACCAGCGCCGCTGGTTGCCGACTGATAACTCTCTGACTGATAACGTGTAGGTATTCGTTTTAATAATACCCGATGATCGAGTTTTAAATTTATTTTATTTAAAAATAAACATCAGCTGCAGGTAATGTCATTGGCGTTGCAGTCGAAACACGAAATGTGTCAAAACTAGTTTAGGCTTAAAATGTATAAACTGGCGGCGGGCATGCAAAAATATTCGGTCACCCGTGATAGTTGGTTTTAAACGGTTGGTTGTACGTCTTATAATGTAGGTATTTTATTATTTTTAGGGTTTCGCGATCGGTTTCGAAACCCTGGTCTCGCTTTGTCTGTCCTATTTTCACTCTTTAATATTTAGTTTTTCTTTTATTTATTTAATTCGGAATGCCATCAGCTTAACTAATTATAATAGACATAAAAAGCTAATAATAGACATTCGCTAATATAATCATAATAAACTACCTAAGCGTGAACACTAAAATTATGTCGTCGACAATTGCGTAGGTACTTAATAGAGCAATAATATTATATTAATTAAACTTAAAAATGAAATAAAAAGCAAATAAGAATTAAGAGTAAGTATATTTGATGATGTAGTATCATGTGCAAAAGAAGTTGCGAGTCATGCATCCTGCTGAATTGACAGTTCTACTCGTTCGCACTATAAATTAATTTTGCTTTAATTAGTACGAACATGTTGGATATGTAGTCGGGGGTGGTGACTAAGCTGCATATGCGGTACATTGAATATCTCAGCAATACTAAAGCTATAAACTTGAAATTTAAAATAATCATACATTTGGTGCGCCTCTAAAGATTGAAAGTAAAATAATTATACCTCTATACATATCATATCATGATATATATATAAGATTATAACCCTAGGGCTTACAAGGGCAAATGGGGTATCAGATGAAAGGTATTAGTTTGTACATTTAAAAAAAGTTTTGAAATTTATGTAAGATTCATACTTTTTGGAATATTTTGAAAAAAGTCGAAAAATTACCCTCTCCCACCCCTTATATCCAAAGTTTGCAGAGCAACCCATCTGAAATGTATGTATGTAGCGTTTGTAGATTATGGATCTATATTTTACAGGGAAAATAAAGAAAAATCTCTTATAAAATCACTTTTTGAAAAAAAAAATCCAAAAGGGAGGAATAATTTTCAAAAGGGGGCTACCCCTTTTGAAAATGATTCCCACTTGTGCACAAACACATTACATTTTACATTTTGAAACAATTATTGAAATTTCTCTAGGTCTTCATATATGAATAAAGACGAAAAATTTATCGTTACCCCCTAATCTCCGAAGATTGCTGAGCGATGCATCTAAAATGTAGATTGGTACCTACTATTTTGAGGTATTCATTAAACAGCGCAGTCTCCAACCGGTACCTATACCTAGTACATATTTGTATAATTGACAAACGTTCGAGACCCTCGGCGCGCAAGTTACACTCACACTTGACGGATTTTGTTGTTAATAAACAATGGGTTTGGATATGGTTTGATATCTTTTATTTAATTTATATACATATCTGTCAATATATTTAAAATGACATGTTAGGCCCTTTTACTAAACGACGCGACGTCTAAGTTTTAATGCAGTAGTAATCTATGTCCCCCTTTTTTTAATATTTTATCATTCAAATAAAACTAGTAACGACTGATTTCAGGATGTGGATGTAACACTATTGGATATTATGTATATTATTCACAATCAATTATCTACTACACTCAACATCCAAGCTGAATTTTAATGGATGCTTGTTTGAACAATTGGGTCGAAAATGTAAATAGTTTGGTAAATTGTCAACAGGCAGGTATTATCTTGCAATGTACTATCTAAGTACCTAGTTATGCATCCAGCCAGTAGAGACATCATAACATTGAATGCCTAAAGTGCAAGCTTGCTCGATTGGGTGGGCTCTACGGAGAATGCTTATCGCCTCGCCGCGCCGTCGCGTTATCGCCCACGCGTGTCTGAGACGCGTCGATGGTACTTAGGACCTAAGTTAGTTTTAATTAATCATTCATTCGTATTGAGATTAAAAACGCTCATAGACGTCTCTTTTAAAAGATTTTTATTATTTAATTTCCAATAAATTTCTTTTAAACTAGTTTTTAAAAACACGTACAACGTTCCCGAATCCTTTACTGGCGCAGCCGGGGCAGATTTTCCGAGTTTTCCACGTGATTTTCCGCGAGTTTTCGCGAATTTTCCGACGGATCGGATCTGTTCGAACCAAATAAATTTGTGAAGGTCCTGGGAGGCGAACAAGCATGTTGGTGACTGGCTGGTGAGTAGAATTTTTGCCATCCTTTCCTACCCTTTGTGTTTTGTGTTTTTGTGTTATGTTATTCTTGGAATCGAACTTTTTCCATTATAACGTTTTCTGGTTCCCATTGTAGGGATTTTAGAATAAGTATATTTAGATAAACTGCTCTATAAAATTTAGACGGATAATTTTGTAAGAAAATATTGAAGAACAAAATTAAAATGACCACGTTAAAGCCGATTCCAAAGAAATTATTGTGTATAATGTTAGCTTATTTAAAATTAATGTTGCGATTTTAGAAGCCTCGTATACATTTTTATATTTATTTACCATCATTTTCTAAAATAGGTTGCTGAATTGACTTTGTAATATAATTCATCAAAGCGGAAACTCTCGAAAAATTGGAGTGTTAACTTGAGAAATAAACTGTTAGATTATGTTTATATTAGTTTATATTTTTAAAGAGATTGTTATAACACTTACTCTGACTGACTATAATACTTACTCTGACTTCTTACTGGAAGGTCCTGCTGTCATTAACGCACCAATAATAAATAAATTAGAACACAAATAAGGTACTACCTACTCTACAGATTAGTAAAAAAAAAATGGTTATCATTGAGTTAAAATTCAAATAACTCTTATTTCTAGGTTCGATGTGTTTGAATAAGTTGTGTCGATATAATAATTGAATTATCAAAAGAGTAGAAGCACTTTTCAAGTAAGGACTGAAGCTTTAAATGTTTTCCTAATTTACTAATTAACTTAATATTTTTCTGAAGGGAGGTAAGAAATACAAAATTAGCAACAATTATCATTAACTTAAAATCAAACTCCTTGATGACCTCATTGGTGAGGTAGGCAGAGGTCTGCCTGCGACGCGGTAAGTTGCGGGTTCGATTCCCACCACGAGAACGGTTTTGTACGATCTGCGAATAGTATTCCGGGTTTGGGTGTCTACATAATGCTGTATAGGTTGTCAGCATTACTTATTTATTTATCTCAAAGTCTCTTAACTTTGAGACTATGATTATGACACAATTTAGGGACATTCGGGTTACCAAAACGAATATAATAATTTTAGGATGTTTTGTCAAAAATAATAGCTACATCATTATAATAGATGAGGTTGTCTAGCAAATGGCAAAGAGAAGCGTACAACCGGACTATTTCAGATGATAGCCTTTTAAAAATTATGGTAAAGATTGTGGGACGACCGACTATTACAAGTACGATGGGGGCTCATTAACTAGGGTATCTACTGGTAAAGCTCTTCTCTAGAGATTTAATAGACATAAGACCTATCGAAATAAACGGAGATAATTTATTTAGCTTGTGTAACCATGGTATACCTGCCATATAGTTAAGACCACCTAAGACGTTTTTCTGAAGATGAAGCTAGTTTTGATCAGTTCAGTAAATTTATTGATAATAATTTTGAGTTATAATATGTCATGATCTAAAGCTTTATTAAATTGACAATAACGTTGTAAAAATTATTATCACACAGGTCTTGCAAATATAATGAATTTAATATATATTATTGCAAATATAATGAATAAATATATTTAATTTGTATAAGTATAAAATAATAATAAAAAAAAAATGTATTCCCCTAATAAAACAAAATTTATATATTATAATCCTTATATGTATAAGTTCAGTCAAAGGCTGGTGTATCTCGCACATTGTTGAGTTTATGGGATTTGAGTCAGTTTTTTGTGTATCTTGTAGGTTTTGATGAGGTCACCTCGATGTAGTTGTTCTTCTAGTAGTGTTCTTGTATTGCGTGTAATTTGTCTTTAAATAATTGAATAGCCTGGTAGCAAAAGCATTGATGATGATTGATTGATGATAATCGAGTAAGTTTTCAATGTGTTTGTGATACAATGATCCATGTTATTATTGTATTTAATTGAGATGAAAAATATACATGTGAAAAATGTAACTACATTTTTCATAATTATGATTGTGAATAATAAAATTACGATTATAAAACCACCTTGAAATTTACAAAATGTTTCGAATTATAATATCGTTGTATTAATAAACTGCGATGTGCGGTGCAGTCATTAGTTATTTTATGTGAAATATTATGTACAAATTGAATATTATGTAGTGCTATGAGCACATTGAATTATGTAAAGTGCTACATGTTATTTTAAAATCACGGTTATGAAACCACATTGAAATGTGCAAAATGTTTTAAATTATACTATCATTGTATTTATAAACTTCGATGTGCAGTAATATTTATGTAAGAAATACTATTTAAAAGTTGAATATTACGTGATGCTATGTGCACGTGACTTAGTTATAGAAGTGCAATGTGCACATGAGGTCACAAGAGGTGCTATGAGCACGTGACTTAGTTTTAGAAGTGCAATGCGCACATGAGGTCACACGAGGTGCTATGAGCACGTGACTTAGTTTTAGAAGTGCAATGTGCACA
This sequence comes from Eupithecia inturbata, assembly GCA_963662085.1. Taxonomy (NCBI): domain Eukaryota; kingdom Metazoa; phylum Arthropoda; class Insecta; order Lepidoptera; family Geometridae; genus Eupithecia; species Eupithecia inturbata. Next base: position 1,177,591 of record OY759191.1, on the reverse strand, counting down.
TGAGGTCACACGTGGTGCTATGTACACGTGACTTAGTTTTAGAAGTGCTATGTGCACATGAGGTCACACGAGGTGCTATGTGCACGTGACTTAGTTTTAGTAGTGCTATGTGCACATGAGGTCACACGAGGTGCTATGTGCACGTGACTTAGTTTTAGTAGTGCAATGTGCACATGAGGTCACACGAGGTGCTATGTGCACGTGACTTAGTTTTAGAAGTGCTATGTGCACAGGACTCGCCTAGTTTTAAAAAAGTGCAATAAGCACAGCACTCACCTACATGCAATGTGCAGGTTTCACCTACTTCAGAAGGACAATTTGCGTCTACTTTAGAGATGTTATGTGCACATTGATCTTGTACGGGTTAGGTTAGATTAGACACTAAAAATGTGACTTTTTGTGTACATATAAAAATGTATTGTTCACGAGGACGCGAACACTTTATCAGGATGGACGAATGGTTAGCTTATTTAAAATTAATGTTGCGATTTTAGAAGCCTCGTATACATTTTTATATTTTTTTACCATCATTTTCTAAATTAGGTTGCTGAATTTACTTTGTAATATAATTCATCAAAGCGGAAACTCTCGACAAATTGGAGTGTTAACTTGAGAAATCAACTGTTAGATTATGTTTATATTAGTTTATATTTTTAAATAGAATGTTATAATACTTAATTATTTATTTCGTAGCTCAAACGACTACTGACATTCCGTTCAAAAATTAGTCAGCTGAGAGCTTGAGTTTTTATGGACATCCAGTGCTTTGGAAAACAGTAAGTGGTCGTTGAGCTACGGAACAAGAAGGTTGTCTTGGGGCCAATGATGTGGCCAAGTAAAAGTGGTAATAAAAGTGAAGTGAAATCTTGGACGTTTCTCTTCCACCGGAAAGTTAAGTTCACAATAATATCATTGTTTAATGGAAATAAGCGGCACCTTAATCTGTTTTTAAGAAAATGTGATTATGTGGTCAGTAAATTTTGCGGTGAACAAGAGCAAAACACTTACGTTTTGCACACGATAACGAGTAAGTTAATTGACGAAGCTGCTGCCTTAGCAAGCGAGCGGAATGGTATAGACACATACGAAAAACTGAAAACTCTCTTGGTACAACATTTTGGTGATCCTAGAAGTGAAGAATGCTTAGCGATAGAGCTAGAGACTTTAAAGATGAAAAAAGGGGAAAGCTATCAAGAGTTTTGCAATCGCATTCAGACAGTTAGGTCGATACTTATCTCCAAAGTGAATCAGACAAACAATCTTACGATGGCGAGTAGAACCGAAATCTATAATAACAAGGCGCTTAACGTTTTCTTATACAACCTGCCTGAAAATGTATTAAGACCAGTAAGAATGAAAAACCCGCATACTCTTGAAAAAGCATTGGAATATGTGTTGGAGGAAGTGAACTTCTACGAGCAGTATACGCTCAGAAGTAAAATGCTCAAGCCTCAGCTTGCACCGGCAGCAGCACCTGCACTTAACAAGTTCAATCCTCCCACGCAGAACGTGCCCTTTCAGTTGAGTGGTTTTAGACCAACGCTAGCCCCTATGGCTCCCGCTCGTTTTAACTTTGGGATTCCAGGAAATATGCAGTACAGACAGCACACTGAACCTCAGTTTGCCCCTCAGGCTCCTATGGGTTATAGACCTCAGTTGATGCAACCACAACAATTTGGGTTGCAATCTCAAAATTTAAGACCGCAACAATTTGGCTACCGACCACAAATTAATCAAGACCAATTCGGTTATCGACCTCAATTCCAACAAAATCAATTTGGCTATTGGCCTCAGTTAAATCAGTTCGGTTACAAGCCTCCCAATGCAAAACTTGGAGATACGGATGTTTCTATGAGAACTGTACCTCCTCAAAAACCACAGTTGCCGGCTGCGACTCAACAACCTTAAGGGTTTCGCCTAAATGAGTTAGAGTTAGGTGACGGTTATGGGTATGACTGGTATGGATACGGATATGAAAATTTCGAAAACAATGAAGGGTTCGAAAACAGTGACTTTGATGCTGCAAACTGTTTTGAACCGCAAATGGATATGAATGTTTGGAATGAACAGCAGGTTAGCTTGCCCGACTCTACCCAATTGGGAAACGCCCAAAATCAGGAGAAAGCTGAAAATTTTTCGGTAGTAGCCTCGAAAGAGGACGTGAAGTGATAAAAATTCATTGCGATACCAAAATAAATCTTCCGTACATATAATTATCCGAAATTGATGGTAAATTTATGATCGATACGGCAGCACACGCTCCTTTATTAGCCCTGCGAAAGCATACCAATTCTTTGGCGAGTACATTAGGAGTGAAACATTCACAGTTATAAGCACGCATGCATCTAGCAACTATAATGAGGTTATTGAAATTCCCCTAATGCCTTCGTTTAATAGCTGCGACTATCATAAATTTTACGTGTATGATGTAGACCCAAAGTATGAGGGGCTAATAGGAAACGACTCGTTACTGCAATTGGAAGCTGTCATTGATTTAAAGCATAACAGTCTCAGGACTAGAACAGTAGATTTACCTATAATGAGGTGTATGAGAAATCACATCATCGAATTGAACCCGCGATCTGAGCAACGCGTAAAAATGCCCACAAACATGTATTCTAGCACCGCAATTCTAAATTATAAACAATTTTGTGATGGCATAAGAATGCCAGATGCCATTGTAAATTGCGAAAATGGATATGCTACCACCATTATCCAAAACACAACTGACAAGTTGAGGAAATTAATAGTAACAGGTCCGTTTGAGGTTGAAGAATTTCCCAATGATAATATTATAGGTGTGAACTGTCTTAATGACGTAGAAATGAAAGATATGGAAGTTGAAGATATATTGGATGAAAATTTGACAAGGCTTAGGCTAGACCACATGAATGAAGAGGAAAAGAAATGTATTTCTGATTTATGTAGCGACTATAAAGATATCTTTTACAGTGATAAGGTCCACTAAGTTTCACAAATCAGGTAAAACACTTAATTAGAACCAAAAACGAAGACCCGATTTATGTTAGACCTTATAGACAACCTCCTGTTCAAACACAAGAAATTAAATCACAGGTAGAGAAGCTTTTAAAAAATAACGTAATTCAGGAATCGCATTCGCCATGGAACGCGCCTGTTCACTTGGTACCAAAAAAAATGGACGCTTCAGGTGAACAAAAATTTCGTATGGTGATTGACTATAGACGTTTAAACGAAATAACGACAGACGATAAGTACCCCTTGCCTAATATAACTGACTTGTTTGATAAGTTAGGCAAAGCTAAGTATTTCAGTACTCTTGATCTAGCGAACGGTTACCATCAGATAGAGATCAATGAGGAAGACAGGCAAAAGACAGCTTTCAGCACAGAAGCGGGACACTATGAATTCTTGAGAATGCCTTTTGGCCTAAAAACAGCTCCTGCGACCTTTCAGAGAGCCATGGATAACATACTTAGGGGGTTGCAAGGGTTACATTGCCTTGTATATATGGATGACATCATTATTTACAGTACCAGTATGCAGGAACACATCAGAGATTTAAAATCTATTTTTGACAGGCTGAGACAAGCGAATTTAAAGGTTCAACTAGACAAGTCTGAATTTTTGAGAAAGGAAGTATTGTATTTGGGACACACAATAACAGATCAGGGCCTTAAGCCAAACGATGATAAAAATTAAAGCAATTTTAGACTATCCGCTTCCAAAAACTGTGACAGAAATCAAGAGTTTTCTTGGCTTAATTGGCTATTATAGACGATTCATTAAAGATTTTGCAAAAATTACAAAACCATTGACCAATTATCTCAAAAAACCGAATAGCATTGTAATAGATCAGAAATATTTGGACGCTTTCCACCAATGTAAGGAACTTCTTACCCATGCGCCCTTACTACAGTATCCTGATCCATCAAAACCGTACATACTTACGACAGACGCATCCGCCGTAGCTCTGGGCGCAGTACTATCACAAGGAACTGTAGGGACTGATCTACCTGTTGCATATGCAAGTAGGACATTGAGTGAGACTGAAATGCGTTACAGCACTATTGAACGTGAGCTTTTGGCGGTTATTTGGGCCATTAAACATTTTAGGCCATACCTTTAAGGTAATAAATTTACTATATATACGGACCATCGGCCCCTAGCTTGGCTAGATTCTATTAAAAAACCGAATAGTAAATTGACACGTTGGCGATTACGCTTATTGTAATATGACTATACAACTAAGTATAAGGATGGTAAACAAAACACGAATGCCGATGCGTTGTCTCGTATTAAAGTAAATGCATTAGATGGGATAGATATTATGTTTGATGATTCATCTTCAAATGAATCTATGAAGGTCCAAGTAGATGCAAAAGAACAAAAATTACAGAAACATCTTCAGGAAATAACGAGTAAAATTATGGATTTAGCAAAGGAAGACAATGATCAGGAAACACTTATAGAGACAATTAAATAAATAAAATAAATAAATAAATAATGCTGGACAATCCACACAGCATCATCTAGCCCCAAAGTAAGCAGAGCTTGTGTTATGGGTACTAGATGACTGATAAACTTAATACAATACATAACATAGATAATTAATAGATAATTGTCTTGTCAGACGCATCTGACACGAAAGAAGCTCGTAATATTGACGAATTAGAACCTAATTATCCACTTCCGCCGCTTTCTCATAGTTTGGAAGGTACAATCCATTCAGCCGCAGATCTAGAGTCTAAGGGGATTCCTATTTTGAAAGAAGCGGTGGATACCAAACCTAACCAAATACTTATTTTTACTTGGCCTAGAAAAGAAATTAATGTAAAAGTTTTAAGTAGAGAACATCAAAAGGTTATAGAAGTATTTTTGCCATTGAACTGTGAGGAACTGATAAAGCAATTCCTCAAAGAATACATTAAACCGAAAACAAAATACTTTATTTATTTTGAGGACAAACAACACCGAAAAGAATTTAACGCAGTTATTATTAGGTTGTTCAAAAAGGGTACAGTAGAGTTCTATGAATGCACGGACAGGGTTATTGTAGTAGAAGATGAGAATGAGCAGAAAGCTATAGTATTGCAACATCATGAAGGGAAAACTTGCCACCGAGGCATAAAGGAAACCGTTATGAGAATAAAAAGAAATTATTACTGGAACAGAATACAAGAAATTACAGCGGCGGTCATAAATAGCTGTGACGCTTGTAAAAAAATGAAATATGACAGAAAACCTATAAAACCAACTATAGAGCTGACTCAAACTCAGTCCATTTCAGGAAATCTTTATCGATACATTTTCTATTGAAAATAGATCTTTCTTGACTATAGTTGATGCTTTTAGTAAATTAGGTCAGGCTATTGAGATACAAAATAAATCAACACCGGAAGTAGTACGTGCGCTGATTAAATACTTTTCAATGGGGTCCCGACTAAGATCAGCAGTGACCCAGGATCCGAGTTTAATAATAATTTGATGAAAGAATTAGCTGAAATGTATAAAATTGACTTACACATTTGTACTCCAAACAATCCCAATTCGACTGGTATCGTTGAACGTTTTCATTCCACAATAATAGAGATTTACAGACTAGCGAAATATGAACAGAAATGTACTGATGCAGCTTCTATAATGACGTATGCAATTATGGCCTATAATAATACTATACATTCAGCAATAGAATTAACTCCGTTTGAAATAGTTTTTGGACACAAAGATTCCAGTAAATTATTCGATGGAGAGTTTGAAAAATCGTACATGCAGCAATTACTTAAGGATCATGCAAAGCGAACTAAATATCTATATCAGTATATTTTGGACAAATTGGTAGAGCGAAAGGAGAAAACTAGAAAAAAAAGATTAGGAGAACAGATTGAGTTAGAGCCAGGAGATGTAGTTTATACGAAAGATATAAACACAAGAAAAAGCAAGGACAAGGCCAGATACAAGAAGGCAATTGTTAAATCGAGAGTAGAACGAAATGTAGCGTCAGTGAAAATTAATCAGAAACATTCAAGGGTCCCTATTAAAAATGTGAAACGCCCTTCACAGGTGGTGTTTGGTCATACTGACCCTACTTCCCCAAAGCCGGGCCCTTCATCTGCAAAAGATTGAAAACAATCCAAGTATTTTACCTGTGAAAGAAGGACAAGCGTTCAGGCAAACAGATAAGTGGTTAATAGTTAAGATTTTAGATTTAAGCGGCATAGGTAGTAATTTGGATTTTCACATAGTGAAATTCAATGAGTTTATTAGGTTAGTCGATAGTCATAAATCTTTTGCTCATGAATTTTTGGGCATAAAAACACAAGTAGAGTACGTACGGAACACAACTGTCGTGAAATTTCGCCAGTTAGTCCCGTCGCATAGGTATAAGCGAGGTTTAGTTAATCCCCTTGGGTCACTTATTAAGGCTGTTTCGGGTAATTTAGACTATGAAGATGCTATTCGTTATGATTCACTCATTTCGCGAATTAGTTCAAAGGAGATGGCTACGGAGAAAAGAATAACGATGATCACCAGGATGTTGGACAATTTCGAAAACAGTACAGAAACTTTACAAGAAAACATAATTATATTGGATAAACGCTTTAAGGTTATTGAAGAATTAATTAAACTGCAAAATTTCCAAGAAAACACCTGTCTCTATCTGACATACCTATCAAGTATGTTCGATATGTTTATAAGTACATTTAGAACCATGAGTATGAAATATGTAGAGTTGAACGAGATAGAGACAGCGCTGGCATTCAGTAAAGTGTCTGTACTACATCAATCAATTGTAAATTACACTGAGCTCTTGTTATTATTGAAAGAAATTCAAAATGTACACCATTTGGTTTATAAGGTAAATGAAAGCAATTTATTAAAATTAAAAAGGGTCATTGGAGTAAAAGCTTATGTAAAATTGAACCAGATAACGTTCATTTTGGAAGTTCCGTTAATTGATAAAAAATTTTACGATTATTTTAAGATCTATTCATTACCTATTTTTCAAAGTTCCTTGAATAAGACTGTTGTTTTTTTTTTCCTGAATTCCCATACCTTTTGGCGAAAAATTCGAAATACCTGCCGGTCTCAAAGTCATGCGAGAAAATTGCTGAAAACAACAAATTTCTCTGTCGAGACATGATGCAGTTTCCAATACTCACCTGTACAGAGCAGCTCCTAGAGTTTCATCCAGATCCCACGTTATGTGTACCATATGCTGTTGCCATCGAGGATATTAAGGTTCAGAGGATTGGTTTAGATGCTTGGATTGTATTCACACAGAAACCAACAGTTTTGGCCGAAATATGTCATCATGAGAACAGTAAAGAATCTCTACATGGTTCTTACATTTTAACTACTTCGGAAGACTGTGAAGTATATTTGGGTGAGCTGAAATTGGGATATCATAAGATGTTTGCAGGAAACCTTCAGTATAAAATAACACCGATTGTTACTTTTCCAAAATTAAAATCAGCGAATATTACTTCACTGCCCACGGTCAACATCAAGAACATCGATCTGGAGGAAATTAAGTTTTTGTTTTGTTTTGTTTTATTTGGGAAATATACAGTACATAATACCTAAAATTAGAAACGTAAAATTAACATAAACCAAAAGAATTTCCACAATTAAATAACACAATTACAGCTAAATAAACAGAGCAAGAAAAAAAAAGCAATAGTACGTAATAACAAACAAACTTAATTAAAAACTATTAAACAACAAATTATTACAAATTTTACGAGGTTTTGGCAACACTTAACATAACTTCCCTGCGATACTTCGGCAATGACATATTGAATATATCAATATTTGTCAATTTAACGTTGTAATATTCACAAACTCGATAAAGAAACATATTCTTTCTGTAATTTGTATTTACATTAGGAAACCAAAAAGTCTTTTTTTTACGAGCAGATTGTCGGGGGCATAAGTATTTTTCGCGTATCCTAAAGCTAAAGGAAAGTGAGATTAGTGAAAGTGAAAGTGATATAAGTGTCGTAAACACCCAAAGCATTAGTATAGGAACCATTATATTGTACTTAATTTTAATCATTACCGTAATTTGTCTTATACTTTATCGTTATGTTTTGACGCGAAATGATCGGATCAAAGCTCCTGCAAGACCCGATAATTTCGCACTTGAGGGGGGAGGAGTTATGCATCCAGCCAGTAGAGACATCATAACATTGAATGCCTAAAGTGCAAGCTTGCTCGATTACGGCGAATGCTTATCGCCTCGCCGCGCCGTCGCGTCATCGCCCACGCGTGTCTGAGACGCGTCGATGGTACTTAGGACCTAAGTTAGTTTTAATTAATCATTCATTCGTATTGAGATTAAAAACGCTCATAGACGTCTCTTTTAAGAGGTTTTTATTATTTAATTTCCAATAAATTTATCTTAAACTAGTTTTTAAAAACACGTACAACGTTCCCGAATCCTTTACTACCTTCCTATGTTAATTCGAAGTATTGTTCGCCGAGTGGAGGACTTTCAGGTTAAATATTTTTCTGCAAGTCTGCTTACTTTTACAAGCATGTCGTAACTCTTTAGTGTGTACCTAAGACGCATACTACTTTTATACTCAGGAAGTATTTATGATTGTAATACTCCTGGCGCATCGAACCCATTGTAGTTCACTTCTCAATGTACTGGGTAACGAAATCTCTTCGGATGCAGCGACTGGTAATTACCTAATTACGGTCAAACTTCACCTGAGCTAAGTTTGTTTAGCCTTCGATAGATCGCTACTAGGGCTTCTGGTCTGTGGGCCACCTGCGTCCAGTCCGGAGGAGTGAAAGACGTTCGCCCACTTCAAGTCTTCGCACCGGACTGGGTTGGTAATAGTCAACTTTTTTAAATAGTCTAAGGTATGTTTCCTGGAATATGAACAGCAGAAAAGTAATATCATTGTGAAATATAATTAACAAGCTGCAAACCGCGGCTTCGCACGCTTTTTTCCGGAATAAAAGGTAGCCTATGTCCGGCCCCGGGATACCATCTACCTCGCTGCCAAATTTCACCGAGATCCGTTCAGCCGTTCTTGAGTTATAAATAGTGTAACTAACACGACTTTCTTTTATATATATAAAAAATTATATTATAATATATATATATATATATATAGAAGATAAGAATAGTATTATCAGAATATGAAGTAATAACAACAAACAAAGTAGGTTTTGACAGATTTGACAGAGGCTGTTTTTACGGAATATGATTTACGAGTATGTCTCATTCGTTTTGTATGTGTAAGCGAGATAGAAGTTGTTGTCTATATTATAGTTTAGTTAAAGTAGGTATGTATGTATTATAGTCTAGTTATAGTACGTTGCTGTGTGGTGCCGGCTTAGAATTTGCAGCGCCCCAACTCTTCCCGCGGGTGTCGTAAGAGGCTCCTAAGGGATATCCAACGGGGGTGGGCAGGCAGCGCCCCATGCAGAACAATTCTACCACCGAACTGCGATCCCCAACCCGCAAGCCCAGAGTGGGGATTATGGGCATTACCCCCCGTGAGATAAAAGCCAACAAGGCGCTCATCAGGGGGGGGTACAGCGTGCACGGGATGAGCATATCTGCCGATGTTGATGTCAAAAAACCTACGGTGAAACGGAAGCTCTTCTAAAAGTACTGTCATAACAACACACTCAATTAGATACTTTATTTAGCAAAACAACACACACTTACACACTCGACAGCTACACTCTACACACGCTACTACACCACTCTACTATACTACTCTACATTTGTGCCGTCTTCCTGTTGCCCAGACTCCTATGAGACTGGTGACCTCAGGAGACTAAAGCAAACACCTACATTATAATTTATAATACATACGAGTACAATCACAACGGGGTTTCTTTTCAGCTGATAATATATTAAGCTATTAATAATATATTATAGTATTTTGTATTTTGTTCTAATTCAGGTAGTTTTAGTGTTATAAATACATGAACGATAAAAACTAAAAACTAGAATCTATCTATCTGTCTTATTTATTATAGAGACCAGCAAACTTAAGCGCTTTGAAAATATCTACATATATTGGCGATACAAAAGAAAGCCGTAGACGCCACCTATTGGCAAAATAAATACCGATGACACGTACGCTGCAGACTCTCCTTCCGATCCAGGTCACGCGTAACTCAAGTCGTGAAAAGGTAATCGACCAACAGATGAATAGAGTTTCTTTCGCATAATAAATAAGTACGAATCATATGAATTCCCTTATGTACCTACCTATAAAAGTGTTACATTATAACGGCTAGTACGAGATAGCGGTAGATATACGAGACAGGACCGAAATAGTTGGAAATAGATCGGGAAAGTCTTTCCCAGAATTAAGACTTTAAAGAAAAGGCTTTAAACTATGTGTTATCAAATATTCTAAGCGTTAACATTCCACCGCATTACGTTATCGTAATCGATATCGATATCGCTACTCTTGCATAAATTACCGCACAACACTAGTTCATCGATTAAGATCGATGTGCATGCAGGGCACGTCACTACGGCGCCCACGCCTGCTGATCGTTTTACAATTAAAACTTGACTGGGTTTGGTTGCTTACAGAGGAAAGCCTCAATGAGGATACAATTAGTAACACAGATTTAATTATTTAATTTATGTATTATTTTTAAGGTGAATAATAACTTTTAAAGGACACAATGAATCTGACATTGTGACACGTATTAAAGTTAAAATAAATACACAATGTTACAGTAGCTCCAAAGTTCACCTTTACTACATAGTTTTTTTGCCTACCTCTTATACTCTTTGGAAAGAAAGAAAGAAAGAAAGATATACTTTATTTGTAGCTAAGAATTAAAACATGTACAGAAACTAATTTAATTACCAAACCCATATAAAGTATATTATAATATTACCCACTTATAAAATACCTTAAAGCAACAAAATGGCGTTCGACTCAGCATATGTTGTGATAGCTATAGGTTATATCTACTACAACGCTGATCTTCCGTCGAAACCATAACGTTACGTCACGTACGCGACTATACAAAGGAAAATTACTATAACAGTAAAACGAAACTACCTACTGAACCCAATAAACTGAATGATAACATTTTCAGTGACTTGTAGGTAGCTAACTGGCAACCTGCTCCGTCTGCAATAATCAACCTCCTCATCTTTGCCACCTCATTGTTGAAACTATGACTGGATGAGTCGCTTCCCAGAATAGATCGCCGGTCCAAATCAAATGCGAAGGAAAAGGAACTGTACTTGTAAATCAGCCATTACGTTGTGCTCACCAGGTTTGCAGAGAAAACTACTATTTATTTATAGGAAATTAGCTGCCACCCGCGGCTTCGCACGCTTTTTTCCGGGATAAAAAGTAGTCTATGTCCGTACCCCGGATACCATCTATCTCCTTGCCAAATTTAACTGAGATCCGTTTAGCAGTCTAGGCGTGAAAAGGTAACAGGCAGACAGAGTTACTTTAGAATTTATAATAATGTTTTAGTCTGGATTTAAAGACTGTCTCTATAAACTTACGAAATTCAACGAATCGTGGTTGATTTGGAACGCTCTGTACGCCATCTAAAAGAGTTGAACCATATATTTTTTTTTATGGATTGCACCACAGAACGAACCAAAAGGCTTCAGATAATTTTCCCGTTCCGGCGCTTATAAGGGGTCTCTCAGACACAACAGTTTTACAAATAATGTGTTGTCAAATTGTACTGGACCCCAACGAAGGCTGCGTCTGGGAGACCCTTGTAAAGTGTGAAGCTAATCATAGCTATTATTGAAAATGTTTCAGTAACTTATTTGGGCCTCTGTGGCACGGCGGGCGAAGGTCCGCCTGCGACGCAGGAGGTTGCGGGTTTGATTCTCACCTCGAGGCAAATGTTTTTATGATCTGCAGATATTTTCTGAATGTTTTCTATTTTATAATAAAAAATATATAGATATTTAAGTAGTATGTATTAAATTAAGTATATCAGTTATCTATATTTATAGGTATACATAAATTAGTTTATATGGGTATGGGTTTATATTTATTGTATGTATTTTTTGTAATTTATATTGTATTATGTTATTATTTATTTTTAAGAAGTACCATAAAAGATGCTCACATATCTTACCCCATGTGTTTCCGACTATCCTATCATCCAGACATACCAGGTTGTCTGGCAGAGATCGCTTTTGAGCGATAAGACCGCCAATTGTCACTTTATGTTAAAATTACTTAAAAGTAACAATAGCAATAAAAGTATTTTCTATCTATGTTCTACACATAACACAAGCTCTGCTAAGCTTGGGGCTAGAGGATGCTGTGTGAATTGTCCAGCATTATTTATTAACTTTTATTTTACATTTCGTTTCGTTGCTCGTATACCACAGGAAGCACCCGCGTGAAATTTTTGCCTCTGGTGGTACCCTCTACTCCTCCGGTTTTCTCCACTGTCCAACAGAACTCCACCTCATTGACATCAGAGCCTCGCTAACCGTCATACTAATCAGTCGATTTAGATCACAAGTCATTTACAATGTTAATCTCTGTTAACGAGCAAAGCTGTTAACTAAGGAGCGCTTTCTTGCATATATTCACGTAAAAAGGATCTGCCTTTGGAATTGCTGTGTCTTGACACTGATTTATATAAATGAATTAGTAAAGGAGGGCCCAGCCTGATTAAGCAAAATAGCTTCTAGAAGTTGATCTTTGTTAATTTAGGAAACTAGCTTATGTCCAAGACTTTGCTCTCGTTGTACTTTCATTAATTTTCGTACTTACTATAACAAACAAATTAATTACAAAATTGCCATTGCTTATTTATTTATTTCAACTTAAGACATGCAAAATACAAAACGTTACAATTGACCCCGCTTGACCCGTACTTTAGCCGTAAGTTAGGTAACCTACACTTCTAAGATAAGCGATAGAATAGATAAATAGACAAAAAAGGCTATATTGCACACATAAATTGATAGAAACAATAGAACTTAAAAATGAAGTGACCGGGCGGTCTTAAAGTAAGTAGTAAAAATATTTGCAGCTGGCCTACTGAATTTCTGGACCGAAATCTATACAGGGTGCCACGAAATATGTGTACTAAGCCGAAATGGGGTGAATCTGGACCCTAAGGGACTAGTTCCCTATATTCTATATTTAAAAAAAAATAATTTCGAACGTTATCAACTTTCTTCGTTTTCGTATACTTTTACATACAATGTATTCTTACATTATTATTGTTGTTTTGAAGTTTCAAAGGACTTACATTATTTTTTTTAAATACTTTCATGACAAAGCACTAGATTTGCAACAACAAAAAACAAGCAATAAACATTTGTAAAATATTTTATAATGTGAAATAATTAAGAGTGCGTGTAAATTTTCCAAATAAATAAAAAAAATATTCGAAATTAAAAAATCGTTATTCACAAGTTGATCCCGTCGGGGTCCAAAATCACCCCCATTCGCCATAGTCCAATGTAACGTGGCACCCTATATGTGACAGAAGGGAGATCTTTGCCAGCAGTGGGATCCAAGGGAAAGAAAATGTGTGTGTCCTATGGTGATATGATATGATAATGGACCAGTAACAATTTCATCCCACACCATTAATTTCATCTTTAAAATGATTGATGAATTTTCCATGCATTCGAGTCGTAAAATATTCAAAGAACGTAAATTGACAATACATTAGTGCAATCGGTGCTCAAATGGAAATACTTCCACTAAACGAATAAATATAGCTAAGTATAACAATTTAGCCATTTATATGAATCAGAGTTCCGTAGAAATTAGCGATAGAACAATAAAGTAGACGCCGGAAATCCCGTACATAAAGATTCCATCTTTTTCTGTGATTCTAAATTTGAATAAGTCTTAGATTTTTATTGGGCAAAGAGTTTTAAGTACAGAAGAGCCTCCTTACGAAATGTACTTACAATTTCACAGTTTTGACGGCTGAAGTTAAATGATTTATTTTTGTACAAAAAAGACATCAACGCGCTTCAACTTTATTTACCTATTCTAGTTGTAGGTTGAATTTTGCATTGGCTTACTATTTTGAAAGAAAGCGGATACTTTATATTTACTGCGGTTTTAGTTTTACAAGGTAGATTTTTTTATCACAGTTTTTTTTACATGTTATGTTAGTCATCAGGAATTTTTACATCGTTGACGTCCAAACATACAATTTTTTTGTATGTATGGACGTCAACCTATTCAGAATACCTATTCATAAGAATGGCGTTCCTTACTCTTTGCCACAATAAAATTAGAATTCAATAACCGTAGCTGCGCTCGTGTACGGCTCGTATATAGATCATCGTATTGTTCTGTATTTAACGTACGCCCTGTATCGCCGGCGAGGATGGCGCTGCATCGTAATGAAAGGGAGCTTCACTACTGAATTAGAATTAGATTGTGATTGTGTTTCGGTAATGGTGGTGTTTTTTGTTTATGTATTATTATAACCAAAGTGATTGTGTAGTAGGGTGGTAGGTAGGTAAGTACCTACAGTCATGTCTAATTTTTAAAAAGTAGAGCGTGTTGCCACTTCATGATAGTAGGTACTTACCTACTCAACATATACAGATAGTACCTACCTACAATATTAGTGTTTTACCCACGTGCTTAAAATTATAAAAAAACTATGCATTAAAAAGCAAAATTGAAAATAAAACATTTATTGAAAATTCTGGCGTGTGCTTATAATTTTCTTTGCTTAATTTATAAGTACGTAGGTATTATTTTGTAAATGTGTATATTATCTTGAACAACAATTATTCGTGTAAAAATTGTTCTTTACATTTTGATTACACTGTAAGCAAAATGCATTGAAGTAAATAGGTTTTTCAAATAATGATAAAATTTCTTTATAAAGCTATCACATTATGGCCAACGTTTGCAAGTAGCAGAAGGTACAGTCGGCACGTTCCAAGCGATGAAGTCATCTGTCGACGGCCAATCACGCACGTGATACATATCACAAGTGGCTTATAAATCAATCAGTTGACTGTCCGTGAGGAATAACTTACTTTATTTATGAATTATGTTTGGATTAGCTATTGCAAAAAATGTTTTAAGCGTAATGAAAATAATGATAATTAATAATGAAAAAGAACTTTAAGAACTATTCAACTAAAAACAAATATTTAGGAATGTATAGTAATTTCAAAAGAAAACCTGCCAGATTAAATGAAAATAAAACATAACTTAGAGACTTTATTGTTTTCTTGTTGTTGTTTTCTGTCTTCATTGAACTTTACTCTGCAATTTGTTATTTCATTCGGTACGCGAACAAAATCAAAAATAAATATGCCCGTGTCAAAAAACCGATAGTGAACATCACAAAACAAAAATGGCCGCGCGCGCTCAGAATACAAATAACGCATTTATCAACGGGACCATGAGGTGGGACTGTATAATGGTGCCTTCGCCAGCCTATCTCTCTTCCATCAATCAAAACACAGGATACATATACTTTTAGAAAAAAAAGTAAAAAAACGAATGTAAAAGCGCGCGATTACTGATTCGTTGTACGCATTCGCCGGAAACGGCACGTAGCGGAAACGTCAGGACGCGATACGATTTCGAATTTCGAATTTGGAATGGGATTCGAGTGGGATATAGGTGCTGTGGCATGTCCACTCTGTTTTTTTATTAGTCTTTGGTGGTAATGGGATGCTTCGGCCATTTGCTTTATTAGCATGTTTAAAACAAATGACACTCGCATTGAGTAAACCCTGTTAAAACTTTTAAGTTAACTTTACGAAGTAACATTGCATAAAAGTCGTGTAGATAAACAATGGGATTGAAGATGACCACGGGTCAGCGTAATTTTGAGTGCCATTCTTTTTCTCCAAGACTTATACCTATATTGTGGTTAAAATAAAACGTCCTACTTACTTAAAAATTAAAACATGAATGCGATTGTTGACTATTTGAAAATGGTCAACAAGCGCAATTCCTTTAAAAGTTTGGGAAAGAAGTTTGCCCACCGGTGGGATAGGTGAAAATAATAATAAAAATAATAATCAATTTTTATTTCAGACATAGCTTAAATACATAAAATAAAATAAAATTGGTACATAAACATTCAAATAGTCACATTATTCTACAGAAAACATTTATAACATTAATCAAATTGAACACAACAACACAATCATCAAAACAAAGAAAAAGAATATTTAAAATAATTATTTGGCAATGTTGTGTTTTATATTGTTAGTATAAGCGTGTATCCTTAATGTGTGATACATATAGATGCAGTCAAACCTATTAGCGAACATGCTCAGAATGCTGTTGGAGCTGGTCCTCACCCTGCGCACCAGAGATGCTCCCCGCTTGCGCATGGTGGTGTAGAAACAGTCCACACGCGCCTCGGCGAACATCCCTGACGGGCTGCAGAACCGGGGCAGCCCCATCAGCACCCTGAACGCGTTAATATACTGCACACGTAGGGCGCTGTACTGTTTTTGCGTATGGTTCACCCACAGGCTACATGTGTAAAAACTAGAACAATATGCTTTAGATGCTTTATTGTTTTAACCTCTTGAGCAGCAAGCGAACCTGCGGGCTATCATGTTCGCTCTTACAGACAGCGCTCTCCGTGCTCTCTCAATGTCAACTTCGTCTTTCAGGTCAGAGGTTGGGAGATGTCCCAAGTACTTAAATTCCTTAACTTGCGTTAATGGAGTTCTATATAACTTTATGGGCGGTATGTTATATACGGAACAGCTTCCTCTGGCCTGAAAAACCATGCATTCACTCTTTTTCACATACTATTTCAGTCCATGTTCTGTAGCGTACCTCTCACATATCTTTAATAATTTATCTAGGCCACACATGGATGCGCTCAACAGCACCATTTCGTCTGCATAGCTTATGCTGTTGATGCAGACTCCGTCAATATGACAACCGACACGGGTACTGCTGAGCTCATCCATCAGCGCGTTCACATACAGGTTGAAGATCTTTGGAAACGTCAGCCCGCCCTGTCTCACGCCGCACTCCAACCTGTATGTCTCTGAGTAAGCGCCTGACCATCGCACCACATTGACCTGGTTTTGATACCAGAACTTAAAAATATTATTAAGTTCTGCTGGCATTTTTAGTTCATTTAGCTTTTGCCACAGTAAGTCATAGCTAACCAGGTCGAATGCTTTAGATAGGTCGAGGAAACGGGCATGAACGGGAGTCTTGCGATCGGTGTAATACTTAACAGTCTGCTTCAGGCTCAAAATATCCGTATCTGTTGACAAACCTGGTCTAAAGCCGAATTGACTATCATTAAGTGTTAGATAACGACTAACTTGAGCATCAAGCTAAACGTCCAGCACCTTGGCTACAATAGTGGCTAACGAAATCAGTCTATAGTTATTCTTATCACTCGCAGCACCAGTCTTATTTTTAACTAAAGGTACCACCACAGTTTTTATCATTTCATTAGGTAAGTATGAGTGTCCCATACATAAGGTATAGAACATAGCAAGCAATCTGGCCAAATGAGGACCAGCGTTCTGTAGGTGTTCTATGCTGAGAC
This sequence comes from Eupithecia inturbata, assembly GCA_963662085.1. NCBI lineage: Eukaryota > Metazoa > Arthropoda > Insecta > Lepidoptera > Geometridae > Eupithecia > Eupithecia inturbata. Next base: position 1,160,092 of record OY759191.1, on the reverse strand, counting down.
CATCATGGCCTGGAGATTTACCACGTGACATACCTTTTATAACTTTGTGTATCAATGGCTGTGATCCTAGTTTGTAATTCCAGAAAAGGAAAAGGGTAGTGGTTGGGGGATGTTGCTGGTTGATCCCCAAACTGCCTTTTGAGAGTGGTAATTGGTATGGTGTTTTGTTGGAGTTCAAGGAAAGTCACGGGTGTGGTATGGTATATATTCACAGGACACACGTATCTATGGTATAATTAAACTATTGTCGCCAACTTATGGTATAAATGGTACGAAATGGTTGAGTGTTGTTAATTTTTTACCCGTTACCGTCGTAGTTTACCCGCGACGATGGCGGTCGATCGCGAATTGAGTAAGTTTAGGTAATCGCGAGCAAAAACGCATTCTACTGCAAGCGTAGCTAAATGCATATATCTGCTGCGTTGTCGGTTTACCCGAACAGAGGGATATTTAAATAGTAGTTACCTTTACAAACGTCTTTGTAAAACAAATCTAGTCCCTATAAATTGTGAATTAGTAGCAGAAACCCCAAGCGCGTGTGAACCTCTCATCAAGTGCGCACCATCAATACTGCTCAGGCCAGGCCGAAGCACTCAATAACCTATGTAAATCGGTTCACCGCGGAGGTTAAGGTCTTTCTCAATAGGCTAGTTTCTCTATTATCTTGACTCTGGGTAGAGTAAAAGGAATCAAAATTGCTGAAGAGGCTCCACCTTTGAAATAGGTTTTAGGTGATTTTTATTCTTTACTATATTTTTTTGCAAATATTTATTATGATGCAGTCGCACAATCGTGTATAAAACCGAACTGACAGAGTTGTTTCACCCGGATGGTAGAGCTAATCCGTATACCTTCTCTTCATATTGGTAACTCAGAGAACAGCTCTCAAACGGTATATTTTTTTCCGAAATCCTTAACAATCATCGCCTTACCTTATTTAAACCAATTATCAAGGTTTCCTGGGAGAAATCACTCTCACAGATAACGCCGCCATTGTACTGTGTTTTTTAAATTTGGATATAAGATTTTTTATTTAAGTTAATTTCAAATATTAAGTTCATTCATTAATTATCACAAAAACTTCCCATAAATTGTTCTATCTAATGGTGAAAACCTTATGAAAAGTAGCGTGGTTCAGGAGAAGTTAGCGAATAAACAGACAGACGGATAGACGCGGAGAGCAACTCTGTTATAAACTATTTTAATATTTAGAAATAAGAACATAGACAAAAAGCATGCAAAGATGGACACGTTTATGCCGTAGAAATCTGTTCTTTTTCTTTCACGACGAACCAAATGGCAGGGCACACTAGCATGCAGGAGATCATCAAATACCTACTTTCTATAGCTTAGACTAAATAGAAGCTACTTAAACTAACTTAGAAGAAAGAAGAAAATAAAAAAAAATATTTACCCTAAACCTTAAATCTACTAATTATTCCTATGTACCCAGCTACATAGAGGTGCTTATCTTTTCGTGCGCAGGTCTTTGGATAAACATGGCCTCCACTCAGCATTGAGCTGGATGAAAACTGGTGTGTCCACCACCCAGCGATGGTTTTCAGTGAAGGCCATATGCGTGTTAAAGTCAGATAGAAACAGTATCCCAGCCTACTGGGCTGGGATACTGTTGTAAGCAACCCCTGGCTAGAATGATAATGATGAAAAGGGTTAAAGTGAAACCCTCTTTATCCTCCAGAGTGATGGATGGATGATGCTCCCCGGTGCAGTTTGTACAATGAATTGTTGACGAATTGATGCGAGATTGATGTTTTGACGCGAGGATATTATCCCTTGGGATATTAGTTAAAGTTGTAGGTATGGAGGTTTTGAAACTTTACCCATCAGTCGGTCAATTCAACCGTACAACAGTTTTTTTTAATTTCTGTAGGTTTTTTACTTTTTATTTTACATGAAAAATATAGAGAAGTCTATAAGTAGACCACTATTTGAAAAAGTCGAAAAATTACCTTTTCCCCCCTCTTCCCCTCTATCTCCGAAGTTTGCAGAGCGATCCATCTGAAATACCTATATAAAGCGGTTGTAGATATGGATCTATATTTTACAGGAGAAATATAGAGAAGTCCACAACAAGACAACTTTTTGAAAAATGTTCAAAATGGTGGCGGGTGATTTTCAAACGGGTGGGCTACCTCACCTAGTGGGGTATTTAATAAAAGGGTATGAGTTTGTACATCTCAAAAGTGTTTTTAAAATATCTGTAGGTTTAATACTTATTGAAATATTTTGAAAAATCTCGAAAATTATGCATATAAATACTACCCTCTATACTCCGAAGTTTGCAAACCGAAACATCTGAAATGTAGGTACCTTTAATTTGTTGGTATTCATCAAATGGCAAAGTCTCTAACCAGTACCCAGTACATATTGGAATTGGTATTGGTCTTGACAACCGTTCGACACCCTCGGCGAGCGAGTCACACTCGCACTTGACGGATCTTGTTTATTTGTAGTTTTAACGCAGCCATCATTGGCTGCAAAAAAAGATCCACTTTCTACGCGCTCACTTCAAGTTTAAAGTTTTTACTTCTGTCAACTTTTTTAAAATTAACTCAACCCAACTCTTCCACGGGGTGCCGCGGGTGTCGTAAACGGCGACTAAGGGATATCCACCAGGGAGCGGGCAGCTGCGCCCCCTGCAGAACAAGTCTTCCTCCGAACTGCGAACCGCATACCCAGCGTGGGGATTATGGGCATTACCCCCCGTGAGATAAAAGCCAATAAGGCGCTTATCAATGGACCAATATAGGCTGTTGAGGTGAGAAGAGCCCTTCTAGAACTAGGGATGCACGTGATTCATGTTACAAAAAAGCACGTTATTCACATTTCATTTCATTTATTTCAACCTTAAGAACACAAGGGAACTCTTAATTATGTCAAATAATGTGTTGAGTTGATAATGTGTCAACTCAACACATTACCTACACGCTACAAGAGTTTACAATAATTGAAGTACCTACCTATCCTTTAAGTAGCTACTGTGACGTAGGCTAGCATTACAAGTAGTATTAAGTTCTATTTAATCTATGTCATTAATTTATGCAGGTGATAGATTTTGAGAGCTCTAGGTACTAATTAAAAGAAGAACCATAGAAACAACCAAAGTTTTCATTAGAAAGTCAATAAAAATCTTAAAAGGGTAGTTATTGTGGAAAGTAAAGAAAACAGTCACAACTTTATAACGTAATATTTTTATATTCAACAAAATAACTACGTAGAACCCAAGTTATAAACATAAATAAACACATTTAGGAACTTTTAAGATTTATAGATAGAAAGATAGATAGATTATCACTTTATTGCACCATCAATACACTTATAAAACAAGAACTTAATACTAATTATATATAATGTGGCACAATCGGCGGCCTTATAATATATTTTTAAATATGAACAGTACTTAGCTTCCAGTTCTGACTGGGTCGGCTGCCGACCGAAGAGTGGTCGTGCGATCCAAAAGGGGCGTGGTCGTGCCGCCCCTTTTGGATCCTACCCTGAGCGACCGCTCACACCACTAGTTAAGAGTCGTTACAACAATTTATTTAGTTTCATATTACTAAAAAATAATTTCAGAACTAATTAATGATACCAAGAACTGTAAGATACAGTGACATCTTGTTAGAGTTTATAAGTGGTACTTAATAAACTCCAAAGAATTATTGACGCTTATCAAGGCTATGTGCTAATGACTTTATTACATTAAAATACCTATAAAATGTAATCTAAAATCCGAAAACTAATTAAAATAAAATTTTCACTTTTCTTTACTATAATTTTCTATATTAATCTGTTACAGGCATAACACTTTTAGTTTTGCCTTTTCATGTAATATCCAACCATGAACAAATAAGGTTGTTTCTTTTTCATGCCCTTCAAATCAACCCTTACGTTACAACACTTCATGGCAACCCTGCCGAAAAAGTACCCATCCACGTGACAGTGTCAATTAGGCACCCTGAACGGAACACTATCAAAATTTGCTGATCAACTATTGGAAAAGAAGAAGTGTATACCAAAACGCCGGAGGAAATATGGAGGCAACTCTGACAGACATCGGTGGACTTGGGCACATGGACCGCATTAGCATTGTGATGTTCGTCATGTTGGCGATTGTGGTGATTAACACAAACACGACGATTGTGGTGGCAGTTAATAAAAACGGCTAAAATAATAAAACGTAATCAAATAAAGACTACATTAGATACATTTGACGTAGTATACCTAAGCTACGCACCAGGACCTACACCAGTAGCAAGACCTTAATGATCAGAATTACAAACTCGTTTTTACATGCATCAAACCTGTGATTACTTGATCGAGTTATAATTTTTAGGTTTTTTTATTTTGGGTTCGGATCGTGAATTATTCGACGCTACCGTAATTTGGGTAACTGCGATTAGTGAATGAACAGGTATAATTATGCCTGCAGTAGGTAGGTATTTCTAGGATGCGTTGAACAGCCGTTTTGATATCGAATTGTGCACACAAAAAATTATTCGGATTCAAAATCAAAAAGAATTAAAAATATATGGATGTATTCTTATTATTTTATAAAAGGAAGTTCAAAACTCGAAATAAACAAAATGGCTTGATGCATAAATAGGTGATTTAATCTGAATTTCGCTAGAAAAGGTATATTATGTAATAGAAGCTAAAATACGATATTGTAGTAGGTACATATTTTTTCTGTAGACGTTTATACCATGACAAGCCAGAATCGAAATCAGCGCAGACATAACACATTATTTTTTGTACAGAACCCTTTAGCTATACCTACGTAATTTATTCAGTTTTTTCGTTCGCAAAAAAGCAACCTTTTCGATTTGGCACGAGTCCATCAAAATTGATTTTTTCGCTCAATCTGAATGCACCCGACAAAAAACTAATTGCATTTTGTTTTTTGTATTATTTTCATGTTTTTGTAATTAGACCTAAATGTTTGGGATGTCATGGTTTCGGACGATTTCTTAGTAATCAGTTGTACCTACGATGGGAGACCGCTTGGGTCGGCTGACTGGCGGATCTGGCTGCTCCGTAGTCCCAGCGTTTACTAGCTAGCCAGCTATTTAGTTTATAGGTTTTCACGTACCAATAAATATTTATAAATAATGGTGAACAATTCACACGGCATCATCTAGCCGCAAAAATGAAATTAATGTAAATGATAAACTTTTCGTCTTTTAAAATAGTCTATATGATATCAGCAGCTTGTTTTATTACACTTACTGTACGTTAACAATGTCAATAATGAAATATTAATAAAATATCAGATTATCTAGAGGATAAAAAAGCTTGGGACGGGATTTGCTCCAACTCGAAAAATAACAACTAACTAACAGGCTAAAGGTATCTTCGTCGCTTCTTTACTTTAGAAAAGGACAAATTCTTAATAATTAAACACTGACACGGAAATAAAGTGATATTTTTGATTTCAGTCGCTTCGGTATGTAGACTAATCATCGAGTTAGAATTATACAACCAAGGTAACGTCTAAATTTGCGTAAATATCATTGTGAACTATATAATAACAAATGTATAGGTATGTAGAACAGCGCTCGGACATTTTTTGAGTGCTGTCAGTCAAAGATTGGGACTATATAGAATTCTACCTCGATGTTTAGTCTACATACCGAAGCGACTGAAATCAAAAATATCACTTTATTTCCGTGTCAGTGTTTAATTATTAAGAATTTGTCCTTTTCTAAGTGTACATTTATTGTATTTATGGAAATAAAGAGTTTTTGACTTTGACTTTGACTGTACCTACACGGTAAAGTAAATTCTCCCAAAGGGTTGGAGGCATCCGAGTTTACCATTGTCTCGTCTTTGTCTATCTTAACTTATCGAATCGGAAAGATACGAGTGTCTTTCAACTTATGATACAATTTTACATTTGCATTGTAGAAAAATTACTTCGATTTGGGGCCCAGAATCGAGAGTACTAGAATCAGAGGTTGATTTGGTGATGACATCACCTCTCGTCAAGTGTAATCAAAATAGGTCAAATCGACCTTTAATTTAGAGCTAAGCGCGTGGGTTTTCAACAAACTAAATAAACGGAAGTTGATTACCAACAATAATCGATGTTTTTGTTCCAAATCGATCAAAGATCCGAAGTGATGCGAATAAGCGCTAGAACGTGAGATGAACATTAAAAAAATATTAAAAATGTGCTTTACAAGGTCATTCTACGTAACCTATCATCATACTGATCTGATACTTGTCATCATCAATCTATATTAGTCCACTACTGGACATAGGCCTCCCATAACGAGCGCCATAGCGCCCTGTCTTCACCTTCCTTATCCAGCATCTAGCTGCAGTCTTTCGCAGATTATTATCCCACCTGGCTGGAGGGCGTCCTATACACTGCCGACGTCTGCCGAGTCACGGTCTCCACTCGAGAACACGTTTACTCCAGCGGTTATCGGTTCTTCGCGAGAGCCAGCTTACTGCCATTTCAGCTTGCTAATTCTATGTCTGATATTATCGAAGCACATTTTTAATGCTAAACTTTGGATGCTTTGTTACAAGGTTTGATGTGAATGTCTTCACGCCAAATCTACGTAATAAATTCTTTGCCCAAGGACTTAACCTAGGTATGGTACTTTTCACAACCCGAAACGTAAAGTATATGTAGTATGTATGTTTTATAGCTATTATGATTTACAATCAAAATTAGTTAAGTTTATTAGTTATGTTAAACAATCAACATAAACAAACAGTACTTAACTTCACATTATCGCTATATATTTTTATACGCAATTAACATTCCTTGTCGGTTTGTCATCTTTCCGTCAATAAATATTCCTAACAATTACATATAAGTGAAAATCAACGCCAACATCATTAATTTTAGTTATTTTGTTGTGGTTTGTTTAAAAAAATTACGCATTGAAGTTGGCTGAAGTATAGACGTAGGTAGCTCTGCCATAAACCACCATGAACTCAAGTCAGATATTAACCTCAATGAATCAAATCCCAAATTCCCCGGAATCCGTTGACAGCTCTCACGGGAAAGTTATCCGTGGTGCTAACCAGATTGATAGCAGCAATACATTTGTTAGCGTCTCTCTACCACATACAGAGAATAATCGTCCTACACCACGAGTATTGAAAAATGGGTTTAAATCAGCTGAAGCAAAATAGGTTATTATCAGCTGTCGTACGGACACTTTCAATTTAAAATTCAAATTAAACAATACTTATCTTTTATTAACAAAGAAAATTAGAATCAAATAATAAAAACAAATTAGAAATAGTATTTACAAATTGAAACAATTAAGCTAACTGCAAACTGTTGCAAACAATATACAGGTAGCTCAACTGATCCATACATAATTATAAAGATAATAAAATTTAAATAATTATAGCAAAACCAGTCTGCCATTTTTAGAATGTTCAGCGCTGACAGTGACATCTCCTTTGAACCAACATTCAGTTGTTGTGACAAGCCCATACTAGATACGCCATTAATTTTTATTTTTCGCTACTGCACTTATTCATAATGCAGCCATTATGTAGCGAAGATAGTATAAGAGCGAGTCCGGCACTGAATTTTATGGACAGGCATAGCTTTCAAGTGTAATGAGGACCTCAAGGAGGTTGCGGTGCGACCTACGTCTCAGGACTAATATTTGTACGATCTGCAGGTATTTTTTCCGAGTGTTCTGAGTATTTTCTCTGTATGTATAATAAATATATTAGTATATCAGTCATCCTAGTACTTAAAACACAAGGTCTGCTTACCTTTGGTACGTTAGTATTTATATATTATCTGCTTTGGGGGCTAGATGTTGCTGTGTGGATTCTCCAGCATTATTTATTTATTTAGTTACTCGTAACAATAATAATCTTGTCCTTCAGTTGCAGTGAGAATATAAAAAAAAACTGACCGAGAAATACAGGTAAAATATAATTTTATTTAATTTCCCTATTTTGCTAACTTCGCCTAGCTAAACTCAGCGAAAACGAATCATTAATTAATCACAACTCACCCACATCGCTCGATAACGATCGTCCCACGATCCCTGCCGCTAATTGCGCGTGCGCAGACACCTGACCCGCGCATTACGGTAGCCAATAGCCGGTAGCTGTGGAAAACAAACTATTCATTTGTAGAGTTGGCCAGTAAGAATTTACTTTTTTTGATTGAATGTATATATGATTGTATTGGCAAGACCTTATTTAATTTTTGTAAGAATCTATATAAATGATTATCATAGTATGATTATCATACAGCTCTCAGAACACGTACGCTGAAGTGGCAAAGGGCAGATCATTGCTCGCAGAACCAATAACTGCTGGGAAGTAACGGTTCTGGAGTGGCGACCGCGATGCAACGCGAACCGGAGTGTTGGGGGACCATCCACTCGATGGGCCGGCGACATTGTAGCGGTCGCAAAAAGTCGACAGATGGAGGCAGCTCAGGAGCGCTATTGTGAAGTTTTAGGGGGAAGGCCATGTTCAAAGGTTGGCGTGTTTGTGTGGGCTGATTGATGATGACGATGATGATTGGCAAGAACTTAACAAATTCTTGAAAGAAGATTAGTTTTTTTTTTTCAAATGCCTTCTTCAACCTTTCCACTCTTCTAAGTTTCACTATTCTTATTCATGTTTTCAATTTGTGCTATACCTTTTAACACGTTGTTAGAAGTGCCGTGCCACCTTTTAAACTGTAGGTACAGGTTCAAAACGCATTTTTTCGGAATAAAAGGCATGAAATGAGAAAATAAAATATGATTTAATTATACATAGTTAACCTACTGAAACGACGGAAAAAGTGGAATTTGAATTCCAATGTAAATTTGACAGTTTGCCTTGTACCTATATTTTAGTCCATTGATGGATTCAATCTTAAAATCAACATTAAACTATTGTACCGTTCTTTAAGTGTCGCAATTACACGGGTAGACAATTCTCTTTTAAACCATATACTTGAGTGAGTTATCCACCATACATTTCAATATTAATGTTTTTTCGCTGGCGCCATGGCAATACCGTTTCAAAACTAATATCCATCCAGAGTAAACATAATTCCCTGAAGCACGTAAAACGCAGCCACTATGGGTAAGTTAATTTGATTTTAACGGTACAAGGTGCGCAGGAATTTGTGTAACTAGTCTGTGGTAAGTTGACAACAAACTGTTTAACTTATAGTTGTTAGGGATGGCATGTCTTGATACTTGGTAAAATGATAGAAGTTACAATGGGATCTGAGATAGGTAATAATAAAACTACACGTCTATTGCTTTCCCGTACCACTTAATTCTTGCCTAATAGACGGAACAAACAAAGCAGATGGTTTAACTATCGCCTGTAGAGCATTATTACCTCACATACGCTAAGAATTCGGTCCACGATACACTACCCCACGCTCGTCAACCTAAGGCATAAATAGATGTTAAACTTAACTTGCCTGTATTTTCACCGGCAACGCAACAAAACGGCACACAGCAATGCTGCTTGGTGACAGGAAAGGTATGGCGGAGCCCATGGAGCCTCCTTTGGCTCCTTTGGCTGTTTTCTTTGAGACAACTCAAAGAAAACAGGTCGAAGCACGGCCAAAGGCGATGTCTTCAAACTTAAAGAAGCATCAAATTTCATAGTTTCAAAAACGATAAGCTTGAGTGTACGATCCGGGCGGCAACATGCATCTTCATCGTGTTAAAAGTTGCGCGCAGTATGGCCGCCAGTTAAATGTCAAACTGAACAAGGTACCACAGAGATGTTTGTATATCCCAGCGTTTTTGAAGTATCAAAACAATAAATCCTCTAGAAAACTCATTGCGGCTATATTAGCCTGCGACCGCGGAAGTGTAAAAATATAATCTATTTTAAACATTTGTCGTGCTCTACCCTGTCCCGCCTCCCCTCTCGGCAATCAGAGAACTAGCTGCGGTTCGTGGTTTGTCTAGTACACTCTACTGCTATTCTACAAACTGATGATATTCAGGAATTAGCAAACGTGCGTTATCTGATGATAAAAGCACGTGCGACAAATGCGTGAGCTATGGTTATTTCCGGAATTAGGCCGCACCGAGGTTAGTTTTAATACTGTTAATGGTTCAGGTTGGTACGTTAGATAATTTTGTATAAGCCGGCGCTAGTCTTGTGTTTTTTTATAAGCCGGCGTTAGTCTTGTGTTTTTTCATACAATTATCTACCAAAAGGTAATCTCGCCACCTTTTAATAATTTACCTTTAGGTAGGGAGCGATTTGATCTTTTCTAAGTAGAATGATTTGAAAGATTTTTGTTTTGATTGAATAATTTGAACTTAATTGTAATTTTTTTTTATATCATAGCGAATAAAGCGTTGATACTTTTTGATAAAGTTTTTTCAGAAAGCTCTCACCAACTTCAATAACCAAACATGACAGTTTTACAAACAAACATGATAAGTAGCCAACTGAGGAAAAAATATCTAACAAAACCCTCTAGCTAAACCAAAACAGATCATAACCCTTTCATTCACAGAAGTCAGTCGCAAAAAAAAACTGTCAGTCAAATTGACAGTTCTATGGCAGTTTTTTCTAGCATCGTGACAGTTAAAAGCTTCTATTTTTGACAGATTATCTAATATTTCTGAGTCATTTTGCATTTTCGAGCTAGGCACGCGGCGGGGGCTCGAGTTCGAATTCTGAATGACAGAACCGCAACAGGATGTCCTAATTATTTTGGTTGGTAAAGATAATTAGTTTTTCGATTTTTTTAGTATTAAGTACTTACTTACTTTAACTATATACTATTATACTTTGCTGTTAGAACATGACCTAAATTATAATAATATTAAAGTTTATCTGTTACATTTTATATATATATAAAAACATTTTATGTAAGGATCACTCACAATTGATTACAATTAAAAATAAAACAAATATCATTCTGTTAAATTAAATAGCTTCTGTATATCTGTATGTATAAAAATCATCAAAGGAATATCATGAATTGCTTGTAGTAAGTGTTGGGTTATTTATTTATTAAAAATTGCACCAACACAGTGTACCTACACCAAAACATGGATTTGTGGACCATTTCTTGCAAGTAACACTTATAAGTACCACCTCAATCACTGATACATTTCGAAATTCATTTACATCAGTTCTGAAAATAATAATACATTATTGAAAAAACATACAAGTACCATCAACATGTATAATAAAACTCAAATTCATTGCAAAATTAATAACTAATTTACAATCGATTAAATCGTTAGATATTCTAATGCTAATGTTTTGCTCCTTCTCATAAATTTTGTTATTTTATTAATGAGGATTGCAAATCCTCATTAATAAAATAACACAAACACACTGTATAAACGGTCGCAATCTACAAATTGCCCAGAGACAAAAGCAGCCATCTTCTCAGAAGCTCAATGTTGTGACTCTGACCACAGACGTTTTGTTATTTTTTTTTGTTAACCCTAAATCATATGTCATGGTGATAATCACTGCCCACAAGTTATAATATAATATAATAGGTACAAATGAGTTTTTGTTTGTTTGTTTTGGTGTGGGGTTTACTTATTAGCCTAAAATTAAAATGTGAAAAATATAATGTTTTTTTAGTAAAATGTATTTATTTAGTACCAATACTAGGTGCTACTACAAACAGGAAGCGATACGACCTGCAGAAGTAAGATACTGTTTCGCAGTATTTTTCTTGTGCAGGTCGCATCGCCGTCCGGGATTTTTAGTTTAGTCACATTTCAATTGTTTTTTCACACCTAATCTAAGTACAGAATTGAAAGAGCTGTAACTTGGCATGTATAAAAACAATATAAAAAATTAATAGGCAAGAAAATCAATTATCCATGTAGTTCCTGTATAGATATCAGTAACCAAAAGAAAGCCTAGTTACTTTAGTAGGTACTTACTAAAATTTACTTTAGTCGGGATGTACCTACCTGAAGGCCTACTCGGAAAGCGAAAATCGAGGTTTCTAATTCGTTTTCAAGCAAACGCTAACCTTAAGCAAGCGACATAAGATTGAGAAGTTGGTTTTGAACTAAAACTAATCAGAGACTTCGATTATCCTTTTCCGAGTAGGCCTCCTAAGTCACATACGAAACAGTAGACAAAAGCTAGCTTTACAATAAGCTGTAAAATAGCCGTGAGAACTATATGAAATCAGAATTTCATACAAAAACCAACAGACATTTGAGCAGCCCGTTAGTGAGATGTGGGCATCGTCTAATGATCAATGATCATCGGAAATATGCCAAATGATCCATAGATCACTCGTACTTCGGATATTGACAGGCGATGGGTGCGGTTACGGATCTAAGTTATTTGGAAGAGATATTATGCAACCAGCTTCTGCCCACGGCGTCGCGCACTATTGCCAGCTAAGAACCTAAGCCTGAAAAAATTAAATTTTCTTTTAGTTTTTGTTTAATAATCATTTCAATCTGTTGTGTGATAAGATAATCTCCGAAACCTTAGATAACGCTCAGATGTCGCCAAAACTAAACTAATGTAATAGGACTAAAATGTTAATTTTATAATTTAACCTTTTCTAAGTGTACATTATATTGTATTTACGGAAATAAAGAGTTTTTGATTTGATTGACCGTCCCTTTCATAACGACCGAAATAAAAAATATGGCATAATTTTTAGTGCTGTCAAATAAGTTCAGTTTTGTTTTGGCGACATCGTAATTGACACGTTTAGAAATAAAATTGGTTGTTATTTTTGTAAAAAATAACAAAACATCACAGAACGCTAGGCATATCGCAATCTAACTAATTGAGACACAATTTTACTTGCGCAACAATTCATCTGATATTTAGATTGTCTGTTCTATACAATTTAACTCCGCAAAGGTCATAAAATACAAAATAGAACACTTGATTACTATTTGTAACGTGTATATTAATCCAATTGATCGGTCTGTCCGACTGACGCGTGTAACGAGTCTATTTTAACGGATCAGAAATGGGAATAATGAGCATAGAGTAGGTATCTATATTAAAGATGAGACATACCTACCATGCAGGCGATTGGTATTTGACAGACACGCTATAGTACAGGTGGCTGCATTTAGACGTACCATGCCACTTTAGTACCATGGTGTAATAAATAAATAAATAAATAATGCTGGACATTCCACACAGCGTCAGCTAGCCCCAAGCTAAGCAGAGCTTGTGTTATGGGTATTAGATGACTGATACACTTAATACAATATATTACATAGATAGATATTTTGTATTATACATATAATACCCAGAATAATAAATAACGCTTATTGGCTGGCTAAACGCGATCGTTTAGTAAGTCAACTTTACAGTCACATCAGTCATTTCGTTCAGGCTCATAAAAATGCCTCACAGAGCGCAGAGGCGCCGCCACCGCTGCTGGTGAGACATGTGTGTCAGGGGCACTGAAAGTATTGACAGATATAACTTAACTTAACACTATAACTTAACGTTAGCGATTTGTTAAAATATTAACGATTATTTATCGGGTATATATCGCGTACCTTGAGTTTTTGTTTCCCATACGTTTCCATCGCGTTTCAGCGATCGTGGTCAAGAGGCGACTGGAGTCGCCCCCATCGCGTAACGCGATCGAATCGTACGGGACATAAAAACAAAAGGTACGAGATAAATAGTCGTTACTATGTTGAAGGATAGTCTCAGAGCAGGTATGGCCGCATCATCAGCCATACTGTATCCAATTTCTGATATCATGTTTGTTTTATATGTAGGTATGTCTTTATAATCGGTCATAAACATTTCACTGTCGGGTTAAAAGGTCTTCTTTTCTATTAACAAGAGGATACATAGTTTTTTAGAATTTTAAATATTTCCTACAAATCGAAAGATCTATACACCAGCTGCTGTTAGTGTTGTTGCAAGTTATGGTATGTCCGTAACCCATCTGTACACTATTCTATGACCGTTCAATTGACAGAGCATCGAAGCCGCCAAAGCGCTTGACTCCGCGACCTCTAGCGTTTTTGTAATCGATGCTTGCTCATTATGTTAATGATAATAGGTTAAGTATCTATAGAAACTGGTATTCCCATGGCGATGGTCCATCTGCAATGATTTCTTGCTTACTCTTTGCGAAATATATTTTTAATGTGACTTGAACAGTGGTCAGGTTGGATGACGATCTGCGACAGACTTCTGACATATACTAGATGCAGCTGAAGACAGGGCGCTATGGCGCTCATGAGAAGGCTTATGTGCTGCTGTGGACTGTCATTTGGCTGATACGAGAGTTATAAGAGAGGATAAGTGTGAACTTATCTCGTAATGATGATAAGTGTGACTTGAGAAGGAAGAAAACAAATGGTGGTAGACATTTTCAAGATGAGCCTGGCTGGCCTGGCCACGTAAAGATTATGTATTACCAGTATTACTGACAGACGACCGATGTAGCGCTGCGGGCGAAGGTCCGCCTGCGACGCAGTAGGTTGCGGGTCCGATTCCGCCTTGGGACAAATTTTTGTACGGTCTGCAAATATTTGATCCCTGTGTACACCTGTACCTGTACTTGTATACCTAGAGTATTTTCTATGTAGGTATAATAAAAATTGTGCGTGATTGCTACAACAAGTACATTCACTCGGTTGAGAACGGCATCCGCAACAACCCCAGAGCTTTTTGTGGTGTTAACATCTGTGACGCGTTTGCTGATTTTTTCAAATCGACCTTCCTAAAAACGTCGTCGTCTTCTACGGATTCTGTTGCCTCTAGCTCTGAGATCGTTGACCCTATCTCTGATATTAGCAAAGTTCTTAGAGTCAAAAGTTCAAAAGTTATTAAAACCCCTTGACTGTAACAAGTCTGCTGAACCTGACGGATTGCACTCTAGTCTTATCTCGCGTTGCTCAGGTAGTCTAGCGCTTCCAGTGTCACTGTTATTTAGGCCCTCTCTGAATGAAGCAGTAGTACCTAGTATTTGGAAGTCTACGACCATCACACCTATACACAAGAAGGGTCCTAAGCGAGAAGTTACAAATTACAGGCCCATATTGAAGCTGTGCATTCTAGTAAAAGTTTTAGAAAAAATTGTAAGTGAAAAAATCCACAACGCAATAAAACAAACCTTCTTGGAACAGCATCATGGCTGCCTAAGAGGCAGGTCTACGGTCAGTAATCTAGTTTAATTTACCGATGCGCTATCATCTGGCATGGAATCAGGTGGTCAAGTTGATGCAATTTATACTGATTATAGCAAGGCCTTCGACAGAATTGACCATGTTATACTTCTCAGAAAGTTACTAGCAGCAGGTATCCAGGTTATGATGGTTTGCTTCGTATGTTAGAGATAGGTGTCAGACTGTAGTCCTGAACGGATTTGCGTCGTCACCGACGTTGATCACGTCGGCAGTGCCACAAGGCTCTGTCTTGGGCCCTCTCCTATCTGTCTTATTTATAAATGACAAATGCTTATAACTCCAACTTTTCACTTTTCGATGATGACATGAAAATCTACAAAAAGATCAAGTCCGCTGATGGCACAATTCTCCTTCAGCATGATCTAATTAACCTACATAGCTATTGCTTATCTAATAGGCTAGAACTAAACATTTCTAAATGTCACAGTGTCTCGTTCATTAGATTCGAAAACTCCTTAACATACGATTATAAAATAAACAATCAATCACTTATTAGAACCAACCAGGTGGTCGACCTAGGCGTGATACTTGACTCTAAGCTTTTGTTGGACAAGTATATTGAACACATAATTAAGAACAGCATGAAGACGCTCGGTTTTATACTGCGGTTCACCAAAGATTTTAAGACTACAAAGTGTCTCAAAATTCACTACTGCTCGTTAGTGATGGGGAAACTTGATTACGATTCGCAAGTTTGGAATCCGCGATATAACAAATAGGTACATTGACTCTTTAAATAAAGTACAAAGAATTTTTTTAAGACAAATTAATTTTAAACATAAAATATATATTCCCGATTACTTACGCCTATACTGAAGGCTGCAAGCGCCACCATCTGTTAACTTTGAAACTTCGTAGAGATGCCGGCGACCTAACATTCCTCCATAATATTCTTCATAATAGGCTGGATTGTTCGCATCTTCTTTCTAAGATTAAGATTATTGCCCCGACCCGTGCTTCCACGAGACGCAACTACCTAAAGCTGCATGTTCACCTATGCGACAAATTATCGTAAAAACTCATTCATTTCTCGAACTGCTGCTCTTTTTAACAACACTTACAGCACGGCTGACTTCGATGTCTTTATATCCAAGCCTAATATAAAAAAATAATGAACACTAACTTCTTCGGCACAACACGACCACCTTCCTAATCTTAACCTGATACTGCTATAATTTATTACTTTATTATTACTATTTTTTAATTTACAAATCACATAATACTATGTATAATATATACATAATATCTTATTAACTACACGGACCTGGTAGGTAAAAGAAAATAAAAAAATGGTAATATTGCGTAGGTAACTACAAGCCAATTTTTTCCAATTTGAACGATTGATAAAATTAAAACTTTATAATCCTAAAGTTTTTGTAACTTGTGTTTTTGTATAATATTTTCAGATAATTTATTTTCTTTTTATGTATGAGAACTGCTTAGCTTATTTTTTCTAATGTTAAGTGTTTAATTTTCTAGTTCTAAAGCTTTTTGTTTCCATAAGATAAAAAAATTAATAAATAAAGGTTAAAAATCATGAAGTGATTTTCTCGTACCTACATGTAATTATCAATTTTCCATGAAGAGGGCATAATAATAAAGCACTTAGACCCCTTTTTAAATCCAACGATCCTATCCATCCACGGTAGAGATCACTCTTGAGCTATAAGACCGCCAATTGTCACATTTTTTGTAATTTTTATTTGGTTTATTAATTGTTTCGTAAAGTGTGCAAAGAATTTTCTATCTTTCTATCTATAAAAACTAAATTACCGACGGGAGATAAACCCCCGCGCAAGGCAAGGTAGGAAAATAAAATAAATACTTTATTTATTTATATCTCGCGTGTAACGAAATCGTGTAGAAATGAAGGACTATTGGCTATTTAAATCCTGGCTAGTGTGTTGATATAGGCTGCCAGTTTATCACAAGAAATCCGAGACGTGTCATTATGTCAGTGTTTCTCACTGCATATAACTGTCAAACTGATGACAAGACCTGTCAAATGTCAAAGTTCGCCGATTGCTATGATGAGTGGTTATTCGTCTTCACTTAGACCTACCCTAGTCGTAATCGCACAAACAGGTAGGTACCTAACAGTTTTAAAATATTTTATTTGGGTTTGATTCCCGCCGCGGGATAAATATTTGTACGAGCTGTTGATTCCGAGTGTTCTCTAGGAAAAAAAAATATATCTGTCTAGTGACTATATCAGTTATTTAGCAGATTAAATTAAGCAGATTAATTTGGGACTAGACGATGCTCTGTGAATTGTACAGCATTGTTAATAATTTTACTAGCTTTTCCCTGGGCTTCGCACGCACTTTGCCGGAATACACATAAATATAATACCGCGCCATGGTGGAAACATTGCGCATCCGGAATGTAGACTATCCGAAGTTTCCAAAAGTTACTGTGTGTATTGTCATAAAAATGTTCAAGAAACTGAGTGACGAATTAAAAGAATATAATTTTGTATATTATAAAAGAAAAGTTAAAGACATACTCATGAAAAAGATTATCTATATTATTTCGGAGGCCATTGAGGACAACAGCTGATGTAATTGCCGGTATGTTTGTTTACTATCTTGTAGAGTTACTGATGGTACTGACTGACTGCTTACAGCCTTCCAAATGAAGTACAATTTAATTTGACATACACTATTAATAAATATCCTGACATAATACTATAGAAATTATTGATTTCATGATTGGACAATGCCTCTTTACAGCAGCATAAATTTATAAATTATTTTGCATAAATTATTTAATGTTATGATATTTGGTTTTTTTTTTATTATTCCTTGTTTTGTTTAAATCAATTTGTATTTTATTATAACAAGCTTTATGTTTACTTTGACAATGCCCTATAAAGCAGTTTTTATGATATTTCTTGACATGTAGTAACATACTTTTTTTATTTATAATTTATAACGTAATTTTATTTAATTATTGTAATTTTATAAACGCTGGGCCCTTTTACAGTCAACTCTATAATTTTTATTTTCTGTCAATCTGTTTTTTATTTCTGCGTACAATTCCTTATGGTGCTTCATATTTTCTTTTGTAATAATAACTTGTGTTTTAAATGTAATTGTCCTATTTAAATTTAGTAAACAAGGACATCAAGTTTATATATAATACCTACGGTGGAAATGAAATACAGCCTATGTCCGTCCCTGGAATACCGTCTAGCTCCGCCAAATTTTATTGAGATCCGTTTAGACGTGAAAAGGTAACAGACAGACAGGTGTGACTGGTGTATAATAAGGCTGGGTCATACACCAGCTGCATCATCATCATCACCACGCTTGGAACCTGCTGCTGTTCCTCTGATAGATCCCTTAGTCGACTCGTAACTACACAACCACTGGCTAAGCAGGCAGGGCCGATTCTTACACCAATGTTTTTGCTTCAATCCCTCGCTAGCTCAGTAGTCTACTTTATGGTGTTATGCATTTTTTCGAATTGCTTAGGCGCAATGCGCGCCATTTTGTGGAAAGAATAGGTATAGGATTTCGTGTTTATAGGAGCGGGACAGAGCATGCGTTTTTTGAACGGCATAAGCGCAAAAAGTTTTTGCTTATTTACAAGAAAACTACAAACCTTATGATGAGACTGGTTCAAGGAACCAAATAAGTAGTAATACCTACGAATCAAAAACATAAGCCATGTCAATAGACCGCAGGGTTCCTGAGATCTCGACCAAATGATGTGCGAAACAGTGCATTTTCATGTTTTTTTTATCGTAATTGAACTGAATCGTGTTTTCACAATTAAGGAACTAAAGAAAAACAGATGAATTTATGTAATTCGACTTTTACTACGGAGATTCCGTGAGTACTGAGATCTAGGCCTGGTTTGACAACCAAACCCGTAAGGTTGGCCCCTTAATTCCTCTTATCTAACTATTAATTAATCAATGGCTAGTTTAAATTATTAATTATTCGTCGATAAGTTCACACGGAAGGCTAGACATTGGACAGGTGCGCCTGCGCACGTAATTGTACACCGGCTTCCGTTAAACATAAAGTCTTATTACGTGTCTGTCTGTCTGGTCTGGACGCAGTACAGACTACCTCTAGACTGTATAGGAATCTATGCTGGTATTCTATGAGGTAGTGTCTTTTTTTAACCGACTACGAAAAAAGAAGGAGGTTCTACGTTCGACTTAATTTTTTTTTTTATTTAGGAAGTTATATACTCGTATGTTCGGCGGATTTTTTTTTGTTTGTTTTTATAGGTGTCCTTCGATTTCTCCGTCATTTATGGACGGATTTGGATGATTCTATTGCAGTTGTATAGAGATTGCGAAGTGATCCCATAAAAAGTTTATTCCCGAGGGATCTTATTTATCCCGTAGAACTTAGAAACAGTTTAAAACTAAGGAACTCGAAGTCGGATCAAATTATGTCGTTGATTGTTGATTTAAAGTCGTAAACAATCACATAAAGCCAAATAATTATGAAAGCGTGCGTGTCTGGATATACATAGGATGACTCACGCTAGACCGTGCCGGGTCCGACTCCGAGCCGATCGTCTGCCGTAGCACGGTCAACTAATATTGCATTTAGAGGTATTTTGCATGGACACATTCACGCTTTACCGAGCGGCAAACGAGTGCAAAATATGAAGCTTCTGCCCGTGGCTTTGCACGTGCTATTCCAGGGTAAAAAGTATCCTATGTCCGTCCCCGGGATACCATCTACCATAATGCCTTTCATTGGAATCCTTTCAGCAATTTAGGTGTGATGGTAACACAGTCAGAAAGACGGAATTACTTTCGGATTTATAATATTACTAGCTGCAGCCCGTGGCTTCGCACGTTTTTTTCCCGAATAAAATTTAGCCTATGTCCGGCCCGGGATACCATCTACCTCACTGCCAAATTTCACCGAGATCCGTTCAGCCGTTCTTGAGTTATAAATAGTGTAACTAACACGACTTTCTTTTATATATATATAGATTATGTACCTATATTAGTATGGATGGCCTTTATTAACAAAGAAAATTGCAATCAAATAATAAAAACAAATTAGAGCTAGTATTTACAATTGAAACAATTAAGATAAATGCAGACTGTTGCAAACAATCTACAGGTAGATAGATAGATAGATAGAACATACTTTATTGCACACTTATAACTAAGAAACAATTTACAAAAAGAAACAATTATAACAAAGTGACAATTGGCGGTCTTATCGCTCAAGAGCGATCTCTGCCAGACAACCTGGTAGCTCAACTGGTCCATATCAATACCAGTCGGAAGCGTCCCCAAGACGCTGGCTGCATTGCCCCGCTGTATGGCAATGCTGATGCGCTGCGCCAGATACCCGCCAGCTCTCAGGTCACGCGTCGCTTCGACCAGACGCTCAGATAACTTTTTAACATGGATAGTGTGATATTCTGATATAACAAAATACATTAATTTGCTGAGCCCCGTCTTCACCGAGTTGTGTCAAAAAAGCCAACTAGCCATTTCAGTCACATGGTTAAATCTCCGATCCTAAAAAAATCTCCTAAAAAATAGAGATAATGATTTCAGGTTCTAGCCACAGTTAGTTGTTGGCCAATCGCCATAACTTCTCAAAAATGATCTATTGTTAGAGTCGAGTATTGTTTGACTAAAAGTAGGATACAAGTGGTTTTCGTGAGAACGACGGGCATAATGCTCAGGTTAGGTTGTAAAGCATAGAACTCTCTTAGCGGTGACGACGTCTAACAATCGCAAGCAAGTTTAAAATGTACCCACTGGGCCCTAATTCCACTAAATGAATCTCTTAAAAAAATAATTTTTGCATTCTTAGTTTAATCATAGTAATACAAGATAGGTAATACAAAAAATACAAAAATCTTTATTAAGAACAGAACTTAATTTATAGGGTACAATTGTGGGCTGACTACCGCAAAAGTTAAAAACTGTGTAGCAGAGTCAGCGCCCTCCTCCGCTAGCAAAATAATTATGTTCCATTTAAAGACATAAAAAATAACTAATCTAGATTAAACATAACAAGGTAACGTGTGTGTGTGGTGTGTGAGCGTGGTGTATGTGTGAATGGTGCGTGTAGGTATGTGAGAGTGTGGTGTTCCTGAGGACACCGGTCTCATAAGAGTCCGGGCAACAGGAGTTGCCGCTGTACGTGTGTGTGTAGGTATGTGAGAGTGTGTGACTCCTATTGGTTCCTAAGAACTATTACTTTGTGAAAACCAACTAAAATTAGATAAAGTTTGTATTTTAATTATTATTATTACAATTGTATCATCTCAAAACGACACATTTTGGCATTTTATCTTTGATAAAAGAAACTATAGATGAAGGGACGCGTGTCAAAAGTGAAAAGGTTGAAACCATTCTATCAATCTGTCAGTGCAAATATCACCGCACGTACTACCTAGAGTTTCTTTCATCTATGGACGATTCTGCGACAATACCATCGTCATAGTACAGTGATTGGTTAGCAGAATTAGGCCCCTGAATACGTTGGTTGCTAGCTACCGGTCAACTAACTCGAATCGTGCTAGCTTACATACATTTAATTTATTCTGCTTATAGCTTACCTGCGTGTTGTTTTTTCCTTACTTTAAGAGTCTGTGATAATTTAAGTTTATACCATAACAATAACAATTGTACAAAGAATCTTATCTTAATTTGGTAGATAAACTTTATGTGAACGATAAGAAAAACGTCTGAAAAGCACACTATAAATTGGATGGCTCGATATGATTGCTGTCAGAAATCTAGCATAGATGTAGTTTGATCTGCAAAGTAGCCTTTATGCTTTATACATTATATTTTTACTCCAGGTACCTACATCTATGCAAACTTCAGCCTGTACCGTTCAGCAGTTATGGCGTGAAGAAGTAATAAACATCATATAATGTTAAAATTCTCAGTATCCTTCTATACCTTACATTTCAAACACAGCTAAATAAATAAGTGACTAGAACAATCGCAAGTAACAATGTACTTCAGCTACGTTACGTAGTACCCACGTTGTACGTGGTATACAGTGACCTCGACATTTGGTGTCCACTCTCTTATACAGGGTGGTTAAACGTAGAAGTGATGTTATGCTTTGTTTGACCTTCTATAAATATGATAAGAAGTGCTATATCATTAAGCACAGTGCTTAGGCATAAAACCTTTTTCAGCCGACTTCCAAAAAAGGAGAAGTTCTTGAATTCGGTTGTATGTTTATCAATGTTTGTTAATCGATATAATCTTTCTTTTTTATTCGATTCTGATTAAGAGTTGCAAAATGATCCTGATATGGTCCCTTATAAATTGTGTTTCTGAAGGATTACTATTCCGATTTCAGTAACTTAATTTCTATAAGCTTACAGAATAAGCAGAAAGGCTCGTAAAATTTTATACTATAAATTATTATCATATAATGAATAAGGTGTTATTGATTTTCTCTTCACTTCTTCTTGTTGACCAGCAAGAGTATTTTTTTTTCGTACTATCATCTAGTCCCTTCAATAAAGCTCGACATTATAATGCGAGACCAATGTTTTGAAAGACAACGGCAATTAAAAACTTGTTGCCACCTCAGAAACTAATTGAAAAACTTAATATATATCGTATGTTTTACTATAAAAACTATCAAAGTTTGACGAATTAATTACGATAACACACACACACAAACAATACAAATACCGACACAAATAAGGTTCGTAGTTAACCCGCTTAAAACCGTAACGAAATCGTTATGTCTTCATATCTGGGTGTGTTTCTGCCGGAACCAGGGAAAGTAAAACATAAACTGGATCCCCATGTAGAGCATATCTTAATTGCAATAACCTCCAGCCTGTCGTCGCCAAGAAATACTTTGATAACTCAATTCGTCACACATTTAGCGTTTGACTTAGTTTAGGCGCTTTATTAGACGATCAAAGGCGCCGACAGCGGCAACATCAAAGGCGGCCATCTTTTTATCACCTTTAATGTGGCAATGATTTTATTGATTTTGTATTATCAATGTATAGATTCGATTGTTTCGATTCTTGCTCTCACTGTAACGCTTATTCGAATAATAACGATTATGTTCTAATAATTAGTTTAGTTTTGTGTTTGATTCGATTTGGTTTTTTAAGTCTCGTTCTTTGAATCGGTTGTAAAGGTCATTGAGGTTTTTTGGTCGTTTTGTTGACCTAAAGAGGAAAAGGTTTTGTTTTATGAACCAATTATTTGCTACTCATAGGCATGAATGAATAAACTGCACGAGATAGCGCAACTTCATATTGTTTTTAATTTTTGGAGAACTAACCGACCACCATCACAACAGACGGCACGGAGGACGTGACTGGATGAGACGGATCAAGATCAAGAAGAAAACAAGAGGCCTATAAACAAGATTGGATCAAGAAGTATACGTTTCCACAAGTACGTAAAAAGTAATAAGCATAAGCATAGGCTTTAAGGCATTGCTAACCAATTTTTGTAACGAATCTTTATTGAATAAATGATCTATCTATCTAATAGGAATCCTTAGCTGGGCTTCTGACTCCCTGTCATTGCTGGTGCCTTTGGAATAAATCTCTTCAATTTATTTACGCATTGTACTTTGTCATTTTTAGGGTTCCGTACCCAAAGGATGAAAACGGAACCCTATTACTAAGCCTCCGCTGTCCGTCCATCCGCCCGTCTGTCACAGGGCTCTATCTCATGAACCGTAAGAGGTAGACAGTTGAAATTTTCAAAGAATGTGTAGTTTTTTGCCGCTATAACAACAAATTATAATAATAATAAAATAAATATTAGGCTCCCTTACAACAAACGTGAATTTTCAAGGCTGTATATCTTGAAATACAATAGGTAGACACATGAAACTCTCTATAAATAAGTAACAATTTAACTGTAAAACAAGAAACACTAAAAATATAATAAAAACGTTGAAAATTTAAAGGGGTTTCCGAACAAGTGAAAATTTGATGTTATTTGAAAAATTTGACTGATTTTTACGATGCGAGTGCGAGTCGACTCGCACTTGGTGGTTTTTTTTTCTCTGTTAGTTAGTTGTCTAATGGTCTAATGTATTCATTTTAAATTTATTTATTTCTAAAACGTACGACTATTTTTACAGGGGCACCTAATGCAATAGTGTACCTAGCCTTATTAATATATCGTACCTACGGTGCAATAACGTCACTTATGCAATTTTTTCCAAAACTGAACTGAGTATGAGAAAATACACCTAATCTACCTCTTTACTTGGTGCGTTATTGTCACTTGTGTGGTACGCATACTTTCCACTTGAGGGCACCAGTGTCGTTATGGTTTTGGCGCGAATCTGGACGGCACTAGGAGAAACAACGTTTCATTGGTCAGTTGCGCGCGGGCCCCCGCACGAGAAGCAGTCTCCTGGAGCTACAACGTTACTAAGGTAATTGTGAAAATTTATTTTTATGTTTTTGGAGCTAAAATGACACTTGTGTAGTAGTGACGTTATTGACGTGAAAAGTTTTTTAAGAGCGTTTACCAAATTTCTATTAGATATAAGTAAAACAATTATTGATTAATGCGTAATGATAATAATTCTCAAATGCTATACCCAATCATTGATTGAACACAAACCTTGGCCTAATTAATAGTAAGAAGATCTCTGTTATAAAAAAGTCTGATTAATAAAAAAGTTACTTTGTATTTTGTTATACTTATTTGCTACTTTAATAAATATTGTTTTAGATATGTATGATTTCGTGTTTTATTTGTTTTGACATAATTGACCGGTTAATTATTTTCTAGTGTCTTATCGTCACTTCTGCGAGGGTAGTAATTTTTAAACGTGTATATTTTTAAAATAATAATTAGTGAGATGTTTTCTTTTATTTTAAAATAACGTTTATAGATGTAGTTTAGGTATTATCATCTTATTTTTTTAGTCGAGACGAACTATCTATTGTAATAGGAAGTTGAATTTTCAAACGCCTCTCCTGAAAAATTACATCACTTGCATAAGTGACGTTATTGCACCGTAGGTACGATATATTATCATAAAAAAATCAACAAACCTTATCAAAATTAAATCTAATCTAATGTAGAGCCATCGGCACCAGTCAGTCGCCCTGATACCCACAGGACCAAAGGACCTGGACCTGGGTATCTCCACGAACTCAACGCTACTAGCGAGAGACAGTTCAGAACAAATGGCTGAAGAAGTCTTCTGTCGGTGGCCAAGGCTGACTTTAGTTCGCTGAGCCACCGAAGTAAGTAATGTACAGCCAAATCTTTGTTTCATCTATAACAAGGAACCTAATCTCCCTTTAGACGCAGACATAGACAGTGCAGTCCAGTTTGGCTCGCGCCTCGTGGGAACCGCCCTATCTCTGCATCTGATCTGATAGCGCTGCGCTATCCGGCGCGATCTGCGCACGAGTGCCGGTAGGGTCACCATTACTCGCGTCTCACGAGGGAATGGTTTACGTTGTGCTTTTTGGTAACGTGTTGGATGAATGCTAAAACCTCTTATCTTTTTCTTATATCTTGAAATGGGCGTGTGTGTGTGACGATAATAGTAAAAAAATGTACTTTTAATGCTGTTGATTGGAGCAAGTATTCAGCGTAACCGAAGCGATCGTGACGGCTCAGTTTTGTCACAGTCCGCAATTCTCTAAAGGACTCTTGTACTAATTTTTTTTTCTGAAGTAGACATAATAATGACATCCACCACGACTGTGGTAACTGCCTCCATTGACGCCCCCGACCCGACGCGTACAAATGGTGGACTGCACAAACTTCGGGAAACCAGCAGTGGGTCGGTTTTACCCAGCAGTGGGTAAAACCGATTGCGAATGATGATGATGATGATGAAACTTATGAATGCGGCTAGTGCAAGAACATATTGGGTGGCACAAACTTCAGGTGTCTTGTTATGAAAGCCGAAGTTTGTGTACTTATCTAGATTATTATACCCAGTACCTGGTATTATTCGGTTGCAAGAAAAAACACTAAATCAAATGCTTCTGGTAGATCATGGTCACAGCACACGCGCGCAGCGCGTTCACGCGACGCCAGCGCCTCGTCGCGTTTAATCGTGCGCTTAGATTCCACCCGAGACTTATTGCTCCCAATGCAAAGATTTTATTCACAAAAATACTATTTAAGATGGCGAGGTGGCGCACGATTTTAGAATTCTAGAAACTACAAGGCTAACTAAATAAGCTAGGTGCATTTTAGAGCGATGTGTTAAATATTTTTAACATAGTTTTTGTAAAAACGTAGTTACGTAGACCTACCTTAAAAAAAGTGCATGAAGATAAGTTGTAAATGCAAGTTCTTAATTCTTAAATTTGGTATTTATTGGCAGTAGGAACCCCCCCTCCCCTATTAAATAACCGCACCCGGCGAACGTAGTGTAGGATGCCCTCCGGCCAGGCGGATGACGATCTGCGAAAGACTGCAGGTAAATGCTGGATGCGGCAAGCTGAATACAGGGCGCTATGTCGCTCATTAGGGGAGGCCTATGTCCAGCACTGGACTCATATAAGCTGATGATGATGATGTTGTCTTCACAAACGTGTTCGTGACGATGAGCAGAATCTGCAGCTCACGCAGTGTCCGCGAATTACCAATCACCCTGTATATTACAATAACGACTTGTTACTTATCGCGGTTTGAAAAGTTGATTAATAACTTTGTATATACTCCGTTTTAGAACCGTATATAAAAATACCCATCTTTGTTTCCGTAGGTAGGAATATTCAAATTTGGTGAATTTGTCTAACACGGATTGATAGATAGAAGGAATGTTCCAGCACTCTGTAGCAGTGTCACAATACAATAAATAAACGTACAGGCAGACTGTTCAACGGGTACTGTCACCTAAACAAGTCACTGATTGGGATTTTGCCAGTCGCATGTCGTGTACCACTAGATACAGAATATGATTCAATTCTTGCAAGCCGAAATCTTTGCTTTTTGATGGGGATGACCATGCTCGGAAGATATTTTAAAGTGAGAAAGCGAAGATGCCCTTAAGAAAGTGAATATGCTTGAAATATATATTTTACTTACCTTCGTTTGAACACAATCTCATCTTCTGGAAGGATGATGTATTATGAAGATCTAGAATACACCTATTCACTCTGGTCTTGAAGAGACCCAGGTTGTAAATGTGTAAATAATATTTAAAAAATGACGATGTTCCATCGACGAAAGGAAAAGTTCTTAAAAAAAAGAAAGCGGAAATTCTGTTACGTCCTGCCAACAAATTAACTATAAACTATTACCTCTACTAAAAAAGCCCACACTAAAACGTCACATTTTAAAACCTTTCTTTACATAAATAACCAGATTATTTAAAGAATGCGTGACCAATTTACAAAACGATATACATAGATATACATACAAACATCCATGAATTTGTCGGAGACACACTATTCGTACGGCTGTAGAATTATAATTTCATTCAGTGATATCATTTAACGTAACGAATAAGGTAGAGTTATTTTAAACTAGTGATCTGCTTAACTATCGTAGGTACAGTCGCGTACATCGTTAGCTGGCCCCCTCTATGTCACGTATTAACAAGTTTCGGTTTTGAAAATTTAAATTGATAATGGTTTATTTGTATAAAATCATGTTACTCTACATGCCAAACAGTTGTTAGGACATCCTTATAAGTATGTGAATATACTACTTGGACCAGGATGTCCTGCACTTCCATACGAATACATGGATTCAACAAATAAACTAAATTTATTATTAATGATTATATATATCAAATTTAGGTCCTTACATATGAAATTGGCGTTTTGTATGGGAGGAACAAAAAGTCGAATATTTTTTAATATAATATATTTAATTAATCAAAGTATGAACCATTATTTTCTATGCACTTTTGCCATCTTATAGGTAGTTCATTGATCCCTTTACTAAAAAAACCAGTCGGACGGGAATCAATAAAATCTTTGAAGGCGATTTGGACTGCCCCATCGGAGTTGAATTTTTTCCCTTGCAAGAAGTTATCCAAATTTCGAAAAAAATGGTAATCTGTTGGAGCAAGGTCCGGGGAGTACGGAGGATGTCTTAGACTTTCCAATTGAAGCTCTTCTAATTTAGTAGCCGTCTGTTGCGCAGTGTGTGGTCTAGCGTTGTCGTGAAGCAGCAGTGGCGTGGAGCGATTGACCAGCCTAGGTTGTTTAGCCGCTAGCTTTTCCATCATGGTTTGCAATTGCTGACAATAGACATCAGCCGTAATAGTCTGGCCAGATTTGAGAAAACTGTAATGAACAATACCGGCACTAGTCCACCAAACGCTTACAAGTAACTTTTTTGGGGTTAATTTTCGCTTGGGGCAGGATTTGGCTGGCTGGCCAGGATCCAACCATTGCGCTGAGCGCTTCCGATTATCGTAAAGAACCCATTTTTCATCACAGGTAATGATTCGGTTTAAAATACCTTCATTATTGTGCCGGTTTAGTAATGTAACGCAGCAGTCGACGCGCGTTTGCCGGTTTGCTTCAGTCAATTCGTGAGGTACCCACCTTTCAAGCTTTTTAATCTTCCCAATTTGCTTCAAGTGAATTAAAACAGTTTTATCACTAACATCGCAGCCTGCAGCTAACTCGGACGTGGTTTGCGATGGATCCGCTTCCACAATAGCCTTCAACTCTTCATTATCAACTTGAGTCTCAGGCCGTCCACGGGGCTTGTTCTGCAGGTCAAAATTTCCAGAACGAAAACGTTGGAACCAAAAACGAACTGTGTTTTCTTTTGCAACACGACCGCCATACACATCATTCACCCTTCGAGTTGTTTCCGCAGCACTAGTGCCACGGCGGAACTCGTACTCGTAAATAATGCGATATTTTAAGTTTTCCATTTTGTAAAATGAGTGACGCAAACAGAAAAAAACAGAAGAAAAAAACAAATGAATGACGATCATCGAAGCACAAATACATGAGTCTATAGCTGTACAAATTTGAATTTGGAATTCCTTACCAAAGAGGAGAAATTTGTGATTAAAGTGGCCAGTACGAAAAACGCCAATTTCATATGTAAGGACCTAATATAACCAATAACTCTGAATGTAGGTACATTTCCTATAAGAGATAGCACTGATACTTTTTGTTAAATGGGTGTGGATGTGTGTGTGTGAGTGAATGTCGGACAGCTGCTTTTATATGATTAAATTTGCGTTTAATATTATTTAATTAGTCGTTTATATATGAAACGGCTTGCTATCTTCGTTTGACAGATACTATCTAGTTTTAAAATAGTTCTGTATTCATAGAAATTGATTTCAAACGTAACGCTAACAAAGAACGCCACTGTACCTACCCCACAAATATGCAATAAAATTTGCTTTGAGAACTAAAAATATTTTTATTGTCAAACATTGTATAGGGCAAAAAATCTAATTTTGTTTGTGACAATGTTGTATCATTCAATATTAATTGTTATACAATTTTATTTGTGACAATGTTGTATCATTCAATATTAATTGTTATACAATTTTATTTGTGACAATGTTGTATCATTCAATATTAATTGTTATACAATTTTATTTGTGACAATGTTGTATCATTCGATATTAATCGTTATACAATTTTTCACGCTACTTTTCAAGTTACGAAAGCACAAAACTTCATTTCTTGCGTCAAAGACTTAATGTAAACCTATTTAAGACTAAATTTAAATAACGTTTATGTGATAAATGCTACTATAATATTGAAGAATTCCTAAATGCTGTAATCTAATTTTATGCTTTGATAAATTAATAATCTTATAAATCTGTTATTGTTATGTAAAATTAAATTTAGACCTGCATGCCATACTCTCCAATTACTTTGCACACCAATGTAGTATGTGTATTGGTCAAACATGTTGACTCAAAAAAACTATTTGTCATCTTTTTTTACACAAGTTTTTGCAAATAAATTACTTTTACTTTTAAATATTTTACTTCATACACAACGACTTTCAAGATTTTTCTAGTTTGGTAACTTTGGAACAAAAGCTGATGCGTCAAATTACAGTAGTAACAATTTGATCGATACTTCATAGAAACCAGAGACAAAAGTTTTTTTCATGTTGATCTTTCTGCGCAGTGCACACCTACGTACGACCTACGTTGGCGTAGTTATTATATCACCAAATTATACCGAGCTGATAATTCCACCCACATTATAATGCTATTAATTACTACATGTTTTGTTCTGGTCACGTACTCACTAAATGATGAAATAGAAAATTGCTTCATCTTGAACTTTGTTAGTGGTAAAAGTTGATATGATTTAAACTTATGAAGACAAGATTGAATTACGATGAATTATTTGATTGTAAAATATTATATATACAATCAAATAATAAAAACAAATTAGGACTAGTATTTACAATTGAAACAATTAAGAATTAACTGATCCAAATCAATACCAGTCGGAAGCGTCCCCAAGACGGCTACTTTAAAAATAGCTTTTCAGTGTGTAAATTATACCTATTATCCAGAATTTTTGACACACAGCTTTATTCTCAAGTTCTTGTTCTTCTTAAGAATTATTAAATATTCTATAATCTTACTGGTCAAAATCGAGTGGCCAATGTACCAATAAATTGACTGTGTTCTTACCAATAAATTGATTATTCTGATTATTCATAATCAATATGTTTTTAGAGCCATAAAATGTTTATTTTCACTTAAAATTTAAGAAAAAATTATTTGAATCAGTTAGACTTGCTAGCGCCTTATTTATATGCAGTTTTAAAAAGTTTTGCCGTTCCTTATGTTCACAGAACAGAAAAATAACATAAAGTTAGTGTCATTAAAGAACATCCAAAATCTCTAATCTGTAAAAGTAACTTTTTAAACTTTCACGATCTGTTAACATATTAAAGATTATTTATCGAGTATTTATCGCGTACCTTTTGTTTTGATGTATGAAACGTAGGGGAAAATAAAACAAAAGGCACGCGGACAAAAACCGGATAAATAATCTATAATACCGTAAAATTAAGTCCAGCCTTACTTTTATTACCAACGCAGCAAGCTTTTAGTACGTAACTAGATAAAACAGGGTCAAAAGCCAAAGCATTGTGGGCTTTAGTTTTAATGTCCATAAACTTACTCATTCCGAGATTATGTTCTTCAGAAGAATTAATTGCACTTTGCCATAAAATTTCAATTTGCCGAGCTATCTGTCATGTGGAAGTTACCTCGACTTTCAACTAAGGCTGACCGCGCTTTTGCTACAGTATTGTCTGAATGGTAGTTTCAGTATTTTGTGACAGACTAAATTTTTTATTGTCAGCTTATTCACCTCACATTGCTTTATTGCCTTTAGAAATGGACTCTTGGACACTTCAGATATTTTATCCAACTGCATTCTTTCCACTCGGTGCCATCTCGTGCAATCGGAACATAGCTTTGCATACATATATGGTGCATTGTAATGTGCAATCAGCCTAGAGTACGTTTTCAGTGAGCAGCAGGTTCACTGAAAGCTAATTTTGAAAGTTTGTTTATCAGTTATTTTTGATAAATTGTGTTATTTTTGATAAAATGTTTCATGTCAATTTTGTGGGTCAGAAAAGTTGATGGATTTTTGCCACGCGCGGTATTACCGTGGACGTGTGGCCAGCTGAGATGACGATCTGTTAAAGTGCTGGCAGATGTTTTTTTTTATATTCAATAGACCTTCGTTCGACCAACATATACCACTTGATTGAAAGTGACCGACGGTGTATCACGAAGGTCTAGAAAAGTGAATATGTGTCATAATCACTTTTGTCTTAAAGAGATCCAGGTTTTTATTGGCCTTACAAATGGAATTCGACAAGCTGAAGCCACTATAGCGCTTATCAGGGTAAGCTACCCAGTATTGGACTAGCATATACCGACGACCAAGATTAAACAAGATCTTGTGAACAAAGTTAAAATCAATTATTCATATCAAATTCTCAGAACGCAAAAATCTCTCCAAAGCATATTTACACAACAAATAAGTCTGTCTGTTTGTAAAACCAGATCGGCTCGCTTTAATGGCTCTGCCAATATTATTATATCGGTATGATCTCGATCTGGAATGGTAGGATATTTAAAACCTTTGCTTTCTAATTGATTTGGAATTAATATGTTTGCGCTACCTGTCACGACATAAGTTGAGTTACCGAGAAAAAATATGTTTTTTTTCTTATTTAAAAGTTTTCAAAGCCATTTTATGTGTGTACGAAGCGTCGTGTTTTTTTTTAGAATAATTATTCAATGTCAGACCATTTTTGATGTTGACTTTAGTAACTCTTTCTCTCACAAAATGGTGCTAGAGACAGAGCAAACACAAATATAAACGGAATTTACAGAATTCTGAATTTAACTCATAGTTTCTTTAAAAAAATATAGAGTTATCGTGCTTGTCCGTGCAATAAATTTGACAACATAAAAACGATAGCTAACCAGGTCCTTGGGGACCAGGAGCACACGCCATTTATAAAGATCTTACCAAACTTCTTATAGAGTCGACAGGTGATCGGAATGTGGCTTCTATTTCGGTCAACGAATTAGCATTGCCATTCAACATGGCTTTACTGCCAGCACTCTGGGCACTCTGTCTTCAGGTGACAGCTAAGATTTTTAAGAAATAGATATAAGTGTATATACAAGTTGTAATTGTTTTATTCTGTTATTGTCATCTACATATGTGCTAAATAAAAGAAATTTATAGATAACCAGCAATTAATTTTTAAAAATACAGACACAAAAAATAATGATAGTGGGGATATTGGATCTCGATGATGACGACAGACCTTACTATGGTTCTAACCTTAAAGATTCCTCGAGCATCGACGTCGTCGGCCAAATCATAAAATGTGGAGTCGATTCATTCTCCTACAACACAACTTCTCTTTAACACATGCTCGCCAACGTTCTGTATTTAAATGTAACGAAAACGGAATAACAATACGATTACTTTGCCCTCGGTGGACGGGCAACTTTGTCCAACGGTTTTCGTCGGTCTAATACTGAGGTTTCCGTCGATTGGGACCGCTAGGAAAAGGGACCGCGGTCCCAAACGCATTAAATTGTGACAAAGCTTCTCATGACATTGAACTATAAGGATGATTGTTTTTCATTCAGGCTAGCTAAAGAATGGCAGATGGATGGCGTGATCAACGTTTGAAATAAGAAACGTGCTTTATGCCTGATGTCATCTTGGAGGATACCCTTCCGGGCTTTTCTGCGTTAACTAGCTTAGGAGGCGGACATCTGAGTGAAGGTCTCAAAGATAGGGTCTCTGATTGTAATTCAGCTAGGCGGTTCAGTAAAAATAAATGCTGTCCACTTGAGGTATCCGTGTTACAGTTCGTGTGGTTAGGAGCAGGGTTAGGCCAGGCTAGGTCATATTTTTACAGTGGTAATTGTAACACACGGCAGAGAGGCTTGTCAAAGAGGTTATAACATATTGCAGAAATACTTCTCAAAGTTGCCCATCTACAACGTTAAACAGAGGTCATACACAGGGTACAGTCAAACGTACAACCGTCGCGAGCGCCGGACGTGATCTCGAATAAAGTAAGCCGGGCACATTTGGAATGTGCTATAATGCTGTGGAGTGGCCATGCTTTAGGAGATACATTCTATTATCATTCATTACACACCGGCTATGTATTACCAATCTTACAAGTAGGTGAAATCAATTACACGCAGCGCAAAAACTGTCCTTTTAGCGTGCTGCGAGAACCTTGGTTCAAGTAGCTGTACTTGCCTAGTTGGATACATAATACTTATTTATTTAACTTGCTAGGTTTTGATGGCACAAATGTCCATATGAACTTAATAGCTTCTTCATTTTCCTATCTGATTAAAGCGGAAAATGAGAACTTTTGTTACCAATTTAATATAAATAATATATAAATTTAACAATATAATAAATTAAAGATCTAACACCTGAGCGTTGGTTTTAAAAAATTCAAAATTCAAATTCAAATATATTTATTGCGTCAAACATGGTATAAAGGTGGTTTAGTTCTAAGTAATGCACTCATGTCTCACTATATTCTAGCATGCAATAATTATGGTGGCAAATTAAATTAGGTATTATTATTTATTACCTTACATTTAAAAACTCATTGATGTCATAAAAATTCATTTCATTCAGCCAGCTAAGCAATTTGATTTTATATAAATAATTATTTAATAATTTGATTTCATTTGGTAACTTATTGTATATTTTTACGCATAGAGTCAAACAACTTTTGGAAAACTTGGCTGAACGCGGGGTATCTTTTAGAATAAGTCTATTCGGATCTCTACATAGTCTAGGGTGTTTGTCACATGCTTTTATAAATAGGTTTAAATTATTTCTAACAAAATTTGAAATATAAAGTGACGGTAGAGGTAATAAACCAAGCTCCTTAAACAAGGGTTTGCATGACTCATCCGGGGGGATTACACAGATTGCTCTGATGCATTTCTTTTGTGCTATAAATGCTCTGTTTTTATCAGTGCTGTTGCCCCACATTACAAGCCCATAGCGAAGAGCAGATTCAATATAGGCATGAAAGGACGTTATTGCAGTTTTCACATTTGTGACATTTTTAATTTGACTTAGAGCATACACGAATTTGTTTAATTTTTTATTTACCATGTCTATATGTGCCTTCCAGTCCAGATTTTTGTCAATTATTACGCCTAGAAACTTAATTTGCGGAACTTGTTCTATTTTCGCTATATTTAGATTAAAATTATAATTTATATGTTTAGATTTATTGAATTGAATATATTTGGATTTTAAAATAAGGCACATTTAATTAAATCGACTTCGCTCCACTCCACACCCTTTTTTTCAACATTTAGAACTGCCCAGTGTCCACCATAACCCTAGATCGTTGTCACCGCTTGCGAGACGCGTGCGCCGCCGCCTGCCAAACCGCGGCTACCTACCGCGCACGCGCCGACATCGATAAGAATTTAAATAAGATTAGCTCCATATTTTTATGGCTGACTGTATCTTGCGGTTTGGTGCGTTTGATTATAATATTTTTTTATGAGAAAAAGTATCGCATCGTCTGTGAAACATTCGTCACACGTGTGTTGGAGTACAAGACAGAAGAGGCTGGCAGGAGCCTTATTAGCGAGACTTATTATCAGCGGTGTGAGATCCCAGCCTGGAGATCCCATAATAGTGGTTATTCAAGCAAAATACTTCATTTGTGTGTGTCCCAGATAACTCGCTCCGAGTATTAAAAATCTAGATAAAGAAACATTCATTCGGAACCAGTTTCTGCCCAGTTACGTACTTAAAAGTACGTAAAGGTATTCAAATAAAAATTCCATAAAATTTAAATTTCAGTACTCATGCATTTCAGATCGATAAGTTTGGTAGTGCATACAAATGATGATTTCTTATTTATTTACCTATCTATTTACTTTATACTCGTATGTCATGATGATGATAATGATCAAAATTTCGGCCATGGTTGCAAGTCTCAAAGGTGCAGGACATATTTTAGGGCACAAGTGTGCGCGCAAACACAGGTGCTCTCTCTATTCCCTAACTCTCTTAAGCCGAAAGGACAGCAGACCAACACGACCGGGGAGGGGTCAGGCGCAGGACCAACCACTTAACGTGCTTTTCGAGGCACGGGGATGTAACTCCGACAACTTTCTGACTCCGGGGTGCTACTACGAGTTTTTACTTTTCTTTTTATTTTTACATAGGTACCGATAACAGATTGCTGACCGCAGGAAAGGCAAATTATCAAACTAATAATATTGTAAATGCGAAAGTTCGTGTGAATGTTTTTTACCACGTATCTCCGTAGCTTCTTAACCTATTTAGATTCAATTCGGTATGTAGATAGTTTAAGCTTTAGAATAACACATAGGCTATCTAATTTTCAAAAATTTACCTCTGTGGGGGATTAAAAAGGGGGGTAAATTTCTATGGAAAATTATTATTCCTTGATTCGATTCACTCAAAACTCGGTATAAATAAACTGTAAGTAAATAATGATACAAATATTTTTTATTTTAACAAAACTACCCCTAGGGGGTGTGCAATCAATTTCCACGCGAGCGAAGTCGCAGGGCACAGCTAGTAAGAGTAACTATATATAATAACCTAGAAGTACAGTTTAAGCGTAAACTAGAGGATACTGACATTCTGACACCTTGACATTTTCTGTAAACGCTCAAAAACTTGTAACCTTCATAAAATTCTGATCTTTACAAATTATATCTATAAAATCACAAACAATCAGTCAATATAACCTGACCTTTAACCGTTCACTATCCATCTGCCTTGAACTGAAGACAATGCATCCTCCCCCGGAATCGAACCCACACTAGGCCTACTTTCGATTTCACACGATTGATTTGGCGAAGGCAGTGATCGATTGTAGTGAACTGTTGATGCTTTTGTTTTAATTAAAGTAATTTTTTGTTGCTAAATGGTAACAGTATGGATGTTACTTACTTTTTTATAAAATGGAATACATGAAAAAGAAATACGTAGACTACACTACCTCAATCCTATTTCAGTCACCAAAGAATATTATAATCAAATGTTTTTGGGTGAATTGAATAGATTAATCAACAATTTGGTAACGAGGAAGTAACAAACTGCTCAGTTTTCCTAAAACTCTTGAGAGCTATTGTAATTCATCTCCTGCGGTATGCGAGCGCCGAGCGAGTGCGTGAAAAAAAAATACTGGCCGCTTACAAAAAAACAAAAAGTAACGTCTTCGTACATTTTTTTTTTTCACGACTGGAAACTTTCTTGTCCTGTATCGATTCGTAGTAGGTTTTTAAATTATTTGTAAAAGTTTACCACATTTTTTAATTTAAAATAAAACTGATACTTACCTTTAAAAAACAAAATATGGCAAATGCTAAAAACAACGACTCAAAAAAAAAAAAAAAAAGACTGAAAACGCCCAATCTTTTGATTCACTTCCCTCCTGTCACTAATCGCTTACCTTATACCTATAGAAAACAAGCTTCCTCCCGCGGCTTCGCACGCATTTTTTGGAAAAAACTAGCCTATATGTTATTCTAGATCTAGATCTTTACGTATTCAAAATTTCAGCCCGATTCATTCAATAGTTTTGGCGTTGTCTTCTTCGAATCATCTTCACAACGGCACAAACTTTCGCCTTATAATATGACAAGTTCTTATAAGACCTAGTAACACAGTACAGCAATGAAGTAACAATTGTATAACAATAAGACGGTGATCCTGCTGAGTCATCGTGTTATTTCTCAACGTCGCCCACGGATAATAAACGAAGGTAACCTCGGAAGAGCAGATTAATCAAACGTGATTGTTATTCATGATCTGTTTGTAGGGATTCGCTTTTATTTAGAGTAACCTACCTACCTGGGTAGGCTTGCAATATAGTGATACCAAAAATGGAAATCCAAAGGCTTGGTGGCAGAAATTGACATGCTGTTATGTAGAAATTGATTATGTAAATACAGCAGATACATAGGGTTAGATATTATAGGCTAGGTCCATCTAAGCACTTCAATCGGTTTCAAAAAACTTGTGTTGTGCAATAAGCCTATCTAAGTAATTGCAAAACTATATTAGAAAATAAGAACATCAATGGTATACCTACGGTGGAATGAATTAATACCAAATCCAGTGTTTTAAAATGAAAAATACGAATTAACAAACTGACTTAATATCAAATAACTGGAAGTCTAGGTTTACTGAAACACGAGGTTTGGAGGACTTGTATTTTTTTTTAAACATGCAAATGTAACTCATGCTACCACCTATTCAAAAAAGCTTGTATGTACTTCTCTTTATCTGTTTATACCTATGTATGTCTGTGCTGTTCTTGAAAAAACCAAATAAATACAATGGGGGATGGGGCAATGCAGCCAGCGTCTTGGGGACGCTTCCGACTGGTATTGATATGGATCAATTGAGCTACCTGTAGATTGTTTGCAAAAGTCTGCAGTTAGCTTAATTGTTTCAATTGTAAATACTAGTTCTTATTTGTTTTTATTATTGCATTGTAATTTTCTTTGTCAATTTGTCAATAATGATATCCCATAAGAAAAATAAAAGCATCTTTAAGTTTAATAAATGCGCGTTTTTCAGTTCAATGTTTTAAATTTTTGTCTATCTGCAAATGGTCGCAGGCTCGACAAAACAACATCGCCTGAATGCAGCACTTGACTTAAGCACCTAGTCCACTAAAGCATCGCCATTAAGCTCTAAATAGCAAAACAAACGTCGCCGGCAGCGTGTCTTAGTGGTCGGCTCCCGTACTTACTCGCCGTGAATCAACTGACTTAAATTACTGAAGATGTAGTGCGTGTGAGTGATCTTGTTCGTTAACAGAGAAAATATAGTTTTTGCTGTTGTTTGACATCACAAACGTCGTGTCAACCCCAAACGAAACGGAAATAGGTATCGTTTAGAGTGAGTTTTCAGCCATGTTCGATTAAAATCGGAGCAGCCGTGCTCATGTTATGGTAAAATGATCAGTACTGTATCAAAACAAAATTATATTTTTTGGCATATTTACTTGAATTTCATTTGAGTATTTACTCGGATAGGCTTGCGATTAAAGGCTCTATAATCTACATTATATGACTTTGTCAACATAAATCTGAATCTGATCTGCGAAACACTGCAGGCTGATGCTGGATGCGGCAAGCTGAAGACAGGGCGCTATGGCGCTCATTGGGGGAGGTCTATGTCCAGCAGTGGACTAAGATAGGTTCATGATGATGAACATAAATGTAAGTTATGTAAGGAAAACACGAAAAACTCTTCTTAAAAGTTAATGGCACTAAAAGTGATGTAAAATAGGGGTTTATAGTAATAGATTTTTTTATGTTAATAGTTCTTGATTCACCGATTCACCATCATGGTGATGGTGAACCAAAATTTTCTACAAGTTGTAAAGTATCAAGACACGTCCACCGCGCGTCACATCAGTCACTATTTGCGTAGTGAATGGAGCGAATCACCCTGTACCGGGGTCAACGGAACGAGTGCAAATACGATATTTGAGAATTACCTTTGCTCTTGTATTCCTGAGATGTCAACTGTAGGACCTTGTCACACTAAGAAACGCCTTTTATTTTTAGTATTCTGAATTCCTGAAGGTATAGCCCGCTTTGAATACCATCGTTGGGAATTAACCAGCTGCTTCCATCCTATCTTTGACTTATCTGAAAGCAGCGCCTAGTCACGGCAATCCAGTAATAAAGCCTACTGGTAGGCTATACCGGGTTGTTTGACGAGTCAGCTTTAAAACGACATGGTTCTACATATAGTGGGTTGAACAAATAAAAAGGGGTGTTGACACAAAAAACTAATTTCTGTTTGTTAAGACTTTTGCGGAGGTTGATGTACTGGAATGAATCGAATATTATGACCAGTTTGTTCTTGTACACAATATATCACTCTATAACAAATGTGGAAGTTTGAATGTTTGTAATTTTTTCGCCTTTACGCCAAAACTACTGACGAACCTAATGGGTTTGGTTGTCAAACTAGGCCTAGATCTCAGTATAGTGTCACGGGATACCCGTGGTAAAAAACTCTAATTACATAAAATTCAACATTTTTCATTTGGATCCTCGAATGTGAAAATACGGTTGCGAAAAAAAAATACGATTTTAAAAAACCAGGTAAAGGCACTGATGCACATAATTTGGTCGAGATTTCAGAAACCCTGCGATCTATTGAAATTATTTATGTTTTGATTCGTAGGTTATTACTAATTATTTGGTTCCTTGAACCAATTTTTCATAAGTTGTGTAGTTTTCTTGTAAATAAGCAAAAACTAGATTTCTGCGCTTACGCCGTTCCAAAAACTTATGCTCTGTCTCGCTCCTATAAACGCGAAATCCTGCCTATCCTTTTTACAAAATGTGCTCTCTTAAATGCATAGATATAGGTAATAGTTCTATAACTGAAAGAAAAATGTTACGCTAATTTTTATTTAGATAAAGCGCGCGCAATTCCACGCATAGAAGCTAGTTTAAATCTAATTAAGTACGTACAGTTCCTTAAATAACTTCAGCAATATAAATTAAAATCAATGCAAAATCCATCCTCGTTTCATATTTTATGACAATGCGACAAAAAAGGAAAATGTTTGCCTCGAATGCCAATAAAAATTCCTAGGTGTTACTTCACAACTCGGTAAAATGCTGGGGTTTCTATAAAATATGGCGGTGGGGCGTCTGCCAGCACATTAGGGTTTCCCGCTCTCTGATCACTATGGAATTTGAGTGTACAGGGTGTCATTGTCGTTGTTGATCGAGACAATGTTTCAGTAAAACAAAACAATATATTGAAAAACGATTGATAGTGCACGAAATAAATAGTGGGAATCAGGAAATACTGAAAACGCGTAATTTTAGAATAGCTTGTTATTTTCATAATATTTTATTTTTAATTTGTAATATTTTTAATAATTTAAAATTAAATGACCTTTGTATCAAAGACGATAACCAACCACAAATTTGTGACACGAACACCCTGTATTGTGCAAAACTGCTGATATTCGTGCGCGTGCGCGTGATTGACAAGACAATGTGTCTATGGTAATGCGATAGAGGGCGAGATTGTGGTTGATTCCTGATTTTTCTGAAGTATTGCAAGTGAGGGATTTGTTTATATTGCAATAAATTGACGAAAATTAGTCGGTACCTGCCTATCGAGGTTTTTTCTGCTTTAATAAATAAACTTGTTTATTTGTCTCTGGACATGACATAGTAGCATTTTTTTTTTTCAAACACTGATATTGCATTTTTTTGTTAATTTTTAAATGCTTTTTAGGCGCTTACGAATCGCAGATGAAAGATAAGTTTTTTGTAAAAATTAGAAGTTCTGCAGTTTTGAACATTACAAGGAACACTTAACACTACTTAAAATCACTTGAGCATTTTTATTAGTGACTGTACGTCATACTATTTATCTTGTTATGGGATTCGTTTATGAGTGGTATTCGTTAGGAATAGAATTTAATGAGGACAATAAACAAATACGATTTGTTATTACTTTTTTGGTATTAGAAAGGAATAGATCTTTTGTACTATACAAATCGAACAGTCAATAATTAATTGCTTTCTATAATGTTACAGAGGTGATCACTTGTGCACAAACAGTATGCATCGTGAAAGAGGAGACCGTTATCGTTAAAAGTATGTAGGTACCTACTATATTTTACTCATAGGTCCAATGACTTTTAGATATCAAGACTTAAATTTTATTGAGCACCATTTCACCTTACTAACAGAATATGCTAATAACGCGTAACTAGTAGTTAAACTCATGTTAACTGCAATCCATCAAACCTACACTGTAAGCAACTTATCTGTGCCTACACCTCGATAAGATCAGACCATCGCAAGCTATCGCGGATCGAAATATTTCTCAACCCGTGCTCATCAGTCAAACCTACACGGTGCAGCGCAATATTAGTGATAATTAGTTATTTTCGCTTTATTACGAACGACGACGCCACCTACCTATCTGCTTTTTTGGTACTAGTTCGATGGATGTAATGGCTGTAGTGACGCGGCGTAAGAATCGACCCTCGATCTCAGCTCGTGGATGTCGTAAGACGACTCTTAGTGCCCGTGTCGACTAAGGGAATCTAGCTACTTAAGGCTGGTGTATGGCCTAACGTCCTTGAGAACACAAAATAATTATCTGTAGCCGTATATTTGTTTTTTTCGTGTAATGTTCAATTTGTGTAAAATACTTTGACAAATATCTGATTGAAATAAAAATACTTAAGATCAACAGCGTTTAGAAGACATATCCAAATTTAGATTTTTTTTTTATTCGAAGTTTGGGTATTTCTTCTTTGAGTTTGAGTATTTTTCTTTCACTCAAATATTTGTCAAAGTGTTTTACACAAATTGAATATTTCACGAATAAAACAAATGATATATTATACGGCTACAGATAATTATTGTGTGTTCTCAAGGACGTTGGGCCATACACCAGCAGCAGCTTCCTTTTGTGTTTTCACACTCCCACCGCGATCAGTAATCCGCTTCCCAAGTGAGGTTTGTGGAGGGTACAAAATTCGATGATTTCGAAAACCAATAATCAACGAAAAAGATGACGAATTATCGAAGAGGGAACATATGTAGGGTCAACCTATGTACCTACACATAAAACCTGAATCCATAAACAACATTTTTCAGAAAGATTCAGTGCTTTTCAGCCCGATCCG
This sequence comes from Eupithecia inturbata, assembly GCA_963662085.1. Classification (NCBI taxonomy): domain Eukaryota; kingdom Metazoa; phylum Arthropoda; class Insecta; order Lepidoptera; family Geometridae; genus Eupithecia; species Eupithecia inturbata. Next base: position 1,117,783 of record OY759191.1, on the reverse strand, counting down.
TACAGTAGTTATGGCGTTGTACTATGAACAACACAAATTTTCACATGTCACAAACTGTCACACATATAATTACCTTCTACCCGCACCTTCTCAGGCGTGTTTCCTTGAAATTAAGGAGCCTACGTCCATCCCCAGGATACTATCTATCTCCTTGCTCAATTTCATTAAGATCCGTTCAGATGTTTAGGTTTCAAAGGTAACAGACGGATAGACTTAATAAGACAGTACCTAATACTCTGTTATTACCTGGCGCAGCGCATCAGCATTGCCATACAGCGGGGCAATGCAGCCAGCGTCTTGGGGACGCTTCCGACTGGTATTGATATGGATCGGTTGAGCTACCTGTACATATATTTCTAGCAACAGTCTGCAGTTCGCTCAATTGTTTCAATTGTAAATACTAGCTCTTATTTGTTTCTATTAATTAATCGTAATTTTGTTTGGTAATAAAGGTTAGTATTTGTTATTTGTATATGCTATCGATAAGATCAGATTAGTATAACACACAGGTGCTAACATCCAATATGCACTAAGACCATGTTTTCCGAGCAGTCATCGAAAACAATCCGAAAAGAATTCCTACAAACCGCAACACCTCTTTTGTCACCTGCGTTGGACGGTCGCCAAGGCTCGCGTCTGAGCGTTGGTGAGCCATCTATCTTCGGGATCAAGTCTTGAATACACTGAACTTGTGACTCAGCAGCAATGGTGCCAGTCAGAGCAATGGAAATCGATTTCTATGTTACTCAAGTGCTTGGAATAGTGTTGAAATTTTGTGAATTAGAGTATGTACGTTAAGTTACGTGACGCTCGAGCTGTCAAATTACAGCCTTCGTGCCAAAATTTCGGTTTTCGTATCGGAAGAAACGAAGCTCGGGCTTAATTTAATTCATTTCAATTACGATTTTTCTGTGTTATTGTATTTTGCATTCTTTCTCAGAAATAAAGCCTACCTATTCTAGTTAAAACAGAGAGCTTGATTTTGGTTTGATGGAGCAAAATACCCGAGAAGTAGGAAGGTCCTGCAAATCCTGTAATTTTTATGGTAAGTCAAGGTTCAAAATGGTTACTGCATTAATTCCTTGTAGGTACTTGTGAGCCAAAAGCGCTACGAGCGAGACAAAGCATAATAATCGTGCATTCATATGCAAGCGGCATGGTCTCTTGTCCATTATAATTTGTGGTTTTCCCGCTCAGCGAATTAATGCCTCTTTCTCTTGCTTTCCATTGAGCTGCATTGAGATCACCTCTAATGTCTGATGATGTAAATAGGTAATTCAGTATGGATACTTGGATTTAATTTGTATTACCCTTGTACTTAAAGTTTTACAGATTAGCTAAGATTTTATGACCCATTGGAAATTTATTAGAGATTTGAAAGGTTTGAAGTATCAAAAATTGGGCAGCTGAATGATATGTACTGATGATGGATTTTTTTAATCGTTTTTCTGTCTAGCTAGATGACGATCTGCGATGGGATTTCGAATGTAAATCTAGCTTAACTAGTTATTTACTTGATCTTAACTATGATCAAACCGAATCTATTCTAAATAGGCAAATAAATAAACAATAAAGTGTGATATATATAATTATGTATCTAAGTTATAATCATGTTATCCTAGTTATATTATTTTCAGTTAAATTTAAATTGATTGAGTTACAAAATTTTACTTACCAACCTTACAAGACTTGCATACAGTACGCTAACACCTAAACATCAACAAACATACACATGCATTACACAAACACACAACACTCACACACTAAGTAGGTAGCTTTTGTTGCCCGGACTCTTAAGAGACCGGTGCCCTCAGAAACACCTAACAAAACTCACACACTCACTACACAAACATTCACTACACCCACTACTCAACTCGCACTAACTTGCACTTGTACCACGCAACATTCTTGAACTTACAATAGAATAAAGTATAAAGAAACAGAAACCTACCCTCAACAAATTGTGTAAAAATTGTTGTTCATGTTTCTAATAGGATTAGTATTGTGAAATGTTTTGTAATAAACTATTATTTTAACTCATAATCATAATGTATGATAAGGAAGAGCGTTACCTCCTAATACAGGTATTTATATACTTAAAAGGAGGTCTCGAACACTGAACAATGTAAAATGTAACTTAAGAGAATAATTAATAAACATTTCGTATTTGTATTGTATTTGATGGAGTGCAGGCAGATGCTGAATGCGGCCAGCTACTGAGAAGATACAATGTCACTCGTCCTCTATGTAGTCCTATATGTCTCGCAGTTAACTTTATAAAGACGTAGGTTTCCAAACAGCCCACAGCTTTGCTGCATACGTATCTATTTCAAACAAGTACATAGTTTTAATACTTCATCTTATTCGATTTATTTCTCTCTCCATAACATACATACATACTACCTTATCACGACATGGATCTTTTTATTTTATTTGAATTTATTTGACGTTGTATAGATGTCGTTATTAACACACTAAGCATAGGTACCTACTTTTTATGACACAGCTTTAAAATATTACCTACCTAGACATAGATTAAATTGATATAATTTGATTATTCCTGATGTGACGTACATATTTATGATCCTTTTGTTAAATTGAAAACTTAATCTTATTCAATACAAATTAAATAAATCAAATTTAGCTTGAATTCTTTATTCTTCTGTTATATAACCAATAGGCACTTATTTTAAACAATAATTGTTCCGTTCTGACAGGGTTTATATTCATTGTGTACCCACTAAGACTACCTACACCTAAGACCAATACGTGTATGCATAACATTACAATAAATGATATGAATTATATTTTTAGATTAAAGTCTAAATCCATTAGTGCTCCAAGTCCACATAAGCCTGATGCGGGTCACAGGTCGGTATAAAAATGTTTATACGATACCAAGTGTGTGACTCCTGCGCGAGCGCACATCGGTCAGCGCGCTGTGCGGCCAGGGATGGGGTCATGCACAACAAAGAGCATGCAAGAAAATAAAATTATAATTTTCTTCTAACTTTATTTTTTTCTTTTAACTTTTTTTATATATATTTTTTTTTATTTTATTTTTTTCTTTTTTTCTTTTTTTTTAACTTTATTAACTTTTTTTATATCTTAGGGAAACAAAAAACTTTAGAATAGAAAATTAAACACTTAACATTAGAAAAATTAAGCTAAGCAGTTTCCACACATAGAAGGAGTATAAATTATCCGAAAATATTATACAAAAACACAAGTTTAACGAGTTTAAAATAGGAAAAAATAGGTTTGTAGTTTTTTTTTTATACCTATACGCAATATTACAATTCATTTCTTATTTTTTATTCATTTTTTTTATTGTACCTACCAGGTCCATGTAGTTAGTAAGATATTATTTTATATTATACATAGTACAATATGTAATTTATGTAATAAAAAAAGAATAGAAATATGTTTATATTATACACTGTAAAAGTGATTCATACATGCTAATATTCGTGCTGCGGTGTTTGCAACTTCGGACGCGATAGCGTAGCGTAGCAAGCACACGTGCTTACGGCGGCGTGGGTTCACAGCGCGGACTGACCACTTTTTTGGCATTACAGAGTCCACACAATTGCATTTCTGTAAATTTATTCATGCCACTCATTTTTTTTGTTAAAGCACACGTTGTGCAGCGGCGTGTGATTGCAGGCGCACCCTAAAGGCTGGCAGTAATTGTGTTTATAGCTTTAGTTCAGAGAATGCAGGTTTGATTTTCATGGTTCGATTCGTGTTTATGATGACCCCACTGCCTATTATAAGGCTTACTCAGAAATCGGACAGTATTATTTATTTTTACAAATAAGTCCATTGTAAACCGTGAATCAACACTAAATACATTTTCCATTTTAATAGACCACGTATAATTACAACAGATAATTAAAACAGAGATTCCTAACTTCTTGTCGGTCTCTTGCACATCGCCGTTCAATACGTCGTCGACTAATATTTATTCGCTGCGCGGCGATGCATCACGCGCCTGTAACTAATGTAGCCCGCACTAGCGACATGCGCTTGCGCACTACATCTGCAGATACCAACGACCTGCTATATCCTTTGTAGATTCTGAAGGTAAGTCATCATTATCATCATTTTTTATCCCTGATTTTGGTGTTCCAGACAACGTGTGACCACAGCAAACCTGCTGGAACGCTGCAAAAATCACGTAATATCATGCAATGTTGTCCATCTGGAGACCACATTACATTTGGGTATTCTTTCACCTGGGAAAAATAGGTACGCGAAAAATGATGAAAAGGAATTTTTCCGTACTAAAGACATTGGAGGTATAGTTTTCGATGAAATTGTCTTTGTTCTGGAATGCTTAGGGATAATAGATGACAGCAAATCTAGAACAGAACCTTGACTCCAACATTTCCCGAGAAAACAAAGCTCATGCTAACCGCAAAAAAAAACGTATTGTCAGTTAACAAGCACATGAGTAACGGTTTTACATAATCAGGTGAAGGGCAGGTCCTATTGTCTGCGCTATTGTGCTGTGTGACTCATTATGAGAGTAATTTGGCATAATTATTTGTTACACGGTTTGAGTAGACTAAACTGTGTAGGAAGAAAAATCTAATTTTTTTATAATTCATGGCGAGGCGAAGGGAGAAGAAAGGATTTTGGGGAGACTCTTTGTCAGGTAGGGTAAAATAAAATGAATAGGAAAAACAATTAAATAAGAGAAAGATAATGATTAGGCATTTCAAATCAAAATTGATCTTATTTTTATGTCAAAAGTAATAAAAGTCATTTGATTTTGAATTGGGCAAAGTTCAAGATGAATACTAAATAAAAATATTAATAAAACATAATTTTTGCGCCATTATTATTATATTTTAAAACATTTCAGATCTTTCCATCGCAGTTAATCCCCGATAAAACAATCGATACCATAAAAAATAACGGTATGTACCAGCAATCACCTAACCGCTAAATCAGTCTTTCTTTTAAAAATATCAATTAACTACAAACGTCCACTTTAATATCTTTCAATTACTTCAATAAAAGAGGTTAACGCGCCTGTAAGTGCATATAAAAACATCTCATCTAATGCAATAATAACTTACGGTGAAACAATATCCTTGAAACACATGAAACCTTCATGCAATAAACATGGTAAAATTATACCGATATCATAGCTATTATGCTACAGCCTTATTAAGACAGCTCAAACACTCATAATAGTAAATAAATAAATAATGCTAGACAATCCACACAGCATCATCTACACCCAAAGTAATCAGAGCTTGTGTTATATGTATGTACCTCTACTTAATAAATGATATACTTAATACATTAATTGTTTTTAATGCACATAAAAAACACCCAGAATACCCGAAGAGACAGACAACCCTAGCTGCAGAATGAGGCTGTTTCCATCATTCAAATTTTGGTCAGAACGCTCGCGCCACGAGTTTTCTGACCAAAATCTGAAGCACCCTTGACCAGAAAGCGCGCGTTTGCGTGTGCACGGACGAATGTATCGGACCAGATGGTTTTTAAAACGCGCGTTACCAAAGCGCGCGCTTCATAACGTCCAATGACACAGTCTTAGAGAATAGGTTGAAAGTATTTTAAATTCATCATAGTTATGACTAAAGTCATTTACAACGGGATATTTACCATCATTTGAGTTTTGTGTTTTCCAATATTTCGGCACAGTTTCATACGCCATGATCACGGAACAACTGAAGGTACTGAGAGAGAGTTTTTATTGGCAGACATAACGATCTACCCTCATTTTTTGTCTTCTGCTACGAACGTTACGATTATCACCGGTTTCACGGTATGTCTGCCAATAAAAACTCACTCGCAGTGACTTCAGTTGTTCGGCGATCATGGCGCATGAAACTGTGCCGAAATATTGGAAAACACAAAACTCAAATCATGGTAAATATCCGTTGGTAAATAACTTTACGTTGAAAGTGCTGCTCTTACACCAACTATTCTCCAAAGTCTGTGGAACTTTAATACGTTCGCCGATACATTAATTGTTTTCCTAGTTTTAGTGGAATTATCCGAGTGCTGTCGTGTTTTCCGGGTGGGATACGCTAGAGTCGCTGGAGGATCGTAAATGGGATTTAGTTCGGTCTTCTTGTACACTTCTATGATCCATAAAGCTGACGCAATTATTCTTGACCACACACGATGCTTATAAAAATATATAAGTATCTATTGTAGCATAGGCATATAGCAAGAATTCAACGAAAATCTCAATCTTACATGTGATTTCAAATAAGTAAGTATCAGTACTTGATTGTGATTTTCTGTCCCTAATTTACTTTTCTTATCTTATTTCTTTTTGTAAATAATTTCCAAAACAACCGAAAAATCAATTTGTTCAGTTTATATTTTTAGGATTCACTTACAATACAACGTCGCTCACAGGATTATTACAATCATGTTATGTCGTGAAATAGTATCCCCGTAATAATTATCTAAAAATATGTATCAGCCGAGCAGGACATCACGACACATACATTAAGAGCCTTGCCCATAAAAGTGTTAAGACCTACTTAGAGGTTTTTAACCTAAGAACCTGAGATTTTTAAACCCAGCTATATCGAGGGTGAAGTGAGGCTGCGGATCTAAATGATTGATTTAATAGTGGTCGGACAGTTTGAAGACAACAGACAGTAAACGCGCTGTAAGACAGTAAGGTGTCTTGTAGTGTTACGGTTATTTGATAGAATAAGGTACATTTTGTTGTCAATTTAAATAGATAGATAGATAAATCTTTTAATAAATCTAAAACTTTTTCAATAAATATCAAATTTTCACTTGTTGGGAGACCGCTTTAAATTTTAAATTTTATTATATTTTTAGTATCTGTTAATATTACAATTGAAAATTTTGATGTGTCTACATATTGTGACTAAGTTCAAAAGTTCCAGTCTTGACAAACGAAGAGCGAAAACAGCCAAAAAATCACGTTTTTAGGATTTCGAAGAACGGTGATCGGTTTCGAATTTTCAAAAGGGAACCTCATCGAGTGGAGCATCTAAAGAAAGATATCGGTTTGTACATTTCAAAACAGTTTTTGAAATTTCTGTAGGTTTCATACTTATTGAATTATTTTGAAAAAAGACGAAAATTTTACTATTACCCTCTATACCTAGTCCCGAAGTTTGCAAACCGATACATCTGAAATGTAGGTACCTTAAGGTACCTACATTTCAGTACATACACTAATTTTTTGGTATTCATCAAATAGCAAAGTCTCTAACCAGTACCTAGTACATATTGCTATACCTGACAACCGTTCGAAACCCTCGGCGCGCAAGTCACACTCGCACTTGACGGATCTTTTTTGTATGGAAGCCCCCTTTAATTTGGATATTTATTTTATTTTTATTATTGGTTGTTATAACGGCAAGATAAATCCATATTCTCTGAAAATTACGACTGTCTTAGTCGTAAGTCGTGTATGACTTAAGGTTCATGAGATAGAGCCCTGTGACAGACGGACGGCCGGACGGACAGCGGAGACTTAGTAATAGGGTTCCGTTTTCACCCTTCGGGTACGGAACGCTAAAAAACAAAAGACAATTAACTTATGAGCGGCGAAAATAGAGTGATACACTAACGATTAAATCTAGTACCAGCAGGTTGCTCTTTCTTCAAAGTAAACTTGTTCCATCTTCGAATGATTAATAGTAAAACCTCAAACATTGTGTAAAGACCTCTTTACACACAGGTAGAGAGTCCCCGGGCAATAAATTAGCGCATTTAATTTTTAATTTCTTTATGTGCGATCCAAGATATATTCCATTCGAGATATATTCCATCGACTCACTGTAGCGCCAACGATTTTATTTCTTTTATAGAGTTTGTAGAGTAGTTGAGAAACAGAGACGTGATTTGTTTGTACCCTATTATGGTTCTTAGATATCCACAATTTTTTTGGTTACTGTTGACATTATTTATAAATTTTCGCTGGATTCGCAACTTGTTTTCATCATTAACATTAACAAATACGGAAAAGCGGTTTTATACAATAATTTCGAATCATCTTTTTTTAAGAATATAACACAAGTCCGCGACCCTATTATACTTTGCACAGCAGACATGTCGATCTTTTAATATTTTTCTACATTAATTAACTAAACCTACGCTACGTCTAGTATGAATTTGCAATATACGAAGAGTGTGACGGATTACTACCGCTTACCCATACTGCCAAAATGCAAGAGGTGACTCAAAATCATTCGAAAACTATAATCAAGTTGGTATGAAATTTTTTAACCGCCGTCATTCTTACGAAAAGTATGCGGTCGAGGGACTGCAAGGAGCTTATTGTATTTAGCAAAACGTAAACTTTTTTTTCTGTAAACTATGCTAACGTGTTAGGTAGTGGCCTCTGCTTATTACTCAAAAATATACATAGTTTCACCCGTTATTTAATCTCTCTTTTTTATGCCTACTCTACCTCGAATTCATCCAGCCTTCCCCGATGCGGGCGTCTCGATCTCAAATCGAGATAATATCGAATAAACACAATAAATTATATATATTACATTACATTCGACGCTGGCCTTTATTTGTTTAATGCTATCGAAATTGGACAAGGAGTACGCCCATCAGATGTTTTGGGAAGGTCTTTCCATGTTGTTTTGAACCGTGAGATGATATTTAAATATAACTATCTGTAACTACACAACATCAACTTCTTTTATGGAATTTTAGATAAAATATTCATTGAAAATTTGTAGCTAAAACACACTCGATGAAGTTGATTGCTACTCAAACAAATGATAACTAAATCAAAATTGGTTCACCGTTTCGTAGCTACAATTGAACAAACCACAGACCAAGGGATAGATAGATGGACATTCTAACAACATATCAAACATTGCTCGTAATAGATCGTATTTGCAGCCTATCAACAAGCACTAGAGGTTTTTAAATTGAAAATTTTTTATTTGTGTAAAATCATGTTACTCTACATGCCAAACAGTTGTTAGGACATCCGTAAATATATTACTATAAAAACTATCGTAGTTTTACAAATTCATTACGGACGTAAGGGGGTTTACTTTGAACCTTATTTGTGTTGGAAGAACACCAACGTTTCATCCCTTAACGAGGGACTTCATCAGGTTAAGTGTAGTTCGCGACACGCCTGTACCGCTTCCCTGTGTGCACGCGCACGGAACCACGCACGGAAGCGTACATGAAGTCCCTCGTTAAGGGATGAAACGTACCAGGGTATACTTGTACCAGGATGTCCTGCTCATCCATACAAATACATGGATTTAACAAATGAACTAATAAAAATGGACACGCACCGGTCTCTTAAGAAGGAAGCCGCTGCCCTTGCTCTGTTAGGTTCCCGTTCACCTTTCTCTGTCGCCTCTCGGCTTAGTTGAAGAAGTCTTACGCGAACGGCACGGCCCTCGCGCTCCCCCGTTTTACAGCACCAACCTCTAAATACCTAGATGTTCTAATTTTTCAGCGGTACCTAACAACAGGGCCTTCAAAACCAGTGACGCTAGTAAAAAGGCAAAGGTTCACATTTGCAGTGAACTCCACAATGTTCACCTCTGCTTCTTTCTTATAAATCAGAGTAAACAACTACCTTACTTAGCCGGGCAAACACGAATGTTTGAATTGCGTGCTACAGGCGACGGACTGTGCATGAGTCAGACGACTTGAACGGAGGATGGGTGACAAATGATATCAAGTGAAGTATCCTGAAATTTTCATTGAAACTCAAGAACAGAAATGACCCTCGTTACATTTGAGACTTTCACAGATTTTCAACAAATAAATAAGAGCTTTCGTGTGACTTTTCGAAAATCGGTTCATTGTTTTGGGTGCTTCGATGCCACAGTTAAGCAGAAAGACACGTTTATCTAAGAACAACCGTCGTCGTCGGATGTTTAAAATAACAACTATCTAACTGTTTGTGGTCGTCTATTTTCACCTAGTTAAGCTTCAAGCAGTTTGAACATTTTGAATAATTCCTTCAGCTACTATGTGAAACCGCTAATATGTCGCCGACTATCCAACGTCCAATGTCGGCGGCGTTGGCGACTGATTTGTAGTATCCAAATTTTCGTATGACAGAATGAACTGAATGACTCTTCGAATCTTGTTCTTGAAATGTCTTTTTTAAGGTAATTTAGCAATGAACACGTAGCCAGAATGCCTAAGGAAAGGTGGACCACCTTGTTCACCTCATGGAAAGGCCCTTAGGCCAAAAGAAGAACTGGCAGACCCCTAGCAACATGGTCAGACGAAATTAGGAAATACCTGAAAACACAAAACTGGACAGACGTCACAGTAGCGGACACTTGGACAGATCGGTGTGTTTACCATGAGTTGTGACAGTTAGATCGCCTGACGTTACTACAGTAGTTACGTAAATATTAGTACCGCGCATTTTAGTACCCAACTATCCGCTAGAGGCGCTGTTCAAGTTTACATACATTTTTTTAACTACAGTCGCTAGCGAGTATAGATTGTTAAAACTCATGGTAGACAACCTGGAGGAGGCCATTACCCGAGAGGGGTTAACTATTCAATTTAATTTAACAAATCTATTCTCTAATCTATCTATCTAACCTTGACATGAACTCATTATATTTGACATACGTTTTTTAAATGAATACAAGCAATAATTTTTTTAAGCACGATTGATTAATGTTATTTAAGGAATAAAAGGCTTTTATATTTTTATTTATTTAATTTAGCAATGAGTGTTACTTTAGTAACTATAAAACTTCGTTGTAATATATTTGATTTCTTGACTCAATCTAGGCTTCGCGACGTATTGACGCTTTATATTTTTCATAATAGCAACTTCTATAATATTTTATTCAGTTAATCTAGTTCTCACAATGCACAGTAGCGCGCGCTACGGTCACGGCTATTAACATCGCCAACAGACGTCGTCGTGCGTCGGTCCAATATTTGAACTGGTCGAATTCCCGGGGCTTGTCTTCACACCGCTCTCTCTTTGATTTAGCTTGTTTTTGTGGGAAATATTTTTAGTGATTTTGCAACGACCAAGAAATGTTTAAATGATAAAGAAAGGGTTATAAGGAAAAACTCCATAGGAATCCAGAGGATACGTTGTGTAACATCGTATGAAACATCGAATACTTGTCCGCACTGAGTCTGACAAATTGTCAGAGTGTCATTTGTTTTATTCGATTATTTATTATTTGGCGCCCTCGGTGCATTTGATTCGATTAAATATGCATTTAGCTCTGTACACTCTTTGGCGAAAAGTCTCAAACTTTAGGGACGACTTAACTTAAATAGTCACCTCCATGGCTGACTGAATCGATGATAATCACGAGCTCATTAGTAAATAAAGTAAAATAGTACGAGACTATTGCCCGCAAAACACTCGCCCATAGAAGTGAACCTTTTATATTATATATTGTTAAAAGACCTGATACCGCCATGCAATGTGCATGCAATCGAGATGTTATTCGACGTAAACGATTCAATCGATAAATGCCTTTTGAAGACTAATCAAAACTACTATTTTCAAAGACGTAAAGTTTGCCAGTTTGTTTACAGGTAAAAACCTCCAATAATACTAGCACGATTTCAAAAACTACTATTAAACGAATAGCTTGATCGTCATCATTAACATCAGCTTCACGGTGTAATAAACTGGGACATACCCTCAGTTCCATTGAGTACTAATAAAACTACGTATTATCCACGTACCACTTGAACAAATCCACGCGCCAAAGCTAGTTTTACTTAAATACGTTTTACCAATTCAGGTCCAGCCTTAAGAGATACTTTCTAACGAATTTAAGACTACTTCTAGAGAATAACTACTATTCTAGAACACGTTTAGAATAGATTCAATTCCAACGTTTTGCAAGTAAATTCTACAAGTTATAGGCCTTGGAAAATGTCTGATGTTAGCTTATTTAGTAAACTTAAAATGAATACCTATGAGTACCGAAAGTTGAACACAGTCGGTGTTGTACATTTTGGTGCCGAAAGCTCGTAATGTAATAATAATAAATAAATAATGCAGGACAATCTACACAGCATCATCTAGCCGCAAGCTAAACAGAGCTTGTGTAATTGTTACTAGATAACTAATATAGGTACTTAATACAATACATAACATAAATATATATTTTTTTATTATACATAAAAGACACCCAGAACACCTGGAATATTGTACAAACATTGGCCCCGAAGCGGGATGTCGTAGGCAGATCTTCGCCCGCTGCTCCACAGAAGTCGTCACAATGTGTTCGCCGCCAAAAGCCTATTATCCACTCGTTAGCTACATACGCATCTCCACTTTTCTCTAGTTCTTTTTTTCTTTTCTTTTTCTCTTTTCTTTTCTCTGTCCTTCTAATTTTCTCTTCCAATTTATCATAGAGTAAGTGGCATTTTTATCTTTCAGAAAGTTTAACGTCTCAGGTCAACATGACTCTTTGTAATTCGAGATAAAATCATCCAGAACAGCCCCCTCAATTTGCCTAGACCTCTAGTTTCCTAGTAACCACGTACACTCGTAAATCCGTAATCCCTATACCTCCAGCGCGACCAAGTCTGCACGTTTGCGATTTATTTCATATATGCCATGCGCATACGCTGCCTGCAGGGAAAGATGTCCACTGGCTTACTTGTGTCTCGACCTGCAACCTGAATTTGATATATTAATATAAGTTATTTCTACACGACACAATGTATAATATTTATTTTTCGTCGAACTACGAAAATTATTAGTATTTTGTCTCATTTCCTCCCCTAACTTGTCGATCGTATATCTTTACGTACCTTCGCGCAGTTACACGTCAAGAGAAATGTGGTGAATTGGGTACCAAGAAAGGGTTTTATGGAAAACGATAGGAGCGTAGACCAGTCAGCCACCTCAAGTATCGCTGACTAACCAAGTGTAACCCAATCTCCGCGAATCCAACGCTACTAGCGGGCGAATCCTGGAGAAGTCACAAGTCAATGAACCGAAAAATATGTTTTTTTTCAATCGTATGTAGAACTTCGTTTGACCACAATCTTACGATGTGGTATTTGACTTTGACTTCCAACAAATGTACCTACCACATACACTGACAAAATATTTCTGAGTAATTGTGTGAAACACCCAAATAACCCTGAAAACATCTCCCGCGATAGGTACCTTTAGGGCCTTGTATAGTAAACCTAAATAACGGAAAAGGCGTTAAATCGAATAGGCACTATGCTTGATAGGACCACAATAGTAAAATGGTTCTATTCCGTGAGATGGCGCCTAGGCTTGCGAAAGTACGTAGTTTGCTGTTGCACTGGATAAACGGGCGACAAATAGTGCAACTTCGTTGGTTATTTTGTTTAATATAGGTAATTCAAACATGAAATCACAACATCTCACTAATATTATAAATACAATCCATCCATCCATCATATTTTGCATAGATGTAGGTCTAGGCCACGAGGACGTAAACTACTTTTATCCCTTAAATCAGTTCGCGTGGGATAGAAATAACATTTTGTTAAAACGTTTCCATAGAAAAATCGCGTATGAAGTCGCGGGCAGAAACTAGTATCGAAGAAATTACATGAGAAACACATTGAGATTAGGCTAGCTTACCAACTTATGGCCGATTCAGACGTACGCTACGTGTTGTTCGCTAACCAAAGCCCCACGTTATACACGTGACGTATCATAACTTTTGATTTGGTTTTGTAACTCCTTCGTTTACAAAAAATTACTAGGATTCTAGAACCGAGCATAGACTGAAGAAATTTAAAGAGAGAACTTAGAAAGTTTGGGAGTGGAAAACCTATTAAACTATCGTTGTTTTTAATAACGATGTAATTAAATCGCCACTTTTAGTCGCTCGTTCTCAATCCCAGTTCACCGGAAACATGTGGCTATAATCGTAAAACTGTCAATGCCATTGGATGACAGTGTCACCGTGATAGCAAATAAAGTGATGGATAGTGGGCGTCCATAGGCGTTTATATGGAAACAAGAACGAAGCGCTAATTTACTGTGTTGTTTTGGATAGGTAGAGCATGGAATTAGGAATTAAGGAATTCCAAAACCTTTTACCTTAGAACCCAGAAGGGGAGATCTATCGTGGAGAGGAAAGGATGTCTATGGAATGTATGTAATGTCAAAGTGATCACAGTCTATGAAGTCTATGTCACCTTAATTTGACAGACCCAAGTAAAAATCCTTTATTTTCAGTGTTGTTGAACTATTTTTTTACAATTTATTTTTAGGAATTCGCGTTATTAGAAAGTGATTTTTAGGGTTCCGTACCCGGAGGGAAAAATGGAACCCTATTACTAAGCCTCCGTCCGTCCGTCCGTCCTTCCGTCACTGGGCTCTCATGAACCGTAAGAGGTGGACACTGGAAATTTTCATGTGAATGTGTTTTTCTCTTGCCGCTATAACAACAAATAATAAAAATAAAATAAATATTCAAATTAAAGACGGCTTCCATACAAAAAAACGTGATTTTTGGCTATTTTTGCTCTTCGTTTGTCAAGGCTGTATCTCTTGAACCACAATAGGCAGACACAAAAAAAATTCTATACATAAGTAACATTTATACTGTATGTTAAAAAAAATACTAAAAATATTAATAAGTTGAAAATTTAAAGGGTTTTGTTAAGTACCTTTTGCTGCGGACGCAAAAAATCATACTATAGAGTTATGTTTGGAGATCAGATGTAACCATTTATTTTATGATTCATGAGAAAGTTTTAGCTAGAGTTATACTCAAGATGGTTGGTGAGATACCTTACGCGATTGAAACCCGACAAAGTTCAAAAGAATCGAATTACAATCTTTCTTCTACCACTCCAGAATGTACAATAATAAAAAAGAGTCTCAATTATAATTTGCTTCCCTAACTACATCCAGAATTCCCAAGCCTTATTTATTTACCTCAATATATCCAGTGTAGCCAACATTAGCGGCGTACAGTACCCGACTATTGTATGCAAATTCTCGTACGTGTTCATTTCGACGAAAATAAATGAAAAAGTTTACCAAATCCAATGGTATTCTGTTTTATATTATCACAAAGACATAACACGATGAACCTTTTTGCTACCAAAGTCACGCTTCACGAGTTGTCTGAAGAGAGGAGTATAAATTGTATGATACTTTAAGGTAGGTATTTTTTTAAATTTATAAACAAATAGGCCTTAATAAGGTGAAGAATAATTTAATTAAGAAATATATTTCAGCGTGACGAGTCATCGTTATATCATATCTACCGTATCATTTTATTTATGTTGTAAGTCCTATAAATATTACTTTAGGTTTAGTTAAAAACAATTGGAAAATTTGGCGAAAGGTATACTTCTGTAGCTAGGTTATTGTGCTCTGTTAATTCCAGTAGTCACTATGGTAGTATTTAACCCCATAGATACTAATAAAATCATATATTATATCATATAAAATAATCAATTTAATTGCACATTTATTCGTATAACGAAATTGTAGTAATTAAACTGGCATATTATTTCTAAATATTGCCCCTGGCTTGCATGAGATACCTGCAAATGGTTTAACAATCTACGATAAGTACGAGCAGCCATTGTTAAGCAGATACCTTAACCATTAATTATGAATGTAAGCGGGTTAACTATGAACCTTGTTTGTGTTGGCAGAAGTGTGCATGCAGGAACACGGGACGCTCACGATTAGAACCCCACTCAACCTGAACAAGTCCCTGGTTAAGGGATAAAACGTAGGTGTTTTTCCAAAAAAGAAGGTTCGTAGTTAACTACGAACCTTCTTTTTTGGAAATAATTATTTAAATCACTATTGATTTTATAAATTAAATTATTTACCAAAACGCCTATCGATAATCTTTCTTCACTGAATTGACTTTTTCATATAATTCAATAATAAACCGCCAAGTGCAAGTTTACCCTCACACGAAGAGTACCGTACCGAAAAAATCAACAACTTTTTCAAAGAACATCAAACTTTCACTAGTTCTTAGACCCCTTTAAATTTTCAGCTTTATAATATTCTTAGTATTTTTTTTATTACAGTTTAAGTCTTACTTATGTATAAAAAGTTTTATGTGTCTACCTATTGTAGTTCAACAGATACAGCCTTGACAAACGAAGAGCAAAAATAGCCAAAAAATCACGTTGTTTTTGTATGGATATTTATCTTATTATTAGTCTTTAATTTGGATATATTTTATAATTATTATTTTTTAATGCTTAATGAATGTGTATTTCGCTTGCATAGCGGCAAGATAAATAGGTACACATTCTCTGAAAATTTCAACTGTCTACCTCTTAAGGTTCATGAGATAGAGCCCTCTGACAGACGGACGGACGGACAGCGGAGGCTTAGTAATAGGGTTCCGTTTTCACCTTTCGGGTACGGAACCCTAGAAATGACCCAACAAAAACACACGTTTTGACCCGACATATTTACATGCCAACAGTATTTAAATCAGTTTATGTCCGTCTTCACTGTCACGTTTAGAAACTTTTGTTAAAATATTTGTGTAGCAAACCGTACGGTGTCATAGGTCGATGGTTTTAGGTGACTTTTAGTGCAAGCATACCTTTACATTAAATGTTTAAAGTTAAGCTATAATGCACTCTAACATCATACAAATAAAGAATTATTTTGGGCTTAGTGATGGGAAAAGCGGTATGAAGTGTGATAGGTTTTGTCGTATTGTGTTTAGTTGAAATATATGAATGAACACAGATTATGGGTTGTATTAAACGTAATCTTTGATTTTTATATATTTTGATTAAGATTAATGGGTTTAGGGTTCCATACAGTAAATTTTAGAACGAAAAATATAAAAATGGAGTTTTAAGGTCACTAGAGAACTTACAAAAAGGGAACTTAAGAGTACAACAATTATTAGACAAAAGGATAGGAAATTATATAAAAAATATATTTTTATTTGGTGTAATTTTCTTCAAAACACTATTTGACATAGTATTTATTTAAGCCCTTTTTATAAGTTTCCCTAACGTAGTTCAACGTGGATTAAACTGATTTATTCACAATTGTCTAATTCTTATTTGATCGCAGCACCCTTTAAGCAACCTTACTTGACTTTTACTTAGCAATTATAAAATTTATTTTATAGAGTTTTATCGTCGAATAAACGTCGTGACCCCGTGACGATATCTTTGTGTTAAAACTGAATGAGACGAGCTTTGAATGGCCATTAGCATTTTCCATTAGTTTGTAGACTTTTTAATAAAATTAGCTTATGCCCGTAGTGTTACTCCTTTTTTCTGTTTCTGTTACACAATAAGGGTACCGTAAAGGTCCTAAGTTTCTTTTTTTAATTCAAATAGTTGTGAAATAAACGTGCTCATAATCAAAGTCGCGAGAGAAATCTATATTGCTTACTAGACTTTTTTTATAATTAAAGGTGTAAATTGCAGCATCTTTGTTAGCACCGGAAGTCAAAATTGTCACAAATCAGTCAATCGATCGATCAAGAATTCACGTCAAAAGTCTTAAAATCATCGATTATTCGATGACTTATCGATTCTATTGTGTACATCCCTATTAACGATTTAAACTGGTGTAAGCCTTGTTTGTGAAATATTAAAATCCTATTTGTCAACCTGGGCTTTGCTGATAGTTTTTGATTGATTAGGCGGCATTATACAACTTTGTAAAGTCGTTGAAAAAAAGCGTTGGACTCTGAGCTATTATAAAATTAAAATTATGTGCTTTCAAACAATATCTTGTTTGAAAGCGCTGCCATCAATCAATTATTGTCAAGAATTTGAATTGGTAACCTGTTAGTAGCTAGCAGTTACCTACTTATTTGGTACCCAAGTCATCTTGCCTATACCATTCCATAGCACTCCTGCACATTAAGAGGGCGCATTGCGCGCCATTTTGTGAAAATCGCGTTCATAGAAGCGGGACAGAGCATACGTTTTTTGGAACGGCGGCGTAAGCGCAAAAAACAAATTTTTGCTTTGTTACAAGAAACTACACAACTTATGAAGAAACTGGTTCATAGAAACCAAATAATTGTAATAACCTACGAATCAAAACATAAGTCATTACAATAGATCGCAGAGTTCCTGAGATTTCGACTAACCTTCCGACCGAATTACGTGCGAAACAGTGCACTTTCATGTTTTTTTATCGTAATTTTTTTTCTCAATCGTGTTTTCACAATCAAGGAACCAAAGAAAAAATTTAGAATTTAATGTAATTCGATGTAATTCGTTATTTTCCACGTGCATCGTCTTCTGCTTGCCGCATCCAGCATCTGCCAGCTTGCCCTCTTTCGCAGATCGTCATCCCACCAGCTGGCCAATTCAGATATCTTTGTGAGTGTATCACTCATACTACGAGTATTTTGCTGCTCATTGGCTGCATTGTGAATATGAAAAAAAAACAAAAGAAAATAAGCCAATGAACTGCAAAAATTGTATGTGTGATTGTACACTTAGGAATAAATCTGAATGGGCCAGTTAACAACAGGGCATCCTACTGGCACCAGGGATATATGTACTTTAGCACCATCTAGTTACATATTTGTGGTTTATGAAACTAGCTAATTTAAAACAAAAAAAAGTTCGTAACCACAAAAATTTTAAACCCCAAAACAACCTCCAAAAAATTAAATCAAACAAAATTATTCAAATTTAACCAAATACATGCAAGGCGCCTGCGCTCACTCCAAATGTTTATCTAAAAAACGTCTCCGTGTGTTGTATGTTTGTGTGAAATTTTATGTCAATTTGTCAAATGCCTTCGCCTTCATGAATATTCAAAACGTTTGCTCAAGCGACGTGACAGACAATGGAGGTGAGAGGTGAAGTTACAGTATTCTATTTTAGGAGGTATTACTAAATTTTAATTAAAATAATTTTTAATTTTGCCAATTTTTTTTCCTAGATTCGACTTAGGTACGCCGCTGACTCAACAACTAAAAGTAGATCATGGCCTCCGTTATAAGACTCCTGCAGGCATATTTCATTAATTGCATCCACATTTAGAGGTTGGTACATATTCATGTACATGAATATTTTACTATTCTAACACTCTTACTTAGTTGGTATCTTATAAGTCAGGTCGGGTAGCAAATTGAGAGGACGGGTACTAAAGTCAGTTTATATTATTTACTGTCCATACTAACACCCGTATTCAAGAACAATACTTACGTACGGTAGCAAGCCAAGTACAGATTTTTGACAGTTTTTGCTTAGAAAAGTTGTCAATTTATCGAGCCTATGCGTTCGTGAGCACTGTGAGACCTCATAGTATTGTTCTTGAATACGGCGGTAATACTTGTCGTCAAAAAATTCATCGTGCTGAGCTGTCTCTATAGCAAGTAGCGTCGACTTGACGGAGATCGGCTTCCACTTTATCAATCCAGAGATATCTAGGCTGCAGACTTCATAACGCCTTGATGGACCTAGTAGTGATAGATAGGTTAGGTATCTTTAACAGTAAGTGTTTGAGATTAGTATGAACAAAACTAGACTTATAATCATTATCTAGTCCCAAAATAAGCAGATATTGTGTTATTTGTACCAGGTGCAGGGCAGCGTCTAATAGTTTGGACATACGTAACTACTGTCTCATTAGGTTGGGTTAGGTATACACCAAAAACCCGTCTTTCCACGCTCATCAACTAGTTTAACAGAATGGAACTCGATGGTGCCATTAAAAATATCCAGACCCTAAACAGATACCAGATAAAAATATACAAAATATTTGATGATCAAACCAACATTGCGAATCGAACCCGCAACTACCACATCTCAGTTGAACCCAGTCAAACTTTCACCCACTGCGCCACAGAAGTCACCGCTAATAAACTTCCATAGAAGTGAATCTCTTCGGACCACACACAGTTTATAACGCAAGTTAAAGATCGAATCAATTCTTTCGAATTGCACTATGAATCAACTGTGACAGTACTGTGACCATTTATTGATTGAAACGCTTGCTGCTTGTGGTGACCATGAGGGACAGAAAATAGAATAATACATTATTTAATGCGTTAATAACGACCTTTTGTACAGTAGGTACTACTTTATTAATTTTACCCGGTAGACTTCTTCAAGTGGTTAAACTAAAAGTCTAATAGAACAAAAAAAAATTCAAGGTTTCGTAGTAAGAAATGGTAAACAACGCACAATAATTATCTGCACCAGTGCATGATTAGTATGATTAGTATGAGATATTCTCGAGAAGGATCAATAACCACCGATTTTGTATCCGGTGTTGATAACATTCGGTAAGAACGTCGGTACTACCCGAATTTGTGCGTTGCTCATCGCGAACCGCATTCGCGCTTCCGATTCAGATGTATCATCAGAGTTCATTTGTTTCAATTCCAAATCCTTCATCTGCCTCGACGCGACGGTTCGGAATGCTCGGAAAAATTAGACTTCAGTAACATTCCCTGATCAGTGCTTTAGCTTTGAGGACACGATGAGGGCAATACGCTTCTACAAAAAAACTCCTAGTGAGTTGCAAAAATTATCAGTAAATAAATTCAAACAAATTGTCAAAACCTTCTTGTGTAAAAAGGCCTACTATAAAATATCAGATTATCTAGAGGATAAAAAAACTTGGGACGGGATTTGCTCCAAATCGAAAAATAACAACTAACAGGCTAAAGGTTTCTTCGTCGCTTCTTTACTTTAGTCTACATACCGAAGCGACTGAAATCAAAAATAACACTTTATTTCCGTGTCAGTGTTTAATTATTAAGAATTTGACCTTTTCTAAGTGTACATTTATTGTATTTATGGAAATAAAGAGTTTTTGACTTTGACTTTGACTTTGATGTGGTTTTAACTACATGCATGGCCACCCTACATTCATCACGTTGTACGTTTACGAGCGCGCCGCGCCGCACTGGTTCCAAAGTTTACGCGACCGTAATTGTCTAAAACGAGTGCGTATTAAAAGTGTCCACAATATTTATGACTATGAATGTAAAGCTAGTTTTACTGTCTAACTGGGCTAGAGGATACAGTGGGCCTTATTTTACATCATTCATAAAATATATTCAAGCAAATTGTCAAAATCTTTCTGCACAAAAACGCTTACTACAAATTAACAGATTATAACAGATTATCAGAGAGGATAGAAAAACTTGGGACGGGCTTAAATAAATAATAAATAAATAAAATTCGTTTATTTAAGACGGCACGAAAATCAATTTAGGTTCATAATTATGTTAGTAAAAATTAATAATAATTCTATGTAGTACCTAGTCAGTCATCATGACACATGCTTAAGTGATATAATTTCAAACACTGCAATCGCTTAATGATGAAACTATTTCATCATTATTCGATTACAGTGCTTGAGGAACGGGCTATCCTATTTATTGGATAATGCATTCAAGATGGTGTTGGTACTCCCGTGCAGCCTGCACAGCAACGAGGCGACTTTCTTCCGCATGCATGCATGGAAGCCGTTCCGCGAACATGCAGGACGCGCTGCAGAACCGTCCCTTTAAACTCGAAAAATAACAACTGTTAGTTGTTATTTTTCAAGTTAGAGTAAAGGGACGGTCAAAGGTTTTTCGTCGCTTCTTTACTTTAGTCTACGTATTATCGAAGTTTCATTAATTTGATTCTAATTACTTACAGGTATTGTTTACGAAAAAACTTTTGGATTTGATTTGATTCGAATCGCTTGTAAACTCATCAAATTAAACAAACACCAAAGTCTTGGCTATGTTATGCAGAGACTGTGTCCATTTTGTGATTCAAGCATTTTATTTTAATTTGCGATGAATATATTTATTTTATGATGGATCTGTTAAAACCCTTCACCCTTCTTTTAATTGTAATTTGTGATTTTATTGTAAATAATCGCTTGTTCACGGTATTATTGTGATTCGTGTTACCAACAAATCCCAGTGGGGATTGTAGTAAAAACTTCACCATTATCTTCCGAACTACGCTGCAAACTTTATCGTCTAACTAAATAGCTATTTGGATCGACTTTGACGACCTTTTATATTTATTGTGACTTTTGATCCTATTTTTACATAATTCTTATTTTATTTGTACGTTAAAATACGGCGCCACCGGGTTTTTAAGACGTGTTTTATTCGTTTAATAGCTATTTTATAACGCTCGATTTTGTTGCGAAAGAAGAAAGATTTACAAAGTAGGTATGTATGTCCCAATAAAAATATATTTTCCTTAACGTAGTTTTGGTCTTTTAATATTAGCTTGACTTGATGTTGGTCCTGGACTGGATTACGCGTAAGCAAAGAGCGTTTGATTTTTTTAAGCCACTATCAGCTTCGATACTTACCGATCCTATCCATCCAAAGGCTGCCTGGAAGAGACCGCTGCGAGCGATAAGGCCGCCGATAATGCCACACTAGATATAGTTAGTATTAAGTTCTTGTTTTATGTATTAATGGTGCAATAAAGTAAAAATCTGTATATCTATCTATCTAAATAGTGAGCCTTCATAACTTTATGAACGGTTTTGTTTCCCTTGTCAGCCTGTGATATTCAAACAGCAGTTTCATATCAAATAACAGTGACATTTTTAGGCAGAGTTAGCTGTATTATTATTTCACAGCATTATCTTGCCCCAAACTAAGCAGAGCCTCTGTGATGCGTACCTGCCTAGCAAGAGTAGTAGGCAAGTTTAAATTTACTAGAGTAGCACCCCAAGTAGTAATAAACAAAAGGGACAACACCCCGCAGGCCAGTTTTTAACCCTAACTTTCAATGTACACGTAGGAACTACTGTGGTACTAAGCCTTTCACGTGGGAACCGTTCCAGAAATGTTCGCCTTTTCTTCATTTCACTTGCAGTAAATTGACGAAAATAGAAATCATATCTTACACCTAATAAATGTTTACTTTATTATATAGTTCCAATTTCAGAAGTCCATTAATTACGCGTAAAACAAAGAAAAAGTGACTCTTCTTTCAAGGAACGGTTTATATGTGAAATGGACTATACATAGGTAAGTATTTGTTAGAGTAGCGGCGAGTCCCGGGTCCGCCGAATCCGCGGGCGCGTGTCGCGATGCGGGTGGTCTTCTACGCTCCGCTTATTCCGCTGGACGGAGTTATGCACAGGCTGGCACAGTAATTAAAATAAATACTGATTTCAAACAAAATCATATATTGAAGAAAATTCCCATGGGTGATATTCTGCATGAAAACGCTGTAAATTAAGCACACTGTACATTGTATTAGGATTGCAAAATAAATAAACATGTAAATAAAATAAATAGTTATAAGTTACAGGTTTATTTAAAAATAACATAAACACATTACTTTAATTTTAAAAGAAATACCTAGTTTGGTATTTTAATATTATAAAACAGTTCATAGTCTGCTACAGTTGTCGCTCCCGTACAAAATGCTTAGCCATCAACGAAAGTCCCTCCATTAGGAACAATATTTTTAGTTTCTCACATCACCTTCACTTCAAATAAATAATACTTATATCTGGCGCAGCGCATTAGCATTTCCAGCATTCAGCATCAGCAGACCGGTATTGATATGGATCAGATGAGCAACCTGTAGATTGTTTGCAACAGTCTGCAGTTAAATTAAAGTAAAATTTATTGCATCAAAGAGATGGTAAATAAGGTACCTACATAGGTGGTGTATGTTTAATTATGACACAATGTATTTTTACCGTTTCGGCGTGCAAAATTAGGGTGCAATGACACTTAATTATATGTATAGCTAATAAATCAAATTGAAAACGAATACTTAGTTAATAAGAAAACTGAATAATAAATAAAAATAGAAATTACATAAAATCAAAAAAGTAAAACCAAAATTTGTCGTTTATTTACCTATATTTAAAAAATATTTGTCCATTAGCTCTATTGTTTCAATTGTAATTTTGTTTTTATTATTTGACTGTATTTCTTTGTTAAAAGTTATAATATAACTAAAGACAAATGAATTACAATATATTATGGCATAACACCATCCCTTTGTCTCGCGACGCGACGTGTCACCGGCGCGGGCGCAGACGCAGCTCGCTACACTCCACATTATCACATTGTTTAGTACCGAGGCAGGACAGGTGCTCTGTACTTAGCTGAACTTATCGACCTATTTGTTCATATTGTACGGATGGGATTGGATTTCTGATATCTCCAAAGCATTTATAAAAGTTAGTGATACAGTTTGCTTGCTACTTAATACTATAATATATCTTTCATAATTAAAATATGGTTTAGACGGCGACCAAGACCCGATGTGTACAGATTTATACATTTATTTGTCTCGCGGCGGGAATCGAACCCGCGACCTCCTAAGTCGCAGATGAACCTTTGCCCGCTACGCCACTGATCACTTACAAACATAATCGTTTAGCACCAAATCGCAACATTACATCGCAAGCTAAACCCAAGAATCTATAAATCGCTTATCGATTCAGTAGTATCCAATAATATCAGATAACACAAAAAAGCACCCTCAATAGTGCGGGGACATCTCAAATATCGATTAATATCGTCGGTAAATAAATAACGCGAGATCGGGATCCGAAAATGTCCGAAGTTACGAGGCGGGTGTATCGGCGCATCGGCTGCCATATCGCACGATGCCGAGCCGACCTCGGCTAATCGTAAATCTTGCGCATTTTTGTGCTAAGAATGTCTGGATAAATACGGGTAGAGTTTGTTTGTATGTAAGATTTTAAGTGTTAGAAATGTTAAGCTGCTTGTGAACGGCATAGAATAATTTTTAATATCTGATATCTAGCCATTTTATTTCTAAATATCTTAACGTTAGCTAATCAACATACTCGTAAGTGTTTTAGAATAACAACTCAGTTTATTAGTTAAGTACACTATCTTACTAATACAGTTCTTACTAATTTATCAAAATGTTAAATAATTTCTTATTTCACGATTATCTATTACGATATTGATTTAAATTGATATTAAGCATCAATTTGATTTTTAATAAATTAAAAGCAATAGAACTCGAAGGAATAAGCTAGTAAATAATTCAACTCGCAACCCATAAAAGTATCGACACGTTCGGAATTCGGGATCTAACTCGAGATAAATGGGTCATTCCGCGTATTTTGTTATAAATATCATTTGACAGTTCGCGACGCTAAAATTTAGAGCTATCTTTTAAATTTAGAGCCATCTGTCAGTTTGACGTTTTGTTTGTTATACGTTCTTTGAAAGCTTTGTTGTTCGGTCCAGTTAATAATAGATGGTTTTATTGGATCGTTAAATTAATGTATTTGTGAGATATTTTGGCCGATGTTCGGGTGATTTCAATAGAAGCTTGTTATTTTTTATTGTGGCTGTCGAAAGTCAAACAAACAAAGTGTTAATCATCTCGATGTTTGAATTTAAAGGACTTAACTCTATCTTTATATTTTTATCTAATTGGAAAATCTTGGTACAATTTTGTAAGTAAAAGCTGGTGAAGGAAGTCTCGATATAAAACATTTTATAATTAGCCAATAAAATAAACTTCCTATAAGTTATCAGCACGAGCAATCGAGAGGGTGCAAATAAGGATGCAATATAGAAAAGGATATCATTTGACAACTAATTAATCAGTACAGGAAAAAATAAAACATAAATTCGTTTTCAATCGCCTACAAATTATAATAACCCTCAGGGCTACGTCACTTGCAATGTATTTTTAAAGTTTAACATGTTATGAACCTGAGAATTACATTATTTGTAAATGTTAGCAAAATTTTTATAACGATAAAATCAATGTCATGTAAAATTAACTTATTGATATCTTCTGCATCTATAAATATTTATTTTTTAATAAAATCAATTCAACAAAGGTTGATCTCTAAACTTATTATTACCTACTTCATAGGTAAGATAATGTAGGTATGTCATTTTTATTTCAAATTAAATACATGGAAACATGATCAGTAAAGTTAACTTTACATCGGGCATTCATCGTTCACCTTATTCATTTAATTATATCGCAAAAAAAAATACACCTTATTAAAAAACCTAACAGTATTTGATAAAAATTATGACTTTTTTATTAACAAAATATTTAATCAGGAATAAACATTTACAGCCGGTTTGTTCACTGCTAAGGCTTCCCGAAGGGGAAAACAGACAAGAAAGCGATACGAAAACTCGTTAACAAATCATAGTGAAACGTTTCACCTTCACGACTACTATTATTCTGCGCGCGCTATCTCGTGATCTCGGAGCCCAGTAGCACGGGATAATGTATCGACTACATGACATCACTAAAATAAATTTAGTGCTGCGCTCGACCTGGGGTTAACAACGTAACGTGTACAGCACTATTTCTCGCCGATCTGACTCGATACCGTTTATTTAGTGCATTGTTGTGATCGAGTTTTTGTTGGTAATGAAAGGAGTGATTATTGTTTAGGAATTGTGTATTATTATTATTAGACGGTTGTAGGCAATATTATTTTATGCTATGTAAAGTAATTTACTAAAGGAACAATTTTATTGTCTGGCACTGTTGTGCTTAAATACCTAAAAATAAAAATATATCTGATCCAAAATTTCCAGAAAGTAATTTTTTTAAAATGTTTTACATGAAAATACAAATATTTTACGGGTACATCCTCATAGTAGGTATTAATTTTGCCAACACTTAAATTTAATTTTATAAATTTCGTCAAAGCATTTAGAGTCGGAATCGAGTAGATAAGATCAATTAGTCGAATGCGCTCCGCTGATCTCGACACGTCTCGTGCGATGTTCTGTTATCGCGAGATCGCAAGCACATCACTAGCTATACGGGGAATAGATATACTGATTAAAGTTATTCTATTTATAATAAAAATTCAGGAAATTAAACTAAATATCAAAAATTACCAGGCGATTTTACTTAGACTATGTCAAAACAAAAACCCCCTTTCAAACAGCAAAAACTGAATAGAAATCGGTTTATCCGTTTGCGAGCTACGATGAGACAGACAGACAAACTGACTGGCACTTATTTAAAATATTCATTTAAATATTCTTTTAAAATATTAATACAATATGCTTCATTTCCTAAAAGCCTCATGATGAAGAATTGCTCTTGGCAATGGATGGCTCAATGATCAATGATTTTGAAACTTAAAGACGGCAACTGTGTTTAATAAGAAAGGTACCTGAGTACATTTTAGATCTACCACTACCTATAACGGCTGACTTCAGTTTATAACCGGGATTAAACGTAACAATCGAATCAAAATCGAAACAGCGATTAAAATCAATTTCCTATAATCACTCGAGTCAATAAAATCAAATATAACTAAAAAATCATCACTCGTTACAGCTTTAGGAATACTTTGCCTTAGACATTGTTACGCACTGGGTAGATGCAACGTTGCGTTTATTCTAAAATGAAAAGGTGCAAACCTTTTCTTCATAAGCACTGAAAGAGCTACAATAGTGTTGAATAAAGACATGCTCACTGTTTTTGTACAATGATAGAAGGCCATCATAACTAGATGTAGTTTCTCTTGTAGTCTACTTACCAAATTCGGCGACACAGACCGATGAGTTTTGGTGCGATGTTTCCGTGTTTTATTATTGTAGGCAGCAGGCAGTGTTTTGTCAACTTGTAGGCGGCCTGCCGACTTTGGTGTGTAGACTCTACTAGAACGCATATTGAACCCACAGTGGCAAAAATGCAATCGTTCGAATAGTCTGTATCATCCTCAAAAATAATACCTGTGTTTTATATCGCGATGTTTACGCCCGAGTGCGTAAATTGGCCTAATTGTTCTAAATCTCCATGCATACGCACCATCAAATTTACACGGTAGATCAATTTATTGTTTTATGTGATCTGGTTCAATTGATTGAAAGATCTTTCTACATATTCTTTTGCGAATGTGAACTAGACTGATCCAATTTGAGATTTGTAACAGCTATTAGCTATTACCATCTTTTATGTTATGTTATAAAGTGGTGCTATATTTAATACAAATATAGGATAGGCTTGTTAATTTGGAAATATCAATTCATCTTATAGGCAAAGATCACCCAACAGGAGTCCCAGACAGTTAGGCTAAGGACGCATAAATTAAACATCGTCAATAGAGCGTGGGTCTAAATGGCTCAGGATCTGTCATCATACGACAGGGAGGAAGCCTCTGCCCAGCGTTGGGACGTTTCATGATAATTATAATAGATCTCAATCGTACCTAGCTGGAACTAAACATACAAAAGTCTAGTCACAGGATACTCTGAGGTCACTAGAACCTTTATAACCGACAATTAGACAATGCACAGAAGCGCATTATACTTTTAGGGTTCCTTAAGCAGCAACTAAACTGAACTTAATCTAACTATAAATTATATATAACGAAACCCTGCAGTTATTTTTTCTCGGGTGATATAACCGAGTTTGCTTTAAAGCAATATTTGTGAAAGAAGTAAATAGGTGAAACATCAAGGGCAAGGTTGCTTTTTCACTTTTAACTTAAGAATTTTCACATAACGGTATTGATATTAAATATATATTTATTATGCGAAAGTTTGGATGTTGCGATGTCTGTTTGAATTTCCTCTGATACGCACGTGAAATATAACTTTTTTTCTTATTAGTATTTAGTTTAATTTTATTTACAATCAAAGAATAGAAACAAATTATAACTAGTATTTCCAATTGAAACAGTAGGTCTAACTGCAGACTGTTGCAAACAATATACACGTAGCTCAACTGATCCATATCAATATTAATCGGAAGCGTCCCGAAGACGCTGGCTGCATCTATCCTATCTTTGGTTTAATAATATAAGACTTCTTATTATCGTGTCAGTCATACAGAAATAATGTTTGTTCCCAGTCCTATATTTATACCTACTAATGTATAGACAGAACCCTCACACCCAGCTGCCCTAATCAGGCACACTAAAACGACGTTCCGACCTTCGGTGAACAAAGATGCATTGTACAGTTTGGAACGAATCCAATATTGTTGGATACGACCTCCAAATCACAACCACCGACGAGGACCACCTGATGGAAAACTGTATTCTATTGCGAGACGTGTAAAGATGGTTTTAGACAAACGACTGCCAGTTTCATGCTACTTCCTAGTTCAATACGTAGCTACAAGATGAAAGTATAAGTTTGGTTTCTCGTCAAATTATCTTTGAAAACAATTGATTATGAACGAACATCACGTATTGCATCACGTGGGAGTGGTAAAAGACATGAACATCTTGTCCTAGAATTAGGTACATAATACCCACAATTATTCAAACAGAGGGTAAAAATATAGAGCTCAGACATGCGAAAAGTTGGATGGGTGTTAGTTTGTTAGTTAGTTTGTAGACGACCTATAATGGACTATATGGTTATATCGTTTTGCACCCCCGTGCGTAAATTGGGGTAGTTCCCATCTGATCACGCTGGAACCGATCACGTTGCATCTCATCACGGCTAACGGCGCCATACAGTTTGATCTAATTGTTCTAAATTGCGTGCAAACGGACCAGCAGATTCTAAGGCCTTAGAAAGTTTTAATCGAACGATAATTGCACGAGCTATTCCTGGAAATATCACGTGCAAAGCCGGGTGGTAGCCAACATAGATAGATAATACTTTATTGCACACTTAACTTAGAAATAATTCACAAAAGAATAGTTAAGTATAAGCGACAATTGGCGGTCTTATCGCTCAAGAGCGATGAGACCGCCAATAATAAGAGAGATAAGAGTGCCAACATGTCACCCAATTCGAGTCCGTAAGAAAGGTACAGTGACTTGTAGGTAAGTTTTTGGTCAGTCAAGGTTGAGTTTGTTATGGTACGTCTGTAGTATTGTGGTAGTATGGCTCACCAAACGTGGCGGGGGGCTTATTGTCCGTGGTCAAGAACCATGTACAGTGATTGTTTAATTACTGATCATTGTATCCTAACATAAAATCCACGTCAAGAACATATAAAGAAACTAATATTTTTTTCAGATTTTTGCCTGTTTGCGCTGATATTGCAGGTAGAGTGTGGTACAAAATTAGTAAATCATACAATCATCTAAATGTTCAGATCAAAACAATAATACATTTTTATAAAGCCGGGTACTGACTGATGTTAGGGGGTAATATAACATGTCACACAGCGAATTTAATTTTCTTTATTTAGGACAAAAAAAAACAATTGTACAATGCAGACTTATGAAATAATTAATCGAATGTAACACCGGTCAGGTCAGAACCTGGCTTCAGATTTTCATATCGATCTGTAAATTTTCGCAACTCTAGTATAAAATAATACCTAGGTACTTTTTATACCCTTGCGAATGCCCTCTGATTCATTTGAAAGAAATTCCTGTACAAAATCAGAGGTGTTAACATTCATCGTGCACTTTTGGTTTTATCGACAATGTTCTTTGTCTCAGGTGTTTGACACTTGTCTAATGTGTATTATGTCCTTTGGGGGCTTTCATGCCTTTCATACATACAAATAATTTATTCATACACAC
This sequence comes from Eupithecia inturbata, assembly GCA_963662085.1. Lineage (NCBI taxonomy): Eukaryota > Metazoa > Arthropoda > Insecta > Lepidoptera > Geometridae > Eupithecia > Eupithecia inturbata. The sequence goes on along the minus strand of OY759191.1, from coordinate 1,087,377 downwards.
ATTGTTTGAGGCTGTTTCGGTAATAATTGTCTTGGATTTGGTTGATGTAAATGGCTTTGTTTTTGGGTGGGCTTTGACTCATCACGCAGGTCACTTTTGAATCTTACCATCGTGTTATTCGTGGGTAACCACTGAAGTATTATAGTTACCTACTAGTTAAAACTTTTAAAATCCTTTGCATTTATGAGATTTACAGTAAATCCACAAAAGTCTTGTTAAGGTTACTTACGTCTTGACGCGCCAAACACCGTAAGATTTTTTTTATAGCAAATATTATTAGCACCTGCCGGGGCAGTCGCGGCGTAAGCATCGACCCCTTCTACTCTGCCCACATGACGGAAGAGTTGTCTAACAGAACTTACCAGAGGAAGGGCAGCAGCTTCCTTTTTGTGTATTATTTAACACCTCCACTGCAATCACCTACCACCTTCTAAGCATGGTGATTATGGCAAATAACCTTATTAATTTGACCACAGTTCACAATTCCTCCACATTGTCAGTTGTTGACGTCTAAATTAAAGAACGAAAGAAGTATAAAATTATTAATTAGACACAACACACAAACATACTTTGTTACAGAAATAAAAGACTACTTAGTACTAAATAACACATAGATAGACAAAACACAAGTGAACATTAGGTAGGTACTAACAGAAGCGTTGGGTTGGTACTAAGTAGTCCACTCAGCACTCAGCACTGGACGAAGGGCTTATTTGGGAAGTTGACATTGACCAACTGTGCGAGAGGGTGGGTCGAGCGTGCTTCGCCCTGTGAAGGTTGTCAGAGACATAGGAGACAACCATGATGAGGAGATGCTATTCGCATCTGTGCACTCGCTACTCCAGTATGGCGTAGAGCTGTTCGGCAGAGCCACAGACTGCGAGCGAGTGTTCAGAATGCAGAAAAGAACAGTATGAGTGCCGTGGGTCACACCTGCTCGTCCAATATTTCGCTCTCTGAAGATCATGACGGTCCCTGGTCTGGTCATGTTCCATGCTGCTATGTATGCTCGGAGCCACCTCGCCGAATACTCCAGGTTCGGCGACGGTCACAGGTACCCTATAGGTCACGCGCACAGGCTGAGAGCTGTCCCGCGCGTACGATTTCATGAGACGTCACGAAATCGTCGAAGCTGATGCATGTAATGGGGCCGGCTGTTTATAACCGTCTTCCCCCTGCGATCATCAGTGCGTCTTCTATGCAATCCTTCAAAAGCAAAATAATGTTTTGGCTTATTGAACAATGTTATTATAAATTTGATAAATTATTTGATTTAATTTTATTCTTTTTTTTTTTTTTTATATATAAACATGATATTTTATTAGATGATCCATTTATTATATTTTTTTGCAATACCTATGTATGTATAAATGTATACAATGTAATTCCAAATTAGTATATTAATGAACTGTCCTGTAACCCATAGCGTTATGAATCAATAAACTGAAATGAACTGAACTGAGCTTGTTGCTCTAACTCAAACACTTGGTAGGTTATTTGTGAAAGGGCGCTGGTTTTCAGTCAAATGCTGATGAAGAATCAATCCGTGCCCGTGAGCATACAGATCTAGATAACTAACACTCACTTAGGAGCCCACTAATGGTAACTAAATCTTTATGGATCTAAGAAGGTCTAAGTTTCTTTGTGTAGGTAGACACTCAATGACAGAGACTGATATCCGTAGGTGCGTATATGAATTATCATCCAAGAATGAAAGATAAGAAACAGTTACGCACTTTTCTACGTGTCAACTCTCTCCGATAAATTTTCATTCATACAATATCACACATTGCTTATCTAATCAAATTGACAATAATTCTAGAAGCTCCGGTCCGGTTCCACCAACCAATAAAACTAGGAACCAAACTAATAAATTTATTAACGAATCTATAAACAATCTTTGTCATATTCCATATTGTAGCACGGATAAATCAATTTGAACCTTATGGTTTTAAATTTAAAGAATATCTTATGTTGTGTGGATTTGGGGAACAAAATATTGGTGTGAAGTTAGAAAGCATGGTTTAAAATTGACTTTTGGAGTAAAATATACGTTTTATGATTCAGAAAGCGGTTGGCAAAAAGGGTGTGAGCGACGTTGGTTAGAGATGCCATAAAATTTGCTTTGTATGGTTGTTGACAATCAACTAAAATTTATAATAACCTTATTGATGAAGATTCCATACAGAATAAAAATTAACAACGACTGGACAGATTTGAGTTTATTTTAATTTACGAAAATTACATCCTTTTTTAGGAAGACTCAAAACTCAAAAATTGAATATTCAAGAAAAGAAAAAGAAGGAGCTTTAGGCGGTACGTACAGCCTTCATATTTATCTTCCAATGGCCTATTATCTATGCGGAATGCAAGCGTCTATTGTTTGACATTAGACCAATTCTACGAGATGACAGGAGGGAGAGATGGAATTCTAGTTCAATCACCGTAGCTGAAAGACGTAAAGTCGTAGGAATCATGTAGAAACGGTCTGGCAGTGCGTGTAGTCAGAGGCCTATGTGTGTCTTTCAGAGCACTATTTTCAACTGAAGTTACCCAATCATGCCCATAAGTGACACAAATAAAGTACCTACTCCGTTATATGGGAAATGGAGAAGGCTTTACTTTTGTCGTGTCTCATTAAAAAATTTCATAAAATATTTCTGTTAAATGGTTTTGGCAGATAATAGCTTCGTAAACGGAAGTCTCTAGACAGACAGACAGACGCACTCAAACTAGTTTAACCTCAAATAATTCAAGTATTTTTTTAACATTAATACCTGCTGATCACAACAGTGTAAGACGGATCTAAACTTCAATCCAAATCTGTTAGCTGTTCAACACAATGACCAAACTTATCAAACGAATTGATTACGACCATTAGCTCGTGTTAAGAGCCGAAATATTGGTTACACGTGAAAAATACCCTGATGACAGGAACCATACAAAATAACCACAAAAATCATATTCAAAACCAAGAAAAAACCAACTCTATATCACCAGCACTAAAGTTGGAATTCCATGTTGAATATTCACCCAAAATCGTTCTTAATTAATAGCTGGTCGAAAGGATTGGAAGGTGAACAAATTAGATACATAATATTGAATCTAAAGCAATTTGAATATTTTTTGTTTTCTCTCTTTTGATTTGTCGCTGATTTGTATCGAAACAGACATTTTTTTATTTAAAAATATTGTTACTGCTGTTTCAAATTAATAAACATAAGAAATTACTGTGAATACGTTAATTTCGTAATCTACGTTATATTCAGTTATGAAATAAAAAAGTAGAGATGGACTTCGTCATTTTTTTATTGATTACGATTTTTTTTTACATTTATAGTTTAATTGGATGGATTAGGATACCTACACACAGTTTGATACCAATCATGTCCGAACTGAGATTCGATATGATCCGAGTGTAGATTGTATTGTGGTGCATAAAGGTTTAACATAAATAACTAAACAAATGAAAAGCACCCATTATTCACTAGAAAACCGTAAACTATAAAGCACAAAATCTAATCCTCTCCTATCTCCTAACAATTAGGCCGGGACTACACGGCGCGACACGCCGTGATACGATCGCGTGATTTACGCGGCGCGTCGCGATTTTATCCGCACCGGGTGGTGTGTAATGAGCTTACACTTTACTGATCTATTTTTCGCTAGATAATGCCTTCGTTGGTTTACTGCGTTCTATTTCTTTCACACTTATCTATTTTATAAGAGGTTATCGGTTTAAGGCTTCCATAAGTTTAAGGATTTCGGGTCCGCGTGTTTTTTTCTGTCATTTAAGTAGTAGTACCTAATCTACCAAATATACAGGATTAATATATCAGAGCTCTGAGTTCGGTTTGTCAATAGTATCCAGGCGTCATCGGGACGTTTCACTTTTGTATGGGATTTGCGTAGTTCTATGTCCGCTAGAGCGCTGTACCAAATCCCATACAAAAATGAGACGTCGCGATACTACTCGTATATTCAAACCAAACTAAGGTATCTGGTCACTATTGAGTATTCATTGGGTTTCTTTAGTTTTTTATTCCCCGAAAACAAAACGTACATATGAAATTACACGATAAATATTATTTTGCTAACATAACGTCAAATCTCAAAACATTAGTCATCTATAAACAATAATAGACGAAGTTGGATAGTATAATAAATTGATGTTATCGTGTTGTAAACGTTTGGAAAACTTCTAAAAAAATTATAATTTACGTTTGAAATAAATACGTGACTTCAAATCGTCATACAACATCATAACAGATCATTACATCAAAAATTATCGCTTTACAAAACAATAACATGAAATTCTGACTTATAAATAACATGGAACGTTCATAAAAAAATATGTCACTGTAAGTAACTTTCTATGAAAACAAAGGAATTACACTATGAGGTCACAGAGTAATATTGACGTAAATATAGTCCAAAAGAAAAACAGAGAAGATAGTTCTCGGAATAATTAAGGCAACGCTAACAAAAAATAGACTATAAAAAAAATAAAATTTAAAAGGTTTTTACAAAGAATTTACAAATCGTGATTGTGTTTCTAGGAATTAAAAAATAAAATTGAAATTAAAAGTAGAATCGCATCAAAAATTACTGAAAATGCGCTTCAAAATATTTATTTTGGTTTGGTGCGAGACGAATTAGCTAATATTCTTCAAATGAAAACAAAGCTTTTGAACAGATCAAAAGTTGCTTTGCTAGATCAAAACTTGAAAGATCAGCTATCCCATAGCTTGGTCCTACTTCCCCATCAGACCACACATACAACTGACCGTGTTCATAAACTATTTTTATTAAAGCAGCGTATTAGCATACGATAAAATGGTTATCAAATTACAATGAGCGTACATTTGTTTTATGAAATATGGCTCAGCCGACACGAAAGAGGCGTTTAACTGAACCGTACGAGCGTGATTTGGTAATAAAAGGGTTAGATCGAGTTTCGGTTGGCTATCTTTGGATCTGTTTCATCTAAAGGGTAACAACTGCTGTTTGGGGTTTTTTAATCAGAACGCGAAATGAGTTATACAAAACACTACAAATAGTTGACGATATGAGGACAAAGGTCCGCATTTGGCGTTTCGCCAAGTGTTCGACAAATGTGCAAAAACTGAAGGCCTATTTTAATTCTCCAAAATACACATCCGTTTCTTTCGTTTCGTTTTTTTGTGCAAATTGGTACTCTAATTCGGTGTATTATATTTAAAGTACATCAATAGCCCTAAACGGAACACGAATTTTTGTGTTGGAGCATTAAAATAGGCTTCCTGGTTAGGTCAGCATTGTGTCATTATGATGGAGAGAACTATGCTAGGAATTTATCTACGTGATAGATTCTCTACGTATACGTATACATAAGTTTGCATTTCTTATGAAAAAAGTTGATTCGCCCAATTGTGATGTATGTGTTACTATAGAAGATGTACAGCACGTGTTGATGGAATGTTGCCGGAACGCAAGTGAAAGAACTAAATTGTTTGGTTCCTCCAAGGTGCTCAATGTCGGACATTGCAACGCTATATTGGCGTCGCCTCTGTCGGACAAAGCAGCACAGCTGTATGATCTGGCAGAATGTTGTTTTAAATGAAGAAGTTAATTTTTAAATTTTTTTTTGTTACTTTATCTGGTATTCACCAAGTTTTTGTCGATCTTGTTTTATTAAGTAAATTGTTGTATAAGTAGGTATAATTTATACGCAAGTTTGATATCCTAATAGGGCGATGTGGTCGCTTAGCGACAAAGTTCCATAAAATTAGTATAAAATAAAAAAATTAAAAAAAGACCAGATATCTATCCCAGGGATAGAAACTTGTAATTAAATTCATATAAGGCTATTATAGTGAATTTTATCACCGTATAAAATATTCGTCGAATCAAGCATTTAACACAGTAGTCTTGCAATAAAATACCGAATCTCATACACCATTGACGATTGAAGGTATCGAAGTAATTAGAAACCATCAAACTATAATAAGTATTAATATGTTACGCTTTAGTAATTAAAACGTTGAAATCAGTAGGTACAAGATTAGAAAGTCAGTATCGACTTTCAACTCATCACCACCCAATCTACTCTAAGAAAGTAAATAGCCAAATTAAGAATAAACCAAGCTCGTAAATTTGACCTTTCACGGCCCAAACAAACAATAATTAGTATAAAAAATTTACCCAGCGGGGGCCATATTATGGCCGCGATGGGCCAATGGGCCAGAAATGACCCAATAGTCCCGATGTGGCACCAAAGGCACAAGTATCGACACCGCGGCTAATTGAACCTCTCAATTGAGTACATTAAGCTAAAGGTGATATGCACGCGAGGTTTGTGTCCATTGTCGTACGATAAAATATCGGATGAGACAGTTTTACAAATGTGTCCCTCTAGTCTCAATTATTGAATTTTTCCACAAAAACTTACATGACACGACCAGAAAAAGTTACGAAATGTAACAATGTCACAAATTTATCTACATTATGAGATGATAGCAGATGATTAAAAATCACATGAAATTGTTCGATTTTTCGGTGCAAAAGGTGGACTTGGATTTTGAATTGATGAAATGTTATTAGGTAGTTTTGAATAGATTCACAAAGGTCTAGAAGACACCTTTTTACTTTTGTATTCTCTTCTTTTGACCCGGTTTAACGGATGAGATTTACGAGTATTATGCAACCTGCCACGCCCCTACACGGTGTTGTGGAAACAAACGCAAACAATCACGCCCACGGATCATGTTCTCGTATAAATTTTGTATAATTGTGGTCTCGGCTTTATGTTACAGCTTTCATTAATTGTTTGGGAATCAAATATGGGATATTGTTAGGGTGTGACTTCGCGGAATTTAATTTTTTGTTAATACATAAAAGAATCGCTGAAATTTTATATTATCATCAAATCGTACTAAGCCCACTTCTACAGAAGTTGACTTAGTACGATTTCCACATATACCTCTTTTTATGCCCAGCAGAAATTGGCTGTCATGGAAAGACATGGGAGAGCGCCAAGCTGTTTTATGACAATCAGTGGACAAAAATAGTAAAAATGTCTCTTCATTTCCTTGTACTCTTTAAAATACAACCTGGGTCTCTTCAAGACTAGAGTGAATAGGTGTCATTTAGACCTTCGTGAAACATCGTCCCATCGTCACTTACCATCAGGTGAGATAGTTAGATAATACTTTTATTCATCACCGAGATTGTAGTCAAACAATTTTCTCACTTGTTTATTTTTTTCTCAGGGAAAAAAACAATTTTGAGTTGACTTGACTTTTACTTTGATTTGAGCTAAGTTTAGCTTCGTTCGCAATTTTTAAGCACTGGTGTGAACACAGCTTTACTTGATTTATAACTAACGATTTATTTGAATAACGTTTAATTAGATCTTGAATAATATTTATTTAACATGGTTGTTTTGGTTCTGGTTATTTTAACTTTAATCGTATTTATATAAACGAAAATTAAAGATTCAGAAATAAAATCACGATTATTGGTTGTAGCTATTTTAGGGACATAATGATCGGTGTTTATTTGAAGTGATTTCGTTTAGTTGTGGGTATTAAATTAATCGATATTTTAACCTGTTCTATTGAAAACATTCAGAAAGCTGTCAACACATTAGTATCATAAGTATCATCTAATTTAGTAACCTTAGCAACTGGGTTCTAAGGCCAGGCACCCACTATCCTATAACAATACCCAAAAAGCAGAGTAAAAATACGTAATATGTATCAACTCAAATATAATTTTATTGTTTTCTCTCGCCTGAAATTACAACACAACCGATAGTGAAGTAATTAAACATTTAGATATTTGTCGACCTCTGGCGCGGAGGGCGAAGGTCCGCCTGCGACGCAGGAGGTTACGGGTTCGATTTCCTCCTCGGGACAAATGTTCGTACGATCTGCAGAGATTGGTTCTGGGTGTTCTGGATATTTTCTATGTATAATAAAAAATATATAGTGTAAGCATATCAGTTATTTAGTACCCCTAACACAATCTCTGATTAGCTTGAACTAGATGATGCTGTATGAATGGTCCAACAATAATATTATATTATAGAGAAGCCTGATAGCTTATATAAACAGGGTCACAGAATAAACAATTCTATTGTTAAATGGTCAGTTTACAGGTCAGTAGTACTTTAGTGTAGTCTAGGTGAAAGACACAGTACCAACTCCGATTACTGAATTAGGTACGTAATGAAACGACCGTCTCAGTAGAAGTTATTTCTTTGAAAAATCGCAAACACATTGTATCCAAAACCGTGCGTTCTCGTCAGCGCGATTCAGCCCTCGTCCACTTTTACCGGCGACATCTAGTTATGATTTAAACACTAAAGTAGGTAGCCGCGTATCTACATCTTAAACTTACATTAAACATACCACCCGCCAAGAACGACACTGACAGTTCTTAACTCTACCACCCGCCATGAGGCTTGGATACACAAATTTAGAATAAAACTAGAAAACTTAAACAATACAACAACAAATGTTACTCAACATAAATAGTACTTGAAATAACAAATTGTCAAAAACCGACTGAAGCAGTCACGAACCTAAAGACGAATTTTAAACTTTTATTAAAATTTAATAGGAGTTGTCATATTTTAACAGATTTCATAGAAAAGATAAGAGTTTTTGTTGCTGTAATCACTATACTAATAATTTCGTCATCATCATCATCATAATGTCCGTATACGTCCACTGCTGAAGATAGGCCTCCAAACGACGCCACAAATATCGGTCCTGAGCCGTCTATTACATATACATACGAAAATATTTTATAATACGTAAATACATATACTCGTAATAAAATATATCACATTGTCACCAAAGGATTTTTCTAAATTCCTTTGTTAAAAGTGTGTGAAGTTGAAGATCTATAGCGCCTTTAGAAAAAGTACAACTACGCGCACTACTGAAACCAAATTGCTTTCCGTTCATACTTCTACTAAAGCTCTCTTCCTCAGCAGTCATCACCGCTCTAAGTTCCAAAAACTCTGACATTCGTACATGACCCGGTTTTGCAGCCTTGCACTAAATTATAATACCTAATTATGTTGTCTACTTTTGTCACAATGCTCTTCTCACGATTGTTCTTTTTAGTGTGTAGGCCTTGGGTATTGTTACCTGTTGAACTACCATACGGAACAAAACGCTCTTAGAAACACTAATGTAGTGCGAAATGGGAAAAAAAAATTAAATATTTCTCGACATCCATTCGAAACCAAGAAAGTTGCAGGTTTGATTAGGTACTGTTGTCCATATAAAATTCAAAAGTCAGTATTTCATTTCTTTCTCTAGAATTTTTAAATAACATAAGTAAAATTATAAAATAAGTGATCACTTTGATTTTTTGTTCGCTTATAATAATTTTTTGAGGTAAAGTAAAGAAGTGAACTAGAAACCTTCTCCAAAGATTGCAAATACCTGTATTAGGTCTGGATCATCATCATCATCAACAAGCCTTTAACCCTCCACTGCTGCACATAGTCCTCGTCCAGATGTTTTCTAAGTACCTTAGTAATTATTTTTTTATAATTACGAGCTTTGGTGATATTGATGCTAGGTAACTTTAATTATTAATTAAATTAGATAGATAGATAATACTTTATTGCACACTTAACTAAGAATAATTTACAAAAGAATAATTATGGAATAAGCGACAATTGGCCGTCTTATCGCTCAAAAGCGATCTCTCCCAGACAACCTTGAATGGATAGGATCGTTGTATATTAATGATTCATTAGGTACGTGTACTTGTCCTAGTGTAACACCTGTGTGAAAAATCTGTTTGCTGAGTAATTTCGAATAATAGGCCGTAAACGACAGATTATGTACACGGAAATTAAAATGCAGACGTTATAATAAAAGGTTTTTCAAAATAAATAAGGTATTATTTATGTAGGCTGGAGCTGTCTTTGGGGATTTCTTGACCACGTGATTTAATTTAAAATCAAACGTGACTTTTTTGACAATATTTATATCAAAAGTCATGGTGGTTTTCCTCTAGCTTCCAGGACTCTTGGACACGTTGTTTGAGTTATGCGTCCATTGGATTGCTATCGGAGCACACGGATTAACAAAAAAACCCAAAAGAAAAAATAAACAAAAAACACGTTTGTTGTATCGGAGGCCTCATTAATTTTGATATTTATTTTATTTATATTATTTTTGTCATAGCGGCAAGAGAAATACACAATAGCTGAAAACTTCAACTGTCTACCTCTTACGGTTCATGAGATAGAGCCCTGTGACAGACGGACGGACAGCGGAGGCTTAGTAATTTGGTTCCGTTTTCACCCTTCGGGTACAAAACCCTAAAAATGAAGGCAACTCACTCGCAGTGCCTTCAGTTGTTCCGTGATCATGGCGCATGAAACTGTGCCGATATATTGGAAAGCGTAAAACTCAAATCATAGCATATATCCCGTTGTAAATGACTTTACCGTTAATAACCATGATGGTTTTAAAATATTTAAGTCTTCAGCTCTTCAGAATCAGTTCATTGACTACTCCCACAGATGAGTCATGCCGCGCCATTAGTTAGAACTGCTCGAAGTGTTCCATCCAGGAAGTAGACATTGTGCTCCAACTCGTGTCTATGTAGTTTTATAGTTTTTCGCGCAAGGATTGGAAGATCGGTATAGTTTGGACTTGGGATGATTTTGACTTCTTGGGAATTAACTTCTAGGTATTCTTTAAATGCCTGCCTATTACAACCTAATCTTTGTTTTTTCCTATTAACCGCTCTTCAAAATTCTGGTTAAAGGCACTGTGGAACTCATCTGATTCTTTGACCTTTACATGAACGAAATAATGGTACATTAAGTTTTCGTTTGCCGGTACTCCACCTACGTGGCAGGGCAGTGAGAATAACTAACTGTTAATTAGTTAGCAATAAAGATTATGTATGGGTAAAGTATTTTGTTTTGTCAAGTTAAGTGACATGACTCTGTTCGATGTAGGTAGGGTTAGGCAAAAAAAATGTTTGACTTCGTTTTGTCACGTTTTTTCTTGTGCAAATACGAAACGAATGCAGTACAAAACAGACGACCAAACTGTATCTCCGCTATCGAAGCTTCGATCTAAAATTTGCGAAAGTCCTTAGCTCCAGTGTTGTATAATACAGAGTTCACAAAGGTAATAACGCTAGCAGTAAAGGTATTTACTGTCCGAACGTTATGTTTTACGTATGCGCACGCGCGTGAAATGTAACGGCTTGTGTTTAGAGCTCAATTTCGCACAGCAAATGATCTAAAAGTTACACTTTAGAGCAAAGTTGCTATGACAATAAGCAATAAGAAATGTAAGATAGTACTTACGTTGCCTGGAAGAAATGTATAATAGAAAGTTAGGTATTGTTATATTATTCAACATGAAAATTGAAGTGAAGAGAAATCAATTCACATTTTATTTTTTATTTGAAAATAATTTAAAGTTTCAAATATGTCTTGTCTATCAGATTATTTTGCAAGCCGAAAGAAATAAACGTTATTGATTTCTGAAAGAGAAAAGAAGAAAATAAACCGCCAAGTGCGAGTCGTCTCGCACTTGAGACACAAGACAGACGGACGGACGGACGGACGAGCAGCGGAGGCTTAGTAATAGGTATATAATATTTCATATATAATATTTTAATATATAATATTTCACCCTTCGTTATTTAACCCTGAAAAGAAAGAAAGAGAGAAAATGATTTATTAGACACTACACACAAACAAACTTAGGTACAGAAATAAAAACATTAGTTAAAGGGAACTAAAAGTTGTGAAACTTAATGATGTCCTAAATAGCACATAGTGGAGGTTGAAAACAACCAACAACCGATGTGGCACGGTGGACGAAGGACCGTTTGCGACGGAGGAGTTTGCGGGTTCGGTTCTCGCTTTGGGACAAATGTTTGTACAATCTACAAAGCAAGTATTTGTTCCGAATGTTCTTTGTATTCTATGTGTAATAAAAATATACATATATATATGTATATATATCTATGTAGTGTATTGTATTAAGTATATCAGTCATCTAGTACCCGTAACACAAGCTCTACTTAGCTTGGGGCTAGATGATGCTGTGTGGATTGTTCAGCATTATTTATTTATTTAAATCAATAGTTTTCCACTGCGCAGGCCTCATAGTTTATTTTTATTTTGTCCATAGTTGGCCACCTCTTGCCACTCTTTTAATTAGTGCATAATATATCTTTCTTTAGAGATACCTTGGGTTTTATAGTTTATCAGCTTACGAGAGTTTCATCATCATTCCCAGTCAGATTTACCCACCGCTGGGCATAGGCAGTAGTAGTATAGCTCTGCAGAATGTTGTGTGTGTCATCCACCACGGTCCTGCGCTAACAAAAGGTTTCAGAATTTATATCACAGCCCTGGGTATTGGTTAACCAATACCCAGGGTCCTTCCACGGTTCCCACACGTAAATCAATTTAGGATTTGCAAACTGTGACGAATCTTTGAATCAACATTCGCGCAATCCTTTCTATCTTTGATCGATGATAGGCGAGGAGAAATGGATTTCGGATTTCTAAATAGGAATAATAGAAATTTGTGGGGCGTGCCTTTGATGTCATAATTTGGGAAATAATCCTTTTAGGGCGTGGAAAACGGATTTGGATAAAAAGGGTCTGCACTTTTTATTTTATCCTTGACAATCTCTACATCAGCAATAGCAAGGATATCGTTGGCATGTTTTTTAACCGATTTCGAAAAAAGGAGTTTGTATGTTTTTTTTATGAATGTTCGACAGTAATAATAATGGTGGACCGATTTTGATGATTCTTTTGGTTTTGTTTAGAGAATTACCGGGGTGGTCCCGGGGGATTACTATTTGTCCCGCAAAACTTATAAGCAGTGTAAATATAGAGAATTCAAAGTCGATTTTAATTTTTGTAAAAATCGTCAAATTATTTTAATACCAATAAGGTTTGCCACCGATTATGGGTATAAACTAGCACCTTCTGAATTGTTATTTTTCAACCAATGGTCTTTTGCTTACTACCACGCCAGAGATGTCACAATAAACGAAAAAACACGGCCTCATTTAAAAAAAAATAATGCCCAAAAAATCAAGCCTTTCCTAAAAACATTGTATTGACTTCTCCACTGGTCGATGACGAGAGTTATTATCGTAAATCTAATTCTATAATTAGACAAATTCTCACCACTCGTTGAATCGGCATGATATTGATTGATTGATTCGATCCATTGATTGAGTCTTTGCTCTTTCCTCAATTATTCTCGTTGCATCTCTATGCCTCTATGATAAAAGCTTAACACCGATTTGAGTAGTTAAGATACCTAACAAGATTGCGAGTCTTGTGAGAAACACACGGTCATATATTTTAGACGTGAAAAAGAACAATATACAAGGCTGAAAATATCTAGCCAGACGATCAGTCCAGGACTTACACCCGTAAGTCCGCCTGACAAGAAAGGTTTTAGACACTGGAATTATTTGTATGATCTACAAATATTTGGTCATGTATTACTTGGCTGTCCATGCTTCAGGCCTATTCATATCTACGCGGTATACGCTATCTAGAGCGGTACCGGTAAGTAACGCGAGGTCGGCGGTACTCCGCCGAGTGTTTAATCATTTATTTCAGACATACCTCAGTTTTCATAGACAGTCCTTAAAGCGAGAAACATTTTACAACACACAGAAACCAATTATAATAAATTGTATTAAATTTAAATTTACACAAAATTAAACAGAAAATATGAGCCTTAGTCCAGTGCTGCATGAAGGGGGAGGTTGTGTCCAGCTTTCTTGCAATGACCTGCAGGTAGCTGTTGATGCTGCCGTTCTCTTGCGCAGGATCGCAGCAAACCCGTCGACCCGCACCTCCGCGAACATTTCTGCGCTACAGAAGTGCGGCAGCCCCATTAGCCACCTGAAGGCATTCTTATATTGGACGCGAAGGGCGTTCCAGTTTTTCTGCGTATGCTTGATCCGTTTAGAAAGACGCAGTACGCTTTAATCACTTTAAATTTATTTATTTATTTTATTTTGGTTTATTAGGTACACAAAACACATCACAAGCAATGATAGAGTGACATGGTAAGTAATAGTAGTTATACATAATAACATTTTAATTAACTTATGCATATAAAATTTAAAGATAGCACAATTTTATTTAATCTTATAATTTAATTCAACCTTTGAAGAACAAGATCGAGACAAAAATAAAACAAATATACATACTTTTAGGAATCAAGCGAATTTATTTAAAAAACAATCACAAAGCAACCTTAACGATTTATTAATTATACGCATGAACAAATGAACAACTAGGTAGGTAGAAAACAAAGTAACGTCCGCACAGGGCGAAGTACGCAAGCAAAGTGTGGGCGCGCCGTTGCCAACGCGCTTTATATATCCGACCGGTAGCTTGTTTTTCTAGTGGAGTTGTTCTCTTCCAACAATACTTATTAAATAACAACAAATTTAATAACAACCCGTGTGTTGTTAGTTTCTACTAATTAATGAAAAAAAGAAAATAATTTTAAAAATTAATTTCTATTAATTAAATAATTCAGGAGAGCCTATAATGGAGTCCAGTATGATCTTGTACAGGTAAATTAAATCAAAATATGTGCGACGTATTTCTAAGGTTTGTACATTAAACCTGCACAATCTGTTTTCATAGCTCAAAGTAGAGCGTCCGGTATCGATACATCAATAAACTTAGGCATTTCCTTTGTACTCTTTCTACAGTACAATATGTATTTTATAATTTGGAGACCATATTGGACTGCCATACTCTACGAGGTTTTTCAAAACCGTTCGTAGACCTCAAGATAAAACCAAGAAGTTGATTAGCCTTAGATGTGATCTGTTGGTAGTGAGCTCTAAAAGAGAGTTGACTATCAAACAATATATCAAGATCCTTAGCAGTGTTAGAACGATCGTGAGCATGGCTATCTCTTATATGTTATAATGATCTTGTTATGCTTATTCATGAATGAGATAGTGAAACATTTATCTATATTCAAATACATCTTGTTCGACTCGCATCACACACACAGTATTCAAATCATTCTACAAAGTAATACAATCAGATGACTTGGAAATAACATTGTAAATTTTCAAATCATCTGCATACAAAAGGCAATTCGAGGATAAGCGCGTAATTAAATCATTAATAATAATAACAAAAAGTAGAGGTCCTAAATTGGAACCTTGCGGGACCCCCGAAGAAACTACCACTGGAGAAGAGACAAAACCTTGTAATGCCACCAGCTGACTCCTGTTGTCAAGGTACGAACATATCCAGCAGTACAGATTTCCATGTACACCATATATGAATAGCTTGCGACAGAGAAGTCAGTGATTGACTATGTCAAAAGCCTTAGAGAAATCTGTATAGATAGAGTCAACCTGAACTCCAGGGGCAAAGGCTCGAGAGAGGTAATGCTTATACTCCAGTAGGTTTGTTATCGTAGATCGATTTTTAACAAACCGTGCTGCTTATCTGAAATAATTGGTTTAATCTGATTGTCAAGGTGGACATACACTAAGGACTCGAATAATTTTGCAAAACACGACAATATACTAATAGGTCTATAATTTTCGCAGCAAGACTTATCACCACTTTTATATATAGGGCCTATGTGCGCAGTTTTCCATTGATTTGGGAAGTTACCTAATTTAAGGGATTAATTAAATAAAGGAAAAGGAGTAGAGAGCTCTTTTCCGCAGGATTTAATAAAAGATAGAGGGATTTGATCAGGTCCTGCACCTTTATTTCCGTCTAGACGCTTAATTTTTATCTGAATTTCGATCTCTTCTATAGTAACTTGCGCCAGCAAAGAAGAAGAAATCACGAGCGAAATCCGAACGAACTGTACCGACGACGCAGCTCTGGGTACCGAATACCCTGAGAAGGTCTAAATAGGTCAACATAGGTCTAAACTTAGTATTCATAACACAAGCTCTACTTACTTAGGAGCTAGGTAGATTACAAATTTCTAGATTATCTTTTTTCTTATTTGGAAAAAAGAAAGAAAATAAATTTTATTGGCCCCACAACACACAACACGACACATTACAATAATATACAGATACAAGAAACACATAACATATATTTGACGCTTCTTACTTGCGATTATATTTTTCAGTAAATAAATCAATATCGTCCATGTTCTTAAAGCGGTAATAAAACCAAGATGTTGTTAAAATTTGTAAGGCACGTCCGGAAAACTGTCCCGTATGTTTTCCTCTGAAGGTACAAAAGTTGCAACTCCGAACAACCGAGTAAGCACCACTAATTGGATCAAATCAAATAGTAATTATACCAGACCAGAACTTACAGATCTCAGCTCTCGTAAGCCGTTTTGTGAATTGCAGGTCTCATTGCCTGGATGATTGTGAGTTTTAATATTGTTGGGCTACTGGGTAAGGCTGTGTGCATTCTGATATTTAAAATAAAGTAAGAAGAAGTACAATCTTAGCTCTAAAATTTTAAAAAATAGGAAATTTAGGTAATTAAACAGAAAAATCCAATTACTGTTGAAAGATTAACTTCATCAAGAGTGTTCTTTACGTAGTATGAGTTTAAATAAACCGTTAAGTGCGAGTCGACTTGCTCACGAAGGGCTCCGTACTTACCGTAAAAATCAGGCCACTTTTTCAAAGAACATCAAATCACCAATTTACTTGTTTTAAGTATTCAATCCCTTTTAAATATTCAACTTTATTACATTTTTAGTATTTGTTGTTATTACAGTTGAAATGTTACTTATTTATAGAAACTTTCATTTATCTACCAATTGTGGCCTTGACAAACGAAGAGCAAAATTGTCCAAAAAAATCACGTTTTTTGTAAGCACCCCTTTAATTTGGATATTTTTTTATTTATATTTTGTTATACCGGCAAGATAAATACACATTCTCTGAAAATTTCAACTATCTACCTCTTACGATTCATGTGATAGAGCCCTGTGACAGACGGACGGACGGACAGCGGAGGCTTAGTAAAAGGGTTCCGTTTTCACCCTTCGGGTACGGAACCCTAAAAAGAGTAATTCCCGGTCGGTAACACCCTGTCATCAACACTGTTGATGACTACAATAAAAACTTGCACTCGTTCACAGTGTTGACGAACGCAACTTTTTATTTCCCGATCGTACCCCCCATCTATTAGGACAAGAATTTTAATAATAGGGTAACTGTATTATTTAAATGTTTACTTACTACTTTCGAAGCAAAAATCGAACTAAGAAAGTCTCCCTATAAGTTATTAAAATTCTTGTTAATGTTTTTCAATTTGTAGAATATAATTTGATGGCTTGAACTTGACTCACTTTTACGGCAGTTAAGTATGGCGGTGCCGCGCTGCCCGCGCCGCCGCCGGTAATAACAATAGATACCTGGTCTACGCACACAGTTCACTCACAGTTCAGTTAATCACCCGAAATCTTTCGAAAACTAGAAGCGAGAACGTATAAAACTATTGGATCGCCGTCATACTACGAAAAAAGTATTTCGCCTTACTTTCCAGCATGGGCGCCAAAGCAGCTAAAGCAGCAAGGAGCTAAATGTAAGGAAGGAAATAAACTTTTATATGCAGTTTAAACAAAACGAACTCCCTCCTCCTCTTAGCCTCTTAGCTGTTACACGAAAATCGGTGCTGATGTTTTTCCAAAGGAAAATCGTCGGAGGGTTAGACTTTTTTTTCAAATAAGCTTGCAAGTAATCTTTTTTTTTAAATCACTAGTTGCAATGTACGCTCAGCTTTAGGATTCAACAGTAGCCGCAATTAGTTTTGGAGATCGTTACACAAATCGCTTTTCAAATCCGATCGTTATTGGGTTCCGTCTAAATTGAAACACACACAAATAAAATAAATAAATTGAAACGTCATAGAAATCAAACAAAAAGGCGGCTCAATGAAAGCTTTTAATCTTGTTCGTTATCGTTCATTGCGCGTACGCATGTTATAAATACAAAGCATTGAGTATAAAGAAGTAAGAAGTTCATACATACGTTAAGAAAAATCATCTTTATTATCAAAGCGATCATCATCATCATCAACCTTCAGTCCACTGCTGGACATATGCCTCCCCTAATAAGCGCCATAGCGCCCTGGCTTCAGCTTGCAGCTTCCAGCATCTGTCTGCGGTCTTTCGCAGGTCGTCATCCCACCTGGCCAGAATGTCCTCCACTACGTTTACCGAGTCGCGGTCTCCACTCAAGAACACCTATACTTCAGCGGTAATCGGTTCCCGACAAAACCGCTATCCATACAACCATGGTTCTTGCTCAGTTAATCATAATTACGGTGGTACAGGTGTGAACATCGATTCGGTAGCCCGGTGTATAGCTAATTAGTACTTGTACCTATCACAAGAATTAGTAAGTGGTAAGGGATATACAATGGACTTGACTTTGATTGGTCGTATTATAGAGTTCTGGTTTTTGGAGGGAAACTACTGTATTTCCCTTCAAAAACCAGGCCTCGAGTTTTAATAGTATAAAGAAATAAATAAAATAACCTAAATTCACTGACCAAACTACAGTAGGTACATTTATTTTGCGGTAAGAGCTATACGTAAATAGCTATACATAAAACTTCTTTTTTTATTTTTTTTTTCATAAAACTAATTTTTTCAGCAACCAATTTGCTGGTCAGGTTGTCCTTCGACTTGTTTCCTCCACTCATCTCCGTCACGAGCGAATCTCCTCCATTCTTTTGGCAGGTTATCTTCCCATCTCTTGATTCGACGTCCCTTTCGTCTTTTTCCATTCCTAGAATACCAAACCAACCCATAACATATTTCGTCCACTTTTTCCTATTCGTTCTCATAATAAGTTTGAATAACAAGCTCCACGTAAATCTACGTAGTGCCGATATAACGTCTCTTTAATGTCTCCCTAAATTATATACAACGAAAAAAAAACAACACAAACGTAAGTAACGTTTGTGTTGTTTTTTTTTTCGTTGTATATAATTATAAAAAGTTTGGTATTGAAAAACGTCGAAAATCATGGTGTTTTCAATATTCCTCGGAAAGGGGCCAGTATGCAATTAACGTATGAACAGCACAATAGATATATCTCTGTTTATATCACAGATGCTCTGGCCGTTTTATCGCTCATCTCGATAAAACAAACCGTTAAACCATCCCCGTAGCATCCCGGGAATCCAACCCGCATCTGATTCATATCAAACGTTTAGCTCGTGTCGACGCATACGTATCAGAAATCATAAAAAACTCCTATCATGTGTGTCTCAGGGCCGAGGACCTTATTCCGAACATGATAGATATTTATTATCTAATGCTCAAAAAGACGAAAAGGTGAGGTGACCATTCTAAACAGACTTTTATCGAATGGCCTTTTAGCCATAAATATTATCGAATACAAAGACAATATTTTGCTTTATTATTAGTATTATTTAACGGGTATATATCGTAATAATACTAATAATAATGTGTTCAGATCGCGTTTGTTTAAAAATATTTAATACTTTGCTTTAAAACATGTCCAAGAAGTTACACTGCAACAAAATTATTTATAACTTTATGCACTGAATATTAAAACCACAACATGTAGGTATATAATAAAGTAACACCGTAAATCTAATTTGAATTAGTATACCTGAGCACTGGAACTAATTTATGCAAATGTTGGTTTACATCTAACAAATTACTTAATTGCTGGTCAGAAGCAAATAAAAAGAATAAACTTTTTCGAATATATCACAATATGAAGAAAAAACTTGGAAATAAAAAGGTAGGTAGGTCATAATGTCAGACGAAGATTCTTCAACGCAATACACAATTCAGATGTACCTTGATACTAAAATGCAACTGAGATGTTATAGAATACCTGCTTTGTAGATGTTATATAATACCTAGATTGTAAAGGAAGAGTTTTGAAACGTAACCCTTAGGACCGGTAGGGGGGAGGTCCATTCGACTTATAAACCGGTCCAATATCTTGTATAAATAATATCGAATAAGTTATCCCTAATATCAATTTATTTCACGAACACCCAGAATAGAACCTTCAAGGTGTGAAACATTGCCCAAAGCACACAACGGCAACAGACAGTTACAGATTACCACCCTTTATTATAATCATATTAAGATATCATCTATTCGACAAAAAGTCACCTTTTCTCTGCGTTTAATCCTTTCATTCACTCGTTGAGAATAGCTACCCGTTATTGGACATTTAAATAAAGACGTCAAAAATATAAAAAGCAAGGGAGTTTCAATCAAAAGGCAACGCTATCGTGGCAAGGTAGAGTTGAGATTGATTTAAGCCTGTGTTTACTATTAAAGTCGTATGAAAGGATATTTATTTGCGTTAAGAACAATAGTACATTATGGAGGGAAGTTACTTGTTCTGGAACAGTGCGAGCAGAATATGGTAGCTTTGAAGTTGAAAATTTGATAGAAATCGTATTAAGTAGGTAGGTACTTTGAAAAGACTCAAAACTAGTAAAATAGTATACTAAATAAATTATAAATAATACTGGACATTTTAGACAGCATCTTAAAGGCCAAAAGTAAACTGAGCTTGATAGATAGTATTTAAAAAAAATTTACATCGCAACTTATAAACATTATTTTTTTATTAAACAAACTTTAGTGATTGTTTCATCTCCATCCAATAAGTTAAGGGGCATCCATTAATGAGGTGACTTTGGCGATTACGGACCCCCCCCCCCTCACCCCTGGTGCCATGTCATGAGATTTTGCCAGAACCTTATCAAATATCAAACCAATTTATTTCCTATAGACCTTACAGGACTCTTGGACACGTCACAAAACTCAAATCAGATACATAAGTAAAACTAGGAAATAAAGTGATCACTATGATTTTTGTTTACTTCAAATTGTTTAAGGTAAAGTAAAAGAGCGAATAAGAAACCTTCACCTTGTTAGGTTGTTAACAAGGTCAAGGTGTTTTTTCGAGTTGGAGCAAAACTCGTCCCAAGCTTTTTTCTCCTCTAGAGATAATCTGATATTTTGTAGTAAGCCTTTTTACAAAGGATAATTATGTTTGACAATTTGTTTCAATTTATTTATTGATAACAATATAAAATTTATTGATAAGTAAGTCAGGGTGTTTGGTACATCGTTTGCCAAATTGAAATTAGGGGTGAAGGGGGTTTTAGCTACCCTCTCAACCCCCTAAAAAAATTCCTGGCCTCACGGAAGATTTTATGTCGATTTTTTAAATTTCTATTCGAAATTTACAAAAGTCTGCATTCAAACTTGAATAAAAACAAAAATATGCGGCGTAGCTTCCAAATTTTTTTTTTGTATAAAGCCATAAAATTTTAAAATTTAGTTTTAATTAAATGTTCAGGTTTTTTAAAATCAATATACCTTCGTTTGACCATAATCTGACCTGATGGTAAGAGACGATGTGGCAGACGATGTCGCAGACGATGAACCACGAAGGCTTAGGTATCCTACTCACACTTGTTTTGAGGATACCCGGGTTGAAATTGACCAACTGGTTTTATAGGCATACCTAATCCCTAGTCTCTCAAGTCCCAACAATAAGTTGTTACCTATAAAATAATAATTAGGTAATCCATCCTGCTAACTGTTCTTATAATTATCGTGAACAAAGGTTCGAGATAATATCTCTGGCTCGAGTAGATTGCACCCGATAATGATCAACTTAACACATTTCAGTATCATTTCCTACATATAAATTGTTTCTGATATTATTATCAGCTTATAATTGTAAAACTTAAAGGCAGGAATAAGTTTCCATTTTGCAAAAAATAAATATTTGATTATCGCAGGACAGATGCTGGTGGTGATCTTTATTGTTGGACGCCAGACCCACTTCAGAGTTGATGCGCAAATATGTTGACAATATTAAAACCAAAATAGGTACTTATAAAGAACAATTCTACCACCGAAATGCGATCCCCACCCAACCCGCATGCCCAGCGTGGGGACTATGGGCATTATCCCCCGTAAGATAAAAGCCAACAAGGCGCTTATCAGGGGGAGGCCTGGGTCCAGCAGTGGACCAATATTGGCTGTTAAGAAGGTGGAGGTAGGTATTTATACGATGCTTACGATATGAAATCATATCGACGACGAGTAAAAGGCAATTTGATTTAACCACCATTTTGGTAACTTTACAGTAGCACCAAATATTGTTTTACTTTTCGAAAAAAAAATACATTACTCCTAAAGTACCAGTTGAAAACTAGACCCTGATTTATGTTGCAGTCATTTTGCCCTGGCAAAATGACTTAAATGACATGGGAATGCCTTTAGAGCTGAAACTGGGTAGAAAGGTTTAAATTCCCGAATTATGATAAACTGATTTAGGAAGTATACTTCAAAGGCAAAAGAGACACAGGTTAAGTAATGGAAAAATGATTGAAAGTTTTGTATTTTTTTTTGTATTTAAATGACTAAGTTACTAAAAACAAATCATAATCCATTAATTTTAGCTTTTTTGTGCTTTATGAACTTATAGCAACTTTAGCTCTGTTCTTGTGTCTTGTGATTTGTTCTCAAGTAATATTTTTTAGTAAATGCAATTCTCCCAGAATATATTAGCACTGTAGGATGTAGGTAGTGTAGGTACATAAGTACAAAGTAGTTCATCCTTGCAGACTGCACGATTTATTAAGGTCAAAGATTTTTTACAAGAATAATTGAAAACGGCTGCATGCTGGGATGAATTAAGATTTTTTGCGACTCGAAAATCATGCGCTTTTGTGTTGAGAGCAAAAAGTACTTTAATTAGAAAAAAGTGTATATGTAGATTAATGGATTCTGTTTTGATGAAGATTTAAAGGTGAAACTAAATTACCTACGTGTTTTGTGTAGAGTGACTTGTGGATGACATTTTGTGGAGGTAATAATTTTGAGGAGGTAATCAGTTGGTCCTTTGGGTATTAGATGAGATAGGAATGATCCATTCAAATCATTTGATCTGTGAAGTTTTGGGTAAGTTCTACTGGCTGGTGTGGCCACAGTAACGAGCGGGATGTTGTAGCGTTTAGACGTATTGCAGGTGTGGGGAACCATGGACGAGGACTTGTTATTTTTACTACACAGTTCGATCCTGAGATGGGAACTGTTGAACGCAAGAAATGGTGTGCGCGAAATAAATAAAGTTGAAAACAAATTATATATATTTGTATAAGTCATTAGGTTGGATGGATGTTTAGATGTTTGTTGGATGGATGTGAAGAGTTATCTTCACGCCAAAACTACTGAACGGATCGGGCTGAAACTTGAGAGTTCTTGGCCTGAATCTACATACCTTATCGTACTTTACTCCTGATTAAAATATAAATAATATGCTAAATGATTAACGCTGTTTTGAAGAGGCGCGCGGCAAGACCCAATAGTTTTGATAGATACCCCCCACCCGCTCATTAGGTTGCTTGTTGACTAGGACGTTAAAAACTACGCTTGCCGCTCAAGCCCGTCGCGCTAGGCGCCCGCCTTTGTCGCTTTAGTATGAACGCGAATGGCGGTTTCATATGTTTGGTACTTCGCGCCCGCCGTCGCAGCAAGCCTGCAGTATGGTTGAAGCCAGTTTTTTTAGTTAGCGCCTAAATCTGTAGTAGATAGTAGATGAGTTTTTAGTTAGTATATAAAATGCTTTTAGTAGTACCTAAGCAAAGGGCTGTCGGTTGGAATGTTAGTACCTACATAGTGGGGTTAAAACATTAGATGCACTTGACAAAAACATTATCAACTGCAGCAGACATCTCGGAAGCTTTCGAAAATTACGTATCTTTTTATCTTCATTCTTATATCTAAGTCTACATTGAATAGCGAAGGTGCGGGAACAGGGAAGCCCATAATTGGTGTTAAATCAACAACGGCTAAATCCTGCGTGAATAGAATCTGCGAATCGCAGATGACCGCGGGTTTGCCGGAGATGCTATCGGTGAACACCTAGCGCTGGCCTCGAGGATCGAAGATTACAGTTTGGATGTGGCGATTTAGTAAGCTAGTCTTCGGAAATAAACTTGGTTCTCGTATATAACTAACTAAAGTTTATACTTTTGTAAGCTAGGAACTTAGAGAGACATCTGCGTATCAAAGTCAAATGTCCCGCTCGGGGATCTTAATTTTTTTCGTCTTTATTTCATCACATTCAGTAGATATTCAACAATACCTAAGCTTTGTTGTTGGAATGACTTGATTGATAATTTTGATGTTCCAACAAGGTTTTCAGGGTTTTGCTTCACGGGTACCTAAACTTAAGATTTTAACAAGTTGAAGATGTTTTCCTAGCCGAATTTCGGCCACGGCGGCGGCGGCCAATCTCAACGGAGACTAGCCAGGTGCGCAGGGCATATAACAGTGCACAGGTGAGCGCAAGTACATATAAACCCTCTATTCTCTCACTCTCGTAATCCGATGGGACGGCAGACCGACACGACTGGTGAGAGGTCGGGCGCAGGACCAACGGCTTTAACGTTCTTTCCGCGGCATGGAATGTAACACCGCTAACTTTTTCCGGGCTGCTTTTGTGCACAAACAAGTTCGTAAATCAAAAATCCGAAAACCTATCAAATCTTTGAAAACCAAAATGCGTCCTCTATTCCCGCCTCCACGTCCCCTCGGAATTTCCCGGTGAATCGGCGCGGGGCGGCGCGGGCGCACGTAATTGCGGCTTATCGACCATTGTTCCGCTAAGCAGCACAAGGCTGGACGGCTGGACGGAGCGTCTGTCTGTATGTATGCATCACTAGACGTACTCACTAGCTAGTGTACGTTTGATTGCCTTATCTTAAAATAAATAATGCCGGACAATCCACATAGCATCGTCTAGCCCCTGAGTAAGCCGAGCTAGACACCTTTTGAAGACGAAATTGTACGGTGATTGTCCCTAAGGTCTTACGGACTTCTTTCTTAAGGACTTTTTAGGTAAATGGCTTGACGTGTGAGCGTCTGCCTCACTAGGAGCAGCTGGTGTAGATATGGATGCGGTTTGACCGGTTGATGGTCTCTCCTTATTAGTTACCTTTTGAGAGGATGAATTCATTGATCATACTTAACATTTTCATCTAAGAGTCGTTAACCTAGACTTCAGAAGGTATTCGTAGTTTTTTGCACCAATAATCAGAAAAAGGTCAAAGTGGATAGCTAAGGAGCAAAAGGCTGGACGGCTGGACGGAGCTGTGCATCACCATAGGAGCAGCTGTAGCTGGTGTTTGGACATGGCTTGATTGTCATCCTTTATTAATCGATGAAAAAAAAGCGAAATTATTGTGTAATGCGGTGTTTGGATCTCGGATACTTCTTCACGCCAAAAACGAAATTGATTCTTTTAGGATAAAATTGATTTGCTTAGACCTGGTTCTTGACCTGGAACAACAAACTTAAGCCATTTTTATCCAGGAAAAACGCGTGAAAGTCGCGGCTAAAGCCACCTTTTCTTACTTATTTTTTAACTTATTTTTTACAAAATGTGATGAGAAATCTAACGCATTTTAAAGTTTTGGGATTTTGTTAAAATAATTAATTATTATAAATCGGGTGTTTATCGCGTACCTTGTGAGTTGTTTTACTTTTTCTGCTACGTTTCCATCGCGTTACAGAGATCGTTGTCACGGGCCGACAAGGTACAGATAAATACCCGCTAAATAATAATTAATCATAAAAAGCAACGGCTTTGATCTCATTTGAAAAAAAATATTAAACAATAAAGCAGCGACGGTAAAAAAAAATCTCAAGATTAATGCAAATCTTTTTTACATGTAATCAACAAAAACTACCTCAATGCATCTGAAGCTCAAATAAACAATTTAAACTTTACTTTTTCGGTATTAAGTATCCTTTGTTTACACACGCATTATACAAATTACAATTACCAACAATAAAATGAGTAATTAAATATAAACAATATGGCGACAAAAAGCAATGCCTAAACACGGCCTTGGCTGTCCTTTCCCGTCGGCTCGTCGACAATAATCAATAAACTGCATACGAATGCATGTAATCGATTGTATTGTTTTAGCAGGAGAGGTATAGTGCTGGTATAGAGGCGAAACTCTAAAAGAAAATACTCTAAGTCAGAAGAAAAAATTACCCATGGGAACCGTAGGATCTTTGCATGTGATAAATGTGAAGCCTAGGTTTGTCATCACTCGACCAACAACATGTGAGCTAACTGGTTAATTTAACTAGTTTCAAAATGTTTCTAGGCAATAATTAGAATTACCTGTATTTGTAGCATGTAGTGTAAAACGCAATCTCTGCCCAGTCTTAGCGGTGCGACGACGACAGACATTAATTTGATAAATCAGTGGTTCTTATCATTTATTTATTGTTCCAGGTGCTGCAGACAACTGCTGAATTGAAAACCCCTGCAATACGGCATTACATCTCTATGTTCCCGAAATTCATACATTCAAGAATTTAATAATTTTGCTTCTTTATGTTTTGACTGACCAATGCAGGTTACACATCTACAACGCATTAGTTCCTGTGACGCATGAGGGCCGTTCCATTGTCAAGTTTTTTCCACATTTCCACAGAGAAGGGCCTGTGAACTATGGCGGCACAAGGTCGTCCCTCGCCTCACGAGTTATTACCTATTCTTAGGCCTAAACTAACGAAAATTATCTTTAACATTAACGAGATAAAATAAGCCACAATACTGGCTTAATAACTAATCATATCGAAGACCCTTTTTGGACTGAAGGAACCTTCGATTAGTGTTTCGTGCCTGTACTTTGACCGGTAATGTCTCCAAAACGACATCATATCTACACGTATTCAGTAGGTACAGTGACTGCCTGGTTCAAGAGATTCCATCAGCTGCCTATACCATTAGATCTATCTCGGTGAGTTCTACATATTTGTGGAAACAAACCAATATGTTGTTTATTTATTGGAGATGAGCAGCTCTTATGATCTGCGTTTAAGTAACCACGCGCCGTATGCCGCTCGGGATGGGGTGCAATCAACTTTTATCAGGGGTCAAGTCAAGAAACCTTTTCTCGAACCATTTGTTGGCACTTTTTAGATTACATTTTGATTTTACATTTTGACGACCTCTGTGGCGCAGCGAGCAAAGGTCCACCTGCGACGCATGAGGTTGCGGGTTCGATTCCCGCCTCGGGATAATTTTTTGTTGTTTTTGGTGTTTTTAAAAAATAAATTATGTATTAAGTACGTCAGTTATGCAGGACCAAGCTCTCTCTAGGAGCACAAGCTATCCTTACTTAGGCGCTGGATGATGCTGTGTGGATTGTCCAGCTTTATTACGGTTATTTCTTGTTTTTAATGCCGCTTGCTTTTTGCTACGACTTTTAGTGCGTTCAGTCGGAATCGGAGAGTTGAGGGAATTTTCAGAGCTCATTCGTGCTACTTTTGAATGATATTTGATACAGTGCCTCTGTCGTGCTTATTCAGAAGTTTCTATTCTGTTTCCATTCTGGACTTTAATGCCACTACAAAATAAGCCCAAATCTAACAAAAAGCCCTTATTTTGGAAAACCGGCCCTATTGTAGTCAATAGGGGAGGCCTATGTCCAGCAGTGGACTAATTTGAGTTGATGATGATGATTTTGTAAAACTATTTGAATGGATTATGTTTACCATTACCTATAGCTAACCTCCCAAAATATTATCCTCATGACTTAACAAACATTTATACGGGTTTGTGATCTTCAAATTAAATCAATATTTAATACATCGTCCAGTCATGGTTGTTATTGATTTCGTTTTTGTTACACTCAGAACTAAAACTCACATGTGCGCGTTGGTATGTAGGTAGGTAGGTACCTACCGTCTAGGCGTCCGCGTCATCGCGTGTTTAACCGCTGATTATGCGGCCCCGGGTTCAAATCCCGGGTCGGGTCATAAATTGTTATTGCGATTTTTCCAGCTATCTTTTTTTTATTATTGAATTGTAATTTTCTTTGTCAATAAAGGCTTACCCCTTTTGACAAAGAAAATTACAATCAAATAATAAAACAAATTAGAACTAGTATTTACAATTGAAACAATTAAGCTAACTGCAGACTGTTGCAAACAATCTACAGGTAGCTCAACTGATCCATATCAATAAGTCAGTCGTAAGCATCCCCAAGACGCTGGCTGCATTGCCCCGCTGTATGGAAATGCTGATGCGCTGCGCCAGATACCCACCAGCTCTCGGGTCACGCGTCGCATCGACCAGAAGCTCAGATAACTTTTTAAAAATCCAAAGAGTCTCGGACCTCGGGTCTCGATCCCAAAAGGAGCAAATGTGATAAAATTATAGCAATATAGCAATAAAATTACCCAGTAGCAGCAGGCGCATGCGCCCTATTTATTCGTCCAGAGGAACTAGGGTTCATCATATCAGCCCACACACACGTCCACTGCTGAACATAGGCCTCCCCTAAACGACGCCACATGTAGCGCTCCTGAGCCGCCTCCGTCCATACCCTGCGACCGCTACAATGTGGTCGGTCCGAGTAAATGATCTATATCTAGATCTAACTAGGAGAGTAAAACCCTCCTAGATTTTGCCATAATCACCATGCTTGGCAGGCGAATTGATGATCGCAGTGTATGTGTTAAAAAAACTAATGTTATGATAGAAAAATGTACCAGTTCTCTTCCCTATTCTAATTAATAGAGCGATGTGGCCTGCCCGTGGCTCCACTCGGTTATTATACAGACAGTTTCCTTGTACTGAGCACTTTGTATATGTAATAAATGTCTGCTTGTAATGGCGAGGGGAAAAGTGTTTGGCAGGAATTTGATGAAGAGTTATGGGAGCCAATGTAAGTTTCAGTTTTGGGGTTTTAAATGTAGCATCGTAACCGTAGCTAAACTTTTAAGTTTAGTATCATTATCATCATCAACCTATCTTAGTCCACTGCTGGACATAGGCCTCTCCCGATGAGTGCCATAGTGTCCTGTCTTCAACTTGCCGCATCCAGCATCTGCCAGCAGAAGTTTAGTATAAATTCTCACAATTCTTCAGATCATCTTCATCTCAACTCTAACCAAAACTATTCAGGCGGCGCGAACTGTTTTACGTCTCAGGCGAACCTTCGCCAATAGCGCCATTGATGTCATAAATAATTACAATACCATGATAAAAGAAAAACAAAATCCGTTTCCATTAACCATTAACCTCCATTAACCTTTGCGGCTTAATCCTACTCGTAGTTTGATAAATCCTTTTTTTGTGAGCCATTATGTTCCACTAGGTGGACAATCTGGGCAAGGCCTCCTTTAATTTTTCATGATTTGTTAATATTTACTTTAAATTAAATGGGACATAAATATATTTACACCAGAGAAAATTACAATAACAGAATAAAACAAATACAACTAGTATTTACACTTATATCTATTTAATAAACATCTAAGCCGTCACCAGAAAGCAGTGTGCCCAGAATGCTGGCAGCATTGCCACGTTGAATGGCAATGCTAATTTGTTGACCGAAGTAGAAGCCAGCATTCCGATCACCTGTAGTTTCTATGAGAAGTTTGGTAAGACTTTATAAATGGTGTGTGCCCCAGGACCCCAAGGACCAAACGTTTTCCATACTAGCTCACATAGTGGCTCATCCCACAGTCTCTGAGAAGAAAGGACTTTGGGCAGATTCTGATCAGGACAGGCTGTTTTCCATGAGTCTAAAGCTATGCCATATTAGCCAAAATGACCGGACCTTTAGTACCATGTACTGAAGATAAAAAAGCTGGGAGTGAAACACTAGAAAGTATGCGGAAATTAAATTGAATATATTGTTTACAGTTCACAAAACAAAGAAAATAGCAAATAAAAAAATTAACAGTTGAGCTAATTGCAGACCGTTGAATACAATTTTGAGGTAGCTTAACTGATCCAAATCACCAGCCGGAAGGACCACACAATTAATTAAATTAAATGTATGTATGACATGTGTGTATGATGTGTACCTATAATGAGCCTGTCTGTACCAGGTCTTCATTTCCGCGCTCGCCTGTACCGTCTAACCTCGGATCAGGTTACCGATTCACAGCCGTTCTAATCGGTTTTTATCGATATCGATGAACATCGCCCACTCTATCGAATATCGATGTTATGACATGTGACGACGATCTTGTCAGCTTGTCATCCTTTCGGTTTCTCGGGTTCCAGTAGGCTGTTTTATTTTATCGATTTGACCTAAACGGTTGTTTATTTTTAACGTAGAGATATCTATTTACTGATATTCAGATGATCTCATACTGTTGGAAATTGACTCTTTCCAATATAAGTTCAGAAAATTTTGGAAAACAAGGATGATGGGATACCAACTCAGATTATTTTTTAAAGGTTTTCCATTTAATTTTTTTTCTACAAAACCGGCCTTCTCAACACATTTATTTTTAATTAAGCTTTTATTTACATATTAATGTAAATAAAAGCTTACAAGAAAATATGCAGCAAAAAATATATTGCATGCGTCTTATTTTCTTAAAAAATACACTAGTTGTAAAAACACAACTATAAAAAAACACTACTTATCAACGTATCACGGGACAGGGAAAGCTGGGAAAAAGGGAGGGAAGCCTTTGCCCTGCGGTGGGACAACATATACAGGTGAGTTTATTTCTATTTCTGGTATATAGACTCCCGTCGCGTCAACCCATAATGAAGAAATTCAGATACCCATAACCCACAAAATAATAACTAGGAAAATAACCCAAAATAAAATCACAGTACCCAAGTTCAATAACTTCTATGGACGAAGAACTATAGAATTTATGATACCCATTATTGTAAACGCTTTGCCACAGAACATCAAAGAAAAACTTAATGATAAAAACTATAGACGTATGCGAACAGCTGCAGAGTGACTAGGAGGTAACTTTCTACCCCCTGGTTTAGTTGGTGACGCAATCATCAATTTGTGCCACTCACTGTACAACTAGCAACAATTATGTACCTTTAATATGCCGTATATACCTACCTAACATATATTATATATATTTATATATAATATACATGCGCGTTGATTCTGGGAAGAAAGTATGAGCTGCCTTAAAATTATATACATACCTACCTACCTGTTTGCAAGAAGTTTTCCAGTGAAGTTTTATTCTGTTTTGACTATAATTATCTTTTCTATCCAAACGCAATGTTATATATAAATATAAGTACAAAACGAGTGTGAGCACCAATACAAACCAACGCTGGTTTAATGGTGCAATATCAGCTAAAATATGTATACTTTTTATATATCAATATATAAAAAAAAAATTAAAAAAAGTTTTTAGGGTTTCGAAGATCGGAGATCGGTTTAGAAAACCATGGTCTCGCTTTTTATGTCCTTTTTCCGTCCTTAATATCTCAGCAACAACAGCAGGAAATCTTGAAATTTAAAATAATAATACATTTCGTGAGGAAAAGAAGTCTGGAAGTAGAACTCTTATAGAAAAATTGGCTAAAGGGGGGGAAATTATCAAAAGGAGGGCCTACCTCACCGAGTGGGGTATCAAATGAAAGGTTTGTACATTTCAAAACAGTTTTAAAAATTTTTGTAGGTTTATACTTTTTGAAATATTTTGAAAATAAACGAATAATTACCCATTCAAACCCCCCCCGGGATTTTTTTGAAAAGGGGGGCTACCTCACAGAGTCGTTATCAAATAAAAAGTACACATTTCAAATCATTTTTTTTCGAAATATTTTAAAATACGTTGAAAATTTTACCATTACCCTCTGTACTCCGAAGTTTACAAACCGATCCATCTGAAATGTATCTTAAATTTTTAGGTACCTATTCATAAAATAGCAAAGTCTGATACCTATAGTACATATTGGTACACCTGCCAAACGTCCGAAACCCTCTCGCCGCGCGAGTCACACTCGCACTTGACGGATCTTGTTTATGCTGGTCAAAGTTTTTTCCGTCATACATGATGTTCTGATGTTCATATAAATATACAAAGAAGGCATTGTCGTTAAATCAATGGTTTTAAACAAATCTTTTAGGGAAACTCTATTAAATTCATTACTAGACTTAATTCCAAAAATTCGAATATCACTTCTTGCCGTTATCTCATCAACTAGTGTAAGTTTCTAATTAACGATAAAAGCACCTTAAAGATATTAGATAAGATAAAAAGTCTTAGAACTCAAACAGGTTTAAACGATTCGTTTTATCTAGTTTACTTATATTTTAATGTGTTTGATATCTAAACGACGCCATAACACAGCTTTTAAGTTCAAACGGGGAAGTTAACTAGTTTTCTCGTTCTATTCACGAATAAAACGGAAAATCTATATTCACAATTTTGCACTGTGACTGACTGACTTGAGTAGACCTTCATATACGTTGGCAGCCTATGACTTCATGGCAAATTATTAACAAAAAATACATTTGGTTTTAACAAAGTAGGAGTTATTTATTGCTTATCTTATATTACTACGATAAAACTAAGAAACTAAAAATAAGTGGGTACATATAGTACCCATGATTTCATGTTGACTATTTCATGTTGTTAAATATATTAACAATATGAAAACGGTTTTTTACGTCCAAGGACTGTAATGGATGGGATGCTGGCCGCGGCTGAAGACGGCTGAAAGCGAAGCGTAGCGCAGGTCCAGACCATCACAGCTGGGTCAGCATTGCAGCCCTTGATGGCCGAGACCGAAGGTCGAGGCCTTTATAGCTGCAATGATGACCAAGCAAGAAGGGCGAGACCATAGCAAGCTTAGCTTGAGGCCAGCTTATCGTGGCCAGCAGGGCAGTCATTGCGGACCGAGGCTTGTATTGTAGAGGTATAGTGCTTTACTCAAACAATGCGAGTAATTTAAAAGTCATTAAATTGGAGGATTCGTCGATTGAGAAGAGTTAATTTTCAAAATTTATATATGTATGTGGTGTATTCAATATATTTTGTAGATTTTACTTCTATTATGGTTTAGGCCGTAGGTACACTTACTGACAGACGTGTGTCTCCTCACCCTGAAGGTGGTAGCTGAACACCAGTGTTCGCTCATAGAGCAATATTATCACTGCCACCCATTTGCCACTGCTACATACACGTATGTTTTAGCGCGGGTTAGCACAGATATAAGAGGTGCCTCTATTATTTAAAAAACACTACTTATCAACGTATCATCGGACAGGAAAACTGGGAAACAGGGAGGGAAGCCTTTGCCCTGCGGTGGGACAACATATATGTACAGGTGAGTTTATTTCTATTTCTGGTATTATATAGACTCCCGTCGCGTCGCCTCATAATGAAGAAATTCAGATAGGTAAATCAAATCCACTTAGGTACTATTTACTTACCTATCTAATATTTAGTAACACCAAATTATAAGCATACTATTTCATAATTAATTATGGTCTAGTTGTTATAATGTTTAGTATTTATATAATATTATTACATAATATTTAGTTATTATTAATTTTAGGTACCAGAGGTTAGTTTAGATATTGTTCTTAGATTGATTTGTTCTTACGTATCTCTTTATAAGTGAACCATGTGTTTCTATGAGAATAAAGTTCTTTAAACCTAGATCGAAGTTATGAAAATAACCAGAGACCAAAGTCGTGTGCCGCTCGCTAGTCGATCTGATTGTGCTCCTGTTGAATGCAGTGTTAATCTACTGGTCAAAGAGGTGCACTACTAAATGCAATCTAGATGGATGAAAGAAGTGATCAGTCAAAGAAGCTTTGATCATGATATAGGAGTCTCGATACTCTTTTGAAAGCGCATCGTAGATGCGGATTGTGGAGCTTATAGGTTTAAACTTGTCGAGTATTTTAACTTGACTGCTCTGTTGATGACAACATGTGTGCTTTTTCCCAACGACTATTTTATTAAGTGAGCACATAACATTGGCCAATCTGTTATATCGGTGGTCGTTAACAATGTATAATCTTCAATATTTCTTGTATGTAAAAAAATGTCATGTCACTGATGTGAGAAGTGAGAAGTTACAAAACATGTTTGAAATTTTCATTCGTTAACTTACATACTCGTAAGTGCTGTTTGTGCTGTATTCGAATTGGTTTGTGTTCGGCGACATTCGTTGCTGACTGTACCCATCCGTACTGTACTGTACCTACTGCGGGTTCGATTCCTGATTATTTGTTTCTAAGCGCCTCAAATGTACTTTTTTTTGTTCTCCCGATCTGGGTGTTATTCTATGTTGTATAAGTATTGTTGTTGTTGGGTACCATACATAATGCGCACCTGTTCACAAATATGTAATGTAGGCTCCTGCTTAACTAGCACTAGGTATCAACTTTCTGTTACCGTTTTTGCCTTATTATGTAATTTTTACAATTCGTGGACAACGGGGCTGATTGTACTTAGAGTAAGACTACTTAAGTTTTAATGTTAGTTTACAGAAAGAACTGAGTATTATTGTTTGTTGTCGTGAATAAATAAAAATAAAAAATAAATTAAAATGTAAATTCTACCTATCTAACGTTGGTTAACAGACATAAGACGGTCGTTGACTTACCCAACTTGAAACAGCGAGGTTCTAAAGTGTGGGTCCAATAGTGTGTACCCATACTAATATAAGTTCGAAAGTAACTCAGTCTGTCTGTTTGTTACCTTTTCATGCCTAAACGACTGAACGGACCTTAATGAAATTAGGCAGGGAGGTAAATGGTATCCAGGGGACGGACATAGGCTTCTAAAAGCGCGTGCGAAGCAGCTAGTCGGTAAATACAAAATAAATTGTACTTAGGTACATCTTAGTGTACCAACTGTACTGCAGATAGGTGCAACTAGTAATAAATAGGTCCTCCATTCTCACAGACTCGCATTACTGTATACATTAGATAAGTACTTGTATCAGCCATTATGCTTTGAGTTATGGCTATCGACCATATCGCATCCAATAACAAGTTCGTGGCCTAATTGGCAGACAATCAAATGCAAAACGTATGCAAATCACGCATTTTACTTCTTGGGCCTTATTATGCGCCTTTGTATTAAGTGGACTATGTTAGGTTGTCTTGGAAAGAAACCTTGTCAATAGTGTAGTTTGGTTTGCCAAGCCAACTTCTTCCCTCGGTCAACCAACATATGGTTG
Organism: Eupithecia inturbata; assembly: GCA_963662085.1. Lineage (NCBI taxonomy): Eukaryota > Metazoa > Arthropoda > Insecta > Lepidoptera > Geometridae > Eupithecia > Eupithecia inturbata. The sequence goes on along the minus strand of OY759191.1, from coordinate 1,052,358 downwards.
ACCGAGGGAAGAACTTTTTGAATGAGAATTTAAGAAAGTGGGTATGCAAATTAGAGAGTTTTAACGTCCCCTTAATTAGTAAGGACAATAACTGTGATAACCATGACACCGCTTGTGTAGGTATATCTTGTGCTATCATTCCAAAACCTTAAGACCACGCCCGCACTGTAAGATGGTAGCTTTGATGGTTGCCAACTCGTGCAAAATTACGGACCATCCAATGACGATCCCAGGCAATGGGGAGTGATGGAAAAATCTAGACATCAAAAAATAGACATCGCCTCGCTTCATCCAGGTGACTAGTTAAGCCAGACGCTTGCAGTGTGGTCCGGTAGTTCCGTACATTTACAAGTTTGATTTCTTTTTTTACCATGTACCCTTCCTCCAATCTAACATCGCAGTGCGGCTGGCTTAACGGATGTCCAAAATGTTGGCTGAGTTATCGCTAACGTCTTTCGTTATGACAAATTTGACAGTCTGTACCTACAAGCCTATGACTCTACCATCATGTGACATGACCAAAGGATTATTTACAAGAAAAGTAAGTAGACAAAGACTTCCGCCAGTAGTAAATGCTGATGCCCTTACTGATAATCCGATTTCAATAATAAAGTTACTATTAATCTGGTTCTGAAGTTACGCCGTTGGTTGCCAATAAGGACATTATTTTACGAGCATGTTCATGATCCCCAGTGTGATAGCTACAGTTTTAATTTGTAGTTTAGTACTATCACCGCTAGTATAGCCGCCTATTGTACTGAGTATGTGTTAAATGTATAGATATAAGGTTTTTATTATGTTATTTTTAAAGTGCAATAAAGTGTTCATTCATTCATTATCACAAGGACTACTTGCCTCTTGTGGTAAGCGAGCAAAGAGGAGGGGGTGCCTAAAACAAAACTGGTTGTTTACGAAACACAAAATGTACTCCTAAAAAACCATCAAATATCCATTTCTCCCGCGGTGAATCTGAATGAAAATGGCATTCTTATATTTAGTATTATATTTAGTCTGAATCTCGTTAGCTGTGTCACAAATGACGACAAACATTTAGAAAAAGTCACATGCTGTCAAACTTTTTTGTAAGGGTCTCTGATAACCTAGATAAGCTTCAAAATTATGTTCATATTCACAGGCATATGAACATAATTTTGAGGCTTACCTAAAATTACAGAATTTTACCAGCAACCACACCCTTCAGACCGGACACGACTAAGCTGATTTGCAACAGAAAAAGGCACTTAAGTACCAGTTGTACTTCCCCGGTACAGCACCTTCAAACGGATCCCTTTTAGCCACATCCTTCCATGGCATCATACCACCCAGACTTCATGCATACATCCTGTGTTACAGACATACAGACTCAGACAGTCTTAAGCCCTGAAATATTGCTGCCAGGCCTGCACTATTAACCACGGCAAATTACCCAGCCTGACAGAAATCCGAGGATTGGCTGTAAGGTTGCAAGTCATGGATGTGGCATTACCTGAAGAATATAGGGAGGCACATAGACAAAGCAATAAGTACAAAGAATTACAATGATCCCATTGAATCATGAGAGAGAGAGAGAGAGAGAGATAGAGCAGAGCCAATTTTCATCGACCTCAACTAAAAAAGTACACAATAACGCAATTAATGAATTTATTTTGCAAATCCAAGAAAACGCAATCAAAATCCGTTTATCCATTTGGGAGTTCCAAAGACACAATATGCAGACACAGGGGCACGTTAAATTAAACTTATACCTAACAAACAAGGGTTTCTTCTCAAATTCTGACTATATCACGAGTCGCAAACAGAGGGCTGTGTGACTCATTGTTTAATGAGAATCCATGCAGCCTATTACAGGGCTCTCTCTGAAGTTATAAGTTAAAATAAATTTCGTTGAATCCCAGAGCCCCGGAGTTTTAAAAGTATTATTACCTGGTAACCCTAGTGCCTCCGCGATTCCTAGCTCCGTTGAACCCCTGACCTACCACTCGTTCAGTTATAATCCGGAATTACTGCGGGCGTGATTAAACGCGGATTCTTCCCACTCGCTAAATATAATATAATATTTATACTCGCTAAATTACTCATTTGAAGAATGGTTCCCGTTAGTTTTATTGAATTGGCTGGATCGCCGTGGAGGCTGGATGGCAGGTGGTGCAGACGGGCAACTTGTGGTAATCGGAAACTATCTTTTGACAATGAAAGTCTTAAGTCAGGTAGGGAGTAGGTTAAGAATGGACGGAGTCTGTTAAGTAAATTTTTCCTATCGAAGCTGAAAGTACATTTGTCCGAACTGTAGATCCGAATCAAAATCGCCGAGTGAGCCGGGGCTATTGAACGAAATGAACTCTGACGTTTCGTCCAAGTGGAGGAAGAATCTTTGTAGAGAATATAAAGTTCCGAAATCCTGTAATTAGCTGATGATCTTAAAACCACACAGTCACATTTAATTCTAAGGTAAATGAGAAATGGTACTTGCTGCTAGTTACAAGAACATCTTCAAGAGGATTATTTATAACTACTAAGTATTTATTGGTAAGGCTTTCGTAAAATTAGTGCGTTTATGGTTTTTATTTGCACTAATCTTAATCTCACTGTAGCACCTACCTACAGTGAGATTAAGATTAGAAGAAGCTTTTTTTAGGAATCATATTTTCTTAGATAGCAACAATCAATAATTTAATTGTTATCTATAGATTTGGATAATCATAAAAAAAACTCTAAGTCAGGCAACTTACTGTCGCTACTAAAACTCTTGTAATCGGTAAATCCACTTTCTGTCGCCGCTTCAGCTCTTGTGACAAGTAAGGCGACTTTTTATCGCCATCTTGAAGCATTCAAGTCGCCGCGCCAGTCTGCAACGCCGCGTACCACAGTGTCTGTATCGTTCTAATCCGGGCCATTACCGCGTGACACTTATCCCGGACCGGGATCCAAACAATATTTTGATACAATCGCGCGCAGATAAATGCCTCCAATTTATCAACAGGATTCACTTATGCGATCAAAAGCGGGGACTTGTAAGGTATAGATGTCGCTTCGGTATTGTTGGTTAATATAATGGTGCAATAAAGTTATATTCTATTCTATTCTATTCTATATTATAACATTTCTCCTCACTAGAAGTAATCTACCTACTGTCTTCTATCTTGGAGATGCTTCCGGCTGGTATTGATTTGGATCAGTTGTTGGATGTTTCAATTGTACTCACGAGTACTCTAATCTAGAATCCAAGAATTTTTTGGTAAAAACCCTACTCAAACTTATAACGATACAAACGGATAGTTGCACACGTGCGGTTTTCACCACACGTGTGCAACTGCATGCATTTTATGAACCTCACAACACAACTGAACAAATTACGCTCGTTTGATCCCAGCCTTTCATGACATTCTTTCTTCCCCTGTGAGATACTTACAGATATCAAGCTACTCTTAGAGCTGACACTCCATCTATACTTTACGATTCCATACAACAAAGCACTTATCAGATCTTGGTCTGATATCCCTTCGCCGCATTTATCTTTAGATTATAGTTACGTCTTTATTTAGGCATAATTTTTGTACATTTTTAAGGCATTAGTTTCATCCGGTTCTAATGTGTCGCGATATATCAGTGACAGATCGGATCTTAAACTGGTTAGATTGATTCTAGATGTCATGTCGTCACGATTCTCACATTAGAGTCCTTTCGGCTTTGAGTTATTTTTTTTATAGATGACTATTTATTTTCCATCTTTAACTATTGCCAAAATACAAAGATACGTAATTTTTTGTGTAAAAAATCTGATCAGGGCGTGAATTATGGGTGTGAAAGAATTATCTAAAAGTTCAGCAGAAAAAAAATGCAGACTGCTATTTGCACAGTCTGCAGTCTGTCGCTTGACTGTGTGTCAAGCGACTTCTATTCCGGCAAATTTCTCACAAACTATTTATTTATTCATACGAAAACAATGTCATCACGTTGCAGATTAGCGAGACAAAGGAAATGTCGCACTACGGTTTTGTTTTGTGGAAGTTGCCGGCTTTTGTTTCCATTAATCTATTTCTTTGTAATTTGGGTACTGTTAGAAGTATTCTGTGGCCACTTGCTGGTTTGGTTGACTTTGAAAACTTTGGCTACGTTTTTTTGGTGATAGTTTCTGGGGTCTGTTGTTGTGGATGTCATGATGTGAAAAGAAATGATTAGTAGAGGAAGTAGGGTAGTTTGTGTTTTAGTCAATATATTTGTTAATTTATTCCGAGCATTATTATTAGCTTAAGAACAGTTATAAATAACCACGAATGCATCGCATACAAAGAACTTCTATGTGTATTTTGCATTAGTTAGTGTCAAAGTAAAACGTCGAGCTTAGTTTCCATTTATTCGATTAAATTCAAAGCCCTCAATGATGACTATTGATGACTCAATGTCCGGTCGTTCAAAACAAAGTGTTAATAAATACGTTTCCAATTATCGTGTAATCTAACACATTCTAATCCCAAGGGGAATATATTAAAAAGTTACTTGGTAAACATTATCATTTCTCGAAACAAGATCAGGCTTGAGAAACTCTCAGTATAAGTACCTAGCCCTTACGGTATTTTTAAAATAAATCTATTTCACTAATAAATCTCCATAGTAAGATTAGATCTCGTACATCTCAATTTTACAATAAATTTATTGATGTCACAGTACACGCTGGGCCGCTTATTTATCGAGCTGAGTGTACCTAAATACGGCGTTTTGTGATAATATTGAGTATTGGGTAACGGGACTTTTTAGGAATTTATTAGCTTTGGAAATTAAGATGTTAGGTTGGGATTATCTGGGTGCTGCTCTAGTAGACTGGTCTAATAACTGACTTAGGTCGTTTGGTAGTTTAAGAAAAAATTAGAAAAAAATAGACCTGTTGCTGTTAGACGGTAACCCGGATGAACCTGGTTCGCCCTGGGACAGTATTCCAACTTGGGTTCGACGTGCGTTTCTTTACCGGACGCAGCCGTGGTTGCAGCTCAGCCACCGAAGAGACAAGAAAAAGTGAAAGCAAGATAATACTAAAACAGCAAGTAGTAGTAGGAAAACCTAGGAACAGCCGAAACCTGAGAATTCAAGATTTATCCTGCCTTTCGAAGTCGAGGTCTCCCCCCACAGGAAGGATGATCAGGTCGTCGTACTACAGCATCATACGCATTCAGGGTTGCGTGGTGGCGTGCGTCTACCATCTATGGAAGGAGAAAGGAAAGCACGTCGAACCCAAGTTGGGATACTGTCCCAGGGCGAACCAGGTTCATCCGAATTACCGTCCGCAACAAAACTATTATGAAACTCTTCATATTAGAGTTTTTTTTAAATATGTACCTACCTTCTCGTGTTGTTTTTTATTAACAAGAATTATTCAGATATTGCAATGAATTTGATAAAAAATGAATTAAAATTTATGTAGTTAAACAATATTTCGTTATAATTTATTATAGGTACCAGAGGTTTAGTTTCAATATTGTAAAACCTAGATTAATTTGTTTTTATGTATCTCATTTTAAGTAAACCCTGTGTTTGTATGAGAATAAAGTTCTTTAAACCTAATTTTTCCCCCACAAACATTGTGAACTAGCTCTAACTTTGAAATTATCTCGACAAGTAGCTAATTATCTCGACAAGTAGCTAATTTCCCAAGAAATATGATTGAAAATATACGTAAATACATGTGAACAATACATACACAAACTTCAGTATCATTTTACTAGATTATCTACCTCTATAACTGGTAGTCTTACATGGTCCGTCGTTAAACGGCCATTCAAGCTTAGAAACCGAGCTCCACTAATTCCGGGAGTATTTAGGCCATTTTGGGACCATTTGGAGTCATACGCCTCGGGTGTGTAATTCCACACGCAACCCAAATACCCTGGAACTGTTTGCATTAACATGTGGAAAGTGTACCATAGATAGATTTACATATACTATCTTAAGCCGAACACTGACCGGTGTTCCGGGGCGTAAAGTATAATTCGCAGCGAGCATGATACGTTACGCCGCGCCGTGTGCTAAAGTCCGTCTTGTTGCTCGTTGTAAGTGCCTTCTTTCCTCGAACTGACTGCATGAACGCTCGCTGTGTCACGTGTTGCATTACGCACAGTAACGGTCAGTCTTAAGCCGAACACTGACCGGTGTTACGGGGCGTAACGTATAATTCGCAGCAAGCATGAGATGTTACGCGCCGTGTGCTACAGTTCGATTCGTTGCTTGTTGCGAGCGCCCGCTGTGTAACACGTTGCATTACGCCCTGTATCACCGGACGGTACCCCCGTTTAATAGAATAGAACACTCTACCTGTTAATACATTTACCTCAAATCTCTATACATGTACATACGAACGTACGTACCTGTGTTCGACTTATAATATTAGTAGGATAAAATATGATGACCATAGAGATTCGGATGATGACCTCTGTAGTGCAGTGGTAGAAGGGCCGTCTGCGATACATAAGGCTGTAGATTCGATGCCCGCCGAGATCCAAGTATTATGTTTGTAACTGAACATTTTTGTTTCGAGCCTGGGTGTTATTTGTGTAAAATATAAAAGTAGAAATATAAATAATAGAAATAGAAAATCTTTATTTGTGTAATATAATTTTACACATGACATACATTGTTTATAACTATTATGGATCTCAAGAGACGCAAATATGCAGGTCTCGACAGAGCCCACACATTTGCTCCCTTTGGGGTCGAGACCCTGGGTCAGTGGGGTACCGAGGCTCTCCGGGTTTTCAAAAAGTTATCTGAGCGTCGTCTGGTCGACGCGACGCGTGACCCGAGAGCGGGCAGGTACCTGGCGCAGCGCATCAGCATTGCCATACAGCGGGGCAATGCAGCCAGCGTCTTGGGGACGCTTTCGACTGGTATTGATATCGATCAGTTGAGCTACCTGTAGATTGTTTGCAACAGTCTGCAGTTAGCATAATTGTTTCAATTGTAAATACTAGTTCTAATTTGTTTTTATTTTGGAATTGTAATTTTCTTTGTCAATAAAGATAGTTAAAAAAAGAGATAAAAAATATTGTTAAATTTAATGTAACACAAAAAGGTCACGGCTTGTCGCTTGTGCCATTGCAGCGCTGGTTCGCAGCGGTGCGGAGTAACTAGGTATAACTACAAAAAATACTTTCCTTAAAATTTATAGCGTAACTAGCTACTGCCCACGGCGTCTCACGCTTTTTTCCGGGATACCATCTACCTCCCTGCAAAATTTCACTGAGATCCGTTCAGCCGTTTAGGCGTAAAAACAGACAGACAGACTGAGTTACTTTCGAATTTATTAAGTATCGATTTTTCGTAGATTGATTCACAATAAATGCCTTACTTCCCAACCTAGGAACGAACCATTCTAGCGATTCAGTTCATTCTAGCGATTCAGTTCATTCTAGCGATTCAGTTCATTCTTTGACACAGGGATACGTAGTAATAAAATGTATGCATATACATATGTATACTATGTTTACGTACGTACCTACGTACGTATCTACGACTAAACGAATTAACCTCAAATATAAAGCTACCTATGTAAATAACCATTCACATTAGAATTGAGTGGCGCTTTGAAATAACTCCTGACCGATCCCCAGTTTATCTGCTCATAAATAATACGAAAGGTGATATGTTGTCGCTTACGACATTTGTCGCGTACGACAGATGGGCTGATAATACCTACGATAGCGAGATGTTAAGGAGCCAGCCGCGATTTATGAATACGTTGCCTCGTGATTAATGTATGTTGCCTTTAGTGTATGTTTGTATGAGTTGTATGGTCTGGGTGAGGTGCGACGGGCTTGTGATGATTTAATTCGGGTTTAGAAGTTTAAAATTGAAATTAAATAACGATTATCATCGATAATACCTATAGCTCATCCACTGTTGGACATTTGGTCATTTATTTCTTGGTTAAACAAACCCCTTAATTAATGCAAATATGTTACATATCAAAACCAACGGCCAAAATGGATTTACTTTTTATACGATTTTTTTTTATAAAACTGACAGATGGATATACAATAGTTATAAAGAAACTTACACTTTAACAACACTTCTCAGAATATAAACTTATTTCATATAGGTACTTACAAAACACAATTACATAAATATAACCAAATACTAAATTTATATAAAAACATTTAATAATATGTATATCTTAGGTACGCTAGGATCCTTCATCACTCTTATTATTTGATTTCTAAATATTCTCTTGTCGCTGTGAAAAATATCTGCTATGTGCTCTTTGTTATAATTTTTCTGTAATATTTACGTACCTACAGCATTGCTGGTTTGTACCGTAACACAGCAATGCTGCTTGGCAGTAGATTTGACATGGTGGTTCCCGTTCAATTAGTAGAGATCGCTCTTGAACGATAGTGGTCATTGGTCATTTAATTTAAAATAGTTTTTTTAGTTGTTAATTGTTTCTAAGTCAACCCTCTATTTCAGTCGCGTAACTACCTACCCGCGGCGTGTGAGATTCCTGCCATACAGGACCTAACCTCAATAACATAGTTTTGGTTTTCGTGAGCGATATACAGGGTTATTGGTAATTCACTGACACTGCCTGAACTGCAGGTTCGGTCCATCATCACGAACACGTTCGTGAAAACGCCAGGTCTTAATACTATTTTGTTTTCGTATATTCTCCTCTGATACAAAATAACAAAACACGTTTAACGGAAACCAATGAATTACGAAAGACTGATCTCCTACTCCCACGCCCACTGTACATTCAGGGCAGAGCCGTTTTGAAGTTAAGTTTCAAATAGAGCCTCTCTAAAGAACGATTATTGAATGGAGGGTGGTAAAAACCTACTACCAATACTAAGTTTAAGAATTAGGGCCTATGTATCTTCAAAAACGTGTTCGTGATGATGGACAGAACCTGCAGTTCACGCAGTGTCACTGAATTACCAATAACCCTGTATATCGCTCACGAAAACCAAAACTATGGCATTGAGGTTCAATTTGTATCGACTGGTAAGAATAAGGACCACACCAAGAGGTGCACAATAAATTATTTTCTTTCTATCTATCCATTCTCTGAATACATTTTTTCGCCATCTCTTAAAACCATAGGTACTTCTTGCACTACAGCATAAAATATAAAGATAAGAACATCTTTATATTCATTATCCCAGTAAGTAAATACAAATACTCCGGTAAATATAAGTTCTTTACGGTATGACCCCGCGTCAGCCATTGGCATATCATCCCATCGATATAATATCCACACGCAAGGTTACATATGATTAGATATGCAAAGGTCTCCGAGAATATAACGCGGAGCTGGAATATTAATGGTGTTAGGTACTTAGGAGTCCCGGTGTGAACTCTAGCTTTTAGATAGTACCTAACTAAGCACTTATTTTGAAGTAATTGTCACCGAAATGACATGCAAGTTTTGTCATTTAATTTCAACCAATTTCAAAAAGGAGGAGGTTGTCAGTTCGTCTGTAGGTATGTTTTTTTATGTATGAATGCTACTTGATATCTCCGCCTATGATTAACCGATTTTACTGATTCTTTCACTATTGTATAGAGAATGATCCCGAGGGATTAGTATTTATCCCGTTAACTTAAAGTGCAACATATTTTTGGAGATCACGACTAGCTACAACAGTTTTGGTGATATCTGCGCCAATTGTTGATAGATTTTGATGATTCATTCGTTGTTGTATAAAAATGTATTTTAAGGCGGTCCCCTATAAGTTTGATTGTCGAGGAGTTGCTATGTGCGCTATAAAACGTAGGTTTGTAAAAATCCATCATAATTTGGACCTTTTTCGATCACCTAATGGTTTCCAAAGCAACGGGCGTCAACAGTTTCATCCATGTGTCACCAAACTAAATTAGACTTGAATATAACTAGATGTCGCAAGTGTAAACTCAATTTTTTGCACGTGAAGATAGGCCTTCGGTCAGGGAAAGTAAGGGAGGGGTGATTTCGTTCGTCCGAGACATAGATTAATATTATCTAGGTACCGGAATTTGAAGTCTGTTTATCGTTTTTTAAAACTCGACAAATTATTAGGATTGTAGTCACGTTGTCCTTGTCCCAATTTCTGTTATGTAAATTTTTAATAAGAAACATTGATTTGTTAGCAGTTCGTACAATCACAATTATAAACGCGTTTCGTTCAACATGCGTTTCGTATACCTATCCATTTTGATAACGAATAAAAAACAAAAGAAAATAAAGCAATGAGCGGCGAAAGTAGTCCGAGTGACGTGAGCGTACGAATACATCTGAATCGACCAGGGACCAAATTTTGCTAACCAATCGCTTAACTATGACATTAGTATCGTCGCAGAATCGTCCATAGATTAAAGAAACGTAAAATAGTGCGTGCGGTGCTATTTGCACGGAGAGATTGATAGATTGGTTTCAACCTTGACACTTTTGACACGCGTCCCTGTATCTGTTGTTTCTTTCATTAATGGTAAAATGAAAAAATGTGTCATTCTGAGACGATACCATTGTCATGGCGAAGCGATTAATTTAGTGGAATTCGGCCCCCGTTGTATTAATGAAAGTGACAGCAATGAAACTAGGTAAATCAGGGAGCCGGTGTACAACAAAATTAATAGTAGCTGCATTGGACTATTCCAATGGGCAGATAATAATGTACTAATAAGTGGAAATTGTAGGCTTCAGTTCTCCAATAACTTTAACATATTGAGGTATAATAAGCTGTTAGTTTTCCTAAACTATAAAAATATAAAAAAGAATTTCAAATACATATCATGATGTATTCCGCTTTTGGTTAACAACCGAATTTACACACAGTCTTCATAATTTCCTCTCTGCGCGAGCCAGCTATGACACACAGCGAATGTTGGCGGGTTGCCCGCTGCAGTACTATGGCTACCGAGGAATCCGGAAGAATAACAATATGTGAGACTTTTCGTCATACGTACGAGTTATGGGAAATGGAGATTGAAATGATGAAGCCTGGAGACTTTATTGCTGACGTGAGGGGCTCTAGGTTAGGTACCGTAGGGAAATACCTTTATATTGATGGCTTACTGTCAAAAAGGTAAGCGACATATTCAACAAAATTTACATTTTATCATTTTACATTTTGTCATTTTAATGTAAAAAGGTATATATGTAGGTAAGGACTTGGTGATGGGTATGCTCAAAGTTCTATGTTTAGAGTGGAAGGTGGACAGCATAGTCATTATACAGAAATTATAATTTACCAAAATACCAATTCGAAGAAATTTTACTAAATAATCGCTCATTTGTTAATTGATTCAACGTTTACCAGTAACACAAAAAAAAAACATTTTAAAAAGCATCAACAAACTGAGGACAAATCGATCGCCCGCGCCCAAACTGCTGCAATACAACCCTAAAAAACAAAAAAGTGCGAGTCCAACAAAAACTTTTGACGTCACGGGAAATACTAACGGACCCGAACCGGACAAACCCTTCAAAAACACCGTTCGAATTTCAAAACTGTACAATTTGTAATAAATGATTATAATAAATGTAACTGTCTCTACCACCCGAAGGAGTCCAATAAAACAATTATACCAAAATGGTTTTGTTTTATTTTGTGCAAATTTCTTTTCCAAGAAACTATTTTAGCGATGTTTTGCCAAATTATTTTATGACATGATGGCCTTTGATGTATTTTTACCATTTTTAGGGTTGCAATTTGGAAAGTGATAAAATTGTACAATGAAAGTAGGTGAAGTTATTGCACAGCCGTTGTACTTTTGCTAACTTTTACGAGTTTTTGCGTTTGTTAACATTTTTTATACTGACTGCAAACCTAATGATTGCAGTTTTATGGTGAAACACAATTATTTGCTTATTTATTTTTTCTAAAATGTCCCAACTAATCCTAAGCGCTTTGCGTTTCATAAAAACTTACCTTGTTTATGTTTCACGTGCGTGTTTGTCAAGTTAATGGACCTAATTTATTATTCCAAGTAGGTATTTATTTCAATTCATTTATCTAATCCGCCATATCCTTGTAAATCATAGCTAAAATGTAAATGCTAGCTTTTTCCTCTTCATTTTATGATAATACGGACGATTCTATAATAAATTACCATTATTTATTCATGCAAAAACTAGAAATATGTTGATATGAACGTAAATGCTTAGAACACTTATGTTCACTTGTTTTTTATTAGCGAAAATGTAGCCATGTACAGTGTATCAAATTTTTCTGTCACTTGCTCATTAAAGATAAGATTTGTGGTCGAACTTAGTCAACGGCGTTATATCGGTAAGAATTAATAATTTTAAATCATCAGCTCTTGTTAATTCCTTGTATCATCCTTCTTCAGATCACAGAATAGTTGATGATACTGTACTACAGCATTGCGTAAATAAAGATTGCAACTGAAAGGTTAAAGCCTACTTTACACGTTTACGGAGTGTATGGAAATATGTGACATATGGTAAATATAAGTGATATGTATGTATGTACTTATTTATGTTACGTTGCGCTGCGTACAGTAAAATGTTGCATCCGAATGAGGTGTTATTTGATGAAATTGGTTATAGACTATCATAGAATGCAGATTACGATGGATATGGTTTGATATCGTATCGTGTCGTCGTTTTATTTGATATCGTATACTCACGGTTTAATGGATTCTTTTTTCATGGTTTATTAAAGCCTTTTTGGCCCTTGATAGCAACTGACTCCTGATTGACATTGAATTTTATGATCTTAATAGAAATTTTGCTATACTTTGGATGTTTTTTTAAAAGATTTATGTTTAGTGTTAACTTCTGAACTTAACTTTAACTTCTGATGTGCCTTGTGTTATAAATAAACGGTAAATAAATACATACAATATAGATATACAATAGATACAATACAATAGATTTTACTTGTCTATAAAATTATTTGTAATCAAGGACAATATAATAGAATAGCATTTAAATCGACACACACACAGGTACACAAGTAGAAAGCATACTAAACTAAATAAAGAACATGGCGGTTTATACTGAATTACACAAATGGTGGGCGTCAAATTAAGTTTGGCCCCCATGCCCTGCGCCGAAATAGGTGTTGGCTCAACATTATGCGCTGAGCGTAGCCGCTTAGCGCTGTTTTTCAGCCAAAAACCTTTGTGTTGGCGTTACGGACGTCTAGTCGGAAGCTTACTTTATATAACAAAAACAATATTAAATATGTGTTAGGTCTCGGTTAAACAGTTCGGTTGGGCACTAATAATTATATTATATTGGTAAAACAAAAATCATTATAATAAAGGAAGGTAAATAGGTGTAGTTATAAATTATTTAAAAGTATATATTTGAAAGCAATTATTCGTCTCATTTGTCATCAGCATCACGTTGCCCAAGTGTGCGCGGGCGCAGCCAAGAGCTCTTTCGCCTGACGAGCGATAAAGATTTGCTGACTTAGATTCACGAGCTTCTAAAATTATAGTGAATTGAATAAGATAAAAACAGTTATTAATAAGAGTCATCACAATCTAATACCGATTTAGGGATAGCTGTATGCTGCATGATTTATCGTTTTCACTCCTCCTTAAAAAATAACTAAATTATTATAACATATTTTCACTCAGCACAGAATTCTCTAGCCCCAAAATAACTAAATAAGGTAGGTACTAGTAAATACACTTTGCAATCATCAGTTTTAAATAGGTAAGGTACGTACATGCACATAAAATGCATCATTTGGTCAAACCATTAAATAATTACGCGTCATTGCACTAAACTAATTTAGCATTACCAGTCATCGCATTAACCGAGGGGCTGCGATATCGCACCGCGATCTATAACGTCGCGTATCGTTTTATTAATCGTGGCCTGCGCCGGCGCAGTGGCAAAGTTCACGCGATCCCACCAAATCGCCGACCGGTAATTCACGGGCATTAGACCGTGAAACGGGAGTATGAGGATCCGAGCAAGTGCGAGAGAGACGCCAGGATAGATAGACGTTGCGTTAGAAGTTAGCCACGCCTTCCCAGCAGCCGAAGCTTCGATGCCACCTCCGTGAGCATTCGTGCGCTTGCGCCGAACGAAGAACACGTAAACTACGTTCAAAAATTTAATTTTCGGGATGGGATCGGCCGCGCGAGTACAATGCCAGTGAATTTATTTTTAAAGTTTCTTCGTATTATTAAAACTAAATTATTGTGTCAATAGACTGCATATGTAACAGTGTGTCGGTTTCAGTTTGCGGTTTCAGTTACAGGCCGGTCGCGAACTGAGCGAGTTTGTTTGTTTTGGACGAAAGTGACTGACTGTGACACTTGAAACCGATAGTTCAGCTAATTGAGCCCCCACGTATGAAGGTCGCAGTGAAACTTTTATTGACTTAAAATATTGAGGATAATTTCTGTGAAGTGAATGTGGGATTTCTCGGAGGCTTCTTATCGCGACACCAAAGATACAAAGGTAAGTGATTATATCAATAATTTACCATTTGCGACTCATTTTCTTATGAAATATATTTATTACAAGCATACCAAAGTAGCTACAACTCGATATTATTTCAATAAATTATTTTTATTTAACGAAATCATGAAACAATATAATTTTGTAATCTAATGAAATTTAAATCATTTCAATCCTCCGATACGCACCTATTTGAACGCATCAAAAAAAAGTGTAAGATAAATCATTAAAAAAAAGTTTATTTATGTAAAATATCGGTAGGTACATAATTGATTATCGGTTATGCATTTTTAGAGTTTCACAATGTTACCAACTGATTTTACGAAAAATAGGAACATGAAAATATTCTGATTCACATGATCTGTATCCCGCAGCGAGAAAGTTTTCCATGTAAAAGACACAAACGCGCGCTTTGGGCGTTCGAATATCTTTCAGTTTAGATGACGTTCTTACATTACTGCCTATTACTTCAGGAACAATACTAACTTTGTGTATGGACTGTGATTACTTAAATACTTACAATAGCACTTATGTAAAATATATCAGTAACAGTATTTTACAACCCGTTCAAATATCCTTAACAATGAAACAATCCAAAATGATGATAAACCTTAAACATTTTCATAAATTGAACATTATATTTTTTTGAGTAATGCCGTTTGGCGAGCACCAGTACGAAAGTTTATCTGCATAATGTTCTCTCTTTAAAACAGTTCAAGTTAGTGCTAACTAAAGTAATTCATTAATTTTAATTGTTGTAAGTTCTGCGTAAGGGCCTTCCTATGTCCTATAATTCAAACATATCGTTATAAGAAATAACGGACGACAATGTACTTGTACTTGGTACCTAGTTGTAGTAAATAAAGAAACCTAATAGAAAGGAGACTTGTGTAGTTGTACTTGATTAAGTTATTTGGTTTCTATTACTTTTCCATTTTCACTTTACTATTTGCCGTTATGAAAGTGTTCACTTATTAAATACGGTGATTCAAAAATTAAGACAGGCTTTTGTAATAATGTAAAATGCTACTTTACAATAATACAGTTTAGAGTACTTTAGCTTATTATTTCATTTTGAACGTTAAGTACATTAGGTTCTGGCTGCGTTTAGTAACGGCAGTTAGGCGTTTTTACTTCTTGTAAGTAACCATTAAAAATCTATGAATGATTTATTTCAAAGAGGCTGTAAAATGTTTTATTAAAACATTCATAAAATGTATTGGAGATAAACATATTCAACTAATATTATAAGGGCAAGATTTTGTGTCGTTATGAAATATTTGGGCGAAGACAACGCCGCGCCAGTAGGTACTCAATGGATCGGGTTGAAATTTTGCACGCACAAAGTTTTGTTCCCAGATTAACAAAGTCAAAGTCAAAGTCAAAAACTCATTTCCATAAATACAATAAATGTATACTTAGAAAAGGTCAAATTCTTAATAATTAAACACTGACACGGAAATAAAGAGATATTTTTGATTTCAGTCGCTTCGGTACGTAGACTAAAGTAAAGAAGCGACGAAGAAACCTTTAGCCTGTTAGTTGTTATTTTTCGAGTTGGAGCAAATTCCGTCCCACGCTTTTTTATCCTCTAGATAATCTGATATTTTATAGTAGGCCTTTTTACACAGGAAGGTTTTGACAATTTGTTTGAATTTATTTACTGATAATTTTTGCAACTCACTAGGAGTTTTGTTGTAGAAGCGTATACATTGCCCTTTAAAAGATACATTAATTTTGTGTAGTCTAGTTGTGGGCACAGTGAGTTTATGTTTATTCCTTGTATTCAAATTATGTATATCGCTATTTTTAGGGAACCGATTGATATTTCTATGAGTGTACAATAGGTTTTCATAAATATATTGACATGGTACTGTCATTATGTTTATTTCTTTGAATTTATCACGCAGGGATTCTCTGGGACCCATACTATAGATAGCACGAACAGCCCTCTTCTGCAACACAAATACGGTGTTAATATCTGCAGCGTTCCCCCACAGTAGAATACCATAAGACATAATACTATGGAAGTAGCTGAAATAAACAAGTCTACATGTATCCACGTCTGTAAGATGACGGATTTTTTTGACTGCAGAACTAAGTCTCCTCGATAGCTTATCTATGTGTGCGCCCTATTGAAGTTTATTATGGTGATTTCTAAGAAAACGGTACTTTCTACAATTTTTAACGTTTCTCCTTTTACATTTACATCAGCCTGAATTTGTTTAACATTAGGTAGAATAAATCTAATACATTTCGTTTTGGTTTCGTTAAGCAAAAGATTATTGACATTAAACCAATGGACTACTTTTGAAATTGCATTATTCACATCATCGAAATTCGTGTCTTGTCGTTTCATTTTAAAAATTAATGAAGTGTCATCAGCAAACAATACAATCTCGTGATTATTCTTAACAAGATGAGGCAGGTCGTTAATATAAATATATATAAATAACATACGAGTAAATTTGTATCCCAGAAATGTTTGCGAATTAGCAGGCAGAAAAGGTATTCTATAATTTACGAGGAAAGTACATTTGCAGTAGATATGTTCTTTCGCGCCGCCGCCGCGCGTATCCAATCAAAATATCATCAAAACAAACAATCTTGCATGACCCCAAAAATCGAGATTCAATTGAACAATCGCCTATTATGCTCATAATAAGCTGTTATTAAAAAATAAGATAAAAAGGTTCAAAGCTAAGACAATAGGGTCAACCGTGGGATAGTTTCCCACAGGTGGGCTATGCACAAAAAGTCCTATTTGTATGGACACGTAGTGTTAGTAGTGACTATGGACAATAACGATTGTTTTTGAACTTTACGACGCATAATGCTTATCCTTAAGTAGGTTATCTGGTACGCTATTGTTTTGTGCATTTTCTTTAATTCAAGATATGTAGGCAGCGTGATTTGAACCTTCTCATTGTGGTGACATAAGAGGCAGGCAGAAAGGTTTTGATACATTACAGCTTCTTGCAATTCACGGCCATATAAATATAATAATAAGCAATATAATAGCAATATAAGCACTACATATAGTATAAGCAATATAATATCATAGTAAGCAAGGAATAGCAAGGATACTGTTAGTAAAATAAATAAATAGAGTGTGACCAGAAGTTTCGGAGATTGCGCGCTATTATTGATGGTAAGCAATAAGCAATGCTGGACTATCCACACAGCATCACAAAGTCCCAAAGTAAGCAGAGCTTGTGAATCACAAGCTCTGCTGAGAGATTGCTTATGAGATGTATATGATGTTGATAACCGATGTGGCGCAGCGGGCGAAGGTCCGCCTGTGACGCAGGAGGTTGCGGGTTTCATTCCCGCCTTGGGACAAATGTTTGTATGATCTGCAAATATTTGTTACGGGTGTTCTCGGTATTTTCTATGCATAATAAAAAATATATACCTACGTAATGCATTGTATTAAGTTTATCAGTCATCTAAAACCCATAACACAAGCTCTGCTTAGCTTGGGTCCAGATGATGCTGTGTGGATTGTTCAGCATTATTTAGATAATTAGAGCTATGCTCGGAGTTTTTCTGAAGGAAGGTTTTTCGTAACGAATACATCCGACAGAGAACCAAAGTTATCGACATAGCTCAGAGAATTAGCAAACTGAAGTGGCAGTGTGCCGGCCATATCTCGCGAAGAACCGACAACCGCTGGGGTAAACGTGTTCTCGAGTGGAGACCGTGACTCGGAAAACGTAGTGTAGGACGCCCTCTGGCCAGGTGGGATGACGATCTGCGAAAGACTGCAGGCAGATTCTGGATGCGGCAAGCTGAAGACAGGGCGCTATGGCGCTCAATGAGGGAGGCCTATGTCCAGCAGTGGACTAAAATAGGTTGATGATGATGATGACTTAGTTATTTATTTATTGTACGGTTCACTAAAAATGCAAAGGAAATTAGAAATAGATTACCTGTGAACTTGTCAAAGGCTGTCAGTTGCGGCAACCGTTCGGAAATCCCTTTGTATAATTACTGCCAAAATGACGGCGTTTGCGTAACGCTTGTCGCAAGCGTTTCCAAAATGGCGTTTTGTAATAATTACCTTTGGAAAAGAAAATGCATTAGGACGGTCTGCATTAGTTTGACACATCGTCGGTCGGTCACTTGTCACTTTCCATCAGGTGAGATTGTGGTTGAACGAAAAAATCAAAATCAACCCTTAATATCAATAGATCTACTCTATTGATATCATGGGTTGATTTTGATTTTGTAAACAAAAATTACAATATAATATTTCGTAAGGCGTAATTCAGCATTGCCGTTATAACTTAAAAATCACTCAAAAAGAACGTTTTGTTTTCTTTCGAACAGAAACTATTTCTGACGTAAACTTGCAAAAACTAAGTAAAGATTATGTAAGCACATAAGTCTTTAAAAACTGTAGTTTTCGCCCATTAGTCTCATTTCCCGGCCTTTCACTTAGTGTAAATGAAATCTTATTTCTAATGTAGATCTGACTCAATCGAACCGCCTTATTTACAGTTTACAAGATGGTTAATTACATGGTTTTACTGAGAGCTGTAATTAGTGGTTGAACATGGCTATGTTGGAGGGTATGAACTGTAAGCACCAAACACCATAAGCACCATAATGATTAAGTTAAGGTTTAAGTTATGTTGTACCCGTATTCCGTGTAGTGCCTTTTTTATTATTTCTATGACGACGGCACAATTTTTTTTATATGAATAATGGTTAAAAGAAACTGAAAATATATATATGTAGAAACGTCTGCCTAATTCTTCTGATTTAGATACGAGTGTCTCTGTCTATATACAGGAAAAAAATTCCGCCATAGATAGAATTATGAAGTATTTACGAATTAATAACGTTAAAGTTCTCTACTACCTACACCTGAAAAATATTTACAGTCTGCGCAAAGAAAATAGCCTTTAATTAAGACTTTTAAATTACTTTCCTGTTTCGGGGTGGCTGGGAGCCTAACAGAATTCCACCAAAAGTCTATAGCCCTATATCTTAGTTTACAGCTCTAATGGGTATCTCTGTCAAAGCCAATGTTGCCGGCACTTAATAGAATCTCCCTTATTTGAGCCGAAACCTTATTTAAGTGTAAATGTGCAAAAACTCGGTTCCGCTACAATTAAATGGTGATTGGTGAATGATTAAGAAAGCATTGAACTGAATGCTGTCATCATTTAAGGGTGCTTGAAATTATATGCGGTCTCCTTAAGCTATGGACTAGTGAGCAAAACGATACCTACTTCAAATTCTTCATCCGGATCTCCAACATCCATAAAGATTTTGTTAAAAAAAATGCTTTCCAATAAAGCGACGAAACGTTTGCTATTGCTTTGACTACCCACAAAAGAGCTATTTAATATATTTTTGGTTTTTTGATGTCATATTTGTCTGAGTTAGTCCAAAATTTTGGACAATTTTTTGGTGTCAATTTTGGACTCATTTATAACATATCAACTTAATTGACAACATGTCCGATTAATAAAAAATAACATCAAACACAGCAAGCACAGCCTTCAAAACAATGATAACCAATAATGATATTCAATTCCGAGCCTAATCTTCCATCATTACGTTCTTCAAGTATCGACGCAAACACCTGAATTCTAGCGTCAAGTCGTCGGACCTGCATTGAGTATGGCCACGACCATACCACGATCAGACCACGATCCGATCACGACACGGCTATGAGCCGACCACGACCTGACACGACTCATCATCATCCTATCAGTAGCGTCACAATAATCTATATCTATAAAAATTAACCCTAATTTCCTTGGTCACGTCATCACGCGTGAACGGCTGGACCAATTTCACCAATTCTTTTTTTTGTTATTATCAGGAGAGGGTTCTAATTAAAGAAAAAATATAAGAAAGTTGCACGGAAAATTTAAGAAAAGTTTGCTTAAATTTTAATTTCATAAGTTAACGACCATAATACCAATTCGAATTCAATATTAATAGATAAAACAGAACAACGTCTGTCGGCTCAGCTAGTTTTTAACTAATGAAGTCAGGCGGAAAGTTTATTCTGAAATGACGCATCACTGATCGGCTGGACTAATTATGGGCAGTGTTTTCTCTATTTATTCATACTTACTCGTAGTAGTCCAGGAAAGGTTTTTCGGGTACGAAAATGTTTAAAAGTTGCACAAGTTTGTACCTAATTGATAAATTCGGTAGTAATGGACTATCTTCTCGCCAACTATAAAAACTCGACAGATTTCCCGCTTTTCAATTATTGAACATAATTAAACAAAAAGTTAGGTAGAGTTGCGACATTAGGTAGTCGTGTCGTAGCCTTAAAGCCTAAGTAGTACTTAAGTATGACAGTAAGACCTAGGCTATAGTAGTAAGATCTCGTAGTGACCTAAGGCGGCCTTCCCACACACACTCCAGTTCTCACGTTCGCGTAATGCCATCTAATGGGGCTGTAATCGATGTGGCCCTTGCACACTGGCTTGCCACAAGACTGCGGGACTGAAAGCCTTTAAAAGTAGCATATGATAGGTCAAAAATATTGATTTCTTCTTAATTTTCTTATTAAGAAAAAGACAGAGATGAAGCATACATATCTATTTAACATAACGTGGAAGTTGTACGCATAAGCTAAAAGACAAGTTTGGTGATAACGTACACGTTTACGTTGTCCGACTGCTGGGCAAAGGTTTGGTTAAAAAGACTAAAATGACGTTAAAGTAAAAAAACAAGTCAAATTTAAAAACTTTTGTATCACTAATCAATCTGCCACCCTCATCACATGATGTACCAAAATTGTGTCAATGTTACGAAAACCTTCATAGTATCGTAAAACTCGGATCAAGTGCAAGACTAGATAAGAGCCCTCAAACAATGGAGAGGTTATAAGATCTAGTGCAGTGTGCACGGTCACTTATAAAACAAAGACCGGGCCTTGGCCGTAAATTGCTTTGGTGCTTTACTTTCCGTTTCTTTGCGTTTTCTTAGATTTTTGACGTTTACACATTAACCCTTGAATTTAATCTTGCTATTTCTAACAATACTTTTACAATGACTTTAGAATAATGTAAACTTGACATTTTTATGTTGTAGAGTATGTTTGTAACGATTTCAGATTTCAATAATAGATTTCATTGAAACCATTTATTCATTTGTGATTGTGGTAATACACATTTGATCTTAAATTAGGTTGAGGTCAGCACAATCTACTCTTTCGAGCGTACAAAAATATTACATGTGTTTGGAGTTGACTTATAGCATGCAGTAACGAATTATATTTTTAAAAGAATAAAAAAATCCTATTTACAATAAAATTAAAATCGAACTATACATATAATAATCTAAAGTAAGTAAAAGATATGTCACAAACTTAAATAATCCAAAATAATATTCCGATATATAATCAAAAACTCCATAATACCATAACACTTAATTCAATTCAAAATTATATTATTTTTAGGCTTACAAAATAAGCACTTAGATAAGTAAAATTTTATACTATAAATTATTTTTAATTATGTTTTAATTCAATTACTTTTTTCATTTGTAGTGGTATTCCTAAGCTAAATAGACTACATTTAACTACGTGCTCGAAGCCGGAAACAAAAGCTTTTGGGCGATAAATTTGTATATATGTAATTGTCAATGTCTTGACTCGAGTTCTTCGCTGTTAAATTGAAATACATACTCGTAGTGACACACTAATATTAAGAATGCAAAATATTGGATACATGGATGGATGGATGTTTTTAAATTCTTTACGAATAGGACTTGAATTTTGCATAGTCTGAGTTATTACAAGAGGCTTTTCCAGGGGATAGAAATAACCGTAAAAACGTTTCCATAAAACAATACTTAGCTCTTTGTTGAAAGAACCGTTTCTAATTTTCTATAGGCAAGGCTACTTATTATCGCGTGCGAAGCCACGGGCTGAAACTAGATTTGGATAATTTCCTAATGTAGTGACAGCCACGAAATCCAGAGTTTATACCCAAAACAAAACAGCAACTAGTCGAACAATAACTGTCAGTGTTTCGCGGTACATCGGCTATGTTCGTCCCGTTACCGTACTAAACAAAATCATACAAGCGGACCCAATAGGTTACATCCGAACAACTTCATCGGACGGAGTCGTGCGCGCTCGTGATCACTTCAGGTTACTAGGGAGGGGGTCCAGTCTTGATTTTGGACAAGACTCTGTTCCAACTCCATCTACGCGGTGGTGGTAATTGCAATCCTTTGCCCACGGAAGTCCTTAAATTGCTTAAAACTGCTGAGACGTTGGAAAATTCGATGGCTTTCCTAAAGCGTTGACGATTATTTAGTTAGGAACAACTCTATTTTCTGATTTTAGGTATTGTAAACTAATTAAATAATTGCAACATTGCGACGGTAGAGCGCATTACCATCGCAATGTTGCAAATCACTGTTCATTATTTAATTTTAGGTACTTACCTCAAATTTAACATCAGCCTTAGGTGATCTTGACCCACATAAAACCAAGACTTAGGACGAAAATGGACACCAGTCCCGTTTCCTCTCCCTATTCCTCAAGTATAGTTAGATCGCGTCCATATTCGGGCGCTGTCGTATTGACGAGGACGCCCGTGTCCTTGTTTGCCGCAACATATTTATTGGATCGTGATGCAACAATGTGCCGATTTGTGTTCTACAGTGTATACTCGCCTTTAGAATGCTAGCGCACAGCTCCAAGTTTGTTTTATGATGGCTTTCGATCTTGCTTTAGAATTTTGAGTTGTTGTGTTCTCGTCTCTGGTCGTTTCCAATAAAGCTTTTTGTATTAGCTTTCTGCAGTTCGAGTTTTTCTTGTTAAAGTCGTGTTATAGCTTAAAAATATTAAAGTAAACTTATGTTTCTAAGTGTAGGTGGCTAACTAAAGTTATAACAAATTCTTTGTGAAAATGACTTAGGAGTGATTTTATTCATGCCCTCCTGTAGGTATCAAAACAATGATAATGCGTTCTTGTCCCAAGCCGATGTAATAAAGTCTGCTATCGCCTTTATCTAATAGAACTCCAGCCATCCGTGCAAGTTTTCCTATCATTAAAATTAACAAAGAGAAAATTGATTAATAGATAGACTCATTGTAATCTAACCGTCATTTTAACAAGAAAATTAATTCAATACTTACCTCTCAGTATCAATAAAAAACATTTATCTTTTAACCATATTTTATAACTAAATGTAATTATCGCTCTAAGTTTGATTCAACACTGATATCTCCCATCAAAGCTTTTGTCGTTCACACTGATTGAAATTGTATTGAATATTGCCTCTTATGTCGTAGAGTGTAAAAGTTAGTTTTGTTTGATTGTTTTGTGTCGTAGCTTTAAATTTCTCTATCTTACCCTGAAGTAGCCAGAGGTTCTTACAAATCATTAATTTACTGGTGATGGTCAGTTAACGACTATTAATTATAATTAGTCTCGTGTTAAATTTAAGTTTTGTGTAAGGTAAAGGCGGTAGCGTTGGAGATTGATCAAACACGCTTCCATCTTGCGAAAGTTTCGGGAAAAGAACATACAGAATGTCAATACATTTTCTATGTTGATACAGACCTATATTATTGTAATCATCACCGTATCACCGTTCACCACGAAATCTGCTGAAAAACGCTTGCATGATATTAAAAAAAAGTTTTAACCGTTTTGGGCCAGTTTAGAAAACAATGTAAAATAGCAGGTGTTTAGTAAAAATTCCGCGGAAAATGCAGTTAGTGTGCACCGCCCTCGATCCACAAATTGACGTGCCATGCAATCAATTCAATTGTTACTATTTGCATTGGATTTCCGCAAGATAACGCCTGAATCTATTACTTGATTCCATTACGTTATTTAAGATTGTCATATGAAAATAACAATAGAATAATAGGATCAAATTAGAAATAGTATTTACAATTGAAACAATTGAGCTAATTGCAGACTGTTGCAAACAATCCATATTAATACCAGTCGGAAGTGTCCCCAAGACGCTGGCTGAATTGTTGCTGTATGGCAATGCTGATGCGCTGCGCCAGATACACGCCAGCTCTCGGGTCACGCGATTAAGATTGTTATGAGCCGCCATAGCAAAATACAAACGATGCACGATTCCTGAAGATCAACAATGCCTTATGTAAACTCGCGCACTAGGAATAAATAACACAAACATTTATTTTCATTCTGAAAAGCATCGTTATCGCGATCTAGCGCTCGGCCACTTTTAGTAGCGCCATCTAGTCATATTTTTGGTGAACTAAAATAACACAAAGAAACTTACGCCATCTAGCATCATTGAACTATTCGCAGTGAAATATACAGAGATAGACGGAACGTAGATGGTTCAACACAGTTTATTTGAATTATACACCTACGAGTATCTCTCAGTGATTGTCTTGGACCACACCCCAACAGTCAAAAACTAGAGGCAGTCTATCATTCTTTCGCATGACCCCTGCTCTTCGTTTCTAATTATATTCCGGCAAAATTTGACGTTACCAATCTTCACCCAGCACATATACCACCACCTACCACTCATACCTTGCACTCTTACCGATCTTATGCCAATCAAAATAAGGTTGATTATCATTATTTTAATTGGATACTAAAGTGGTAGACATCGACGTGGTGATATTTAATTTGTCAATGTTATTGATGACAGGATTGTTATTATATTTTTGGTCGTGGAAAGTGTGTTAGTTGCACTGTATGTTGTTAATAATAAAATAATTGTATTGTCAATGTGACTGATCGATGGTGTACATGTACACCTAGCTTTAAATATTTGGTACGAGAAGGTACTCGTATCAATTATTTAAAGCTAGGTGCTAGGTCACATAAGTAGGTACTTACTTGATATTTGGTAGACAAAGAAGCCTTCCGCTTCCTTCTTGTAAACATTGTGTGCAATTGATACAAAAACACGTTTAACCGACAATAAATGGGTTATGACCGGTGCAGTACTGGTATTTTAATTGCCTAACAGAATTAGAATCGATTAAATTACCCTGAGACAATAAATCATAAAATCATGCAGTCCTTCAACAGAGTCCTCACTCTTTAGACTTCATGGGTTGGGTGGGAGTCTGTTGAATGACTGCTACAAGTAATAATAATAGTTATAAATAAATATAAGTTTAATTTAAGGTCTTTTGCTTTCTCTCTTTTATTGTATTTTATTTTTGTAATTTTTATTTAAGTATGTATGTAAGTGTGGACAATATGTCTGAATAAAGTTTTTATCTTTTTTTTATTTTTTATAAAAGGGAAACTATTAAAACTTTAATTCTAGGCAAGAAATACGATGCTATTTGATTATCTTCAATTTAATATTTTGAAGGTGGAATAAAATTTTTATTTATATTTTATTTTTTATAAATCTTTATTGACAAAGAAAATTACAATTCCAAAACAAAAACAAATTAGAACTAGTATATACAATTGAAACAATTAAGCTAACTGCAGACTGTTGCAAATGAAATAGATATAAAAATTAAAAAGAAACCTTTAGCTACTCTCCCCAAAATATAATGCATAATAGATAACTCTATTAAAACGTAAGATACACGCAAACCACGGGCGTTGCCATTACATTTCCTAACTATTACAACACGTTCCAGTAGAGAGGGGACTTCTCTAGCGAGGAGATTCACAGTAGCATCCCGGAGTCAGGAAGTGGGCAGTGTTCCACCCCCGTGCCGGGAAAGCACGTTAAGCCGTGGTCCTGCGCCAGACCTCTCCCCGGTCGTGCCGGTCTGCCATCCCATCGGATTATAAGTGATGTTATAGAGATTGCACCTGAAGAAAGAGAAGAAAATCAGTTTATTGGCTCACACATCATATCGGTACACAATAATAAAAAATAGAGGTCCTGCCTCAGCTTAATGTTGAACAACGCTGGTTGTCTGGCAGGGCCTTTGCTGCGTGCGTGTCTACACGGCTTACAGATTTACATAATAGTACACAAAAATATGACAATTATTAACTAGTAACAATAATCATACAACATTTAATAAATAAACAACTCAAAAATACAATATTTTAAAAACAAAGAATTTTGTTCAACGGGAAACACTCAAATAATTTATAATACATTTATATAGATATAGATAGATAGATAGATTATTATATTTATTATACCACACAAACACAAAATATAATACAGAAGAAAATGCTGAGAAACAAGGAAGTACAAAGGGCGGCCTTATCGCTTTGAGCGATCTCTTCCAGAGATCTTTCTTCTTTTCTTCTTCTTCTTCTCTTCCTTCTTTAATAATATATAATAATAATCTGACAATCAACCAACCCTGTGTTTGCGCACACACTTGCGCACACAGACTCTGTTGGGCCTGGCCGCCGCCGCCGCACCGCCCGCGCCGCGCCATGACCAAAATTTAGCTAGGAGGATATCAAATATGTAGTAACGACCGCCCTCGTAAGGATAGAATGCCGTGACGTCACGAGCGCACGCGTCACTAAGATACACTAATCGGTGCAAACTACAACCCGCGAGCGCAGCGTTACCATTAAACGGGCTATTACGACGTTCCATCAAAGATGTAGTAACGAAGGCAACAATGCCGTGACGTCACGAGCGCACGCGTCGCTAATTACAGTAGCAAGATCAAGGTGAAAGTGGTCCAAGTTAGAAAATGTAGCGATTTAAGTAAAGGTAGCGGTGTCGGTGAAGTGTTTCTACTTTTCTAGCTTTAAGTGATATATCAAATCAAATCAAATCGTTTATTTGCAAGAATACAAAATTATTATACAATGTCAGATCTTATAACCAATTTAGTAAATGTATTCAGCCTGCACGCAGGCGTGCAAATATTAAGCGAGTCATATTATTATAATTATATATTAAATTAAACTATATTAGTAACAATTCAAATTTCTAGATATTCGTTCACAGTATTTTACATTTTTCAATTAGCCATCCTCTTAACTTTTTTCTAAATATATTTCCATTTAATTCTTCCTTTAATTTATTGTTAATAGTTTTACACATTTTTACATAAACATTTATTTTATAAATATCTCTATGGCACTCTATCTACTTACCACCTTACCTTGTTACCCTTTTCGTCCAATTTAGCTTAGTGCCAAACGAATGGCAATCTTGTATGCCTACGCGGTTGCTAAAAATTATCTATATTCGGCAGCTGATATCATCTGAGCCTTACACAAAGTTTGTAGGTAGCATACGTAACATATTTCATTTTGCAAATGAAAGAAAAACTTAGCAATTTCGCCCTTGGGACTGACATAATAAATTTTCAAACACACATTGTATTTTATTCTGTTCTAGACTTCTTCAATATCACTAAGCGTGTAACTTAAGGCGTTTGCCGACTGCGGCGCGGGCGCGGGTGCCCGTGTGAACTGGAGCAAGTTTTTTCACTTTTACTGCCGCGGTCGAGTGGCACGCATTCGTTCGTGTAAACGGATTACGTGTGTTTTGTAACAGTGTGATGATTGGGGTGATTTATGCTTTACTTTTCTCCAATTTATACAATAACTAGCTGCTGGCCGTGGCTTCGCTCACGTAGTATGTAGTTAGAATATAGGTAGCCCGCATATCGTACGTCAATGTAAAACTATCGGCAAAAACATCGGTAAAAACATCGGATAAATATTTATAAATTCAAATCTGGCAAAATATTTACGTGCTAGCCCCTTTCTCCTCAACCCCAGCTCCGAATACTTCTGTTTCAGTGCAAATAACTTTGAATTTAAAGAAGTTTTTCTATATTGACAGCAGTATGGATGGAGGGGCTAGGCCCATAGAAACTAAACCATATAATTTAGCTCTAAAGAACAGTTGAAATACCTCCATGCAGATATTGAAAGCAGTAAATACGTCTCAGGACAGACACATAAAACTCTACAAGGTAGAGCCCATTGTCTCCAGAATTATAAAACCTAAGGGGGTTTTCACACGATAGAGACATTTGAAGTGTTACCTTGTCGCAAACAGCGAAATCTGTTCAGCAAGTTAATATAAGAGATTGATCGACTAGCTCAAGACTATTTTGGCCACACATTGGTTATTTCTGCGCGTTTTTAGATTTAGTTTCTGTCAGCGGCTTCTTACGCGTTTATCCGGAATAAAATTAGTTTATTATATTAATCCAGATCTACATCTAAGTATACCAAATTGCAGCTTGAATTGTTCAATAATTTTGGCGTGAAGAGGTACGGTTCTGACTAAGCAAAAGAACTAGGTAGCGATGAAGTATGTTTTTGTATCTTTTTAACCTTTATTGAAGTCATACGATATATTTCAGTCAGAGCTTAGTGACAAGGTAAGCGAATAGTTAGCAAACCTATTCAATGTAGTAACTTAAGTGAAATTATAAGCATGAACCATTACTTTCTGCTGTAAAAGCCTTTCTTCGAAGTCTAGCTTTTCCTACATAATCATGTAAGAAAAGCATTCAAGTTTCTAAAACTTTTAGTTTTCAGTCAATCCATTTGACATCAAATTAATAAAAGCTGCTCGTGTGTGGGCCCCTTAACTAATGTGAGGAAGATGCCGGTAATTTTACATATTTAAGAGGCCTTCATAAAATAGTCTACACTCCTTTGTTGAGTTTGCAAGTTTTCTATTGTGCTGGCAAATTATATTCCATCTACGAGACAACGAAGAAAGACTTTTACAGCACAAAGGCATTTAAAATGAAATCACTTAACTACGGCTAGTTACAAAATAACACTTCTACAAAGTTAATTATCAATAACTTATGGACAACTTGTCTATTTTCAAACTATTATAAAGCAAATTTTCACAAATTTTGTCACAACGTTTGCTTTAAACAACCATTCGGTTTACGATTTACAGAAGTGCGATGAAAAAAATCATAGATGAGTCCATTACAAAGGAAAATCTAAGGTTAGGTAAAACCATCGTAATATATATAATTAATTACACAAACAGTTGTACTAACACAGACTGTATGAGTTACTGTGGTAGGTACTCCTCTTAACCTGTACCGATCATTTATTAGTATCAGCTAATCTTAATATAGGTACCTAGTTTACATACTACAGAAGACATTAATGTGTACAACCCAAATTATTTGCATTTCATAAAAGATTTCGTAACATGTAACCCAAATGGAACACGAGAAAGTAAGTGCAGAGAAACGCTTATTTATATGTTTTACTAGTTACTGCCCGCGGCTCCGCACGCTCTTTTCCGGGATAAAAAGAAGCCTATGTCTGTCCCCGAGATAGCGTATGGGTACCTCCTTGCTGAACTTGAATAAGATCCGTTCTGCCGTCCAGGCGTGAAAAGGTTGTCTAGGGCTTGTCCAGATATGACGAAATCAGTAATAATGGAATAATCTGGCTTGCCACTGTAAAAAGGTTTAAATGGGAAACCGTTGTTTTTTGAGAAATTAGAGAACTGGAGAGGGTTATTGAGAAATCCAGTCCTTAATTCCAATTCCAATAACCATCCTAATCATAGATCAGCCTCGAAGGCTGGATTACAACGGTAAAGAATAGACAAAAACAAAGTTTCTAATCCTACCCCGAAACCAACTCGTTACCAACTTCACACTAAACACTATTTCAAACAACCTCACCCAACTTAATCACGGATCTTAAACAAATAATCAAAAATCAACTTTGCTACTAAACTTTAGAATACATTTCGAAACACGGAAAATATTTCTACATGCTACAGAACAACGTTACTTTTTCCAATCCTAAAAGAGTTATCAGACCTTATTGCGGAGGTGGAAGGTTTTGTTTCCTTTGATTGCGTGAGCAAGATACCGTGGTGGTAGAGTATTGATACATCTTGGCATAATGAGGTCTAATGAGGTAAGCGGGAAACACTGATTGGTCGTTGTGATTATCAAATAGGGGAGCGGGTGCGAAGCGCAAGATGATTATCGTATTTGAGGAGTCAATGAAGGGAGTGCCTTGACCTTTCACATTTGGTTTGGCATTCCTCCGCTTCCTCAATTATTAACTTTGATGATTTTATTACTATCAATGTCTACAAGAAGGACATACAAGATAAGACTCGGTCGGCTACATAAATTAGTGTTGTTATTTGAACGGAAGATAGTTGCCAGTTAATAAAGCAATAATCTACATAGAATTGCAAATTTTCAATAAAACAATCACAATATTACAAGCAAACAACTAAAATACATTTCTCAATTCAAATTGCCCTAGATTCTCGAATCGAAATCAAACAATCCCATTAAAATAAACAAAATACAGATAGCATAGCAAATACATTTATCTCTAAGTAATATAACCTCCTAACAAATAGCGTGATGATATTGTATCAAAATTGCAAGTACTGTTAGCAAAAACAATAATAATTAATCACGAAAACGGCTCATTTATTGTCCGGAACCTTACCCATAACAACAAAAAAAGGTACTTAATCGAAATTTTTAACATAATATGCACCTAATAAAATTCTATAATGCTGACATGAACAACCCGTTTTTAGGGTAAAGATGCTCCGAAAATAATGTAACTCATTTACATTCAAATATTTGACAGATAATTGTCAGTGTCGTAATCGTGATTGCCAAGAATTCTGCTTCGATCATGTTGAATTCGTAATCGATTACAAAAGTATTTGT
This sequence comes from Eupithecia inturbata, assembly GCA_963662085.1. Classification (NCBI taxonomy): domain Eukaryota; kingdom Metazoa; phylum Arthropoda; class Insecta; order Lepidoptera; family Geometridae; genus Eupithecia; species Eupithecia inturbata. Next base: position 1,021,363 of record OY759191.1, on the reverse strand, counting down.
ATGTTTGTAAATGTCACGGTTTTTGAGCTTTTGTTGGTTGTTCTTTAATTGTTGGTATTAATAGTTATGTACATATGTGACGGGTCGGACAGTTATTAACACGTTAGGTGTTGAAATTTGTCTAAAACCAAGGGCAGTGATTCGTTTACACAAAATCAATTCAGTGAATTTTATAAGTGTTTTAATTGTTGCACCTCTATATTCTAAAAATTCCAACACGGTTTCTTATAATTAATTATTAAATTCCAGTCGATCAGCCGTCGAGAATCCGTCAAGTGGAATATTCATAAGGTGTTGATTGTTGTTGGTTTTAATTATAAGGATATTTTTATTTTAGCTTGATTAATTTGGTGCTTTCGGTCTCTATCGTCAATGGCGCGCAAAAACTAGCACATTTCAACAAGAACGAAATCGAAAACTGATTTCCTTAGGCACTCTTTGCCTCATTGGTTTACCCCGTCTTATAGCAGATTCTTGACTTTTCTCCTATCCTTACTTCGCAATTACAGTCCGTTCTACATAACGAACCGCGTCAATCGCTTTATGAGATTCCCACGACGTACATACATATGTACGTACGCATACTTGTGCACTGGTGTACGTACAGCCTTATTATCGCGGATTTGTAGCACAGGGCGACCTTGGGGTCAGAATGTATTTATGCCCAGGAAACGCAGGGAAATAGGTAATGTAGTATATGGCTGTGGAATTTATGGTCTGAGATATTTTCGCACCCATCGAGGATATTGGAGTTGAATTATTAAAATGTTGGTTGTGGAGAGTAGGGTCTAAGCTTGCGGTTTTTTCTATTGTGGACACGAGATGCCTCTTAGGCTCCTACTGGCCAGCTTCTGTATAATAGGTACTGATCAGCACGGCACCTTTTGTATTAACCCCAATTAAGTTATTGTATTAAGTTGCTTGATTTGTCAGATTTACGTGAGACTCAAAAAATAATTTTCGTTAATTCTAAAGAAAATAGGGACAACTTGGAGTCCTGTGCCCAGTAGTGAGACACACTAAGCTCACTTCAATCGTAATTGTAAAAATTCAATAGATCAAGTTTTGAACTGAAACCACAAAGGGTCAGTAGTTCAGCTCTGAACAAGAAGTTCAAACACAGTCTGATATTATTTACCCACATCGATGTAAAAGTGGGTGTTAGCACAATCCCACCGGAACTGTGTAATGTGGATCGCTAAATAGTAGTAGCACAGGTAGTAGGGTGGCCATAATACTGAAAAAGTGGGTAAGAGATTTAATTTTTTTTTTTTTGTTTACTTGTCTAAAGTCTAAAAGTAACTGGTAAGAAACGAATTTTGGTAGAGAGTAGAGAGCACAGCAGTGTTTAGTCGAAATCTTTCTTAACCCAGCCATCAATTCATAGTTTTTAGGATAGGAGTTTTTAGGTAAGTATAATATTAAGCAACAGGATTTAGCTTCCTTCCCTATTTAAGTATGCCGTTTGAATTCCGTCGTGTTGATTTTGGTTCGTAAAAAATGTATCATATGACACCCGGACCTTAATAACGAATCAATTGACACCTCCCTCATTCACCAAAATCGGGTGAGTCATTTACTTAGTGGTGGAACATACGTAATACAAACATAGAACATATAAATATTGAACATCCTTTGTAATAAAATATCGGTAACTGAATTATAAATTTTAAAAAAAAAACTTTTATTTCGAACAACGAAAGGATCCATAATTTGTTAGTAATATAGAGAAGCACTTATAATTAGGGTTAGTTATTTAACATAATACTAGGTACTTTATACTAAACTATGTAAAACATTTAGTAGATCACTCTCCTCACGAAACAATGCCACGTGAGAGAGGTGATTCTACCAGTTACAGTATGAAGACTGGTGTTGGGGCTGTCACGCATCAGGGATGTGGTCTTTTTACGGAGAATGGCAGCAAAATCATCCGTCTAGTTCTCTGCAAACATCCCCGATGCACTGCAGAAATGGGGCAGTCCCAACATTACTCTATAACACTGAATTTATTATGTTAGTAGGTAAGTAAGTATATATAGGCACAATCATGGACACCCTCTTAACCCGTAATCGCTCGTGTGTCCGCCGCACAAAAGCTGCTAATTCGTCCACTATCAACCATCGCACTCGCTAATTTGGAAACTCCACTTTCTACGTGTTTGCGCGATCGTTATCGGCCCCGTGCTTTGTGATACAATAAATGATAATTGAGGTATATTTGCTTCAGATCAACCTAGAGCACTTACCGTGTATGTAATAATATATTCAGGTTTTGACACGAACTATTTTAAAATTTGTGTAAAGATGCACCATAGAGACGATGGTGATACGATGATGGAAAATATTTAGAGAAGATAGAGTACTAAAGTATGTTAAGCCATAAGATTATGATTAAACAAAAAGTCGTTAAATGATGAAGTAGAAATGACTTATTACTATAAAATATTCTTACACACATGCTCTTGTAATAAGATTGCCAACTGGATGCTATCAATAAACAAAATAGTTTAAGCTAAACTAGTTTTGAAAGGAAACCTTTTGACGCTGAAAATATACTTGTTAAAATGCAAGCTCTAAGCTCTCGGAGAAGCTTGAGTCCTAGCAGCTTCCACATGGAAAACAAAACGCATTCTCGAGCGCCCATAAACCACCCATTACCGCAGTCGATGCCTCCGCACGCCTGGTCTATTAACACGCGTGTGCCTTTTTGTCAGGGGTTTTTGTCAGCGGGTCTGTTGGACTGCTTTGTGCAGCCGTGCTAACCGATTCAATGTGGCATTGTAGCGTGTTAACACAGCACTTAAACTGTTAGAGGGTGGTGGGTGTTCGTGTGTGAACTATTTTACTTTATGTAGGTCGGTGCAGGTTATGTAGAGGAAAAAGATTTTTATTTTGTGGCTGCTAAAACTAAAATATTACAAAACTTTGTTCGTAATTACTTAGGTTGCTTTGGATTTATAAAAAAAAACTTTAGTAACCGTTACGGCGCGGCGGCTCCCCAACTGGACAAATGCCTCACTTATCTAGCGATTCAACGAGAGTAAAAAGTGAAATAAAAAATACTCGGTGTTCGAAAAAGGAACTGTTTAATTATTATAAACTGCACAGTGCAAATTATTTGGAATCGTGTCAAAACATTTCTCTGTAACTAGCAAGTAAATCCGCTTACTCAGCCATATAATACTAAGCATTAAATGCCACCACGAACGAAAAAGATGTCTCAAAAAACTTGCAACCAGATTCTATAAATCCTTTATAATCCCATCATTGCTACCTTCCAACAATGAATACAGATCAAGTTGTAAATCAACCAGACCCACGTCAGCCGCAAGAATGAGATCAAATAATGCCTTTTGTATTGTCTAAATTTACTCTGAGCGTTTTAGGGTAAAGTCCGCAGGGAATCACAGATTTAAATATTAGGATACTTTGTTTTGTTTGCTTCTTTGAAACGTAATTGTTTGAGATATGTTTTATTTTCAGGTAGGTGATGGAGTAACGGGTTTTCGGAAAAGAAGGATGGCTGATCACTATGTAAGTTTTTAAATTCTAAATCGTCCATTCCATCATCATCAGCCGGATCGACAACGACCGGCCCACCGCTGCGCTTACTATGTTTATGCGGGGCGAACCTAACGGGTTTGGTTGTCAGACTAGGTCTAGCTCTCAATACTCACGTGATCCCCGTACTAGGCCTAGATCTCAGTACTCACGGGATCCCCGCACTAGGCCTAGATCTTAGTACTCTCGGGATCCCCGCACTAGGCCTACTCTCAGTACTCACGGGATCCCCGCACTAGGCCTAGATGTCAGTACTCACAGGATCCCCGCACTAGGCCTAGATATCAGTACTCTCGGGATCCCCGCACTAGGTTTAGCTCTCAGTACTCTCGGGATCCCCGTACTATGCCTAGCTCTCAGTACTCTCGGGATCCCCGCACTAGGCCTAGTTCTCAGTACTCACGGGATCCCCACACTAGGCCTAGATCTCAGTACTCTCGGGATCCCCTCACTAGGCCTAGATCTCAATACTCTCGGGATCCCCGCACTAGACCTAGATCTCAGTACTCTAGCGCACTGGGCCTAGATCTCAGAACACTCGGGATCCCCGCACTAGGCCTAGATCTCAGTACTCTAGCGCACTGGGCCTAGATCTCAGAACACTCGGGATCCCCGCACTAGGCCTAGATCTCAGTACTCTCGGGATCCCCGCACTAGGCCTGGATCTCAGTACTCTCAGGATCCCCGCACTAGGCCTAGATCTCAGTACTCTCGGGATCCCCGGTGGTATAAAACTCGAATTACATAAAATTCAAAATTTTTTGTATAGTTCCTTGAATGTGATACACGATTAGGAAAAAAATACCAAAAAAAAATTATAAAAGTAGTTCAGTTTCGTAATAAGTTTTGTGGTTTTTTTGTAAATAAGCAAAAACATGATTTTTGCGCTTACGCCGCGCCGTTTTAAAAACGTATGCTCTGTCCCGCTCCTATGAACGCAAAATCCTATGCCTATCCTTTTCACAAAATGGCGCGCATTGCGCCCTCTTCTGTAAGGGACAAAGATTTCTATGCAACTATTATTAAAATCATAGAGTTGTGAAACAAAATAGTCCATGTTACATCCCGAACTAATTCTCAGTTCCTGTGGGCAGTTATTAGCCCGTTCCTAATAAGGGGAGGAGCGTGGGGTCAAAGGGCGCAGATAAAATTATAGCCCAATTGTTTTGCTTTCTCGCAGCTCGCGACTTTGTATTCTATTCGCGGCGCGAGCGCATGCGTGGCGATCTCGATCGATTGTCTCGGTTATAGCACTACACAGGGTGTATAGTTATAAGTTTATATATAGTACGGAGAACACGATCGATAAAATTAATTTCTTGGTTTAAAAACATCACAGGAGAAAAGGGAAACTTTTTGAGAATATTATTAATAATAATTAGAATAGCACTTTGAGTCTTACTAAATTACTCTACTTACTTACTTAGTACTTACACTTAGTGTTAGAATGTACCTATCATTGATTTCTGAAAAACTCTATTCTTCCGAAATCTCTGTTTATCATTCGCAAGTCATACACAACTCCTTAAGCCACCCCTTAACCTCAGGGGGGGCACTCCTCCTAAAGTTTATTTACGTACAACCTATAGTTAGTACTTAACTGTAGCATTCTTCAATTGTTTCAATTTAATATCGTTGTTTTATCGTTTTAGAACGAAGTGTGAGATGGAATCGACACGTTCTCCATTACCTCCGTCCCGTTAGGTGATTCCTTGCTTTTAATTACTACGATCTTCTATTGATTAGTTGAACTGTTGTTGATGGGAAATGAGAGTACCTACCTATTGGTAATGATACCTCAAGTTTAATCTGAGTTCAAAATGATAAATCTGATTCTCAAAATTAACTAAACGAGATTATTCGGAAAAGGTCGGTGTCTATCTACGGTTTTTCTATGTGATAAAAAATTATAAACCTATACAAATGATACTATTTTAGTGTTTATCTAAATAAGAGTTTTTTTCTAAATGCGTATGATAGTATATCTACACGGTATAACAAATCACTATTTTTTTTTTGTTTTGAAATGAAATGAAATTTATTGTAAATGAAATGAAATTTATTGTAAAAACTGTGTACAAACGCGATCTTAAAAGCTAGGTGGAATCAACAGTTTATCCATTAATTATGGACGTACAATATTTACTTATATACTAATTTATTTGGCTTATATACTAATTTTTTTGGCTTATTTCCGTAAAGGCCGTTTTTATAAAATTAATTAAAGACAAGTTTGACGAACTATACCGATGCAACCGCGCGCAAAAATAAAATCACACGAAATTGTAGATTCGCTAACTTCTACTAAAATCTTTTACATTTTTAATAAGAATTTTGTCACGATGGCGACAAGTAACCGACTTCATCATTGTTGCTAGTTCCCGTTCTTGCCATCCTTAACTCATCTAATAAGGAATAATTTCCAGAAATGGTCCACGTCTTAATGCCGTATTTGAAGGAAAATTACAGGGTCCGGTTCCACCATAATTAACGGAAGGTTAAACTGCAATCAAGATGTAATGGCATGCATTGAGTCTGACCCGAGGCCGTGTCGTAATTTAATATTGTATCTACAATCATACCGCATTAGGGCTGATGATGGGACCAAGTAAACGTCTTGAAATCGATCCATGTCTCATACAGTACAAAAAAAATGTGGTAAGATCATTTTTGCCTTTGAAAAGCACGATCGTATTTTTAATTGCTTTCACAGTCAGATATAGAACGTAAATAATGTTAATGAGTGTGGACAGAAAGGGAGAACAAGACTTTAAAATGCATCGAATGGATTGGATGAAAGGTGACGGAGATGATTCTGATGGAAAAGGAGAGTGAAATTGAATTTTTTACATACCTACTTTTTTTATGAGGCGTTTTCCAAACAAGTGAAATCCCCTATTTACCTCAGAACTCTATAGATGGTGATCTTTTGCGAAAGAATAGAGTTTGTCATTGGGATGTGATGTCAAACTTTGCTCAGTCTGTGCTGGGTCTATACCGTTCTCATTTGACAGACCCAAACAAAAAGCCCTATTTTTTAACCTAGTCGAACTAGTTTTTGACGTTAAGAAAACGCCTCATTGCCTTAAGCAGCCCTGAACAATCTCACTCTGTATAGACTGACTAGAGTAGTATTATTAATATCTGTGCCTAAATGAAGTACTTGATTACATTTGAATATTCAATAACAAACGGAACATGTCTTTTCAAATAACGCAGTAACTCTAAAATATTTAGAGCTACGTTTACTGCAGCCGCGGGCGACATAAATATCTCTATTGCTCCAAACAGAATCAAATCATAATTGTAGGTTAGGTTGTGCATCGCTTTATTAATAATGTTTGCTCACTTTTAATTGCTTCAGATATAAACTAGAATTATGTTCTAAATATTGATTTAATGTTCTATCTGGGAAATTAAAAGTAATATCTTCAACTCTTGGGTGGGTCGATCAAATAAATTATTAATGCAATACTTTATATTGAATTTATTAGAATGGATTGATAATTAATTTTTATAGTCTGACTTACTTTCACAATTCAAAATTTCTTTAAAATTTCATTCAACTTTGTTGTTTAGAAAGATCGACGGCAAAGAGTGTTCGAGATAGGAAATTTTGGTCACAAACACTGAGTTATATGTAGTACGTACGAGTATATATCGATGGTCACAAAGCATATTTTTTACTCTTTTTATTGTCGATAGACCGTCGTTTGACAGAAGTTTGACCTGATGGAAAGTGACGATGTCGCCGACGAGGTATCACGAAGGTCTAGAAGGTCTACCTATTCACTCTTGTCTTCTATTGTTTTTCTTGCAAAATCTATTCTACTCTACATAGCGCCACAATAACAATAGCTATTACAGCCTCATTTCACGATACTCATAATAAATCAATGCATTTGAACACTCTTTGGTCCAAATCATCATAGTCTTTCCATCAAGAAACCACCCCACTTGAAACTAAACCTTAAGATCTTATAAGAATACATCATAAAATCGTCCAACTTAAGATCCTTTGTCGAAGATCCGAGGCGTAATATCATCATCACTGGATAGTCTATCGCCCCTAGCAATTGGCACACTATCCCACCCCTCTTTCACACTCACGATACGTTATATACCCTATCCCTTTCTGGCAGGGTTCTCGCATTGTCATTTTAACAAATTGACCTGTGATCTTGAAATACAGGGATTATAACAAATGAGTTGAAGTACGCTATAAGTTCAAATTGTCTTTAAGGCGATGTAATGAGATGGTGCTACACTTTCCGACGGTTTCTTGCAGAAATGTTTTACAGAATATTGACTTCATCATTAGAGTATAAAAGATGAGAACTAATGTGATTTGATTATGCAGTATCTACATAATATATGTATTAACCACATTGTAACTTACACGTGATATTAAACTCACAAGGTCTGGTATAATTGACTCAGAAACTCGTTAAATTTACGTCTTGTCTTAATTAATTATAACTTTTTCTCACATAAATAAACAGATTTACTAACCTGATAAGCTATATTCAGGTAGGTACTTGAAATAATATAAATAGAGCATTTTGTTGACTTACAACTGACACATTTGCCATTGTACGTTTTTATATTAAAGTGATAGCAATATTTATTTTTCACGTTTTCATTTCAATAATTTTAACCTAAAATTTTAATTTATTTTATTTTTGCATATTCGTTGTCAAACAGTTAGTATTAAAATACATTTCCAAACAATCTTCCATTTTACTTTTCAGAAATATATTTATTCAATGCAATGATTTTTTTAAATATTTAAATTGCTATTCTAGAGTTTTGTTTCTCCACTTTTCTGGTATTTAGGTACCTACTTACATTCTCGTATATAGGAAGCTCATCAGCACACATCAGTCCACTGCTGAACATGCCCCCTCAAACAAGGCAGTGCCATACTCACCACGCTTCACAGGCGGATTGGTGATAGCAGTGGATATGTAAGAAATGTAATATTCATTTCGAATAATCAAACTTAAAATATAGGTTAAACTTAATTTCACTCTCAGTAACATTGTAGCCCTCATAATCCAGTGAGTCAGAAGTTTGGCGCCCGACCCACGCAGGCCTCCATACATACATCTACTGTCTGAAGTGTATTTACTGTCATATCTCACGGCTCATTTACATTTGCCAGCTGATGGAATACATGTTAAGACAAAGAGCAAACCTAAGAGAAATTGGAACAAAATATAGGCAAGTATTGAAGTTTACAAAAAAATCGTGGGTACTTTACTCATTTATGATTATCATTAGTAAGTAACATACTATCTTTTTATGGATGAACAAAACATTTTCTTGACAACAAAATAATCTGCTTATTATGAGATATTTGTTTTAGATTGCTATTTAAAAAAAACTGCTCCAATTAAAACTAAATAAATATGTAGGTACCTACCTAAGTTAGGTCACGGTAAGTTGCATTAAATAAAAGAGTTTAAGTAACAATGTCTTGAAAAACTATAGGTTTGCGTAGGTAGATTAATATTTTGATTTCATCAGTTACGTAAAAATTTAAAAACAGTGAATTATACAACTTCTAAAAATATGTATTTATTGTTTGTCTAAACTTTATGCTTTTAAATAGTTGTGGGGCCCACCGTAGCAGAGTTATGACGGATGGTTCCCACGGCCGCCCACACGCCTGCTTAGATGTAGCTTTATTTATAACATGGAATTGTCGATTTATTGGGAGTCAAAGTTCAGGTACTTTAAATGGAAATGATTTTTTGTAGAGGCTGTTGAAAGGTTTTAATGAACACTAGAAATGTCATGGATTTTGAAATAGTGAAGTTTTTGAACTAGGTTAAGGAGATACGTAAAGGCTACTTCAAAACAAGTACCTATGTTGGTCTTATCTCCTAAGAAGTTATTCCTTAAACTATCCTACCTGTATAGTATTATAAAATCTGTGCTATGGTGAAAACTCCTAAATATACCGATATATTTACATTGGCAATACTGAAGGCGTGGCAGGTATCAATTATGCAACGTCACGATCATACATCAATATTCTAACCAAACAGTGCTGCCAACGATTCCAGTGTCCCGAATCTGCATGTGAACTAAAACAATTAATTGACATTCAGTGAAACTAAACCAATTCAATAAATCTATTTTGAATTGTACTAGCTCGCATTTAAACACAAAATCAAGTATCTTGTTGAACTAGTCAACACAATAGCTAACTCATCACAAAACTAATTGTTGCAATAATGAAAATTACAAATTCAAATGTCAAAACGGCCAACACTCGCCTTCGCAGTGTGTAGGTCTAATTACTGGCTGAGACAGATAAATTATCGCAGTCAAGTGCGAGTGCTTCAAAACTGCAAGAGAAAATTGCAAGACTGTTCCTTATTATTTTTTATGGTGTAGGTAATTGTCTTTTAACATTTTAAATCATGTCTTACTTTACCATAAGGCACTGTTCTTTCATTATCATTTTCGGAATCATTTTATCGATTGTTACAAGCATATATTATAGTTTCAACAGTCTAAATCAAATCTTGCAAGCCGGTTTCCGATTGAGCGGGGCATGCATTTGTAAAACGGGTGACAATGCAATATAATAAATAAAGCATGGAGCTGATCTGATGATGAATATTGGTGGCCATGTTAGCTCTGTGATAGGACGACGTCACTTCATCGATTTTGAGCTTATTTGATTTATCCTGCCTTGTCCTGGTCCTACATAACAAAAAAAAATTAAATAAAATTCGTTTATTTCGGACAATTTGGAGTCCTTAGGGTGTTAGTAGCACGTTTATAGAAAATAAAAATAAAAAGTAGAATTAATCTAGTTGTTAGTATTGAGTATTCAAATATAATTAAATCCTCTCTAGACTGCATTCCGGATAAGACTTACCCAGAATGACGAGGAACATCTATCAAATAACGTCCTCAGGATGCCGTTGCGACTGTCCCGTATTCTGCGGATCAGGGAGGCAGTTTATTTGCGGATAATTGCATCAAAACCATCTGTTTGGTATTCTGCAAACATTCCTGATGCGCTACAGAAGCAAAGAAGCCGCAACATCATCCAAAAAGTTTGGTTAATAAAAATAACTCAGTATTGCTTCGTATTCTAAATGTTGCCAGTTCTGTTTTCCTACTTTTCCTACCACACTATCAGTGCCGGGAGTGATGGTCCTCTTGCAGAGAGCACCATGTCTCACTATTACCATATCAAAGCTATTTCTATCTTTATTGGCCTTATCTTGAAATATCATCAGTCCGTCCGTATGTTGCCTATCCAGTACTTTTATTATCTGGATATTAATTCAGCGCAAGTAATGAACAGTTGAAAATTTATTTTTAATCAATTTCTAGAGAGCGTTTTTAATGGTGGGTCGTTAATGGTGCTATTATAAGGAATGGGCTGTAACAGCGGCTGTGTTGGAGTTATTCAGTTCGTATTAGCCTAAACATTTTACTATTTCGATTTTAATTTGCAGGCAATTTCAATGGCACATTAGCAATTTTACTAGTAATATAATTCGAACGATAAAGTTAAACGCTTTGTGGAAATACTTTCTTGTAATACCTATCTAATTAAATTAATTAAATTTAATAAAATATAATTTATTTTGATGTAATAATAATGCTGGACACAATCCATACAGCGTCATCTAGCCCCAAAGTAAACAGTGTTGTAATATGACATTGTTTTCTAAGTTCGTAGATCTATAGGATGAAATATGTACTAAAGGTTACTAAATACAACTTATGTTTAGTTATTTAAAAAAACCAAAACAGATATACTTTTAATCTGGCTATTCATTCACGTAGATCAACTACAATAGGAACCTCTCCTAGAAACCACAAACTCCTATAAATAACCCAGTTAGTATTGATCGCTACCATAATTGCGGCCTACTTGCAGTACTTGCAGTACAATTTGAAATCAATATCGCTAACAAACAGTGAGACCTGCAATCCACTTGCCGGCGATTCCAGTAAATCATCACTTAAGGCTCAAAGTAGCCCTTTCAGCCCCAGTCCCGGCTAAATACTCACCGAGGTCTCTATTACAACTTCGTTTCCCATACACATACACGCACAGAACACTGCATAACACCACAGTTCATACGAAAACCTTCACTTCAAAGTCCTTAGAAGACTCTGTACCATCATCTGTGGCATGACAGTGTTCAATTTTGAATCGTAACGTCTAATATTGACAGTTCAGACTCATTTCACTTAAAACTGGACGTTCCATATCGCGTTCGGCGAATCGCGAAACAACTCCAAGTATTTTAAACTTTAACATTGATGTCTTAGAGATAGTTTCACGTTGAGAGGATCGCAAGTAACATGGCATCAGTTCGGTCGTGTGGTAGGTTCGTGAACTATTATCTACGGAACTACACGAATGGCTCCGAGCGGAAACGGTCGGCTTTCTCAGCTATTTGGATTTGCTTGATGTTTTGCTGGTAAGTTGACATCAATTGGTGGTAGCATTGAAACTATTTGCACCCTTGGAAAGGTCAACCGCAGCATCAATAGTGCCAAGCTACAAATTTGAAAGATGCCATGATCTGCTTTCTTAACAGGCGGATTGATAACAACATTGAAGGAAGCGAAAAGACGAAAGAATGCATTTAATTGTATGTTCTGCGTCTAATCAGCCGCTAACAAAACCCACTGGTGAGCATAGGGATCTTCTTATCTAATCCATTTGTTCTCTTGTGCTAGTCCGATTCACTCTACCTAAGCACATTATTATTCCCATCCGATTGCAGGGTCGGTCTCAGATGTTGGCGGCTCTGCTACCGCCTTAATCCTTTCAAGACTCTTGATGTCTTTCCCTTGATGTGTTCTTCAGAGAAGAGCCTAGCGTGTCATCTACCTTTTAGCTTTAGAAGAAAGCAAATTAAACGTTCAAAGAACAGTTACATGTAAAACAGCCTGCTTATCTTGTCATTTGCCAAACAACCAGCCAGTTTCAACCACCAGCAGCGTTATCGGCTTTAGTTACAGTAATCAGGGAACGGGAGCCGCGTCCAGCTGATAAATTCTAAATCTAAATACATAATTACTAATTGAAATGTATAATCAGGTATTTAATATCGAACTTGTATGAAGCAAACAACATAAATACGGCATGTAATATGGAGGAAAGCGCCAAAAGCAGCGGGGTGGGAAACTTGAAAGGGCAGCGATATTATAACCTAGCTTGATGGATAAAATAAATCTGTATGTTGCTAGCGATGGCGCAACTTTGCGGGTTCTCTCACTTATAAACCATTTAGATTTAAAAGCTGTCATCCGAAGAGGTAAAGTGCTCTACATAATCAAATAGCCGGACAGGAAACTCTCAAGGTTTTTTTTTTACTTATCTGTAAGTTATGTATTCGCCTTAGCACGAAATTGTTAGTACACATTTAACCCTTTTTAACCCTCTGAAACGTAAATTCGTCAAATTACGCTTAAAACGTGTTTACGCCTAAAGTATTTTTGCCACATGATGCACTAGGGTCTCTACCATGTAGCTCTCTACAGGATTATTTTCAAGAAACTACCTACAGTAGCAAAATCTATCAAGTTAGTCAAAAATGCCCGCAAATATCGTAAATACTGAGCAGTTATAATGGTCTGTCCACACGCAACCAGTAGCTACGAACTCAATTGGCTACTTCAACACCACTGAGATACGATGCTTGATCCTACTTTAACGTATCGCAAATTATCGGATCACGGCCGAAACTTGTAATACTAAGTCTTATAGTTCATTCAGGTAACGACTGATGCCTGTTTATAATCATGTTTAGGGCTAGGTAATAAATAAAGTATCGTAGTTTGCAAAGAGGAAGGTAAGGTATTAGTATTTATTTATTTAAATTTAAATTAATAAATAAGATACGATTTGAACAGCAAAGACTTTAATAATCCGCCAAGTGCGAGTCAACTCGCACATGAAGGGTTCCGTGCCGTAAAAATCAGGCAACTTATTCAAAGAACATCTAATTTTAATTTGTTCGGAGACCCCTTTAAATTTTTAACTTTATATTATATTTAGTATTTGTTATTATTACAGTTAAAGTGTTACTTAATTATAGAAAGCTTCATGTATCTACCTATTGTAGTTCAATAGATACAGACTTGACAAATTACGAGCAACCAACCAGCCAAATTAATCACGTATGTTGTATGGGAGCCCCCTTTAATTTTTTTTTTTATTTTTATTATTTGTTGTTAGCGGAGAAAAACATATTATCTAAAAATTTCAACTGTCTACCTCTTACGGTTCATGAGATATAGCCACGTGACAGATGGACGGATGGACGGACAGCAGCGGAGGCTTAGTAATAGGGTTCCGTTTTCACCCTTCGGATACGAAACTCTAAAAATGAACATTTTGCAAATGTACCTAATCCAATTGTTGTTTATTTCTTGCATTTATCTCATCAATGAAAAAAAATCACTTATTGAACAACATCCATATAGAGCACGTAACGCAAGCTCTGCTTACTTTGGCTAGAAGATGCTTTGTAAAATAAGACTGGAATAAAACCGTCTAGGGAAATTCTACCGCCGTTTCTTTTCTTATTAGTACCAGTAACTGGACCTGTGATCTTCAATAACGGTTAAGAAAAATAACCCCTTCATAGGCTCGGCATTATAAAGATGCGATCAATACATAAACTTGTGACATTATTTGATCGTCTGCGATGCGCGGGAGATTGCACGATCCCTATCGCCAGTGTTCCTGATTTTATGACTAGTTTAGTAAATAAAAACTTGTCGGTTGATGCTATCGTGCTGCTGCAGACCGGGCTGGGTAATGATACGTGTAGAGGAGGCTTTTGATACTACATTGTTTACATTCAGGGTTATCTTGTTATAAGTTTTATTATAATAATTATGTCAAACGTGGGTTAAAAAAAAACAAAAAGCCTGTAACAGATGTCGCATTAATCTTTTGCGGTTATTATTTGAAAATAGTTATAATTAAGGTAGGATTTATCGTTTTGCATAAAAATAACCAAAAAATGTATTCACCTAATTAGTGTCAGTTTTCGATATACTTTATGATAATTGGTTAGTTTTGTGCTAATTGCAAATTTGTTCTACAATAACATAAGTCACTGCAGCCGTCCGTATCGCTAGATTAATATGTCAACAGATATTTGAATAAGAAGAACAAAAGGAACTGTAAAGTTTCTCATGAATATTCCATTAAAGTTATTGACTAATATGATATATTTATTTTTATTATGTACCTACATAATAATATTGGCAAAGACATAAAATATCACTTAACAATTCACATCGACATTTACCGGTATTCTGTATTTTATGAATGAAAAATGAGCTAAACGCGACATACTAAATCAGAATAATCATTATTCATTACTTACGGATTAAAAAAACATAAAAAATGAATATTGTATTCTTGGTTGTCATGAACAGTAATTTGTTGTAATCTGAAGTTAATATAACTAGAGGTAGATACGGGGGGGGGGGGGGTCCTACGGAGCTGCGGACGCAAATTTCTATCTCGGTTCCCTGAAACACCTCCGGAGACAAAGATGCGCACAATTAAAAATAAATCTTAAAGGCCATAAATAAAGCTTAAAGTTCTGTATCGCTTACAGCCACCCGCTGCGAGCGTTAGCAGATCAATTCTAAAAATAAAATATCAATTTTTTGAATAATAAAATCTTAGAGCAGTCACAAACCGTCGCGCGTCGGCCAGCGCTTGTTCGAACGTCTAATCTCCCCATTCCAGTCTATTTTACACCTTATCACACGGTATTAAGAATGCTTAACGTAAGGCTCGTGGGAAGATACAAGATTGTGTCGGACCATGGAATCGCATAAATTCGAATAAAAATGTCAAAAATGAATTCTCAAGATCGTAATCGCAATAAAGTTAATAATATCGCGATGAAATTTGAAATAAATAAAAATAAACAATTGATGTGTGGTGTCGTTAAGAATTAGTGTACAATGCGACTTTATGTGATTGTTCTTTTGTAACACAGTTCGTTTTGTAGGGATTCTGAGGACGGTTGCAGTTCGCTTTTTGTTCGGATGAATTAATGATATGTCAAGAGGATTGCGGGTCAACAAGTGATGCTGTGAATTTTAAATTTGTGACAGGTTAATTATAACAAGTATCGTTTTGCCTTCAAAAGTTTTTATGTTAACTTATATGATAGCCCGGTGAAGGTCGCGGTGCGTACCGCTAGATGCGAGCAGCACAGAACTGGCCATTGTGGCGATCTTTGGTGAAAGGCCCACGTTCAGACGGACCCAACGGCCCAATGCTGCTAGGCCAAATCGCTTCTCTATGACAATGGTCTAGCGCAGAATCGATACGTAGAATACCAATACGTGGCTTTGGTGGCGATTCTGCGACGAAATCGATTGCCATAGTGAAGCAATTAGTTTAGCAGAATCTGTTGAACATCTCATCAGTGTTAATGATGATAAAGCTGGACATAAACTGATAACGTTTGCGTCTTGAATAGAAAAGTCAGAGAGCACTTGATGGGCTCCAGTCGGCGGCGACTAAGCAAAGTAATGGCTAAGTGAGTGTCAGTAATACGGCGACATCGGAAGGTACCTACTTTATGGCGCGTACGGTCTGACTCAGAGCGGGGGAGGAAGCGGGTTGATAGATGATAACACATATTATTTAGTACAGCATTGTTTTTAGTACTTTACGGTAACTAAAGGCTGATGCTCTCTCAGATGACAGCTGTGTCTAACCGTTCATAATATTCAATAAGTTATTGTTATGTCCGAAACAAATCCATTTGTTTGAGAATAAAATAAACGGAAACTGTGAATAAATGTAATATAATCAGTAAAACTTTTCAAATAACATAACTATCACATAAAAGAGGATAGAGGATAAAAAAGCTTGGGAAGGAATTTGCTCCAACTCGAAAAATAACAACTAACTAACAGGCTAAAGGCAGCTTCTTTACTTTAGTCTACATACCGAAGCGACTGAAATCAAAAATATCACTCTATTTCCGTGTCAGTGTTTAATTATTATGAATTTAAAATTTTCTAAGTGTGCTTTTATTGTATTTATGGAAATAAAGAGTTTTTGACTTTGACTTTGACATAGCATTCATACAATAATTAATATTGTGAAAGCTGTTTTTGTCCAGTATTATTAATTATACTTTATTTTTACGTAAACTCATTAGAAATTATATCTAAAATCAACAAGAAATCATACCAGTAAAAATGAAAAAAACGATTAGACGGGACTTAAACCCGCAACCCTTAGGGAAGCCGTTATCCGTCTAGAGTTCAAAGGAAGATTTCGTTACTTGACCTCGTAGCGCAATTGGTAGCGCATTTCCGTACTTACTTTTTAATTTCTTTCTTTCTTTCTTACTTTCCTTACTTACTTTTTAATTTAATTTCATGCTTACATTGTGTGAGACGCTACATGCGTCGACACACTTGCGCCAATCCACCTTCCGAGGACATCCATGACGGCTGGTCCTGGCTGCGGCAGATTTGGTCGAGGCACTCAAGAGGCGCAAATATGCAGGTCTCGACAGCCTACACACTTGCTCCCATTGGGGTCGGGATTAGGTCCGTGGGGTACCGAGGCTCTCCGGGTTTTTAAAAATTTATCATAGCGTCTGCTCGAAGCAACGCGTGTCCCGAGAGTAGGTGGGTATCCAGCGCAGCGCATCAGCATTGCCATACAGCGGGGCAATGCAGCCAGCGTTTTGAGGACGCTTGTGACTAGTATTGATATGGATCAGTTGAGTTACCTGTAGATTGTTTGCAACAGTCTGCAGTTAGCCTAATTGTTTTAATTGTAAATACTAGTTCTAGTTTGTTTTTATTATTTGATTGTAATTTTCTTAGTATATGAATTTATCTACATACTACTAAAGCTATGAGGCTAGCTCTTCAAAAGTAGAGCTCCACATGAATCTCAATCACAAATTTAACATTTAACCGACCAATCGCGTCGCCGAGATAGATTGTGCACGTAATTGGTACTACTGGTGTGACCTGAGACTTCTGAGTGACCGCTGCTCTCTCAGTTTATGCATCTTTGCCTTTTATGTTTGTCCTTTGAGCCAGATGATGCTGTGTGAAAAGGTCCATCTTGACATAGGTAATCATTTCAATTTAATTTAAATTTCTTCACTTAAATTAATACGGTAACACACAAAAATTACGTTTTGTATAATTAAAGGACATAATATCAGATACATATGATATCTTAGCTGATCTATTTAGATGTATTTGTGAGTGACTCATACCTACTATTTTTGACGCTCATAGACTGCATTTTTTAATATCTTTAAAAATAAACGAAAATGAACTAAATAATGAGGAAAATAGATGAGTGCATACATTCACGAATATATATTTTATATGCGTAATATAAAATTAATTAACCAGCAATAAGTGAGCAGTATTTAGACACTTTGGTCAAAGTGTCATATCCTGCTTTTTTTCTGGCGTGCTGTTTGGCACGTTATATAATAAACAAAGAACCATCTGATTCATGACTATTGCTTCACTAGTCAACGACACAACACAAGACTGTTGCCACCGTATCAGTAAAAAGTTGGACTTTTCTAGGAAAAACCTAGCAAATGAAATCCTTTAAAAAACCAGCAAGACCAAACTAAACCCGTAGACAATCTAGAAAATTCGTTTAATCCAATTAGTATTCTCAGCAGAAGTATTCCAAAGGCAATCGTGAACTATTTTACTTAATTAACGTCAAGCTGTGCAAGCTTGACAGTAGTTATTTGACTTTGTAAGTCAGTACTTAGACATAACTTAGTATGTTGCTCGCGAGGTGAAATCCAGTTTACTTATTCTTGTACTTTTCGCATTTTACGGTGGATTCTCAGCGTGAGTCTAAATTATTTAGCAGCATTTGGTTAAAAGTAAAGTAAGCAGAACATTTCGGAACCACCAGTTATCATTTAATAGGTTTAGGATAAGGTGCCTATCTTTTGAAGTTGACTTTTTTTTTAAGTCTTTATTGACAAAGAAAATTACAATTCCATAATAAAAACAAATTAGAACTAGTATTTACAATTGAAACAATTAAGGTAACTGCAGACTGTTGCAAACAATCTACAGGTAGTTCAACTGATCCATATCAATACCAGTCGGAAGCGTCCCCATGACGCTGGCTGCACTGCCCCGCTGCTGTATGGAAATGCTGATGCGCTGAGCCAGATACCCACCAGCTCTGGGGTCACATTGAAGTTGACTAATAAACTAAACTACTTATTTCAGGAATTATATCAACCGTGTTAAACAAAAATGTAAAATATATGGTTTTTACATCAATATTTTATTTGTATCTATGCTTACGAAATGGGAAGTACCGAGCCCTGCAAAGGTTAATTATTTTTAACTATGACATGAGGTTTTTTGATGTGACGACGCAAATACATGCCTTGGTGTCATCATCATCGTCATCATCAATTATATAAGTCCACTAAGAGAGCAGGGACTTGGGGGAGGCCTATGTCCAGCAGTGGACTAAGATAGGATATCTTGGTGTGCTAAACAAAAACAACTAGGTAGGTAGGTAGGTACTTTAATCACACTAATCACATAACGTGATTAATCTTAAAAGATAGAAGCACTGACAAACAGACCTGACCTTTACAACAAGTTTTCTAGTTCTCTAGCAAATTCCTAGCGGACAGTTGTCGTGGAGATAAACAAACGGAAACGTAGGTATTTAAATATATTAGTAACACGAGACGCAGATGAGCAGCCTATCCAATTGCGGACCAGTGGCGCGTTCTACAGTGAACGCAAAATGTACGGAGATACATACCTACGGGTGTCAGGGATAGAAACTAGTTTCATGTGGACCCAGGTGCACGAGCTGGAAGTGGAAGGTAGAGTCACAATGAAAACGAAATAAGTAAGAGTCCAGTAATTTAACAAATAATAGGTTCAACATCGGAGTTCCGAGACAACCAGTTGGAAACTCCACACGCTGCCATCACAACACAACGCGTCGTTTTCCTGGTTTTTTGTTTTACATCTCGTTCTTGGTTACGCAGTGACGGTGGCGGTGAACAAACGATCGCCGTCACGTCATCTTGAACTCGGCCCGAAATAATATCGTTCTCGGTGAGGTACCGGTGACGGCGGTGGACAAACGGCGGCGTTACGAATCCAACACGAAATTTTATTTGTCTTTTGGGACGTTTATAACGCTAAAATGAAGGCGTATACGAGTTTCCAGCAGGTTGTCTCGGAATTCTTATTAATAAAAAAACCGTCAGGCAGGGGGAAGTTGGTAGTATTCCAATGAAAATAATGAAACAAAAATGAAAAAAAAAATTATAAAAAAAAATTCATGGAAATATTTATGTTTGTTAAGTTAAATGTAACTCGACGACGTCCGACGTAAGTATTAATTATACATGGTAAAATATAGCGCTACAATAAAAACGTCTTTAAAACCTCGATCGACTTGACCTTACGCCCCGCAAGTTTGTCCGCCGACACAATAAATAACCAACAGATGAGATAATACACATATTATACGGAAGCGACTTCTACATTATTTATGGTCAAGTTATAATTCTCATAATGTCCATCCTAGCGTTTTATACGATGCAAATGTGATGCAGTTTTTTACTGTCACTTGTGAAAAATTAATTGTCTTATTAATGGCCTTTACATTTACAATGTAACGCGATATAATAATAATATTATTATCATTTGGCTGTGGTACCAAATCGACGGCTCCAAGTCCGCCCAAGTCCAAGTCAGCACGTGGACAGAAGTTTCCTTCTGTTTATTTACAGGTACACTTTCATTGCGATCACCGGTCTGCCTGCCAAGCGCGGTGATTATTTCAAAGCGGTTGGGGAGGCATGCCCAACAGTCGACGTATAAATAAAAATAAAAATAAATATGCTGGACAACACACACAGCATCATCTAGCCCCAAGCTAAGCAGAGCTTGTGTTATGAGCACTAAATTACTGATATACTTAATACAATAAATAGATAGATATTTTTTATTATACATCGAAAATACACAAAACACCCGGAACAAATATTTGCAGATCGTACAAACATTTGTCCCAAGGCGGTCGGGAATCGAACCCGCAACCTCCTGCGTCGCAGGCGGACCTTCGCCCACCGCGCCACATCGGTCGTATATGTGCTGATGAGGAATAACACTATGAACGATACAAACTCTACTAGGGTACAATGAGGACGTAACTCCGCGCGCACTGTGGAACGCGCCGCTCGTGAAAGGTTGGGCTCATCCCGTGACCCTTGATTCAGAAAGCGCACCTTACTACCATTTAGTATTCTTTCCCTTACAATTCTAAAACCAACCTTAACACGTGAACTTAAAACTTAATTCACTTCGAAGATGCACCGGCGACCCTAAACGAAAGTGCCAGAGCAATTTAAATGTTGTATCTAGGAACTAAGGTAGGTTTTAGAATGTGAGCGGGATGCACTAGAAAGTCTGACTTTGGTAACCCTATGGGACTAGTTGAATAAGTAATAGTAATTTTGATGTTGTATCAAAGATACATTAAACCTGTTCTGCTGGTGTACGACTGATAAATACATTGAATGATTTGGAATATTAATTTCCTTGATTGCGACTGCATGAAAAATGTTTTCCGCTATTCGTGGTCAGAGTTCAAATGGTAAACTTGAGGCAGGTGTTGCTGGCAAGATATGGTGGTTTGGCAGCGAGTATTTAGAAATGATGAATATGGGCCAGTGCCATTTTTGAATACCTACTTATAGGCGGCCTAAGACAGTCCAAAACAATGGTTCGTTTTTTGAAAAAGGGTTAGAGCGCTCTTTAAGTAAATTCTTAAAGGCTGGCGTGGTTGTCTTTTGTTTTTTCATACAATTATTCATGCTGACCTCAAAAATTCAGGCGTCCGGTAGGTATACATAAACAAACAGAATCGCGCCAGGTTTTAAAAATTTACCTATACAATGTTCCAAATATAAAATGGAGCTTTTACAATAGGTTGGAACTCTAATTTTAAAATAGGCCAATTAGTTTCATAAAGCGTACAATTTTCTAATTGTACTACATCTACAATGTTCCGATTTTGCAAAGGTTCTAAAATTCCAATTTTCAAAAAGGTCCATAATATTATACAGTGTTCAAATTTTAAAGGAGCCAAAGATATTCCAATTTTTCTACGATAATGGTTCCATTATAGAAATATTCCACAGTGGCTCCATAATGCAGCGTCTTTGTCACGGTAGTTGTCACGGTCAGTTATTGGCACAGTTTCGAGTCCTCGACTAAATGATGGCCACCTTACCACATAGGATGTGCGGTTATCCACTGTGACCGATGCACGCCTTAAATACATCGTGTTACATTTTATTAGTGCCTAATATCTAACAACTTTATGTGACAGTAGGTATATTAACCACACTAATATATAATTGCGGAAGTTTGTATGGATGGATGTTACTACCTTACGCCAAAACTACTGAACATATCGAGTTGGTATTTTGCATAGGTGTAAGTCTAGAATAACTCATAGACTACTTTTTATCACATAAATTAATTTCCATGGGATAGAAATAACCTTTGAACGTTTCCATAGAAACAACGCATGCGAAGCCGCGGGCATAAACTAGTTGATAATAAAAGCATTAGCAGCACCCCGCTTGAGAGTTTGGAAGGTTCGTAGGTATCTATCTATTTTGTAAGATTTTTCTAGATTAGATGCACAAAGCAAAAATATAATCATAAGTGACTTAAATAGTTCACATAAATAGTGATCTAACTTACTAATAGAAAATCTCTACATTGTCTATGCAGTAGATAGGTACATGTATATAAGATAGACACAATTTTTATTGGCATTGCATAAAGATAAGCAATAAGGTGTGATATTATACTTTTAGATGAGTTTCAGATATCACAACTTTTAGATCGTAAATCATAAAAACTATAATATTTTTATGAGATGGGCAAATGTTATTTTCATAAGCTACTATTATAATAACAGTAATTTAATATGTTCCTAATATTGAATTATTGATTCAATTCTTAATGTCAGCCTAAAAATTCAATCAACATAAAATTTAAAACGAATCTACATAGGTAGGTACATACAAAGGGAACACCTTATACACGATAAAATTTATCTCAAGATAACTTAAATCGTCTGCAATAAAATAGAGCTAGAGTCGTGTGAATCTCGAAGATAGGTATTAAGACTTTTTCAGTAGATATTTAAGCGCTTTAAAACACAATGGTTAAATAAGGCCAGTGCTTGTAATATGGGCCAGATATGGAATTAACATCATCGGCAGAAAAATTATATGATCCGTTATCTCAGATGCAGACCGAATCATAGCGAGCCTGGAGCCGTGTCCATGCTATCAAATTCTATCAGAATTCACAAATCTCAGATATATCGGTCATGTGTATATTTCCTGTAAGTAGGTACTTACTTTTATATTCACCGGCAAACGAATAACTGTGTTTTTATTTTTGAATTGTAATTTTCTTTGTCAGTAACTTTTATTTCTTCGGTAAACTTAAACATTTACTGCACCAAGATCACAAATGCAAGCCCCCTGTACATAAATCGATGCACCGTACAATCTGTCGCCGCATCGTCGCGTCGCGTCGCGTCGCTTCCCGGACGGGCTTCCACTCGTCGATAACTTCGGATGCGCTTGCGCAAGCCTTGTATGGAGCCTACGATAGACGGATCTGTACGATGTTAGGGTTGAGTTTGGTTTGAATTATCTGAATCTGGTCAATGCCAATGTATGGTAGATGCCTGAGCTTTTGCTGGGGTAGCATGTAGCTTCCTATTTGGTAGGTGGATCCTAGATAGTGACCATCTTTGACCGAAAAACATAACAAATAATGTTCTACACTTTTTAAAGGTGATGGTAAATAATTTGGCTTTCATCTTATTTGAGTATGTACCTAACTTTTTATTTCTTGACTTGAAGACTACTAAAAAAATTTAAGATGTTTAAGGTTTAATCATTTGTTTTATCCTATAAGTACTGTTAGACCAGTGCCATTGGCGATTTGGCCAACGACGTAAGAGCTACAATAGAAATACGTAATCGTATTGAAGGTCTACAATAGAAATACGTAATCGTATCTTCAATACGATTAATTATGAAGAGATTAATTAATTATGATTATGATTACGATTAATTATGATTAAGAAGATTATGAAGTCGAAGTTCTAGGCTAACATTGTACTAAGATTTTCAAAGGTTACTTGTTAAGTAAGTGGTGCGGTTATGACTACTTTACCCTAGTTCATAAACCTAGAAAAAAAAAGGTGTCTTCTGTGACCTCTTGTAATCTAAGATTTTAAATATTATAGTGCGTAAGCTCTCACACTCGGGGTAATTTATAAGACATCAAATAATATCCTAAAAATTTTGCGACTTTGACGACTATTTGAGATATTATGTAACAAAAACCTAATAGTTGTTGTTGTTGTGTTGTGTTAGTAGTTGTTAGTTTTTTTAAAAACCTTATTATTTAACCTCTTGTAATCTGTTGTAAAATCAACAAACAGCAACCACAACAGCACTTGCGTGATTTAGCCCGTGCTGATGCCACTCAGAAATTGGCCAACCATTTCAGGCACGACACATTGATATCTGTCGTAATTCGACTTTGATGACCCTTCATTATCTGCCGCTGAAGGTCGTCTATGTGTCACAAGGCGAAGCAACCTTGCCAGTAATACTAGTGGGACTTGAAATAGATTATATCTAGAACCTCTTGCTTGTTTACTTGGCAAGTAGGTACGTTGGCTGAACCATGACTCTTGTAATATTGGATAACCAAGTTTTAGAATTGTGTCTTTCTGTCAAAACATTGTCTTGATTTCTCTATAAAGGGCACTCTCGCATTTTGGCCTTGAGGTGTGCAAATGAGTGAAGCTTATGTCCGCAATAGGACGGGGCGGAATGAAAGGTTTCATTCCTACGGACACTTATAAAATGTACCATTATTGTTCCCTATAGGTTTTAGGTAGTGCGTACTAAAGATACCTTATAATATAGTTTTATTTATGAGAAGTCAAAATAGTTCAATCAAACATTCGTCAAATAGAAAATGCAAAGTAACCAGACCATTTCGTCCTCCCAATCTAGAATCAAAGCAGTGCCATAAATTGTCCTCTATCTACGACCATTCATTCTGCTGTCGTCTATCTGCTATTTGTACAATATTAGTGTATTGGATAAGGCTAGATGCAGCCTAGATAGATCTTATCGAGCTACAGCTGGGAATATATTTACCACACGGGAAAATATTAAAATTTATGAGGTATTGAAGACGAAAGGTGTGCTTACATTTGAAACTTATGGAGATCAAACAAATAGGTACTTTTCTTGTTGTGTTCTTTTTCGCTTTGATGAATTTTGAAGCTTTGTTCTTTCTTGCATTCTGATTTAGAAAATGGAGCCACCTTGGAGCCACCAATGAGAAGCAGGCCAGTCTATTTAGAAAAACAAATGGATGGAGTTTATAGTGGACGCGCCCTTTCCTTTAGATATGCATATCAACGCATTACTTTTCACCTTTGATCACCAATTGGTGATCGAAGCTTTTCACAGATTAGTCTGATTTTAATATTTTATCTCCTAGCCGATCAATCAACTAACATAATAAAAAAATAATTTTCAGAAAAAAATGCTCTTATGTGCTAATGTACAATAAATCATTCCACTATGTCCTAGCCCTTACAATCGATCTAGATCACCGCAATAATTCATAGATCAATACTTGTGGATCAATATGAATGACCGGCGGCGCCCGCACCGCGCATTCAAGTGTCAGGATCGATGAATAGACAGCACTTTGTCGGCGTGTGCAAGAAATTAATTCAACTGTTGCGCCTGATTTATATAGCGAGGATTTGCATTTTCTTTTGAAACTTGGTAGCCAGACGAAAGTTAACTGTCTTCTAGAACTTCGTGGTGCATCGTCCGGTCCGACACATCGTCACATCGTCACTTAGTGTAAGGTAGGTAGATTAATTAAAGTAGACTAAGGTCCGTGAAAAAATAAACTGACCTATGACTTAGGTACCTACAGGAGACACAAAAAAAGGTTGGGCTTTGATTGCTTCTGACAGAAGAATGTATTTGTGCTCTATAATGATAATAAAAATATATCCCTAACTAGCTGCTGCCCGCGGTATTGCATGCGCATTTTAAGCAACCTATGTCCGTCCGCGGAATACCATTTACCTCCCTGCCAAATTTCATTGAGATCCGTTCAGCCTTGTAGGCATGAAAAGGTAACAGACAGACACAGTTTCTTTCGTATTTATAATGTTAGTATGGATTGGTACTCAATTTATTCTGTTTTAGTTTGTACAAAATATTCTTATATAGCAATCATTTATATTAAATCTGAAATATAAATTTACTTAGACTTTAGAACCGGTAGGTATTGTATTAAAATTATCCCCAAACATTTAAAACTTAACATTGTAAGTGGTTTTAAAAAATTGTGAACTTTTTATTTGAAGTGACGTAATTAGAGTATCGACGCGGATCACACTGGGTGGTGACGTAAGAGGCGGGGCGGCGGCGACCAATCATTGCGAGCGCGCGACGCATGCGCACAAATACCTCATAATACCTATCAGATGACAGATCGCCCATTCTCTGTTTGAAAATTAGACCAATCGTGGGACAGTTCAAACAGAGAACTGTTTGAAAGTTAAAACAGAGACACTTCTATTCGATTTTCCAAATCATGCTTTAACTTTTTTATTTTCTTCATAAGTTATTTGGAAAAATAATAAGTACATAGGTACTAGTACTTATACAATATAATTATACAATATTTGAATTTATTCGAATCGTGCATGGAATTTAACCCTTCTGCTGTAAACTGGGTACCAAACTGTCTTTTCATTGTATATTAGAATAAAAAAAGAAGTAATCGCAAAACGCTTTAAAATTCCATGCTTTATGGCTAAAGTAACTGTAACTACAGTCGGCAACGGCAAAACAGATAGAAGACACCCTTAAAACACTAAACAAAAATTGCAATACCTTATCAACCCTAGCGAATAACGTAGCAACACTTGCAAAGGTAGTCATAAAACAATTTACGCTAAAAAGCTCCAACAATGGCCGGTAAGCGCTGCATCAAAGTCGAGCGATGCAAAAGCAATCGTAAAAAGAAATTTTCCACAAGTTGTAACTGCCTTTTGTTGGGTAATAGGTACGCGCGGTGCATAAGGACGCTCGGGTAAAATGGTTGAGCTGTATTACAGATATAGTTTAGTGGTTCACTAGACGTAGACATATCTTCATAGCTAGCAGCTAGTTATGCATGGACTACGAAGTAATAATTCGTTTATTTTGGCATTTTTGGTGATCTTGTTTTGTCAAATGACAAGAGGAGCTAGGGGTTAAATTCTCATATACAACTCTTGATAGGATGCAATAAATTATTAAATCACATCATATTATAAATGCGAAAGTTTGGATGTCTGTTCCCTTTTTACTTCAAAGTAACTGAACGAATCGGACTGATTTTTCGGAAAATTATAGTTCTAGTTCTGGATCAACCTATAGGCTACTTTTTATCTCGGAAAAACGCGTGCGAAGCCGCAGACAGGCGCTAGTACATAAGTATTATGTTAAATAAATGGTTATGTTGAATTGTTGAAAGAACATAACAGTACTACAAACGACGTAATAAAAACAATGTTAGAATCGACATTCAATTCATTGTATGCGAATAGAATCGATTCGGGGCACGGTAGCCATTGTGGCGTCATGATGACTTGATACTGTTTAATCATGCATGCTGGTTTTTGTGACAATTGATATTGTGCGATGAACGGGTTAAGATTTACAAGCAAAAGAAATAAGACTTTACCTACAAGATAATAGAGCACTATTTGTTAAGTGATACTGAGCAGATTCTTTTTACCTATTTTTTTTTTAATTTTGGATGGAGTGAAATATTGATTAAGAATTCTAAATTTAGAACAAATAATATCACTTTTGGAACAACTATCAAGTATCACTTGCGTTAATAACTATTGACGCAAGTCAAATCGTAGCCTAGTGAAACAACAGCAAATTACGAACTTACGAAACCAAGAGCCTTCAGTCCTTCATCATACATTGTCACTTACTATCCAGGTGAGATTGTGCTCAAACAAATCCAAGATTAATTGATTACGTCTTTCGACTTTTGCCGTCGGTAAAACAGAAACCTTAGATAACCTATGGCAACCTAGGACCTTAGGTAATCTATGGCATCCTGGGACCTTAGGTAATCTATGGCATCCTGGGACTTTAGGTAATCTATGGCATCCTAGGACCTTAGGTGATCTATGGCATCCTGGGACCTTAGGTAATCTATGGCATCCTGGGACTTTAGGTAATCTATGGCATCCTAGGACCTTAGGTGATCTATGGCATCCTGGGACCTTAGGTAATCTATGGCATCCTGGGACTTTAGGTAATCTATGGCGTCCTAGGACCTTAGGTGATCTATGGCATCCTGGGACCTTAGGTAATCTATGGCATCCTGGGACTTTAGGTAATCTATGCCATCCTGGGACCTTAGGTAATCTATGGCATCCTAGGACTTTAGGTAACCTGTGCTATGGCGTCTTCTAGACTGCCATATCAAATGCTGAGTGATTGCCAATAAATTGAAAACACGTCTTAAGATTGCCACGGGCTTTTACATAAAAACATACCTACGTTTTACCTTTTTACTTTTTTGAAAACAAGAATTCTCAATTACTTTACACAAATCAGTATCGAACAACAATACATTGAGTAGGTATTCATTAAACGCAAAGACGTAAGAGTTGGTCCAAAGGTACAGACTACGACGTGGCTAGACAATTGTCATGGGAAGTGGGTGAGGTGACTAAGCATTAAATGGTAAAGGTGTAGTCTCGCGAGCGCGATTTGGCGACTCAAACCGTGGCTGCGAATGTAGAGCGTTGATGGATGATAGACGGAAATAAATACACATACAGCTACACATTTTTTTTACAAATTGGTACTAATATATACAATATAAATCAGTACCTAATTAAGTTTAGCACGCAAACCCTGAAGTGTCATGATGATGCGAATTAATGCGAAAATGTCGTGGCATTTAATCATCCATGGTATTTCGTGTTCTTTGTTTCTTTGTTTCTGTAAATAGGGTGTTGTGTGTAATTTAGTGTATAACAAAATACAAAAAAGCAGAATGCATCTGCTTAACACTTTGACTGCCACAGGAGCACTCGCCGTCCACACGTAGGACGAGTTACAGAGCAGCGACGCGCTCCTCCGGGTCGTATTGGCACTGAAAGTGTTATAAAGAACTCAGTAATACAACTCTTCAGTTGTTGCGACTTAAGCGAACTGACATTATTTAAAATCATTTATCTAATTATTATGAGATGCTATTATTTCTGCAAAGTGGCCGTAAAAGCTTTATTACTCAGTAATGCTTCGTATTTCTGTACTTAAACCTAAACACCGAATTAATTACCTGCATTACTTTAGCTTGAAGTTAACGGCAGTCGGCAGGTTAGCGATGATACTAACTTAAACATTAAATTCCATATTATATACCTAATAATATAAGCACGAGTACATTACCTATCACAAGACCTTTTGCTTAATTTGTAGTTCCACATTACTCAATGTGTATTATCATACCTACCTATAGATATACTTATTTACCACTTTACCTACCGCTTTATTATTTAAGGTTCTGCCACAAAAGAAACAAACGATCTAACGGACTTCCTTCTACGTCTGCCCACAGGAGCAGCAATCATTGAAAAAACATCATGTCGCGAACTCGAGGCTCGCCCTTAACTCAATCGCAAAGTATATCTCTTACAACAAACAATAGACGTATTAAAGACAAAGTCAGGTGATACCGCTTGTATCGTAATACCATTATGCTGGACCAGTCATCGACATCTCCGATTTGGATGCAGCTTACAAATTGAAAGCTGGACCATTTTATGAATTGAAATTGGAACTGGGACCATCTCTTACTGTTTGGTTTATATTTTATGTTTTTTTTTTTATCGAGAATATACCTTCGTTTGAGTACAATCTCACCTGATGGTAAGTGACGATGTGGCCCACGGTGTATCACGAAGGTCTAATGTTTACCCGAAGTTCAAATCTAAGACAATTAAGTATATTGTTAACCATAATTTCTATTAGGTATACCTGAACTTGGGGGCTAGATGCTGTGTGAAAATATCCGACTTTTTTTTTTAAATAAATACTCCAAATAAGAAATTTCGACATACAATAATGACTTGGAAATTTGTAAACAACTTCACATCTATATTTTTAATATGACAAGCGGTCATATTAAAAATATACCTAGGTGTAATCAAATAATTGATTATAAGGTTGAATTTATAAATTAGAACGCTTCGTCTCGCTCGTATAAAAGCTGGTTATTAGTATAATATATATGTATGTAGTTATTCATAATTTATTGGTATTCGAGGGTGACCTACTGGTGACCACGCCTTCTGTAAAGGTCATGGTTCGTTTGTCGATTATTTGTGTTTACAGTCCCCTAAAAACCGAAATCATTTGCATGGTTTTGTAACATTTTTGAACAGTTTCTACTTTTCAAAAGCGAAATTACCTATATGTTTATGGATAGTAATTAAAACTTGTATGGTAAGTCAAACAGCATAGATACTCGTAGATACCCACTTGCAATCGCAAGTGACTTCAGTTATTGTTCATGGCGCATGCAACTGTGATGAAATATAAGCAAACTCAAAACACCAATTAATCGTGTCAAATATCCATTATACCTAAATGTCCAACTGCAGATATCTCTTAGCTAAGATGATGGTGACAACATTAATCCCGTTATACGTGTTTTTAGTGAAAATAACTAGCTCTTTTCAAAGCGCTGTGTCATATCGAACACATTCGCCGTGTCAGGGGTCACACTAGGTCACAGTAAAAAGTTCTAATCCACTGTATTATTTAAATCCACATCTAATAAGTGCGCTTGTTTGTCGGCCCGTTGAAAGAGATTAATGAATTGGTATGTGCCTATTATGTACCTAATCGGAATGTCATCGTATGAGCACAAAAGAGAACTCAAAACTAGAGGTGAAACGTTAAGTGATACCTAACGGCGTAAAAAACTAGGGTGTTTTTTGTAACACTTTATAAGGTTGTTACAATTAGAAAGGTTCACATGTTACAAACGGCAAAACATATCGAATGAGGCTTTTGCACAAAATGGTCACAAATTATGAGTTAGGTCTCTTTATACATTTTATTTTTTCGTGGCTATTGATTGAAAACGATAAGAATAAGGGTTGCCCCGTCATCCGAGCAGATGTTCCTCATCTGATATCGAAAATTAATTCTCGAATAACATTTTCGATTCAAATATGACATCTGCATATCGATTCCAACGAGTCATCTCGTAAATCGCATTCTTAATTCAAATAATTTGTACAATTCCCCGCGCCATTTCATTCATTCCACGATTCCAAGTTTGAATCTGAATTGAGAATGCTACGTCATCTATCCTATGTTACCTTTCAGTTCGTGCTGTATAATTTTAAGTTCTATAGGCAGAGAAATAAAGTGAATTAGCTAGATTAATTCAAAAGGACTTGTAGAAACTTAGGAAGGTGCGTGATATTCCAAAATGACTGACGAGGGTGAATGACGCAACTGGTGAAATATATTGTCACAACAATTTGTCACGGTCTGTCAAAAGTTGCATGTCAGGATGACGACGTCCTGCCGCGCAAACGAATGCATTATATCGATTATGGACAATAAATCATTCGTTTATCGGTAATCGGTTAACGGAGTTGCAGATCAAAGGTGCGAGCCCTGTGTTTGACAAAACATCGGATGAAACATTTTTACTGGCATATCACATTTTTTGTTGCATTTTGTGCCCATGTTTGTGTAACAAATGATGATGAACTTTTATTTATAAAAAAATCTATACAATCATGCAAAAAATCTCTTCTTACATAAAAAACTAATAAGAATTAGCTAAGAGTCGTTTGTTTCGTCTTGTGACATAGGTCAGAATAGGATAAAACATTGATTAGCCATCGTTGATACATTTTATAAGTAATGGGTGTATTTTATAGTTTGCTTGAGACAAGAGAAAATATTTAATTTCCTTCGAGCTTTTATGGACATCAATCGTGCAGTGTCACGAGTTACGTCGTTCTTCCTCTAGGACAGACTAGAGTAAGTCGGCAGCTCCAGGCGCAATTGACTCGCTTAGACATGCTTATTATAAGAGCGCTAACACGTTTAACACGGCCTGAACACACAAATTACAGTAATGGACGGCGATTGGTTAATAATCTTGTTTATGCACTTAAACATTGTAAAGTCGATTAGATAAGAGATTGTACACATTAATTCAGTAAAAAGGTCAGTAATGAATATCTCAACTTTGTGTTAACTATGAATATGTAGGATTAAAAAAAATCGGTCTATTTTCATTGAGAAAGACTCAAATCTATCTGAGTAGATGGGTTAACCGCACATACCCACATATTTGCAAATGACAGCATAGGGTTAACGTTTATGTAATCCTCTTTTTTTTTGCTGTTTTGTTAAAAAAAATCGTTTGCACCAATTTCACATTCGCCCCAGTCACTACAGCTCAATAAAAACACAATAAATCAGAAATAACTAGACGAAATTGTCTCGTTAACATAAAAATTGCGTGAATCTGTATCTAATGTAATTCAGTCACTTATGTTCCCGATGTGATACAGGCGGCGTGTCAGATGTGATACAGTTGTTAAGGGTTGAACTCAGTGTAACAAATTAACAACGATCAAAATGAAATCAAGTGCAAGTTTTGTACGGACAGAATAAAAGGCAACCTAAAGCTTTCCTTGCATGTTCCACCTTCTTTAAGCATGTACTATATGCCTCTTTATTGCAGCAGCAATGTCAACAAATAATCAGTTTTCATGTCAGAAAATAACGAGAGTAGCCTTGTTCTAAGTAGGAAGTTGTAGACATTCATTTAATATTAGTTTTTTTTTTTAAATATTGTCTTAACAAACAACAAACAAATGTTTGTTTGAACAACATCGTCGAAGACATAACTATGCTACACACCATTTTCTTAGTTATCTTATTTTATTTGTTTTTAACTATTGATGCCGCAGTTAAAAACATATAAACCAACTTGATTAAATATTCAAAACACCAAAAGAAATTCCTATACTTTCCCAATCGGCAACGTTCCGATTCACACAGATCTCCGTGGAGTTGCGCCCGCGTCGCTTCCCGCCATTACTCATTCGCCTCGCTCACTTACAATGCTGCGATTTGTGAGAACAACTACTCCAGTGGGCGCCACTTTTTGCTATCGGTACTTTTTTGATTTGTCTCATGGGTATATATCACAGAGATTATAATTTTTAAAACAAACCAGTAACTATCAATATTTTTTGACATATTAATAGCGTCATTACTATTCGTTACTCATAGTAAGTAAGTACGTATCATATTCATAAGTCATCCTATTCGACCGGAATTAGCTGACACTGAAAACCTAGTCCTTCTTCACTTGCAGCCAATTTCTGCAATATTTTCCGTTTTTAATAAAATTAATAAGATTGCTCATTTACACCATACCTAGTTTCTAGTTCTCCGTAGTAATAATAGTAGTGATAATAAATGTAATTCTCGTTGCATCCGATCTAACATCGCATGACATTCAAACGTCAAAACAAAGATCTGGATGGGAGATTAATCTCATCATAATTTATTTGCTATTTGATTACTAATCAGAACCCAGTCACGGACTAATCAATCACGAATGTTATAAGGGCATCTTATTTGTTACTATTTACATTGGTAGAGAAGAGTCTAAGTAGAACTGACAACTAAAGGTTTTGACAGACGTTGGTGATCTAGGGTTAAACGGTTCATTACGAGAGCAAGTAAATTCGGAAAAGATTCGGAGACCACAGATGAAGATTCAGCGGAAAGTAGATAAAAGAACAGGGAAAGAGCAAGAAAACCAACTTATTTTTATCTGTGTACATCATTTAACGTTATTTCTAATAGTCGGTACACATGTATCCTTTATGATGACAGGTCTGACCGCCTGTCAAGTCTAGGCTCACTAATACTTTAATAACATGTAGGTAGACGGACAATTAAGCATGGTATCCTTTTGAATCCAAATAGGTCAAGAGGGGACATCTTTGACTTGTTCGCTACAGGTTCGCCACCTTGTGGGTCCTTAGGGCTGGTACAGACGAGACCCCTGACCCGCGCCCGCCATCGCTCACTGAGACTCAACAAATGCACCTGTTAACCCTACACTAGTCGCTTTCCACAGGGCTGCCACTCACAAAATGTTATGTTTTTTTTTTTGTCTAGGAATGGTTATTGTTTTCTTGTTGGATTCTTACTGGATTTATTTTGCAAAGGTATTAGAAAACAAATTATGAGTTGCAAAATAAATTGTTCTAATCAGAAAATTTCATTTTTGTATTGTTATTTTTTTGTACGTGAAGTCAGTTAAGATTGTTAATAAAGGTTTTCTTGTAGAAGATTTATTTCCAGTAATGGAGGTCCATTACTGGAAATAATAATCAGAATTCGAAGGATTGCAATATATTTTATTCCCAAACCTTAGCTACCAGTATCTCTTTATTACAGAAGAATAACATTAAATCTTATATAATAAGTGCAAGTAGCATCCCTAGGTCCCATAGAGTATTCCCACGAGCCCCATAGAGCCATCTACGATAATGGGTGTTGGCGGCAAATGACAGACCGTTCCGTTCACACGCCGGCGGATCTGGAGTAAAATATAGTCTCGGCTCAATCATCGATACGATATTGTTGAGGTACACCACTAGTATCGACATCCGACACCTCTATTGAGAATGCAGTACGTCACTAACGAGGAATATTTTGTAATTGAATGTCTTGTTGGTTTATCTTATTGTACGGTTTTTATTATTATTGTGCGTAAGCCCTCACACTCGGGGTCGTTTATAAGAAAATCAAATAATATCCCAAAAATTAACAGTCCGAAGGAAACCCCGTAGTTTTTGACTCTTACGTCACTTGACCTCGTGGTGTAGTTGGTTAGCACATTCTCGTACTGAGGGAAGGATGCGGTTCAAGTCCATTACAAAACATTTTTTGAGATATTATTTGATTATCTTATTGTAAATGTAGAAGATGGTCTTATTGGATTTATGACTTGGTTCCAAACAGATATTTTCCAAAATCCATCCATCCAAAAAAATACCAAAATTATAAAAGTGACCTCGGATATTATATTGACTTGACCTATGATCACAGTAGGTCCTACCCGCAGCTTCGTTCGCGTTTTTCGCGGTTCGTGAAGAAGTCACAAACACACATTCAAATTTTGCTATTATTATATAGGTATTTATTTTTATATATTTATTGGCGTGTTAAAGACAAACTATGAAGTCGGTAATAAGAGTAGGCATGTCCTAAATTCCCACTTATGGTAGAGCAGTTAGTGATGATTGATCTTATGAATTATCAAAAGAAGAAAGTAACTTAAAACTGTTCCAATTAAAATGGCGATAACGAGCAATGAGTAATTAATAATTAACTTATAGATCTTGCGTCGAGATACCCTCAGATAAATGACAACGGGTTTATCTCGATTCGCGAATTGATACCTCGATTATTTGTCTCGAGCATTTCGGTTCCGTTTGGCATCATTAAAATTTAAATTAATAAAAATGCACTCAAAAATTATGACACAAAGGTTGAGAATGGTGTCAAAATGCGAGTACAATTTTAATAAAGTCGTTTTACAGCGGTGCATCCGTTGATTCGAGTTACACGCGCCGATAGGTTAGGATTTGGCGCATGCGCTTGTCATATTCGTCGCGGTCAGGAATTCCAATTTTAAAAGCAAGGTCGTTGACATTGTATCAAAAAAGTTAATCATAACTCGAATAAATCAAATCTAAAATAAAATTAAGGTTATCTTATTGTTGAAACTAATTAACGAAAAATCATACCCATGACAAGTGGCGTTAATGGCAGCGCTACACTCCGCCAATGTCATTCGGCCCAAATTTGCAACAAAGAATATTCGCTGTTCTTATTTGGCTCAGCGTCAAGGAACATTTTTTTAAAGGTTCCGGAGGTACCCCGAACAATAATTAATTAAGAAGCCTACGCCGTCTGTCCGTCTGTCAAAGACCTCTGTCTAAATAGGTATCTGTTATATGTAAGGAGTCCCAATTTTCATAAAATACATAAAGACAGATTGGTAATAAAAAGAAAATGACGGAGTAGGTATGGAGTCCATAAGAGTGAGAGTCAGTGCTAATCACATTTCGCCGGTATTTTCGTGATATTTTTATCCAGCACTAATCATTCTTATCGACAACTACCTAGGTACAAAGCTTTTTTTTTAGCAGAATTAGGTATGAGGCCATGAGGGAACACTGGCACCAAGTGTATCCGGGCTTTAGACTTGACATTGCAAAAAGTTGTGTACCGATCAGCATCAAACGATAGCGAGCCAAAAAAGGTTACATATATTTTTATGTTATCATTACATTTATCGAATATGCGAATCAGCCCGTTTCAAAATTACCATCGGCGTTCGTTAATTAGTCTAATTTACAAGCAAAAACTGCTGTTGGGAATGTTAAATGAATGTTATATGAATGTTAAATGAATAATTTTGGCGCTCTGTGACGGTTTGGGGTCTTGTAGGTATAATCTCGACCGTACTCGATATGGAGTCGTATCGGGACACTTTTACAAATATCAAATGATTTTCATGGTGAGTTCAATCAGTTTATTTGAACCAACTTACTGTAGAGCAAACCAAAAAAATGCGAATTGCAAACAGTAAATCTCGAATTTGAAGAACGTAGAACCTCGTCGATCGAGTTTTTCCAACGAATTATGAAACTTGAGTTGAAAAATCTTTGCGTTATTTTTTCTTCTATTTTCTCGTTGACGGTATAATGGCATGACACTTGTGATTTTTAACCATGGACGCACAAAATCAACCTTTAGGTGTCTATAGGAATGGGTAGTTTTACAGATCTAGATTCGGAGTTTTGCCTACGTCTATGTGTCGAATAATGGTTTATAAAATACAAGGCGTTACATTATTATTCATATTTGTATTTTATACTATTCTTACTACATTATATTACTTAATCACCCTTAATAATTGCTGCATCATTTACTCACCCCGTTTTCAAATAATATCCAGTGTTGCCACCTTGTTTCGTTTTTATTTTCCTACTTTGTGTCTTGTGTGCGCTGGATCTGAGATCGTGTCTGTCCACGGAGCAGATACAGATACTCTGTATCTGCTCCGTGTGTTTGTCACTTGCTCTACGGTTCTGACTGAAAACCAGCGCTCTTTCACAAATTACCCCAGGTTTCTGTGTTAGAGCAACAGGCTGAGTCAGGACCTGTTAGACCTACACACACGCGCTCGTCTGCTTGCTGAGTGGACTACTTAGTACCTATTAATTAACCCAATGTTTGTGTTAGTTTACTACTTACCTAGTTCACATGTGTTTGTCTGTGCTGTTTGTTAGTCTATGCTAGTACTAAGTAGTCTCTTTTTATTTTTATTGTCTTAAAGTTTTTTTTTTTTTTGTGTGTGTAGTGTTTAATAAATAATTTTCTTTCTTTCTTTCTTTTCTTTTAGAGCAGTTTTTGCGTAATAATTTTTTTGTTTGTAATATGATATGTATATCAATTTAAAGTTTCCGGGTTACCATGACATACCTACACAGAAAAACGAAATGAAATCGGCAACAGTTTGTGAGATTATGAATGTATGAGTAGTATTATTATATATGTTGTATGAGTCTGATCCGTACCACACGCGCTCTGGGTTCGGTCAGAGATCCATACTTGGACCTCTACTTTTTATTCTGATGATCGACGACATTCCTCGGTTGTACGGCACTCAAAATGTCTGTTGTACGCTGATGACCTGAAGCTGATCTTAGAAATAAGGTCCGTGGAAGATGCCTGAACCGTCAGAGTGATGTGGATGCAGTCTACGACAGGAGCATAGCAAATAGCATGGAGTTTAATGCTATACCATGACTTCCAGTCGCAAGCGGCAACCAGGCTCTTTGATGTACCATATTGCCGAACGGTCGCTCATCTCTGAATGCCCTCATAGACGCTGACTCTGACTGTGATGTGTTTGCGGTCGTATAGATGAGCCTGATGACGGAATGCTTGACTTTGTGTAAGTTAGATGCCTGATTGGAATTATTATACAATTATACTACTTACAAAATTCATTTTTATTTGGAATTTCTGTTTAATTTTCTATAGGGTGGTATAGCTATTATCAAATTGACATTGTTAAACATGACTGATCTAACTTGACATCTAATTTTAGTTAATTTTACTTGAATACAATATCTTTTTGAATTTAATTATAAAGTAACCTATGTGACAAGTGTAATTAGAATATATTTCTGTACTAGTTCAATAAATAAATAAATGACACTTCCTGAAAGTTTGGTAGATAACGACGCGCGAAAGTATACAACAGATTCTACTTATGAGTTTAAGAAGAAATTGTTATGGTGATGAAGTTAAATTGTCGCTTCAGCATCTAAGCGACAATTTAACTTCATCAATGGTCCTAAAGGTGGTCTGTTTTCAGTTGAGGAACGGAAACAGATTATTGTTCGTTTTTAAAATACTCGGCCATTTTGGAAAAACGTAATGGACCCTACACACCGAACCCGCCGACATTTTGCACCATTTCAGTGTATGAACATAGTAGGTAGCCGACAATGTTTTGTTACCATGTACTTTGAAGTTCAGTAGAATACCGAATGAAAGGCGAAAACAGACTTTCCTTTAATTATTGCCAACGCTTAAAAACTCGCCACATTCGGCGAACTTTCAACCTCCAATACGGAAATATCTATACGCCACAGAATAAAAGCTACAAACCCGAGATTGAGATCTCTCGTAAAGAGGAAGACGGTCAACTGCCTTTTGTATTAGATGTCTAGGATCCATGCTGTAAACAGGATGCCAAGTGCGCTGTAAACTGCGCTATCGTGGATGTGATGGCTGATTCAAGGCTTTACTTGGATTACAAGGAACGTTTACTTTGTCGAATAATTTTCATTTGATGGAGGAATTGTAATAGTTAGTTGCCTGTTGTTCAACTGGTATCAAACAGTTAGGTTTGATACCGGGAAATCTAAAGCTAGAATGAATGTGGTTCTACCGACTGGGAAATGATTATCTACTAATCAGATTCTTATCCCAGTTCAACTTTTTTCCTTTCATTGATAGTAAAACAGTCTCATTGTGTTATAACTTGTTATAACTTGCTGTACTATAGACTTAAGAGAAGTACCTATGGCAATAATATAACTAAATGATTACAAATATAATACGGTTAAAACTAACTCTATCTCAACTCGTCAAAGCCACTTTGTAAACGTCCGCTAATATTTTTAAAGCGCAATCCAAAATATTTGTCACAATTTCACTTAACCCGTAAACACGCTCGGTCGTACGTTCTCAAATCGGCTAGTCCGGTAAATCACGCAGCGGGCTGCTATCGTGCGCCCATCGCCGCGCGCGCTCTAAATTAGACCGGACGATGCGCGCGCAGAACGCAAGGAAAGGCTGATGTCACCGGTGATACACACGTTTTATTGTATCGGTAAAAGCACTGTATTGTTTAATTTTGAAGTTCAATTTTTAGTTATAATCAATTAACCATCAAAAATTATCCTCATGGGCTCAAAGCTTAACACAGAATACCCAAACTCACCCAAATAGATTTTAGACACCATGATTACAAAAAAAATCCTTGCTCATGATTTTGTTAACAATTAAAATTTACTTACAAGTCACTTTAAAAACGGAGATACAAATATTAAGAATGACCGTAAATACCGCAATAATGTTTAAATAAAAACGTTTAGACTACATTTTCTCCTTCTGTATTACACGTGTAAAGGGCACAATTTAAAAAAGTTAAGAGTAAAGAACTGTTTACATACTTACATATCATAATCTATAAACATTTTATTAAAACCTATTTATTACCCTTCGTTTTCAGAGTTAGAACATCAAAATGTTGCGAAAACACATAGGTACCTAATCTTGTTACATGATCTCGGGGTTAAAACGGTTTAGTAAATTAATTAAACTGCATAACCCCTCATATTTCGCATAACGACACAATATTTCAGATGCTATCGTGTCATTTTACGTTTAATGCCAACTGCGGTAAGGGCCTACATGCGCCATGACAGGTTCGACTCAGTTTCATAATCTTGAGGCAATAACGAAACATCTTGAGGCTAATTTTCTTGTACAGAATTCATTATCAAATAAAATAAAAATAAATTACTCTTTTTCCTACGACAAAAGCAGAAAAAAGTATTTTATGACAATAAATCAAGCATCCAGCTTAAGAATTATATAAATTCAAAAAAACCGTTGCAATTTATAAATTAAGATGTATCTAGATAATACATCATAAATATTGATAGCTACGAGTACGTGACGATCGTGACGCCGCATCTGCCAAGAATTCCTAATTTACGATGGCAACATTACTATTTAAAGACTAACTCCTGTCACGGGCAGTGCGATCACATATAAAATAAAACCTCTTTGGAAATTAAAAAGAGAATTCTGAAGATTGAGAAATCATAATTCAAAATGAGAACACAACTAGCCAGTGCAGCGCTGCGTAAATACTAGCAGCGAGTATTTCAAAACGATTAGGTGATATTTAATCGTTACAAAAGAAAACCAATAACATGCACCATGCTCCTCTAAATTAACAAGTAAATGACTGATTGGAAAATGGTCTATCTCGGTCACGGCGTATTAACACTGAATTGGGTTTCTGAGGCAATTTTTCAGTTGGATATTAATTCATGTCGTTCGATAAGAGCAACAACATTGCTTTGTTTTTAATCATTTTCTGAAAGTGTTTTAATTTATTCTAGGATTGAAGTTTCTGTTTTGAGCTGTGTTATAATTTCTGAGCTGGTATTTTATTTGTTTTGGATTAAACGGTAATAAACTGCACAAGAGTTTTATTGCAATAAATATATTATTGCAGTTCTCTAAATAATCAGGTTTATTTCTCTCCCCGTCAAAACTCGTTTTCTAGTCAAATCACTTATCAGTATGAAAACTAATGTATTTTTGTTGTTTCAGATGAACCAAAAGTGCAAAGTGTGCGGGGAGCCGGCAGCAGGCTTCCACTTCGGAGCGTT
This sequence comes from Eupithecia inturbata, assembly GCA_963662085.1. Classification (NCBI taxonomy): domain Eukaryota; kingdom Metazoa; phylum Arthropoda; class Insecta; order Lepidoptera; family Geometridae; genus Eupithecia; species Eupithecia inturbata. The sequence goes on along the minus strand of OY759191.1, from coordinate 980,496 downwards.
CACATGCGAGGGATGCAAGGTAAGGATCTACCACTTAGTAACAAAAGGGCAATAGACATTTTAAAAAATTCGCGATATGTTGACAAAAAATAAATGTAGTCGAAAAGATACCGCTCTTTATAATGCACGTCAAGTCACTGTAATAGATCCATAAGACCCTGCATCCGTCGAATTAAGGCACAGATACAGTTCTACCTCATGACTCATGTACCCTAATCCATCAAATCAGCTACATGTAAATTTTTTTGTTAGATTTCGTGTGCTGCTCAAATTAACAGCGATGTTATGCAAGACCGATTGATTGTTACAATACCTAATTAGGAAATAAAATAGAAAATCGGAACAGTAGATTTCAACAATAAAATCAAGGATTGATGTTTCACACTGGTGCAGAAATACGCGCCTCAGCCGCGCCGCCGCCGCCGCCGCCGCTGCCGGTGCCGCCTGCCCCGCTAAAATTTTTATTGCAGGTTTTCCACTTTGGACGACCACAAAAATTGTCTACCCAAGTTATTATGAACTTTAGGGTTTAAGTTGAAAACTTAATAAAAAATAAGAATCAATAGAACCACTTAATTCGCGTTAGAATAATTTATTTCCACTTACGAAGATTTGTGCGCGTTACCCTAATTCCCAGGCGTCTAAGTCCACTGTGCACACACCCTTAATATTCAAAATCGATAAATTATTATTCGATAATTGCTTTGATTTCGTTTCTTATTCGTATCATCCTCTACTTTACCTATTTAGCCGACCCATACGCCAACATATTTTGCACCTTAGCTGCCAACAGATAGGGTATAAATGATTTTACATTTAAGTAGATATCGGCTGTAAGTCCGGGAGATGCACATCAATAATCCGATCAGCACGCGCTTATTTTCCGCTTTAGTTTTTTTATCGACTGATATCGGTAATTAGTTCGCGTGCCCTCTAATGCGATAATTACAGTAAAACGATACTAACACCGTTTACTCAGATATTTCCACGATAAAACGAGAAAATAGGTTGAATTAAAAGCGACAAATGCAAATGGAGTTAAATTCTTAATCGTTGTGTTTGAAATTCACGAGTGTTTTTTACTCCAACGATTAATATTAAATTAACTTATACCTGACAAGCGACCCGCCATGCGCCACGGCTTTGCAAGCATTTAATATGAATGATTTTGAAAGTAATTCTATAAATGTTAGGAGAAATCGCATCGAAACCAAAAATGTCTCATTGCAATGAAGAACACAGTGAACAAACACACATAGGTAGATAGCGCCTGATACTACTCGTATTTGTAGATCCTTCAGATATAATAACGTTCACGTTAACGTGTCATTCACAGTTGCATAAATAGCTGCTACTGATGTAAGCGCATCCCTATAATGATGGTTGTCACAGGCAATACAATAAATCGTCGTTTCCTCAAAACGTCTGTGTTACGTAAATAGTTGGTGCATTCGCTACATTTGTGTCAATTGGAACAGAACGACAATGGATTGTGCAAGGACGCACTGTCGCAGGATGCTTGCCTTCCTATGGTAGGATTTTAAATAGTGAGAAGCAAATAAAGACAAGAAAAAAATTAGGAATCGCCCTTAAACTATAAGAGTCAATCCCTTAATTTTTATTGAATGGTTTTAAAGTTCATCCGCTGGGCTGTGCTGATGTGATCATCAGCGGCTGCTGATGATCACATCAGCACAAGGTAAGACGTACAGGCGTCCATTGGCTAATAAACGCCTACACGTCTTTTTTTTTTATTCACGCATACCTTCCCTTCAGATAGGGAATAAGGCCTTATGATTGGACCTTTAGCTAAATCCAGAGCGAAGAGGCTTACGGAGTCAACACACCAAAATGGGCGTGCCGCCACCAGCTGGCAAAACTCTGCATGCTGGCTACAACTATTATTTACAACCTGCTGCCCGTGGCTTTGCACGTGCTCTTTAAGTAGCCTATGTCCGGGATACCATTTACCTCCTTACCAAATTTCATTGAGATCCGTTCAGCCGTTTAGGCGTGAAAAGGTTATAATATTGGTATGGATGTGGGTTATTATTATTATTCATACAATGAAATATCGCACTTACCCGCCGCCGGGTTGAGTGGCCGATGGACTTTGGTTGTTCGGCCTGACTAACCCAGCCACAGCCACCCGACCGACCTGCAACAATAATTAAAAATTAAAAAGTTGAAGGTCCATAGAGCACAGTTACAAAATTATTTTTTAGAAGGTACACAATTTTTATAACATAATTAGGAATATGAACAAAGTATATTTACTTTGCTCATATTCCCAATTTTGAGGTTCATATTGAGGAGGAAAAACAGGGACAGGTGTGCACTCAGTGCCAGGAGTAGGTTGCAAGCACTGAATGCACCCCTACCTATTGCTGCAGGAAGCGGCTGCTCAGATCTTCAGCCATCGCTGCCAGGAGGCTGTTGCGGCTGGCACGCATATATTAAGGCTAATTGTGTATAGTAGTTATATTATAAGGTCAATAAAAATATTTTCATTCATTCATTTATTGGTATGTAATTTCCATAAGCTCTACATAAAATGACAAAAAAGCTATAATGGCGGTTGTAAGCCCAAGGTCATCTTGTTTTTCGTAAAATCACTCGGCTCAGACTAAACCTAGCCATAGGGGCCTTTCTCCAGCACTGACCTCTGAACCATTGCATGGATTGCTCTCCAATCCATGGTTATTTTCCGGCCGCTGGCGCCGAAGACGAAGGTTTCCCAACTGGCCCAAGCACCATGACGAGGGATCTGCTTTGCATGGTTAGGCCGTAATGGGGTGAGACGCGTTCGATTTTAAGCCTGGGTAATTTAGTCTAAGCGCTCGGCTATTGAAAAGGGGAATGTTTGGTAATCTTAGATTTTGAAACCAGTAGATCAAGCTAGCTTAAGCGAGCGATTGATCTATGACGGCTTACTACAAAACCCAGTAAAGGCGACATTTTTTTTTAAATCTTGAATTAGATAGATACATAGATAATGCTTTATTCATCACCTTATAAAACAGATAGTACTCTTTAAACATAATGTAGGGAACAGCAATGGAACTGGTAGCCTTATCGCTTTAAGCGATTTCTTCCAGGCAACCAAAACGATGGTGAGAAAAATAGAGGATGGCGGTGCTTTACAACATTAATTAAAACTATTTTTACTAACTAATACACATAATACCTACTTACTAAAATAATACACTAATACATATAACAAAATAATAATACTTAGTAACTCTAAGGGACATGCTAAATATTCTAGTGTGACGTGACACTTAAAAAGTAATTATAGACTTTCCTTTTGAAAGCGTGATGTGATGTGGCCTTTTTAATATCCACTGGCAAATCGGTCCAAAGTCTGACAGCTTGAGCAGTGAAAGAGTTGCTGTAAAAAGATGTTCTCTGCACTGGAGATACAAGGAGCAGGGTATCCGATGACCTTAGAGAGAGACCGTGAGAAGAATGCAGAAACTGAAATCTCTCCTTAAGATAGGATGGGGAAAGGGGATTGAAAATACTTGACCTTTGTTTGACTAAACTCCTGTTGGTAGGTGACTATGTGGCCGACGAGGTATCACAAAGGTCTAGAATACATATTTCTTGGTTTATCGAATCTGATGTCCTCCTTCGGAGAAGAAAAAAAGAACTCGATAGTTAAAATCTCCTAAAGATCTATTCGTATATTGACAGAGTCTAATACCAGCCTAATTCTTAACACCTGCAAAATGGTAACACATTTTCCCATGTTTGTAATGTTCCACTGCCGTCATCAACTTTTAAGAACAGATTCAGACTAAAGCATCTAAAATCGCTCCTCGATCCAGTGAGTTCCAGAATAAGGCTATAAAGTTACATTGAAACTTCACCGCATAAAGTTAATCTCGACCAGCGCATCAAAGCGCAGTCTATTTCAAAGTAAGGCTAATTAAATACAAAGGCTGAATGGCTAGTAAGTCTATATAGCGCGCCGCAATTAGGCTGCCTTTCCACGGACGATGCGCATGCGCAGGGTGCGTGCGACCCACCGATAGAATTTATAGAGTTTGACAGCTCAAGATTTGTTTGCTTAGAGTTGCTAGCATGGGTTCGCATGATACCAAAACTATAACAGCTTTCGTTTTCTACCTGTCAAAATTGTACTACTAAAATGAAACGAATCACTAAAAATCTAAAACTACAATCGCAGAATTGTGTGAAGTAGTCGCACAAGCCACGAAATGAAAAAGTAGTGTTCGTATGAAACTAATGGATCACTGTCAAACTGCGAAAGTAGTTCATTTCTATCCGGTAGGGGCGCTGCAAGACGTTAAATAGAATATTTTTGTAAATCGTTATCCTAATCTGCACAACCCATATAATTTAGTCTAGCCGCCTCTAAAGAGAAGTAACTCACAAGTCAAATTCAGAAAGACCGAAAACTTCAGCTTATTACATAAATTTCCTCGTATCTTACTGGTTGCTACCTCTCTCATCTCTAAGGGCAGCCCGCGCCTCGCTATAACCGCGCAGCAATTAGCCTACGTGCGCGCGCGCAGCCGCGGCGCTTTGTATGGTAATGCGCACGGTGCGGTGACAAACAGATCAATTCTCAAACGGACACGGACAGGAGCAGAATGCTTCTGTCAGGCGGGCTTTCGTGTGGATACCACGCTGCAACGTCTGGGGTTAACGAAAGGTGGCTTACAACATTTATGATTTACCAAATATTTTGTATCTGGAGACTTCCTTTGTATAGTAAGAATGAAGTTGAAAAAAAAATAAAAAGTACATAAATCTGTAATTTGGTTCTCAACCTTGAGGTTGGGAAAAACAAACGTTTGTTTACTAAATTCTAAATTCACTACTGTCCTTACTACATTAGCTTGAAAAACTATGCATATATTTTTTTAGTTTTGATGGCATGTGTCAAATCTAATTTCAGTAGGACCAAGAAAGTCACTATGATTTGATGGTGGCAAGGTGATGCAAATTAAATCTAAATTCTCAATTGTTCTTTACAATAATTATAAACTCGTTTTATAAACCCATAAAACCAGTCAATGATAACTATCAATAAATAAGATGTTAGACTCGCAGACTCTATCGCTAAAAGCAATCTTGCGACCTTTAGTTAATGCTACACATAATGTTCTAGAAAACAACAAAAACGTGTGAACTTCAACCTGGTACAATTATTGCGTAAGTGATGAGCAAACAACGAGGTTCGGCCGTAAGGCTGCTCTACACGGGCCGAGTTCTCACTGAACAACCATAAAGCCAATATAATCAATCACATATTAGAAAGTAGGTACGCTAAATTTCGGTTATTGGGTTGTGATAACTTCATACTAACTCTTGGAAAGAAAAGAACCAACTAAAAAGTAGAAAATACGACAAGGAATTGTTCGATTCTGTTGTGGGAGGTTTTTTCCTCTGGTATTTCAGCATCAACCTCTTTAGATGAAAATAACAAAGTGAGAAACAACTCGTCAGTGAATTCAAAAAAGAATCGCTATCCATTTAGTTTGGATCTGAATTTAAAATCAAAAATATCGAATAAATTTAAATCTCAAAACTCTGTTTTCCATTCATCACTGTCCAGTGCAATCATTCACTCAACTAACTCGCTTCACCACTGGACTTGCTCGCGTAAATGAGACATTAGTGAACCCTAGAGAAGTGGCAACAGACACCTATCATTACAGTCTGTTTGACTGAGCCGATTGCGATGATTCTCCAGTTGACGTGGTAATGGCGGCCTCTTGATGAAATAATAAAATAAATAAATAAATAAATAAATGTTTTTATTCTGTAATAAAAGATACAATATTTTTACCATAGCCGAAAACACCTTTTAAGTATAATGATATACTTGTATCAGGTGTTTTCGCTCTTCCACGTCTTCTATTATGTAAATTTCAGTGGCGTTACATTTGTTAAATAATAAATATCAAAAGTAATATAATTTGGTCGCAATACCATTATTGAAAATAAATGAAGGGTAGGACAATAATTAACAATTAACAAGGTTGCTCAAACAAAACATTTTAACGTATGGTCCAAGTCAAGAAAGTTTTGCTTATTAAATTTTGTAAATCACATAATAATAAAATGTTGCAAACTGTATTTAACATATTCAAAGTAAATATGTAAATAGTAAAATTAAAAAATAAATTAAACTAGAAATATATTTCTTAGTGCTCGTAAAATGTGGTACAACTGTAAGTGTGTGTGTATTGCTCTCCTGAGGCGCCAGTCCCCTAAGAGTCTGGGCAACAGGAGAACAGTGTGCTTGAGGGTGTGTGTGTGTGTGAGAGGGTGTGTGTGCATGTGTTATGTGTAGTGTGTGCGTGTATTTATGATTGGCACTCCTGAGGACACTGGTCTCTTAAGAGTCCGGGCAACAGGAGACACCATTCTTGTGTGTGTGTAATGTGGGGGTGTGATTGTGCGTGTGTCGTTAGATTGTAAAAGGGATTTGCTCAGAGTTAATATAGTAAAATAATAATAAAAATATCTTACAGAATTATGTGAATCTTTCCAGAAGGGCTTCAGTCTCATCGTAACCTAGTTGTAATAGCCAGTTAGTTAGGGATGTTTTACATTTGTAGTTGTTAAAGGGATACATGCAAAGTATTTTATTAATTTTGTTGTATAGGTGTAAGGACTGACTTGTATACTGCCGGTTCGCGAATGCCGAGCTAGATGTCGGCTTATCAATCACAATTCTATATCTACGTTTCGTTAGTTTATTAGGGTCAAATAGCAGGGTTTTATGTAGCTTTAGTATTGTAAATAGCACATACAATTTTCTAACTGACAGCACTCCCGAGCCAGAGTAAAGCATGTCGGTTGGGTACGTATAAGATTTGAAATACATTACTTTTAGCAAAGATCTTTGTGTACGTTCGAGATCCAAAAATTTTGTCTTGGTAGCCCCGCCCCAAATAGGAATACAATACGCTAATACTGATTGGGATAGTGCAATGTAAATTTGATTTAAAAGGTTAGGTGATGCAACGTGTCTTAAGTTCTTAAATATGTAAATTAGCTTTCTGGTTCTCGTCATAAGTAGCTCTAGATGGGCATGCCATGATAACCGTTGATCTATCACCACCCCTAGATACTTTGTGGATTCTACTTTTCCCAAGCTTGGACATTCGCATGTTTGGCTATTATTACAATTGTGTATTTTAATGTTAAAGTTAGGTTCAGGCTGGGAGCTATTGTACATAGAAAAGCATATATAGTTCGTTTTTAATATGTTAAGTGTAAGGAGATTTGATTTTAACCATTTAGCAACCTCTTGTAGGCCTTTTTCTGTGCTTTTCCTAACATTTTCCCACGATGATCCTGTAAAAACTATAGCGGTGTCGTCTGCGTACGATACAATGTGTCCGTTGTCAATTTTAAGGTCGCACAGATCATTTATGTAAGCCAGGAATAAGGTAGGTCCCAACACGCTTCCCTGGGGAACTCCATAATTTATTGATACGTCCTCACTAGTAACTTCACCAATTCTAACTTTTTGTTTTCTGTCGCGAAGGTAGTCTTTAATTAGTGCAAGCGGAGTACCCCTTATACCTAATTTATCTAATTTTTGTATGAGAATGGAGACAGCGACGGTGTCGAAAGCCTTTTTGAGGTCTAGAAACACAGTAAGGCATTTTCTTCCCATATCAACTTCTGCTACTATCTGATTACTAAGAGCTGTTATGGCATCTTCAGTTGAAAGACCCTTCCTAAATCCAAATTGTGACTTCGAAATAATATTAAATTTATTGAAATAACTTATAAGTCTTTTGTTTAGTAATTTTTCCAAAATTTTTGAAGTAGCTGGCAACACTGAAATAGGCCTATAGTTACTTATGTCGTCTCTGTCACCATTCTTAAAAACTGGTGTAATTAAAGATTTTTTTAGACTTCTTGGAAATATACCCTGAGAAAAGCATAAATTTACAAGGTGACATATTATGGGAATTAAAATATTTTTAGAAAGTTTTAGAAAGCTCGAGGGGATACTATCATAGCCCGGAGAGCTATTTTGCTTTAAATTCATAATTATATTATTAATTTCATTATGGTCCGCATCTATTAATACAAATGAGGAAGCTTGTGTATAAGGCAGGTTAAGTAGAGTGTTTTCGTGTAAATTTTTATTTTGCTGGATTATATTTACTGCTAAAACTTCGCCTATACTAGAAAAATAATTGTTAACATAGTTAACGGATGCTAACGATGTGGCTTTTATATTAAGTAGTTGTATGTTTGGTGTAGTAGCTGCTTTGTAATGCGTTATATTATTAATAGTGTTCCACAATGCTTTACTGTTTTTTGTAGATTTAGCTAATTCATTCCTTTCATATTTTCTTTTGGCAGTTTTAATTAAGTTATTGCAATAATTCCTATATCTTCGAAATGTAATTTTCAGTATTTCATTATCAGGGTCACCCTTAAGTTTCTTTTGCATAGTATTTCTATTTCTTATACATCTTAGGATACCTTGTGTGATCCAGGTTTTTAAGATGCGTTTACTCCTGGGAATAGTTATAGTTTTAGTATTTTCGGTGAGACATTTTTGTATTTTGTCGGTTAACATTGTTGATAGTATATTAGGATCATTAATTTTAAGTAGGTTTGTAGTATCTAATTGTAAATTGAGTGCCGCAGTTTCTTGATTTGTGATAGTTTTAGTTTTACGATTGTGTGTATTATTATAGATTTTTGAGAATTTTAATAGGATTGTAAGATGATCAGTAGTAGAAGTGTTTATCACGGCTACAGTAGCAGCGTTTTTAGCTAAGTCTAGTTTTAGAATGACATGGTCGAGACAATTGTTACCTCTAGTAGGTAGATGATGACCGGGCAATAGTCCATGGGTAGCTAAAGCGTTCAAATAACTAAGTCGGTTATTTCTGTCACCACTACGTTCTTCTTTTTTCGGTAAGATGTTTATATTTATATCTCCTACTATTATTATATTCTTAAACGATTTTAATTTAGATAGGTGATTATTAAGGGAATTAATAAACGTTTCGGCATTATTATTTGAGGGTGAGCGATAAATACATAGAATTATTGCAGAACTTAGGTTAACTTGCAAGCATGAAGCATGTTCCAATTTTATCTCCTTAACAAGAGCATTATGGTTGTTCTGTATGTATGCTATCACACCATCATTTTGATTAATATGGTTAGTTGTAATGAAATAATTATAGTTCATAAGGTAGGGTATAGGTTTAGTTGTATTTAACCTACACTCAGTTAAAACAATTATGTCTACTTCAAAGTTTAGTTCGGCTAGTGTTAGTTGCAAATCATTCATATTACTATAGACGCTTCTTATGTTTTGAGATAGAACTATTATGTCAGAACTTTTTGTGCGTATCATAGTTGGTAGTTCTTCAATATTACATGAGAATGAGCGCGCAATTTCAGTATGGTCTATTTCCTGTGCAATTTCAATGGACCTATCCATCATACAGAGTAAGATAATTGATTTTAGTCATACTTAGAACGTACCCTACATTGCTCATCAAAATTGTAATGGCAAATCTTGAGCTATCTTTGTTGTATAGTTGTGTGTGTGTATTCGTGAAATTGTGTAAGTAATGTGTGTGTGGTTTTTGTGTAATATGGTGTGAGAGCAGCTGTGTACATATGATTATTATAATACTAACATTAGTTCTAACTATTATTAATGTATACGGAACTTGTTTCGGTGTGTGTATCAGTAGTCATGACGCCTGCATTAGTTTATTCACCTGTTCTTCACTGTAAACGGTAATAATTGGCGAGTTTTCGTCTTTTCTTACAAGGACCCGCCCATATGAGGTCCAGCAAAATTTGTATCTCTTGGACTTCGCAAGGTCTCTTGCGAGATAATGCAGCCGGGATCCTTTTATAGTTAGTTGTTCGGAGACGAATATTGGGGTGTCTTCGTTTCTAGTGAAACCAATGTGTTTGGCACAGAGCTTTCCTTTGTTCTTAATGTTATAAGTTTTACTCATTTTTAGAACATTAGTCTTTAGGATAGTGGAGGAAAACTCAACTATTATGGGTGTGTTAGTTTGACCCTCTTTTTTTCCTCGTACTCTGTAAATATCCGTAACATCTGACTTATTAATATGGCAGCTAATAGATTTGCCCAGTCGCTCCACCATATTAATCAAGTCTTCTTTGGTTTCAGTGTTCCCTTTTGGTACATTCTTCATTTCAATGTTATTTTTCCTCTCCAATCTTTGTATGTCTTCTATTTTACTCTCCAAAATTGTTATATATTCGTAGTCCTTCTTTTTTTGTATTTCTAACTGTTCTACCTTCTGCGCCAGTTCCTCATTTTTGCTCATTAGAAGAGCAATAGAATTCTCAATATTTTGGTTGGTTTTTTGAATGCCTGTCAAAGTTGGGTTAAAAAGGTTTTTTAGATCAGTTTCTTGTTTTGCCATTAGTGCTGTCATCATTTCGCTGATTTCTCTCTTAAAATCAACAAATTCCGTTTCCCAATCATTTTCTCTACCTCTTTTCTCGCGCCACAAAGCACAGTTGGGAGGGGTTGTTTCATTAGCCTGATATGAGCTAGCTTCGTTGTCTGGCTGGTTGACTCGTCGTTTATCTACAAGAAATTTGTCCATTTTTGTTTGCCTCAATGAATTCGGGGTTGACTTTGTTCCAGAATAGCAACCCGCTGTCGCTTATGGCTTGTGCCAAACAGTAGTAAGCACCCAGTGGTTGAGGTGTGATGACGTACCGTCGCCGCGCAACTTACAAATTTACTGCTGTCACTATCGCACTCGAAGGTGTTGTCTCGTACTGTCTGCGCTGCGCTTACGATGACTCCTTGTCTTTCTGTGCGCCTGGTATCTCAACGAATTTATTTGATTGATTTCCAAAGTATTTTTAAATAAAATTTTGTACGGGCTACACACGTCTTATCGCTTTCGCGGTCCGGAGGGAAGAGGAAATGAAATATGAAATGAAATAACTACCAAGAGAACACTAGATTTATGCCACTCCAATATTTGTAGAGTAATTACGGGATAGGCTCTAGTTTTAATGTCTTCAGTGGCTTTACAGCGAACATAGACGAAGATTTGTACGTAATTATTAGACATACGTTTAGTTTAAAGTTCACGGAGTTATTAACGAAGATAAAGTAAATGTGGAGACAAGAAAATTACTATTGGATAATGTCAGCCAAATTGTAACTAATGTAGGTAGAGCAAGCACGCAGAAATGTAAAGCATTCGACATTATAGATCACAAATGCCTTTAAATCATTGAAATGCCACAGTGAACATGGTTGGCTTTACTCTCATGCAGTAGCTCTAGTCATGCCTTGTACAGAGTAAACAAATAGTGATGCGACGTTCGTCTCAATAACGATACCGATCGCAGTTCGCACGATCAGCGTCTCGCCACAAATTATTTTCAAATTTGGAGCACATTCAAATTGCAGTAACGCACGCGAGTGGGAAACACTCGCCGGAAAAGATATTTAGGCTAAAGCGAGACGTTTCGTTACGTTTCGCAAGGCATAATAAATCATCTACTAATTTGCTTTTAAAGGTTTTACTGGAATTATCTCGAGAGTAATCGGGTATTGTGCGGGAGCGAACGTTCATTGTGCCGGCGCTCGGCCGCGTTGAAAGAAGCCGCCGGCCTCCGTAATTTGTCAACCGCTTTATAAAAAAACAAAGACCTTTAATGGCTACCTCTAATGTGAGTTAATTAATTGGACTGTTTATACGGCTCTAGGTAATTGCCGGGGGCTTAAGTGTTGCCATTTAGAACGCGCTCGGTAATGAGCTATTTTCTTCTCCGTTTAAGCTCCCTTGTTATAGGTTCCTGTTAATTAATTTGAGAAACACTATCAATTAAATGCGTGTAATACATTTGCGCATAGAAATAAACGCAAAGGTCAGAATAGTTCGATTCGCGACTCAGTTCGTAATTAATTGATTAAAAGAATAATAAAATAGTTACAATCGATAAATGATTAAGAACGAGATCGGTACAAAGTGGGCAATTTGTCGCAACGTCCCACTGGAACAATGCGGCGCGGCATTGCGCGGAATCGATTCGTCTCATCGCACCGCAATCGATTCTCACTTTGCACTCGCTCGCCAAACCGTGTACGGTCTCGTTTTATTTGTTTCCTATTGACGAAATTCGTCACGCGAATTTGAATTCTAAATCATTAACGATTCGAGTATCAGCCGGTTAATTGTCATTGTTTTATAGAGGTCATGTTGAAATTGTCACCGGCCGCGCCGCCGAGTTGGCACACCGATCGACTTATTGGAGCATAGCAATCATTTTTATTCTCGTCACGAAATCCGCAGTGGCGTCCGACGAACATGTTGTACGATTAGTTTATTGCATAATTTATAGGACTGTTGAGGTTTGCGCATCGTTTTAATAACTTGAGCGGAGCTGCGTCTAGAGGTCAGGAATCTTGACACGGATAACGGATTATCGATGGTGCGAAAGCATTTTATCTCCATCTCATAAACTGTAATTCTTCCTTCACGGTAATGCACCACGTTTAATGAACAATGGAATTTGAGGGGTCTAAGACGCGCGGCGGCCTCCGCGCGCTGATCGCTGATTTACAACCGAAATTAACTTCTTCCATTTCTCACTGTCTAGCATTCATCGAGTGTTCCACATTCAAAGTTCAGTGATGTGAATCTCGCACGATATCGAGTCACATTAAACGAATAATCGATTGTAATGTCAGAGCTAATCAAAACATCGGCGCAGGTCACTGCTTCCGAACGCAAACGCGGGATGACGCGCTCGCCTTTTTGACCAATATTTTTGTAATTTCCGATCTGTTCCTATCGATTCTAAGTCTTGTTGCAGTGCAGTAAGGCTGACGGGAGTTGTGCGCGTGATAGGTAAAGTTTGCCAGCCTACTACCGTCGGAGAAAGGTCAAAAATTAAAGTTCGTAATGTTATCTCGCATGTTCTCACGGTAGTTTCGCGTGTGCGTGATCGTGGCCCCGAGTTGATTGGGAAAGTCAATTCGAGAGAATCACTCGATTTGTCACAGTTACAGTTATCGATTAAAAATTGCATCGGTAACGAAGCAGCTCATGTGGGAAATTATAATCCGCTTCTTTAAATCACTAATCGTTTGCGTTCGGTAATTACTTGCCTTCTATATTGTGAATTCGTTTAATTTTCTTTTACAGATACCTAGCCAGGGAATTTATATAAATTCCTACGCAGTTCCGTAATCTGAAATTAATGTAATGGGACACTAATATAAAATTATTTAGTTTATTAAAATTCTGCTGCGGTAGGTAATCCGCGCCATAAAATTGTTCACCATAACGTTTTATACCATAGTTTATGGGGTCTTAATGGTTGGACCGCGAATTTCTGGCCTTGTTTACGAGCTGTACTATGTAGCGATGGATTATAATAAAGTTCTAAGTCGGTAGAACGACTGGGCATGTACCTGCAGGGTCAGGGGTCAGGTGGAAATGAGACCTTGCGAGCGTGTTAACCAAAAGCACATATAACGTGGAGAATAATATAGTCGTAGCTCATTGGCGGTATTTTGGAAATAACGGTTTGATTTGAGAGATAACTTATGGGTTCCTCAGATAGTCGAAACCAAACCTGGGCGCTAAGGAAACTTTGTGCGCGTTTCTTTACCGTGTTGTAATAGTAAGGTTTGACTGATTCTTGGCCCGTCAAAGTCATAAATTATTTATTTGATACTTACAAAATATGCATCTAAACATTGAATAAGTCATATTTGATTTCGGTCGCTTCGACATAAAGGCATAAAAGTAAAGAAGGGACGAAGAAACCTTTAGCCTGTTAGAGTTTGAGCAAAACCCGTTCCAAGTCTAGGCTTGTCCATGCTGCCAAATCTGTCATCAGTAGTCATCACAGAGGACGGTTACCATAACCAAGTCATCGTAGCCTGTAGACGACCTGATTTCGCTTTTATAATTTTAAAGCTTGTAACATCTTTAGCGTCTTTAAGCTACTACTTAGATACTTATCTGTCTCTACACCGTCCATTAGAGACACCTTGTCAATATCAAAGTTTAATGTTGTCACTGCAAGGTGTATAATTTATGTGCCTTTTAAGTCATTCTCTCCTCTCAAATTTACGGCCTGGTGGTGGCGGGCTGTGAATTAAAGGCCGGGCTTTATGGGTGTCATCGTAGTGCTGCTCCTTTTATTATTCGTGGACTAGCGTTATCTTTACATAAGTGTTGTGATAGGGGCCACATTTATCGTGAGGATCCCTAAAAAATGTAGGACTCCATTATTATTATACAATTTAATATTTCTTTGCCATATTACATTGTAACCCATGCACCTATTGTATACCAGAAATAAAAAAATATTTAACATTTGTAGATATTTTCGAGATAGTTTAAAAAGTAGGTTGATTTAAGCCCATTTCCATTCAAATATCTCACAAAGAGGTTCAACAAGTTGCACCTACATTGTAGAAGCAATTACAGCGATGTACCGAACCGATATGATATTGTATTAATAGACGATGCGACTGCGTTGCAGTGTACTTACAATTACAACATTGCTTTGTGCACACCTGTTGTTTCTACAAATAACTTAACCTGCAAGACTTGAGATACAATCAAACGGAGATTATCAAAACTCGAATGGTCTTCAATATATCCATGAGTCATGCTATTTATAAGGTAGAGCGTTACCTCCTAATACTTAGGTCTCGAACACTGAACAATGTATAATGTAACGAGATTAATAAACATTTTGTATTTGTAAGAGATCAAATAATATCCCAAAAATTTTTCGACTTCGACGGGACTAAAACCAGCTTCCTTCCCTTCAAGGGTTCAAGTCCCGTCGAAGTCGAAAAATTTTTGGGATATTATTTTATTTCTTATAAATTACCCCGAGTGTGAGGGCTTACGCACTACTTATAATAATAAACATTTTGTGTAGGGGGTGTTGTCATAATCACCACGCTTGAGCTTGACAGACGGGCTGGTCATCCCAGCTTACTGTTGTGCTAATCATGCTGGATATCGAATATTTATTATGTTAGCTTTTGAAATCGTATAATACTTCGGACACGTCTCGTGGCGTTACAGACAAATCATCAGAATTTACTTGATTTAATTATATTCTAATAACTAGCTGTTGCCCGCGACTTCGTCCACGTGTAGTGTTTTAAGGGAGGATTCTATCTCGATGGACTGTATACATACAAACAAATTAAGACTAGACCTTAATCCCTATCTCTACAAATATAATACCTAGATGCGAAAGTTACTCTGTTTTAGTGTCTATTACCTGTTACCTTTGCACGCCTAAACGGCTGAACGGATCTTAGTGAAATTTGTATCTTTAAGAAGGACATGGGCTACTTTTTATTCTAAAAAACGCGAGTGGGCAGATTATCCATTCTAATATCATAAACTTGAAGGAACTCTGTCTCTTACCTTTTCCCGCCTATACGGCTGAACGGATCTCTATGAAATTTGGCAGGGAGGTTAATGGTATCCCAGGGATGGACATAGGGTACCCAAAAAGCGTGCGCGAAGCCTCTTGCAGCAGCTAGTAGTCTAATAATTATATACCACCCATCACATAACACAAAGAAACAGCAACTCAGAACAAAAGATCATCGTTATAATTCATCCGGCGGCACTTGTCCACGAGTCGAGTGAGACCAGTCAGTAATGAGTATGTGCATAAATATAAATTGCGAGATGGGCGCGGCGAGTTACGACGACCCGCACTCACCTCTGACCGGTGACCAGAGGGATTGGGAAAAGTGGCGAGTACCGAGGTCTTCTTTAGTAGAAAGAACGTTGCTCCTTGCGAATTGGTTGAACGAAATTTTGGTTTACAGAATTATTTATAACCTGTAGATTGTTTGCAGTTAGCTTAATTGTTTCAATTGTAAATAATAGTTATAAATTGTTTTTATTAATAAATTGTAATTTTCTTGGTAATAAAGGCCACTACTATTTCGTATGTAGAAAAGATTATCCAGACTACCTGATAAAGTCATACATCTTTATCCGAAAGTAACTAATGATATCTGTACGTACAGTGTTACCTTTTCAATAATAAAATGCTAAACGAAACAAACCACAAAAAAAAAGAATAAAAATAATTAAGTAGCGTATATGCTTTCCCGGAATAAAGATTCCAAAGCATATACGCTACTTCAATCTAGGAAAAACGCGCGTAAAACTCTGGAGAAGTTAGTTATCAATAGTTTTTTATAAAAGCTGACATCTAAAATGATTTCTATCTTCAACAATGTTACTTCAACTTATTCAAAATAACTTGTCATAACATCAAGAGCCACAACGTTTGAAACGTTTACATAATCAAGCCAGTTAGAGTAGAATAGGCAAGCGCACAAGTGTACCTAAAAGTGTAATGCGTTATTCATTCACTCATCATTGTAGGGGCGATATCCATAAAGCAGTGAGATGGAAGAGATTGCGACGCATCTCTAGCGCATCGTTTACTGGAACGCATGCGCATGTGCTCGCGGCACATTCGGAGCACGGCGCGAGATGTCATTGTTTCAGTTTAAATTCCGAGTCTATGACGCGAAAGAATGTTAACTTATCTACTATGAAATTATAACAACTTATCTACTTAAAGATATGAAACGTTTCTACAACTTACGAGTAAAAAGGTAGAGTTATAAAATCTAGAAAATCTAGATCTACTTCTATTAGAATAATTCGATATAAATCGATTAACATATAACACAAGCTGTGCTTAGCTTGGGGCTAGATTATGCTGTGTGAATTGTCCTGCATTATTTATTTATATACAATTATTATATAAATAATACTATTTATATAATAATTGTATAAATGAACTTTGTCCCATCTCAATATTACATATTGAATTTGACAACTATTCATATTATTAAAATCAGATAACACAAACAGCAAAAAAAAATGGTTTTCAAAAAATAATCTAACAAGATAAGCCTAAGGAAAATTAAAACCCATGTAGGTACCTAATCATCTCAGCCTTGTAAAACTTTTCACGGTAGCCCATTTCTTGTGATTCCCCCCGCGTGTTGTGTTTTAGCAACGACACGTGTTGGTTTAGTTAACACCATTTCAATTGACATGCGCGTGCGCACACCATTGTCAAAATATTGGCGCGCGCTGGCATTGCCTTGTGTTTGTCGCTTGCCAAGTCTGAGTCGAGGTGGTGCCGGCAATTTTGAGGATGGTTCAAGGTTTCAGAATTTATATTCTAAGCACTACAAGAAAATTCGGTGACACGATTTAACATCTGCTTGGACTCTTTCTTATCTGAAGTCTGGACACTCTAAGGTTGGACAGAAAGCACAGTTTTGTGATAAACATACGAAATTATGCGTTGGTCTAGCTACAGTCAGCTAGAAAGAAAAATACGGCTATGCTCAAGGTTAACGTAGGTACCAATCTTGTAACCCTGTAATTTGGACGCAAAGTAAGACATTGTTCAAAAATATTGTACAGTAATCTGAGTTTCAAAACGCTCAATAACTCGCGAGCTTTCGAGCCTCAACATCATAATCAAGCTGTTGCCACCTCATTGTTTCAGAAACAATTCATTACGCAATTATCAAGGTCGGAGGAAAATAAAACCGTGCATAATGCGTACTAGACCAGAACGGAGGAAGTGTTTTCACTCTCGCGGTCACACGCTCGGGGTGTGCCCAGCGGGGCGTGTAAACAGGGCCTTAGGTCAAACTTGTAGATGATAGCGAATGTTAGAAACTGTATAAACTGTATAAACTAGGGGAAATCGGATTATGTTTCTGCCTACAGGATGGGAAAACTGTATTTAAACACTAATACTTCCGCTCGGTCAAACTTGAAATAGATCGCCGTATTAAATGCCTGAAGCAGTCCGTATTTTACCGTAATCGCGTTATAAGTTTTACATATACAGAAGCGATAATGAGTTTACATTAATTTTCATTAATCCTTGCTAGACGTAGGTATAAAATATTAATTTAGCAACTGCTCGTGTAATATGGCAAGTTAATAGAACTTGCTTTGATGTGTTGAAACTTGAAACTCAAGAAGTTCTGATTACCTATTATGAGAGCAGTTGAAGTCAACTTTTAGCATTTAGGCACTTAGGTGCCTACAGAATTACATTCGTCCCAAGCATAATGATGCTTAACTATCCTGACCTTAAATAACCTGGGTTTTCTATCTTTCCAGTCATTCTTCGGGCGGTCGTACAACAACCTGAACTCCATCACGGAATGCAAGAACAACGGAGAATGCATCATCAACAAGAAGAACAGAACCGCCTGCAAAGCCTGCCGTCTTCGCAAGTGCCTCATGGTCGGCATGAGCAAGTCCGGTTCCAGATATGGGAGACGATCCAACTGGTTCAAGATCCATTGCTTGCTTCAAGAGCAGCAGCAAGCGGCGCAGTCCCGATCCCCGCCCAGGGTTCCCCCGTCGCCGCACCATCTTGCGCCGCCCTTCCCTCCACATCTGTTCCCTGGACTGGCGAGACCGAGGACGAAAGAGGAACTGGCTCTGATGGGGCTGGATGAGTACAAGCCATGCTCCGGCTCCCCTGACTCCCACAGAAGCGGGTCTTCGCCGAAACTGGATGAGAAGGCGCGGCTCACGCAGGGCCGGCCGCCCGACCGGCCGCTGACGCCGCCCCGGGACACCTTCATGCCGCTTCAGCTAGCCAACATCCACTCTTCCTTGCCGCACTTCCCCCACTCGCCCTTCTTACCCCCACATCCCTTCAACCCCTTCGCAGCCAACCATCCGCTGCTGTTTCCCCCAGGCTTCCACCCTCTGTACTCCAGACACCTGTTAGACCACGCAGCGCTGCGGCAAGCGGCGGAAAACAACAACGATGTTAGAATCGATGATCACAACGCTGAGCATTCGAAACGGTTCTTCCTAGATGAGATTCTAAAGCAGCAGAGGTCGTCGCAGCCGCCCACACCTCAAGAGGATGTTATATCCGAGGCTGACTTCGTGCCGACTCCGCCCGCCGAGAGACGGACCTCTGAGTCACCGCTGCAGGAGAATCCGATGGATCTGTCTGTGAAGTCTGACGGTCGGTCGAGCTCGGCGCGGCGGCGGTCGGATGACAGCGAGGTGGTGGTGCAGGATGACGGCGACGGCGACTCGGCCAGCGCCGGCGCCTCGGCCAGCGAGGAGGAGGACGTCTCCTACTCCGAGATCAAGAGGATCAAGCTCCATCCCCTCGACCTCACCACCAAAGTCTGACGTCGGTGAAGCCACAACGTGTCAGTGAATCAATAACGGCCAGTAAATCGGATTGTGATTTTAATTTTAGAATGTCAAAAGACTGCCTTTTCTTTTTGTTTTTGGATGAAAACAAAAGACAGTGGGTGTTGTTTGCTGTTATCGCTTGAAAGAGTCTATCCAAATACGTAACATAAGCGTCTAGTTAGTAATGTGATGACAGGTCGATGGTGGTGTACACAGCGAGCTGTAAATAATAAATTATTGTGTATACACTAGCAGGTAGGCTTCTGTCTGTATGTGGTTTAAATTAATATATTTTTGTGAGTGGAATCAGCCGGGTGTAAACATTCCAGTATATAGATAAATAGATAGTTATATTTTTGTATAGTTCGAATATAATTTATTCAATTTAGAAGAATTTTTGATTGAATTGTTGTTTGAGGACCAAATGTGTTAACTTTGGGATCATTGTGAAACTTTGTTTTATTTGTAATCTTTATAAGTTTTCGTATTCATAACTTTAAGCTTATTGCGTAATGGCAGCATTTGTCTGTCTGTATACATTCCTTCCTTTATGGTGATAAGTTCATCATTCCTTTTACTTATAAGATCTTAAGCCAAATTATTTATATTTTTATCATCTCCAGGTATGAAAAGAAATTAAATGAATACTCTTATAGCAAAAATAATTCCTACTATGCTCAATTTTTAGTTTGAATAAATTAAGATTTTTATCGATTTCCTAAATCCATACTCAGCTTGACAATTTCTCAATCACATACTCAATAATACTTTGTCAAACAACGATTTTGTAAATATTTAGTTAAATAATGTAGATAGAGTGTTTTTATAAATAAATAAGTGTTTGTAAAATGCATTCCAGATGGCGTAGGTACAAAATAAATTGATCGTGCACTCGATATTTTGTTTGTTTTGAACCCAATGTAACTTTTTAAGGATAACTAATAGGAATAAGGTAAACGATCGACATGGTTGGAAACGTATGGCGGAGGCCTTTGCCCACATGTGGGATGTGATAAACTGATAAACAAATCTAAAAGTCTCGTTTAAGATTCAGTTTATTCCATGAAATTTCCGAGAAACAATAGCGTTAGGTCTAAGGTTTTAGGTAATATATGTATGTCCAATTCTTACGGAGTTGTTTTAAATAAAAATTTCAGCATTATTTTTGAATTGCTAGACTAGACAATAGCAGAGAATATCAATAGGTCAATAACGCATAACCTTCCGTGTTGAGATGAGAACATGTCAACGAAAATGTAAAATAACCAAAGAACATGCAAGTACAGTAAACGAAAAAAGTGGCTGAACAAAAGAAGTCAATCTGTTCCAAAGGCGTTTTTAAATAATGACTATAGGTAATCTACCCTCATATTTACTCCTGGATAAAAAGTTACATTTCATGGGATACAATCAACTTGCCAGAAATTTCATCAGCATCCGTTCAGTCGTTTAATCGTGAAAAGGTAACCTGACACAGAGTACATTCACGTACAGATAAACTACTGGCTAACTACTGGATATGCAGGATGCGGTAGGCTGAAGATAGGTAGTAGGACCAGCAGCTTTAGGATGCTGAAGATGTTCTAGCTTCGAACATCCTCCTACCTAGCCGAATTTTGGCCAAGGCGAACAGTCTCAACGGAAACAAGTCTTGTGCGCAGGACACAATTGCACAAGTGTGTGCGCAAACACAGGTCACTCTCTCGTAATCCGATTCAGACAACACGCGGCGACGGCAGACCGACAAAAACGGGGGAGAGGTCGATAGCGGAGGCTGGTGATGATGATGAGTATGGATATTCAACAATTTTATGATAGACTGTATATATTTAATTTCAACGCTAAATATATTGAAGGTTAACTTTAGGTTAATATTGGAGATATAAAATGATTAGCGCCATAATTATCTGCATCCACGTCTGTAGAATACCAAGCACGATGTTATGATAATTAAAAGATGACACACGCAAAGGGTAGGATGAGGGCAAAGGTTTAGCTAGAGAAATAAATATAGATAATAATCTACTTAGTAGTAGGATTGATCCCTTGGCAGAATAGTAGGTATGCGATCTTAGTACCTAAACATTACCTAGGTCATCTAGGTACTGCATTTTTATTTGTCGTCGGAAAGGCCAAAAGAAAGGGTATGTTAAGGTGTAAGCGGCGTAATTTAGTTTAATATTCAGATGATATAGAGGTATACGAACAATCCCAATGTGACAGATGTTAACTAACATCCAAAGAAGGAAGATCTCTGATTCGTTTTAGTTTCAGTTTTATTTATTGCGTACTTATGCGTTAATACATAGTTATAGCTTTTTTGGTAATTAGCTTAGAGGTAAGTACATGTACCCTATAAGGGCGCAGCAATTTATTTATAATCATTATTTTATTAGGTAGGTACAAAATCTATTTATAGCTACAAACATAGTACTCTGGAAATATAGACAATGTCAGCTAGAAGGATCAAAACAATTGTAATAATAACTCGGTAAGTATGTAATTTTTTTACTCAGGCAGCGAAATAGTTATAGTTTAGAGTTATCATTTAAAAATTCATCAACGGCTTAGTAACATTTAAAAATAGTTTACTACGAAAAACCGAATCTATTTTAAGATCTTTTATGGAGCTAGGTATTTTATTATAATTTATTATATACTGAATTTGCTAAATTTTGTAAGCCATAGGTAGAATTAGTTTGTCTTTATTTCGTCAATTGTAGTTAGTAAAATGTTCAGATTTAGATTTAAATGATTATTGTTCCGTAGTCAGACTAAAACCCTTACATAAACCACAAAAACATTAGAACGAACAAAAGTCACCGATGTTCTACACTACTCACAAAAACTAAAGTGGCGCTGGCCAGGGCACAGACAGGATGACAGACAATCGATGGAATCACCTTCTCACAACCTGGCCAGGACCAACAGGCAACCGAAACAGAGGCAGACCAACTTCTCGGTGGGCAGATGACGTAATTCAAGTGGTTGGCAAACCCTGGATGAACACAGCTAAAGATAGAGACACCTGTAAATCTTTTGAGGAGGCCTTCACCTTCGACCAGAGGGGTTCTTGAGAAAAGGACTTTGTACCTACCGAAGTGCTAAAACTTATAAAGATAATATTTGTATAAGTTTTTGTAATTAAGATTCAAAGAAATAAAAGGCTTTTTTATTTAATTTTATTTATTTATTTATTATACTTACATAATTATCAAGGTGATAATTTTACAAAAATACTTATTAAGTCGATGGATGGAGGCGGCTACTAGTGGTGCCGTCGTGTATGGGAGGCTTATGTCTAGCAGTGGACATGTAAGGGCTGATAATGATGATGATGATGACTCATCAAAATGTTAACCCCGACCCGTGGATCAATTATTTCACTTTAATTGGTAGAAGGAGACCTATAACCAAAGCTAGAAGTGGCACCTGTAGGCTGGAAGTAGGTACACTCGCAGTAATAACGCTGCGACTAATGGTCGCTCTCGTGTGAACGTCGATCCTTGACCTGAAGACGGGCGGCACATCTCCGTGCACGGACTTAGGAACACTGGAAAAGGCTGCTGCATTAAGGTAGAACGTGCGTTGGCTAGCGATGCGAATATAAAAAAAATCCTTCTTAGAAACTTAATCTTTAGGGTTCCGTACCCAAAGGGTGAAAACGGAACCCTCAGAGAATGTGTATTTATCTTGCAACTATAACAACAAATAAAATAAATATCCAAATTAAAGGGGGCTTCCGTAGAAAAAACGTGATTTTTTGGCTATTTATGTTCTTCTTTTGTCAAGGTCTCATAAAACACAACCACCATTTAAGCACAGGTAGACATGAAAATTTCTATAAATAAGTAACACTTCAACTGTAATAACAAAAAATACTAAAAATATACAAAAGTTAAAGATATAAAGGGGGTCTCCAAACAAGTGAAAATTTGATGTCATTTGAAAAATTTGCCTGATTTTTACGGCACGGAGCTCTTCGTGTGCGAGTCGACTCGCACTTTTCCTTTTTTTTTTGGTGGTTTATTTGTAATGTCTGAAGCGTTCGTGACTAGCAGATCAGTCGTTTTGGGACCATTTTTTTAACGTCGCGTCGCTCACGCAGTTTCCGATTTAATGGCATAAATAAACTCGCAACTATGCAGCAATTTACGACTCAAGCTAAGTAAAAAAAAAGGAAAGCAAGTAAATAAAAAGTATTTATTTTTTTACTCACAATAAATACAGGAATGAAAATAACAAGAATTACGGCAACAATAACCAACAAGCGGTTGCTGTCCTGTCGTAGATTGCTGGTCGGAGGCCCAAATAAAGAGCAAGTGTAGCAGTAAGAAGAAGAATAATATTTATGTTTACCCATATGAGAAACATACAAACAGACTTACAGACTAGGTAGGTACATACTAAATCTAAAATTATTTAAACAAGAAAAACACAGGTTTAAAAATAGGGTAAAAAATGGTCCCCACAGCATTCGGCTAAGCCCAATGCAAATGGTTTTCCGGTAGTATGGTGGTGTATGGTAGCCCCAGTTGATTTTGATTGTATGCCGAACACCCTGTAGCTACTATCAACTGGCCACATCCATTACTCGCATCTCTGTGTCCCAGGCCTCTTGTGTAACAGTAGTGCGCGTACAATAACCACGTGTATAGGTAGTCGCGAACCTCGGAATACATAATTACAGCTAAAGCCTGCCCTGCTGTCTAACACCTGCATTCTGTAATATTGTCTGTCTGTATGTATACGTACAGACAGAAATTACAGTCTGGTGTATGGGGGTATACGGTATACCCCATATACCAGATTCGATCTTTGACGACTTCTCTGGCATAGTGGGTAACCCAAACACCAGGTATAATGTCGTCGCAAACGCCTGCATTGCATACGTAGTTAAAGCTAAAGCCTGCCCTGCTGCCTGACACCTTATAGATTTCTTTTCTTTTATTATAATTTTTTTTTTGTTTTTTTTTAACTTATACCTATTTTTTCTTTTCTTATATTTTTTTTCCATTGCCTAACATTTTAATATTTTTTCTGTATTATTGTATTTATGTGTACCCTTATAGCAGACGCGTTCGTTGGTTGGTGGCTGAAAAGCTGCTTTGAAACCAGAATGAATAGCGCTAATTTCCATAAGCTAGAAGATCCGAATGGACAATAAGCATAAAATTTTAAGCGTAGAATCCATAATCAGAATGTTTATATTAAATTGTACTGTCGCGTCGTGGAGTCGCGTCTACCTCTAGAGTCCGACAAGAGACTCACACCCGACCGTCCTGATGATCTATTCCTGTCTAATACCAAAAAACTAATACCACTGGTATTAGTTTATTGACGTCATAAAATCTATTCCCATCGAATACCAAAACTGAACTTTTGGTACAGTCACAGAAACAATTTTTTTGCTTTCAATTCATTTTATATTAATCAAATGTAAGAATAGTTATTTGGAAGGAAAGTTGTTTGGAATAATGTTCGCAGAAGGGTAAGCTGCTGTCAAAGAATGAAATCGCTGTATAAAAATAAGAATAAGAAACAATAAAATAAAAAAAGCGTAAAGCGTAGAATAAGTTAAATAAGATCTGTAAGTTTTCTATGGTATGGGGAAATAAATGAATTATTATTATATTATTATGGGGTTTCAGATCTTTGTCTGCTCGACGCAGAGTCGGGAAATAACTAATACACACGGGCCTAAGCCAAGTGTGTATGAGTGGAGTTGTGTTTTGATTTTTTCAGATTAATATTAAGAAGTCATCTTGCGTTATTTAACAGTGATCAGCTCAGCATTGTTCGGAGTTGATCGTACACAGCATCCAAAATTAATATCAGAAAGCTCTTCAATAAAGTTTCCTACATAAATGTACAGTGCAGAGTACAATAATGTAAGGCACAAATGGTTTCTTGTCAATTTAAACATATTTATTATCGCTCAAAATTATGGTTTTTCCGTTCCGTTGCGTTTTGCACCAATATTATAACCGAATATAGTGTGGTATGTTTTTAAAATAATGAGTGTCGGGGATGCGAGCGCAGCGGGGAGCTGATGTAGTGCGACACCGCGCATACATCACCCTGTAGGTATTTGTGCGTGTAAGTACCTGACCATATACACCTAGGTTTCCACCAAGCCAGAGCCAACTCTCTACCAATGGCATTATAGTTTGCAATCCAACGTGCGTGTTTACAATATCTTGCTAGGGTTGTATCGCGGGCCACGGGACCTGTCAAGTCATGCCATGCTAATCTACATTTTCTTGCCCGCATTTATAGTTTAAAATGCTTTGGAGAATTAATCACCGTAAGTGCAAGTGCAGGGAATTAATGCGTAATATTTTGTGTATAAACACGGTTTTGGTACGAGACATCTTGTTTGTGGTACTACAAATCATTTGCGGGCAGATAAACGAATGGCATGGTTTGACAAACGAGATATATGGGGAACAATTAATGCTGGCAACATTACTAAGTTTAATCGCGAGTTAAACATGTTACTGAAACTGGTAACACTTATGAAGTTACTACCTGCGTCTATTTATTTTTTATAAACACTAGGCCCTTTTACAGTCAACTTTTATAATTATTATTTTATTGTTCATACAGGAATTACTGTCAGTCTGTTTTTTCCTTTCTGCGTACAATCCATTAGGGTGCTTCCTTTTTCTTTTTGTAAAAATTACTTTTTTTTTAAATGTAATTGCCCTATTTCAATTTAATAAACAACGAAATGTATATGTAATACTAACGGTGGAAATAAATTAAATTAAAAAAAAATTATGAGGGCAATTGATTTATGAGGGCATGCTGACGTTTTTATGCATTATATTGTTATAAAAATATTTAATGAATTAAATAAACAGCTTAACACTAACATAAAAATAATGATTGTGTTCTGTTTTCTCTAATTTGATTTTAAAGGTTCTGCTCAAGATGTAATTGCTAGCAATTAACAATAACATAAAATTTTACTAATAACATAAAACACTAGGGTAATAAAACTATGATGTGATTTTTATCAATAGATATCTACCATTTTAATGATTCATTAGTAAATGATATTAGTTCAGTGAGTCACAGTTGGGGGTCAATGAAATAAATATAGTATGTATGTATATCAAAACCGGTATAAGTTAAAGATATTCTAGGAAAAATCATGCCTCTACAATAGTAGCGTGATGAAAAGATTCGATTTATTTACATAAATTATTCGTCACGTATAATTAAAGTCCGTGTATCTAAGATCTTAATTCGGTCCGTTTCGGATAGATGGGTTTATAAAATTGTCTACACTACTCTGTAAGTGATTTAATTTTATAGATGTGATGTGATTGTCGTGATTTGTTGTGTTAACATGTTTGTTTGTTTGTTTGATGGCTCGTGTAATTAGCATAAGTATGCGTACCTAACTAACCCTGACACCGAACTTCTTTAAATAAAGTTTTGTACCTTACAAAGCAAAATGTGTAGGCGTAAAAAGTAGTGTATGTAAGCCCAGCCCATCTATTTTAGATAAAACGACAAAAAATGCTGGACAATCCACACAGCATCTTCTACCCCTAAATTTGTGGGCTAGAAAATGCTGGAATGGAAGGATTTGAGTTAGCCATAACCACAACTGAACTTTAGTAGGTACCTATTTCAACGCAAAACTTTCCTCTCATCATAGTAAATTGCAATCTTCAATTTAAAGAGCTAAGTACCATTTTAAGGGTATTTTTTTTTATTTGCTTTAGGTGGCTTTCGTGTCACTGCGGCCATGAAAGGAAATTTTAAGGGTATGTATGTACTCGTATGTACTTCCTCTTAGTATTTGAAGACAATCGAGCTTTTACTTTTCCAGTAAAATATTACTGAAGATGCGACTTCAAAATAGTGTTGTACGCTCACGAGCGCTACAAACAAAGTATCGACGGTCCACGAACCGTGGCATAACTCACATTTACTAGTTTCTGACTACATTTGTTGTTTTATGCTGGAAAGCGGGTTACCTGCCTTATTTTACCAGCGTTTGATAAATTGTAAAATTATAAAATGAAAGAGGTTAGGCAAGATACCGCCCGCGCAAAGGTGCAAGTAGCGCTTTCGTAGTTAGCGTAACATCATTTTCATAAACAAAAATTTTATTTAGTTAAAAAAACTGTTTTATAAGGTTTTGAAATTAAGCATTTTCTATCTAATTTTATATGAGAAGTCCCTTACGGAGCCTACACACCAAAGTCGGCGAAACAACCCGCCGACGACGGGTTAATGCGACATATCAATGTATGAATATTGTAGGCAGCCGACAGGGTTTTGTCAACTTTACTTGTAAGTTACCATCCCCCTTCCATGTATATATATGTATATATATATATATGGTATGTTTTTTTGTTTTATTTCTCGACTCAAATATTAAAAATCTCACTCTTCAGATTAATTTCAGAAGCTCTTCTTAGACTTTGCTTGTTTATTTTTGGGTTCCGTGCCTGGAACCCGGTTTCATTGTAAACTGAACCGTATTCAATGGAGACACAGGTCACGGGTTCATCATAGCAGATGTGTTTTAATGACTTATTCATGATTTACCTTGTGCCTTCGTGAGCTCTTGCCTTCCTATAAATTATAAGGTCACTAGTTATTATTTCAAATGAATTTAAAGCAATTGCTATTGAGTAATGTTGGTGATGGTAAATATTTAATGCATCACGCGAGGTTAGTTTCAAATCAATATTTTTGGTTTATTTATTTTTAAATGGGTTATTTTTCCTTTTAAACGACGAAAATAAGGTGATTCTAAAGTTTTATTTTTTTTCTATCATTCTATCTAACATTTTGCTTTACTTATTTTCTCTCTTTTCTGCCAGAAAATAAGTCAATGTCAAGTTTCCTCTGTCAAAACCATAAAAAAAATAACCCTAATCTAATAAGGAAGGTTTAAAGTGCCCCCGCAGAGATGTTAAAGCAGTAAATGAAGTCTGCACTCAGTACAGAGACGAGCTGGTAATGGTCCAGTTAGTGAGGGGATCACTCGTCGCCACTATTAGTGCGGCGCGTTTCCATTGCGCAGGCGCCTGGGCTTTAGTAAAATCACCTATATATCACATTTACCGCCCAGGCTCGCACAAAGTCAAAGTCAAAGTCGAAAACTCTTTATTTCCATAAATACAATAAATGTATACTTAGAAAAGGCCAAATTCTTAATAATTAAACACTGACACTGAAAGAGGTTAGATGTGCCCAAGGGGTATGGGTCTGTGTGCAACAAAGTTGTCAAAAATGTGCCCTCACCATCCTCACCATCCACCGGAAACACTGAAAATGTAGTCTATACTATTAATCACGAAAGAGGAAGACAGAAAGGACGTCACAACTTTAAAATTTTCAACGTGGGCTAAAACGGCAAATTTTAAGGGAAAATTATAATTATATAACCTTTTCACAATCCTTTATAGCAACTAGCAAGAACCGAGAAAAGCTTAAGATATATCCAATGCGCCCGCGCACACTTTCACGCGGATCAGACAATCACAACTCGTAGAGGCACAGTTAACACATGCATGTAGATATATGGATCCTACTAATCCATGCAGGTTCCAATGTATGTACTCTCTCGTGCAAGGTGGTCCCGTGCTTCTGTTGATTGAGGTCAAAGCCCATTTTTCTATTCCGTTTGATTTGAAGTGGACGAAACAGGGTTCAAAGGTTATCTAATTAATAACAGCTGTTTTGTTTATGTCAGTTTCAAAGACGAGCTTTTGTTACAATTGGTGAACACGCAAAAGTCCACATGCGTTTTGAGTGGACTGCAAAACCAATATTAAATTTAACTTTCGCCCACCGCGTGTTAAAATTCCTTTAAAATATCAATAATTGGGTGTTGCTTTCGCTCCTGCTGTCACCTTATAGGTCTGTGCCATAAGTTTATCATCATCATCATATCAACCCACAATAGTCCACTGCTGGGCATAGGCCATACGACGCCACAAATAGCGGTCCTGAACCTCTAAGTTTATCAACAATTTGCTAATTAATACAAAAACCCTGATTCGCGGAAACATGTTTTTATACGTTTAATATCATAATATACATATATAATTAAACGATAATGTTTCACCCACTCGTGTAACCACAACCACAAAACTAGCATAATATTGTCTTTATTTCCTAACCCAATCAACAGAGCATTCCAATAACATTCCTACCTCAAGTTCAGTTCAGTCCCTTTCGTTTCTTCACTAAAGCATAATTACACGGGCG
Source organism: Eupithecia inturbata (assembly GCA_963662085.1). NCBI lineage: Eukaryota > Metazoa > Arthropoda > Insecta > Lepidoptera > Geometridae > Eupithecia > Eupithecia inturbata. The sequence continues at coordinate 951,007 of OY759191.1, read as the reverse complement.
ACATCGCCGCGGTAACGATTCACATTAAAAAGCGGAAAACAAATGAAGAGGCGATCTTATCGAGGAGAAGCCTCCCCGCGGCGAGCGGCCGGTGTGTTACCAGCCTATTAACTAAGATTCCTATGGGCTGTGCGTTTTAGGCTGGAGCACACTGAGTCCAGATTCTGACGATCTAGGGAAGGCGCGACAGGGCTCTACGGAGCTCATCAGGGTAGGGCTGCGTTACGATGGTCTCCTTCTAGGCGAATTTCGGCGATGCCAGGGCGGCTAATCTCAACGGACTAGCCATGTGTCAGGGCATTTATTATTGTGCAAAAGAGCGTGCACAAACACAGGCGCTCTCTCTAGCTCCTCACTCGCATAATACGATGGGACGGCAGACTGACACGACCGGGGGGAGGTCAGGCCCAGGACCAATGGCCAATAAAACGTACAATTTTTTTTGCTAAATATGTTTTTATATTTTTATGTAAGCTAGATTTAAGGTACATATTGATATGGACCGTAGAATAAATTAATAAGATCTTTACTTGTTCTAATGTTGTCTGATGTATTATTATTATTCACATCGTTTATTTAAAATCTCGTTACAAAATACATTTTTTACTATATAAAATAAAATATTATAAAACTATTCTACAGTAAAAAATATATCAAAACGGTGAATCATCCTTATTATTCTTATTAACTGGTCAAAATACTTAGCATATTATTATGCTGGTGATGACGATGCGTGCTAAGTAGAGTTGGCATTACACAAAAATCTTGAATAAATAGGAAAGTAGTTTTCTATAAAAGTAGTTTACCAAAGGGAGCCTGCCCATAACGCATACTTGAATAGCTCGTTGTGCCGCGGTGCAGCGCGCTTAGCAGAGGTTGGGCAGTAAATGAGATATAGAAAGATGAAGTAGTCTGGTCTGCCCCAGCCCTTACCTACCATTGACAGTTCCATAAAACCGTTCTCCCGTAATATATCTGATCAGTACGCAAGTGCATATGTAATGCGGCCTGGATAATGATACCGCGAGCTTGTTACAATATGACGCAGGACGACATTCCCATAATCTACATTCTGTGAATAGGTTTTATTTGTTTCTGAGATTGCTTGCAGTATTTTCTGTTTTATACGGAGATTGCTAAATATTATTGCATTTGCTTTAGCAAGAAAGTAAAATCCTATCTCGACTAACTGCTTGTTGATGTTGATTAGTTTGCGTGCTTGAGCATTAGATCGAAGACGCTACTCCGCAAAACTATTTATAGCACGTTCCTTCTTTGAGGCATGGTTCCAAAACATGTCACCGGAGGCGAGTTAAGAAATTGCCTCATCATCATCAGCCTACATTAGGCCACTGCTAGACATAGAGCTCCCCTAATGAGTGCCATGGCGCCCCCTGTCTTCAGCTTACCGCATCCAGCATCTGCCTGCAGTCTTTCGCAGTCTTCGTATCTTTGACAAAAACAAGATTTGTCTATGGCAAACGACTGCATAATTTCTCTAACCACTTAACCATGAAGACTGAGCAGCTACATGTAGTTACTCGCTAATAAGTTCTTGTTGTAAGTATTAGATATACATATACCTAGTTAGTTTGTAGTAATATAAGTTACCACAAGTTTACATTGTTGTCTGCTAATATTTTGTAATTTTTTTTAGTCTACCTTTTGTTCTTACTTAAATTTATTAATTTGTACTAATGACACGTCCTATAAATTATCATAATAACCTAAGCCAAACGTCTAGCTCTTGTGGGGTATTGAGCTCTACCTTGCCGTAATACAGTTTTATAACTAGCACGGATGGAACGAGACGTGCAACTCATAGAAGCCTTGAAGCACTAAGTCTTGTAGCCCATTTGTATGTTTACCTTTATAATGTGTTTTTACTACGTTATCTTTAAAGTTAATTTATTTAGTGGTATATAGCTATTATTAACTTTAAGGCTACCTTGTAAATTTTGAAACAAAAACATTATTATCTTTCTGAGTCTCTTCAAAGCGAAAGTGAATAGGTGTCTTCTAGACCTTCGTGAATAGTCGGCCACATCCGAGTGAGCACTTGACAATTCCCTCCATTCTTTCACCGCTCGCGGAGCTTCTATCTACGTATCAGAGGTGACCAGCCCTCGGTCTACCTACGAGTATACCTAGCATGTCACGCACCAGTCGATCACCGCAGCCCGTAGAAGAAACATGGCCCTTCTTCTCTGTTATCAGTCCATCGTAATAGGCATTTTATTCATGAGTCGATTGAGAGATCACGTACCATGGGTGAGGTGAAACAGATTATCTAGAGATTTGTTGCTTTCGCCGCTATAATGTTGTTTTAAATAAGAATGTCTGATAGATTTACTAAAGATATAAACCATCACAAACGGTCCAATGAGGTAAGGGCGTACGAAGGTACAAGAATTGATTTTAATTCCTCGTTGTATTTTTTTGATATGAAATAAATGTTCAAGCTTTGTTCGATGTAAATTTATTCATTTTTGTCTAGTTTATAATACTTTATTGATTATTGGCCGCGGCTTCTCTCGCGCTTTGTGCGATAAATAAATAATACTCGTATAAATAAATAATGCTGGACAATTCACACAACATCATCTAGCCCCAAGCTAAGCAGAGCTTGTGTTATGCGTACTAGATGACTGTTAAACTTAATACAATACATTAAATAGATAGTTTCTTAGGGTCCCGTATCCGAAGGGTGGAAACGAAACCCTATTACTACGCCTCCGCTGTCCGTCCGTCCGTCCGTCACAGAGCTCTATCTCATGAACCGTTAGAGTTAGACAGTTGAAATTTTCCGAGAATGTGTATTTATCTTGCCACTAGAACAACAAATTATAAAAATAAAATCAAAATTAAAGGGGGGCTCCCACACAAAAAACGTTATTTTGTTGCCTTTTTTGCACTTAATTTGTCAAGGCTCTCTTGAACTACAATAGGTAGGCACATGAAAACTTTTATAAATAAGTAGGTACTTCAACTGTAATAACAACAAATACTAAAAATAAAATAAAGTTGAACATTTAAAGGAGTATCCAAACAAGTGAAATTTGATGTTCTTTGAAAAAGTTACCTGTTTTTTACGGTACGGAACCCTTCGAGTGCAAGTCGACTCGCACTTGGCGTTTTTTTATTACATTTAAAACACCCAGAACACGCTGAACAAATATCTGCACGTCGTCGTACAAATATTAGTGCCGAGGCGGTATTAGTATGGATTTATTATTTTTATTTTATCAAGGAGGCTTTCTTCTAGTTCTCAGTCCGTGGATGTTATTTTTATGGATCAGTCTATAAGGTCGTTATCTAATTCACCCCAACGCAAATTTACCTAAACATGCTGGACACCAATTACCACCAGCTAGCTTCCTGATTCATAAGGAAAACTTCAAGCTCTCATCTCATATTAGTTCCAGCATAGATTTTAGACAATTAAAGGACTGTACACACTATCATTGATGCTTTATCAAAACACGAGTAGAGTAAGGTATGAATTTGATAAAGTAGATTCATACCTTACGAGTAGAGTAAGGTATGAATTGGATGTCCGGATTTTCTTAGTACCTACTCGTATGGTACTAAGGTAGGTAGTGGAAAATGGGCCTAATAACTGAGGTCATTCATACCTTCTTAAAGCGTTTCTAGTTAATTGGGAGGAGTAGGAATGTATGTAGGAACGCAATATCGTAGTTTACTCCACAAAATGCAGCTTGATGTGTTGACTTGAGAGTGTGGACAGAGCGTTAAACAAACTTAAAACTGGATTGCGAAGATTCGGTAAACGGTAGAATTACCAATAATTGTTTTGGCGAATATTTAAATGTTCAGTTATAACGATTTCGTATTAAATCAGTTTGGCCCCGTTTCCTGATTTAATCTCATTTTACCTGCAATTATTTATTTATGATTGTGGTCCACGTGTGTATCTGTTTTGTATTATGCACCTTCCACACCTTGCCCCCGAATACCTCATCAGCAAAAGAACTGGAAGATATGGGATAATTTGGGAATAAGGGAACGCAACAGAAACCCAGGGTAGTTCATGAGCAGACCATATGTTTTTAATTTTAGTACCTACACAACATTGTAGCTGGTCGATAGTCACTAGTCGCTAGTCGCTAGTCGCTAGTCGCTAGTCGCTAGTCGCTAGTCGCTAGTCGCTAGTCGCTAGTCGCTGTCGGACGACCGATGTGGCGCGGCGGGCGAAGGTCCAACTGCGACGCAGGAGGTTGCGTGTTCGATTCCCGCCTGGGGACAAATGTTTGTACGATCTGCAAATATTTATTCCGGGTATTCTGGGTATTTTCTATGTATAATAAAAAATCCATCTATGTACCCTTAACACAAGCTCTGGTTAGCTTGGGGCTAGATGATGCTTTGGGGATTGTCCAGCATTATTATTTATTTATTTATAGTCCTACCCACATTATTACTAGAACACTATTCAAACACGGAGAGTTAGAAATCACTACGCTTAGCAGGTGGGTTGGTGATCGCAGTAGAGGTGTTAAAAATACCCAGAAGGAAACACCTGCTCTTCCTCTGGCAGGTCCCCTGAGTCGGCTCTTAAGACATCCACGGACTGAGTTAGAGGGGCCTCCTTCGCCGCGACCGCCATGTTTCTATGTCCCCCCTAAATCTCAAACGCAAATCAAATTCGAGCATGTTTCTGATCTGAAGTGAGTCTATTTGACGTTAGTAACAAGACGTGATCGTGACGTCTCCTTGTTCAATACAATTTGGTACAGCGCCTCTATCGTGCGGACAGGGAACTACGCAAATCCCCACACAAAAAGGAGACGTCACGATCACGTCTCGTTGCTAACGTCTAATAAATAGACTTTCCCCTCTGATTTGCGTTCGTTATATCTATCGCGATTTTATGACAGATTTTCATTGAAAACTGACTCAAAACCACGGTCTTAGAAGCTAAATCTGATTCGCGTTTGAGTATTCATGGGGACATTGAAAGTAAAAGAATACTTACATCTGAGCAGTAAAATGGTTATATATAATTTTGAAATTGAAACTTCCATCAGTTTCCTGGCTGTTTGTATAATAAGTTGGTTGCGAGGGTGTCAGAGGTCGACCAATAACATGCGGGAATATATCAAATGTCCGAATGTAAGCGCGAGATATACAGGCTGTTCTTAGAATACGATTTGTTTGGAGACTTGGGATCAACGCGTTGGTACAATTAAAACTTTTGATTAGAGGCGTGGTACGACTAGTTATGGCTAAGCCCTCCAAGTTTAGCAAAGGACTTTTTCAGCTGTGTCAGACGTATTATTAAAGGAAGCCTCTTTCACGTCACGATCACGTCTTGTTACTAACGTCAAATAGATTCACTTCAGATCAGAGACATGCTCGAATTTGATTTGCGTTTGAGATTTAGGGGGGACATAGAAACATGGCGGTCGCGGTGGCGGTCGAAACGCGGCGGTGTAAATATATTTATATATATTATTAGAGATTATTTAACCAACTGGTGACAAAGAGGCTTCCTTTAATAATACGTCTGACACAGCTGAAAAAGTCCTTTGCTAAACGAAATATATTATGTCGAGGCGTCAGGATTTTGGTCCATTTTCTTCCAACCTAACTGCTGTGTGCGTGTCCAGGGTATTTGAGGTACATAAAAAGATGTTGTGCAGAATCACAGTGTATTTTACAGTAATTAATTTTATTAGGGTAGGCAATAGTGTAACACGGACGGGGTGACAGTTTCGCGTCTGTCTCCGTCGAGCGCCGGGAATCGACTGTGAGCGCTCGCTAGCGGCCGCTCGTCGACCGGGCGCTTGACGACACGACTCTGTCAGGCGCGCGCGCTGTGAATTTAGCTTTCGCAACGCCTCCGTTCGTGTTGTACACATACGCATTTAAAGCCAAAATTACGGACTGAAACTCTGATGTACAACTAGCTTCTAACTGCGGCTTCTCACGCGCACGTGGCCGGAATAGTATTCACAGCATAACTTAACATTGTAAAATATTAAATTTCCCTTTGAATTGTTGTACCTAATAACCACAAATTGTTATAGAAATAAACAAATTGTATACAAAATAACTAAGATTTAATCATACCACAACACCCTGTAGTGATCTTGTTTCCGTGTAAGATATTACCATCATTTGTCATGAGCTCTCGCAACTCATTTTGTACTAATTGGGCGTTGACGATAGCTCGAGAGTTCACTTTATTTATGATGTACAGACAGACGGATTGCCGAAACCGTAGCTTGCATTAATATTGATTGTGGCGAGTAAACGGGATACTCTTTACTACACACTGACTAGTTGCCAGAGGTGGCGGTTTTTTTCGTATTTCGGATAGAAAAAGTAACCGAAATATGCGTGAGAAACATTGCAAACAAGTTCTTTAAAAATTTTGATGGAAACATTTTGAACTGAAACTAGCGCCGTAGGACATTTAGTTCGACAAGGTTCCGTCCCACTCCACGCAAGAACCTTTACAATATATATATACATAAGTGGGGAAAATCTTACATTCATTTTAATTTAAGTAAATTTGGCCGTGCTGCCATCACAACTTCTCAGATTTAGAGGTCAATTTAATAGATAATAGGACTAGTGGAACGTGTTTATGTTTAGTGAACCTGAGTCTAACGTCTTTTTTTTAAAAAAATCTTTTAGGGATATCTCCAGGCCCGAGGGGCCGAAGATTATGTCAGACTCCTGATACGGATTATAACCACCACGTGTGTTTCCTCATATCTTATGTCAGGGCCGCAGCTTTTGTACTCTTCCGTAAGTAGCCGGCGTCGGCCCGCAACCACGGGCCTCTCCTCGATGTGACAGAACTGGAGATCTCTGTCGCACCAACTTAGTGTCGCGCAGAAACACGACGCGCGCGTGTCACCGCGGGCCACTTCCGAGTGGCTCGTCTGCACCAACCTTAGGAGGTGTATTGATTGAATAGTGTTAGGCATCGATTAAGTTCGATGGTCTGTTCGGAGTGGGCTCAGCTTGCTCGAACTCTGACCGGCAACGATTAGCAAACCTGTCGGGTATTAAGACATCATGAGTTTTTGTATTTTGCGTTATCTGTTGATTTTTGAATCGCATTAGTATTGGTCATTTGGTGAATGAAAAATAAGTAATAAAAGGTGATGCAGTATCATTTTGAGATCGGTTCTCCTGTACCTTCAGCATTCGTACCGCTAAAGCTTTGCACACATTAATCCAAGGGCACATTTTTGTGCTGTGCGGTAGTGCACTACCGCACAGCACAAAAATGTGCATTCAAATATGGGCTGAAACTCGTTATCTTTACGTACATTTAACAGTGACAAAATGGTTTCCCACAAGCTTCAAACGAGTGGCCTGCGAGCTGTCTGTCATCTGATGCCGTCAATATAAAATGTATGTTACGAGTTAAAGCCCATATTTGAATGCACATTTTTGTGCTGTGCGGTAGCGGTGCGCCTTTGATCTGCGACAACCTTAAGGTTACGAACTGGCAGCTTCTGTCAAACATCGAGAATGAAGAAGATGGCCGACGGTATCTTAATACGGTCTACCATGATCTGATAAGGTTTCGGCCACATCGTCACTTAGTACGATTCAGGTGAAAAGGAGGATTCACGTTACATTTCCACATCCACATGTTTAAATACTGGTGAGACGAAAATGCCCTCACTGTGCATACTTAGGGAGGTCAAACACGATCGTATCGTTTATGTGTAGGCGATATCGTTACGATTATTATGATCCATGTTTGCAATAATTTAGAACTTATATGACCCGGTGGCATTGCCATAATGGTGAACATGTAAAAAAGTGCCACATTAGATAAAACCGATCTATTATACTATATAGATAGTTAATAGTAAGTATGTAGGTACCTACTTACCGACTTCTATGGCTCAGTAACCCGAAGTGTTTTGACCTCCATTAAGAGAAGACACCATTCTCGTAATTGATTTATTGGCTTAAATTTACATGCTTAGAACTACATCTACTATATCTTAGTTTATTCTGAACAAAACATATACACTTTCTTTTATATATACATATATATAAAAGAATATGTATATTTACAAAATATTTTTTAGCAGTTGATTATGGTGAGTTCACAAAGCCGGGACCCAGCTCTAAACAGCTGCGCCTGCGCCGCCCACAGAGGATGAAACACGACACTTCCTCAGTAATTATCGCTCCCAAACCATAACTTGCTAACGGATTGCGCCGTAAATGTAAACACTGCCTTTATCCTGATTACCAGCTAAAACTGAACTCTCTAACTATGCTATTAACAGGGATGAACTCAACTGTTCATTAATGATACTGGACTGGACCTGTCACGAGCGAGCGTCGAGAGCGGCGCACCTCAATACTGGCACTCCTCTCTCGCCGCAGCCTCCACTTCTCTGCGGCCATGCTGCCCATACAGCACAGCCGCACGCCTCAGCTAGATAGCTTTCTAGGTTACACAAAACTGAATTACGAATCTGTACTTTTAACCTTTCAATCTAGGGCCAGGACGAAATTCCGGACAATGTTTTTCCATAGCGTACAAAAACGCCACGTATCTCCCTTATCTAAACCTCCCAATCTAATTACACCACATACGTTGAATCCATGGCGGGAATTGAAACCACAATATCGAAGAGGTTTTTTTAAGTCGCTCCAATATGGCCGCGACTGAAAAATGAAATGTTCACAAATTCCCATTTGAAAAACCTCCTGAATCCATCCCTGCGCCTAACTACGCTTTTAAGCCTAGCTTAGAACAGCTTAGAACTGTTCCATTATTTTGAGTGCGATCTCAGCCTTATTTGGCGAACAATTTCTCCCAGAGCTTTGTCTACCTTTATGGACAGAATGTCATCGAGTGAGATGTACTTATCGAAGACCAATCCAGAATAGGTGCCTAGACATTTTATTGGTCTGGTTGCGATTCTAAAACGAATAAGGGCATCTTTAGATACGTAGAACTATAGTTATTCTGAGCTTTAGATTTGCTCCCCAGACTAATTTCTTTGACCAATTAAATACTTAACTGCGATAGGATAGACTTTATGTACTTCAAGTTGGAATTTAAGCAAAAATCTTTAATCATTAATTCTTTATTGCACTTACATACATTAAAAAACATAAAACTAGAGAAGGAATGGCAAAGGCGAGCTTACCCTAAAAAGAGTTCTCTTCCAGCAAACCTTATTGGGAGAGAGAGAGACAAGGTTATGTGGGTATCTACGTGTGCACAACAAAAAATTTATCACATTACTTAATAAAACTAGTAACCACAAAGCCTTAAACTATTTTTTTTTTTTATATTATTAATTGACTTTATTTTTATTTTATTTAATTTGTAATATAATTTTATCATTATAATTAATGATTTGACTGACCCGTAATACTTTTTACCAATAAATTGATTATTCTGTATAGTTATGAGTACCAACATAAGGAAACCATATTTAATTTGTCATGTTTTCGTCATAACTTCAAGAAGACAATGGTTACTTACAATATTTTATAACAAAAGCTCATTTAAAAAGCTCACAGAAACACCGGCCGTTCACTTCCTACTCTAAAATTAATATTAATTTAGTACTGAAGTGATAATTATTTAATAACTAAACTGAAAGGCAACAAGTAGGTATTCTCGCATTCGTAAGACATTATTATAATTCTTAATCACTGATAGATACATACCGTGAGAGATACCTGTAGGTACAGATATCTCATCGTATCGTGTACGTACAAAGACTGGTAATGATTAAATGTGTCTCCATAATCCGACGGAATAAATCATTAATAATCATGTAAAATTGTCGTCAATAAGTAGAGCCGCTCCATAATTCATGTTTAACGAGCGCCCGCGCAGTTTTAATAAATAACAGAACTATTCGTCGAACTCGCTTCCTATTCTCGTCTTGTCGATATTATGTCGAAACTTACATCAAATAACCTTTATGAACAAAGAAAATTACAATCAAATATTAGAAACAAAGTTACCCTATTCCGAATAAAACCACATTATATATTCAACACGTTTATTTATTTATAACTTTATTGCACTCAATTACAAAGGCTGGGCTTAGTACCGAGATTTTTCTATCTGCCAACCAAAACATTATGATAATATAATAATAATTATAATAATTTAAATAATAATTTTGTTTATTTCCTCTACACAATAGGTTTACTTAAAATTTAGTTATCATAAGCACAGAGATCTATATTTAAACCTGTATTGTGAGAGTATTGGGAGAGAGGAAAAATTTAAGAGAAGTACATACAGATAGATTAAATGTTTATTATGACGCGTGACGTAGCAAAACACTAACTTGGTAGAGAAACGAAGAAAAACCTGTAGGTTAACTATGTTCATTCAAGTGATGCTCGAAATTTACTATAATGACTTGAAGCAGCCGTTTAGGTAAGACAGTCTCGTAAAAATATTTTATTTTGATAACAATCACATTTCTAATTTACTTTGTTAAGAAGAGAGGTTATCGACAAAATTGTCACAAACGACAATGTCGAATGCGCGAGAATCAGGGATTTGATAAGCAGCCGCGGGCTGTTTTTCCGAGCGCTAGTGACCGACAAGAACGTAGAGTATGGAAGATCTAGTGACATTTATCAAGTGTATATAATTTGACGACCTTTGCATTCTGTCTTGGTCCGCCTGAAACCCAGAACGGTGGGTTGCAGGTTTGATTCCCGTCATCCCGTGGATTAATATGTTTGTCTGCAAATATTTATCCAAGTCGGGAGTGTTTTCGACGTACAAATAATAATAAACATTTTCCGAAAAAGAAGTGACACTCTTCTCGTTTTTCCAATTACACGAAATCTTCATTACTCTTTTTTTGGTCTCTTTGTACCCATAACAAAAGTCCTGCTCTTTGAGGCCTTCATTTGATCATGCTTTGTGAAAATATCCAACATTCTCTCTAGAGTAGTCGGTACTTATATACAAGGCCTTCATGACCTAGTGGATGCAAATGCTAAGGTTTTTTGAATTGCGAGGGGTTGTTAGTCTCTGAACCTCAGTACTCTACGCTCTCATTACAGTATGATGGTGGCGACGTAATAACGCGGGCGATCAGTCAAGTGCGAGCAACTAAAGGACACGGCTTTCTCAGCGCTGTGTAGGGTTGTAGCTTAGCAGTGGGAGCTTCGTCAATGCTCATTTAGCGGAAGCGTAGGTCAGTTTAGGATATCATTGCTAATGCTCGACATTGATTTCGACATTTTGTCGCAACATTTTGTATAGGGACCCGAACGTTTTTACCTATGATTATGTTTTTACCTTTGAGTTATAATCCTAGGATTGTAGAGGTAGTTACAATCTTTTTGTAACTTAAGGGAGATCGCCACGGGTTGGCGCGAGATTAATTTTTTTCTGTGGTTTGAAATTTTTTGTGCTTTCTTTATGGAATAAAACTAACGGAAAAGTAATTTGACGCACATCATAAACCATTCTCTATTAACCTATGAAAAACCTAGCTTCGGCTCACTGGTATTTTTAGAGCATTCGGGAAAATAGGAAATTTTGGGCTAAAAATCAAAATTTTTCAAAATGCTCCCAAAATACAATTGAATCGAAGTTGGCTTTATCATGGGTACAAACAAAATGTTTTACGATTTACGGCAAATCACTTTCCGTGGTTTTATTCCTTGTAGAACGCAGAAATAAATTATAAACCATGATAAAATTTTAATGTACCCAATAGTACCTACGTTTATACCCAGTCTCCCCAACCATCCATCCATTGTATGGGAGGATTTAGGGTAACCGCACAGCCGGAACAACTGCAGATCGTACAATCATTTGTTTCAAGGTGGGAATCGAACCCGCAACCTTCTTCGACTGTCTAAATGACTTTTTACTCGTGTTTGTTTTTAATGTTCTCTTGTCCTAAATTGTTTCAATATCCTGTTTGTTGGCAACCCTGCGCGGAGCCCCGCGCCCCCGGGCGGGGCAGACGACAGATGAGGCTAAATCAGTCAGTTTGTATGTCAATTACGGTCAGAGGTCGCCCAGCCCTTCAATCTTCATGCCGCCGACTCAACTGCAAGCTTGTATAACCGAAAAAATTCACTTCGTATTTCAAACTTCATTTCTTAGTGAAATCGAAAAAAATAGGTAGGAAGTTTTGAAGTTAAATTAATGTGATTAAATCATTGTATTGTGGTGAAAATTATTATGATGATATGATCCATACAAACAACGTAGTTTGATGGTAACGATTCAAGGTGTACAAATGTACTTAAATTAAAAAGAAAGCAGCGCGTTAATATCTTATGTATGGAAAATAGCAGTTTAGTTTGGAGCCAATGCTTTCAGTTTTAATTTGACAGTGGGTTAGATTAGTCTAAAGGTTCACTTGACCGTTATCAAGTACCTTTATCGTGATCTAATTTGAAATATCGACTTTTGTTCTCATGTCATTTGTTTGCGTTATTAGAATCCAATATTCAAACATGTGTGATATTCGAAACTGGAATTGAATTTCCAACCAGTCAGCAAGGTCTTTGTCATTTCAAACATAAAATAAGTGATGTTCGAAGTTTGAATTGAATCCAGTGCCAACAAATCAGCAGTATGAAGTTTTCAGCATAGAAAACAGCATAGCTCTATGCTAGTTTCTTAAGCTAAGGAAGTATACTTTCTTAGCGAGCTAAGGGCATGTATCCGGGACTCCCATGCCCTCTGTAGCTCTTCTAAATTCCGCTAACGGGCACTTGTCGAATTATGATAAAGCACCTGCGAAATTTAAATATCAATTGCATGGCCTAAGTTATTTATGTTTTACTTTACAAGCGGCCTACGTATTTATGTTTTCACCTTGCAGAGGTATTCGTAGCATTGCGCTTAGGCTTAGATTATGTAGTCGTTGCAAACGAACCACTTCGTCTAAACAGTGTCAAGTAGAGCTACCAACATTAAAAAAATGCCGTGATAAGTCGCCTGTGGAAATGAGAGAAAATCTTGCCAACGACTACATAGTCTTTGGGAATGTACAGTAACTTTTTCGTTATCAAGGCGGGAAAATTTCATGATATAATATTATGTCCCTCGCGTGTGCCATTAACTAAATGGAACACCGTGATCTTATTTAAAATATCGATTTTTGTTAGCGTTCCTTTTCTAAATAAATAAATAAACTGCAATTCAGTGAGAGTGCAACATTCATGTTAGCTTTGAACTAGACGTGTTCATCGAATTTCTATTAATTTCAACTCATATCAACGGAGCCTAAGGCCCGTTTTATAAAAGTTTGCTCAGTAATCGATATATGCTTGAGTAAAGATGTTCTATGGTCCATGGTAAAAGCGTTACTCAAGCATTAATCGATTACTGAGCATGGTTAATTATGCGGGCCTAAGAGTCGAGTGCTTCCCTATGTAAATGGCTGGTTTGCGCGTACCCATAGACCTGTGCTTAGACCTATACGTATAATGGTCCATTAATGTCATCCCTGGATAGTTCAAAAATGGAATGTGACAGTTTACAAGGCAGCAAATCACGCTGTCGTGCGATTCGATCCTCAATTACTTACGACTCGTGATCGATATATATCGTAAACGTTATCGAACGGACTCCGATGACAATTATCCGGCATTATGTCGAATTTACTAAAATAAACTGACGTACAGCAATATTGCTAATGCAGTATTGAACGAGATGGCTTTCGAAGGCACGTATCGTCAGTTATAGGACTTACAAGATTATTATGATAACGATTGCGAACGGTTGACTGCATTTTTGTTGAACGTTTTTGATAAATGATTTGCCCTATAACAAGCAGGTAAGGTTGACATTGTGTAATTATTTGAATCGTGGTTTGACGAAATTTGTATTATATTATATTAAGTTATTTTTATATTATGTTATTTTTAATATCTTCATTATTAGATAGGTATGTTATGTATTTTAAATAGGTAATGGATTGACATGTAGGTAAGTAAATTTAATTTAATTAGATTTAATTTTTATAAGGTTTGATGAATTTTTAATGATAATAAATAATATAAGACTAGGCATTGTGAGCTTTTTTATACATTTATCGAAATCACTTTATGCGTTTCGTTGCTTCATAAACATTGATAGTACACCTGAGAAACATTTCCCTCGAGGGTAAAGAACTGAATTGAACTGAAAACTGGGTCAAAAAATTTAACCCTTCACGGCACACCCGCCGCACGCCGCCGCGGCCGTCGCCGTGGCCCCACCGTGTCCTACGTCCACGCGCGTAACTCACGTGTATCTGCTGATCTGTGAACGGACGGCCCGCGGCGCCTTCCGAGAAACGTATTGTTATTGCCACCAAACTAATGTAATTATTTTACGTTTCAGAACAATGGCGTGGAGCAGCTTTTTTAAAGAAGATTTCAAATATATTAAAAAAAACTATAAGAGGGCAAAACAAGACACGATAAGGGGTATAACAAAAGTTGTTGACTCTAGCTCAAGACCGTGCACCACTCGTGCATAATGTTGACTCTAGCTCAAGACTGTGCACCACTCGTGCATGTGGATGACTCTAGCTCAAGACTTTGCACTACTCGTGCATGTTGTTGACTCTAGCTCAAGACTTTGCACCACTCGTGCATGTTGATGACGCTAGCTCAAGACTTTGCATTACTCGTGCATGTTGTTGACTCTAGCTCAAGACTTTGCACCACTCGTGCATTCAGGTAAAAGGTAGCTTTTTCACATTTGCTTTTTCCAAATCACAATTTATCTTCTAGTACTTATTTCATAATTAAAGCAGCAATATTATGACAGGAAATTACCTAAATTCATTAAAGTAAACTAATACTCAAAGTAAATTAAACTAATTATTAATAGAGCAAACTAAACCATTAAATAAAGATATTTGTAATTTAATAGGAATTCATCATTCAAATTAGGTTAAGTGTTGTTTTATTTACAGCCTTCAATCCGTTTTCGACGAATTAAATGTGATTTTGTCTCCCTTTTTGAGTCGAGTAAATACAGTTTAAATCGAATTTTTTTGGATAAAAATTGTAAGCTAGCTCCATTCCATTCAAGGGTCACCTAGCTTGACAGAACGAAACACTTGTAAAATAATTTACGCGCCGCACCCGTCCCGTGACCCACATGCGCCGTCCCAGTGGGGCCCGGTGGGACGCCGCGCGCCGGCGGGACACTTGTCCTGGGATTTATACGACGTCGTCCGCTCATTGTCTATACCATAATGCCCCAACTTTAATTATTTATTAATTGATTCTGACATCGACAATAGAATTTTATCTTCATTTATGGCGTATGGCTAGAGACTTTATGAATTTTGGTTTTAATAAAGTAAC
Source organism: Eupithecia inturbata (assembly GCA_963662085.1). Taxonomy (NCBI): domain Eukaryota; kingdom Metazoa; phylum Arthropoda; class Insecta; order Lepidoptera; family Geometridae; genus Eupithecia; species Eupithecia inturbata. The sequence goes on along the minus strand of OY759191.1, from coordinate 935,683 downwards.
AATGATAGTACGTTTAATTTATTTATTTATAGGGATTTTTAATGTTGTTATTCGGGTATTACCTCTATAAGACTTAATTACAGTGTATAGAGTTATAAATGTCATTATGAATACCTTGAAGCCTGTTTATTCAATAATTATTTATAGCATGTAATAAATTTGTATGTTTAGCTTCAACCATGAAACAAGCGTAGAGTTGTTATTGAAACAGCTCCACCAACTGATGATGATGGCAACATTGTATGCCAAACTAAGCTCCAGGTCGAGTATTTTGAAAGGAAATCAATTTGCAACACAAATCCAGGTCCTAAGCTCTTGTTAGCTGGGTAATGGGGCGCATTAGACCGCAACCCGCGGTTACGAGTTAACCGTGATGATGCGAGCGGTGATGGGTTAAAAATGGTGCTCGTTCTAATTGATGACCCTTCACCTGCAAGCGAAGATGCACCTTCGGCTGGAATGGATAAGGTTAAAGGTTGAAGGCATGAAAATAAGTGGTATTCACGCTCCTTTGGTGCGGTTTTAGCACCGCTGATTCTGTATTGAATTATTACCGAAACGGTAAAGTTATGACCTATTGAGTTGTCATAGGTAAGTAATTTATATTATTAATAAAATTAATAGCATCTATTATTTAATTGAAGCACTCATGAAATATGATGTTCAGACCGAAAATCACAGTTGAAAATGTTGTAAATGTGGCACTTCGAATTTATTTAATAAGTACATTTTGTAAATTTACATAAGCTAGTACATATAATTATGTTTTATAAAATCTGTAACTTAAGTATACGACGCCGAACTAAACATTTAAGTAGGTACCTACCTAGATATTTTATTAGAAATAGCTGCTGCCCGCGACTTCGCACGCTTTTTTCCGGAATAAAAGGTAGTCTATGTCCGGCCCCGGGATGCCATCTACCACTCTGCCGAATTTCACCGAGATCCGTTCAGCCGTTCTTGAGTTATAAATAGTGTAACTAACACAAAAGAAATACACAATGAAATTGTAACTGTCTGCCTTTTACGAATTATAAAAAATACAGCCCTCTGATAGACAGACAGCAGAGGCTTAGGAATAGGGTCCCATTGGCTTGGCATCCTTTGGGTACTGATACTGAACCCTACAAAAGTGCATAATTTTGCGAGACTCTGCTTCGATTTCAGGAACCATCATATTAAATCATATTAAATTAGTGCGGAACTCTCGGTTTGAGACTCTGACACGCACTTGGCCAAAATCAGCATCAGTAGGTATCCGTTGATGTGTCTAAACACGGCATCAGCAACTACCCTGATTAAAACGACGACCTAAGGCGCAGCGGGCGATGGTCTGGTTCGATTCCCGCCTAGGGACAAATGTTTGTACGATCTGCAGATATTTGTTCCGGGTGTTCTGACTACTTAATAGAAAATATCTAAAAAATTGTATTGTTCTACTGCCTTATTTCGCCATTTGCAGACAGAGATAGAAATACACATTCGTGCGTAAAAAGAGTTAGTAATTATACGTCTTGTTGCGAGTCGCCGTGCATGGGTAGCGTATTGTTGTCTCGGTCGGACTTCGGTCTAGGTACGTCTTTCCACCTTTGTTGTTCATTAGATAGATATAGTGCACAAGCACAAGATTGGAAATAGCGTGTCTTTGCGTTCAGTTGTATTGTAACACAACACCGGCCATCTGTTGAGTTAGCGCTGGGAGAACGTACCATATCTCCAGAGTTTTACTTAGATCTATGGTTTCTAGGCTCTTCCAGTAGCAAAGCCTCTTGCTCCAAATGGCGTCGTGTGTGAAACGCCGCGCTCGTGATCGGCGATGCAAGATTGAGATGCGCTCGCGCAGTTTAGTGGTGCACTAAACTGCGCGGGCGCACAATTCAACGAAAGTAAAGTTAAAAGTCTATCATTTGTGTCAATAGGTAGAACAGGGTATCAAACTCTTTTGCTCATCTACGATTTAAAAACACAAATCAATTCAGTAAAAGCCTCCTCAATCTGAAACGTGACAAACTCCGGCTAATAGTCGGTATTGTCACAGGACATTGCATGCTTAACAAACATCTATGAATTCTGGGTATCACGGACAACCCCCTATGAGGGTGCATGAATGCAGAGGAGACGGCCGCGCATGCGCATGTAGAGTGCGATAGCGTAGCTTCTCAACGACTACACTACCTCGGGAAACCGAGGACGCCTAGGGAGGCATGCACCGGCGTCAGCGAGCTGCTGGCTTTCCTGGAGGACATCGGGTGGTTAGACTAGCAGCCCCCCACCCGACACGCAAAAAGGGCCCACCTGTGGCCTAGTTGCCGAAACCAGTCCAGAAACAAGTAACAAGTAAGCAGGTTCTAATAACCTGCAGTCAGCTCAATTTTTGAAATTGTAAATACTAGTTCTAATTTGTTTCTATTATTTGATTGTAGTTTAATTGGTAATAAAGTGAGAAAATTCTAATTCGTTTCCATTCTTTAATGGTAATTTTCTTCGACAATAAAGTTTTTTATAAAACTCGATTTCAAGCCATCGAACTCAAGTAGACCTTCGTAAAAAGTAAATGTGTTGGAATTTTCTGACGTGTCCAAGAGTCCTGTAAGGTCTAAAGGAAATAAAGCACCTTGATAATTATTTGATATTAAAGGGTTGCAGGTAGGTAACCTAGCACGAGTCACTTGCACAAATAATTAGCCCCATTAATGATGGTTTATAGTAGTTTCTGTCCACTAAGATAAGCATAATTACTTCAAACGGACGTATAAACCAGCACTTTATCTAATGTACGCCCATACACTACCACAAGACCACTATCGCCTCACCTGTATAATTAACACTTTATTTTAGGTATTATTGTATAATTAATATTGTGTGCAGTTGGGCATTTTATCTAGCATTTAGGGACGCACTTTTAAATGCTATACACTCACTTAGCTACATTGGTAACTTACATTCATGAGTTTTCATATTGTGTCGGAATTTATGTGATGAAAAATAGAAACGCAATAATGTCTCTATTATTAAGACTTAATTGATGAGTAAAAAAAATTATAACACAGAGTTATAATTATTTAATAATTTAATAATAAGTAGAATTGAGTAAAACTCAGCCGATTATTAGCATTTTTCACAGATCCTTAGCGTCCAGGCTTGGAATCATTTTTATGCGATCCCTCTCGAAGGGTTGAAAACCTTTTAGGAAACTTTTCTAGACACCTTGCATTCATCACCCCTGGCATATTTCACAAATCTCCATATACCCAACGTCTTAGTCCCTTAAAACTTACTTCGCACAAGAATCGCCGTACAATAAATGGCTTTTCTCTATAAAATAATAAACGGTAAAACTGGATACAGCAGTCGAATCTGTCTCACAGTTCATATATCCTAGAAAGCCAATGTGCAAAAATGTTCAGCACCCTCTTTACGAGAACAGTATAGTTCGTCTAATTACATAGATATTTGCCGTAAATTCCACATGCTTCCTCTGACCAAAAGGCGTGAAATTAGCGACCTGCTATTTTTGCTGAAAATCCCAAACAACCATATTAATTGCCCCGAACTTCTGAACAAAATATCACTAAATGTTCCCCAAAAAAGGGTCAGATTTAACGAAATCATTATTACACCGATAGTTAGAACGAATTTTCGTCAGAACTCCTATTTGTGGCAAGTTGGCGACCAATTTAATAAACTCTCTAAGCAACTCGATCTGGACCTCTTCTGTTCCGGCGTTAACTCCGTGAGACGGCGGTTGAGCTCTGACTTTTTCTCAGAATCCGGCGAGGATGATGAGGATGACTCGATCTTGGCATGCGAGTAATGTAGTGCGGATTGTCGATCAACATTTTTGTTGCATTTTTGTTGCTTATAATTAGTTTTTCTTTTGTTGTTCTCTCATTTATTATATTATTTCTTTGTATGTACTAAGTTGGTTGTAATTTTGTAGGTGATCTGTTTACTTTGCTTGTTCACACTTTTTTATGTATCTACTATTCTTCTTACTCGTGAAAACCTTTTAATAGCCCTCTGTTTTTATTTTCCTAATTCTAAACTTTTGTATGTGCTGCTGGTTTTCCTTTAAATAATAAATAAATAAATAAATAAAATATCTTGGTCTCGACGTCATTTATTAGAATCAGTAAAGAGTATATTAACTGACATTTATCTATTTGGTGACTCATTACCTACTGTCAAAAACAAACTTTTAAAACGTTTTTCTGGTATATCACATACCTCCCAGTTTATTGAGGATCTCTTATCTCTCGTACAATGTAATTATTAATGTACATAGTTTTTTTTACCTATTACTTATTTATTTATCTTAGGGAAACAAAAACCTTCAAAAAAAAAAGAGGACCAAAAATAAAAAAAGAATTAAGCTAAGCAGTAACGCATAGAAAGAGAATAAATTACCCAAAAATATTAAACATTGACACGTGTTACAAATAATCAAGATTATAAAGTTTTAAAGAGCCATATCAATCGTTCAAGTGGGAAAAATATAGGTTTATTCTTTACTAGCTGCTGGCCGCGGCTTTGCCCGCTCTTTTCCGGGATAAAAAGTACCCTATATCCGTCACCGGGATACCATCTGCCGAATTTAATTGAGATCCGTTCAGCTGTTTAGACTTGAAAAGGTAACAGACAGACAGAAAGAGAGACAGAGTTTCTTCAGGATTTATAATATTAGTATGGATATGTGAGTTATAAAATAACTAGCCCGCGGCTTCGCACGCATTGTTACTATGGAAACGTTTTAAGGTTACTTCTGTCCCATGGGAACTGTTAATGGGATACAAATTATGGTTATGTTTTATTCCAGGCCTAGAACTGCATGTATGAAAAATTTCAGTACCTAGTTTGAAGAATAACAAAGTCAAAGTCAAAATCAAAAACTCTTTATTTCTATAAATACAATAAATTTACACTTAGAAAAGGTCACATTCTTAATAATTAAACACTGACACGGAATTATAGTGATATTTTTGATTTCAGTCGCTTCGGTATGTAGACTAAAAAAGCGACGAAGAAACCTTGAGCCTGTTAGTTGTTATTTTTTGAGTTGGGGCAAATCACGTCTCAAACTTTTTTATCCTCTAGATAATCTGATATTTTATAGTAGGCCTTTTTACACAAGAAGGTTTTGACAGTTTGTTTGAATTTATTTACTGATAATTTTTGGAACTCACTAGGAGTTTTGTTTAACAAGCATCCATACATCCAAACATCTAAACATACAAACTTTCGCATTTATAATATTAGTGTGTATTGTGATAATAAATGTAATTTAGTTTAGTAACTTTAATGTAGAACAGTTGTATTTTTAAGTGTTGCTATTTTATTCTGTTATTCTTATTTTTTCTGTCTTTTACTTCCTATTTTCTTTTAGCTGTTATTTATATCTATTGTAAAGTTTGTGCAAGCCTGTATTTAGCAAATATTCTATACAGGTAGGCTTATTTTTAAAATGTGAAGACAGTGGGGAAACGATACTAAAATAAAATTGCACTGTAGATTTCGGTCAACTATAAAATAAAATAAAAATAATTTCTACCATGTGCCATGTTTCCGTTTTTTTTATATTATATTCTATTATTTTTAGTGTGTTTCTATAAAAAAGGTTAGATGCATTCTTCTTTGTATAGTTATATTATGTAGATTTTAGTTAGATAGGTAATGTGTAGGTACCTCACTACAAGTGGTGCTTAAATAAAAATAAAGTAGAGTTTAAAGAAAAGAGAGAGCTTTTGAACTTTGACTTACCACTTTATTATTCACACTCTAAAAACTAATTTACTAAAGATCAGCGATAAACGAAGCCATTAAACACATATCCCGGACTTTACAATCGATACAAAAATCGATTTTCAACAACCCGATTCGTCACGCCGTGCTCGATTAGCCATCTACTCCAATTACTCGCCGCTATTATAATATAACATATACCAATAATTATACAATAATAAACCGTTTTGCATTATATTTAAAATATTTAAAGTTATTGATCTAATAAATGCGGCTTCTCTCATGTTGAGGTGTTGTTATTGGGGGTAATGTCTTCATCTCCTGAGCCAGCATGATTGATGGCCATCACCATACCATCAAGAAAATATCGATAAACTTGTCGATGATAATGATATCAATAAATAATTAACTGTTATTGAGTAATTTAAGACTTTATGGTGCGATATGCAGGAATGTGTAGCGTTTGCGTTACTTGAAAAATGTGGCAGAGTGCGGTGCATAATATATCGATATAAGATGGACGTGCCTAATCTTGCGGGTAACAAGTCATAATGGCTTGTTTAATAACAGTGATTAGGTGAACATTAGCCCGTGCGAGCAGCGCCGCCTATCGCCCGCTATCGGACTCATTTCTTTCGAAATAAGAATATCGAATTCACACGGTTCGGCTTTATCGATATTTTTGATCGATAACTTTCACAATATATTCACACATTTTATTTGGTGGTTTTTGTAACATGAGCATCGATATAAAGCACGTAAAATATATTTTTGCTGTAAACGTATGCTCTGATAATTTATTGACGTGCTCGAATATTTTTATTATTTTGTATTATTTGCTGATCAATTTATTAATCACTATCGATACACTCACGATTAATAAATTGGTAGATACCTACCGACTAATAATGACAGATAGTAGAAATTTACTGTTATATAAAATTCTGATATAAAATATATTCCTTCGTAGCCTAAAAGAAACACAGAGAAAGAAATCTGAATAAACCGTTAAACAATTAGTTTACCTTGTATATTAATAAAGCCTATGTGTTTTACACGGTAATAGACCGTGTTCAAATTAAAATAATTATTTGTTTCGTCACGTGATAGTGTTGGCCATAAATATCGATAATTAAATATTTATTCGGTTCCATTAGGATCGGAATCGAACCGCTACAACTAATCGATTCGTCACTCAGGAAATGATCATTTTTTATTAGGAACGCCGTGAAACATGCTCGAGAGGTAATCTCTATTTGTTCTGTGTCGGGGATGCCAACAATATAAACTTACTAACTTACTGAGGCTCTAAACTTTCGATGGTTATTCTTACTTAGAAAATTTGACGTGTTTTAAAAAACGATAAACCGATTTCAAATTCCAGTTTATAGGTAATATTCATCTATGTCTCGGACGAACGAAATCACTCCTCCCTTACTTTCACTGACCGAAGGTTCAAGGTTCACGTGCAAAAAATTTAGTTTACACTGGCGACATCTAGTTATAATTCAAGTCTAATTTAGTTTGATGACACATGGATGAAACTGTTGACGCCCGTTGCCATGGAAACCATTAACTAAGTGAATGAAATTATCTTAATCTGAAGATATTATATTAGGTCCTTACATATGAAATTGGCGTTTTTCGTACTGGCCACTTTAATCACAAATTTCTCCTCTTTGGTAAGGAATTCCAAATTCAAATTTGTACAGCTATAGACTCATGTATTTGTGCTTCGATGATCGTCATTCATTTGTTTTTTTTTTCTGTTTTTTTCTGTTTGCGTCACTCATTTTACAAAATGGAAAACTTAAAATATCGCATTATTTACGAGTACGAGTTCCGCCGTGGCACTAGTGCTGCGGAAACAACTCGAAGGGTGAATGATGTGTATGGCGGTCGTGTTGCAAAAGAAAACACAGTTCGTTTTTGGTTCCAACGTTTTCGTTCTGGAAATTTTGACCTGCAGAACAAGCCCCGTGGACGGCCTGAGGCTCAAGTTGATAATGAAGAGTTGAAGGCTATTGTGGAAGCGGATCCATCGCAAACCACGTCCGAGTTAGCTGCAGGCTGCGATGTTAGTGATAAAACTGTTTTAATTCACTTGAAGCAAATTGGGAAGATTAAAAAGCTTGAAAGGTGGGTACCTCACGAATTGACTGAAGCAAACCGGCAAACGCGCGTCGACTGCTGCGTTACATTACTAAACCGGCACAATAATGAAGGTATTTTAAACCGAATCATTACCTGTGATGAAAAATGGGTTCTTTACGATAATCGGAAGCGCTCAGCGCAATGGTTGGATCCTGGCCAGCCAGCCAAATCCTGCCCCAAGCGAAAATTAACCCCAAAAAAGTTACTTGTAAGCGTTTGGTGAACTAGTGCCGGTATTGTTCATTACAGTTTTCTCAAATCTGGCCAGACTATTACGGCTGATGTCTATTGTCAGCAATTGCAAACCATGATGGAAAAGCTAGCGGCTAAACAACCTAGGCTGGTCAATCGCTCCACGCCACTGCTGCTTCACGACAACGCTAGACCACACACTGCGCAACAGACGGCTACTAAATTAGAAGAGCTTCAATTGGAAAGTCTAAGACATCCTCCGTACTCCCCGGACCTTGCTCCAACAGATTACCATTTTTTTCGAAATTTGGATAACTTCTTGCAAGGGAAAAAATTCAACTCCGATGGGGCAGTCCAAATCGCCTTCAAAGATTTTATTGATTCCCGTCCGACTGGTTTTTTTAGTAAAGGGATCGATGAACTACCTATAAGATGGCAAAAGTGCATAGAAAATAATGGTTCATACTTTGATTAATTAAATATATTATATTAAAAAATATTCGACTTTTTGTTCCTCCCATACAAAACGCCAATTTCATATGTAAGGACCTAATACAAGCCTACGTTTTATAGCGCACATAAATTCCTCGAGAATCAAACTTAAAGGAGACCACATCAAAATCATTTTTTGAAAGAATCATCAAAATTAATAACAATTGGCGCAGATATCACCAAAACTGTTGTAGCTAGTCGTGATTCTCCAAAAATATTATGTTGCTTTTTAAGTTTAACGGGATAAATACTAATCCCTCGGGAATAAAAATTTATGGGACCACCTCGAGATCATAATCTATACAATAGTGAAAGAATCAGTCAAATCGGTTACCCATAGGCGGTGATATCAAGTAACATACATAGGTACATAAAAATTAAAAATAACCTCCTTTTGAAGTCGATTAAAAGTAGGTCCCGTACAAAATGGTCCGTCCATTATATTAATGACTAGCTGCTGCCCGCGGCTTCGCAAGTGCTTTTCAAGTAGCCGTTGTCCTTCCTTGGGATACCATTTATCCCCTGCCAAATTTCATTAAGATCCGTTTAAGCGTGGAAGGACAGAGACAGAGTTACTTTAGAATTTGTAATATTAGTATGAATAATGAAACCCTCCTAGCCAAATTTCATTAAGATCCGTTCAGCCGTTTAAGCGTGGAAGGACAGAGACAGAGTTACTTTAGAATTTGTAATATTAGTATGAATAATGAAACCCTCCTAGCCAAATTTCGACCACGGCGGCGCCGCGGCCAGTGTCGACGAAGAGGAGCCTGCACAGGTCCATGTGTTGGGGAGACTAGGGTTGTACAGTATAAACCATGACATCGATCGTCACAAAGAAAGGACGTTAACGACAACATGGCCCCTTGGCAAAGTTACGCATAAAACCCATTGCACAAATTTAAATACAACATTAAAAATGTACTTTCCTTAACCTATTCGCATAAGAACCACACCTACTCGTACAATAGTAAAATTCTTCAATACCGAGGTTTATTAACAGTAAACTCTTAAAACAGATAAAACAGCTAGAATTCTGTATTAACTGGAGCATTTATAAACGGGGTGTTGTTCCGGTTGGTCTTCGTTGGCAGCCCTACAGCATTTCGAGCATATTGGTAATCGTAATCGATAATTGCTCGATACAATCGAAGCATTTATCTGTGTCCACACATGCACAGAATAAACGTTAGTTCTCGCTATCGGATGGAGCCGAGAGCGGCTCGAATCGATTCTTTAATCGATATATCGGCTTCGTGTCACGCGATCGCTCTGGGATAAAACTGAAATACACACATTAAAAGTAAATACGGCAGCCTTGCACGGGCTCTTAAATACTCCCTTTAGTTATCTGAGTTTCTGAGTGTAAAAGGGCTAGATAGAGATAGAACCTTTCACGTTACTAGTATGCTTAGAGCTGAGCTCAAAATGTCTGAAGTGCTTAAAGAGTAAGTTTTTCGCATTAGTCATTTACAACGGGATATTTACCATGATTTGAGTTTTAAGTTTTCCAATATTTCGGCACAGTTTCATGCGCCATGACCACGAAACAGCTGAAGGCACTGCAGTTTTTTCCGACTAGGCCTTCCTACGCCCGCAATCTTACAGTGAAGTGCGTATCGTTGTTACGACTACGCCTTCCTACGCCCGCAATCTTACAGTGAAGTACGTATCGCAATACTCTGAAAAATATCATATTCTTAATTAAATACAAAAAACACTAAGCTCGAAAAGTGGAAGTTTCAACAACGAAGAAAATAGGTGTAACCATAGAAACCATAGAAAGTGGCAACGTGTAAGAAATCTCCAATTAACAGTCCATAGACCCCAGACCACCTTAACGCAAGTACATGACATCTGAATCACACGTATCAACTATTAGTGCATTTAGCGCGCGGCTCCTAATCCAGCGCATCCGATTTTGATCCGTTAATTTACGTTCCGTTACCACCAACATGGACTGAACCAATATTTGTTTGTGGTGCTTACTGATATCATCATTGTGGGCTAGCTTTAGAGCCCAAAATGGATTATCCCGTTATTCTGGTTTCTTTAAATCCTTAAATAGCTTACACAGCTTTGTGGGAGCAAGAGAACCAGAGCAAATTCTTTGTGTGACCCTTAATAAAGGAAGGTAGGTACTTGAAATAACAGTTTAATTCGTTATGTTAACGCATCTACTTGTTTGCATATTTTGGTCTAAAAGATTAGCAGTTTAGCAGAATATAATAAACAGTTTATTTCCATTCGTTTTCTAAATCGATTGCAGATGGCGTTTGAAAATGGACAAGCGTCTGTAAATGGAATTAAGAGCTGTAATCTTATATGGTTTTTACTCAGTAAAATTGCTACTTTAGATCATTTTATTGCCTTTCGAACACTTTCGAATCAATTACGGCATTTTACTTAAACGACTTACGCCCATAAAAGAACGGCCCAAGAAAATACAATTATTTCCTATACAGAAAACTCATATCTTAAACATGTAATTGAATAAAAGTAAATGTCAACTGTGACCAATTAAAGAAATACCATAATTTGGGCAATATAATCGACGAGCGAGGCGAGCACATCAACAGACAAACAAATTACCGAGGAACAATCATAAGTAAAAGTATCAAAATTATATTTCCAGTGATTAAATCGCAGCGGGCAACCTCTGTGACTGTCAAATAATGTTCTGAATTTAAATACTAATCGATGTCTAGGAGCCGATTTGTCGCGCGAGCTCACATCATCGTTTGAAATTAGATTCGAATGCAGAGAAGTCTTATCAGGAGAATATTAAAACCTTAAAGGTACTGCACTATTTTCAGCAAATGAAATACCTATTTTAAGGAATGCCTGAAATTTGGCCACTGAAATCATTCGGTCTGCTATGAACAGGAGCATTTATGTGTTCACCTTCACCTAACTATGATGTGATTATAGTCACATCATAGTTAGGTAAAGGAACTAAGGCCCCATGCTCATATATGAGCATGGGGCCTTAGTTCCTTTCGTGTAGCACAAACTTTAAAAGAGTTTGGTCTCTTAATTAGTAAGTACCCAGCACCGAGTCGATACGATCACCTGTGCCTTATTGAGCAGTTTACATCTCGCTTCCTCGTCCCGATTTAGCCCGGGAGAGATAAGTACGGCACTATGTTTCAGATAGTAATCGCGCGGGCGCGCCGGCACCCATTCCTAATGCGTGCTTTAAATGTTTACTAATGAACACGATTATTTAAAGTGACATTTTCGGATTTAGTTGCGGCTGTTACTAATCTGTTTTGACTAAGGCCTGTTTTCACCTAACATTAATACGACTTACCACTTTAAAGCTTTCATGAGATTTGACGTAGGTTAGGTACCTATTTGGTGCTCATGAATACTCATGGGAATTAAGTTTAGTCAACGATTTAAACTACTGAAAGTTTCTGAAATTATAAAAATCTTTTAATGTGAGGTGCGTGCACTCCAACTGAACCGTCACACTTGGGTTGGTTACGCTGTATCGGGTGTGCTCGGCTCCAGTCGGCAACAAGTTTAAAGTTTTCACTTCTCGTGTGGTCATAAGCACATACCCTCATTTGTTTCAATTCTTCCGACTATGATGACCTACAAATTAGAAGCTCAAATGTCTCAAACGTTCTATTTTTTTGTTTATTTTTTTTATTTATGACTTTGTACTTGTATTATGTAAATATAAATTCAAATTCATGGTGTTTTATTTCCTTTAGACCTTACAGGACTCTTGGACGCGTCACAAAATTCAAATTACAGTAAATCTAGGAAATAAGGTGATCACTTTGATTGTTTTTTCACTTCAATCTTTTTAAAGTACAGAAGCGAACCAGAATCCTTTATCTTGTTAGGTTGTTAGTTTTCAAGCAAAACTTGTCCCAAGCTATATATTATTCTCTAGACTAGATAATCTGATATTTTGTAGTAAGCCTTTTTACAAAGGATGTGTTTGACAATTAGTTTGAATTTATTTATTGATAATTTCTTCAACTCATTTCAAGTCTTTTACAATAAAAGTTGTTGTAAGGGGAAGCACTCACTAAACCACATGTTATTTTCGGAACAGCTTATATTGGCAATAAAAACCCTAAATATGAGTCATGTACTTTTTATACAATAAACAATTTTTTATTTAATTTAATCTTGCTAAACAAAACTACATTGCAAAAGTACACGAAAGTTCCGTCTGCGATAAATAAATATACCTACTCTAAAACGTTGACTCATAAGGCCCTAATATAGTCCTAATATATTAGGTCCTTACATATGAAATTGGCGTTTTGTATGGGAGGAACAAAAAGTCGAATATTTTTTAATATAATATATTTAATTAATCAAAGTATGAACCATTATTTTCTATGCAGTTTTGCCATCTTATAGGTAGTTCATTGATCCCTTTACTAAAAAAACCAGTCGGACGGGAATCAATAAAAACTTTGAAGGCGATTTGGACTGCCCCATCGGAGTTGAATTTTTTCCCTTGCAAGAAGTTATCCAAATTTCGAAAAAAATGGTAATCTGTTGGAGCAAGGTCCGGGGAGTACGGAGGATGTCTTAGACTTTCCAATTGAAGCTCTTCTAATTTAGTAGCCGTCTGTTGCGCAGTGTGTGGTCTAGCGTTGTCGTGAAGCAGCAGTGGCGTGGAGCGATTGACCAGCCTAGGTTGTTTAGCCGCTAGCTTTTCCATCATGGTTTGCAATTGCTGACAATAGACATCAGCCGTAATAGTCTGGCCAGATTTGAGAAAACTGTAATGAACAATACCGGCACTAGTCCACCAAACGCTTACAAGTAACTTTTTTGGGGTTAATTTTCGCTTGGGGCAGGATTTGGCTGGCTGGCCAGGATCCAACCATTGCGCTGAGCGCTTCCGATTATCGTAAAGAACCCATTTTTCATCACAGGTAATAATTCGGTTTAAAATACCTTCATTATTGTGCCGGTTTAGTAATGTAACGCAGCAGTAGACGCGCGTTTGCCGGTTTGCTTCAGTCAATTCGTGAGGTACCCACCTTTCAAGCTTTTTAATCTTCCCAATTTGCTTCAAGTGAATTAAAACAGTTTTATCACTAACATCGCAGCCTGCAGCTAACTCGGACGTGGTTTGCGATGGATCCGCTTCCACAATAGCCTTCAACTCTTCATTATCAACTTGAGTCTCAGGCCGTCCACGGGGCTTGTTCTGCAGGTCAAAATTTCCAGAACGAAAACGTTGGAACCAAAAACGAACTGTGTTTTCTTTTGCAACACGACCGCCATACACATCATTCACCCTTCGAGTTGTTTCCGCAGCACTAGTGCCACGGCGGAACTCGTACTCGTAAATAATGCGATATTTTAAGTTTTCTATTTTGTAAAATGAGTGACGCAAACAGAAAAAAACAGAAGAAAAAAAACAAATGAATGACGATCATCGAAGCACAAATAGGTACATGAGTCTATGGCTGTACAAATTTGAATTTGGAATTCCTTACCAAAGAGGAGAAATTTGTGATTAAAGTGGCCAGTACGAAAAACGCCAATTTCATATGTAAGGACGTAATATTATTTCAATAAAAAACATGTTCGCTGCCCGTCCCTTTATTGTGCACATGAATAGAGGCGGCACAATAAACACACTTGTCATGCCAGTTCTAATTAGTTTTATGGTCTATGTTGTGTGGTGACATCACACTGTTTTAAGGCAAGGGCATGTTGAAGCGGCTGAATTGAAAAGCTGCTTTATTGAACTTAAATACTTTAGTTAAAAAACTTTTTATTTTCGCGATTTGTTTATAATTAATGATAATTCTTTTGTTTTCTCTGCGTTTTGATTGTCATTGTAAATTTTGTACTGGAAATTAGAATACGTATGCCACACAGTTACCCAGTTATTTTATGCTACAGCTATAGCATCCGGTAGGAAGCCTCATATTATGACTTGGAATGCCTTCCTACCAGTTATTGCAATAATATTTTACTTTAGGAATGACTTCATCGTTCCTAACGATTAGCCATGATTGGTAACTTAGCACTAAACTGTCAGATTATTCATAAATAGCACAGATCATATAATTTGCTTCTAAATAGATAGGTACTTTAACATCACATCCAAGCCAAACCAATTGGCTTGGCTTAGAAATTAAGTAAATTGAATCTCTCAGACTAGCCAGATGCGTAGGATAATATAGTGCACAAGTGTGTGCGCAAACACAGGTACACTCTCTATTCCCTCACTTATAATCCGATGGGACCGCTGACCCACACGACACCGGGGAGAGATCTGGCGCAGGACCAACGGCTTAACGTGCTTTCGTGCTCGGGGGGGTGGAACACCGGCAACTTCCTGACTCCTCGCTGCTACTGTGAATTTTTGTTGTAAGAAAAACCCAATACGCTGACATTATCTCAACTCTAACATAAGTTAAGTTCTTTAATCTAGTACGGAACCCTAAAAGCCACCACTTCATTCTTCACATTGTTGGTATTTCCCATTCTTCGTTTTATTTATTAACATTATTATTAACTTTGGAATAACAAGTTTGAAGCAAAAGGACGATTTTTACCATATTTTAGTCTAAATTGGTGGTAATGCTTTGTTCAGTGTTTATTGATGTTTATGGCTTTATAAGACCCTGCTTTAAAAGGGTAAATACGATCAAACTCTTAAAAGTATTGGATTAATATTTTTGTTTTTTGGTTAATCTTGGCATTATTTATATTTAGTGAAGCGCGTTTGTTCTATGATTATTTATTCTCTAGAAAACGAACCCAAATCTGCTAAAATTCATTTAAAATAATTAATTACGAACTGTGTGGCGCAGCGGGTGAAGGTCCGCCGGCGATGCAGGAGGTTGGGGGTTCGATTCCCGCCTCGGGACAAATGTTTGTACAATCTGCAGATATCTGCAGATCGTACAAACACCTGGAACACATATGTGTTCCAGGTGTTCTAGGTGTTCTAGGTGTTATCTATGTTTAATACTAATATCGAACTATGTAATGTATTGTATTTCAGTTATCTAGTACCCATAACACAAGCTCTGCTTAGCTTGGGGCTAGATGATGCTGTGTAAATTGTCAAGCATTATTAATTTAAATAAAATAAATTGACAATTGGGGTTAACGTGTACTTGAGTGGAGACCGTGACTCGGCAAACGTAGTGTAGGATGCCCTCCTGCCAGGTGGGTTGACGATCTGCGAAAGACTACAGGCAGATGCTGGATGCGGCAAGCAGAAGACAGGGCTCTAAGGCGCTCATTAGGGGAGGCCTATCATGAATCGAAAATGCTGTATTTCCATAAATACAATAAAAATACACTTAGTTACATTCTTAAAATAAAAAACTGACAAGAAAATAAAGTGATATTTTTGATTTCGCTTCGTTATGTAGACTAAAGTAAAGAAGCGACGAAGAAACCTTTAGCCTCATTTAGGTTTCGAGTTGGAGCAAAACTCGTCCCAAGCTTTTTTATCCTCTAGACTAGATAATCTGATATTTTATAGGAATCCTTTTTGCCAGCAGTGGACTAATATAGGCTGATGATGAAATTGGCAATACATATAATGTAGACTCAAAACAATGGATTGATAGAACATTAATAAATAAACTAAGTGGAATTTCTGGATAGAGCTCGTCTTCTCAATTCTACATTGTATTCCACAACACTGTAGGGGCCATTATGTATTCCATTATACGCAGTATTTACAGTCCATTACGTCCACCATCTGTGTAAACTTATCGTAAATCAGTTCGCGTTATCAAAAAACCTTATTAAATGATTAATAGACGATGAGGTTATTAACAATGTATAAGCAGGTTGCAGGTTGCAGGTTCTTTCCTACCTGCTTGCATATTCTGGATGAAGGTATGATATTTTATGCAAATGCTTACTTTAGGTGGGGAACCCGACTAGTTAACGTCGAATTCCCCACCAATTAGTAAGTACTATTTTTGGTTAGTACTATTTTTGATTTTATGGCGTTTTGTTATTTTCAGGATCGGATTTAAGCCCATCTCCGCATTTCTGAAGCAAGGCTTTGAAATATATATTTCAAAGCCATATGGAAGCTCCATATGGAAGCTACGCAAAAACAAATGAAATTGAAGACGCCACAAAGAACTGAAAATAGCAACGAATCTCTACTAACTTTAAATTCAAATTCATCCACGACTCATCATCGTCATCCTTCAAGAAATAGTATTCAAAAAGACCGATAAATTTCACACTACGGGCTGTTTAGCACGGAAACTAAAATATAATAATTTTTTTTTTTAATATTCTTTATTGACAAAGAAAATTACAATTCAATAATAAAAACAAATTAGAATATTAATATGTTTTTTTTTTTCTTATTTTTTAGACTTTATTGACAAAGAAAATTACAATTCAATAATAAAAACAAATTAGAACTAGTATTTACAATTGAAACAATTAATATGTTAAATTTAAATTTAATAAAAACTAAAATAGTTTCTTTTTATGTATTTTTTTGTAAATTCTAATAAAATATTTTTTTATATTTATATTAATTTTTAGAACAATAATTTCAATTTCCGCTAATTCTTGATTTGGAGCTTGAATTGGATTAGAGGTAAATTTGTTAAGATTTATTCCTTTAATTTCTTCTTCTTATAATTATAATATCTTCAGAAGCTTGTTTAAAATACTTTTTAACGCAAGCTATTGCCTCTACGAAAAGGACACCAGCTTTCTGTGTGACCATAAAGATCTTTGTGTGACTGAGGTCAAGACCAGACTAAGGAAGGTCTCATCTTCAGCTTTATAACCCTTCACAGTCTGGATAAAACGGGTCCGTATTTTACGCGGAGGTTATAAAATTAGTAGATATTCTTGTTTAGGATCGCGTAGTCTATGAAAATGCTTCAAGTTGTTTATGAAAGTTTTCACTGTTAAGAAAGAAAGAAGAAGAAAGATATACTTTATTTGTAGCTGAGAACTATAATATGTACTGAAACTAATTAAATTACCAACACCACTTACTTATACTATATAATAATATGACACACTTATAAAATACCTTAAATCTACAAAATGGCGTTCGACTCAGCATATGTTGTGATAGCTACCTCTATATATATAAATCAGTCAATGTTAACAGCACACACTGCGGGCTGCAGACCGGAAGCTAAGCTAACGTATGCTAGCAGTTTATGATACTTGTGTGCAGACTGCAAATTATGCAAACTAAGGTAGGTGGTATGAAAAACTGCGTCAGCTATTCGAGCTAAGTTAAATAATTTAGCTTAGTTTTCGGTCTGCAACCCGGGTAGCTCCAGTCAAAAAGAATCTATTGTGGCTCCTAGAGTTCATTTCATTTCATTCATTTATTTATTAACCATGTATAACATAGGTCGTTATACAAGGCAAGTCACAAATTGTACAATTTGAAAAGACAAAATACTTAAATTAATCATTTTAAAAATCTAGCTAAAATACACATGTCATTTAATTCCAGATCATAAAGTTCAATGTCATGTTTTCATATTAAGTAAAGAAAGGGATTGCAATAAATTAGTTCTCATAAATTCACTGATGCTGTATAATGCATGGCTTTCAAAGAAATGCTTGATTATGTTTTTAAAATGTTCAAAGTTGTCAATGTTCGTAATGTTAATTGGTAGTTTATTATATACTTAAATCATTGTAGTTACTTACTACAATGATTTAGATCACCTAAATGATTAGATTTATGACATTTGGAACAGCCTGTCTGTGAGGGGCGGTGGTTTCTGCGACACAGTTTCACTAAACACTACATCATCGAATCCAATATTTATTACAACCATGGTTCGTTCCTAAATATATTATTTTGAAATTATTTTGTCATTCAAAAGCATCTTTTAAAGGCAGTAAAATAAACAACAACTCTTGAATGACCTCCAGAATAATGTGAAATACAATTATATATAAATATACTATAATAACAATTTGCACGTATTTCCATAGGTACAATTATAGTCGCCATATTGCCCTACCATAAACTATACATAGGTAACACGAATGCGTTTAATATTTCCTCGCAATATTTTTCTATCTCGGCCATTATCTCGAGTTCACATAACAAGCCCAACTTTTCAACTTCAACTTAAGAACGTTGTAAATTGTACGCATTTATAGAGCCTGAGCGCGCCCTGGGTGGCGGGATAGAACCAACCAAACCTTACCCCCTACAAAATCACTGATAAACCCTATTCCGAAACGAATAAGCTTGAAAATTGAACGGGTTTCTAGCAGAGGGAGGTATTGTGGGATGGTTTTCGTAGTGAGTTTCAGAAAGTATTATGGGTATTGTAAATCTATCGATTCGCTAATGACACAGGTCAGAGATTGGGTTAGCTGTTTTTATTTAGTACTTGACGCTGACGCGAGGTGGTGCCGCAGCCGGCTGTAACGTGCCCTAAATCTACGGCGTCCTTTACAACGTAGGATATTGTAAACGACGACGCTGTCGTTGGCTTTGTAGCACCAAACTTGACGGTGGTCGGACAGGACTCAAGTTCTGCGGTGTAAGTGTAATTTAGAACTTTACATTTCTATTCTATTCTCTAGACTTCCCACATGTTAGACTGAAGCAGCATGGATAAACACTGACTTCATCTCAATTTTTGTTACTTATATATAATCCTAAACAGAAAAGAATCAAAACTCATTTGTTTTGCAAAATGGGAACAATGGGGAAGATAAAAAAAATTAAATTAAATAAGAAAATGCTTTGTCTGATTAAGTACCGTATGTTCATCAATAATACCAACATAATATAATATTAATAATGTTATGTTGTCGACGGTTTTGCACGAACAACTTTGTATTTAGTCAGTAGGTACTTAAACAATGTTTTCTAAGTTTGTACAAATAAATATTGTATAATGAGCACAACCATGGTCATCTCTACAGCATGCACAGTCAAACAAATACCGACTGCTTTACCTGAGTACTGTTTTGTATTTTTCAGACAAAGCATTCTATTGTTTTAAATTGAGAGAGAATTACACATCTGCGTTCATTTGACGTTGTTTTAAGGAAATATAATTTTTTATTTAATTGGGTTTCATTTAAATTTTACTAATTTAAATCTCTAATTAAAAAACGCTTCCAACTGGTATTGATATGAATCAGTTGAGCTACCTGTTTCAATTGTAAATACTACACTTGAGAGCAAAAAAATCGCACATTCATGATTTTTTGACATAACTAAAAAAAAAACAAAAAATATTATGTTTCTGTAATGCAGATTCATAGTCTATTTTAATACCTATCCAGTGGTATCTGATTTGTCTTTCAATCATTACATAAAAATGCTTTTGTGGATCAATAACAAAAATGCATGTTTAGTAAAAAATTCTTTATTCAAGTATTGGTGTCAAAGTTATGAAATTAAAAGATAAAATTAATTTAAAGTTTGTTATTAATACCGAGTGTTCCCTCCCCTAGCCTGAATCACTGACTCCATCCGTGTTTTCATTGATGTTACTAGACTTTTGATAAAGTCTTGAGGAATAGCCTCCCATTCCTCTGCGATCGCCTGTTGCAGCTCCTGTAGAGTCGATGGAGGAGCATCTCGGCCTCGACCTCTTCTTTTCAGCTCGTCCCATAGATGTTCGATGGGATTGAGGTCTGGGCTTCGAGCTGGCCACTCCATAACGGTCACATCCACCTCTTGAAGGTACTCGATCACTATGCAAGCAGTATGCGGTCTTGCATTATCTTGCATAAACAGAAAGTTTTCGCCGATAAACCCAGCAAAAGGTACGACGTGGCTCTCGAGTACTTCCTCAATGTATCGTATGGAAGTCAATCCTCTTGATTGGCGACCAGTATTCGGTCCGGTGATGAAGGCAAGCTCGGTTTTTGCTTCCATAGACATGCCTCCCCAAAACATGATTGATCCACCGCCATAGGCGACACGTTCTGTTATGCAGCATTGGGCAAATCATTCTCCCGATCTTCTATACACCTTCCCCCGTCCGTCGTTGCCATGCAAGCACATCCTGCACTCATCAGAGAACAGGACTGCACTCCACTGCTCTTCGGTCCAATTCAAATGGTCTCGAGCGAACTGAAGGCGGGCTTCTCGGTGGGCTGGGGTCAATTTCGGCCCGTTTGCTGGCCTGTGTGCAGTCAGGCCACCTTCTCTCAATCGTCTTCTGACTGTCCACCGGCTAACTTCTACTTCACGAACTTCTTGAAGTCGTTGGCCCAGTTGAACTGCGTTCAAACGACGATTTCTTAAAGATGTCGTTATAAGAAAGCGGTTATCACGCTCTGTTGTAGCACGGGGACGGCCCGATCCTTGTCGCCGTTGGTAGCCACCAGTCTCTTGATACCTCTGGTATACACGCCGAACGGTAAATCGGCTCAAACTCAATTGTCGAGCCACTTGACTTTGCTTAAGCCCCGATTCAACGGCAACGATGCAAGGGCAACCACTTGAGCGGCTACTTCTGGTGTAGTATCCATTTTCGTGTTCCGTTTGAAGCCAATATCAATAGAGAACCTTTCACACTGTACGTTGGTATGCAAATGATGACCATTCCCTCAATATGCACTCTTTTATACCTGCGATAAATCCCGCCGCCGGCCTTATCTGGATCGAGCGACATAAGGGGGTCTATTGTTTTGTTGCTAATGAGTTGTTTTTAAAGGTAAATGACAACCCTTTATCAGTTCTGCGAATGCCTAGATTATGCACTTTAATTTAATTTGATTTTAATTTGCTGTAAGCTCCAAATAAAAAAAAAATTGAACTTTTAAGTAAAAATGTGCGGATGTGCGATTTTATTGCTCTCAAGTGTAGTTCTAATTAAATCAATCTACTTAAATTGGCAATGGCCTTTATTTACAAAGAAAATTATAATCAAATAATTAAAACAACTTAGAACTAGTATTTACAATTGAAACAATTAAGATAACTGCAGACTGTTGCAAACAAACTACAGGTAGCTCAACTCATCATCATCATCATCATCAACCTTCAAATCTTAGTCCACTGCTGGACATAGGCCTCCCCCAATGAACGCCATAGCGCCCAGTCTTCAGCTTGCCGCATCCAGCATCTCCCTGCAGTCTTTCGCAGATCGTCATCCCACCGGATATACGTTTGCCGAGTAGCTCAACTGATCTATATCAATACCAGTTGGAAGCGTCGTCCCCAAGACGCTGACTGCCTCTATTTAAATTGTAATCTACCCTCAAAGTAATACACGACAATGTTCCTGATGGATGAGTGATGACAATGAAACACGGTATTTTTTATCGTCATCCATTTAAATGTAGTAAGTGATGTAGAATTGATTTTCCATGTCAAAGATTAGGGTATTTTATCAACGCGTAGGCGGTATTGTATCGGAGCCATGTAGGTGTAGTGAGCGGATGTTACTCTGGCACAGGCATGTGAAGAACTGGTGTGATACCTAATACTTTCATGTAATTATAGCTGGTTGGCCTCTGTTTATCCTCAGAAATACAACCTGAGCGATTTTTTGTATTTTCTAGGCCATTTCGGTCACATCATCACTGAACATCAGGTGAAATTAAGTACAAAAACCAAACAAAAAAATCTACCCTGGCTGCATTGTACGGAGTGCCTGGACCATGATAAATGATGTTTGCCTCTGCCGGCACGTGCCACTGTAACGGTCGCAACCTGTAGTTATTATATAGAAATGCAGTAAGTATCACACTTTTTCGTAGTTTATTATGGTTAGGCGGAGAGGTTGGGAGATCACGTCTCAGGAGGGACATTATGCACTAAAATTATTTTATTAAGTACCTACCTACCTAAAGTAGGTACCTACTTACATGCCTAGGTAGGTATATTCTACTATCAAGCACTTCTAATAGCAGTTGTTGGCAGTGTTCCACCCCCGTGGATACCACGGTAAGCCGTTGGCCCTGCGCCTGACCTCTCCCCGGTCGTGTCGGTCTGCCCTCCCATCGGATTATGAGGGTGAGGGAATAGAGAGTGCTCCTGTGTTTGTGCACAATCTTGCGCACCTGGCTAGTCTCCCTTGAGACTGGCCGACGTGACTGAAATTCGGCTATGCGGACATCACCAATAGTAGATTTTTGGTCGAAGTACTTTGCCGTTTTTATTTAAAATCAGTTAATTTTTATTCCCCTGATTTGACCCATTGCTGGACATTGCTGCCTAGGTGGAGTATAGGATATATAGGAGTACCTAAATGTAGAAAATTATTTGTCATGCGATTTCATCTTTGTTATTGAAATTATTTCGTAATTTGGTAATTCCACATATATACAAACACTGTTAGGCTAAGAAAATTCCTACAGGACCACGGCAACAGTCACGGGCATTTACTAGCATGTTAGCATGCTTAAAGGTCATACAACACAAATTACTACTCTTGACATGACCCTAACCGTCATAAGAATACACTATGACACCACCTAACACGATCCGAACCCTCAGAAGTCAATAACAGTAACTCAGCACCAAATAACTGCTAATCCACCTTCAAATCACCCAACAGGCATCGAAGCGGTCAACATCACCGTGGTAAAGCACCTATAGGCAGCGAGCCTATTCGTAACGGGTATCAAATTAAACTTTACATAAATTACTAGCCAGTGGGCACTTTAGCGAACAGTAAATATAATTTTGCCGCGGCGACCACGTCGTATGAACCGACCCCTCTACTCAGGCCGTGCATGTCGTGAGAGTCGCCGAGGGAACCTGCGAGAGGAAGAGCAGCAGCTTCCTTCTGAGCATTTGTAACACTAAAATCACCAATTCGCCTGCCAAGCGTGTTGGTTAATGAAAGGAAGAATGAAGGTAGATGCTATCCCGGGGACGGACATAAGCTACTCTTTATGCCGGAAAAAAGCGTGCGAAACCGCGGGCAGCAGCTAGTATTATAAATTCGAAAGTAACTGTCTGTCTGTCTGTTACCTTTTCACGCCTGAACGGCTGAACAGATCTCAATGAAATTAGACAGGGATGTAGATGGTATCCCGGGGGCATGCCATCACACACATAGGCTACTTTTTATCCCGGAAAAGAGCGTGCGAAGCCGCGGGCAGCAGCTGGTAGTTTATATAAATTATACTTGTCTAAGTGCTTATAATGTAAGCCTAAAGAAATAATGTTAATGGCTTTTGACGTATGTGAGCAGATGAGGTATGTACCTAACAGATACTTTTGACGAGTGCAAGGGTGCAATGTTTTTTTAGTGAAGAGCAGGAGCGGAAGCGAGCGCTCTTTTTCGCTTTCATTTTTCACAGAAAACGAACCCTACCGACTTATACGAAGTGTTCGATCTACGAAGGGTGTCGCTTATTGAAATTCTAGAAAAACAACGAGAGAAATTCACGACCAAGAGAATCACAAACATTACAAACGCGCCTGTAATATAATATGTATCTTACGACAGAGTTCTTATATTTACCTACAAGGTAGAGTAGATAGGCAGATAGAGTTATTTTGATAAAAATTACGATGCATTGTTTGATTCTCTTCTCTTTGCCTAATGAGATACCGTTTAGTTTATGTTAATCGTTTCGTGAGAAAACCTGTGTAGTTTCCTACATATCACACTTTTTGTAAATTATTAGGTAACTAAAATTATGGTCCATGCGTCCATCCATGAGTTAATTATTTCTCTGGACAAACTGTAAATATTGTTAGAAATAATTCTTCATAATAACGTTCCATAGTATTACATGGTAGGTGTTATAAACGAGGCAGTTTTAAATATTTTGCATATTTTCATCAACAATTAGAGGACCTCCCGTGGTGTTATGCTATGTATGTATATTTTTATGTCACTTTTATAGAGAAATTATATACAAACTATGAAATATTAAGGCCCTGTAGGTATATCTATCATTCATTAGGCTGAAAGCCTAGCTGCGCCCCGCGGTGTTACCCGCTTAACAAACATAATATTTGAACTATTTGATCATCCCACGGGACCGCTGCAATTGGGAATCAATATTAGCCTGTTTTAATCTAGGTTCTAAGCATTTGATTTAAATCCTTTCAGCCGTCTGAGCGTGGAGGAGAAACAACCACACACACAAACATTCACCTTTATAATATTCGTGTGTTGTGTGATGTGATGGGTCAGTCATCTGGTCCCCATCACACAAGCTCAGGTTACTTTGGGGCTAGATGATGCTGTGTGATTACCATTTTACCATTAATTTATTATCAGGCTAGAACAATGTTACTAGGTAAATTTTTAAAAGACAATCCACGTTGACAGTACGAATCCAGGCCTCCGGTACACGAACATAGAAAGGGGATCACGCCAGCTTTTAAAAATTTACCATAAGGGTGATAGTCACGGGTTGGTGCGAGATTATGTTTATTGTGGTTTTAATTTTTTTCTGTTTTCTTTAAGGAATAAGACTAACGGAAACGTAATTTGCCGCAAATCGTAAAACATTTTCTATTAACCTATGAAAAACCCAACTTATTATTCGGTATTTAGCTAGATCTCAAAATAATGTATTTACAGCGCTATAGCTCTAGTAAATGTCTTGTACGAGCCGGTAATCGAACAGCGGCTGTATAAAAGCTAACTAATACAAGTTTTATAGTGTTATAAAATGTGTTCATATTGATGAGGATTCATTGCGGTCGCCTTGACCGGTGCCTGTGCCGTCCGTTCAGAATGGGAGCTTCGCATGCTACCATGAACATCGAGATCATGAGAAGAGCTACTTTTATTTGACGACTTCTGTGGCGCAGGCGAACGTCCGCTGCGACGCAGGCGGTGGCGGGTTGGATTCCCGCCTCAGGTCAAATGTTTGTGCGATCTATATATTTTTGTTACGGGTGTTCTAGTGGTTTTCTATGTAGAGTAAAAAATATCGATTTACATAACTTAGATCGATATTTTTTACTTTTTAATTAAATAATATTAAATGTCTACTCATATCATTTATCTGGCACCATGTAGTCTAGCATCCATAACACAAGCTGTGCTTAGCTTGGAGATATATGCTGCTGTGGGAATTGTCCAGCATTATTTATTTACTAGCTGTACCCGCGACTTCGTTCGCGATTGCCATACCTGCCGACAAATTTGGTACCTATTCACATTTGACCACAGTTTTCTAATATTAAGAAACGGTGTGCAAAAAAAACTTCAATGTGCAGAATTGGACCTCTTACACAATCTAGGTACCTAGATTGTGATCTATTAGATCTAATTACGTAGCAATAAGATTCACTTTCGTGCATTTTCCATTTTGTGATTAATTTTACGTAGTAGGTACTTACCAACTTTTGTTTAGTGATACATTTTATACCTATACCTCCTTACTTCTGTTGCTTCCGTTGCGTGGGTCAGTTCAGTATTTTGATTGATTTTTCGATCGATGTGCGTTACTTCGATAATCGATTAAGTAGACCTATTACTTACCTAAACTGTTTTGACTTTTTATCAACATTGTGTGAGTGAAGTTGTGTGCTGGTCTACCTACCTAGGTAGTTAGTTAGTAGGTAGATAGTTTATTATTAAATACTTAGGTACACCATTAGGAGTTAAAAAATACATTGCGTTATATGCCTTGTTGAATTACAACGAAGTACGCATTTTGACTTTCATCCCCTCTCCCAGGGGAACCTTTATGAATTCCGGGATAAAAAGTAATCTATATCCTTCCTCGTAGTATGAACTCAAATCATGCCAAGTTTCGTTTAAATTCATCCAGTAGTTTCGGAGTTATGCGCGGCCAATATACAGACAGACAGACAGACAGAAAGACAGACAGACATGAATGAAAAAAATTAAGGTTTTGACTTCAGTATCGATAATAGATTGCCCTCTAAAAAAAATTTCAAAATATCTTCAAGACTGTAATACTCAACAGCTTCAATAATTTGATGGTGTCCGAATCGACAGTAAAATATAATATTAAAATCAAAAGTGTCAGTTGGGACACTGTGTCTCAATAAATTTTGTCCGAATCGACAGCAACTCCAGAATTTGACCTGTTACAGTTTTATTATAAGTATAGATTTGATAATCGGTTTAGCTCATGCTTTCAACACACATGTGCTGGTCTGTACCGGCATCTATTATGTTACGTAAATAACTATCCTTATGACATAGCTGTATTACATTTTAAGTCAACTCATAGGTGAGGTAGGTAGATACCTACCTAAGTGTAAAAGTAGGGGTAGGTTCGACAATGTAAACATGGCTTTGTTTCACAACGTTCTACGTTCGGCTGAAAAAGTAACTTCTACGGAAGAATTGTCCTGAATTTGCTAAGTACCTACTGTTTTTTCTTATTTTTTCGTAGCTATCTAAGTGTTAATTAAATAGCAAGTTAATTAATTAGGTAATGTTATATGTATTTTTTTTTTAACTAGCCGCTTCATTATGATATTTACAGTGTTTCTATTAAAGCTCGATAATTCCGTCTGGACATCCATTTCAACATGGCGAACCTCAACAGAGTCCTAAATTACATTAAATTTGATTCATTGACAGTTTTATACCGGCCATCGGAGGCACGCGGCACGCCCATGTTCATTATAATTTGCGACTAGGCTCGTGACCCAACCTCGGCTGTTGGCCAATTAGGAGCCGCCTACATGCCTCGTCAGTATAATAACATAACGCTAAAGTAACGATCATTCTGAGTTTTTATTTGAAGTCCTGTGGTGATAATGTTAGCCTAGATCCTTAGGCCGGGATCTATAGGGCGCACTTTTAAATAAAAACTAGGTTAAGCTCATTTTTTTTTCTAAACA
Source organism: Eupithecia inturbata (assembly GCA_963662085.1). Lineage (NCBI taxonomy): Eukaryota > Metazoa > Arthropoda > Insecta > Lepidoptera > Geometridae > Eupithecia > Eupithecia inturbata. The sequence goes on along the minus strand of OY759191.1, from coordinate 908,367 downwards.
TTCATAGTTATTATGAACTAAACAAAATACCTATACTCTGTTCGCCCAGAGTGCACGCTGTGCACGCTGTGTGGCCAAAAGTTAGTCTTATCTGTCTCTTGTGCGGTGCGGACGTGATGTAGTAGAGCCTGGTATGGATGTTATGGATAGGAGCGTAGAAAATATGGCAGAACGTTTTATATAATAAAACGTTCTGCCATATTTTCTGATTCACTTGAATCATACTCCAAGCTTATAAGCTTGGAGTATGGTTCAAGTGAATCAGAAAGTGAATAAATTTGTAAGAAAATTTCTGATGTTTTATTTTTTGTACACTACCCAAATTAAACAAAATATATATTTTTAGGTTCACAGTATCATAATAAGTAGGTCAATTATCAATAACCCACTCATCCACAAAACCCCTGGCGAAAAGCTAGTGAATAATGTAATTAATAGTTTGAAGTGAGCAATCTAAACATAGCTATACATTTTAAAATAATGGTCACTCCCACTGACCAATCTTAGTCTCTCACGCTAGTAGTCCCGTCCTTTTCACTTTCGTACAATTGTGCAAGAGAGCGCGCGCTATATTAGCTTGTCTCCGTGAACAGAGTATAGGTACTTACATAGCGCAATAAATGTTTTCACCATTAAGTGAAATATTATTAATAGCAGACAATTCAGAGCACCGTTTCATCAATCGTAAAAAATGTACGGCAACGTTTTTAGGTTGGTTTGTGCCAACAGAATCACTACCAATAATATTCAACTTAAACAAAATTAACTTAGTAGGTTTATTTCATGGATATAGATGTTGGGGAAGTCAATGGGCTTCAAGAACTCTCCTGAGTTCACCGGACAGCTTCCGAGACATACACCCCAGGCCCACCGATATGTCCCTAAACCACCTACATAACGTATGTAAGTATACTAATTAGTCTATTGTACCCCAGGTACTAGATTGACAATTGAACACAAACACTCCATACGAAACAAAAGCTCTAAATAAACTCTATCAAAACCAGAGGGCGGTCTATAGATCCCGGCCCTAATGATACCGTGCGATGAAGTTTATCGCGGACATAAACTAGACTATGAACGTCGTGATTGATAAACTATAAAACATTCAAGGCTGGGACCCAATTCTGTGCTGTCGAAGAATGTATCGTAGTGTTCGACATATCTAAATCCAACATTGAATCGATTCGACATTTATCGAAAGGAAAACGCCTGAGCGAGACGTCTCGGGATCTCGGGGAAAGAGTGGTTTGTCGAACCACTCGTAGGTACCTCCCCTATTCGATATTTTCCTTAGTTCGATTTTATGTGAATGCGTTTTTAATCACTTATCAGAAGCTTTACATATTGACAGTTTGGGTATATTTATCGAATAGATAAAGGGTTAGAATGCCCTCCCTAGTGAACGCACGCGCCGCCGCGCCGCCGCCCCGCCGCGCCGCCGCCGCGCCGTCCCCATTTCCATTTGATTCGGAATACGAATGTGGTATTAGTAACAATGGCCGTTTATATTATGTATGTATTAATTGGACGCCTAATTGCCGTTCGTGGCAGTTATTTTTGAACAAGCTGTTCTGTAGGCATTATGCTTTTCTTAATTCGTAACTCGTCGATAAAGTTACGTACGTAGATAAGCAGGTAACTGCCAAAATCCAAAAGCTGGAACTCTACACTGATTGACAACTTTGTTGAATTTATACATGAATAGCAGTACTAGGTACTTATTCATCATAAATAAACTCATGTATTTAGTTAAATGTTCCTTACTTTGTAATTTTCTAGCTGTAAGTTTTCCAAATATCAAAATAAATAAATAAATATTCTGATTCAAGCACCTATACACTAGCCAAAGTCGATTTAGAATGTTTGTAAACCAACCACGACACAATTTACTAAAACTCATTCGCATGATGGCGTCGAGTTTCAGATAAAGGTAATTGTAAGTAATTTATTGAAAGGAAGGATCTCAAATCGACAAGTAATGTAAATTACGTATAAAAAGAAACGGCAACAAAGTGAATTTTGGGTGAAGTATGGGTGATTTGTTTATAAACATACCACATCGACTTTGGCTAGTGTATAGGTATGCGTTTTAATGTAAGATACGGGCTCTATGACACCTTTATTGATCTTAATAACTAGTTTTGAAAAACCGTGTTTAAGTATACAGCATGCCCCATACAACTCTTATATAACTTACCTCAATGGAATAAGGTTCTAAATCGCGCTCAACTGTTTGTATTTCAAAGTCCAGTCCAGTCTTTGATTTATAGGAGCCAAAGAAGCACGGTATTCATTCATTTACAATTTGTCATGTGAAGTGAGAAAATGTTTCATTGTCTGTGTGAACAGTAAATAATATTGCTATTCCACGTCAGGACACCCAGGGGGGGATTTATGGAGCCTCGGTGGCGTAGCGGTGGAGAAGTTGGCTTTTAGCTCACACAGAATCATTTTAGTCTTTGGGCTCTTACACAAACTTTAACTGAAGATTTATTTTTCCGTTGAAAGAAATTAGTATACTATAGGCATTCTTATCGCTGAATGTAATTTCTCCCAGGCAACCTTTGATACTATACTAACGATTATTTGTCGGGTATATGTCGCGTACCTACCTTTTGTTTTTATTTCCTCTACGTTTCCAAAATTATTATTATAAATTAAAGCCTAGCTCTTGTCTGTGCAATAATTTTTCCAGAATAAGTACCCAATAAATAATATGGTTAGATAATAACTCCCAACTCCCATGGGACTAGTGTCATGCCGTCGGGCCTCTTACCATCGTCACGTAACAGACCATTCGGTTCGAGAATAGCTGGTACGTTAGCGGTGACAAAGGCCCGCCGGATGACGTCGTTAAGGCTGGCATGACGAGACATCCGACCGGCGGCCCTAGTGCACGATAATCCGTGATGACCAAGCTGTTCGACAGCAGTACCGCACTGGCATTGATGAGGCGCGCAACACATTGCACCCAACCGAAGACATGTTGCAATACGGAAAGTTACTTTTTGTATTATTATTATTACTATTTGTACTGAAAATATTCATTTTCATTTTTTTTTTTTCTTTTTTTTATTATTACACAACAACACATATTGTACAAGCGCACGAAATGTAGTATTATTTTAAATTTCACTTTATTTGCTGCTGTAGTTGCTGAGATATTAAAGACTGAATAAGGACAGAAAAAGCGATGCCATAAGGGTTTCAAAACCGAAACCCTAACAACAACAGTTATATCAGACATACATAGTAGTTAGGTACATAGAAATTAACATACTGTCCATAAATAAAAAAAAAATTTAAAACATACACAGAAAAACATTTAATTGAATGTAAGGAGTGTCTCCTTATTGACTGAGGAAGGCTTTACCCTCTGCAGCGAAATCTACTAAAAATTGTCGCACATAAAGAAAGCTACGCTTTCGCCGAAGTAGTCTCTATAGTAACCCGACACTATGAACACTGTTAGAGCGAGTGAAACGCAATAAAACAATGTCTATTCACTCGCGTGTTATTCTATGGCTATGAAGTGATCATTAAAAATTCACCTAGCATCAAGTGCACTACATGTGAAAGTCTACTGTAGTGCCTAGTGATGTGGAAGCCATCGGTTAAATTTGTGCCATCGATGTTAAGGATTTGGTAAAGTTTTGGTAGAGAATACCAGTATCTACCTACAAAAATGTTATATTTTTATTGTATATTTTAAAACTATTTATATTCTTTTTATCAATGTTTACTAATTATAATTTATGTAATAGGCCCAACGTCCTTCAAATTACTAAATAAATTAAAATTAATTTGATTTCTATAGATTCCTACGGAATAAAACTATTCCCAACTAACGAGGAAGCTAACTTCGGTAATATGTATGTATCTACCTACGATTCTTCTGTTCCATTGTTACAGCAAAAACATTAAGTAGTACAACCTACAACCATGTATGTCTGTCTCACAACATTTTTTCATACAAAAGACATGAACGCGCGCGCTACGTGCTATGCCGCGCTTCTGATTAGCCAACCTGCTCTGCGGCTGCGGCGCGCCGGCGGCTGCGGCTACACACTACCGATTTTTAAATTCTAGCTGGACGACTACGCCACGACACGCTTTATGGTCGCTAGGTGCTCTATTGCATTCGTTGTGTCTTGAAAAGATGGATGAACCTAACCTACCTACATATTTATAACCGACTTTCAAAGATAACATTCTAGCCTAAAGCTCGTCTGTAGGTATGTTTTTTATGAGATGACATAATAATTATTTTCGTCAATTGTTATCCGATTTTGAGGATTCTTTCACTATCGTACTAAATAATGCAAAAAGCTTATAGGTTAGTTCAGCAGTTCAAAAATATTGTAAGGTAAAAACATCTTAAAATATTTATTTACAAGTTTTCTTCTTTGCTAAAAAGTTTGTATTGGTTTGTATTGGTGTCTTTGATAAAAATATATATAAATAGTGTTGCAAAAGTTTTATCAATGTAAAGTATCGATAGCGACGCATCCCTAGGCAATATGACAGGATGACAAGTGTTCGATCGAGCAATGTTTCAGCGGTCGAGGGCCGTTTGAGTAATAAGTGCGATTCCCAGACGAGATGACTGGCCTGACTGTTTGTAGGGCCGCCATCAGTTTTATGAAACGAATTATACCTCTTAAAGTCAAAAACAATCGGGCGATTATTTGTATTGACGTATTTGACAAAACCTTCCATAAGTAGGTAGGTATGTACATTTAGTCTAAGTTAACCGACGACGCCCATTGTCGTCGTGTCTTCGCTCATACATAACATTGTCGTCGTGTCTTCGCTCATACATAACTAATAAAAAGAACTTTACATACATGGTCATAAAGGAGTAGTTTCTGCTTGCGGCTTCGCACACTTTTTGGAATAAAACGTAGCATACACTCGTATCTTATACCAGGTCTAGATCTTCATTTGTGCAAAATTTCGTTTCTATTCAGTTGTTTTGGCGTTGTCTTTGGCCAAACATGTTCACAACGAGACAAACTTTCGACTTTATAATATTAGTAATTATACTTATATCTATGTATAAGTAGGATATGAGGACAGAATGTTTTTCCAAAGCTTTTTTCTTTATTTTTTTTTTTTATTATTTTTTTTATTTACAAACACAAAATTCAAAGAAACTATCAACTGATTTCTAGATAATAGAAGTAGAAACAGAAACAGGGAGAAAAGTTGAGCTAGCAAGTAAGTAGGTACACCTACTGGTACTACCTACTTGGTTTCAAAACAGTTTTAGGTACCTAGGATCTTCTTTGGTCTTATTTAGTGACCGAAGAATTTAATAAGAAAGACTAGTCATCATGGTCACCTCCGCACTTGACTTCATGAGCCATTGTTGTTTTTGTCTACGAGTGTTCCTCTGTAGGGTAATTCATGTACTATACTGACTAGCGATGCGCCCAGACTTCCTTCGCCATAGGCCTGGATTCCGAAGCGTAGACGAGCAAGGGTGTATCCACCGAAGCTGTGCGGAGATGCGTTTCAAAATTAGTAAAGCTTTAGGATAAGGCGGTTACGTTACGCCTTAGCGCTTCAAAGTGATACAAGCAGTACATGAAATATATTTTTTCAGAGAGGAGGTGTAAGTTTAAATACTTATACAATTGGTGTAGAGCTCTCTACTATCTATGCAGCTTATAGAATACAGTCACCAGAACATAGATAGTCAGGAAAGTATGTACCAATTTTATTGAATATGCTGATATTGTTCGATTTCTGCTCTTCAAGAGTCGAGAGGTTAGCGAGTTAAGTGTTATTTTATTAGCCAATGGACTTTCAATATCAACTCTAAGCTTTAACTGCGTCTTAATAATAGGTATTTAAGTACTAGATACTTATAAATAGATATTAATTCGCTCTCTGTTTATCTTATCTAGTAGTTTACATACAAAATGACCGCCTGCACCCAAGTTGCCAGCTAATCGACATGCATTTACTATCGCTAAAGGTATAAATACTGCGCAATCTGCATCTTTTATATGGCAACACCTATTTCATTGATAAAGGAAGGGTTATGCGTTAAATAATTAGTGCGAGATATACCAGTAGCCCGGTGCGGACACCTACCTGCTATTAAACCTTCTTTGTAGAGATGATTTAGATAAGTGGTTAGGTACTACGAACCTACATCTATACTTATAATAAAACTATAATATGTCAAATTCTGTACATCGAAGATATTTTGAAAATTTTTTTTGGAGTGCAATCTATCATCGATACTGAAGCCAAAACTGTATTGTATCTTAGCCGCGCACAACTCCGAAACTACTGAATGAATTCAAACGAAACTTGGCATGATTTGAGTTCATATAAAAAGTATCCTATATCCTTCCTACGAGGAAGGATATAGGATCCCGCAATTCATAACGATTCCCTTGGGAGAGGGGATGAAAGACAAAATGCGTACTTCGTTGTAATTCATCAACGCGTTGTCCGATTTCATTAATTCTTTTATTGTTAGAAACAATTCTGCAAGTTTGTAAAAAATAGTCAACATCATCATCTCAGCCTATATTAGTCCACCCTTGGGAGAGGGGATGAAAATCGAAATGAAAATGAATTCGGGATTTATAATTCATCAACGCGTTGTCCCATTTCAGACATTCTTTTTGTGTTAGAAATAGTGTTGCAAGACCTTTAAAAAAACAGTCAACATTATCATCATCATCATCATCAGCCTTTATAAGTCCATGCATAGCTCTTTCCATAACTCGCTGTGCGATTTTGAACTGATGGACCAGCCCTACCGTGAGTGTCTACGTTTCAGCTCCGTGGGTCATGACGGGTACGACGCACTGATTAAAAACTTTTCGAAACAGTGTTGCAAGGTACAAAGTGGAGTAAAATATAAGTAGATTTAAAAAAAAACCTATTATTTTTAGCCATAGACTCGATAAGCGTGTGATTATATTCTGCTTCATTATAAGGAGTTACCACGATTCTGATTTATATAAGTAGTTTATTTTTAAGTTGAGCGAGTGTGATTGTTTTTAATTTCATCTAACCGTGCGCTTTATCTTGCGCGCGCCTAAATCATCAGTTAAATGACCTGTCGATTATTCTTACTTTACCGTGCCGCGCGCGCTGTACGCCGCTAACATAAACAACGCTCATAAGATTTACCTATATCACAAAGCAATGACTGTTTTGTACAGGAGATTAACAAGGCACATGTGGTCGCTTAGCGACAAAGTCCCTTAATATTTGTTTAAAATAAAAATAAAAAACAACGCAATGTATTATTTAACTCCTAATGGTTTAAGTATTTAATAATAAAGTATCTACCTACTAACTAACTACCTAGGTAGGTAGACCAACACACAACTTCACTCACACAATGTTGATAAAAAGTCGAAACAGTTTAGGTAAGAATACAAAAATACAAGAATTTATTAATAAAAATAATATTTTACACGTCCATTGTTTACTTAATAATTATCATACATTATATTATAATTCATTAATTAATAAAATTATTATTGATTCAACTTAAATATCTGAATATAACTGATTAGTCGGGGGGAGGGGTTTCTACACTTGGAGGCTGCATTACGGATACTATTTGGTAGCCTATTGTATACTGCGGGGCCCGAGATGAACACCGATCTACTGGACTTGTGCAGCCTGTGTGTAGGCGTTACCAGCCTGTGCAAATTTTGGTGCGTGAACAAGGCCACTTGGTATATTTGTTCACAGTGTAGAGTCATGATGCCCAGTTCCTTGAAGTGCTCTCTGCATGACTCATCGTTCGGGACGCCCACTATGGCTCGGACAGCCCTCTTCTGCATCAGGAAGGCCCGCTCAGCATCACTGGCCGGCGCCCACAGTTCCACTTCATATGTAAGCGTACTATGTACTGTCGCGAAGTAACATGAGCGCACGACGTCGCGGATGGCGGTGCTCGCCAGCCTGCGCAACGCAAAAAGAGCCCGTCCGAGTTTCGAGCAGACTCCATCTATGTGGGCGTCCCATATGAACTATCAAGCTGGAAACCAAGCAGCTTAGTCATTTGCACCTGCTTCAGCCCCGTTGTTCCTGCGTGGACCTTGAGGGCGGCTGGACTGCCCCCATTGAGTTTAAAGTTGATGAAGCAGGTCTTAACTATGTTCAGTGCGAGTCCGTTTAGTCTGAACCACACCTCTAACTGTTCGACAACCGAGTTGAGCTCACTCTCCAGCTGGCTGTCCGTGGGAGCGGTAACCACCGCCGCTACGTCGTCCGCATACATGTAGATTTCCGCGCCCCGGACCGCAGCGGGCAGATCGTTAAGTAGGCAAACTAAACAGGGTGTTCGACAAGCACGACCCTTGCGGCACCCCCATGGTATTCCTCAATTCCGAAGACATCGCTCGCCCCCCATCGCCGACTACAGCCTGCGTGCGCTTGGCTAAAAACGATGCCATTATAGACACCACGGGGCCCCGGATGCCATAGAACTGCAGCTTATTAGCGACAAGGGAGTGGTCCGCGGTGTCGAACGCGCGTGAGAGGTCGCAGCACAGCACAGCCACGCGCAGGCCAGCTTCGCGCGCACTCCCGTACCAGGTCTGTGGTGGCGCGGCCCGGTCGGTACGCGTACTGCCTATCTGAAAGAATGTTCCTTTCGGTCACAAACTCTAGCAGTCTACGGTTCAATCCGACTTCTAAGATTTTCCCTAGTGCTGGGACCATAGATACCTATTGGGCGGTATGATTTGGCGTCCGACTTACGACCTTTGCCCTTGTAAAGAGGGTAAGTAGATCTAATCGATTATCGAAGTAACGCACATCGATCGAAAAATCAATCAAAATACTGAACTGACCCACGCAACGGAAGTAACAGCAATAAAATGTATCACTAAACAAAAGTTGGTAAGTACCTACTACGTAAAATTAATCACAAAACGGAAAACGCACGAAAGTGAATCTTATTGCTACGTAATTAGATCTAATAGATCACAATCTAGGTACTTAGGTAAATATAGGAAATACCTATATTTAGGTACCTAGATTGTGTAAGAGGTCCAATTCTGCACATTGAAGTTTTTTTTGCACACCGTTTCTTAATATTAGAGAAACTGTGGTCAAATGTGAATACCTAATTTGTCGGCAGGTATGGCAATCGCGAACGAAGTCGCGGGTACAGCTAGTCTGGAATATATCTGCATAATATGTATGAGTCGAACATAAGGTTTTTGTTAGTATAGTGCGTAAGCCCTCGCACTCGGAGTAATTTCTAAGAAATCAAGGAAGGTTGCGGTTTCAATTCCCGTCGAAGTCGAACATATTTGGGATGATTGGATTTGATTAGGATATCGTTTTAGGTTTAGTAGAACCCACACATCACATCACATCATCATCCTATACTATTCCACTGCTGGACATAGGCCTCCACTGATAAGCATCATTAATGGTTCTTACGTTTTTAGGTAGGTAGTTATATAGTCACTTGGTGGTTAGTAGAATCCATTAAGCGCCTTCTTTAAGTAATATTTTAAAGCCCAGTTTCCAAGGCGAGTGGAGTGAACCCATTCAGGACTCCGTTTGTCTCCAAGAATTAACTGCAATCTTGTATTTCCACCAACAAATAGTCGAGCAGAAAGGCGAGCAGAAAGTGTTGAAATGAACTCGCTCAGTTCAGTTGCAGTGGAAATCAACAAACTCTTTGTTGGTGGAAATGTAAACCTATTCCATCCCGCCTAACCATTTTCCGCTCATTACCCTTTCGCGACGGAAACCCTGCTTTAGTCCAATGATCTATGTGACGCTTTTCTATGGCATAAAGCGTTATTCAAGCATAGATCGAATACGGGCGTAAGACTCCCTGAAAATTACAAACGAACTAAATCTTGTTTATGACATCTCTGCCTCCAAAGTGTCTACGACTACGTGTGTACCTACGACTGTACGGTACCTGCAGTTAGATGTAGTCAAAGGTGTTAATAAAACCGAATTCTTATGATTTGACAATCCCAAATATCCGAAACCGTTACGTATGATTCCTAGAGGTATAATAAAAGTTAATCTAACGTTGCGTGCGTGTGAAGCACAAATAGACAGATGCGGTGATCTCACTAATACGATATAAATTGAGATACTATGGGATTGGACGCGTCCGTTGTCACGTGGCCTTCCGACGGGGGTGAAACACAACCACGTGGAAGTTTGAACTTACTAACATCCATCCGTTTAGCTATACTCTAGCCAAATTCTATATGAAATGCCGCAGAAGAAACACTCGAAGATGGATCGAGTGTTACTTCTGCGGCGGTCTGTTACGTCTGGATACAAACTTTCGCATTTATAATAATGCTTTACTTACCGTCCGCGTCCAGTCTCCCAATGTGCACTCCTCTGCCCCACTCCTCCAATATGCACTCCTCTGCCCCACTCCTCCAATATGCACTCCTCTGCCCCACTCCTCCAATATGCACTCCTCTGTCCCATTCCTCCAATATGTACTCTCCGTATTTTTCGAAATATACAACCACAAACTACATGCAATTACAAAAAAAAAATACAAAGTTTATTTACAACAGCTCTCACCTTATACGTATATACACGGGATTACATAGGTTTTAGACTTGCATGGTGACTAGTGTAATGGATTAACTATGATCGCCATGAATTGGTTGGATATTTTTACAAAAGATGTCTGTGGCTGAAGAAGGTCTCGAGAAGGTAGATTGGATGAAAAAGGCATGTAATCCTGAAATCGATGTAATATAAGAGGCCTCTATGATGTTGATGAGGAGAAAATAAGATCACAGGATGCGTTCCAGTGGCCAGCTGGAGTAGAGACGAATTTGTGATACCTACCTAGTTCTCAATTAGAACTTTGGCCCCTAATAGCGATATTCATTTGGAATGCGGTACTAATCCGCCATTACTTCCGCTCTCGCTGTCCACCAAAAACAGACCTTAAAATACCTTTACAACGCAGAGCCCTGACACGGATGCAATAGGAACCAATAAACGAAGCTTAATTTAAAACTGTTTGTCCACTAACAATGTTTCTATTTTAGTCAAGTGCGAATCAACAGCGTAAAACGTACAAACAGACAAGACTTCCTCAATTAGCACCGCCGTGGCTCTAACTACAGTTAGCTGATGAACTGAGATTCTGAAAATAAAAGCGTCAAGTGGGAGTTAGGCTCGCTTAAAGAGTTCAGTATAAGTAGGTATCCTGGAAAAATCAGGAACGTATGTAAGTTTTTTACGTAGGTACCAAACTATTTCCATTAGGAACATGGAGTCTGAGGCAGACCTACCTGCTGGTAGGTCTGCCTCAGACCTAGCTGCAGCCAGACTGAGCTGGCGTGCAAAAGAGGAGGTTCATGCTCAAAATGCCCTCGGTTAACTTGTGCTGGTTAAAACAAGAATATACCGCTTTCGTGACAGTAGCGTCGTGCATCTGGAATAGCGTGGTCCATGTTTGTATGGAAAAAATAAAATATTGCGTATATAGGCATTCGGCCCCCTAGTTTTGTAACACATACTGCTGTGACCATCTAGTGAACATTTCAACCTCCTATGTTGATTAGAAGAGGGTGCTCAACGACTGTGAAATATCGAAATGTTAGGAAAAAACTAAATTTAAAGAACAAGTCCAAATATTAAGTTATTTCGAATTTTAATCTCAAATATTTTGGTTTTTATTCCAAGCATAGTCATTGAACAGATAAAACCACATACAAAGCCACTTAGAAAAGTTATTTTAAAATTTTCAGTCTCTTTTTGATCACTTATACCAGAGACCTTATACCAATAAACGAAGCCAACTTGGTAACATTTATTACTTACTTATTGAGATATTGACTTGTAGGTGTCTTACTTAAATCTTATAATGATTTTACACCTGCTTCTGCACCTTTAACTACATGTTAGTTATATAGGGCAGTTCCCCCTTTAACATTTTCGTCCAAAATGTTAGGGGCCAGCTTCAAAAGCAGTCTTTGAAGTCTAGAATAGAGTTATTTGCATTTATCTCTGCTAGACAATGTTTATTTATGTTTCCTGAATGTATAGCTCGCCAAAGTTTCCTGTATCATACGAGAATAGGCTACAACATTAAAAAAATCTTTGAACAATGGCGATTTTGTCGTCACGTACCATCTTATCGTAATAAAAAGACATTTTAAATAAGTATCTAACACAAGTAACGTTCTAAGACGCTGCTTGCTACCCCGCTTCATAATCGGGATTAATCGTATGATTTTAAACACTTCATAACTGTTTTCATAACACGCCGCACGCCGCACGCAACAGTCGCTGCAGCTATCAAAGGCAGTACTTACATACACCAAAATGGCAAATCTCTTTGATCTCTTTGAGCTCTTTTGGTTTCCTTAACATCAGATTCTATACTTATATTAATAAAAGTTAAAGTTTGTATGTTTGTTTGGATGTAATCGGCTGCCACTGGAAATACTATCCTGAAAACCCTAAAGAAAACCTTCATCTTACAAACGTGTGGAGTAACTCATATAACTGTTGTTTATGGATTTAATGTTTTGTTATAAACTGCTTAGTTAGTTCATCTATAAAACATTAAAGAAATTACGTTTTCTCGCATCAAAATTCACATAAAGGTACCAAATTCACTTGTGCCAATATACACTAATAATGAGGAGCAATACAGTTCAAAGATTGTTTGGATGCTAAGGCCAATCTCTGGGCATAATAGTCCAATTCTAAAAATTACTTAACTGGTAGGTAGTTACATTATTCCTGAGTGATACGAGTACATGCTATGTTTTATGTAAGTACCACGTGAGCCTGGCCGCTGGGACGAGCTAGAGTAAAAATAAAAAAAAAGGTTTTTACGTGAATTTCAAAAACAACACTCGTTTGAGCACCCTGTTACGCTAAAGCTAGGCTTCTGAAATTTCACTATGTTATTACTATAGGTACCTGTACATGTAGGTACATGCTATAAATTAAAGGGGTGGCCGAATTGAAAAACAAAAAAAAATGTTTTGGGCTATACCTAAGTCCATCGACAGGTTAGAGGCTAATCATCTTATTTTATGTACTAAACCGGACAATGCGCATCAAGCAGCTTTAATTCATTTTATTGTAGACCACTCATGACATTGGATAAGTTTTGATTATGTTAGACCTCTATTTTTATGATAGCCTAGTCCACAAATGACAATGCACTCTTAGCAGATATATTTTACCTTTGTAGGTAGCAGATAGGTAGGCTTTAGTATTATAAAATCAGTGCGTAAAGTGTGTAAAGTAACTGCATCCTCCACACCTCCACAGCCTATATTGGTCCACTGCTAGACCCAGACCTCCCTCTGATAAGCGCCTTGTTGGCTTTTATCTCACGAGGGGTAATGCCCATAATCCCCACGCTGGGCATGCGGGTTGGGAATCGCAGGTCATTGGTAGAATTGTTCTGCAGGGGGCGCTGCTGCCCGCCCCCGGCGGATCCCTTAGTCACCTCTTACGACACCCACGGGAAGAGTTAGGGTGGTGCAAATTCTAAGCCGGCACCACACAGCAACATAGTAACTACATACACTGTGATATCTATTCATTTAGAATTCATTATGACTGGCAATGCCATTTTACAGCAGAACTGAATTTATAATTATTACTATTTTTAGATCACTTTAACGATGCCTATTTACAGCTGATCTATTTATTAATTTACATATCTTTGTACCCATATTCCTAAGTTCCTTGATTATCTTGTCTGTTTATGGCTCTGAAATATAATCTAAGCACCATTTACTGTAACCTATTTGATTGTAAATTGACGTATCCAAGTGTACCTTGTGCTCCTCCTACGGCGAATAAATGAGTAGGTATGAGTTAGAAAAACTTTAAATCTGTAGAGTTGACTTTTTCGCTAGATATAACGTACAGTTACATACTCGTAGATTATATATAGATATTCTACATTATATATATATGTACATATTCTACATTATTGAGTCGCTACCAATTTTGCAAGTTCCAGTAAGTACCTACCTACACTAGAGTCAGTCACAACGGGATATTTACCATGATTTGAGTTTTGACTTTTCCAATAGTTCGGCACAGTTTCATGCGCCATGATCACGGAACAACTCGACTCATGGTAGTATTAATAACCATGACAGATTTAAAAGATTTCCCTACCTACAGTACGGCACCTAACTATACTTGTCAGTATGGAGTAAGGTGTGCTTTTGCAGCAACATTTCAGTCCGTTTCACTTCCATTAAGGCAGTGAACACTTAGGTACCGCACCGCAACTTGTAAGTTCAAACAGTTTCCTAGAAATCTTTAGGTGGTCGCAAACACGCGCTTTGTTTGGCGCGATTTTAGACTTCATCCACTTTCTCACTACAGTTTAATACATCCACAAAAGCAAGCGGAAATATCCTTTATTTCGACAGCGGTAAAGGTTTGTATACCGCAGGGTGGGAAAGGAAAAACAGTCATAATTTTAATTGCGGAATAAAGCGCGAGCGCATGTTTTGTGTGCTCGCGAACGTGTTAATTACAAGGTATGGAATGTATCGCATACGGACGGAGTGCACTTAGAGCCGCGAATGCAGGCAGCATGGCATGGCCATAGCCGTCGAGGGGTTCACTTGCTATGAACTTTACTGTTTGCTTCATTTATCTTCATTTCACTAATTAGAAAGAGGTTAAGTTTGTCTGTTTGCGAGTTGATGTTCGTTGATGAAATTATTTCACTAATAACTAATGAGGTAGCGACTCGGCAAACGTATTGCAGGACTCCCTCAGGCCAGGGGGATGATGACCTGCGGAAAATTGAAGCAGAGGATGCGATAAGCTATAGACAGGGCGTAATGGCGTTCATTACGGAAGGCCCATGTATGTCCAGCTATGGACTACAGTATAGGCTGATATAGGCTAAACTTAAGGGGCGAACCTAACGGGTTTGATTGTCAAACTAGGCCTTGATCTCAATTTTTTTTTACTCATGAGAACCACGGGATAAAAAAAAACGAATAACGTAAAATTAGACTAACGTTAAATTAAATTTAATAACGTTAAATTACGGTAAAAGTAGAGCTTAGTTTAATAGGTACTTTTATACGGTAAAAGTAGAGCTTAGTTTAATAGGTACTTACTTTTAACCGCGCCTTTACTAACGCGTTATCTGGATTAAATGGGTGCAAAGCGCGCTATTTTGTGAAAAGGATAAGCATAGAATTTCGCGTTCATAGGAGCGGGACAGAGCATACGTTTTTGAAACGGCGTAAGCGCATAAATCCAGTTTTTGCTTATTTACAAGAAAACTACACAACTTATGAAGAAACTGGTTCAAGGAACCAAATAATTAGTAATAACCTACGAATCAAAACAAGTAATTTCAATAGACCGCAGGTTTCCTGAGATCTCAACCAAATTATGTGCAAACCAGTGCACTTCCATGATTGTTTTTATTGTTGCAAAATGTTGAATTTTACGTTATTCGTTTTTTTTTATCCCGTGGTTCTCATGAGTAAAAAAAATTGAGATCAAGGCCTAGTTTGACAATCAAACCCGTTAGGTTCGCCCCTTAAGTTTAGCCTATATCAGCCTATACTGTAGTCCATAGCTGGACATACATAGGCCTTCCGTAATGAACGCCATTACGCCCTGTCTATAGCTTATCGCATCCTCTGCTTCAATTTTCCGCAGGTCATCATCCCCCTGGCCTGAGGGAGTCCTGCAATACGTTTGCCGAGTCGCTACCTCATTAGTTATTAGTGAAATAATTTCATCAACGAACATCAACTCGCAAACAGACAAACTTAACCTCTTTCTAATTAGTGAAATGAAGATAAATGAAGCAAACAGTAAAGTTCATAGCAAGTGAACCCCTCGACGGCTATGGCCATGCCATGCTGCCTGCATTCGCGGCTCTAAGTGCACTCCGTCCGTATGCGATACATTCCATACCTTGTAATTAACACGTTCGCGAGCACACAAAACATGCGCTCGCGCTTTATTCCGCAATTAAAATTATGACTGTTTTTCCTTTCCCACCCTGCGGTATACAAACCTTTACCGCTGTCGAAATAAAGGATATTTCCGCTTGCTTTTGTGGATGTATTAAACTGTAGTGAGAAAGTGGATGAAGTCTAAAATCGCGCCAAACAAAGCGCGTGTTTGCGACCACCTAAAGATTTCTAGGAAACTGTTTGAACTTACAAGTTGCGGTGCGGTACCTAAGTGTTCACTGCCTTAATGGAAGTGAAACGGACTGAAATGTTGCTGCAAAAGCACACCTTACTCCATACTGACAAGTATAGTTAGGTGCCGTACTGTAGGTAGGGAAATCTTTTAAATCTGTCATGGTTATTAATACTACCATGAGTCGAGTTGTTCCGTGATCATGGCGCATGAAACTGTGCCGAACTATTGGAAAAGTCAAAACTCAAATCATGGTAAATATCCCGTTGTGACTGACTCTAGTGTAGGTAGGTACTTACTGGAACTTGCAAAATTGGTAGCGACTAAATAATGTAGAATATCTACACTGCCGGCCAAAAGTTTGAGACCACTGTAAAAATCTTTGTCACCAACAAAATATTTCAAAGTACACATATGATAATGAGCTAATTTGAACACCTGCGTATTCTATTATTATTAAAGAATTTCTAAGAGTCATTATTTATGTTGTTGTTTAAGTTATCATCCTAAAAAGGTCTATTGTTTCAAAACATCAATGAGCGCCGCGCAAGGACCAGGTGGTAGAGTCATTGTAATATTTTTATGATCTGCTCATTACTTATTGTTTTGGGTTTGTTTCGCGTTAACCGATATCAGGGATTATGTTAGCTTCCTAAAACATATTTAGTACCTGAGTTTTTATGGAGTAAATTATTTTCTACCTTATTAGTCTGAGCTCGTCGTTGTTACAGTGAAGACATCTTAAAATGGGAAAAGTTCGCGAAATTAGCAGTGAAACTCGCTCTGCCATAGTTGTTTTATACGGCGAAGGCAAATCTGAACGTGCGATTGCCTCTCAACTTAAGTTGTCGAAGACTTGTGTTCATAACACAATAACCCGATACAAGGAGACTGGCAGTAATCAAGATCGTTCGCGTTCGGGAAGGCCGAGAACTACCACTTCTCGCGAGGATCACTTCATCGTCACTACCAGCAAGCGGAATAGACGCCTAACAGCACCAGAAATCCGCGTAGAAGTGAACAAATCCCGATCAGAACCTGTATCATTGACTACAGTAAAAAGACGTTTGAGAGATGCTAAGTTATTTGGTCGCGTCGCCGTTCGAAAACCACTACTAAGGCCACAAAACAAAAAGAAACGGATGCAGTGGGCCCTTACCCATCGAGACTGGACTGAAGAAGACTTTAAACAAGTTCTTTGGTCAGATGAATCCAAATTTGAAATATTTGGTTCAAAACGACGAATTTTTGTTCGACGTAACTGTTGATGTTCGTTGATGAAATTATTTCACTAATAACTAATGAGGTAGCGACTCGGCAAACGTATTGCAGGACTCCCTCAGGCCAGGGGGATGATGACCTGCGGAAAATTGAAGCAGAGGATGCGATAAGCTATAGACAGGGCGTAATGGCGTTCATTACGGAAGGCCTATGTATGTCCAGCTATGGACTACAGTATAGGCTGATATAGGCTAAACTTAAGGGGCGAACCTAACGGGTTTGATTGTCAAACTAGGCCTTGATCTCAATTTTTTTTACTCATGAGAACCACGGGATAAAAAAAAACGAATAACGTAAAATTCAACATTTTGCAACAATAAAAACAATCATGGAAGTGCACTGGTTTGCACATAATTTGGTTGAGATCTCAGGAAACCTGCGGTCTATTGAAATTACTTGTTTTGATTCGTAGGTTATTACTAATTATTTGGTTCCTTGAACCAGTTTCTTCATAAGTTGTGTAGTTTTCTTGTAAATAAGCAAAAACTGGATTTATGCGCTTACGCCGTTTCAAAAACGTATGCTCTGTCCCGCTCCTATGAACGCGAAATTCTATGCTTATCCTTTTCACAAAATAGCGCGCTTTGCACCCATTTAATCCAGATAACGCGTTAGTAAAGGCGCGGTTAAAAGTAAGTACCTATTAAACTAAGCTCTACTTTTACCGTATAAAAGTAGAGCTTAGTTTTGTACTCATCAGCACACATTCCACAGCAGGATCTACAGCTGGACACACCTCCCCCAGGCGAAATCCCCCTAGGATTTCGCCACCACGCTTGGCAGATGGATTGGTGAACGCAGTGTGGGTGTTAAATACCTGCGGAAGCTGCTGCTTCCTCTGATAGGTTCCCTTAGTAGACTCTTACGACATCCACGGAGAATTGTAGGGGTTGATTATTACGAAACAAAAAGAACTTGAAAATCTTATTCTATTTATTTTCGTCTTATTGTAAAATAGAAGGATAACCTTAAAATCAAGATTAGAAACCTTCATGTCTAACGATAGATCCAACCGTCACGAGTTACTTCATTCAACATTGCTATTTAAAAGTTTATGTAAATGTAAGTCACACACTTCACCGTAATTGGGTATTTTCACTTACACAATGGAAGTCACAGTATGAAGCATGTACCTTAGCACACGTCTGCATGTTATAGAATATAAGGAATATCGGTCAGTGAACTAGCCAGCGCCGTGCGGCAGCCTCGCGCTGTAGGGCGGTGGCTACATCTACCTGCTTAGCCTAAATAACGTTCATTTCTAATGCAGCTAAAATATTGATTACTAAGGATTATTATCTACCTGAGGTAGAATTCGATCAAAGATATTTTCGAAGCCTACAAAGTAATAAAGCCTATAAATTCGATAGCAATTTTTATTAGATAAGGACATTTTAAGTAATCAGTTATAGTATTTTTTTTTTCTCTCTTGACTACTTATAGTATATGTTTGCATTATGTAATATATTATATTGCGCTCATTAGGGGAGGCCGATGTCCAGCAGTGGACTAATATAGGTTGATGACGATGATGATATATATTATAAGATGCTGGCTTTGTGTTTTACCTATTATTTTATAAGGATTAGTGTTTTTTTCATTTAATTTTTAATGTATTAAGTAAAAATGTATATGTATAGTGGCCCTAGGAAACTACATGTACGGTACTTAGCAATGATATAACCAAGACCATCGTGACCCGTGTGGCAAATAAATGATTTATATTACTGAATGTCTAGGTGTCTTAGTAATTGCTGGAGGTGGCTGTGACGCTCGTAAAAAAAGGTGGTTTTGATAAATTTCTAGATTTTACAAGTAATTTAGATGCAGAAAGAAATATTGAGCACATGGTAAGACATTTGCATAGGTACCATCGGTGGCTACGTAGTTTTATTCTCTCTGATAGATTTGTGTCAACCACAGATTGTAGCGGATATTAAGCTACTAGTGTACTAACATACACCTTCAGTAAGTGTTAGAGCCCTGAGGCGGTCACTCGATCGTATCGAGATGTTCCAGTTTTATATGGGATTTGCGTTGTTTCATGAAAGCAAATTAGAGGTGTGCGTTATCTCGTACAAAGACAAAGTTGCGTTTCTTAACCGACTTCAAAAGGAGGTTCTATGTTCGGCTGTAAGTATGTTTTTTTTATGTATATTCGTCGATTGCTGATCAATTGTGGACCGATTTTGAAAATTATTTCGCTTTCGTATTGAGAATGATCCCGAAGTGGTCCCATAGAAATAGTATTTGTCCCACTTAACTTAAAAAACAGTGTCAATATTAAGGAACTTGAAGTCGGTTTATAGTTTTTTCAAAAGAAACAAATTACTATAGTTTACGATTAATCACTTGTTTCATACAACGCAGGCGACCTCTCGGAGCGAGTACACATTTGGCGTTTTGAAGCGCGCTTACACTCGCGCCACGATGTCCAGACCAAAATCTAACGCGCACTTAAATAGATGCGCGCGTTTGAGTGTGTACGGTACAGCAGTATTAGACCAGATGGTTTATAAAAAGCGCGATACCCAAGCGCGCGTTTCAAAACGCCTAATGTGTACTTGCTCTAACTTTCAGCGTAGGCGTTTGGCAAGATAAAACGTGCGTTACCCAAGCTTGAAAACATCATTATGTCTCGTTCTACAATCTATTTCATCTTTTTTGCAGACGTTTAATGAAAAGATAGAATATAGCTTTGGTAGGTACTTGGCTAGAGTTCAACGACCGATATTCCTCCCATCATGTCCAGTCTGTAGCGTCCTCTATTTGGGCTTGGTCTCCTGATCGGTGACGTATCGTATGTAAATGGTGTCCTCAGCCTTGGGCTCCTCGTGCTGGTCCTCGTCGAGCTGCGAGCACGCGATCGCCAGCGCGGACCCGTCGTAAGAGAAGCTGAGAGAGGACACAGCGGTGTTGTATCTGGGGAGGAACGGTGCTTCTTAGTACTTGTACTCGCTTTTACAATCCTTTTTAGGGTTCCGCACCCTAAGGGTGAAAACGGGACCCTGTTACCAAGCCTTCGCTGCTGTCTGTCCGTCCGTCTATCCGTCAGCCGGCTGTATATCAAGAACCGTAAAAGGTAGACAGTTGAAATTTTCATAGAATGTGTTAATTGCCGCTACAACAACACATAACAATAAATATAAAATAAATTTAATAATTAAGGCATCCAATACCAAGTTGAGTACCGATCACCAAAGTTAGCAACGTCGGGCGAGGTCAGTCGCGTCATTTCTGCTTTTTCTAGATTTTTAAAATTCTATTGTGTAAGGATTTTTTTGCAAAATAGTTATGTACGATGGTACGGAACCCTCCGTGTGTGAGTCGACTTGCACTTGGCCGGTTTTATTTAATCAAAGTGGTTAAGCCAAGTGGTTGAACCTAACCTAAAAAATAACCTAACCTAAAAAATATTTGACGACACTACTGGTATTATCGAAGCGAATCACAAAAGTTCTAATATATTTTTTTTGTTTTAGAAGCTTTCATCCATCATTTAATTCGACTCTCACCCGTTTGCGAATTCAAATTACAAATTTGATGTTTTTGAGAGATCGCCCTGCTGGTATGGGCACTTACCTCATTGTTTCTGCTAAGAGCAAGGATATAGTCAAGGATACTAAGATCTTTACTTTCTGTTATTAAATTAAATTAAATCCACCACTTTACTATGCAATGGTATCGTCGCAGAATCGTCCAAAGATGAAATAAACGTACAACAGTGCGCGCGGTGCTGTTTGCACGGAGATATTGTTAGAATGATTTCAACCTTGACAGTTTTGAAACGCGTCCCTCTATGTCTAGTTTCTTTCATCATAGGTAAAATGCCAAAATGTGTCATTCTAAGACGATACCATTGTTACGGTGAAGCGATTAATTTATTGGAATTAGGGCCCTAGATAGGTTAAGACGAGAACCGGCGTGCACGTTGAACATAATCCGACTTAAATAATAGACTAGGTAGGTTTGAATGAAGCATAGACGCAGACAAAAGCAAGTGCTTGATGATAAGGAGCAAGATAGATTGTTACGTTGAATAAAGTTTAAAAAATGCGTAGACGCCGTAACCGTAGCTATCAATATTAGGTATATTAGTACCTACTGCTTGAGGCCAATTAAACAAGCAAATTTTTAAAAAAACCCGAATTTCAAATAAAATAGGTTACAAAGATGAGCTTAGATGGACCCATTTTTGCGTGAAGGTTGAGCCTAATTGCGTGGACAGTTAAAGGCTAGAGGTGATCTGCGTCGAGAGTAAACAATGATCTCACCGATGGAACTGGCACAGCCTCTTCTTGTTGAACCCGTCCCAGATGTTGACGTACCCGTCCGAGCCGCCCGTCGCGAACGTGTTGTACACGGAATGGAAGCTGATTGCGTTCACCGGGTATATCTTCTCGAGGCCTGCGGTAGTTAGTTGGTTATAATTTTAACTGCATGTTTATAATATGCTATATTGAATTGAAGATGCCTTGTTATTGGGAAAGTAATACAGCAGTCGGTCATAACTAGATTGTCCAACATACAACAGGATATGGCCTGCACCGCAGTGAGACATTTGTCAATCTCAATAATTCAAATTTTAGAGAATGAATAAGTCTCAATAATTATCTAGTCAAATTTTATGTGAAATGTTTGTAAACAAACCACCCATACCTTACCTAAAATTCACTTTGTTGCTGCTTCTTTATACATGGTGCCATGTTATTGGTGTACTAAGCCGAAAGGGGGTTGTTGTGCACCCTATACCCAACTAACTGACACCCTTGGTTGATTTTCAGAAATACGTTGTTTTAAGTTTTCATATTAAAAAATAACGTTACTCATACGCTTAGCAAACAACCCTACAAAACAGTTTAACAACAACCCTATCACTAACGCAAACACACGTAAGGCCGGCCATTGTGCCGACAAAAATTTAGGGTTCCTTTAACTAGGCTGCCTTTTTGTACTAGATTTACCTTACTTAGTTCATAAGATTTATTTATTATTTTTCGTGTGCAAATAGAGAATACATGCTAAAAATAAATCTAGACACTACGTAGCACTTTTTAAATTTCGCGATTTAAACATATCTAGAAAATAGATTATTTATCGGGTATTTATCTAGTAACTTTTATTATAATATCGATAAATCATCGTGATTAGGTACTTACGTAGACGTACCTACCACGAAACAAACATACCTACTGATAGATAAAGATTAAACATTGTAAGTTAAAATAATAAAAATTTACGGAACCACCGTAAAATTGTCGGCTTTGGATAAAGAAAAGCGACAGCCAATGAGAATGGTCAAGAATCTTACGCCGCCCGCCCGCTTGGGCGTGGCAGCCAATGAGAATTGACAGGCGGTGACAATTGAAGGTCAAGAATCTTACGCCCCCCGCCCGCTGGGGCGTGACTGCCAATGACGGCTAAGTATGGGCGGTGACAATTGAAAGGTCAAGAACCTTACTGATGAACAGCTGATGTTAGGGTTTTCACTAACATAAAAATGGGCTAGTTGGGATGACTGTTTCGAGGTCTTTTTTTAGTAAAAAACCTTGAAACCCGGAAGTCCTAGAACAAAAAATTTTCGTGAAGGGTGGTGGACCACTCCCTTTCCGCTTTGTACACCAATAACGTGGCACCTTATACGCAATTTACATTACTTGTCGATTTGAGATCCTTCTTTCAATAAATATTGCATATATGTCTGAAACTTGACGCCATGCAAATAAGTTTTAGCTATTTGTGTCGTGGCTTGTTTACAAATATTCTACTTCGAGTTTGGCTAGTGTATGGGTATATTTTTATTGTGAATAGAAGTTATCTTTGGAAATACTGGTCAGATTTGAATAGTTATTTCACTTATAGAAAGCTAAATTATCCCTGAGTGACATAGGCCGTGTTTTATCCGGGTACTACAGCAAAGCACCAACATAAGCAAGAGAAATACAAAACCACTTACCACCGTCTTTAATCCGATGACACTTGAAAGCATACTTCTTTTTCTGCACCTCAGGATTACTATCTAAGTATTCTACCGCCACTCTTCCTTCTATGGAGCTGAGCACATATCCCTGCTTGTTGGGAAACACCCGGATGCACCGAGTTTGGTACTTGAGGGATGACTCCCGGCGTTGGTTGACGTGGCCCATGTTACGGACATCCCATACAAATATTTTTCGACCTGATGTGCCAACTACGAACTTCTCACCTACTATACTCATTGTGTATACCTGAAATATTTCATATTAAACCTGTTATTAACCTGTTATTGAAGTTAATTAAGAATGTGCAGCAGACTCTATTTTACTGTGTGAATTTGTCCTACATCATCATCATCATTAGTTCTTATGTCACTGCTGACTGCTCTGGGTACACAGCTACAGGTATGGTGTGGGCTTCTTTAATTTACGCCATTTTCTTGTGGCCTAGCTCTGGCTTTTGCATCCAGGTATATCACTCTCATTTATTTCTAAACAATAATCATATCCTTAGTACAGCATATCGCGGGTTAAGAATCAATACCATCTATCTCAAAAAAGTGAACTTTACACCAGAGAAAAAACATATTACTGTCAAGAAGTGTTTAAACGCAAAAAAAAAACATTAAAATGCTGAAATTCGATAGTTTTAGAAACATTGCCCTAATAGTCGCCTAAACAAAGATAGCGTGAGTTAGGTGGTATTGGTTTGGTTCTAGTGGAATTAGTTATTAAATACCTGGTAGATAGCCGTTTTTGAAGTACAGCAATAAAATGAAAATGACTTCCGTTTTGTAGTTTCTAGGTCAATGGGAAGTTCCCCATAGGTGTTGGTCCATGGCGAGAATCAAAAATATTATTTTTTTGTGGATATTCTACAATTTTAAGGTTTTCAGATTTTTTGCTTTACTTTAACTATATACCTTGGTTTTTTCCAAATTTTATGATTCTAGGTCAACAAGAAGCATTTTTTTCGTATTTTTTTTTCTATATATTGATTTTGATTCCGTAAATTCATTGAACCTGATTAAAAAACTTTTGTATGATTGTCTGTTATTTACTTTTAAATAAAACTAATTCACATAATGTTAGATACATTATGTGAATTAGTTTTATCTAGCTGTGTATTTTCTTAAAAACCAGTAATAAAATGAATGGCCAATTCATTTGACGGTTGGAAGCAACAAGGGAACACAAGGTTTTAAAAAAAAATTTTTTAAGTAATTATTTCTAATTGTTTTAAAAGAATATTAATACCTGAACCTTATTGCTAAAATATAGGACAAATGAATAATAAAGTTAATAACAGTTATATTATAAATATACAAAAGTTATAATACATTAAAAGCTTTATCATCAATTTTCTCGAAACTTGATTTTTCTAGATACGCCTTGTAGCATCCAATGCTTCAATTGGTTTTATCAATGGTAAGCAATGCCGCTCTAAATAGTCTATGACAAATTATTTAAAAGTACTTGCAAAGAGGTCCGCATTTGAGCCGAGAAAGATGGCAGAAAAATTATTGGCAGAAAAAATATATGCGCGGTCCTTAGATAGGTGGTATTGGCAGAAAAAAAAGCATGGTCCTCAGATAGATGGTATTGGCAGAAAACTAAACAAAGTTCTTAGATAGGTGGTATTTCTAGAGCGAATAACTTTAACAGTTAATAGATAGAGCAGGTGCGATGATGCGAAATTTGACTTTAAATCTATCTGCATTAAAATCTAAAATTCATCAAAATTGAGATAGATGGTATGGATTCTTAACCAGCAATATGTAAGAAAATTTGCTGAGTGGTATATATATAAACATTTACCCTCTCATTTCCCTGGTTATAAGTCCCCACACAGTTGGGCACCCTGCTATCCCACATCTTCACCGTCCCATCCCAGCTGCCAGTGAGCACAGCATTCACCTCTGTTGCATACTCAACACAGCGGATAGCACCCTTGTGTTCACCCAGTGTTGTCTCTGAGGTAGCATTCAGGTCGTACATTTTCAGTGTATTGTCCAGGCCTCCACTGTACGAATGTACTGCATCCTGGAATTAAAATGTGGCACATCTATCACATTTTTTGGTCTTACCCTACCGTAGTTTTTATTTATTTATTTTAGTTTATTAGGTACACAAAACACATCACAAGCATTAAAAGAAAATGCTACATGAACACTGCAGCTAATTAGATTTGTTGTGATATTTTGACAGCTTGGTACACAGGAGCGTGGTTTATACTTACTCGAAAACAAACGTCCATGACGGGCAACTCATGACTGTACTTGTGCCGCTCAAGGTTCGAGGCGACATCGTAGAGCCTCACTGTGCAGTCCCAGGAAGACACAAGCAGGTATTGGCTGGATTTCGGTGCAAATTTCACACTTGAAATAGCGTCCTCCGGCAAACTCTTTAGCTTGAATTCTGTGCGGGACTCCGCCACCCGCGTGACTGTCATTGTGGAAGCAATTTTGCAGGAAAATAAAGTTAAAGCTAAACTAGAAATCGGGCCGCGAAGCTAAATAATCTCCTTGGTATTTGAAAAATGTGTTTTACGAAAGAAAACAACCTAACAGCGGACGAGTTCTTGACTTGACTTCTTTGTTATGGCCTTCTTCTTGACTTGACTTCTTTGTATTTGGCAATAAGTGACTGGCTTGACACTTTTCTGCCGGCTTTTTTCTTCTTCTTCAACTTTTCGTTTAACGCTCGGACCAATGATCATTGGTCCGAGGTTTAACGCCATTAACAGTTCCTGTCTTTGACATTGACAAATAGATGTCATCCACGCAAACGTTTGATAAGTCGGAATGAACGCAGCAAAACTTATTTTACTACATTATAATTACGTCTAACGCTACTAAAATTAAATTAGTTTTATTGTAAACCGTGTTTTCCAATCATTATGAAAAACCAAATAATTACCTACTCGAAACAATTTAGACAAAATTTAATTTCATCTGTGATTTAACCAAATAGGAACGCAGTCATAAAATTTACATGACATGTTTTTGATGAGGTGTGAATGAAAGTGAATCGTAGATGAAAATATTCGTCTCGATAAAATGATTTCGATAAATTCTGCAGTTCTGTGAAGTTTTGTAATGATACTTTTGTGCCACTATTTGAAGAAAACATAGATCTATAAAAATATATCATCAGTGTTTACACATTAGCCTAAATGTCTACGATACCACCGCGATTCTGAGTCGATTCCGATAGGAACCAATGGAGTGATTTCGTACTCAACTAACGATGCAAACCAACTTGAAAACTAAAGAAATGTTTATAGTAAGGGCATTGGAAAAGATCCTGGCCGACAAGGATATCAAAAGGTCCTATCACAGCCAGTTGAAGAAGTCTTGTGAAGTGGCTTTAGGTAAGCCCTGACATCTTGTTTCACACCATCAATACATACCGTGTATGTATATACCTACTACCACCTACCGCTAATTAGGCTAAATTGAAATATAATGTAATAGTTGTGTCGTTGTTGGTAAAATAGTGAAGGTGTGTTGACCTTGGAGCTCTCATTGGATACCCACATGTTTACCTTATCAGATTAGATGCTATTTTATTTTATTTTCAACAGTTGTAAACTACAATAGGTCTATAATGCCATTCATGTGTAAAACCATGAATACTAGACCTACCAGTACCACCTACTTTATATTCTGCCTTACTCCATGTCCAAACAAGTTTTCAAAAGCTTACTTAACAGTATTTAAAATATGTGGATAATAAAGATAGTGAAAGTTTTTCTAATTGATTTTAATTTATAAAGTAAACACTTACCCCCTTATTCATAATGGTTGCTAACTTAAAACAGTTGTTAACCCGCCAACGGTGGCATGGATTAGACTTACATCTTTAGTGACCCTGGTAATAAACATAATGTTTAATAAATCTGAAAACACATCAATTATCATTATTTTTAAATCAGTTCAGTCTTTTCTGTTTCTAGACTCTAGGAACTTACTTATTTAACCAAAAATGGCATCCTACCAACAAAAAACAATCTTTGACTCCGGTGTACTGCACTGGGTTGGTGCCAAAGCTCAGGAACGAGCGGTCGCTCCGTCGTTGCAGTGTGAAAATTGGTGGCTGGGGAAAAGTTATTAAATTTTTCTAGTCACTTGGTCCCACAGACATCAGTCACCATTCCCTGGTTATGCAGTGTTATTTCTCACTCTGACTTATGTCAATAGAAGAAGACAGAGTGAGAGTTATGATATGGGCAATGCTCTAACTTAGCAGACTATTATGAATAAGAGGGTTAATCTTATCTTGATTAGTACATTTCCTATTCTGTATCTTAACTCATGTGTGCATATCACACTTATATTTATTCGTAATTTATTTATTTTCACCCTGTATTATCCTGCCTGCACTGCAGGGCAAAGGCCTCTTTCCCTCCCTTTCTTCCAGCTTTCCCGGTTCATAGACACTGTGGGCCACACTTACATTGACATTATATAATTTTATTTTCAGAGGAAATTAAAGCTGAACTTAAAAATGGAGGTCAATTGGAACAAGCTGAAAGCCCAACATCAGGAACCCTGCCATTACCAAAGAATGATGCATCCAACATCATCACGGCAGAAAAGTACTTCTTACCTTTTGAGCTTGCGTGCCAGAGCAAGGCAGCCCGGATAGTAGTCACAGCCCTGGATTGTTTGCAAAAGCTGATAGCTTACGGCCATCTCACTGGAAACATTCCTGATTCCACCACTCCAAGGAAACTCCTCATAGATAGAATAGTGGAGACTATCTGCAGTTGTTTCACCGGCCCACAGACCGATGAAGGAGTCCAACTACAAATAATAAAAGCCTTACTTACTGTCATCACAAGTCAACATGTTGAAGTGCATGAAGGAACAGTTCTTTTGGCTGTCAGAACTTGCTACAATATCTACTTGGCAAGCAAAAACCTAATCAATCAGACCACTGCTAGAGCCACACTCACCCAAATGTTAAATGTCATCTTCACCAAAATGGAAAACCAAGCTTTAGAAACAGAAGATGAGGATGAGGTTGTGCAACACAAGATCACTAATGGCAAACTAGTGACAGGGGAAAGCAACCATGCAACTGAAGGAGATAGCAATGGTGCAGAATCACCACAGATAGATCAACCAGATAATATACAGGAAGCTAAAATAATTGCTAAACAAATAGTAGATTCAGTGATAGATAATGCAATTGATATTGCTAGTAAAAAAAGCACAGAGGAATTGCCCAATGGTCCTGACAACAATGAGAACCCATCCGATACCCATGACAGTGGGAGTGTTTCTCAGGAGAGCAATGGGCAGATCCCTGCAGAGGATTCACTGAAGAGAGTGCCTTCCCAGGAGAGCATGGACGTGGCTTCAGAGAATGACAACTCAGTCACAGCAAAGTTCACTCATGTTCTGCAGAAGGATGCCTTTTTAGTATTCAGAGCACTCTGCAAGCTCTCCATGAAGCCCCTCCCCGAGGGAACACCGGACCCCAAATCCCATGAGTTGAGATCTAAAATTCTCTCCTTACATTTGCTTCTCTCAATTCTCCAAAATGCTGGACCAGTTTTTAGAAACAATGAGATGTTCATAACAGCAATCAAGCAATATCTGTGTGTTGCATTATCCAAGAACGGCGTTAGTTCTGTACCTGAAGTTTTCGAACTTTCACTCGCCATATTCCTAGCTTTGCTACAAAACTTCAAAGTTCACCTTAAAAAGCAGATTGAGGTGTTCTTCAAAGAGATCTTTATGAACATCTTGGAGACGTCTAGTTCCACATTTGAGCATAAGTGGATGGTCATCCAGGCTCTTACGAGGATCTGTGGCGATGCCCAAAGCGTCGTAGATATTTACGTAAACTACGATTGCGACTTATCTGCCGCCAATCTATTTCAGCGATTGGTCAACGATGTCTCTAAGATCGCTCAAGGTCGGCAAGCCTTGGAACTAGGCGCGACGCCAAATCAAGAGAAATCGATGCGTATCCGAGGCTTGGAATGTCTTGTTTCAATTTTGAAATGTATGGTAGAGTGGAGTAAAGAGCTCTATATCAACCCAAACCTACAGACTACCCTGGGCGAGAGAACATCCAAGGAAGATACAGATCATCACAGCATCAAATCTCATGGAGGATCCAGCCTGAGCCTGATCTCCACAGGATCTAGCAACATTGGGAACAGAGAAACGCTAGATTCCCCTGAACAATTTGAAGTCTTAAAACAACAGAAAGAAGTCTGGGAAACTGGTATAGATCTGTTCAACAGAAAACCTAAGAAAGGTGTGGTATTTTTACAAGATCAAAACTTACTGGGCACCTCTACTAAAGAGATCGCAGAATGGCTCTTGAGCGACGAAAGATTGGATAAAACGTTTGTTGGGGAATTTTTGGGAGAAAATGACGATCATTCCAAGGAAGTCATGTATGCCTATGTGGACGCCATGAACTTCGCAAATATGGACATAGTAGCCGCGTTACGGTATTTCCTTGAAGGTTTTAGACTTCCTGGTGAAGCGCAAAAAATCGACAGACTAATGGAAAAATTTGCATCGCGCTACTGCGAATGCAACCCCAGTAATACCCTGTTCACGAGCGCGGACACCGTCTACGTGTTAGCATTTTCCATTATTATGCTCACAACTGATTTGCATTCGCCGCAAGTCAAGAACAAGATGACAAAAGAGCAATACATCAAACTGAATAGCGGTATAAGCGACAATAACGACTTGCCACGAGAATACTTATCAACGATCTATGATGAAATTGCCGGCCATGAGATCAAGATGAAAAACACGTCGAAACCGGGGAAAACTTTATTCTCCAATGAGAAAAAACGAAAATTAATTTGGAATATGGAAATGGAGCAGATATCAACCGCCGCTAAAAACTTGATGGAGTCTGTGTCCCACGTGCAGACTCCGTTCACGACGGCCAAACACATGGAGCATGTGAGGCCTATGTTTAAGATGGCTTGGACTCCCTTCCTGGCTGCCTTCTCGGTAGGGCTTCAAGATTGTGATGATCCTGAGATTGCGTCTCTATGTTTGGACGGCATTCGGTGCGCCATTCGTATCGCCTGCATATTCCACATGTCTCTAGAAAGAGACGCCTACGTGCAAGCGCTCGCGAGGTTCACGCTCCTCACGGCTAACTCCCCCATCACCGAAATGAAAGCGAAGAACATCGACACGATCAAAACATTGATAACCGTCGCACACACGGATGGCAACTACCTAGGATCTAGTTGGCTTGATATCGTCAAATGCATTTCGCAGCTCGAATTGGCCCAGCTCATCGGAACGGGCGTGCGGCCACAGTTCTTGTCCGGATCGGGAATCAAACCGCAGCCGGATTCCTTGAAGTTCAGCTTGATGTCTTTGGATCCGAGCGTCAAGGAGCACATCGGAGAAACGAGCTCGCAGAGCGTAGTCGTGGCTGTCGACAGGATATTCACAGGCTCTACGAAACTAGACGGAGATGCCATCGTAGACTTCGTAAAAGCTTTATGCCAAGTCTCACTCGACGAACTCAGCCATCCCAGTAATCCTCGAATGTTTTCGCTTCAAAAGATAGTCGAAATATCATACTACAACATGGGCCGTATCAGATTGCAGTGGTCGCGAATATGGCAAGTGCTCGGCGATCACTTCAACAAAGTAGGCTGCAACACTAACGAAGATATCTCATTCTTCGCCGTCGATTCGCTTAGACAACTCTCCATGAAGTTTATAGAGAAAGGAGAGTTTGCAAATTTCAAATTCCAAAAAGATTTCCTGAGGCCATTCGAGCACATCATGAAGAAGAACAGTTCACCGACGATACGCGACATGGTGGTGCGCTGCATCGCGCAAATGGTGAACTCTCAAGCTCACAATATACGATCCGGGTGGAAGAACATATTCTCAGTGTTCCACTTAGCCGCGAGCGACCAAGACGAGGCGATCGTCGACCTAGCATTCCAAACGACCGGCAAAATCATAACTGATCTGTACCAGAGACAATTCCCTACGATGATCGATTCCTTCCAGGATGCCGTTAAATGTTTATCGGAGTTCGCTTGCAACGCGAAGTTTCCGGATACTTCGATGGAGGCGATAAGGCTCGTGAGGTCTTGCGCCTCAGCGGTTGGTGCGGCGCCGCAGCTGTTTGTAGAGCACGCGGGGCTCGAGGGCGAGCCCGGAGCGCCCGAGGAGGACCGCGCCTGGCTACGTGGATGGTTCCCTCTACTCTTCTCACTCTCTTGCGTCGTCAGCCGCTGCAAGCTCGACGTACGCACCCGGGGTCTCACCGTCCTCTTCGAGATCATTAAAACGCATGGCGATTCCTTCCGACCGCACTGGTGGAAAGACCTCTTCAATATCCTCTTCAGGATATTCGATAATATGAAGCTTCCCGAGCACCAGCTGGAAAAAAGTGAGTGGATGACGACGACGTGCAACCACGCTCTGTACGCCATCGTAGACGTCTTCACCCAGTACTTCGATGTTCTTGGCACGTTACTACTAGAACAGTTGTACGCACAGCTACACTGGTGCGTGCAGCAAGACAATGAGCAGCTGGCGCGGTCGGGAACTAACTGCCTCGAGAACTTAGTCATCTCCAACGGGGCAAAGTTCACGGATGCCACGTGGGCTAACACCTGTCAGATCATGCTGGATATATTCAACAGTACGCTGCCTGGAGCGCTGCTAACCTGGCGGCCAGACGACGCGGACGAGGAAGCTCCTCCCGGCAGACATGGGATACTAAAGAAACCGCAAGGAGGCGACGAAATCAAGTCAACAAATCGCGTTTTCAATGGTTTACTAATCAAGTGCGTGGTGCAACTAGAGCTGATTCAAACCATAGATAACATAGTGTTCTACCCGGCGACCTCTCGTAAAGAAGACGCGGAAACGCTGGCACTAGCAGCAGCTGAGCTCGCGGGCGGAGCGCCGTCGCCCGGGCAGGCCTGCCAGAGGGAAGAACAAGGCATGTACAGACTTCTAAGCTCCCCGCATTTGCTACGCCTAGTCGACTGTCTACTCTGCAGTCACCGCTTCGCAAAAACATTCAACACGAACAACGCCCAACGAAACTTGCTTTGGAAAGCAAATTTCAAAGGATCAGTCAAACCGAATATGCTAAAGCAAGAAACGCAGTCCCTAGCATGCGTTCTACGGATATTATTCAAGATGTACAGTGACGAGGCGCGGCGCGAACATTGGCCAGTTGTCCAGAACAGTCTTGTTGGCATTTGCTGCGAGGCGTTGGAGTATTTCGCCGGAGTCACGAATGAGGCGCACCGGGACGCCTGGACGTCCATCCTGCTGCTGATTCTCACGAGAATACTGAAGATGCCCGATGAAAGAGTGAGTACCTTTTAATAAATTAATTAATAATGCTGGACAATTTCATACATCTAGCCCATCTAGTGATAAATGGTACGAGATATCCGATATTCTTAATTATTGTTACATTATTTTTTTATTAAACCAGGACACCTGGAACAAATATCTGCAAGTCGTACATACATTTGTCCCCAGGCGGGAATCGAACCCGCAACCTCCTGCGTCGCAGGCGGATCTTCGCCCGCTGCGCAACTAAGGTCGTCAATGATTAGTAGCGGGTGTTTATCGCGTCCTCTTACGCTACGTACATCATCTTATACCTCGTGTGTTCATAAGTTTTGAGACGAACTTATTTAATTAATTTAAAAAGAAAGTAATTCATGCAACCTTTTTTAAACTTTTAAAATTTAAAATTTCGAATGTTTTGAATCAGAAAAAATATACATTTGAATATTTATTTCATTCTCCGTGAAAATGGCGCCAACAAAAGATTTGCGTGCGACTGTAATTTCACTGTTTCAAGCAGGAAAAAAACCAATGCAAGTTTTTAGTGAAATCCAAAGTTTGGGATGTAGTCGGAACTTTGTGTATTATACCATAAAGAGGTACAAGGAGACCGGCTCTTTAGAAGACCGTGGAAGATGTGGCCGCCCGCGGTCTGTAAGGACGCCCGCCAGCATCAAAGTAATCAGAGAGCGAATTCGTCGCAACTCTTGCCGGACTCAAAAAAAATTAGCTCTGCAGACCAACATTTCGCGAATATCGGTGAAGAGGATACTTAAATATGATCTTAAACTAAAGGCCTACAGTCGAAGGAAAGTGCATTATTTAAACGAGCGTCTTCGTAAATTGCGACTGGAACGATGTCGGAACCTATTGAAGAAACACGATCGAAAAAATATCCTGTTTACCGATGAAAAGATCTTCACGGTGGAAGAAAAGTTTAACCGGCAGAACAATAAGGTTTACGTCAGAAGTTCAAAGGACGTCCAGCCATCTGTACGCAATGTCCAGCGCACTCATCATCCAGCAAGTGTGATGGTTTGGTGGGGTGTTCCTACGAGGGGGTCACTTCGCTTCATTTTTGCCAGCAAGGCGTCAAGGTGAAGGCACAAAATTACCAAACCGACATATTGGAAGCGGTGGTTAAACCATTAAATGAAATTATTCGCGATTATTCTATTCGCTGGAAAATACTGGGTTTTCCAACAGGACTCTGCTCCCTCCCATAAAGCTAAGACTACCCAACGTTGGCTGGAGGCCAATTTGCCAGGCTTCATTCGGAGCGAAGATTGGCCCTCGTCAAGCCCTGACTTGAATCCTTTGGATTATTCTTTTGGACGGAATTGGAGCTGAGGGCATGCAGAAAGTCTTACCCAAACCTGGATTCTCTCAAGCGAGCCCTTATTAAAGAATCGAAACGGATTCCCATTGAAAAGATTCGTGCCGCCATAGATGAATGGCGCACGCGTTTGAAGGCCTGCATTGAATGCAAAGGCGGCCATTTTGAATGATTTATTTTTAAATACAGATCTAGGTGTCAGTAGTTTTAATTTTAATATCCAATAAATTAATACTCAACTTAGCTCCAAAAATATTTTAGTTTTACTGTGTCTCAAGACTTATGAACACACGAGGTAGATGAAAAGGGCTTAGATCATTTCTATTTTCGTAAGAACGTTTTCCTCGCTACTATTATTATATTTCGCTGCTGGGTATGTCTCCTCCAAATAATCCCTATTCATCCCAGTTTTGGGCTGATCATGATCACATACTTGGTCTTGCCTACAGGTAGGATCTACCGTGTTTCTATCAGTTGTATCTTGCTGCGGCATTAAAAATGTTAATCTTATCTATGTTATAAATAGGCAGACTTAGAACTAATCTAATAACAAAGGAAAGTATGTATAAGACCTACTTCATCATTAGGTACTATTGCTCGTTTGTGTGCTAACACAAGCCTAATGACTTGTTGTATCCTTATCTTGGTGTATCATGCAATCTTAAAAATGGATTATTCATGCATGCCGATAGCGTTAGTAATAAAATAAGACCAGCTTTTGTCTGTGGCTTCGCTCCCGAAATCTTGG
The DNA here is from genome assembly GCA_963662085.1 of Eupithecia inturbata. Classification (NCBI taxonomy): domain Eukaryota; kingdom Metazoa; phylum Arthropoda; class Insecta; order Lepidoptera; family Geometridae; genus Eupithecia; species Eupithecia inturbata. The sequence continues at coordinate 873,531 of OY759191.1, read as the reverse complement.
CAAGATATGGGAAAAAACCGATTTCGATGTAGTAGTTCCGGAAATTAAACGTGCAAATTATTATTTTTAGATTGCCTCCGAAAGATAATTGGACAATTAGCAGCTTCGTCGGCTACCTTCGTTATATATGACATGTATGAAAACTTTCGTTAGGTACGTCGAAACGTCGTCGAGTAAAATATCGTCGCGAGTATGTTTTGATGAACACATGCCTACGTTAGATGCGCAGGCTTTGTGACATCGAATTATTAGTGAACGCGTTTTGATATTAATTCCTTAACTTCAATTATTTACGCGATGTAAATGAAAATTATCTCTAGAAAAGCTTGTCTAGGCCGCCCTATTACCTACCTACACTGTCTACTCTTCGTGCTCACTATGATCCATGACCGCCCGGCGGCGGCGGCGGTGTATGTGTAGTCTTTCATATAAATTTGTGTGATACAATACAACCCGCACGCCTTCGCCTTCCCGGCCACGGTTTCTGTGTAGCGGCTTTAGTCTAAGTTTCTTTAGTTTGTTTCAAAAAGTTAGTAGATAACTTATAGCATAGTTAGTTAAACGATACTAGATAAAAAAAAATAGTTTGTTAAAGTAGAATAAATTTATAAAATCTAGAGCTGTTGTGTTGTATACTTATCAAACGAGTCAAGCTTGTCAGTATAGACAGAGATTATTTAGTACTAAAATATTAAATATTCTTTAAATATTTTTATATATATATTTTAAATTTTTCATTATATAAAGTATAGAATGAACTCTCTTCGCACCCCACCTGACCGATCTTCCTTACCCCACCACCGCCGCCGCCGGCGGCCCCTAGTCGAGTTCGGTTTGCTTTCCAATTGCACGTGATGTACGGGGCACTCACTAGACACAGATGGCATGCATGTACTGATTTTGACAGACGACGCCGATGGTGTTCGATGTTTTTTTTGTTTGATTAGGGATGTTCGAAATTTCTTCTGTTTTGAGGTTTAATTTCACTTTTTGTGAGAGTAAAATAAAAAATAAAATGTCAAGAGTTTTCGCAACTGTCTCACTCGCACAATATACATAGTATTCATCACAGAACAAAATATATATCCTATTTTTTTTATTCAGATTTTACAACTTTTTAACAACGTTAATGTCGGTTGACTATATGAAAGTAACAATAAAAAAACCTTAAAAGTAAACAAAAATAACACTTCTGGAATGAACAAAACAAAATTAACATAAAAGAAAATTAACTTATAAACTACACTACTTAACTACCTACCTACACGTGTTGTACTTATGAAGCTAAGTTATATCTTAACATTCATGAAGTGACCCTAGTCACACACACAGTTGCACGTGTAGCGCATGTATGTGCAGAGACCCGACTTGTATGGAGAAATGGGCATGTCTGGGGTGTGGCATAGATTAGTTCAGTAAAGTTGTGTATTGTTTCAGTTTGCGGCGCACGTGTCCAGCTACTACCCGCTGCTGTGCGAAGTCACGTGTTTCGACCTGAAGCCCGAGCTGCGGTCCGTCCTACGCAGGGTATTCATCCGGATCGGACCGGTCTTCAACATTGTAGCGCAGTAGCGCACCAACCGTACCTAACACATGGCCTTATAGATTCCTAGGTTAAAGTATGACTTTGATGTTAATGTTAAAACAAAACATTTCGTTGATTCCTTAAATTTTAATGTTTGACAGCAATCAGTACTTCAGTAGTATTAAAAGTGATCTATGTATAGGGTGTAGTCTTATCTAATTTATATTTTGAATTATCAGTTAAAATAAATTGTATAAACATAAAGTTTTATCTGTAAATTATTTACGATAGTTTATTCTGTATATTTGAAAGTTATAATATAATGTGGAGCTGAATTCACTCGCCGCTAGTTCACTTAACGTTTCATTTTTTGGCTCGACTGATTGGACTGTGATTCAGAAATTATTTCACAGCTTACCATGTTTACTTTTATAGAGTGACTTCAGAACTCGCACGCTAACTGATTATTATTATTATTATTCCTTGAAATTAAAATCACTAAATTAGTTGGTTTTTAATTAAACAATCTTCAGACCCTCAATGGCGCGTTCCAGAGAATCAACATCCCAAATGACTAGTTGGCCATCAAGGCCTGAAGTGCTGAACTTCTTGATTTGAGTCTTGTTGCCCTTGAATGGGCTGATGCAAGTGATAGCATTCTGGTGGATGGAGTCGAGGAAAGTATCATTAGTCTCAATGCGTGCCTGTCGGTCCAGCGACTGGAACTTCTTCATAGCAGAGAGTCCTCCAGATTCCTTCCTCTGGGTATTGTCTAGTTTCGCGACAAACTTTATTTCGTCGCCATTATGGCAGTACAGCAATGGAATGCAGCTGTGTCCTGCAGCTATCAGAGAATTATTCGTAATCCAAGTGCACCCCAGGAATGGAAGATATTCAGTCTTTAGTTTGTAGACAGCTTTACCTTGAGTAGCATCAGCTACATTTATGGAGCTGTCATGTCCCACCCAAGCAACTTTGTTGCCATCAGCGGAGAATGAAACACTGTGCACCCAACCTCCACCTGATGGGGTGTTAGGAAATTCAGCCAACAGTTGTCCCAGGGGCAGCTTAGAGCCCCAGACATTGGGGCCGGGCTGATCCTCGATATCCTTGATGTAGGCGGAGAACACTCTCACCTTGAAGTCAGCAGAGCCCGCCACCAGCAGGATGTTATTAGGGTGCCAGTCAAGAGAGGTCACAGTTGACCTAATGGGCTTCTTAATATGCTTGGATACCCACCAGTTGTTTTCTTTCTCAAAGTAGCAAATAGAGATCAGTCTGGCTCCTGAGCCGACTGCAAACTTGTTCTCCATGGGGGACCACTTGACGCAGGTGGCCGCGCGGTTGATCCGGAGCAATACGAGGGTCGTGCTCCACTTGCCATCTTCCCCCTGAGTCCAGACGTATGCGTTGCGGTCAACAGAACAAGTTACAATGCGGTTGGTGTTGGGGGCCCAGTCTATGCCCATCACTCTGAGGTCATGCTCCACAAGGTTGTTGGTTTGCTTCCAATCGTTCCCTTCCTTTTCGTAGATATGAACCTCATTGTTGTTGGGAGAGAATGCAATTTCTGAAATTTTACAATAGGCATAAATGATATCAATGATCAGCATAAGGTACCAACTTAGGCTATTTGGCGCAGTTTCGCAATACTTACGGGTTCTATCTTTATTCCAAGCGTGAACAGTTATTGGGGCGCATGAGTCACCAAAAGTTAAGGTTTGCGACATAGTGCCAGCCTGAAACACGAAGATATTCTTTACCTCATGGCAAATATGATTGTTCTACAACCGTGATTTTCTTACAGGTAATTTGTAGGTACCTTTGAAATGTAGTTTCTGATGAAATTATGAAGTCACGCCCCGGTGGGTAATAGAACTTTTGAATAGGGGTGATTCGCGGACTCTGGGCAGTCAACACGAATTCCTGAAACATAATTGCAGAGATAATCGAAAACAAGTTGAAAAATTTATCAGCAACGAGCTCAAACTAAATTTATTTTAGAAATAAATTAACTCACCTCAACAAAGTTTGTAGAGTTTCTAGGTAGGATTTGTGGATTTTTTTTCACGTCAGGTCAGTCAGTCAGTCAACTCAAAACATCAAGCTAGTTTGACCATCCTATTGCATGGTTTACTAAAAATGTGAAGATGGAGTTAAGGTACCTTTTTTTTCTAGTACTACAAAGTATTTCGACTTGGTGTGGCGGTTAAGATAATTTTCCGGAACTATACCGGTTTTATAATTTGAATGTTCTGAGGATTAAGTTCAGTGAGTTCTGAAGTTACGTTTTGTATATTTATTTATTTCATTCACTCATGTCAAAAAAGAAAACAAACAAAAACAATTTCTTTTTTCTTGCCTGGTAAAAGTTACTTTGTCAAATCGCGCTTTATTAAAACCAAATTGCTCGCGAATAAAAGTCAAACAAATACCCATGTCTGGCAACGGTAATTTTCTTTCATTGTTTCTATCTAATCCTAATTTACGGCCAAACCAGACGAAAATTTAATTTTTTCAGGAAGACACCGTGGGCCCCGCCGCCACAACCACAATAATTCGAATAAAACAATATCACGGGAGGCTCCATTATTGTTGGCTGATGACAACCCTACCTTACTCATGTTCCAAGGCATCCAACAGAAGCTAACGAGCAGACAAGACCGGCATGAGCGGCTGGTCAAATGTTCCCGAGACGTCACTATTGAGAGCAAGAGAATCATATTCTTGCTGCATTCTATTATGAAGTGAGTTGTATCTGGTAGTTGCTCTAATTTCGTGGACTTTTTCCAACCAGTTTAGTTTGGTGGGTGGCTTGAGTCTCAACTACTGTGATTTACCTCACATTTCCCCATCTGTCACGCAGCTTATTAAACTAGATTCTCCAAGCAAATAACACAATGATATTTTTCAGTAAAGAAACATTGGAAACTAAATTAGTGGATGCCAAAGACCGTATACAAAAGCTCATAAACGGACCTATAAAGACAATAACTCTTGAATTAGAGAACAGTCCCAATTACTTGCACAGCCGTGCTGTGACTGCGGGCTTCCAGGAGTATGTCGAAGCCAGGACATTCCTATCTCTGATTGAGACAAAAAATATCATCACATTTGCAGATGTCATCAAAGAACTGACCTTTACTATCACATCGGATGATGGTATAGAAAAGATACTGGTGACGTTAGTCCCACATCTAGATTACATGCTGGGTTTGGCAGACCTGAGTGGGGAGCTCATGAGGCGAGCCATCAACAGCATTTCTAGTGGTGACAGTGAAGATTGCTTCTTTGCTTGTCAGGCTCTTCGAGAACTCTATGCTGGGTTCATTGGTAAGCATAAAATATTATTTTAACATTCTTATGAAAATATTATTTTAATGTTCCTAAAAAGCTATTTTCATTTGTTGTTAAAAATAGCCCTTGTGGTTTTTCAGTTTTATTCATAGTTTTGTAGAAAATATCCTATCCAGTCTGGGTCTCAGAATACAAAGCCTTGCTTAGTAGGGCATAGTATTATATATAATCTGTGATAGGGCCTTCATTTAAATTTATCATCATCTCTTATCGGCCCACGATGGAGTGACGGCTGGTGGACCAAAGCGACAGAGTGGTGGCCGAGAGACGACTGTAGAAGCAGGGTATGTCTGCCGGCGCGATGGGTCGACAACATCATTTTTATTAAGACTTGGATAATTTAAGCTGTTATTTTATAGGTCTCTGTAGGCACTGCATGTGTGACCATGAAAGTTAGAGTTATTTTATCTACAATAAATGTTTAACTTTATATTGATGAGTTTCGTAATTTCAGGTATATTCAACGCTGGCAAGGAGCTAGGACGCAAACTGCCGACGACGCGCGCGAACGTGGCCAAGGTTGAGCACGCCGTTTACGCGCTGCGCGTGCGCGGCGGCGAGGCACCCAACACTCTGCTACTGGCCGGCGGCGAGTGGGAGCAGAATGTGGTCTCGGAAGATGAAGGACTCTTTTAATACTGACGACTGACTTTGCTACAATTAATCTTAATATAACGACAGTATTTGCATAGTCAGAACAGGGAACCGAGCTGCTTCCACTTTTCAAGCTAGCCGCATGTATGTTGCGAGGAAATTCGCGTTCTCGTCTTTATACCGCGTTGTCACACTACTCTGATAACTGAACTACGTAGCATTCTTATTTGTTTGCCCCAAGTGTTACATTTACCACACAATAAACATAGCATAATACTTGAACATTTATTTACTACTTAAGTTGATTTGAATGAATTACAAATGTTGTAATGTAAGATTTAAATGATGAACAATTAAAAGACACTAAAAAGTCTTCTTTCTGTACCAATTGTTTTCTCTACTTACTATTACATGAGTGCCTATATTTTGTTTACCGTTTTTCTATATCTTCCAATCAGGTGAGAAATCGCTAAACTTTAAAAAAAAACAAATTTTGATCACATAGATCTTTAATCTACACATCTTGCAAATCAAATTGTTTACAATGAACCGCAACGTCATTTATACAATAAATCTTTAAGTTGGCTTCCAGTCATCGGATTCGTCAGTCGCATATGGATCCTCTGGCTCCTGATCATCGGAGTAAGTTATGGCGTCTCTTTTCACTGCCTTCCTCTTTCTTTTACCGTGGAGGATCAAATCTTCCGGCGGCGGCGGCGGGGAGTCACGGGCAGAATCTTCACTTTCGCTAGGCGGTGTCGACGGTATCACTCTTCGCCGTTTCTTAGTTGGACCTAATAATAACATGGGTACAAATATCTGTTAAGAACTAATTTGGAATTGAAAATTAATCTTTTTACGTAACGTTGAACAAGCATCCACAGCTAAATACTTAAATTATTCTTAACAAAAATATCACAGAAATAAAAATAATAATTGAAATAACGCCATTGGTAGTGTAGGACATTTAAGTTATTATAGTTGAGTTGAGGAGTTGAAAATATACTTTTTGCAAGCTCACGCAAAGGTTTTTATATTTTTCCAAAAATATTTTCTTCAACTTCTCTTATTAATCAAATGCACTTTTAGAAGTCCAACTTTTAGTGTTTGCCTTCTCCTTTTGTAAGCTCACATAATGTTTAAAAAGTTCTTAACCTAAGCCCTCATGGGATATATAACTAGTAATCTAATAACGCATTCACTACGTATCCACAGCGCGATGCGTCTTACAAGGGCGCTGCGCAACGAGATCCTCTAATTCAGTGCGTCATGAGCACTATCAGAACAGAGACTACGCACTTTATCTGATAATAACATTGTAAAGTTCAAGAAGTGGTTTTTTACCTTGACATAGTTGCTAGTGCTCTCAAGAATCTTTACATTCCATGATCAATGTCGTAACATTTTCTTTAGGCAAATGTTGCACAGATGCACAGAAAGAAAATTCGAATTTTACGCGTTTACTATCACATCTTCTAAGATTAGTCATGATCATGCATGACTGTTGGAAATAGTAGATTGTATCACAAGGGAACAAAATAATGTATTAAAGGCGAGAGCGATTTTTTGAATCCAGAGCGAAGCGAAGGATTCTTGAGTAGAATCCTGAGCGTAGCGAGGGATCTAGGTATAGAAAATATAAACGTACATTTTCTTCCCATCTATTCGAAAAGAGGCAAAGGTTTACTCGATAAGTGTGAACAAAGTGGGTCATTCCAGCGCACTTAATAACAGTGACGAAGTTACTTTTGAATTTGGAACACTAAGTTTGAACGCAATTCGCTTCTATAAAGTCCTGGCCGGTAATAAAAAAAACGACCGCTGTGGCGCGGCGGGCGAAGGTCCGCCTGCGGCATGAGGTTGCGGGTTCGATTCGCGCCTCGGGACATATGTTTGTACGATCTGCAGATATTTGTTCCGAATGTTCTGGATGTTTCTATGTATCGATTATTATTTATTTATAGACACATTATTTATTTATTTATAAAATAATGTGATGAAATAAATTAGACAGGTTTTTGATTAAATTAGAATTAAATAATAACTTTAATAACATAACACAATTACACACTTACTAACTAAGTGTGTAATTGCACTCAAGCTCTTGCACTTTTTAGCATTTAAGCTGTAACCTAAGTTATAGCTTAAATGCTTACCTTGGGGTTAGATGATGCTGTGTGGATTGTCCAGCATTATTAATTAGTAGTAATTTGGTTATGTACCTAAATATAAATATTCGTCACTACTAAAAGCGTCTCTTATTTTTTTTTTCTCGTATGATGAATTTTTCTCATAGTTTAGGATGATAAGCAGAGTGTGCCACACGGGACCAAAATTATTTAACCTCGGGCGACGTACTTTGAATCCCTCGCAACGCTTAGGATTCTACTCTAGAATCCTTCGCTTCGCTCTGGATTAAAAAAATCGCTCTCGCCTTAAATAAATAATAATAATAATCTTCTTCCCTTGTGATATAATGTACATTTTTAAATATCTGCCAGTATGTTTGTGCATAAGAATCCATACATTGAAAATGAATGATAGACAATATTATCTTACTTCCCTAGTGACTTCATGCTATTCTACAGATATAAAATTATTATGAATTTTACGCGCATACTTTTAAAATGACTACGCCTTTATCTGAATCACTTAAAATTAAGATCCAACCAAAACGATAATTTGTTTTGGTTATACTGAAACATTAAGTACCTACAATATGAAAAATCACAAAATCGCATCGAATGAAGCTGTTCACATAATTATGATCGAACTTCACGTAAGGGTAAGTTCATTTGATCATTAAATATTTCAGGAACATAATCTCCCAGATGTAGGTACCTACGTACAACAACCACTGTGAAACCATCTAGGTACTTGTATATTTACGGTTTGATTGAGCATGCACTTGTAAAAATTGAATATAACTATAATGGCTTCGAAATCACTCGAATCTGTGTCTTTTTGTCAGTTGTTTTAGAATTCATAATCGTAATCGACGCGTTGGCCGTCCTCGTCCTCAACGGCATAGTGGTTGTCGTGGAAGTGAACCGCGTGCGCGTTTATGTAAAAGAACTGTCCGCGACGTTGCACCACCCTTATACCTGCGGACAAGGAAATACTTCACTGAGAAACTGATACATTTAAAACTGAAATAAACATAAAAGTAATGATTAGTCCTGAGGTGGTCCTGACCTGACTGACTGACCATACCACCTTGAGGTTGTTGAAAGAGAATATCCATTGGGTCAAAATACAGTTTCTGAGTGAAATACTTTGGTCCATGATCTGCTTTTCTTCTGTCATGTCATGTCAGTAGTATTTTTTAGAAGAATCTATTAACGTTCGATGTATTAAATTGGAAGAAATCGTACGGGCGGAGACTCTTGTGCAGGTAAAAAGTTTTTAGTGCTTAGTCAATTTTAGTAAAACTACGAACTTTTGATATGCGCTGTGCTCAGAGTGAAATATTGTACTAGGTATGTGATGACGACTGGAACCGAGTAAACGCGTTCTTGCCAAAAATATTTGTTCCAGCGTAACCTACCCGACTGTGACGATTCAGTATCGTTCAGAAAGCATGCACGCTCTTGTGCATGCGCCCTTGCAGGTCGCACAGATTAGGCTGGGCAGTGAATGTGCTAGACAAAAAACTTGCTCGACGATAAATTAAGAAATAGGCTTGGCGCTGGGCTGGGCACATAAGGATTTGAACTTAACACTCGCTTTTGGCCAACTCATTCCTAGTTCTGCTGATATAACATTACAAGCTAAAACTAGTCCACGGGTGAAGATAGGGATCCAGCAAGAGCGCCTTATTGGCTCCTATCCTATCAAGGGGTAATGCGGGTTGCAAACCGAGACCAAAGCTTGCTTAACTTAGCTCGCACAGCTGACACAGTTTTTCGTACTAGTGTGCAGACTGCAAACTAAAATATACGGTATGAAAAACTGCGTCTACTATGCGAGCTTAACCAAGTTAGCTTAGCTTACGGCACACCCCGCCCGGACACTCCACCATTTCTCCATACAAAAGCTGCGTCTGGGCGTATCAAGCAACCGTGTTGGTGTTGCGGTACACGTGCAACTATGTGTGTGACGTCTAGGGTTTTTTTTGGACTCATTATTTCATTATTTATTTCATTTCTTTTATTCAGAAATTTGGAAAAAATAACAACATTATTAATAACCTACTCGAAACGATAAGATAAGGATCAGATGAATTATAATTATAAGGGAAATATCAAATATACTATATACACTCACTATATATTTATATTATTTGTCAAAATAAAGGATGCTAAGCATTCAGTTACAAATACTACGTATAGAGAAGCTATACCACACTAAAGACGAGTCGCAACTTGATGACAGCGGGGGGTTGCGCGGAGCAAGCGTGCCGTGGACTGACTAGAAGATTTTACACCGCAGAAGAGACACTTAACACAGTTTTTGTAATTAAAATTTAATGAAGTACCTACGCATAGGTATATTACCATTTTAAAACGTAATAAAGTGAAAAATTATAAAATAGAATAGTAAATTAAAATGAATAGTTATGCGTTTAAAATCATTGATTTTAAAATAAATTGGGATTGTATACAAGTACCTACAATCCTACATGCTTGCGGTTCTTTAAATACGGTTCACTTTGTAAAATCTATGATTTTCAAACAAAATGTCAGATGCAATAGAAAAAAATTTATAAAAAGTAATTTTGATTGGTTTTAATTGATGTTTTCTGTTTACTTACCAATGATAAGTAACCCCACTATTTTTTTAACACGCAAGACGGCATATTTTATTTTTTGTTTAGTCGCATGCGGTCGCGATGGGCGCATGCGAATGACTAAATAAGTTGTTGCCGATCGGCAACAACTCATGGTACCAACATTTGATCCGGATATCTGTTCCTGTTTGTGCAACACAATAAGCTGCCATAACTGTTAGAAGGCAATTTATGCGACTCACAAATAGAAAAATGTCGCTCGTTTGTCCTCAGCCTAACGCTAAAAGCCCTCCTCGCTACACATACCGTTCCTGCTTCGCTGCGGCGGCAGCGTGCCGCGCGGGTGGCTGTGCGTGGTCCAGTGACGCGGGTCGGTGCGGTAGCATTGCGCGCCATACGGACACTGCGCCATCTCGCAAGCCCCGTAGTCCGCGTCACCCGGGTGAGAGAATTGCACCTTGTGCTGGGGATTCTTCCTGGAAAGGTAAGCAAAGTTTTGTATAAAGCACATTGAAAAGTAGGGAGCCAGTGCTGCAAAACCGCTAGAGGAATTAAAGAGTAGGCATATTTATGACTGCCCAGGAATGGGTGTACCTACCTAATGAGTATGAGCTATTCAGGTTGATTTGATGCATTGAAAATCGCGAGTTCGTCAGGAACTGCGAGCGTTAAGTATGTAAAATCATACGAATATTACGTGATATTATCCACGTCAGATATTGAAGAACATTTTGCCTACTCCAGTGAATCCAGAGGATGTGTGATGATAACTTAAAATGTTGTCTAGTAAAAGTTGTAACTTTTTAATAGGTTGCTCTAAAAACCAAGTAGATATAGGAAGGATCGTGACATGCCTGTAGCAGTGAGCTCCGTACAAGCAGCGCTCCCTGGGGCGCGCGTGGGCCGGTGCGGGCGCAGCGCCTTCATTTGAAGGTCCCTGGAAAATAATACTTATTTTATTTCGCGTACTTTTACTCAATGCGCGAAGGGAACATTAAAAACTGGGCCTATTCCACTCGGATCCGCTTTGCAGATTAATCCGCTTTTTTGTCACTCTGCCAATCGCCCATTATAAAACCAAAGTTTTCTTAGAAAGACTTTGTTACAATTACGAAGTTTTAAAGTTGGATAAAAAACCTTTTTATGAAGGTGTTATATGTTTACTCACGGCCTGTCCTGGCTGGTCTTTGCTGGTACCTGGCTGCGCTGCATCAGGGCTCTGTGGCTCTTTCTTCATATCGTCAGCTCCAGCCATTCCTGCCTCTTTCTTCACATCCATCTCGCTACTAGAGCTTGGGCCATCTGTATCACTACCTTGCTGGTCATTTTGACCCAAAGTACCAGTATTGTCAGAGTAGGTTTCGCCTGATGTTTCTAGTGGAGCTGCACTCTCTTTTGTAGGGGTTTCTGGCTCTTTTTTGACAGCAACTTCATCACCATAATCATGAACATCTGTGTCACTGTCTGTTGGGTTATTAAGGCCCAGAGAATCAGATGTAGCATCTTTAGAGACATTGACATCATTATTGGAACTGTCTGTTGCCGTGTCCAGGCTGTGGTCCTCTTTATTCTCATCACCAGCCTGATTAACATCATCTGAATTAACAGTATCATTGAGATCCAGTGACTCTGCATTTGTAATATCATTGTCATGTTCTTGGTTTGTCAGATTACCGTCATCCCGAGTAAGTGTCAGTGCGCTTTCATTATTACAATTTACTATGGTGTTGTTTTGTGTCTCACCTACTGCTATTTTACTTGTTGGAACAGTTCCTTCCTTCATAGGACTTTCAGGTTGTGTCTTGATTTTCTTGGCACCAGGTTCTTGATCTGGAGTATGTGGCCTTTTAGTTGGTGTGCTTTGTTCATCATTTTTTGCTTCATTTGGACCAGGTTGTATGTTTTTATTTAGCGCTGTGAAAAATACACTTTTTTTTATTACATTCTTTATATTAGATAGATAGATAGATAGATTATCACTTTATTGCACCATCAATACACTACATAAAACAATCTACTTGTCATCCAAAATCAATTAGAAAAACGGTTTATCCATAGACTGGCAGACATCGAAATTTGGTCACCGATCGACCGACTTTGGGTCGCTTGCCGTTCAAAGGATTTTTTCTACACTTTTGTTGGTTTTAGGCTTGTTATGACCTCTATTTCATCTAGAATCGATGGTATCGGTTTCCAACCGATTGTGCGGACCGTTTAGACGCATTTTTCATTCAAAAAAAGAGCGAGCGATTGACCCAATATGAGTCGCTTGCCAGCACCGCCATTTTTAAGAGCGACCCAAATTGGGTCGCTTGCCTGGTGAGATTATACATCATCAACCTATCTTAGTCCACTGCTGGACATAGGCATACCCTAATGAGCGCCATAGCGCCCTGTCTTCAGCTTGCCGCATCCAGCATTTGCCTGCAGTCTTTTGCAGATCGTCATCCCACTTGGCCCCTACACTACGTTTGCCGACTCGCGGTCTCCACTCGAGAACACGTTTACCCCAGCGGTTCTTCGCGTGATATGGCCGGGCCACTGCCAATTCAGCTTGCTAATTCTCTGAGCTATGTCGATAGCTTTGGTTCTCTGTCGGATGTATTCGTAACGAATCCTATCCTTCAGAGAAACTTCGAATATAGCTCTTTCCATAGCTCGCAGAGCGACTTCGAACTAGTGGACCAGCCCTACCGTGAGTGTCCACGTCTCAGCTCCGTAGGTCATAACAGGTAGGACGCACTGGTTAAAACTTTCGTTTTCAAGCATTGCGATATGGATGACGAGAAGACTCGACGTAGTTTCCCGAACGCTGCCCAACTCACACCTTTTGCTCCTCCTAACTCTGGAATCGTGGTCGTCTCGTCGGTAACGAGGGGCACGTGCAACGTATAAACGTCTAACAAATCTTCGCAATGTGCTTGTTCAGGTCTGACCTCTCTGACAAAGTCGCTTGAGTGGTTTCCCGTCTTTTTGTCGTCTTTTTGTCATCAGGCCAAGAGTCTCATCCAATAGTTTGGACTTGCCAGCATGCTGCTTTTTGCAAAACTTAATGCCCTCGCCCCTCAACGTTTCGACCAGATTGTGAAGGGTCTCGTCAGCGTCATCAGTGGGTCCAAGGCAACAAATCTATCCCCGAAAAGCTGCTAAAACTTCTCGGTGCCCGCCATAATTTGGATTGGGGTAGGTCGGAGCGTGGACTTCATCAGACGGTTTCTTTCAAGCTTCAAGTTAATATTCAGAGAGCCTCAGGAGTAGTCGGTGATCAGACCCGGTATTGAACCTGTAGATCACTGAGACATCTCTGAATATGTGCTTGCTATCCGTCATGATGAAGTCAACCTTATTTTTGTCACCGTGTCGGCTTTGCCATGTCCACTTCTTTTGAGGCCTTTTCTTAAAGGCTTTCATTAAGAACAGCCCTTCTTTCTCAAGGAAGTTGACTTACATTTGCCCCCTGTGATTCCTAGCTCCATAACCATGCAGGCCTATTCGGGATTCATTGCCCGTCTGGAAATTCTAAGCAGTCACCCTCTTATTATACTGAATGTTTGAATTATAAAATATGTGATTAAAATATTAAAGTACCTTCAGCTTTGTCTTTATCATCCTCACTTTTTATATAGATCAGCTCATACCAATTTGTTTCAGGCAGGAGGCCAAAATAGTCACCATGAAACAGCTCCACCGACTCTCCGAGCGACAATTTACTCATTGCATCGGAGAAGCTTCTTCTGTAGAAACAGGGCTTAAGATGTAGCTGAAAAATAATATTTAGTACAAACACCAGCTTTCTTTTTTTTCATTGGGTCAGGGATAAACAACTACAGAATAGTAATTTGCAGTTTCTGGATATACAACTTAGAACTGATGGAAATACCTAAACAGAGAAAGAGGCGCGGCCTAAACTGTTAATTGGGTGAATCATTCAATTGAAAGAAGTACATACTGCTCTAAGAATCAGGGTCTCTCCTTTGGTGGTGACTGAGGCGTGCTCACGCGATATCCGAGGATCATTACACTGAAAACGGAACAAAATATTAGTGCTATGTTGAATTTTCATAAACATAGCAGATAAACTGATAACAACACCGGAAGGCTTTACGTGTGTCGAATTCAGAGGAAAGAAAGTAATGTAACTTAGTAACTTTAGGGGTAATTTACTACAGATAACGAAGGTACTTACATCGCGAAGTGATCCTCTACCGATGATTTGCACGACACGGTCTTTTAAAGCGTACTTTGATGGTTCTGGGACATCATTACGAGACAATACAAACGACATCTTTGTAAATGATTTATTTCCTTATATTTCGACCAGAAAATACACTAATTCAGTTAGTCCGTGTTTATTTCCTATCACCACAGATGTACTAGGGATGATAACACTAAACAGTTTATAGCGTAGATAATATCCCATTTATTCCGAAGGATCTGTTTCACAGAACAATATCCTATCTGTTTATTTTTGTAAATAGACAGAAAAACCAATCAAACCAACAAAACAATCAAGTGTCAACAAACAAACAAAACAACCCGCAAAACAGTCGAAAATTTGAAGAGGCGGCTGTACACAGTGGTACAAGTAAACCGTTCTTGGGCCAACGGACAACCAACCAAGTGTACCACTACTGTTGGTTCTTGGCGACCAACACTGGCCGGCCAACCAAATAGTGTCGGTTTGTGCAAACATCAAAGGATCTTGCTTGAAGGCCTCAACGCAAATTAATCGATACGCCAAGTATTAACAATACAAGTGTAAGCTCTTCATCTCCACTAAACAAATTGGATTCTAAGCATCCAACTATGTTAAATAATGTTCCCCTTAATTGTTTGAAAAGTCTTCAGGTATAAAAAAGTAGCTACTCTTTGGTCTTCAGCCAAATTGTAGGGTTGACTACAAGTACTTCAAGGCAGTTTATAGTAACATTAATAGTCATCGATTATTAGTACACTTAATGAGACTGATTGGTTTGATATTTTAAAAACCGATTTTCTTTGTTAATTTTCGTAGATTATTTATTTGTAGATCCGTAGGTTCTACGTTTTGACTTGACTTGACTTCTTTGTGTTTGGCAATATGTGACTGGTTTGTCACTTATCTGCCCTAAAATATTGTGTTTTATTTTATTTCGAATTTCCATTAAAGTCCAATCGCCTTTTTTTGGACTAGTAAATGTGTATTCGAACCTAGTCTGGTACAAAAATAGCATGATTTATAATGGGGCCTCTATTTTCACCCGTATTGATAATCGATTCGATAAAAATGGCAGCACTATTTTATCTGTTAGGTTGGTACTCTAGTTTTTTTACTTAACCTGTCCTGTCTGTTGGTATTGAAGTGCCATGTAAATTGGACTAACTAACGACTCCCAACTCTTATTTAAATTACATTCTCTTTGATGGCTTCTGCCATATAATGTACCTAGGTACTCTCCGGCTTCTGCGTCTGGTTCGTAGAAAGAGAAGTCTATCAATCTTTCCAATTTTCGCCATTCAGTATCACGTGATATTTTGATATTTTATCGAGTGATACGCTGTATCACGTGATAAATTATCAGGCGATAAATATAGAGTTCCGGCTAAAACCGCATTCTCGTGCACTCTTCGATATTTCTATTAGTTAGGTAGAGACATTTTGTTTTCAATGTAGCGTATTCCTTCGAAAATTAAGAAAAGCAATAATTATTGACATCCAAGATTATCTTCATTAGATGACTGTGATTATTTAATACAAATACTAATTATTAAACTAGCTGCACCCCGCGGCTTCTCCCGCGTGGAAATTGATTGCACTTATTATTGGGACCCCCCAGGGGTAGTTTTATTAAAATAAAAAATAAGTATATACCTATTTATCATTATTTACTTTAGAGGTTATTACGAATCACAAACTTTAATAATTTACCCCATCTTCAGGAAAATTTTGAAAAATTCCGATTTCGTGTTCAAACCTTTATTAACAAAGAAAATTACAATCAATCGTGTTCAATAGTTATGTATTCTTAGTATTCTGTTATTTTCAAGGTTATTGGGCCACTGGTTAAAGAGTTACAAACAACATCAAAAAACTTCGACCCCCTTTTCACCCCCATTTAATGTAGAAGTCAATGTCGTGAAGAAAAGATGCACTCACCCTTATCCGATTCCACCATAAATAAAACCAGCCAAGTGCGTGTCGCGTCACGCGCAGGAATCCGCACGTGTAGGATTCCGTAGTGGCACTGTTCATCATCTTATACAAAATTATTAACCTGTTTTACATAGAACTTTATCTGAGTAATTTTCAATGGAATTAATGCGAATTTTTCCTTTTTACCTATCAAAGTACAGATTTCTAAAGCGCTCACTGCCCAGCCTCAGAGGTGCGACATGCAGGGGGCACATTTCCCAAACCAATTGTGTAGCTGGCAAGGGAAGGGGGGAGTATACTTGATTAAAAAAAGTTGCACTGCAAAAGTTCAACATTATGTGCTCACAGCCCAGCTTCAGAGGTGCGACACGCAGGGGGCACATTTCCCAAACCAATTGTGTAGCTGGCTTTTGACCAATTTTTTTAATCAATTACTTACACTTCCCGTGTATTTGATTAAAAAAATTGCACTTAAAGTTCAACATTCGCAAACTTACCTACCCCTGATTCAAAAATTGTTTTGACACACCCACATTATTTGAAATCAGCTATGAAATGATACCCCACACCATGGGGTAGGCGAGGATAAAAATATCAACGCACAGACGTGTCATATTGGATTACACGGCCGCGATAACGCCCGTCTATAGTCTACCCGTCACGTCGTCGCGTCGCGGCGAGGCGGCGCATATATATATAGTTAGTCGAAAACAATATCCATTAAAGGATATAATCCTATAATCCAGTGGACTTCCGATCCCAAGCACTTGCCAGCGTCTCTCGCTTCCGAAACATTCCTTGGGGGTAAAGGTGGAATTTCCCTCAAATACCAGGTACAGAGGGAAATCTCCACTGAACCGGGCCCGACCCATCTGGTCCACACAGCCCCGTGGTCTTTCGACTGACGGTTGATAGTAGTAGTTCATGGTCAGTTGTAACAATTCAATAGTGCTTTTAGAGTAATTTCCACACACATAAAACATAAATCATTTATTTGCAGGAATGTCGGTACAATAAGTCATAATAATAAAGTACAAAGTTCCAGTACATTCTGCCTCGTCAAGGCGTGCAAAATTAGTAGGTTTTAATTATTATTATGTTAGGTTTAAAGGTAGTTCAGTGATTTAAAAACCGTCTTTTTGGTGGCATTTTTGTACAATTACATTCACTGAACTTTCCATTACACTTTACACTAATTTAGGTAACCAATATGCATATTTTAAACTATGAAAATCAACAAAATAACTCGTAAGCGCAAGTAAACAAACAAGTACCTACACGAACCAAACAAGCAAAGCAAAATAGCCTCAGCTTGCTCTGAGAAAATAGCTGACGTCAAAGCTGACGTATTAAAGAAAGAGAAGCACACAAAAGAGTAGGATGGCAGATGGCTATATCCGGTCCGCCATTATTTGCCATTTATACTCCATAGATTTTTTTTTGTTCCTTATTTTGCTAGACTGGAAGCTAGAGGTGTGTCATTGAAGGTTTGTATATTAATTTAACGTAACAGTTTTTCGTCAATGGCGAACAGGTTAAAAAAGCTGTTAATTCGTCAACAGGTTCTAACAACCAGTTAATGCATTGAAAGTTATGCTAACACTTGAATATTAATGTCAACGTTTTCGTAATTTCTTAGCTAGGCATGAAAAAAGTATAATGTTAACGATTTTTTGAAGTAAAATGAGCTTCCCTTCGTACTTTTTCCAGGCTTAGCATTTACATTAACTATACATTAACTATAGTCTCGATTAATAAATATTTATACACTTTTATATACACTATTAAAACACTAGGTACTAAACAAATAACAACAGTTAATTTACATAATCGAATCTCATCACAGTCATCACTCAATGCTTCTCCTAAAATCAAAACTTTTGTTTGGTCGGACGCGCGCGATGCAGTTCATCCGCAGTGAACTTTGGCCTTGAACGCACTGATTTTGTTTGTGACGAATTTTAAAATAAATAGGTCAATTGAAACGAACTACATACAAAAACATGCACCACACCTGTAATCATTTAAATTAGATTCTAAGACACGAACAATAAGAACTGTTTTCGCGTATTTTCATTCAGGTGTATTAGTGGGAGTGCGAGTGAGAAGGTATGATTAGGCGCGAAAGGATTGGAACTATGGGAATATAACAGGAAGCTACTGAGATTTCGTTGCGAATACGTTGACGTAATTTATTAGTATAACATTCAACTGCTTTTTTCAAAGACGAAAAACAGTTAATTCGTTGACGAACAGAAAGCTGTTAATAAAAGTAGTTAATTGATTTAACGCCCACCTCTACTGGAAGCCATCTGACAAGAAGTTGAAGTTGAAAACAATCACCACAACTCCAAAGTATTTCATTACTACTAAAAAAAGATTTCATCAAGAGAATGATGAAAACCACAGGTTTAGGATCATCTCACCGGCCTTTGTCAGGCCAGCTTTATAAATATACGAACGTAGTGAAAGGCTGGCAGCAGCGTTGGTTCGCCGTAGACCCTGAGACCGGAGTGCTATCATACTACCTGTTCGACGGGCCGGGAGACACCGTGCAGCCGGGCCAGCCGGCTAGGGGAGAGGTAAACAGCCTCTGGTTAATCAAGCTCCTGACCACGTGATCACATTAATAAATAATATGGCTAAAGTTTGGATTCACACACTATTGACGTTTGTTACCTCTTCACGCTAACACGTCAAAACTACTGCACGGGTCGGGCTGTAATTGTATTGGCTACATGTTATCTGGAAATAACGCGTGCGAAGCCGCGGGCAGAAGCTACTAAGCAATACAGCAGAGGCCTCAGTTAAACATAAAATATTGTTTGTAGGCTCATCTTGCAGGAGCCGTGATATGCCCAAGCGATGAGGACTCCAAGACCTTTACCATCAACTGTGCATCCGGAGACATGCTGAAGCTGCGGGCCACGGACGCGCGCGCCCGGCAGGAGTGGGTCAATGGACTAAGGGCTATCGCTGAGATACACACTAAGGTAAGATTATACAATGTGTCAGGTCACCGGAGTCGGAGACTTTGGGGGGGTGAAGTAAGGTAAATTTTATCGACAAATCACTATCCCTATTTTTTTGATAAAATGGCAGCCATTTTGTTTACTTTTGTCTCGTAGCACAGGTGCTTGTACTGATTAAGCTGTAGTTACCTACGTAGAGGTCCTAGGAAGATGATAGAGGACTCATTTTATAGCCAATAATGTAGACAATAGAGCAATGATAACATTGTTGCAACTTCTATTATATAATAGAGGAAAAGCCCATTTATAAAATTATAGGTTTTTCCTAAAATCGAAACTGTCAAGCTACATGTTTTTTTTTCTTGAATGATAGTACAGAATATGTTCTTCAAAATAAGTCTTGCATCTAAGCCTTAAGTAATATTGTTAAGAAGTTATGACGATTTGAATATGACCCTTGAAAGCTTAAAATAATATCCCGCTAATAATCAACTAGACTCACGGTTTCGAGATATGCGTGATATTTTAGAATTAGTTTTTACAATCTCTCTGTTGAAGTAAAGATTTTTTGTTGCATTTTAATGAAATACAAAACAAAGAATTCCAAGCCTTATTATTATAATAATAATAATTTCGTTTATTTCGGACAATTTAAAATCCATAGAGTGTTAGTAGCACGTAAAAAGAAAATAAAAATAAAAGTAGAATTAACCTAGTTGTTAGTACTAAGTATTAAAATATAATGACATCCTCTCTAGATTGCATTCCGGATAAGGCTTACCCAGAATGACGAGGAACATCTATCAGATAACGTCCTCAGGACGCTGTTGCGACTGTCCCATATTCTGCAGATCAGGGAGGCAGTTTTTTTGCGGATAATTGCGGCAAAACCATCCGTTTGGTATATATTATTGTGTACGCCTAAACCAGTGTAACAGTATTTATTTATTTATTTTAACAATTAGGTTAGCCTACAGCGAGTACACCATAACATTCAAGGTAGGATTTTTTTTTTTATTTTTTTTTTTTTTATCTGCTATCAATTCTTTGAACTATGAGCAGGTGTGTTGTAAGCGCTGAGATTTGCAGGATGAGCGGTCCATTGACCTCTTCTTCCTTTCTTTCATAAATCGAGTTCAATTATGTGGTGTCTTTTCAGCCTCTTGGGATATTTGATGGTTGTAAGTTCAGCTGCAAGGCAGTTCGGATGCCTATCAAGCCTGTCCTTGTAAGCGGTGGAGAATCGTTTGATCTCTTCTGCTAATGTGTTGATTTCGAAGTGTTCATGGAGTTCAATGTTCCTTAAAAACCATGGAGCGTTAGTTATGTTTCTTAGTATGCCGTTTTGAGCTCTTTGTATGATAGCAATGTTAGAATTGCATGCTGACCCCCATAATTGGATGCCATACGTCCAGATAGGCTTAAGAACGACCTTGTATATAAGGAGTTTGTTATCTATGCTGAGCACCGAATTCCTTCCGAGGAGCCAATGTAGATTGCGATATTTCAGGTTCAGTTCATCTTTTTTCTTTTGTAGGTGTTTTTTCCAGGTTAGTCGCCTATCCAAGTGTAAACCCAGGTATTTAACAGTCTCGTTATGTGGTAATATAGTGTTACCCAGGTGCACAGACGGGCAATCTCCAGCGCGAAGGGCAAATGTGATGTGGTTGGATTTTGAGGCGCTAGCCTTAATTCGCCACTTGCTTAGCCATTTTGCGATTTCATCTAGCCCGTTCTGGAGATCCTCTGAGGCTTTGGTTCGGTCACTACTACTTGCTAGGATCGCAGTGTCGTCCGCAAACGTAGCTGTGACTACGTTTGGTGTTTCGGGCAGGTCGCATGTGAAGATCGTGTATAGGACAGGTCCTAGTACTGATCCCTGCGGTACGCCCGCCTGGATGTCGTAGAAGCCGGATGTGAATTCGCCATCTTTGACTTGAAATATTCTTTGTGAGATGTAGGATTTTAGCAGTGTAAAGAAGGGGTGAGGTAGCAATGCTTTGATTTTATAAAGCATGCCCTTGTGCCAAACCTTATCGAAGGCCTGTTGTATGTCTAGAAAGGCTGCCGAGCAGTATTCCTTGTTTTCTAGGGATTTTCTAATTTGGTCCACAACTCTGTGTACCTGTTCTGTAGTGCCGTGTTTCTGTCGGAACCCGAACTGGTGGTCAGGTATTATTGATCTTGTATGTAGGGTCTTCAGTATTCGAGACAGCAGCATTTTCTCAAACATTTTGGAGATGACAGGTAGTTGACTTATCGGTCTGTAAGAACTAACTTCGTTGATTGGCTTTGATTCTTTATGTATCATAATGATTTGGGAGATTTTCCATACGCTAGGGTAGTGACCCACTCTCATAATGCCATCGAAGAGTGTTGCTAGGAAGACAATCCCTTTTCTTGGTAGGTGACAAAGAACTTCTTTAGTAATTTGATCGCATCCCGGAGCTTTATTGTTCTCGAGTTTTTGTATCAGTTTGGAGATCTCTCTGGGCGTAGTCGGTTTTAGGGGTAGGTCTAGCTGGAAATCTTGCTTTAATATAATGTCCACGTCCGGGTCTTCGACGCATGCTCCTTCGTTGGGTTTGAAAACGTTAGACAAGTGGGTTGCGAAGGCGTCAACTCTTTGCTGAGGCGTTCGGGCCCATTTGTCGTCTTGTTTGAGTGGTGGTCTAGTTCAAGGTAGGTACATAATTTTTAATTTAGTGATTCTAAGTGCACCAACCTCTTAGAGGCCGACACAGCATGCATAAGACTAACTATAACATTTTAATAGAACTAGCACTTTAATAGAAAGCAAGGAGATTGTCTATAACAATAGGAATCAAACATTAAAATATACTTAAATACTAATGTAAACAGTAAACAAAAAATTAACAAGATAAGTGACGGCGGAAGCTGACAAGACTGTCATAGTGGATATCTAACAGATCACATTTATTAACAAGCTTACAGAGGCGGGGGATGGAAGAGTTAATAGCAGCCAACACAGTTCTTCTAGGGGGAGGGACGAGCGGCGTCACTCTGTTGCGGGGATAACGAGAACCTTCTCGTTATCCCCGAGAAAATTTGCTACAGGGCACCTGCCCTGAAGCAAATTTTCTGCAATAACAATGGGCATAGTACAGTACATGAAGAATGTCGACTCAACTTCTATTAAGCCACTAATTCAAGTTCTTAACTCCGACAAAAGTATACCTACCTCAAAATTAAGATAAGCTAGAGGAGACACTGTCACAATTGAAAAACACAAAGGCAGTCAAGCATACAACCAAGTTCAGCGAAAAAGTGTAAAACTCCTGCAAGAAAGAAAAACACTAATAGCAAACAACAATTACAGTCAAGAAAAAATGAGGCAGGCACCCAATCTCAATTGCTTCTTGGAATTGTGACCAGATGCCTCGCCAAAAATTATTTCCGGTTTCGGCATCCGGTACCTGACCGTCGTCGGACACGTAGATCGGGTTTCTCCCAGTCGCGGTAAATTTTCCTTTGGTCACTTTGAAAGATGCGATTCTGCCAAAATCTGTCAACTCGCTTTTTATACCTTCACTAGCTGCTGCCCGCGGCTTCGCACGCTTTTTTCCGAAATAAAAGGTAGCCTATGTCCGGCCCCGGGATACCATCTACCTCGCTGCCAAATTTCACCGAGATCCATTCAGCCGTTATAAATGAGTTATAAATAGTGTAACTAACACGACTTTCTTTTATATATATTAGCATCGACTGGCCCACGCATAGATTTTTTGCTTTAGATATTCTATGCGCTCTGTGACACAGGCTAAATAGTCCAGAGTTTGAATTTCAGTTCCGTCAAAAGCCTTTGTCACAAAGCGCATAATCCGTTTGCTACGATTGCCCTCCCTAAAGCAAATTAGCTTAGCTATGAAGGTCCTGTACCTACCGATACGCCTCTATTCTCTGCTGCCAAGTGGGGGTACTGCTAGCTTGGCGCGGAGCACGGTCACAGTCAGGAAACTTTACACGCGCAACGCGGCAAGCCGCAATAAAATAAATTAAAAATCCTTTTATTTCGGACAACATAGATCCATATGGGGTTAGTAACACAGTAAAATACAGTAAATGATTAGTAAGCAAATCGAGACATAAAAAAAAATTAGAAAGGTACCTCCTATATCCAGATGTATGCTAGAAAGCTTTGTATATGTCACCGTCAGATAGCCAAATATACCTGAAAATTAAATCCTAGTCTATAATTATATCTATATTATTATTTTCTGGAAAATAATCAACAGGACTGTAGCACTTATAATTTAACGCATTCAAACACTTAAATTTATAATAATTCCTAAGCTTATCCGTATGATATACAAACAAACCTGTGGGCCAATCACGGCCTAGTTTTACTATTTTACGAATTATCTGGCGATCACTTCACTCGTAAAATAATAAACTGCCCTCTGATTGGTTGATGTGGCCGGTGTTCATGTCTGTGTTTACAGAAGGTTTGGACGCTATCAGCCACTGTCCCCTCTACAAGTTAGTTAACAACTTTACTATTAATATTATTGAACAAAATTAAATTAAAAACACAAAAATAATTTAAAAACACGCAATTATAACTTGTTGTTTAATGAATAACAGCCAAAGATGGCGGCGCGGGGCACGTGTTAATCAGCCAATCAGCGGGCGTCTTGGGTTCCGTCACTGACTAGTTCATTATTTTATGGATAGATTTCGTAAAATCTTATAGGGGTTTGAAGATTTTGGCCATAACATCGGTCACCTTTATGATTTTTTTTTCAAGTTCGCCGCTTACAATTAGATACATATATTTGGGATAGAGGACACTAAAATAAATAAAAGATGTCTCATAAAATAATCGAACAAGAACAAATGTTAGGGGCCACTCTACATATAAGTATCTTCAAGCCCCTTTATGGGTTTTAATGCGTTAGATTGTAAATACTACGACCCTGTTGATTATTTTGTGTAAAATTATAAAGTGGATTTTTTTTTAATTGTACGGGTCTTTCTATCCTACGGTGACTTAAACAACTATATCATAAACCATAGGTTGTTTGTATTCATCTAATAACATATATTATCTGCTGTTATCTGGGGCTCTAATAGACACCTTAGTCGCATAAAAAAACGTGAATAATGACTATTCCCACCTAATCTAAGCCAACGAATGTGTTGACAACAATAAATAATTATGTATATTGAGTATTTTATTCCTACACCTTATTTTATTTGCTTTTATTTTGGAAAACAGAAACCTTTTTTGAGCCTTTTCTTTCCCACTGGGCCCCCTCTTTCTACTTTTCTCTGTATGAAAAAAACTTGAAAGATTGGACAAAAGTAACAGAATTACTTTTGTCCAATCTTCAGCCATGTCACTTTTTCTACTTATTAGATTTTCTACAATCTGGATATTTCAAAGCTATCTTTTTGTCCAGGCCATGGGTGCAAATCCCCCACTACAACCCCGAGAGCAGTTGGCAGTGCACGACGCCATGGCCTGCGCCCGACAACAGCTGCAAACCACCGAGATGAGGTCAGTTATATCCAGTTGGCAGTGCACGACGCCATGGCCTGCGCCCGACAACAGCTGCAAACCACCGAGATGAGGTCAGTTATATCCAGTTGGCAGTGCACGACGCCATGGCCTGCGCCCGACAACAGCTGCAAACCACCGAGATGAGGTCAGTTATATCCAGTTACTAGCCCAGATACTATATATAAAGATTTGCTGGAAGAGAACTCTTTTAAGGGTAAGCTCGCCTTTGCCGTTCCTTCTCTAGTTTTATGTTTTTTAATGTATGTTTTATTTAGTGCAATTTTTAGATTAAATTATTTAATTAATTTAATTTTAGATTAAAGATTTTTGCTTAAATTCCAACTTGAAGTACATAAAGTCTATCCTATCGCAGTTAAGTACTTAATTGTTCAAAGAAATTAGTCTGGGGACCAAATCTAAAGCTCAGAATAACTATAGTTCTACGTATCTAAAGATGCCCTTATTCGTTTTAGAATCGCATCCAGACCAATAAAATGTCTAGGCACCTATTCTGGATTGGTCTTCGATAAGTACATCTCACTCGATGACATTTTGTCCATAAAGGTAGACAAAGCTCTGGGAGAAATTGTTCGCCAAATAAGGCTGAGATCGCACTCAAAATAATGGAACAGTTCTAAGCTGTTCTAAGCTAGGCTTAAAAGCGTAGTTAGGCGCAGGGATGGATTCAGGAGGTTTTTCAAATGGGAATTTGTGAACATTGCATTTTTCAGTCGCGGCCATATTGGAGCGACTTAAAAAAACCTTTTCGATATTGTGGTTTCAATTTCCGCCATGGATCCAACGTATGTATGTGGTGTAATTAGATTGGGAGGTTTAGATAAGGGAGATACGTGGTGTTTTTGTACACTATGGAAAAACATTGTCTGGAATTTCGTCCTGGCCCTAGATTGAAAGGTTAAAAGTACAGATTGATGTCCCACTGCCAAAAATTCCAACTTCAGAAAATCGTAATTCAGTTTTGTGTAGCCTAGAAAGCTATCTAGCTGAGGCGTGCGGCTGTGCTGTATGGGCAGCATGGCCGCAGAGAAGTGGAGGCTGCGGCGAGAGAGGAGTGCCAGTATTGAGGTACGCCGCTCTCGACGCTCGCTCGTGACAGGTCCAGTCCAGTATCATTAATGAACAGTTGAGTTCATCCCTGTTAATAGCATAGTTAGAGAGTTCAGTTTTAGCTGGTAATCAGGATAAAGGCAGTGTTTACATTTACGGCGCAATCCGTTAGCAAGTTATGGTTTGGGAGCGATAATTACTGAGGAAGTGTCGTGTTTCATCCTCTGTGGGCGGCGCAGGCGCAGCTGTTTAGGGCTGGGACCCGGCTTCGTGAACTCACCATAATCAACTGCTAAAAAAAATTGTAAATATACACCACTTTGGGCACATAGTTGATCCAGCCGTAGCTCCGAACATATCTTACTCCACCTTCAAACCGTAATTTCATGGCTCCGGTTGAATATTTCTAAGTCGGAGTGGCAACGTCTCAATCTCGTAGGCGAGGTTGCCAAACGTATTCGGTCACAAAACTTAAAACTCAATATTTTGAAGATTCAACTCCCGAGTCTAAGTTGATCCCTAACGGAAATTTTTCGCGTACTCGTAATTACTTTGTGGCTCCGCGACTTTTCAAAATTAGTACAAATGTGGCTCCATTTTATATAATAATATATTCAATATATGACGGTTATTTTATGTTACCTATAAGATTTTAATGACAATGTTGCTCCAATAGATTTTATATTCGCAAAGCTTGGTAATTTTTAGATCCATGTTTCATACGGGGGGATGAAGGGACAGGAGGGGGAGGAACACCTTCCGCCACCGTGCCCGCGCGCCGCACTCGGTCAGTGTGTGTTGTGAAGTGAAATTGTTTGGTCGAGTTGCAGAGCAGAGATAAAAATCCATAACTCGGAAAATATAGAAATTTCCATTTTTTTTTCTCATAGCTCCTTAGATTTAGACCCAAGGTTTATTTGGAAGTAATGAGTTGATAAGCAAATCGTACCGGACGGTTACTATCGAAATTATTGCTAATAACGGCTACTGTTGCCGGAAATTTCGATAGTTACTCCAGGGTACTATTTGCTCCTCAACTCATCACTTTAAAAAATCCTTAGGTCTAAATCTAAGGAGTTATCAGAGAAAATATTGGGAATTGTCTATGTTTTCCGAGTTATGGATTTTAACGAAGGATGGCGCCACCGCTCAGAATCTCCACATGATGATGTTGGTTGATAATAATAATAAAAATCTTTATTTGTGCGATTGTTTTGACGTTTCTTTTAACAAAATTAAAAAAATTTATTCCCAGCTATAATTACGTTAAAAATGTTTTTTGGTTTTTAAAATTATGACTGGTATGATGGTGATTCTTAAGCTACTTTTTAAATTTATCTCCATATGTTGATGTTGGTTGATGTGATTGATTTGAAGTTTCAGTTATCAAAATTTTAAAAATGTATTCCTAGAATATTCCTGCTGAAATAGAACCAATCCATCGAGAAAAGCACTGATGGGATTGGCTGGAGAACGAGGAGACAGTGGGGATTTAAATTAGAAATAGGAGTGTACCTTAAAATTTTTAACCCTAAATTTTTATTCATCGCAGGCAAATGTTACCAATAAATATAATCGTTGTTTTTTTAGGAATTGTACACTTCCCGCTAAATGAATGTAAGACCCTAAACGAATATTGATATCGATAAATTCAATTGACTGATAATGGAGCAACACTAGTGTTGTACCAAAATTGTTTTGCGTTTAAACCTAAAATTTCTTAAAAAAAAGTAGCGTTTGTGACTTTCCGATGGTAGGAAATTCCGTCTTTTCTCAAGGTACTTGTTTTATTATTTTTCAGACAAGTAATTATTGTGCAATGTAGATTTTTTTCGAAAAATATTACTATGCGGTACGTTGGGCAAAAATTGGGCAAGACTGATTTAAGATTACAAGCGTTCTGACAGATATAGGCACTGAGTGCCTAACAGTGGCACGCGTGTCAAGCTCAGATCGCCATTCTAATCGAGGAGTGCTAGCTCCATTTAGTCTTCTGTGGAGAAAAGTAACGGGCCAATCAGGGCAGTCCTTCGCTGTGATTGGCTCATTTGAATCGGATCAAGAAGTGCCCGAATGCCTAAAAGGTGGATATGTATAAGATGGCTTAATTATTATTATTTTTTGGGGCCACTTTTGTGGCTCTGAGCGGTACCACATACATATGTACGACTATCTCTCTCTGGATCAAGAAAGGAGGGTCGGATCAACAAGTGCAAACGGAGCCAACAAATACTACCTATATGGCACGTCAGATCAACTAAGTGCCCAGGGTGATATAAAAGAAAGTGTATATGTTTTGTTCAGAATAAACTAACATATAGTAGATGTAGTTCTAAGCATGTAAATGTAAGCCAATAAATCAATTACGAGGATGGTGTCTTCTCTTAATGGAGGTCAAAACACTTCGGGTCGCTGAGCCATAGGAGTCGGTAAGTAGGTACCTACTTACTATTAACTATCTTTATAGTATAATAGATCGGTTTTATCTAATGTGGCACTTTTTTACATGTTTACCATTATGGCAATGCCACCGGGTCATATAAGTTCTAAATTATTGCAAACATGGATCATAATAATCGTAACGATATCGCCTACACATAAACGATACGATCGTGTTTGACCTCCCTAAGTATGCACAGTGAGGGCATTTTCGTCTCACCAGTATTTAAACATGTGGATGTGGAAATGTAACGTGAATCCTCCTTTTCACCTGAATCGTACTAAGTGACGATGTGGCCGAAACCTTATCAGACCATGGTAGACCGTATTATTATAGACAGGTGTCTTCGTTGTATCTTCGTTCCCCGTACTGACTGCACGTACGCTCGCCATTAGGTAACATGTCACATTACGCCCCGTAATGTCGTCGATCAGTAACGAACCGAGCCGCTTGTTTCAAATAAACAATACCTAAAGAAATAACGGCAACTTCAGCGACTCGCTACTGTGTACCAAAAGTCCCAAACATAGTCACCGAAAATATTGTATGTTTTAGTACTTACAGTATATTTAGGACAATGGTTAAATAAAGGAATATTTTTGTAGAAAACATAATTCTGGAAAAATAAGTTACTGCTTTTCTGCCATTAACAGCAGCATAAGAGCCATCGTCAATAATGCAAGCGCTATAGCTGCAATAAACGCCATCTAGCTACACGTGTCAATCATAATGTGAACCCTGCTGTACTCCTCTGTACTCTTAAATGTATGTATATGCTTAGATCCAAATATCTCTTAATCCACTGGAGGTCTATTTCTGAGCTTTGCAGCAGATCTAGATACCGTAGGGGACAGACATTGGCATAGTTCGTTCATATCTCGCTACGGTTTCGTCGGAATCAGCGGGGCTGCCAGCTTGACGTCAAGAAAGCAGGCCTAAATGAAAGACCTAAATATCTCCTAAAGTACTGGAGCACTATTTATTTTGCTTAGTTAGGACACCAAAAAGGGTATATTTATGCACTATTTATTGCATAGTTGAAACCGCCAAATTCCATGGCGGGGCTCTTAACTTGATGGACACAAAAAAGGTGATGTTCAGACTCTATGTTACTGTGCAACGACCACTGCGTGATCGTTTGCAAGGGTTATTTTACTGAGAAGTATATACTGTCAATGAGAATGACTTGCCTAGCAAAGCAACAGCGTAAAGTTTTGTGGCGTTTTTGCGCGGAAAGTATTTACTTGTATTTAGGTCATTGCGGATCCAGCAAGCCCTAAAATGTGCTGTTTCCAGCTAGATTGCTGGATCTAGTTTTGTAATCCCTAGAATTGACTAATCAATCTAATCAAATTAACTCTAATGTGAATACTCTCTTACTTGTGGAAAAGCCTCTGTCTCAGATTTCATAATCTTATTTCTGTATTCCAGTGACGCGGCGCTCGCCAGGTGCATCGAGGCGGCGGACTCTCCGTTCCCGCACACAGACCCAGATCTACTCCTATTAAAGGTGAGGGATTCTTCTTCAACTCATTACATTTAGATACATTTTACAGCGCGCACAAGCTGCGGGAGAAGGTCCGCCTGCGACGCAGGAGGTTGCGGGTTCAATTCCTGCCTCGGGACAAACGTTTGTACGATCTGTAGATATTTGTTCAGGGTGTTCTGGTTTTTTCTATGTAAATAATAATTATATCTATGTAGTATGATGTATTAAGTTTATCAGTCATCTTATCTAGTACTAATAACAGGAGCTCTGCTTAACTTGGGGGCTAGAAGATGCTGTGTGAGTGGTCCAGCATTATTTATTTATGATTAAAAACAACATTGTGGTATCCTTCCAGGCGACCTCAGCTGCGAGCATGCAGTGCCTGCTGCAATGCCTCGGCATCCTGCACCGCCAGCAGCAGTACGCCACCAGCGTCAAACACTCAGAGAGCGACCACCACTAACGACCACCGTGTGATACGTTTTAACCACACCAGCGTCAAACACTCCGAGAGCGACCACTGTGTGATACGTGTTAACCACACCAGCGTCAAACACTCCGAGAGCGACCACCGCTAACGACCACCGTGTGGTACGTGTTAACCACACCAGCGACAAACACTCCGAGAGCGACCACTGTGTGATACGTGTTAACCACACCAGCGTCAAACACTCCGAGAGCGACCACCGCTAACGACCACCGTGTGGTACGTGTTAACCACACCAGCGTCAAACACTCCGAGAGCGACCACCGTGTGATACTTGTTAACCACACCAGCGACAAATACTCCGAGAGCGACCACCGTGTGATACTTGTTGACCACACCAGCGACAAACACTCCGAGAGCGACCACCGTGTGATACTTGTTAACCACACCAGCGACAAACACTCCGAGAGCGACCACCGTGTGATACTTGTTGACCACACCAGCGACAAACACTCCGAGAGCGACCACCGTGTGATACTTGTTAACCACACCAGCGACAAACACTCCGAGAGCGACCACCGTGTGATACTTGTTGACCACACCAGCGACAAACACTCCGAGTGCGATCACCTCTAACAACCGGCGTGAGATACGTGTTAATATTGTAGTGGTGGATGTGGGACTAGGGTTCAATGGTTTATTCGTTATTTGCCCACTGAGACAGGTTTTCACCATACGCTTTTTGCATAATCAACTAAGGCTGGTGTAGGTACCTACATCAAAATATAAGCGGACAATTATATTAAAGACGAAAAACAAAAAAGCTTCGTCGGTTAACTTTACGTTTTTGTATGAAATTCTGTCAAAAACGGTTATTAAAATGTAATTGCCTGATTATATTTTTGAAGAACACATGCCTAACGGACCAACGACGCATCTCCTGTACCTAGCAGGTCGCACCACTGAAGCCTAGCATTGTTTTATAACATTTTCTTCTGTTAATACATTTTCTACCCAAATGAAGTGAACTGACCTGTACGGTATTGAAATGTTAATTCATGATACCGCAGGATGCAATACCTACTCATGCATATATGTAGATGATTCGACTGATCGATCTGAAAACACGTTACAAATTAGTTATTTTACAAATCTTGATGAGATGAATATGCTAAAGTGAGCTCAACTTTATATAGATAGGCTAGGGTACATGTGTAGCTGTTTCTGGAGCCTATAACTAGGTGTAATTTATAAAACATTTGTGATGAAAATTATCTTAAATGATTCTTAATTATCGCTCTTAATTATCTCTTAGGTATGTTAAAGTATTATATGTAGGTACTAGGGATTGCAAAAACGGGTAGCTTTTGAAGAACCGGGAATTTTAAAACCTAGTCTATTTTTAATAATATACGAA
Organism: Eupithecia inturbata; assembly: GCA_963662085.1. Lineage (NCBI taxonomy): Eukaryota > Metazoa > Arthropoda > Insecta > Lepidoptera > Geometridae > Eupithecia > Eupithecia inturbata. The sequence goes on along the minus strand of OY759191.1, from coordinate 841,856 downwards.
ATCAACTAAATAAATGGAAGTCTGTCTTCCTCTGGTACCAATTTTGTTATGAGATAAATTAACCGCCAAGTGCGAGTCAACCCGCACTTGAAGGGTTCCGTACCGTAAAAATCAGGCAACTTATTCAAAGAACATCAAATTTTCACTTGTTCAGAGACCCCTTTAAATTTCCAACTTAATTATATTTTTAGCATTTGTTGTTATTACAGTTAAAGTGTTACTTAAATAAAGAAAGTTTCATGTGTGAATCTATTGTGGTTCAAAAGATACAGCTTTGACAAACGAAGAGCAAAAATAGCCAAAAAGGTCACGTTTTTGTTGTATGGAAGCCCGCTTTAATTTTGATATTTATTTAATTTTTATTATAGGGCTCTATCTAATGTACCGTAAGAGGTAGACAGTTGAAATTTTCAGATAATGTGTTATTTCTCTTGCAAGAGATCATTAGATAGAGCCCTGTGACAGACGGACGGACAGCGGATGCTTAGTAATAGGGTTCCGTTTTCACCCTTCGGGTACGGAACCCTAAAAAACAGAATTTTAATAAGTTATTATTAAAATATCTACTACTGTTAAATGAAACTGACCGAATCTACATACGATACGATTCACTTTCCAGTTTTCATCATAAAGTGACATGGATTTATAAACGTTACAATTAATTCTATATACACGTGTAGGTACTATTTTCCCTCAAAACAATTTTTAACTATTTCAACAACACTATTACTAAGCCTACACCTATCGTGAGTTTTTTTGATAGTGGTTGTGTTGTGATGTCCGTCAATGCAATGTGTCGAAGTGGTGGATGTGCGCTACCATACGAAGTAGGTAAGTAAACTTGGTTGTAATGAATTAGTTATTTTGCCTGTGTTGTAGATTATGTACAGTATTGTACAGTACTGGAGGGCCTCTTAGATTATTATGTACCCTTTTGTCTAATAAATGTTAACAAAATTTTGGAATTACAGGTTACGATGACGCTTTACATAGACTCATGGAAAATAGCCTGTCCTGACACGAATCTGCCCAAAGTCCTTACTTCTCAGACAAAAATCTTATTGAAACGTCTACCAGCTCATCAGAACGTGCTCGTCTACTCGCTGTTTTCGAGTGGGAATCAGGACACACGGGTTACATGTTCTGCCTTCAAAAATCTAGGTACCCTTTTAAACAAAAACTCTTTTGGGGTGGCCACCTCTTTGCTTAGTTGCACATCGTTGCCAGTGTGATTAATGACATCATTCGTCGGGATTTTTTACCAGCGTCAACGTGGCAGCTACCCTCGAACCACGTGGCGTTATGCGAGATGATGGTAAAAGACCTTACGGTATGACCCTGATTTCCTGGAAGGTATGTCGGCCTTTAGATTGCGATGCCATGAGTGTGATACCCTAGCGCCTTCACATTTTGCAGGGACATCAGTAAGGGCTGGCTCCGCAGCAACATCAGCGGAGTTCCTTAAACGTCGAAAATACGCTAATCTTGACCGAGGGTACCTGTTTGAACCGTGGAAACCCTTGGTCCTTAGGGTCCTGGGGCACACGCAATTTATAAAGATCTTACAAAACTGTTCTGAGTCGACAGGTGATTGGAATGCTGGCTCTATTTCGGTCAACGAATTAGCACTGCCATTCAACGTGACAAGGCTGCTAGCATTCTGGGCACTCCTCCGTGCTTTCTGGTGATGGCTTAGATTTGTAGGAAATTTATATTATTTAGTATAATTGAATAACTTGTTGTAATTTGTCGTTTTGTTGTTTATTAAATTTTCTTATTTAAAACCTAGAGACATACTAAGCTTTTTAGAGCTGAATAAATGATAATTCATTAAAAATTGTGCTGTTTCATTCATATTTTATTTCATTTAGTCAGTTCATAACGCACAATGGAGAAAAGTAGATATAAGGAAGATAATAAAAATAATTGAAACAACATCACACTTATATTATAAACTGGCTAGCTCTATTAGAAACTAGCTTGTGGCTTCGCGCTTCGCCTGTGTTTTTCAGGGCTACATCGTCGGCAAAGAAGAGTTTATCTAATCATCTATGCAAAATTTCCATCCGATCTATTCTGAAGTTTTGGTGTGAAGCGGGGACGTCCAAACTTTGACATTTGTAGTATTAGTCTGATAAGAAAGTTTGCACAAATGTATATTAAATGGACGTGCGTTACCTTATCATATCACACCAAAAATCCCAATCAAAGTTGACCGAAATTTAGCATAAATGTGGTTCTAGACCTGGAATAACATAAAGCTTACGTTTAATCCCGAGAAATTGCGTGATAACCGCAGGCAAAAGCTAGATAATTTTTTTTTTTTTTTTAATTCTACAGTTATTCGAATTATCCGGATAATATGAATGATGATAACTTTATTAACTTTATTTTCTGGATTTTGCAATCCCTAGTAATGTAACTTCGGTAGATAAGGATCTAAAAATATAAATATTTTTTGCGAAAGTCCCGCAATTTCCCGGGAAATTATTTACTGGTTCTCAAATCAGCTATTCAATTTCGGGAATTCCCAGGAAAATCAGAACCGGGAATTCCCGGGACCAATCCCTATTAGGTACTTGATACTTATTTTTAAGTGTTTTAAATTGAAAATAAGTGCCTGTAAAATGTTTACGTTAGTTCTTAGATTACTGGACGCGATCAATGCGAAGCATGAATCAAAAAGCAGTTCTTGAATAACTAACTTTAGTTATTCAAGAACTGCTTTTTGATTCAGATTCAGCTTTTCGATTCACGATATTTTGAATAGAACCTCCTTTGTAAATACTGAACATGCTTCCTTTGTAGGAATAAATCTATCAAAACCGCATAGATTTTGATTGAGTTTTGACGAACTGTCAGCACATTTTGTTTTCTTTGAATTTTTCTAACGTTATTTTTTTATTTTGATAATTTATTTGATTTTCGCAAAGTAAATTAAAATGTGCGACCAAGAATTCAGGACTTTACGTATTGACCCCCGATATCCTTTCCAAAATCAGACCAAGTGAGTAAACAAATTATATAAACATCCTCATCATCAGCCCTTGTAGACCGTTTGTTGACCCACTGCTGGCTCTATGTTTATGTCATTTGCCTCGATCCTGCGCTAGTAAACCATCACATTAAAAAATATTAGTTACAATTTGATTAGGTTATAAAGATTAAGTTATGTATAATCATCATCATCTACGAATAAGTAATATCGGGAAGCATAATTTAGAACAAATTCCAAACAAAAAGTGGCCCTACTTCAAACCAAAACGACGTATGATTTAAAACACGAATCACTTTCAAAGTTACAAAAAGACGTTCTTCGTGATTGTTTAAAATTCAGAACGAATGCAGGGATTGGTTGGCGCTTGCTGGACAAAAGCAGTGATTGGTTCGCGCGCTTGGTGTAATGTCTGCCATGACAGCTGAGTCATAGCGGCGTGGATGATGTATGCAAGAAGTAGATCGGACCAAGTCATTAGAACAATATTATTGTACAATGTTTTTATTATATTTTTTTGTTACTTGTTACTATTCAATCAAATATCAGTGCTTTATTTTCTTTAGATACGTTTTCGTTTACGTTTTCATTAGCCTGAAAAAATACATGATATAATTCGACCAAACAATGAACCTAATTTTTTTAATGCATAAGCTTTAATGCAAGTCGAAAAAGCCAAACCTACTTTGGCTCCTGCACCACTTCACAATACATGCTGGCATAATGATTTACAGCTAGTTCACAATGATAAATTCAAAAAGGTTTGCGAATAATTGACGTGTGCTCGCTAACAAGAACAATGTCTGACTGAATGGTAATGCTGAGACTGGGGATAGACAGTGCACTATACACTCTTAAGCCGGATGTCAGTGCAGTAGGTACCTAAAGACAGTTCTCTAGATACGAGATAGAGTAGATCTAAGACCAATTTTTCTTCCTCAGAGCATGTTATGACAATTACTGCGATTTTCACAAATGCACCCGATTGCTGGGCGAAGTCGAGGACTGCAAGATTTTCAAGCGCTACTTCGAGACGATCTGCCCAAACGTATGGATCGCGCATTGGGACGAGCTGCGCGATAAGGGCGCCTTCCCAGGACCTATTTGATTCAATATAGTTTTCAGTGGTCGGTCGTTGTCACTTGGTCTATTTATTTTAGATTTAGTATGTACCTAGCACGTACTTAGTGGCAAAGATAAGAAGGCAGATAGGTACATACTGAAAGTACATTAAGTTAGGTACGGCAAAAGGAAAGGTTTTTAGTAGGTAAGTATAGGTAGTTAAAGTTATGTAGGTATTCGTATTTGATCCTGATCGCATAGGAGCTAAAAATTCAGCATCAAAACGTTAGTAGGTACCTAAATCAGCGACGTGACCTTAATTCAGTCGAGTACCTAGATAGGTCATAAGGGGGAGATCGACGACGATGGCGCGGTGAACGTTCAGTTGAATACTCCGGTACATACATACAAATATTAAAATCGTCTGCCTACATCAAATGGAGGGGACTATTATTGATTGAGGGACCGGCCTCCGATTCCTATTCGGAATGAAACAAGCTCTTGGAACAACTCAATTTATTTCTCTAAATCACATCGTGATCACAATACCTAACATAAATAAAATACTCGCAAGTCCAAGTCCTTTAGATTCTGCCAGCGAATGTTCCCTCGCCGCGCTGCGTGTCCCACTTTTCAACCCACTCGTTGGGGCAGAGGGACTTGAATGCGCGTTGGAAGTAGAAGCAGGGTTCGTACTTCTCGCCGCGGACCTTCTGGCACCGGTGGAAGTCCAGGTACGACTGGTAGCAATGCCTGTGGGGCAAGGAACAGGTGAATAAATAAATAAGAGGTACAGTTTGTTTTTGGTTTTACCAACAACTCACTGCAATCACCAATCTGCCTGACAAGCGTGGTGTGGTGATCAAGGCATTGTGTTAGGGGCGGCATGTTCAGCGCAGTGGACCTTACATGTGCTGACGTAGAAGAAGAAGAAGGTACTGCTGATGTGACAAAACATCATCTGGCCCAATAGTAAGCAGAGCAAGCGCGCGAAAGTGAAGATCCGCCAGCTGGCGGATCTTCGCCCACTGCGCCACAGAGGTCGGTCGTCATAAATGCGAAAATTACTTTGTTACTACTTTAGGTAGGTACTAAGTACCTACTTTTCCCTACACGGCTGAACGAAACTTGATGGTACCTTGTGTAAACTTGTGGAAAAATAGATTTAAAGAGTTGGAAATATTTTGTTATTACACTGCAAAATAGTTTACTGAAGGATCCAACACTCTGTCTGTCAATGACACCCTATCAAAAAGATGAGTTGATTTATTGGTTGTTAAAAAGGAATATAGTTCTGCTTCGCGCGCTCTTTTCCGGGATAAAAGTACCCTATGTCTGTCCCCAGAATACAAACTACCTCCCTGCCGAATTTCATTAAGATTCATTCAGCCCTTCAGGCGTGAAAAAGTAACAGACAGAGTTACTTTCGAATTAATAATATTAATATGGATATAGTAATAATATTAATAAAAAGTATGATTTTTTTTGTAAAAAGACAGTAAACTTACATTCTAACGTCATATTATATCAAATATTATACACCAATGAACCCCTCTTAATAAACGTAAGTTTGAATCCTCGCTCTAACTAAGAGAATCTTGTAAGAAGATGCGAGGGATCCCAGCTTCGATTAATTTCTAGTTAATAGTTTTATCGTACATATATTTTTATCACAAAAACTACCTGAATTAAAACAAAAAAATAAAATATATATTATTAATACCTTAATATCAGCTGAAAAGAAACCCTGTTGTGTTTGTATGTAAATAATGTATTATAATTTAGGTGTCTGCTTTAGTCTCCTGAGGTCACCAGTCTCATGGGAGTCTGGGCAACAGAAGATAGTAAATGTGACTGTGAATAAATTAAAGCGTACTAGTTGTTGCTGTAGTTCTATCTATCTATCTATCGGGCCAATGGTTCGCTCGAGTATAGTAGGTATTAGTGGGTTCATGTGCTACACCGGAAGTGGAAGGACACCTAATCACATAAAGGACAAACAAAATCACAGAAATAAACAGCTCCTCATTACCTGGTCTGGTTGGTGTTAGGGAAGCGCGGGTCGAAAGGCGCGGTTTTGATGTCCGCCTGCGATTTGATCATTTCAGGCATGATGCTGGAAAGAACACACACACTCACTATAATAGCTCTTTATTATGAAAACCTGTTTCACATACCTAAACTTTATCATTAAGACTATCGGGGCCTAAACAAATACAATAAACTCGAGTCATTTAAAATATAATTGTTTATACGCGTAATTAATACCAGTAATGGTTGGTCACAATACAAAACTTATTGCTAAATACATAAAATATAAGTTTAAGATATTGTTAATGCAAATAACTAATGTAGTATTTATTTGACGAGGGGGCGCGTCTTGCGCTCTTCTTCACAAGATGTCTCTCTGTATTTTTTAACTTCCTGCATGTAAAGAGACCAGGCATCCTTTGGGGCATTATCAACCGTCTGTTCATCAATAGCTTTAGCTTTCTTAACCATCCCAGTCTTCAGGACTCTGCCGCCGCGTCTTTTACCGATGAAGGGTAATGCTGGCTTCTTGATCTCGGGCTTTTTGACGGAATCCTCAGCTTTCTTGGTGGCTTCTTGCATCTTTTTGAACATTTCCAGGAAGCTGCCATCATTCTTTATCACAGGCACAACGGTTTTGGATTTGGACGACGAGGCCTGCGCTAGGAGCGCCATGTCGGGCGGCGAGAGCAATTCTGCAAAGTTAGGTCCTTCCACTTCCGGGGGGTCGCCATACTCCACGTCATCTACAGTTGTGTTCTCCACTGCACCCGGGGGTGGTTTCACCTCTTTTGGTGGTGTTTTAGGATCTTTTTCCTTGCGGGTTTTGTGCATCTTCCAGAAGCGTTTCCGATCGGCCACTGTGAACTGTCCGCGCCTCTGCTCCTCGTCGCTGGGCGTGCCGCCCGAGCTACGGCTTCGGCTGCGCGCCGCGCTCTCTTTGGGCGGAGGCGAGCCGGGGCTTTCCGACCTATTCTTCCTGCCATCTTTAGATCGGGATCGGCGCCGAGATTTGGACTTGGAGCGGGACCGGCGCTTAGAGCGACTCTTTGACCTCGATTTAGATCTACGTTTCTTTTCCTTGCGCTTCGCTTTAGAGCGCGCGGGTGAGTCGGAGGAATCCCCCTCGCTGGAGGCGGGGGAACGCCGCTCTCGCTTCCTACGGCGCGGCGGCGTCGGCGGCGGCGACCCGTCACTAGACTTCGAACTGGATTTATCAGATTTATTACTAGACACGGAGCCACCTCGAGCGTAACTCTTAGGGGGAGTAATGGAACTGTCTCTAGCTTTCCTAGGGGGAGTGTCAGACTTATATTTGTAGCTCTTCGGAGGAGTCAGCGACCGGTCTCTGTCTCGCGCGTAGCTACGCGGCGGAGTCACTGAGGGGCGCTCCTTCCGCTCCATCTCGCGCTCCTTCCTGGACTTCGGAGGCGGTGTCACGGACTCTCTCCTTTTGCGCGGCGGGGGCGTCGCCTCCCGCCGCCGCTCTGCATCGCGGAGCTCCCGGCTCGAGTGGTACTTGGCCTCAGCGCCCCGCGAAGCACGTTCGCTGTCGTAGCGCGGCTCCGGCTCGGGGGAGCGCCGCCGCGGGCTGCGGCTGCTGCGCCCGGACTTCCTCTTGTAGGACCTCTCAGAAGTGGACGACTCCGAGGACGAGCTCCTCTGCGCGCGCCGCGGCGAGCGGGAGTACGAGCGCGAAGCGGAGCGCGAGCGGCGCGCGCGGCGCTTATACTCGGGGCTGCGGCTGCGGGTACGGCGGCGGCGCGGCGGTGAAGGCGGGCGCTCGCGGCCCGCAGGAGGTGCGGGCGGCGGCGGGGGCGGCGCATAGTGCGCATAGGCGTCGGGTGGGTAGTGCTGCGCGTAGTGCGCCGGGTACTGGTATCCGTAGTAGTCGAGGTGCGCGGCGTAGGGCGCGCGTTCGAGAGGGCGGCCGGTCCAGGGGTCGGTTGCGGGTGCCACAGCCACGGGCGGGCCGGCTCCGGGGATGGGCGGCTCGCCGTATTCGCCCTCGGCACCCGGCGGCCCGCCGTCCCACGCGCCGTACGAGCTCATCGCGAGCGCGATGCGACCATAACCTGCGGCGTTTGTGGGTGAGGTGCGCTCACACCTACAAACAGAACAACTTGGTGGTGTAGACGCAGCTCTCGCATCTTTCTCTTTGACTTGAGTTTACGGTTCTCCGTTAGGCCGCGATAGTCGCGTTGAGGATAAATACCTATTTGCGTGACGAGGGACAGGACAACAAATTACGTAATCCAAACGGGATTATGCGATCTTGGGGTACGAAAATATGCTACAAGGGTTGGGGGGACAGAGTTTTAGATGATATAAACGCAATACCTTTACCGATGTGCTCACCTTGATAATTAAATAGTTTTTTCTCAAATTATTTTTGTCAGAAAATGGCAGACGAACACACTCGATCACAAACTCATAGACAATATTCAGACTCTAGATACATTTATAGAACTGTGCAACAAAGTCTGCTCATAGACAAATTTACAGATAATAATCGGTAATCTTCCAGAGGAACGAGTGATTATCGCAGAACCTAATAATGAAGAAATAATTGATGCCACAATTAAAAAAGCGCAACAAAAAGGGACTGTCAAAAATCAGGAATTATTTAAATATTTTTTGTAACCTGCTGTCTCAGAGCAAGTATCAAATTTTAATACTAGCTCTGAGCCTGCTGTGCAACTAAAATAGATAATTATGTTTTTAGTAATTTTAGGCTAATTATGCTTTTAATTGAACTACCAAGAACAGTTTAATTATCATAAAAAGGTCACTGTTATGTTCATATGTCATATCTTATTAATAAAATGATTTACTATTTGCTGTAGGGACTTGGTGTTGTTTTAATTATAACTGCCTACTTGCATGTCATTATTATACTCCAAATTTTAATATCAATAACTGTGAAACCAAAGTAAACAGAATGCTTTTTATTTTTATCTTACTTCTAAGGGCTTCAGTATTAGAATAAAATATGTTAAAACTCAAAATGTAGTTATCATTGCAAAACTGAATTTGACACCCCTTAAAATAAAATTGTAGCCTTCGGTTTAAGCCTTATACATTTATTACTTTTAAAATTTCTACGGTAAAAAAAATTAAAATATCGATATCGATAAAATATTATTATATCAATAGCACATCCCTAGAATTTTTTCATAATATGTCAGGAAGGCAATTCTCGTCAATAAATCACTCGATAAATATCAAAAGAACAGTCAAATTTGACATTTCTTGCCATAACGAGTGATTTATTGGCGAGAATTGCCGTCGGATTGTCATTCTGTCGTGTACGTCATGTTGAATGAATGAATAAAATATTTTTATCTGTTGGTACTACTCCGTCCGTAGCGCAAATGCGCCGTCAAAAAGTCCTAGATAATTTCCAAGTGTTTTCTGAATTTCAACTGTACTCTTGTAAAATCTAAAAAATAATCATCTACCATGAGTAAATCTAAAGTAACTGCAGAATGGAAGAAGCGGGTGAAGACAGAATACATGCGACTTCGTCAAGTGAAGGTGCGTTTCCTCACAAAAGACAGGCAATGTTTTGTTTGTTTCTAATTTTTTATTTTATTTTAGCGGTTCAAAAGAGCAGACGAAGTAAAAGTGGCATGGGCTCGAAACTTGCGGATTATGTCGGACGCAGTGGAGACACGGGAATTAAAATTTTTGGAGAAAGGAAAAAGGCCGTTTTGGCCTCCTCCAGCGCAGATTCAAAACCACGAGAGTTTGATGAAACGGGCTGAAGTTACATACACTGATGGTAAATACTCCTGCTTTTCAAGTTCAAGTGCTCCTATATATGTGACTAACAAAATAAAAACTCATTTACAAGAATTTTAATTTAAAAGATCTAACAAAATCAATCTGATAAACTTCTACCAACAAGGTTTGCTTCTATTTCATGTTTAGCGATCTGTATCTTGGACCCAATTGTTAAATTATCTACTGTATTATTACTAAGGTTCCGGAGTAGTGACCAATCAGTCTGTCCCCACCCGCATCATCAACTCGGTGAATCCGATCCCCACCATGTACACCTGGGCTCCGACACAGAAAAACTTCATGGTGGAGGATGAAACGGTGCTTCACAACATCCCGTACATGGGAGATGAGGTCCTGGACCAAGATGGAACCTTTATTGAGGAGCTCATCAAGAACTATGATGGAAAAGTGCATGGTAACTTTTTTAAATAGGAAAGGACTTAGACCATTCAATATAATAAATAAATAGTTGTGCTGGACATTTCACACAGGAATGTCTGCCCAAAGTAAGCAAAGCTCAATGACTATTAAACTACTTGAATATTTTTTTATGTTGATGTAGGTATCAGACGTGGCTTCAAACTGATTAAAATAATATTTTGTAGCCCAAGAGTCTCCAATCCAATGCCTACCGAACCTTAAAAATACATGCTGCACTGCATCAATTTGGATAGAGCCTATTTATTTGTATACAGCAATCATGAAAACTCGAAAAATACATTAAAAAAATCCTACCATAAATCTTATCTATTTCGCAAAGCTTTATTTAATATTTTACAAAGCGTTTTCAAAGATTTGTTGTAGAAGTTCAGAGATAAGATAAAAACACTATAATCTGTTATGACAGTTGTCTACTACAGTTCCTTGTCAACTTTCAGGTGACAAGGAAGGAGGCTTCATCGACGACCAGCTGTTTGTGGACCTGGTGCATGCGCTGGGAACCTTCCAGACCAAAGACGAGGTAGCTGAGGAGAGGAAGGAGCGCGAGGCTAGACTCTCCAAGGAGGAGAAAGAAGTAAGTAATTTGTATAAGCAGTAGTACAGTTAATTGTTTCAGTTTTTTGTAATTGATGGTGTATCAGCTGTTGGTAGTTCAATAAATAAATAAAGTCAAAATTCTTTATTGCCACATGACTACAAGACACTTACAACCAAAATATTTGAATACTAAATAACACTAAAAAAGATAGGGCTTTTAAAACTTAGAAGAGTGAAGAACATAGAAGTGAAAAAGAAACCTTTATCTTGATATTTTTCAAGTTCAAGCCGAACAGTTATTGTTCGATCCTCCTCGAGATTAGTTGTGCCACACGTAACCGCGCGTGCCGATTGTGCAAAGTGCTAACGCATCATAACAAACGTCGCGTCCGACACGGCTCGATCGCAATGACCTTGCTAGATCCTCAAGTTGAGGCATGTTTACTGATGACTGGATGAAATTCTTAAGTTCATGAGTAGTTTCGACGAGCGTTTGAAGAAGATTAAAAATAGCACCAAAACAGCTATAAACGAACATTCAAAATGATTGGAAACCTAAAATTAATGGTCTGGAACTATAATGGACTATCGAAACATCAACAAGAACTGCAAGTAGTCCTAGATTTGAACAATATAGAAGTGTGTCTCATATCTGAGACACAACCTACAAAACAGTCTCATTTTCAACTTAAAGGCTACAAAGCCTACACACTACACCCATCTAATAAAGGAAGAGGAGGCAGTGCAGTCATCATTAAGGAAAATATCAAACATCACGAGCTAAATACATAACGAAGAGCCAAATATCCAAGCTATGACAATTTGTTTAGTTTACGGTAGCAGCAACAAATTGCCCTCCGAGACACATTATCATAACAGAAACGTTTGTGACCTTCCCTGACGTATTCAGACGTTTTCCACTACATAATATATTAACCTAAGCTTAAACTACTATTTCTGCATCAACATCCGTCTGTTTGCCTCTATGGACAAAGGCCTCCTCTAACTGTGACCAATTTTCTCTATTGCTAGCCAATCTTGACCATGTGCCACCTGCTGTGACCTCATCATCAACCCATCTTCGGGTAGGTCTACCTCATTTCCTTCTTTTATTTCCTGTGAACCAATACATTATCGATTTAGACCATTTTTCGTGTCCTCTAATTGTATGTCCTGTCCATTTCCACTAGCTTTCTGATGGTTACTGTTGCGTCTTTTGTTTTGGTGTGTTTCTTTATTGTTGTTAACTTAAGCCGGCGAAAGATCCCTCCAGCACAGCTGTAAAGAGTTTAGGTGATACCGGATCACCCTGTTGTACACCTCTTTTCAATTTCTTTCCTCTTTCTCCACTGGTCAGGTATTGTTTCGTTGTTCAAAACTTAATTTAAAAGATGTGTGAGAATTGGTACTAAGTAAGTGGTATTTATTTTGTCTGAGGAATTCGTTGCTTATCCCGTCTGGTCCAGGATCTTTATCTTTCTTTTCTTCTGGGTTCGTATCGCCTTCTCTACTTCTGCTGATAATATATCTGGTACTTCTTCTGCTCCGGTCAGATCTGTCTGTTGGCTAATGTTTTTCTTGGCATACAGGTCTTTGAAAAATTCTGTTGCTATTAACATAATTTCCGGACGTTTAGTTTCGCTTTTTCGGTTTTTGTTTACTAAGTTTGGTATCCAATCAGTTTTCTCTTTAAGTTTCTTTTTTGATTCCTACGGTTCTTTGAATGCAGGCTTCCATCAGGTCTAATTTGTGTTTTTGGCGTTCATTTTTCATGCTTTGTTTGATTGTTTTGCTTAATTCTAAAATGTTTTTTCTTATACATTTTGTTTCTTCGTTCCTAGAAATTAGTTCTGATCTGTTTTTAAGCAGTTCTTTAGTTTCACTTGTAAGCCATTTTACGGTGTCTCTCTCGTTACTTTGTTAACCTTTCTCCTTTACCTTCCCCAGAAGATGCTCAAACTTGTTGTATTTATAACTTTACAATCTTTGAAGTTTCTACTTTGGTTAGTTAGGATAATTATTATAATCTATCTCATTTTTATGTCGTCCATCTGGAGATATCCATGTCCATCTATTGTTGCTATGTTTTTTGTGAACACTATTAAGTATTTTTAAATTATTTTCATAAGCTAATTGTACAAGTTTTTCGCTGTTCCTTGTTCTCTTTCCTGGACAGTATGGACCCAAAATTATCTCTTTTCCGTCTTCTCTTTGTCCCGTTCTTGCATTGAACTCGCCCATAGCTATTAATTTACTGTGGGCGTGGTTTCCTATAGATTTGTATAATTGACCACATTTCTTTTGTAGGTGGTAATTTGAGGTTAAGTATTACAATACGCTCTGACACTGATGAATTCATCAATGTAGGATCTAAATTCTTTTTTATAGGATAATTTCGTCAATCGGATATCTCGTATCGTGTTTTATTGCGAGAACTCTCCCGTGCACTTTGTTTTAGCATCTGCCTGCAGTTTTTCGCAGATCGTCATCCCACCTGGCCGGAGGGCCTCCTTTTCAGTTTCATTCATTTTTCAATTTATTTCTCATAGGCACATAACATTGCAAATAAGAAAGTCTTACAAATAAATTAAAATTTAGGTACATAGTATATAAAGAAAAAAAAGTATTGCTGACTCATGCAATGTCGTTCCAAAAATAGTGATCTGAGAGATAATCCTTTATGCCATAGTAGGCTCTCTCGGTGAGGTCCTCACTACATTTGCCGAGTCGCGGTCTCCACTCAAGAACACGTTTACCCCAGCGGTTGTCGGTTCTTCGCGAGATATGGCCGGCCCACTAGCCAATATTCAAATAACCCAACATTAAACTCACCAAAAAACTATGTTCACCTGTATCTAATCATCATACATTTTACAGAAAGACGCAGCAAAAGATCAGAAAGACAAAGACAAATCCATAGACAAGGACAAAGAGAATGATAAACAAACAGACAAAGATGCCAAGGAGCTAGACAAGACGCCGGGCAGCGAGAAGCAGTTCCCCATATTCGCGATATTCCAAGCTATCAGCTCTCAGTTCCCTGATAAGGGCACTGCGCAAGAGCTGAGGGAAAAGTAAGTTTTACTTTGTTCTTTGTAACCTAAAATATAACTATGAGACTAGACTAGTCAGGGCATCTGAGTCACATTATTAAGAGGATCATTAAAAGGGTGCCTGCGGTCGGGCGACGACGCCGAGGCAGGCCGAAGAGACGCTGCCGAAGGTCTCGACGCATTTCGGGTAAATTGGTACCTTCTTCTTCGTAACGCTCTTGTCAGAGCGGTCGTGGACATCATGTTGGATGGCTGTTGGGATTCGCCTCACGATATGTCTCTCGACATCTTTTTCTATTTTTGGTGTTTCTACCGCATTCATGTAAGGGATAAAATTGGTATACCTAAGACCAGGCAATTGAGCGTGATTGGTATACGACATTTCCCAGCAGTAGGTACCTAGCGAAGCAGGTAGAAAAATGAAATGTTTGTGCGAGAACAACGTTCAATCAAAGTGCTCTTTAAAAATGCTACCAAAAGTTATTTGTACAAACTTATAAAACGGTCCGTTGGCGGAGTCAGTCTTTCGCTATCGGTGTGTCTACCATGAGTTGTCACAGTTAGATCGCCTGACGTTACTACAGTAGTTACGTAAATATTAGTACCGCGCATTTTAGTACCCAACTATCCGCTAGAGGCGCTGTTCAAGTTTTCATACATTTTTTTAACTACAGTCGCTAGCGAGTAATCTTTGTTAAAACTCATGGTAGACACACAGAGCATGGTCTGATAGCGAAAGAGTGACTGACATTCCTTCCTCTTGTTCTAAATGCCACCTTATTCGTAGGTACATAGAGCTGACATCCCGCAGCGACCCGGACGCGCTGCCGCCGGAATGCACGCCCAACATCGACGGTCCGTTGGCGGAATCAGTCTCTCGAGACCAGACCATGCATTCCTTCCACACGCTGTTCTGCCGCCGTTGCTTCAAGTACGACTGCTTCTTGCACCGTGAGTGTTTCTTACTTATTGTCTGGTTTGAATGTGGCGTATGGCCCTGCCTGCACGGCACGGCACGTGTCCGAACAGTAGGAATGCATGAGGCAGCCAGCAACAGGGCAATTGGCCGTCGTAACGCTCATACATTTATTCTTAGCTCGCGAACCGTGTCGTGTGCAAGTGAAAAGGCAGTAGGTTAAGTTGCACCAGTGCTAAACAACCTAGCTAAGCGTTGTTTTTTTTTTTTGTGTCAAACGTTCGATTTTTATGACTAAGACAGAAAGAAAAATAATTAATAGTCTACACAAACTGACCCATTCTACCGCTTAGCTGTGCTGCTTAGCTCTGATGAATAAGCACTCTAAGTGCTTTTTACATAAACGGCTCGGCCCGGTCGCCATGCTAGGTCGTAATGTAACATTTCCACGTAGCACGGCCGTGCCGTTTGCATGTGAAAAGGCATTTCGGCTAGCTATTGACCTGCAGCTTCGCTTGACGTTGTAAGTTAGCATAGCATGAACAAATACTGGGATAAAAGTACCTATTTTTTGTCGAAAACTAGGTTCTATCTAAAGATTTGCGCATCCTGAGAGGTTAATTTGATTATTGCATAAATAAGGTGCATAAATAACTCTTGGCACTAATGAATGAGTCATGATGATACATGATAGATGATTAAAACTAGAAGTTGGTTGTAAGAGTGTCAAATAGCGCCCAAAATGACAAAACCAATCATATTTCAACAGAACAGGTTCTAACACCCGAATAACATTCCCGAAGTATTTTGTGTAATGTAAGTTAGTTTTATGATAGTTAATAGAGTTTGCACAAAGCAGTATATTATAGTTAGCATTGTAAGCTTGTTTATGTACAGTGTATGCGAGTCTACGTAGATGTAATGTGTGACATACAATAGGGCGTAATCGTGTGTTCTTGTTTCGCTGACAGGCAGTCAGAATGTAGAGGCAGGTGAGAGTCAAAGCTATTTTCTATCATACATGAAGCTACCTACCATTCTTGTTTGGATCCGAACGAATCATGCCATTTTAACAAATAAGGACTAGTGGCTGTCCAATTCGTATACGAACAAAACGGATAGGAATTGGACGTGACTGAAACTTGCTCTCTTACATAACAAACTCTCCCAACTTTAAACAACGGCAAAAAACTGCATGAAAAAAAAAAAATACACATTTTGGCTAAGCCATTGTTCTAAGTTGAAAGATTTTATATGTTCCCCTTACACAGTTGGCACAAGTTTCAAATGCCTTTACATAAAATGGAATTCCTCTTACATTTTTAATAACCATGTTCTCACTCATCTTATTTTTAATCAAAATCCACAGGGTGATGTGGGATTTTTACTGTCAATAATCAACATTTCATTTAGCAAAATGGATGTTCACAATAACATAACACAAGCTTCGTACTATTTATATTTGGTTTGGCTTCCATAACCACGTAATTGAAACCTTGTATTTATTAGTTTACTATGGAATGATCAGTAGTAGTTCATTTGTCGTTCACAAGCTGGTTGTAGTAGATCTTCTTGTTCACTGTGACAGTTTGATTCAGCTCGCAAGCAAGTCTATAAATACCACGAATAAACTCGCTAAATGTTTAGGCACAGTGAAAGCACTAGTAAAGTCAGCAACGACAGTCGTTTTACACGAATTGGTTTATATATGGCTTGAACGATATTTTTCTTAAGTTACCAAAAATAAAGAATTTTTCAAAGTTTCTTACGTCTTTATGGTACAATAATCTTCAACAAATTATTCGATATATCGAGTGGTTGCTAGCTTTAGACAAAAGCTTACTCAATGGGCCTCATAACGACCCAAAAACCGGATCAAATAGAGCAGATTAGATTGTTGTTGAAATTAAAAGATTGCCAAGAAGCTTATCAGATGAATACCTCTGTTGCTAATCAAATGAAGTCGTTTCGTTAATGAATTCGTGTACAGCGACTGACTGTGCAGTCAACCTAAAACCTAAAAAATATCAAAACAGACGGCAAGCCTACAGTTTATTGCTGGTATCACTTATGTAAGCCATTACAATCTAACACTCAAAGGAAGCTCTGTCACAGCTGAAAGAGAAGATCTTAGTAATTTAATTCATGTAATTGATATTATCACACGGCAGGTTTGCAAGCGTGCCACCCGCGCCCCAACTTGACGAAGCGCAAGGGGCCCGACCTCAAACCCTTCTCCGACCCTTGCGGGCCCAGCTGCTACATGCTTCTGGTAAGTTTTGGTGTGTTACGTTACATTAACAATTTATTTATTTCGACTTAAGAAATGCATGGGCTTACTTTGGGGTTTGAAGATGAATTGTGAAGAGTGTGTCTATTATTATCAGACAGAGAGAGATAGTGTGAGATCCAATGTTGTGCGCCAATCCGTTTCAAACTAGCGTCCAGCTTGTCCAGCCGTCTTCGCCGCAATTCCGTCTCCGTCATTTGGCCCATAATAGTGTTATTTCGGCAGTTCCAATTCAGTCCAACAGCAGTGACATCGGCATTATTTATTTTATTTTTTTAAGTGAAAACTTCTTTAGACCGACTTTTTCTGAACATTGACTAAAGTGATCCTTCACGCTCGTGTCGGTTACGCTGAACCCTGATACTCGGCTCCAGTCAGCAAGTTTTAAGGGGTTTGAGTATTTTTGTACGTCCCCAACATTTGATTTTTTTTTTCAAAATCATTGCGCTCAGTTATATTTATATAAAATCCACTAAAACAAATGAAAAATGTTTTATTAAATAATGTCCTAAAGCGTCGTAAAGATTTCTGAGATATTCACAAATGAAAATAACAATATTTTTTCTTCAATGTGATTATCTCAGAAACCTGACGCTGTATGACATTTTTATAAGACATTTTTCATTCGTTTTAGTGTCTTCTATCCAAATAACTTTAGCAGTACGAGACGATTTTGAAAAAAAATCCTTTAAAATTAACACATTTAACATGTTGTCAAAAGCACCCGCATTTGCTTCCAGGAGGGAATGCGCGAGAAGCTAGCGCGAGAGAAAGCAGCCGGGGAGGAGGACAAGGGCAAGTCCAACGCGATGGACTCGCCCAACGACGCCTCGTCAGAGGACAGTAATGACAGCAACCGCTTCCAGAAAGGTACCTGTGGCATTTCTGGACAATAATACTTTGGATGATTACCGTGTAGTTACGCGGTAATCATCTTGAAGCGCCAAAAGTTCTATACAAGTGCCTAATTAGGTAATTAGTCACCTATGGAGTTAGGATAGTTAGACAGGGTCTATAATGCACAATGTACTAGTATGCGAGATGTCAGAGCAGAAATAATATCAGTGCGCCCTCTACCTCTAATTATTAATAAAGTAGCTGGCGAAAGCTACGCATTCGTTTAACTTAGTGGTTTATCGGTATAGGGAATCAATATTTTATAGTATCAGACTGGTCATCATCATGTCAGCCAGTCCAACGGCCTTCAGCGGGTTACGGTCACCTCACCTCTCAATGATTTCATCTGTGCCAGTGGCCCCATATTTTAAAAATACGTAATGCTAGACATAAAGTGACGTAGTTAGCCATTGCCGAGCAGTGGGACGAGATGGGCTGATAAAAAATACTAGAAATAAATAATAGTAAATATTTATTTAAATACCTCATGTTGTGTTTCAGGAAGCAACAGTAACTCGAGCAATAGCAACTGGAGCAATGGAATCAAAAACGGCGCAGAGACGCCCACTGAGCCAGCCTACAACGCGCTAGGTAACCAAACCTTATTCCCAGCTTGTACCCGTGGGCCGCTCACGTCTCACGCGCCGCCGCGCGTAAAGCGTACTCTATAGCAATGACCATGTTTAAACTTACGCGATCAGAACACATTCTTTTATATATTCACGGGTATTTATCTGTTGTGGTCTCGGGATGATTTGAGTACTGGAGCTACCGCCTCTGCGAAACGCGACTGCGAAGCGGGGGCAGCATTTTTAGCAACTTTCTGAAGAACAAGTGAGGGTAGTTGCAAAAAATTCTGTCCCCGCTTCGCAGAGGCGGGTAGGTAAATAAACGTGATAAATACCCGTGAATATTTATAATATTAGTCTGTAGCACTCGGGGACTATGCAGATTCCTACTAGTGTAATTATATTTATTTAGAATTGGATATGTAGTTCCAGAGATTAATTTAATTAAACAACATTATTATTACAGGCAGATTTATGTATTTTGTATCTAATTCTATCCACTCATGTCTACACCATTTTGTTGCTAAGTTGGTAAGTGTGCAACTAAATTAGCGAGCGTGTGTTTGTCTCTTGGACTGTGATTTGTTTATAACTGAGGGGCAAATAGTGTGTCGAGATCGAATGTTGTTTTGTGTTCATTGTGATTGTGTGTGAGCTGCCTGTTATGTGATCTGCCCTTTTCGCACGCAACTCTGTATCGGTCCTGTTTCACTCAGTATCACGTTGGATAACAGTAAGCCCCCTACGCTAAATATTATACGACACCACACGGTACCAAGCTTTTCAATATATTACCGATCGAAATAAAAGAAGTTATACATAACAGAACACTTCGAGAAATAAATTAAATTCTCTTCTTCTGTAGAAGTGCATCTACTCCAGGACTCTACTCTGAGGAACTTATAAAAAATTACTTAGCTTTTTATAATATTCTTACATACATTGTTACCTATTTTATAATTTGTCCTTTTTATTATCTGTAACTTAATAAAACATTTTATTTTAATTTAAGTGCAAGCACACATGTGTGGATATTAAATAAATAAATATCAAGTGTCTCCACTACGTAATATCGACGCGAAATCAGGTTAAGGTAGTCACAATAAACGTTTATGTCTACGACACACGAGACAAGCAGTGCTGTCGAGATGATGTGAGTGACATCATTTACACCTATGGCCCTTTCCGCATGCACTCCGCCCTAACGCACGTCAGCCATGCCGTGCTAAATGCACTAAATGGTAGCGCTAATAGTACGAACCCGACCCGTTTAGACGGCAGCTTTGTGCATGTATATAAATAAAAATCACATTTATTACAGACAATTAAGCTATAGTTTACATACACAGTCCATTCAACGAGAATAATTTTAAAACATACACAGAAAACACTTGAGCACTAAATACTAGCAGACAATGTGAACCTGCGTCCAGTGCTGCATGAAAGTGTGAGTGTAAAGATGGCGGTTCGAGGACCGTAGACCGAACCAAGGCCATACTTGACTCAAATACAGGCTTTAGTATAATATGTGTGTCAGTTCGCGTGCGAGATCGCCATTATCTGGTCCCTGGTCCTGGACACGGTCAGACTGGTGTATATATCATGTATTATATTATATCATGGACCAAATATTATATATAACATAAATAATTGTTTAAAAAAAACTAAAACCCGACTTCGGTTCCCTTCATTTTACATTGTTTAAATTTTGCGGGACAAATACTAATTCTGAAATTGGAATTAGTATTAGTCGGAATAATTCTCTATAGTTATATACAATAGCGAAAATATTTTAAAATCGGTCCATAATTGATGGAGAAATCGACAAACAGACATTAAAAAAAAAAAACATACATACAGCCGAACATAGCACCTCCTCCTTTGATGTCGTTTACAAATAACGCAGGCAACGTTTCGAAAATGTAAAAAGTTCAAACGTAACATTTGAGATTAATAATAGAAAAAAATTCAACATTTTAATATAAAAATTTAACTGAATGCCGACATTCAAAGGGGTTTGAAGATTTTGGCCCTAACATCGGTCACCATTTTCTTTATTTTTATCAAAATCGCCGCGCGCTATAAAAAATATTTGGATAGAAGACACGAAAACAAATTAAAAAAAAAGTCCTAAAGCGGTCAGGTTTCTGAGATTCACAGATGAAAATAAATATATTTTTTTTCTTTATATGTGTGAATATCTCGGGAACCTGACGCTTTAGGACATTGAGATAGGGAACATTTTTTATTTGTTTTAGTGTCCTCTATCTAAATAAATATATGAACTTCACTGTGTGCGGCGATTCCGAAAAAAAAGGTAACTGATGTTACCCTCCATACAAAAATCTTCCAACCCCTGTAAGATTTTCTCCAAATTTACTTAATTTTGTATACTTATTAAACATTATTAACATTCTTGCTACGGAATAATCGCAAAAACGTTCAGTGTGGTACATGGTACATATTTTAATGTCAATTATTGCAATAGTATCGACCTAACCGTGACTATCGTTTTGCATTATACGCCGTCTTAAGATGGCTTACTATCTGGCGTCGGTAGCACTCAATGTGACAAGCCGCTTCAGCGTCGATAAATGTTGGTGAGAGCGTAACATATCGGTAAATAACATTTGTCTTGGTCGCAGGTCTGTCCGTGGGCGACATCGCCGTGGCCTGGACGGGCTCCGACCAGTCTCTGTTTAGGGCGCTGCACAAGGTGTTTCCCTCCAACTACTGCGCTATAGCACAGCTGATGCTATCGAAGAACTGTCAGCAGGTATTTTTATATTTTACATAATGCTTACTTCCTACTTCCCGCCACCAGTTGGTACTGGTGGTGGGAAATAGGTCAATACTGTATAAAAAAATGTTTTTCAAAAGTGTGCCAATTCTGATGTCGCCTAAACTAAACTAATTTGACAGCACTAAAAACGGTGCTGTCCCTTTAATAACAATCGAAACAAAAAGGATGGCATCATTTTTAGTCCTTACAAAAATGAGGGTTTAGTTTTGGCGGCATATGAATTGACAGCATTGCATCGTAGTTCAAATCCAAACTAATGTACACCGAGAACAGACCCTCCAGTCTGCAAGTGCGGAGCCGCCGAGTTAAAACTCAATAAAGCTGGATTATTTGACACAGCATTATTTAAAGCTAAGCGGAGCTTAGCTGTTGTTATGTTCTGGGTGATATAAATAAATCAATGAACGCTAAACAAATGAGAGTATTCGCATTCTCTCCAGGTGTACACGTACTGGATCAAGACGGGCCAGGAGGAGTGCCGCGTGGAGGCCGAGCTCACCCCGCCGCGCAAGAAGAAGAAGAAGCACCGCCTCTGGTCCGTGCACTGCCGCAAGATACAGCTCAAGAAGGACTCTAACTCGCATCATGTGTGAGTAACAACACCAGTCTATATATAACTGTGCACTGCTGGACCTGGGCCTACCCTAATAAACGCCTGGGCCAATACTTTTATCCAAAAACCAAGAATTCTGTATTTCCGTATTACCACAATAGACGTACACTGAAAAAGTCAAATTCATAAATTTAAAATAGACATGGAAATAAAGTGTTATTTTTAATTTGTAGACTAAAGTAAAGAAGCGACGAAGAAACATTTCGCCTGTTAGTTGTTAATTTTAGTGTTAGAGCAAAACCCGGCCCAGCTTTTTTATCCACTAACTAGATAATCTGATATGCTGAAAAACGTTTTGACAATTTGTTTGAATTTATTACAGATATTTTTTACATCACTAGATTATTTTTTATATGAGTCGCTAGTTGGGCGCGCAGGGCTCAGCTTGTTCGCCCTGCCGCCGCCGACGGTACTGCCCGTTGACGGCTAAGTGATTTATCTGAGCCCGTGTAGGCTGCGGTACACGACCATCTGCCGGCCGGGACAGGGGAGCAACATAAAAACTACCAGTTATTTATTTATTTATTGCATACATATACATTTAGTAGGTACATACATAGTTTTAGCTTTACATGAACCCTGTAAGGGTAGAATTAATTTAAAGATTAATTTATTAGGTAGGTACATAATCTATTTATAGCTACGAGTAGAAACATAGTATTCGGAAAATATAGACAATGTCAGCTAGAAGAATCAAAACAATTGTAATAATAACTCGGTAAGTATGTAAACTTTTTACTCATGCTGCCAAATAGTTATAGTTTAGAGTTATTATTTAAACATTCTTCAACGGAGTAGTAACATTTAGAGATAAGGTATTACTGGCGTAGTAAACCGAATCTTGTTTAATGGGGCTAGGTATTTACAGTACCCGGCGATAAATAATGCACATCGACCTTTGGAAAGAGACAATCGGCTAATTTCGGCTTCATAGAGCGTTATCTCTGTCGCACGAAATACAAACAGTCCGGTATCTATTAGGAGCTGTTGAAACAATTGTGATTTGCTTCTTTTGATAATTTTTTATACTTTGTATAAAATACACCAATTTTTCTATAAGTGTTGGCTTAGGTTGAAGTAAAATAAATTAAAAAAAACATGTTCACATTATGTTTACGTATTTAATTATTTTGAAAAATTACAGCTGCAGTGTACATAATAAACACCATTATACCTATTGTTAAAATGAGACATTGTAATAAAAATAATAATATTTCTAATTTTCAATTACTTCCATTTCACTATCTGTGCTCTCAAAGAGGCTTTTTCCTAAAGATGCCATAGTACAACTTTAAATTATTTAAATTTGGGGGTGTTAACAACTCTCAATATATATTTTGAATTGGATGCGACCGCACTCTACCGCACTTGAACAACGACTGACAGTGATCTTTCGTCAGTCGTATAGGTAGTGTGCGACAGAGATAAAGCTCTACGAAGCCGAAATTAACCGATTGTCTCTTTCCACAGATCGATGTGCATTATTTATCGCCGGGTACTGTACTTCCGCCGCTTACTCGAATAGTAACTTAGCCTCACTACTATTTGGGTATGATACTCTACTCTGCTTAGTGTTGGGGTTAGAATGATGCTGTGTGGATTGTCCACCATTATGTATAATTCATCATCATCAACCTATCTTAGTCTACTGCTGGAGATAGGCCTCCCCTAATGAGCGCCATAGCGCTCTGTCTTCAGCTTGCCGCATCCAGCATTTGCCTGCAGTCTTACGCAGATCGTAATCTCACCTGGCAAGAGGGCGTCCTACACTACGTTTGCCGAGTCGCGGTTTCCACTCGAGAACACGTTTACCTCAGCGGTTGTCGGTTCTTCGCGAGATATGGCCGGCCCAGTACCACTTCAGCTTGCTAATTCTCTGAGCTATGTCGATAGCTTTGGTTCTCTGTCGGATGTATACAAATCCTATCCTTCAAAGAAACTCCGAGCATAGCTCTTTCCATAGCTCGCTGAGTGACTTTGAACTGGTGTACCAGCCCTACCGTGGGTGTCCACGTCTCAGCTCCATAAGTTCATAACGGATAGGACGCACTGGTTGAAAACTTTCGTTTTCAAGCATTGCGGTATGGATAATAATAATAATAATTTATTCAAAAGAACTTAGGGCTAAATGGATTACAAAAGAGTCAATAATATCTAATATTGGTATAAAATAATACATGTGCCTGAACTAGGTAATCCTGTATCTCAGGCAGAAAGTGCTTAAAACGGAAAAATAATAATCACATCAATTAGTAGTCATAATATAACAAAGCAACGGTGCAGATTTGTATACTAACGTAATTATGCTTAATACGCTAAACTAGTAATATGTAATAAAGGTGCTTAGGTACAAAAATAATTAGCCTACTTTAAACAAGGCCAATGTCTATTCTGTGTCATCGTATTGACATACTTTGCACAATACTTTGATTAATCTAAATTCTGAGTAAAACTAAAATTATAAAAAAAAATTCAAACTAAAACGTAAAAATTGAGAATTTTTTACGTTTTAGTTTGAATTTTTTTTTAAAGGAAAGCTAAATAATATTATAGTAATGACAAAAACGTAAAGGAGCACAGGAAAAGCTGGGTCCTTAGGCTCCCCCATAATCTATGGAATTTATATATCTCTTTTCAGCCGCTAATTTTGCTGGACAGTCGGCGGAGCCAGTTTCATGGTTACCTGGCTTCTTAAAGAGCAAGCAGGTGGCACACTTAGGATCTTCAGCTAACTTCTGGCATTCTTTGTTTGTGTGGCCGATGCCGCCACAGTGTCCGCAAGTATGAGCTGCCTCGCGACAAAACTTTGCCGCGTGTCCATACTGCTGGCACTTGTAGCAGCGAGTAACCAGGGTGAAATCCCTCACAGGGCACGAAGACCAGTTCACGAAAACCCTGTCCTTAGTGATGAGCGCTTTAAGTATGGCGGCTGGAACTTCTATAATATAATTGCATGACACTGCATTCTTCCTGCCCGACTTGTGGCTTAGCTTTATGGTGTTCAAAAACTTTTCCAGGTCGCAGTTATTGAAAGTCTCGGCTAAATTTTGATGAAAGAGGCAGGAGAAAACTTCTTTTTCAGGCATCGATGTCGGCACTCCGATGATGACGACTCTCGGCTTTCGTTTAAGCGGCTCGTCGATTGTTAGGCCAGAGTTGGTGATCTGAACTGTGTTCTTCAGCTTTTCGATGTCGTCCTTGGTATCAGTGCTGATGATGACGCCTCCGTTCCTGGTCTTCCGTAGCCCTCTCACATGCAGCTTCATTTGCTCAGGGCAGATAATTTTTTGCACTAGAGATTTCGTGTCTTCACTTGTCTTTAGTTTGTCGTTCGGGTATATGGCCACAGAACTGACATTTGTGGGCTTTATGTAAGTGTTTGACCCTTTTTTGACCATTTCGGCGAAGGAAGTTTCGCCGACTGGTTACGAGGTCTTCTCAATTCTTTTTAACAGGTCTTCCAGCTGGTGGGATTGGGCAAGTTGGTGTTGGAGCATTTCTATATTGCTGTAGGCCTTAACAATTTTGGCTTTAAGAGACTGGTACTGCACGGCCATTTGCGAAGTGCCATTATCCACTTTACGACAGAGAGCGCTAACTCG
The DNA here is from genome assembly GCA_963662085.1 of Eupithecia inturbata. Lineage (NCBI taxonomy): Eukaryota > Metazoa > Arthropoda > Insecta > Lepidoptera > Geometridae > Eupithecia > Eupithecia inturbata. The sequence goes on along the minus strand of OY759191.1, from coordinate 816,261 downwards.
TTGCTTTTGCTCAGAGTTCAGTTTGCCTTCGGATGCAATAGAGCACACCTCATTCAGGCACTGGTTAATCGAGTTCATCCAACCTTGTATTTCGGGAGTAGTCACAACTTCGTACTCGGCTTCTTGGGCGGCAGGCACATGGCGAACAGGGGGCTCAGGTGCGGGCGTGGTGGGGTCGGGGGCGGCGAGTGCGCCGTCCTTCTGCTCCGGTGGCCGAAGGGGCTGGAGGTATCCATTTTACACTAGTTTAGTTAAGATAGCCAGAAAAATCTATCATTGTTACTTTATACACACGTTACAGATATATGTCACAATCAGCAAAAAACGAGGTCACAATATAGCAATTGATTAATTGCAAATTGTTTACATCAAGGCACGTCTTGCCTCACCGACGGCAACGGAAGAATCCAACGTCCAGGATGACGAGAAGACTCGACGTAGTTCCCCGAACGCTGCCCAACCTAGCTGAATCCTCCTCTTGGCCTCCTTCTCGAAATTGTTTTTACCTAACTGCAGAATCTGCCCGAGGTAATTGTACTCTGTAACAATTTCGAGAAGGTGGCCATCAATCAGTCATTGGTCATGACTTTGGTGTTATCCAAATTCATGCCAAAACCGATGCATCGTGAGGCTGTGGCTAGACCATCCAGCATCCGGTTCAGTACCTCTAGCGACTTCGCCATAAACTAAGACTATGTCATCAGCGAATCGCAGGTGCGAGATGTAATTGCCGTTTATGTTAATGCCCTTACTTTTCCAGTCCAGCGTCTTAAAAATATCTTCCGACGCGCTCGTGAACAGTTTCGGGGATATGACGTCCCCCTGTCTCATTCCTCTGCGCAATTGGATGGGTTTAGACTGCTGGCCCTGTACTTGGACATTCATGGTGGCGGCCTCGTAGAGACATCTCAGCACCTATATAACAATAGTCTACTTAGAGCAGCCCAGGTTTCGACGGAGTCGAAGGTCTTCTCATTGTCCACAAAAGCGAGACACAGGGGCTGGTTATTTACTCTTCGGAATTAGGAGTATAATCTGCCTTACTGTGTGAATGTGGTATAATTGCTGAAGCAATGTGAACGTATTACAGATACAACTACACGCCGTGCGACCACCCGAACCAGCCGTGCGACAGCCTGTGTCCGTGCCTGCAGTCGCAGAACTTCTGCGAGAAGTTCTGTCAGTGCAGCAGCGACTGTGAGTATATATATATCTACAGATACAACTACACGCCGTGCGACCACCCGAGCCAGCCGTGCGCCAGCCTGTGTCCGTGCCGGCAGTCGCAGAACTTCTGCGAGAAGTTCTGTCAGTGCAGCAGCGACTGTGAGTATATATATATCTACAGATACAACTACACGCCGTGCGACCACCCGAGCCAGCCGTGCGACCACCCGAGCCAGCCGTGCGCCAGCCTGTGTCCGTGCCGGCAGTCGCAGAACTTCTGCGGTAGTACTGTCAGTGCAGCAGCGACTGTGAGTATATATATATATATATATCTACAGATACAACTACACGCCGTGCGACCACCCGAACCAGCCGTGCGCCAGCCTGTGTCCGTGCCGGCAGTCGCAGAACTTCTGCGAGAAGTTCTGTCAGTGCAGCAGCGACTGTGAGTATATATATATATCTACAGATACAACTACACGCCGTGCGACCACCCGAGCCAGCCGTGCGCCAGCCTGTGTCCGTGCCGGCAGTCGCAGAACTTCTGCGAGAAGTTCTGTCAGTGCAGCAGCGATTGTGAGTATATATATGTATGTATATCTACAGATACAACTACACGCCGTGCGACCACCCGAGCCAGCCGTGCGCCAGCCTGTGTCCGTGCCGGCAGTCGCAGAACTTCTGCGAGAAGTTCTGTCAGTGCAGCAGCGATTGTGAGTATATATATGTATGTATATCTACAGATACAACTACACGCCGTGCGACCACCCGAGCCAGCCGTGCGCCAGCCTGTGTCCGTGCCGGCAGTCGCAGAACTTCTGCGAGAAGTTCTGTCAGTGCAGCAGCGATTGTGAGTATATATACATATGTATGTATATCTACAGATACAACTACACGCCGTGCGACCACCCGAGCCAGCCGTGCGCCAGCCTGTGTCCGTGCCGGCAGTCGCAGAACTTCTGCGGTAGTACTGTCAGTGCAGCAGCGACCAGTTGCTGCCTGCTATCTTTTAGGTGTCGTTCTTCCATCTCATTTGTGGTCGTTCCACCGGTCTTTGTTTCCCATCATGGTCTCCACGTCCATGATCAGGGAAAACAAAGACCAAGAGTTTCTTGCATCATGATGTCTCTTTACGGGCTATGTGGCTCCACTCCCACTTATGTCCTGCAACTCTTTTACTGATATTGTACACTTTGGTTTATCAGAAACAGTCGATGTTAATGCAAGTGATGTTGTTACAGGTCAGAACCGTTTCCCAGGCTGCCGCTGCAAGGCGTCGTGCAACACCAAGCAGTGTCCGTGCTACCTCGGCGTGCGCGAGTGCGACCCCGACCTGTGCTCCGCGTGCGGCGCGGACGACCCGCACCACGCGGCCTGCAGGAACATCTCTGTGCAAAGGTCGGGGCTCACTTTCATCACACTTGATATTATAAATGCAAAAGTTTGATGAATGGATGTTACATCTTCACGCATAACTACTGAACCGATTGGGCTGAAATTTTGCATAGATGTAGATCTAGACTGACCTTCCATAAGTCAATTCAGTAAATCTTAATTTATTTTAAATCCGAGTAAATTCTAAGAGACATATTCACAGCGCTAGATGCACACAGACTAAGTAAACAATAGATAAAAATTCTATGTTGTAATTAAAATAATTCCGTAATTGTGTGTACCACAGAGGTCTCCACAAGCACCTGCTCCTAGCTCCGAGCGACGTGGCCGGCTGGGGGATCTTCCTGAAGGAGGCCGCGCACAAGAACGAGTTCATCTCCGAATACTGCGGGGAGATCATCTCGCAGGACGAGGCGGACCGGCGCGGGAAGGTCTACGACAAGTACATGTGCTCGTTCCTCTTCAATCTGAATAATGGTAAGTGATTTGTCCACTCCCCCTCGACACACATACGTCCCTGCCGGGCGTGCCTCCCCCAAACAAAGAGGATTTTGGCATAATGACGGATTGGTAATTGCAGTTAAGAAACTCAAAATACACAGAAGGAAGCTGCAGCCCTTCCTCTGGTAGATTAACGACATCCACGGGTCGAGTGCCACAGCCGCAGCTAACTTGTTCAGTAATCCTGTGCATATGTGTCAACATTCAACAAGAAAGGGTTTTTTTCATTACGTTTATCATCATATCAGCGTACAAACGTCAGCTGGGCACAGGCCTCCTCCATACGACGCCACTAGCGCTCCTGACCGGCTCCATTCGTCGATTCCGTGCGACCGCAACAATGCCGTCAGTCCATCGACGTGGTGAGATGAGAGGGTTACTTTACTTACTTGTCACTCTCGATTAATGATAGTATTGTCTACTCTCAATACACATCACTATTGTTACTTGTTTCTGGACTGGTTTCCGCAACTAGGCCACAGGTGGGCCCTTTTTGCGTGTCGGGTGGGGCTGCTAGTCTAACCACCCGATGTCCTCCAGGAAAGCCAGCAGCTCGCTGACGCCGGTGCAGGCCTCCCTAGGCGTCCTCGGTGTCCGGAGGTAGTGTAGTCGTTGAGAAGCTACGCTATCGCACTCTACATGCGCATGCGCGGCCGTCTCCTCTGCATTCATGCACCCTCTGCATAGGGGGTTGTCCGTGATACCCAGAATTCATAGATAAATAAATAAAATAAATAATAATAAATAAAATTTATTCAAAGAACGTAAATAGACAATACATTAGTGCACTAACGAATATGTATAGCTAAGTATAACAATTTAGCCTGAACTAGGTAATCCTGTGTTTCAGGCGACAGTAGTGCTAATCTATACTTATAATTATTAAATAAAATAATCACTTACTATTACGATAAAGGCATTTAGTTTAACAATGTTGTTTATGTTACAAACAATTTGTGCATAATACACAAATTGTATAGTATGCAGGTACATAAATTGAGTAAAAACTAGATTAATCACTGTTCTAACTAGGTTAACATTACGTATAAAAATATAATTCACTTGATAATTTCTAATAGCTTCTCTGTATCATCGTAGGATAGACTTTGAAGTGTACATTTAATAGTTTTTTTACAATTATTATAGTTAAGCGCGTAAAAATTAGACATTGAATTTAGTCTGTTGTATAGGAACGGACCAAGAAATAGATAAAATTTGTTCGCAAAGGAAAATTTTAGGGTTGTTGGTTGAGGGCAAACTTTAGCATTCCGTCTCTTGTTATTAGTAAATTCAGTGCTGTAGGGAAGGGCTGCGTGCTGTCTTAGTACTGTGTTCATTATAAATAGCTGCCGGACTGTTAACACATCACAGGACTCATATAAAAGATTAGTGGGAAAGATGAAAAGACGAAAAGTTGCCACTTTAAGTATTGCTCTTTGTGCTCTTTCTGCTGTTAGTAACAATGTTTTCCCCGCTCCACCCCATGTGGTAATGCAATAAGTTAAAATTGATTGGCACAGGGCAAAGTAAACTTGTCGAATTATAGAATGATCTGCAATATGGCGTAGCTTTTTAAAGATAAATATTAACTTTCGCACTCTACCACATAGGGTTTATATGTGGGGCTTAAACGAAAGATTATCATCTAGTACGATACCTAAGTATTTTATTTGATTTATACTTTTAATGACGGGACATAAGCATTGTGTGTTGTTTGAGCTATAGCAATGATGTGCGTATATTTTAGAATTAGAGATAGTTGTCTGTTTGCGCATCGAAAACTTAGTATAATTGGTCTTCTCAGCATTTAATGTTAGTAGGTTTTACTGTAGCCATTTGTTAACAACATTAAATCCATTTTGCGCAAACTCGAAGACTTCCTTATCAGAATCAGCTGAAAAAAGGAGGGCAGTGTCATCAGCGTATGATATAATTATGCCGTGGTCTAGTTTTAAGTTACACAGATCGTTAATGTAGATTAAAAATAGGGTTGGGCCCAATATACTTCCCTGGGGAACCCCGAAGGACGAATTTTCCTGTTCATCGCTCAGGACACTCCCAATTCTCACGGATTGAGTGCGGTGTTCCAGGTAGCTTGTAAAGATGTTTGTTAAGCATGCAATGTCCTGTGACAATACCGACTATTAGCCGGAGTTTGTCACGTTTCAGATGGAGGTGTTTTAGGGGAATCTCGCCTTTAAAGTCAGGCCTTGTCCTTCGACTAAAATACGGCATAAGTATGCCGGATTGTAGGCAAACAACACCAAGACTACTGGGTAAGTGCCCAGTAGTCTTGGTGTTGTTTGACTGTACGTTGACTGAATGGTAGGGGAAGTATTGGTTGGGTCCTACCGGTTTCCACTCTGAACCTCTCCTCGTCAGTGCATCAACTTCATCATTTCCTCTGGATCCGCTGTGTCCTTTTATCCATTGTAGAGTGACTCTATTGGATTTACTTACTTGTTCTAGCAGGTGTAGCAGGTGGTGGCACTGTATGGTAAGTCCCGCGTTGTTCTCTCTTGTTCAAGGCCTGCAGTACTGCCGCGCTGTCAGAGAGGATCCTGATGTTTTGGTCAGTTACATTTCTTCGTAACACGGCAGTCGCAACCTGGATTATACCCGACATTCCGCCTGAAGGATGGAGTTGTAGGCGCCCAATGCTGTTGTTTTGTGGATGTTGAGATCTTCCGAGAACGTTCCCGCCCCGGTACCTGTTTTCATTTTAGAGCAATCTGTGTATATTCTTACTTCGTGTATGTTTGAGCTATCACTTGGCTCTTCGTGCACTTGTATAGGCACTCGGGCGATCCTGACGGTCTATTAAATTACTGTGGAGTATTGCCTATTCATACCAAAGTGAAATTAAATCTACTGATAGAACAATACTCGTACAGAGATCCAAGTTCCTAACAGTCACGCCAAAGGATAGTGAAGCTTCTTGAGTGTAGGTGTTGTTTGGGTACCCTATCATAAATCGAGAGTAGCATGGGATTGCTTCTGGCGTACTCGTATACAATAGTGGTGTGTTGTGCTCTAGTGTCGTGATCCCATAAACGTAAAGTCTGTAAGCAGCTGCGGCTGCCTCTTGTTGCACGTATAGCTGCAGTGGCGTTAGGCCTATCATGGCTTCGAGTGCTGCCGTAGAGGCAGTTCTCATACCCCCCTGTCGTCGCTACGCAGGCTAGTCTCTGGAACTTTTGCAGTTTGTTTATAGTTGTGTTTTGATTAGTTCTCGGCCACCAAACTAGAGCACCGTATGTCAGCGAGGGCCTGATTACAGTGTTGTAGAGCCATAGGGTAATCTTTGGCCTGAGACCCCATGTTCTTCCTAGCGTACGACGGCACTGCCAGAAAGAGATGGTGGCTTTCTTTGTATTGTTTTCTAGATGAGTTGTCCAGTTTAGTTTATTGTCTAAAGTTATACCTAAGTATTAAACTAAATCGGATCGTGTTATCTGCGTGTCGAACAGGAACGGGAGTTGGTAGGTTCCTAGTTTACGCTTGTTACTAGTTCGTTACTAGTTCTGTTTTGGTTGGATTCACGGTTAGTCCAGAGATGAGCGGGAAGGTTTATGGCAAGTACATGTGCTCGTTTTATCCAATTTGAAAAATGTTCAGTGACTCTTCATTGATAATTTTTTTAACGACTAGGCTTATTTATATTTATTGGAGGAAAACCAAAGGCTTAAAAATTAACAGACTTACAAATTAATAAAAATACCAGAAAGCTTATTGAAGGTTTTCACGGATAGGCTTGTTTTAAGCAGTCCGTGTATGTATGTAGGTCGGTCTCTTACGTGTTTCTTCCGTTTACTTTTTACTTAATTCCAAATAACGCCAATATTTAGCCGAGACCCGTCATATCTTCATAAGGCCACTTTCTATCAAAATGTAGGCATGCATAGTGTGAAAGCCACGTTGTTTTGTTGGATGGATCGCATATGAAAAGGAATGGCGCGGCACTTTTACAATATCTATGAGATATAGTTTCTTTGAGCTGACCTCATAGAAACCTACAAGATACTCGTTCACCAATACACCTGTCAAAAATGAATACTTACTAGACGTCTTCATAAAGAAAGAAAGACGTTTAACCCGTGGGAAACTTCTAAGATTGGCCCGTGACTCTACGAAATCCCTTACCTTACCTTACAAAAAGACATTATATCAGCCACATCGATCACGCCTCCAAGAATAAACTGGACAACTGGGTACAATCCCAAAAAAAACACGCGACGCAAAGACCACAATTTTTACTCTGACATTTATATTTTTAATTTAATTTTATGGTAGCTTTATATTTCATGAATTAATGTAATTGGTAAATTACACTAATTCATTAAATGGTAAATGTACACAGACTGCTCGCCTAGTATTGAATGAATAAATAATGGAATAGTATGTTAGAATGCATCCCAAAACATAACGCCTGTGTCCTGATATAATCAAAAGGTAAAACTTGTATTTCCAGACTTCGTGGTAGACGCGACGCGCAAAGGCAACAAGATCCGTTTCGCGAACCACTCCATCAACCCGAACTGCTACGCCAAGGTGATGATGGTAAACGGAGACCACCGCATCGGCATCTTCGCCAAGCGCGCCATCCAGCCGGGGGAGGAACTGTTCTTCGACTACAGGTATACCACTAGGGCTTGCAAATATTCGAAAATTTTGATATTAGAATATTCGATGTTTTTAGGACTATTCGAACTATTGACGTTAATGACGTCTTCTTTTATTCTTTTATATTACATGAACAAATTTAAAATATCAAAGTGTAATAAAATTAACAAAAGGTTCTGTCGCCGTAACGAGACATTGGCGATTTACACGCACAATCAACCACAAATTCTTAGCAAAAAAAGAGTCTTCAAAATCTAGGTTAATTCAAAATAAAATTTTACACAGTAACAAGTAGATAAATAAACACGGTAACTGTAACACGGTAGTAAATAGATTGGAATTTTATAAATTTAATAAGTATTTTTTAATAATTTAAAAATAACGAAAGAGCACTATTTCGCACATAATTTGGTAGAGATCTCAGGCCGTCTATTGAAATTACTTATATTTTGATTCGTAGATTATTACTAATTATTTGGTTCCTTGAACCAGTTTCTTCATAAGTTGTGTAGTTTTCTTGTAAATAAGCAAAAACTTGATTTGTGCGCTTACTCCGTTCCAAAAACGTATGCTCTGTCCCGCTCCTAGGAACGCGAAATCATTATACCCTTTTCACCAAAATGGCGCGCATTGCGCCCTCTAAACACAATGACATTCACGTGAGCGACAGAGACGGATAGACAGAAGAGTCACGTCAAATACGCGAATGCACTACACAGTCGCGCGCAGCACTCGAGTGGGGTGGAGTGTTTCCAAACCCTATAACTTTGTCATGTTGTTAACCCGAACGAGACGTTAACTTGTATTGTCTTGTATGGATATATCGCGCGAGCTTTTGTGTGCCATTTTATGCACATCAGAGTTCTTAATTTGGTGTTATTATTTATTTATTATGACGCACAAAACATATTACAACCACAAAAAATTACAATGTTTCAATAATGTAGGTCTAAAACTTGATTGTAACACAACCTATGTGCATACTGAAATATTAATATTACATGCAAAACATTTATGTATATACAGCAAAAAGGTAAATCGTAAAATATTTATAACAAAAGTAAAGGAATAAAGTTATTACGCTCACGTTCGTGGTAATGTAGGAGGTTACATTACCACGAACGTGAGCGTATACCTAATTCCACAATAATGTAAGCACAGAATCAGGGACTTCATTGAATTTTAGAGTTCTGATAAATTGGCTCAAACTCGGAACAAAAATGTCTAGTTCAATGTTGTCCTTAGCTAAATCATTGTATTGTCGGGCCATTCTAGTCAGGGGGTTGTAAAAAGAAATATTGTTTTTATAAGTTAACAAAGCAACAAGATAGCTTGTGTTGGACCTGCGCGCACAAAATCGTGTATTGAAAGATATCTCTGATAACAACATAGGGGAATCATTATATGAATGTATAATTTTATATACATAGATAAGATCGAAATGAATACGTCGAGTTTCCAAGGATTGGACATTAAATTTAAGTAGCCTTTCTTCGTAATTCAGACTAGAACGACCTGGGCGCATCCTAAATCATAACAGACGTAGGCATTTTCTTTGAAATCTCTCTATTTCGTGACTATGAACCATAAAGGAGACCAAATAGGGCTACCGTCAAAAACACTTACAAGGGCAAAGAAAAGGTAAAGAAGGCTCCGGGGCTTCTTTAAACCGGTAGTTGATCTAAGCACAAATCCTAAAAGATTATTGGCTTTACTTGTAATATGTTGGTAGTGCGCTCGAAAAGAAAGCTTATCATCAAAGAAAACTCCCAGGTCTTTAACTACGTACGAGCGATTCAATACATGACCGTTAATGTTATAATCATGAACAATCTTGTTTTGTCTATTTGTAAATTATATGGTAAAGCATTTACAGTACCCGGCGATAAATAATGCACATCGACCTTTGGAAAGAGACAATCGGCTAATTTCGGCTTCATAGAGCGTTATCTCTGTCGCACGAAATACAGTCCGGTATCTATTAGGAGCTGTTGAAACAATTGTGATTTGCTTCTTTTGATAATTTTTTATTCTTTGTATAAAATACACCAATTTTTCTATAAGTATTGGCTTAGGTTGAAGTAAAATAAATTAAAAAAAAACATGTTCACATTATGTTTACGTATTTAATTATTTTGAAAAATTACAGCTGCAGTGTACATAATAAATACCATTATACCTATTGTTAAAATGAGACATTGTAATAAAAATAATAATAATTCTAATTCTCAATTACTTCCATTTCACTATCTGTGCTCTCAAAGAGGTCAATATTACTGTCACTGTCAGCCGTATTTATCACTAGTCTATCAGTGTAATTGTCTAAACCGTGTTGAATTCTTCTATATTAATTCTCACATTTGATTGCATGATCGCAAACCTTTTTCCACTCTTCAGCCCCGATCATGTTTACTTTTTCAGTCAATAATGTTTTTACTGTAGTTAAATTCATAACCACATTTCTAGAGGCTACATAGCCTTTCAGTTTAGACCATATATTTTCAATTGGATTAAAATCCGGATGATATAGTGGCAATCGCAACACAGTGTGCCCATGTTCGCCAAGTACTTTGTCCACGGAAAACTCTGTATCTGTACCTCTCTAACTCTGTAACTCTCCTTGTGCTGACATACATATAATAGCGTAAATCTGGGTTTTTGTTAATTTTGGATCAACTGGAATTTCGTGTCTGTTTAACCAGTTGATCATTTCCTGTTTAATGGTGTTTGAGTTGGGGGGTCTTTCAACATATTTGTTGTGATAGGGTGCGTTGCCGATAACTAGAACAGAATCACTGGGTATATTTGGGATTAATTGATTAACCAACCATTTTTCGTAGTTATCGTTATTCATTTCATTGTGATAGTCACCTGTAGTGTCCGTGGATTTATACGTTAAAAAGGCACCGGGTACAAAGCCTTTTTCATTTCCCGCATGAACTATTATCAAGCGTTGACCTTTTGAAATTGGCTTTTTTACTCCTTTTTTCTTATCATCACTCCAAGATTTCCCTTTAGTGTGGGATGTATGTATGTAGGACTCATCCATGTAGACGATATTTTTTCCTGATTCGCGAAATTTGCGTATTTTATCGAGGTATTCCATTCGTTTGAGACTTACATCGTGCTTTTCCATTAGAATTTTTCGATTATCTTCCATTTTAGTGAACCGAAATCCCATCTCATGAAGTATTTTTCTCAACGTCTTTTCAGACCCATTGTAATTAATAGCTTCAGATAATTTAGCTTTTAATGATTTTATTGTTGGCAGTTCATTAAATCGTAAGTGAAAATCATACACCATCCTTCGAACAACATCATAATCAAAATCGTCCATATCCAAACGAAATTGCTTTTTTGGTCTCCCTTTTTTTGGAGTGCTGAACTTAATTTCAGCAGAATGTGTTACAGTACTAACTTCGTTTAATATATTGTTCAAAGTTCTTCTTGAAATTCCAGTGGCATTTGCAACTCGCTCTTGAACCTTCTTAAAATGACAACTTACATTTTCATCTTCATTTTTTTTTAATCTGTCAGCTTCGGTTACAAAATATTTATAAACATTGTAGATAATTTCGCGTGACTGACCTCGTAAAGGTTTCCCTCTTTTTCCTAAAGATGCCATAGTACAACTTTAAATTATTTAAATTTGGGGGTGTTAACAACTCTCAATATATATTTTGAATTGGACGCGACCGCACTCTACCGCACTGGAACAACGACTGACAGTGATGTTTCGTCAGTCGTATAGGTAGTGTGCGACAGAGATAACGCTCTACGAAGCCGAAATTAACCGATTGTCTCTTTCCACAGATCGATGTGCATTATTTATCGCCGGGTACTGTACTGACTTTTAAAAACATGTGATTACTAATGCACCATCTCGAGACAGTGTTTAGATCCTTTTGTAGAGTTTCACAATCGGCAGTATTAGTGATGATATTAAAATTTTTTAAATCATCTGCATAAAGGAGACAGTTACAAGAAATGCGCTGAATGAGATCAGTTATAAAAATCACGAGTATAAGAGGTCCGAAATGAATCCCCAAGGGTCCTCTTGGGGAACACCAGAGGTCACCTATACTATTAGGGTAATTAATGTAGGTTTACAATGGTCGCAAAACTACCTACTAGCTAGTTATATTCCTTTTTTTCGAACGCGTAAAATACTATCCTTTAGTGACAAAATTCTAAGTTTTTTTAAATTCTGTATTAGTTTAATTTTGAAATTTAAAAAAAAACAACAACAATTTATATAACTTTCATTTTTGAAACATTTTAAAAAAAGCTTATGATAGGTACGACAAACTACCCAATGGATTTTAGTAAATTCCTTTTTTTAACGTAATAATAACAAAATATGTGCCGGCGCTACTGTGGGTCGGAGTAGCGTCTGAACGTGTCTATAAGAATAGGCGGCGGCACTAGTTTGAGGCATACATAGGCGGCGGCACTAGTTTGAGGCATACATAGGCGGCGGCACTAGTTTGAGGCATACATAGGCGGCGGCACTAGTTTGAGGCATACATAGGCGGCGGCACTAGTTTGAGGCATACATAGGCGGCGGCACTAGTTTGAGGCATACATAGGCGGCGGCACTAGTTTGAGGCATACATAGGCGGCGGCACTAGTTTGAGGCATACATAGGCGGCGGCACTAGTTTGAGGCATACAACTGCCTTGATTAGTGCAATTGATGATCATCATCCTCGCAATACAAATACCATCAATAACAATTGACCTTTTGAAAGTTTAACTAAAATGTAAATGTATGTTTATTTCCTCAGATATGGACCAACTGAGCAACTGAAGTTCGTTGGCATAGAGAGGGAAATGGAATTCTTATGAGACCAACCCAAGTAGTGCTCTGGTTCTGGGGAGCCTGAACACTCTTCATGAGCTTTGTTCAGTTCATGAGAAGGACTACATTGCATTGGATTCACATTAGTGTAGTGTAGTGTAGTGCTTTGAAGTTACTGTTGTTTATTATGTTGAAAAGGTTATTGCACTTCCAAGTGTTAATATAATCCATAAAATGCTAAGTAGGTTATGTATCTTAATGCAGTATTGAATTTGTTGAAATCGGAAAAATAAAATACATATGTACTTTTGTAAGTCCATCCTAATGTGACATTATATCTATCCAATTTTATAACCTACTATGGGTGCGTTTCGAGATGCGATCACAGCACTGATCGTGATCACAAAATATTTTGTGTTCCAAATTAGAAATCACGATAATGACAGTTGAGTGCTATCATTAATTCGGAACGCTCATGAACGCGCTCACGAGTCGCAGTGTCAATGTCATTACAATAACATATTCTGGGTGCGTTCCGAGATACGCTAAAATCATCTACGTGACGTGAGACGAGTATCAGTCATCATCATCAATATTGATGATGATGTCACACTGACAATATTGGTGACTGTCGTCTTTAATTTTTCATAGTTTATAAAATGTAAATCCTGTTATTGGCTGTTTTTTAGGTTTAGTTACTTTTACTTGAGAGAGCTGTGGATTTTGTTTAATTAATAAAATAAAAAATAAATCAACAACAACAACAATAAAGCCAATGTCACTTTTGACGGGGGCTTTTCGTCTGTAATGATGGGTTTGTAGGCATCCTACTAACTTTGTGTCGTCTTTCAGATACAAACCAATTGGTACTATTCAAAAAGGTTTTTTTTGTTTAATTTCATTTTGTGTTAATTTTCTACTAAAGTTTGACTCTTTTGACATGGACACTGGCAGAGTTGTGGCAGAACAGACACAGCGAGCCATGAAACAAGAAATGAAATGAATGATGGTCGGTGTTATTCAGTGATATTGCAAAATGGCGTATGACGTCAACCAGACATCGTCGTCGCGCTCACGATAATTCGGAACGCGTGTGAGCGCGATGATATTGATTTTAGCGTATCTTGGAACACGATCGCACTGCCAGTTTGTAAAATGTAGATGTTCTGCTACCATAATATATATTATGAACATTATATCCATGCTATTGTGGACTTCCCAAGTAAAAGAAAGCGAAACATTATTATTGTAGTACCTACCTATGCTTATACCTAATTGGACTTTTGATAATAAATATTTCTTAAAAAAAAATTATTCAATTATTTTTGTAGCATTTTTAATGGCTCATGGTATCTTTCTTTAAACAATGAGCTAATTAAAAAGAGATAGATGCACCACATACAAAAATATATTTTTGGTATATTTCTAAGAATGTACATTTTTACACAACATACAGAACTATAAAATGTTTGTACTAACTAGTACTGATTTTAGACAGTTGTCTAAAATCACACAAATAGAACTTAAATCACTGAAAAAAAACCAACTAAATGAACATTTACTACTTCTCTATTTGTTCACAATCAAAATGTTGTCAACCAATGACTCATGCTTTGTTGTAGTTGTAGGAAAAGAAAACATTTTGTGGCTAAAACATTTGTGCATATTTTTGTCTCTATGGCGCAGTTCTCTAGGACTACAGCTGCTTGGCAAATCAATGGTCAACAACACTTCACTGTGAAAGAGTCTTTTTAATCACAGGAGCCATCGAGCCAACCATCCTTCCACCTTTCGTGTACTTTACTGCAGTCAAACAACGGCTTGCCTAGTTTACTGTTCACTGTGTTGTGGCGCTCACAGACCCACTTAGCCAACTCATCTCTGGACTTAGTAATTGGCGGGTTATCTTTTAAACTGAAATAGGAAAGTCTGTATTAATTGCCTCATTTATCTTTTGTTACTTTGAACACTACACACACTCCACAATACCCTATAGAATAGGTACAGATGAAATTGCAAAACATAAAAGAATAATCATGACTTAGAAAACTAGAATGATGCAATACTCACTCTTCTTGAAACTCAATGCGACAAGGCTCACACGGGTAGAAGTGAGCAAATAAGTACAAAAACCTGCACATGTTGCGGGATTGCTGCTCGGTGGGCTCTACAGGGAAATATGATGCCATTGAATGAAGGAGACCCCATGACCCATTGCCCAGCTCTTCCTTATTCAGAGGACAGTCTTTTGATTTCGGAGGACCCTGGTAAACAAACCGTCATCTTATTACTTGAATGGAAAAATCTAGATTTAGAAAGTTTTCTAATGTTTATAAAAAAGCAACCTTACCGACTTAGAGGGTTTTTGGACTGACTGTTTCTGGGCCCACGATTTGAAGTCTGAACACGCTCGACAAGGCTTTTCTTCTTCCTCTCCACCGTGTGAGGGCGGCATCGTGCGATTGTTTTTGAATCGCAATTATGTCCATGAAATGTAGATTTATCCTTGTGCAATACTGTTAGCTATTATACTGCAGCCAGCATAGAAAATATAAATTTGAGGCGATACTTCATTAGTACGCTGTTTATTAGTGAAAATAAGCCATTAGTCGGGTAAGAAATAAATAAACTTTTGACTTTTTTTTTACTTACACCGACTGCAAGCTAACTCGCTGTCAAGTCAAACAAACAAATGTCAAATCTTTGGCACGTGACGTGACTTTGATTAGACAATCCACAGATAACATTCACTGCTGAACGAATGTGGAATAGATTAGTGTTCCATTGCTAATAAATAATGTGTTGTCTACTTCGATCAATTAAATCCACGTCAGTGATTAAATCGAAGATTGTCAAAATGAAATAGTGATGTTACTTTACGGATATTACAACCGATTGCAGCGATTACTTAACGTAATATTATCGTAAAGACATATTGAATTTTTGTTGAATTTTGAATTTACAAAAGTGTGTACTTTATGTACTAGATTAATGGCGCAGCGGGCGGTCTGCATGCGACGCGGGACAAATGTTTGTACGATCCGCAGATATTTGTTTCGGGTGTTAAGTCTTTTCTATTTAAACTTACTTACCTAATAAAAATATCTTTATTTGTATTACAGTACCTTTAAGAGTTGTTTATACGTTTTTTTATTATTAATAAAAACCTTTTGCTTAGCTTTGGGCTTGATGCTGTCGTGTGAAATCTCAAGCATTATTTGTATTATTTATTTTTATTTTCTACGGCTTGGTTTTTTATAAATTGGCTCCGAACTTTTCGTAGTCTTCATTCTTTTTATCAGTATATAAATAAATAATGCTGGGCAATTCACAAATGTCATCTAGCCCCAAACTACATAATGTTTATCTTTTGGATTCCAAAGACAGGCACATTTCAAATAATATAAAAACTGTAATTTTTTGCTCATTATCATCAACGACAGAGATACGTCATCGTTCGTTACCACAACGACGACGTCGTTCCTTCATGGCTGCCAGCGAGCACAGAGTACTGTTAACATAGCCAGCGTACTCGCTGGCTATGTTAACACAGAAACATATATCGCAAAGCGCTTACATTTTAATATTAGGTCCTTACATATGAAATTAGCGTTTTGTATGGGAGGAACAAAAAGTCGAATATTTTTTAATATAATATATTTAATTAATCAAAGTATGAACCATTATTTTCTATGCACTTTTGCCATCTTATAGGTAGTTCATTGATCCCTTTACTAAAAAAACCAGTCGGACGGGAATCAATAAAATCTTTGAAGGCGATTTGGACTGCCCCATCGGAGTTGAATTTTTTCCCTTGCAAGAAGTTATCCAAATTTCGAAAAAAATGGTAATCTGTTGGAGCAAGGTCCGGGGAGTACGGAGGATGTCTTAGACTTTCCAATTGAAGCTCTTCTAATTTAGTAGCCGTCTGTTGCGCAGTGTGTGGTCTAGCGTTGTCGTGAAGCAGCAGTGGCGTGGAGCGATTGACCAGCCTAGGTTGTTTAGCCGCTAGCTTTTCCATCATGGTTTGCAATTGCTGACAATAGACATCAGCCGTAATAGTCTGGCCAGATTTGAGAAAACTGTAATGAACAATACCGGCACTAGTCCACCAAACGCTTACAAGTAACTTTTTTGGGGTTAATTTTCGCTTGGGGCAGGATTTGGCTGGCTGGCCAGGATCCAACCATTGCGCTGAGCGCTTCCGATTATCGTAAAGAACCCATTTTTCATCACAGGTAATGATTCGGTTTAAAATACCTTCATTATTGTGCCGGTTTAGTAATGTAACGCAGCAGTCGACGCGCGTTTGCCGGTTTGCTTCAGTCAATTCGTGAGGTACCCACCTTTCAAGCTTTTTAATCTTCCCAATTTGCTTCAAGTGAATTAAAACAGTTTTATCACTAACATCGCAGCCTGCAGCTAACTCGGACGTGGTTTGCGATGGATCCGCTTCCACAATAGCCTTCAACTCTTCATTATCAACTTGAGTCTCAGGCCGTCCACGGGGCTTGTTCTGCAGGTCAAAATTTCCAGAACGAAAACGTTGGAACCAAAAACGAACTGTGTTTTCTTTTGCAACACGACCGCCATACACATCATTCACCCTTCGAGTTGTTTCCGCAGCAATAGTGCCACGGCGGAACTCGTACTCGTAAATAATGCGATATTTTAAGTTTTCCATTTTGTAAAATGAGTGACGCAAACAGAAAAAAACAGAAGAAAAAAAAACAAATGAATGACGATCATCGAAGCACAAATACATGAGTCTATAGCTGTACAAATTTGAATTTGGAATTCCTTACCAAAGAGGAGAAATTTGTGATTAAAGTGGCCAGTACGAAAAACGCCAATTTCATATGTAAGGACCTAATATTATCCCGTATCATATCGCGGATTTAAAAATTTCCGGACAATCTTTGATTTATTATCACGATACTGCGACACGGCCTAGGTAATAAATTATCAATATTATCAAGTTAACCTATGCCTCGCCGAGACAGTGTTACTAAATAATGTTTTGTTGGGGTGGGTGCCGCCGTGGGTGGTCCACTGTAATTATCATCATCAACAGCCAGTTTACAGAAAACTCGTCTGAACATAGTTCGGGTTACAAAAACGTTTATTTCATAAAACATTAGTACTTTATGTAACATTTACTCTTACATAATGAAAATAAATGTCTAATACACTCTGTCAACGAACTAGGTAACATAACAATTAGATAGCATGATTATAAACAAGTATCATAGCACCATTGAAACATAGATCCTATCAACTAGAACCAGTCCTGCAGGCTGCAACGATTTCTGAAACAACACACAAATATTACTTTATCACATAATCCCTAAAAAAGTTGAATTTAGTAAAGAGCAATGTGATTGATATGGTGTAAAACCTCGTTGTTTTTTTTTGATTAATTTAAGAGCTTATAGGATCTTATAAAGAAGATTTGTCAACAAATCGCCGATTGAGACAAGGGTTCGGGACACTCCCATGCGAGATGTCAGTTCCCCCACTTAGAATTAGAAGGGTTCGGGAGAATTTTTGTTCTCTTTATGGACAAAAGTCGGCATGGTCTAAATCGTTCTAAAAGACAATATTAAAGTTGATAGAGTCCCGTTATGTACGCCTAAGTACAATGAATATTAATAAATAATGCTGGACAATCCACACAGCACAGCCCTAAAGTAAGCAGAGATTTTGTTATGGGTACTAGTTAACTGATAGCATTTAGACAAAAGATATAAATTTTTCAATGTATGTATGATTCGCAGATATTTGTCCTAAAATCTTAAATAATCTTTAATAAAAAAAAATCTCTTTCATAAATCTAATGTAGTCTTTAATAAATCTTTAATAATCTTTTGCAATAGATAGAAACAATGGAGAAACACCTTAAAGTATATAGATTTTACAACTTGTGTTAGTTAAACTGGATAAAAGAAAAACGAAAACTAATAAAGCTATTTAGACAAGATAATAAATTAAGTATATCAGTTATCTAGTACCCATAACACAAGCTCTGCTTACTTTCGGCGATGCGGTGTGAATTGTCCGGCATTATTAATTTAGATACTGACTAGTAACTAGCGCCCGTAGCGCATCGACAGCGGGCGAGGTGGGCAGGTCGAGTCCCTCGTCGCAGCGCCGCGCCAGCAGCGGGTCCAGCGGCAGGGCTCCGAGGAAGGGCACCGCCAGCTCGGCGCACATGGCGGCCGCGCCGCCCGTCGTCGCCGGGAATATCTCGCTGCGAGCCTGAGGGACAGAGGATTATAGTAGCATTTGGAACACTTTAATTGTAATTAATAACGCTAAATAGTGTTCTAAACACATGGAATATTCGAAGTCTTAATCTAGACTAGATGCAGCTGAATAACATCTGGGCGAATCGGACTGCAATTTTGTATAGATGTAGATCTAGACTCTAGTTAGATTTACATTTATGCAAAATGTCAGTGGAATCTATTCTGAAGTTGAGGCGTGATGAAGAAACAAACAGCCACAGGCTAATAGGCCTGCGGCGGCGTACTGGCATGTTTGACAGACTGTCAGTAGCAACTCCATCCCGTCACGCTGGAAGGTGCCTGAACAACGAGGGGCCTGCGGCGGCGTACTGGCATGTTTGACAGACTGTCAGTAGCAACTCCATCCCGTCACGCTGGAAGGTGCCTGAACAACAAGGGGCCTGCGGCGGCGTACTGGCATGTTTGAAAGACTGTCAGTAGCAACTCCATCCCGTCACGCTGGAAGGTGCCTGAACAACAAGGGGCCTGCGGCGGCGTACTGGCATGTTTGACAGACTGTCAGTAGCAACTCCATCCCGTCACGCTGTATCCCTAAGTCTCTCAGTGAAATTACTTTGGTGAGACGTGTGTTGCAAATATTGTATGCGAATTGAGTAATATTTGTCTTTTTTGTAAAGTTGATGTAGTTGCACTTGGGGATACTTAATTGAAGTTTGTTGAGAGTACAGTAAGAGGTAAGCCTATCAAGATCCTGTTGAAGAGAAATGCAATCGTTGATATTTGAAACGGTTCTATATAGTTTAAGGTCATCTGCGTATAGTAAGAAGTTTTTAAAACAGTGCCCAATGTCATTTACAAATATAATAAAGGTTGGGATTGAAAAATGAACACACACACACACAAAATAAAACAAATTCAGGGGACAACACTTCGTTAAATATTATCTAAGCGGGACAGCATGATTTCAATCCCAACCTTTCTCTACACGAAGTATACAAATCTGTGGTGTACCCACTAAACAATGACCAATTTTATTACAAACGAGACGAGAAGTATTCCTTACCTTACAGTTAGGACACACAAAGATGCTCATGTTCTCTATAACGCCCAGCACCCGGACCCCCACTTTACTGCAGAACTGCAGTTCCTTGCGGACGTCCAGCAGCGCGGCCTCTTGCGGCGTGCTGACCACGATGGCACCCGTCAGCCCGGCTGTAGATAGGTATTGGACGGAAGAAAGATGCTCATCTGATGTGCCTGGAATGCGGAGCACAATTTTATTTAGAACTGGTAAAATAAACAAAATATCTGCTGATTATTTAAACATTTGTCCCGCGTTGGAGATAGAACCAGCAACCTTCTGCGTCTCAAGCGGACGTACGCCTACACGCGCAACAGAAGCGCAATTTTCTTGGGATTACAGAATTCGTTAAGTGGTTTTGCCACATTGATGTTCCTCATGTTCCGAAAAAGGCTTATGGTGAACGCGCACCTGCGCACGCCGCAGTCATCGGATTCTATAAATCTTTATATGAGATAGTGCATCGCGCACCTATCCGCGCCGAACGATCAGTGGTAGTCAGCCCACAATTGTACCCTAAACATTAAGTTCGTTCTTAATAAAGATTTTTTTGTTTTTTTTTGTATAGAGTTTTACAGAATACAAAACTAATCTCGCTGCGGATTCAGCTTATTATGGTTCGAAATGAGTTTGTAGAATGAGCCTGCTGAGGTATGATTTTGTTCTGAATTATGTACTTAACACATTTCATTGAGATTTTCACCATTTCAGGCTACTTTCCCTGTATTGACTGTCACTATATTTATATTTAATTTTCTCCAATTTGTAAAATTACTGTGATTTCTATGTAAAATTATATTTTATATTATTTTATTATTATTGTAAAATAAGGAATAAAATTATTATTTATTGTTATTTATTATTTTAGTCAAATCCTTGTGCTACAGCGCGCCCACTCACATTAGTAAAAAGACTGAGTTTAGCATAAAAAAAAAATTCCATTGTTTCTTTAATTAAATCATAACTTCAAATCTAAATGTCATACCTACAGGTGTTACATATGTAATAGATTTTTAGGTTTAGAAATTCTTTATTGACAAAGATAATTACAATTCAATAGTAAAAAAAAATTAGAACTAGAATTTACAATTATTGAAACAATAAAACTAACTGCAGACTGTTGCAAACAATCTACAGGTAGCTCATCTGATCCATATTAATACCAAATGTGAGCAAATGTGTAGGCTCTGTCGAGACCTGCATATTTGCGTCACTTGAGATCCTCGGCCAAATCTGCCGCCGAACCAGCCTTCACGGATGTCCTCGGAAGATGGGAAGACGAAGTGTGTCTTCGTATGGGAGTTGGGGAGGCCCATTGTGTGGGACGCACACAATGGGCCTCCCCAACTCCCATGGGACTAGTGTCATGCCATCGGGCCTCTTACCATCGTCACGCAACAGACCATTCGGTTCGAGAATAGCTGGTACGTTAGCGGTGACAAAGGCCCGCCGCCGGATGATGTCGTTAAGGCTGGCATGACGAGACATCCGACCGGCGGCCCTAGTACATGTAATAGATTAAATAAGGTAGTAAATATATGCGCATTGATTCTGCAAATTTACCTACTTTATACCGCGGAAGTAGTCACGAGTATGAACATTTTGTACCAAAAAGCGTGATATTCAAACTATTACTGTGCAACGAACACTGTCTGATCGTAACCTAGGGCTGTATTGGTGAGAACCATACTGTAGATGAGAATGACTTGCTTGCTTAGCATAGCGGCAACGTAAAGTTTTGTGGCGGTGGAAAGAAAGTTAATGAGTTGTTTTTAGCTCATTGCGGATCCGCACTGCTGGATCCAGCAAGCCCAAAAAAGTGCTTGATGCATCTGGATTACTGGAGTGCTGGATCCAGCATTGCAATCCCTAGACTAGACAGTGATAGTTCACTCCTTGCCTTTGGCTTTTCCACATAGCTTCATAATTCGTTAAAGTTTGTCGCAGTCACGGGAAAGGAAACCGTTGTATGCGGGCAGCGTAGAGCCAGACACTGTGGTATCTATAATGAAGTTGTTCTCTCTTGGCTGAAATGAGATGGTAAGATCATGAATTTATGATGATGATGATCTTACCCGGAGGTGTATCAATGAGCAGGTAGTCGAGATCCCCCCAGTCCACCTCGCTCAGGAACTGCTTGATCATACCATTCTTCTTGGGCCCGCGCCAGATCACCGCGTCGTCGGGACTGCCCAGCAGGAAGCCGATCGACATCAGAGACAGGTTGTCGGTCACGTACTGAGGAAATAATACTTTCATTTTGAACAGGTGCGGGAATACTGCATGGATTTCTGGCATTGAAATAATAATAGGACTGGCTATTTCCCCGACAAGCCATTGCGAAGTGTACATCTATATATATAAAAGAAAGTCGTGTTAGTTACACTATTTATAACTCAAGAACGGCTGAACGAATCTCGGTGAAATTTGGCAGCGAGGTAGATGGTATCCCAGGTCCAGGACATAGGCTACCTTTTATTCCGGAAAAAAACGTGCGAAGCCGCGGGCTGCAGGTAGTATACTATAAAGTCAAACGCGGTTGGAGAGGCTGGCTCGGCCCGCAGATATCCGCGTCCAGGTACAGGTATACTTACAACGGGAGACCAGCCCGACCCCGAGTTGTGCACCTGTTCCCCGCGCACGCCCAGCACGCGCGGCTGGCTCGGCCCGCAGATATCCGCGTCCAGGATACCCACCTGGAGACAACATATCTTTATTTATACAGTTTAGGTACATACAAGCATCCCCTGTCACGCACGACAAGTAAACAGAGCCAGTGAAGTGGCCGAGACGAATGTAGGGGACGGCGACCGGCGCGACGGGTCAACGAGCGCCTTTTCTACTTATTCCCAGAAATCCCAACAAGGGTTGATGATGATAGTAGGTAGGTCTGTTAGAGTTACCTGCAGAGCGGGACCTACCTTCTATCGATCAACATCACATCACCATCAAAAGCCGTAAATCTTTTGTTGTTTAGTTAAATAGAAGATCCTATTGATTATATTACTGATGATTGGATAACAGTTTAGTTGTAGTGGGCACTACAAGAATCAAATCATAATCTCCATATTTCTCTTTGGCTCTATTTCACAATAAACTTTTCATCCTTGACCCTTCCTTGACCCTCTTGCAGCTCCCATCATACATTTATCACCAACACAAGTTTACAAAACGTGCGTGATATTCCCCAAATCAAATCTGCTTACAATAAACAACCCATAAAACCTGACCTACATACAAAAGGCCGTAGTACCCGTACCACTCCGTGCCATCTTCCCCACGCGAGGGAACTCGCGAATTTTACGCGGGCGTCGCCAGTGCAGTGAGACTTGGTGAATCGATACGCGCGCGATCTGTCTGGTGGACTTAAGCGATGGAGTTTGGGAATTCGCAAGAAAGAAGGTCGAGGTACAATAGGGTAGGTAAATTTTGCACAGAGGCTTTGAACACTTTTACATTACAGAACATTTTAAAGAGAACCTATACAGTACAGGATGTTGTATCAAGAATTCTTCTCCTGACTCAATGTAGTACCTCTTCTAAGGATTTTGGAGTTTGATGACCACACTACAAGTCGCGCGTCGCGTAGGTGACTTAGAAATATGAAAACTGCTTTCCTACTGAGTGAAAAAGGTGGTCTCCCGACATTACCTATACAAGAAACTGCTCAATAGCTCGCAACTATCTCTGCTATCAGTCTTTCTAGCAGATAAAAAAAACTATTAATAATGTCATTAATATGTGCAACTTACATTGACATCTATACTGGTGGCTGCCAGCGCATGTCCAAGTAGCGATGTGACCGTACTCTTGCCGACTCCACCCTTGCCAGACAGAATTAGAATCTTGTGCTTCACGTTTGAGAGGCGATCTTTTATTATTTGAATTGCGGGATCTGGGGCTGAGGCTTCTCCTATATACAGAAAAGAATAAGCCAATGTCATGTTTTATTATTAAGCTAGTAATAAAGATAATGATTCGTTTTTTTTTACGTAATTATAGGTTCTTGACTATTGGCATTTATTGTGATTTGTTTACATAAGTAACCTTAAAATTTTGTTTTACCTATGGAGTTATTAATTTTGTATTAGGGCAAAATCATTGAGGGTTACCTGACGCACAAATATTTTGGTTTGGACAACCTGCACAGGCAGAGGCTTTGCCGGCATCATCACTTTGTGTCCCAGGACAGTCTGTAACCAAAAAATATATAGTGGGGCTTCACCAATTCAGAAAAATCGAAGTAATCTAATGTTAAAATTTGTAAACAAACTCGAAAAGCCGTCTTACGTTGAGGCGCGTTATCTGGCACAGTGCTCATGATGAAGTCTTATTTCATAACAATGTTTTGAACGGTTTGTAAATTGCAAAAAAAAAACAGACGGCAGACACCACTAGGAAATTCCTCAAATTACAGAAATCAAAACAATGTTTTGCAAACAGCAACGATGTGTTGTGCTTGTAATCAATCAATGACAATGATCATGCATGTGTGTGTGTTTGTGAGTGACGTAATGTCAACTTCTTGTGAAATGAGTTTTGAATTTAAGTTGGTCTGATTGAAAAGAACAGAATAATGATATCATAGACAAAACCGGAACGATCCGAAATAAAATAATCCAATAAAATTCGCTTTTTGTTTTGTAAAAGCCTGTAAAGGCTAGCCAATTATAAACAAATGGCGTCAAATTTGAACATTTTTTAGTAAACATTTATTTTTTCAAAATTTCTCCTTTAATATTTGTATTCATACAATTTTATAGATCATCATGGCAAAAGAAGTGTCAATGTGCTCGGTAATTAAAGTCCTATTATTTAATAGTATATTTTATTTTGATCTTTTATTTTGGTACCTCACGAGCAATCGCTAAGAGTGTTTTTTCTGTTCTTTAGCAACTCCAGCAATGGAGTCCCGTGAAAGATACCGCGGGGTCGGCCACCATCCCTTCACAAGTGGGATACTGCTTCCATACACCGAAGAAGCACCCATGGCGACCCATCATGGGATACGAGGAGATCGAAGTCACTCCAATGTAAAACACTCATGAAATGTTGTTTGTTCTTTTCATATTACTTTTCGTCCATTAGCTCCAAGATGTCCACTGCTGCAGGGGATGGAGTTAAGCTAAAGCGTTTGTTTTGACCATAATGCTTAGCAGCTAGCAGGCGGGTTGATCGCAGTATACGCGGTATCTCTTGAGGTTTACTCGCTGACTCCGAACTTGCAAGTAGGTAGGTACATATTACCTACTGCGCGGCCATTGCGTTTTAAACTTCTGCCTCGTATGTTGCCATCCCTTAGCCGCTACTTATCCCTTTTTAAAAGAATGGTGTTGTAGGCCGTCGCAGCCCATCACCAACACGATGGTGGACCCGTGCTATACGCCGGCCGGCATGGCGGCGGAGCCTCTGCGCTTCCCCAACCTGGTGACCGGCTTCGACCGCAGTCCCGAACACGCCGCACGCGCCGCTCTCTACACGCGGTAAGTATTCTTTCATTATAGGTATAGAATATAGAATTAGGTACATACCTTATATAAAACTGCATACATCCATGATCATCATATCAGCCTGTAGGTATAAGTCCACGGCTGGCGTCGTTTGAGGGAGGCCTGCCTTCCTCCCCAAATCGACGCCACAAATAGCGGCGGTTCTGCCCTGCCTCCGCCCATCGTCTCACCGCGACCCAGGGTTGAAAAATCATAATTAAAAAAACTAATGAATCCGATTAATTTGATTTAAAACAGTTTATTTTATTTTTGTGATAATCGCTTTGGTCTATCCATTTTTAAGGTTTTTAGAGGTAGGTACAAACGAAAGGTAGGTTCAAAGGTTTAAAATCACAATTTTGTGAAATTGCTCTGCTAGTACTTCGTGTGCGAACTGTGCGAAGTACCTAATCAGAAAGAGAAGACACCAAGATTAAAACATTTTCACGTAAGTAAATGTCCTGTTCAAATTTTTTTTTTTTCATTCGCGATCAGCTAAGTATGCCGTTTTATTCCTTATTCAAATTATCAAACAGCTATGACTTGCCGCAAACACATACCTACTCGTAGGTTTGTCATATTTTATTCAACATCTTGTAGAATTTAAACTTGGAAACTACGAAAATTCGTGAAAAATATTAATTTCAGGGGATTCCTCGATCAGGGGACTGAGTGGCCCGAAGTTTAATTTAGGCGCCCTTATTTTAATTTCTAATCGATTTTTGTAAGTAAGTGATCTACATAGTGAACATAAGTACCTAAACCCACATTTTTACAATGTCATTAGGTAGACCGTGCATTATATTATAGGTACTATGGATGCTAATTAATAATAATAAATCATTTATTTGAGACCAGAGATCCATATGTACACATTTAAATCAAATACACAATTACTAATTTAAATAAAATAAAATTAAGTACAATCAATCAATTAAACTGACTTCTATTTAATAGCATTACTCTTCTCATAAAAATTACATTGTCCTCTGGATTAAGACCACCGTTCATCGTTTAAAAAATATCTGAACATGATGCCGTGATACTAGCCAAATCAAAATTTGAGGGTTACTTCTCCCTGGTAACTACTCTGGTAGTAGTTACTTCTCCCTGGTAACTACTCTGGTAGTAGTTACTTCTCCCTGGTAACTACTCTGGTAGTAGTTACTTCTCCCTGGTAACTACTCTGGTAGTAGTTACTTCTCCCTGGTAACTACTCTGGTAGTAGTTACTTCTCCCTGGTAACTACTCTGGTAGTAGTTACTTCTCCCTGGTAACTACTCTGGTAGTAGTTACTTCTCCCTGGTAACTACTCTGGTAGTAGTTACTTCTCCCTGGTAACTACTCTGGTAGTAGTTACTTCTCCCTGGTAACTACTCTGGTAGTAGTTACTTCTCCCTGGTAACTACTCTGGTAGTAGTTACTTCTCCCTGGTAACTACTCTGGTAGTAGTTACTTCTCCCTGGTAACTACTCTGGTAGTAGTTACTTCTCCCTGGTAACTACTCTGGTAGTAGTTACTTCTCCCTGGTAACTACTCTGGTAGTAGTTACTTCTCCCTGGTAACTACTCTGGTAGTAGTTACTTCTCCCTGGTAACTACTCTGGTAGTAGTTTTTATGGTAGGATGTGGAAAAAAAATTTAGGACCTACTTTTTTCTCTGGGAGCCTTCAAAGTTTTTTGAAAAATTAAGTTTGCGGTTTGTTTTTGTAAAGATTATTTTTTATTTGGAATTTAATCAAATAACGACTCAAAACGATATTGTAGGACGAAAGATCTACTATTGAGCTACAAGCTAAAATCATTACGGTCGTAGACCTAACATTTTGTTAACAAAGAAAGACATACTTTATAAATGCCTTCTGTTTTCATTGCAGTGAAAAAATCACTGATTTAAATCATCTCACTGAACCCTGCCGCGATCGCTTCAATGTCGGTCGGCTCGTCGAGTGGGAGGGGAGCCCTTCCCCCCCTGCGCCACACACCGGATACCTACTACTTACGTTATTATTACAGGTATACGCAATACGAGTGGAACCAGAACAGCATCAAGAATTACAACGAGTCTGATGCCAAGAGGAACTTTTCGGAGCGGGTGCGCGCTGATATCATGCGAATGCTAAGGTGAATTCGCCGACTTTTTTATTATTACCTACTTGACCACAGGTCCAATTAGGTAATATTCCGTTTGTTTATTTTTCTGGAATAGGTATTTTTAAAGTTCTGGATTTTCTTTTCCATTTTCTGAAATATGTATGCGAGATTACATTACAGGGAGACTGACGAGATAGGAACCCAGGGGCAGAGGGACTCCGGCCGGAGGATCGGCGAGCGGATCACTGACACCACCTTCTGGCGCAATGAGGTGCGTAAGTAAGGAATAGTAGGTAGCTACACCACTTGCTGCAAGATTACTTACCTTCAATAAAGTCGGTCCTGTAGAAGAAAGACTTATTGAAATGAACCAGCAACAAAGGTAAATAAATAAAAAATTAAAGAAACAACCATATTATTTTTCATATTTAAATAATAAGTACCTAGGTTTTCGTCGATGTTGACAGTTAATAAATTAGTACCTGCGTGTAATAAGGTTAGCTTAGATAAATAATAGATTCAGGCGTTACTTTGCGGAAATCCATTGCAAAATATTTATTTATTTATTTCTAAAAAGTAGAACTAAATATGAAAAACTATTTAGTATTTTGCCATCTTAATAAGTTTAGCCAGGAAAGAAAGTAGAAGCTTTGGAAACCTCGCGTAGATAAATTTCACAATTGATTTATTTATTATAAAACTCAAGGCTCAAATAAGGCGAGTAGGTACACACCTACATAATTGTTGCTTTGTATTTTTTTTTAATATTGCTTCCATAACGTATCCACGCAGGTTACAATAGAGATGGAGCGGTTGGTTGTGACTTGCGAGAAGCTGACCGACACGCGGAGGCAGCTGGAGCGAGCCATCGCTGGCATCGAGGGGCCGCTGCACATCGTGCAGGAATGTCTCTACCATCGCGAGAAGAGACAAGGTAAGTAATACCGAGGGTAATATCATAATAAATGTACATGTCAAACAGAAATGGACCCAACATAGATCCTTGTGGGACGCCATTATTATGGCAAATGTCGATTTCATTCGTTAGCAAGTTGTTTTTTATCCTTTGCCTTTAATGCAACTAGGTACATACCTATTGTTTATTTTGATGAGTACTTGCCAGGTCTGGAGCAGGTGCACGACGCAGTGGAGCAGTCTCTGCTGAAGGAGGTGTCCATTCTGCGCGAGGCACAGGACAAGTTCCGCGCTATGCTCACAAAAGTAAATAATTGTCTACATTCAAGGTTGTCTAGTTGCTGTTCAGCGATAAGATCATCTGTCAGTCTGTATCATGTAAATTATTTCTTGTCTCATCCTACAAATATTAAAAATGTGATCCGATAGTTTACAAATGTGAAAATGTTGGGTTACGACAACTCCAAAAGTACAGAACAGTTATACTAGGCTGACATTTTGACAAAATAAAGGGCTTGCAATAAGATATAGACTATTAGAACTGCATTCAGTGGTAGCGCCCTTTAATCAGCATGAATTTGTAACTTAAGGTGCAAGCTCAGAGCAAAAACTGCCGCGCAACGCAACACGAACTGGAGACAGATCTACGGAACAAGGAGTACGCGCTGGGCATCGACACCATGTGCCATCAGCTCAACAACTACTCCAAGGTATGAACACCTAAAGCCATAATTACCTTATTCACCCTAGAAGTCGATAACTTTATTTGTTCAGGCTTATACAATATAAGCACTTAGACAAATCCAAACTTTACATTTTTATCAAATCAATACTAGTAGGTATTATAAATTGGAAAGTAACTCTTGTCTGTCTGTTACCTTTTCACGTCTAAACGACTGAACGGATCTCAATTGAATTTGGCAGAGATTCGTCTATGTATTTGTATAAGCCGGGTCTTTAAGTAAGATAACGTGACGCATTATTATTCTGCAGTCAAGGTTATTGTTATGTTATTTTGTGTGTGTAGGGTCTACAGTTCTACGCGGGCATCGAGCGGTACGACCCGACGGTGTGCGACAGCGTGCGGTGGGCGGCTGCCTCGGCCGCGACGCTGCAGCGGTCGCAGTCGGAACGCACCAAGGCCATACAACTGCTCTCAGGTATGTTGTTTGTAGGGTCTAAAGACCAAAAAATAAACAACGCATGAGATTCTCTGAAGGATATGATCCGTAACGACACAATCCGGCAGAGAACCAAATTAAAAAATAAATATCAAAATATGTATCCGTTTAATAAATCACGTTAATGAAGAAGCCAATCACATGTTCATTGTATCCACAGACACGGACAACCTGATCAACGTATCAGCGACGCAGATCTGGGACCAGTGGAGCAACAGCAACAGCGCCTTCACGCGGCGCATCGCGGAGACCATCGAGATCAAGAACAAGCTGCAGCTGCATCTGCACAAGGTACCTACACTAACGGGGGAATTATACATATACTGGGTGATGAGTTGATGCTGGGCTGCTGCTGGTGTGTACCGAAGTTGGCAAAGATCTGCAAGTCAAAGTCTTTTTCACATTGGTGGTTTAATTAGAGCTCATGGTGTAATTAATACAAACAATGGCCTAGAAAAAAGTCAGGCCCTAGTCCCCGAATAGGTTCAGGTTTGAGCAGGTCAGGGTCGCGATATTAGATTATAGTGGGCAAAAACTCTTTGATGATTTGTAATTTATCAAGCAAATAATCAGCGGGTGAATGAAAGTAAAGCCTGTCACAGCGCTGACTTGTCAGAAGTCCATAAGTGCACAGATATGATAATTACTAGGCAAGTATCTTATCGATACTCTTTGTGCACAGATCCAACAAGAAATCTTCGACCAAGAGAAGACACTGGAGCTTCTGAACAAGGCCATAGAAGACAAGTTGCAGCCAATGAAGGTGGCTCACACGCGGCTACAGGCGCGCACCAACCGCCCGCATCTAGAGAAGTGCAGGGACGACGCACAGATCAGGTCTGTACTGAGATTGTGTACCAGTGCACCCCATACACACAGAGATAAACAAAGTAACACCTACGAGGTGTCCCCGGTATACAGAGATAGGTTAACGACATCGTGCAAGTGCACTTGGATGTCGGAAGCAAAAGCGAAAGGAGGAGGAGGCCTTTACCCAGCAGTGAGTGAGTGATCCCACGATACATATGATGAGAAACAGACTTAAACAAGCTTTAGAATCAGAAAGCTAAGCAGGCAAGTGGGTGATTATTATTATTATTATTATCAATCTAGCCACGAACGTGAGACATCCATTAACTTCCCGCCTCCCGCGGATCATAAACGTAGTGAAGTGTTTTTTTATACAGCCAAACGCTCATGAGACTCCAGTGATTCTCATGTAACCTTTGATTTTAAGACAAAACACCCGGAAAACGTTAATTTGCGTTCCCTTGAAAAGGCAAGTTTTGGCCTTGCTAATATTATTTATTTGTCCTCCAGACTAGTAAAAGAGTGCTGTGACCTTCACGAAACCATGGAATCACTCCGGTCCAAGATAGCTACAGCGGAGGGCACCCATCAGACTCTACTAGGGGTGCGAGCGGGCCTGGAGGCCGACCTCAGAAACAAATCCACCACGCTGTTTATAGACCGCGACCAGTGCATGGGGCTTCGACGGGGATACCCCGTCACCGCGGCTATCAAGGCTTAGTCTCAAGGATTATTATAGTCCTAGCCAGGGGTAGTCATGCGAAAGGTGTGCCAGCGGCGAAAAGAGTAGAAAAACTATTGTACCTACTGGCAACTTTGGCAAGCCTTTGAAACCGTGTTGGATCCTTGGATTTTACTGCTGGTGTTAAATATTACGTCCATTTCAAAGATACAAGACCTAACTAGGTATACATTTTCTCACGCGCTGTTCGCACTCGCACACCGCAGGTGACTAGCTCTCGCGCGCGGACTGTACACATTGTTTAAATTAAACTGTTGTTTGTGGTGTAATAGCGTTCGTAATAAATTGAATGTGACACTATGAGCTTTTAATTTTCTGGAAGAAAGGTAAAGCGAGGCGATACCCCGATCGCTTTCAGAGGTGACACGACACGACTATACTCACAAACGAAAAGAAGCGTTGCAAAACGCCATACTCCTTATCCATTTTTCTCTAAAAAATGCCGGTCTCCACTAGAGAGCCAAGGGGAGACTGATGGCAAAGATAAAATTTCAGGAAATGTAAACCATATTTACTGAAAACTATTTTATTAGAACTTAACAAAAACATATGTTACAAAATGACTATAAAACTTGCATGTTTCAGGTATATCACTATTTGTACAAGAAATGCCAGTTGTGCAAGCGTATTCAAATAAAGATCTACCTTGTTATCTCACGCCCTCACATACGACGGAACTGGCAGCTTCAGGCCTTCTTTGGCCTCAAAGAAAGTGTACGAAAGCACTATTTCATCAACATACTCCATTTTAGGGTCTTCCGTAAACTCTGGATCTATGTAGAAAAATACTGGCATGTCCACCTGAAAGCATCAAAATTTATTATAAATCATTGTCCCTGGGATGAAACAATGATGTTCTTCTATAGGTGAGTATAGCCTAGGGCCTAGAGCATTTCAATGTAATCAAACATTCTTACGTATGGTACAATATAGACAAATGTTCAGTTTCCTAGAGCATTTCCATGTAATGTAACGTTCTTGCGAATGCTCGACGCCGTGTTCGACGTCACGGCGAGTGAGCATTTGTAACATTTCTTTGTACCTTACGTACATTTTCCCTCGGCCCGCGCACCTCACTCCCCCCGTACGCCGTCCCCCGCCCGCGCACCTCACTCCCCCCCGGCCCCCGTAATATGCTCCCCGGAAATATACTGATAAGTGTCAAGTAAGTAGGAAATATACTGATAAGTGTCAAGTAAGTAGGAAATATACTGATAAGTGTCAAGTACGTAGGAAATATACTGATAAGTGTCAAGTAAGTAGGAAATATACTGATAAGTGTCAAGTAAGTAGGAAATATACTGATAAGTGTCAAGTAAGTAGGAAATATACTGATAAGTGTCAAGTAAGTAGGAAATATACTGATAAGTGTCAAGTAAGTAGGAAATATACTGATAAGTGTCAAGTAAGTAGGAAATATACTGATAAGTGTCAAGTAAGTAGGAAATATACTGATAAGTGTCAAGTAAGTAGGAAATATACTGATAAGTGTCAAGTAAGTAGGAAATATACTGATAAGTGTCAAGTACGTAGGAAATATACTGATAAGTGTCAAGTAAGTAGGAAATATACTGATAAGTGTCAAGTAAGTAGGAAATATACTGATAAGTGTCAAGTAAGTAGGAAATATACTGATAAGTGTCAAGTAAGTAGGAAATATACTGATAAGTGTCAAGTAAGTAGGAAATATACTGATAAGTGTCAAGTAAGTAGGAAATATACTGATAAGTGTCAAGTAAGTAGGAAATATACTGATAAGTGTCAAGTAAGTAGGAAATATACTGATAAGTGTCAAGTAAGTAGGAAATATACTGATAAGTGTCAAGTAAGTAGGAAATATACTGATAAGTGTCAAGTACGTAGGAAATATACTGATAAGTGTCAAGTAAGTAGGAAATATACTGATAAGTGTCAAGTAAGTAGGAAATATACTGATAAGTGTCAAGTAAGTAGGAAATATACTGATAAGTGTCAAGTAAGTAGGAAATATACTGATAAGTGTCAAGTAAGTAGGAAATATACTGATAAGTGTCAAGTAAGTAGGAAATATACTGATAAGTGTCAAGTAAGTAGGAAATATACTGATAAGTGTCAAGTAAGTAGGAAATATACTGATAAGTGTCAAGTAAGTAGGAAATATACTGATAAGTGTCAAGTAAGTAGGAAATATACTGATAAGTGTCAAGTAAGTAGGAAATATACTGATAAGTGTCAAGTAAGTAGGAAATAAGTCAGCCATTAATACAATAAAAGTTGATACGTTTATTTCTTATGCACATTTGGTCGTAAATAACAAATTGATCCTTATCAAAATATATACTTTTATAGCTTCTCGTATTTATGTAGATAAACTTTGTCTTTCACACTACAACATTCGGCTCGGGGACCTAACAGATCCCCGAGTCCAGTTGACGATGATCGTGATCGCGACGCCTCATTTTTCCATAATATTTGGTACAGCGCCTCTATCGTACAGACAGGGAACTACGCTAATCTCATACAAAAATGAGCCGTTACGATACTATCGTCAACCGAACTCGGGGCTCTAGGGGGGGACTCTAGGACACGTCAGAAACTTCAAATTACATACGTAAACAGCTATCCCATACTAATATTATATATACGAAAGTAACTCTGTTTGTCTGTTACCTTTTCACACCTAGATAGATGATATCCCGGGGACGGACATAGGCTACTTTTTATCCCGAAAAAGAGCGGGCGAAGCCGCGGGCAGCAGCTATTTTATAATAAAATTGTCTGTGGTGTTACGAAGTAACATTACTTGAGACCCGTGCAGCCGGGGCGTGAAAATGTAACAGACAGACTAATAATAATAAACAGACGGACCAAATTACTTCAGCTTTTATCATATTACTAGCTGCTGCCCGCGGCTTCGCACGCTTTTTTCTGGGATAAAAAGTAGCCTATCCGTCTCCGGGATAACTGCTAAACTGTTTTTGTTATGTTTTCCTGCAATGGGCTACTTGTGTGTGAACTTAATAAAATTCTTATCTATCTATATATCTACACATGATGATCCGTTCAGCCGTGAAAAGGTAACAGACCGAGTTACTTTCTGATTTATGGATACAGTACTGGTAGCTGGCCGCGGCTTCGCACGCGCTGTTTCTGTGCTTAAGTTCTAAGGTTATTTACGTCCCACGGGAACTGATTTATGAGATAAAAAGTAGCATATGTATGATTCCAGGTGTAGAGCTACACCTATGAGATTTCAGCTCAATCGGTTCGGTAGTTTTGGCGTAAAGAAGTGAATTAACCCAAAACGGATGTTAACATGATAAACTAGGGCATCGTTCAAAGACTAAAATAAATATTTAGAGAAAAACGTACCTACTACTACAAAATCCATGACGATGTGAAACCAAACATTACGACTCGTCGTAACAAACCCGGCGCGGGCGGCCGCAGTGGTGGGTAAAACACAAGCAAGCTGGGACAACGGTGAGTGGCGAAAATTATTGAGGTTTTTCTGCCTTAGACAGAAAAGTCACGAACCAGTGGTTGGGTTACAAATTTAAAACAAAAAAGAATATGGGCGAGTCGAGCGAGCCCTAATAATTCATGAGAGTTAAGAATGCTTATTATGAAATAACAACGAGCGTAGCGAGCCGCCGTTATTATCGAAATAGGCAGGGCAGTCATAGCAAAGCCAAAGAAGCTAGCACTGCGTAGTTAACCTCGTTGAAAAGGCGCCTTCAAACTTTGTTTTGGCACCCCTTGCCACCTGGCGCCTAGAGCCACTGTTCAACTCGCCCTAGATCCGGTGAGCGAACAAATAATTTTGAGACTTTCCTCCCGTGGTGTGCAAAATTGTTTGTATCTCAAAATGTTTTTTCCCTTGATTCTTAGATTCTCCTCGACATCAGGGACCTAGCGGCCGCTACACTCGCTCTACCCGGCCTGCGAGCGCAGATACAGTTTAGCGATACAAACCAAAATACCGTGACTTAAGACTTGTTTTTGGTTAAGGTGGTTGTCAGAGTTGACCATATTTGTTTGGCAGGGTCAGCCATAAAGGCAAGAGAGGACAGATAACGGCGAGCGGAGCGTGCCGCGAATTTTTTGTAATTTTTC
The DNA here is from genome assembly GCA_963662085.1 of Eupithecia inturbata. Lineage (NCBI taxonomy): Eukaryota > Metazoa > Arthropoda > Insecta > Lepidoptera > Geometridae > Eupithecia > Eupithecia inturbata. The sequence goes on along the minus strand of OY759191.1, from coordinate 781,121 downwards.
CGGCAGTGGGCAATAAAACTAAAAGGAAAAGACTATGGCGGCGAGCGTAGAGAGCCACAAAATGTTTAAGAATGATTGCATTGGTTGGTAAATAAATAAGTTACGACAAGCGAAGTAACGCCGAGCAAAGCGAGCTGAGTTTATGATATGTAATTTAAAAAAATCTTAAAATGTCCTTGTTTACCTTAGGAATAATCCCCCAGTCTAGCGGCTAGACAGTGGTAGATATAATATATTATATGTATATTTATATAGGCAGCCATAATAATTATAATTTATTCCTAGTGTAAAATTTCCCGCGCACGCGCCCCTAGGTAGTTACTTAGTTTGCCTTAGGGATGATCCACCAATACTTTGACGTGTTTAGTATAGAAGATAATAACCACTGTATGAATGCTACCTGCTCTCCCCTAAGGCTAAATACATTTAGCAATCCTTAACCAAGCAATCCTGAGATTAAGAGGTAGTTTCCAGTAACCTGTTCATGTGGATTCAACTGCTGCTCCTCAAAGCAGAAGCACTGTATCTTGTTGAAGTACTGGCCTGCCTCAAACGGAATCACATTGTAAGTACTGATGCCGGTCACCGCCTTGTCTGTAGGGTTCTTTGCTGTGTAGAATGCTAGGGCGGTCTCACCAGGCACTAACTGGAAAAGATCAGCAATGAATGTGCATTTAATGCAGTTGAACTACAGTTTGGGGCTAGTAAATGCAGCTTTTTCCTCACGGCCTAACTATTTCGCCTAACTGATTTGGCTAGGAGGACTAACATATCCTCGAACTTGTGTCAAAATAGGCAAAGCAAGTACAGTTAGGTACAAACAAAAAAGTCCAAATTATTATTTCGTTTCTCTTTACTTTTCTAATTGTTAAAACCATAATGGTGTGTGAATTTGCAAAATTGTTTATTAATTATGTTTCCTCATTGAATTGTAGCATACCTATATGCTGCAAACAAACTACAGGTAAAAGAGAACTGAAAAGGGTAGCCCTACTGCGAGTACTGTTCTAGAAGATGCAAGATAAGGTTTTCTTACAGTAATATCATGCTGCTGTGGTTTGAAGTTCCACTGCATGGATGAGGCAGTGTCTGCATTGAATCTGATTTTAAGTGGCCGGCTCTTAACTGCTTTCATGTCACTCACAGAGGTGTCGGCCTCAACTAGTCCTGTGGTGCCTCCGTAGCTGTATGCCTGGAATGATTATAAAGCTTGGATTCATCTATAGGTTTTTTATCGGAGTGTTGCTTAAATTTATACAGGCATCATTGTAGGCTATTCCATAGAAGATACTAATGAATATGGTTATGTTTACCTGACAAAATATCCTATACAATGGAACCGCTGCATAACTTAAACCTACTGTCATTACTCCCATTGCAATCATATAGTTGAGCGTTGACCTAATCTTTCCCTTTTGGTCATGGGCACTTCGGGAAAATACATATTGCGGTAAATTTAACTCCTTCGGCGTTAAAATAGATGGATTTATTCCGTAACTACTACCTAAGGTTTTGAACTGGCATCTGCTAGTCCAAATTAATCGATTCATAGTGGCTCTGTTGATTTTTATTCAGATTTTATATTTACAAATTTATCAATTAAAATTCATTTTACAATTCGTTTTCCAAACAGAACCGACTACTAGATAATCTCTTGCTTGGCAGACTAGCACGAAGGCAAGGCAATTCTCGCCAAATAAATCAAAACAACTGTAAAATTTGACAGATCTTTCATATAAAAACTGTCAAATACGACAGTTCTTTTGATATAAACCGAGTGATAGTTCTTCTTTTTCTTCTTCTTGTCAGATGGCTTAGTTCAGCGAATCATATTATTATTTTTGAAGTTTATGACACTCCTTACTGACACTGGCAAAGTCGTAGCGAAAAACAAGCGGCGCCAAAATAAAGAAGTTGAAGTTGAAGATAGGCGAGAATTGGCTTCCAGGGTAGCCATTAAAAAATAAATTACTGCCGTGTTTTGGATATTGAATTGCCGTGTTTAGAGGCAAAATTTGAGAAATTGCCGTGTCTCATACAATTTCATAAAACTTAAGCACACTTTGTAGCTTTGCTGTCCATAAATAAAGGTAAGAAACAAAGTAAAGAAAGTTAGGAAACGACAATAAATACAAATATTTATTCATTAGAACCATCATAATTACAAATATCTAATGTTACTTTTTTTTTTCCTCTTTCTTTAATTTGTATTTTGAACTGTCTTTCATGTAGGTAATTTAGTATTTCTTTAGTTGGCTTAAACCCTGTGCAATTTCCTTTAGAATGTATTGTTTGGCAAGCAATGTATTGTTTAAAGTAGATGTGGTCACTTTGTTACGAGATTTAGTTTTTCTAATATTTACGCTACTAAAAATTATCTTGCAATAAGCATGGCTAGGTTTACCTACACAACTATCATTCAGCTGGGTCAATATTTCTGACCAAAATCCTCGGCTTTTATTACATCCGAATCTTTTAAATTCAATTGCCCAATCATAGTCGGACATAGAAAATAGCGAAATATCAATGTCAATGTCAAAATAATTTAGAATGAGTGAGGAGTGTACAGATAAAAGTTGATTTTTTATTGTAAAGATGCGTTTTGATTTTAAAGAGGATTGTGCTGATTGCCGTGTTTTATGATACGGCAATGAATGTTCTGCCGTGTACCGTGTTTTTTTTTGCCAAGCAGCCCCAATTGCTGTATAACACGGCATTTGCCGTAGCAATGGCATCACTGCAGACTAAACCGGATAATTACCGGTTAGGGTTACCACACAAACTGTTTGCGATGTTCCTGAAGGCTCAAGCCTCGCAGTTTTTCAGTATTGGTGCAACGTAACCACTTTTCGAGTCCTATCTCAGTTTTTGGGAACCTATAAAATTGACGTCCTTTCGTCTATTATCTTATCAGATATCACAGTTCACAACACAGTACTAGTTGTACCTTCATCTTGCAAGATGTTATTACAGCTTTCAGAAGTTGAGGATAATAAATACGGAGAAAAAGCTCGACGCAAAACTTCACTCGATCAATTTAATTTGTTCTTTGATTTACTTTCCTTGATTAATAATTTTAGGCAGGTTAATATAAATTGAATAAATTATAGGAATAATATATGACTAGCTAATATTGTGACGTCAAAACCGAGCCTAGGCAGTAAATTAAAAAAAAAAATGTCATTCATTCATGATGATATGAAGGATTTAATTTGTAGTGTCGAATCTTGTAGTTTATTAGGGGAGTGCCCTGTCTATACGAAGTATATTAACTAGCGGTCCTTATATTAATTAATTGACAAGACACAAAACAAGATTTTTAAACTCACACAAGTTGCAACTTGTACTGCAAGCGCGTAGCTATCTTCTGGGTCGAAAGTCTCGCTCACTTTGCATAGCGTAGAAAGAGATGCCCTCTATTTCAACGCTGAAAGACAATTTATCGCTCTGACCGAAATGTACCTACGTTGAAATACACCTTTTATCGTCGTATTTCGAATGTAAAATGTATTTTTTCCAGGCCCAGAAAAACAACAGACCTTATGATAATGTTGCCAAGCGAGCAGTGTAAAAAAACAAGGATAAAAATACCGTTTTTTCCGTATAACCGGAAGTAGATTTTCCTTATGTAATTTTTAGGGTCCCGTACCGAACGTGAAAACGGAACCCTATTACTTAGCCTCCGCTGTCCGTCCGTCCGTCGGTCACACATAGGGCTCTATCTAATGAATCGTAGAAGGTAGACAGTTGACATTTTCAGAGAATGTGTATTTCTCTTGCCGCTATTACAACAAATAATAAAAATATAATATCAAAGATATAGGGGGCTCCAATACAACAAACGTGTTTTTTTGTCTATTTTTTCTCTTCATTTGTCAAGGCTTCATCTCTTGAACTAGGTACAATAGTAAGCCACATGAAACTTAAAAAATAAGTACCTACCTAACACTTCAACTGTAATAACAACAAATAAACATTTGAAAGACCAAAGTGATCAGTGATTTTAATTTATCACTCTTTAACTTACCAACTGTGGAGCGGCGGGCGATGGTCCGCCTGCGACGCAGAAGGTTGCGGGTTCGATTCCCGCCTTGGGACAAATGTTTGTACGATCTGCAAATATTTGTTCCGGGTGTTCTGGGTATTTTCTATATATAATAAAAAAAAAAAATATCTATCTATGTATGTATTGTATTAAGTTTATCAGTCATCTAGTACCCATAACACAAGCTCTGCTTACTTTGGGCTAGATGATGCTGCGTGGATTGTCCAGCATTATTTATTATTATTATTATTAACTTTAATGTTAATGTACAATACGTCCGTGCACTAAAAATAAAATAAAGTTGAAAATTTATAGGGGTCGCCGAACAAGTGAGTATTTGATGTTCTTTGAAGAAGTTGCCTGATTTTTACGGTAGGTACGGAGCCCTTCGTATGCGAGTCGACTCGCACTTGGTGGTTTATTAAGTCGTAGGTACACAGGCGCGGGAATAACGATAATTATTATCGATCGTGTTTTGTAATTCATCAGAATAAAGGATGACTCACGCTAGACCGTGTCGGGTCCGAACAGTGTCGGCCGTAGCACGGTCAATTAATATTAGGTACCTACATATATTTTGTATGGACACACTAACGCTATACCGAGCGGCTATCGAGTGACGGCCGAGCAACGGTCGGAAACAACTCTGTCCCGGCTCGGCTCGGCATGAATACAGTGTCGCCGAGCTGCGCCCGAGCAGTCGTTGTGTAGGGAGGTCGAGTCCAGTATTTGTAATTACAGGCACGGAAGCGGCTCGGTGGTCGTGCTACGGCCGACGCTCGGCTCGGACCCGACACGGTCTAGCGTGAGTCGGCACGGAACCGGCTCGGTGACCGTGCTACGGCCGACACTTGGCTCGGACCCGACCACGGTCTAGCGTAGGTAAGTCATCCTTAACCCGAACCCCCGAATATTTTCTCAAGAAACATGAATTTTACTACTGTATTTACTATTTTAATACCGGGCATTTGGTGCACATAACTACAATAAAAAGCTTAATAAAAGTAATAATTTTTAATATCACATTAACTTGCCTTATCAAAATTTTTTATTGCTAATCTACCGCTATAAGTTTATGTTTTGTTTTGATATGAGCATCTGTATGCGTTTTTTGATAAGCTTTATACGTACAATCTAGAAATGGACATCTAAACATTGGTTCTTTACCGCATTCATATGTGACATGTCTTCTGTATGTGCTCTTGTGTCGATATTTTCGTTTACACTTTTCACATTCGTACGACATGTAATGCGACCAATAGTTTTTGGTCTTCATAGGCACAATGGGTAGCATATTCTGCATCAATGTACTATAGAACTCCACTTCACCTGCAACAATGAAACATCATTGACAGATAAAATAAGAAATTACCTACCTACCTAAGTACATACTTATTTCTAGAGGCCGGATTATATGCAACTGCATATTTGTATATGCATTTGCAAATTTAGCTTATTTTCATCGGTAATTGCATATTTTTCCTAAAATCATGTGATGATGCATATTTTCACTGTTTTCTATATTTCTAGGTAGGATTGTTAAGGATAGGGAAATTAACTAATGTTGTATAGCTCAGTTTCTAAAATGGCGCAATCGTCTTTTGTTTTTGCATACTGGAGGGTAGGCCTCCAGTAACATTTTTTACGAAATTTCGTTTAGTTTCATTCGAAAACTAAAACTTCGTACGAAGTTGAATTGCCTTATCATTTTGAAATCATATAAGTTCTTATGTTTTTCATTAAAATTTTATAGTTACTAAAATTACCTCAAAATTCACTAATCCTTGGTTTGATGTAAAAATGTACCTTTAAAAAAGCCAGTCAAAAAATTCGTCGGAAAACTGATGATGATGAAATAAATTGTTAGTATAAATGTCGTTAACTTAATAATTGTATGTGATTTTGAATTAAAGTCTACAATGTTGTAATGTTAAATGTTGCATATTTTGACACTTTTCATGCACTTATTACGCCTATTTCGAGCTTTTTATGTTGCATATAATCCGGTCTCTACTTATTTCTAATACTAATACCTACCTAGCATCCACCGCGCATTGCCCACCCCCCTTCTCTGATTGCGATAGGCACCTTACCTCCCTAATGTGAAAGGTAGGTAGGATAAATGTTTACTATATTTTGTACCTAGTTATTTTATGCACCAAATAGCACGCAAGTGGCGAGTTAATCCCGAATAAAAACAAATTCATTTCAATCGAGAAACATTTATTCACATGCAGTCCACAAAAATGGAACAAACCAAACGCTACATTTTACAGATAACTACAATCTTTTCAAAATATTGTGCGGTCTGAAGTTAAATTTAAATTAATTAGGTATTGATTTCAATATTCAAGATGTTGGCAATATAGTACATGAGACTTATATGAATCACCCTTTTAAATAGGCACGAAGAAAGACTGCGTACCTTTAAACTCTATTATTTTTAAACCTAAGTGATATTATGCATGCTTATGAGTAGACTGAGATTTTACAAAATACTTATGTGGGGTGGTAAATAACTTGTTGGGTCCATAGTACACAACTACCTACGATAAAATTATTTCTTCAAATGTCTGAATTTATTCCAATTTGTAGATAAATATGAGTGACCTAACAATTACGTTGCATTAGTATCTAGGATTAACTTATCTTTGGTTCAAGAGTTTGAAGACTTGGCACAATCTTTTCAATTTGCATAATTGCTTTACATTTTATTAAATAATCAATTTATGAAAAATACGTAATATTATCTTTTATGATTTGATCTTATCCTTATTAATGCATTATATTATTATTATTAAAACTAAATTTTGGTGGGTAACTATAGGTTAAATTTTATATAAACTTAGGCAAATTGAACACTCAAAACATTAATTTGTAACACTTAAAAACAACTCCACACCACCAGGTACCTACATACCTAATGTAGGACGTATTTTCTTTAAATATGTTTAATAACTATAATAACGTAATAGTTCATCTATAACTTCAGTTTATTTATTATCTACTGGCTTGTACCCACGAATAACCACGTAACTGGATAAAACAAAGGTACCTATATATAGGTACTATAACTTCTTCTGTACCCAAGTATATGTATACAATTCACAAAACTATCGCATTTATAACTTACGAGTATGTGTAGATATTCCTAGTTAAGGCACTTTAAAGATAAGGCTAAGAATCGACTAAGATTCTTTGGTATAAGCAGAGAGTAGTAAGTATTACTTTACTAGTCTCTGGTATAAGTAATTAATTAAATATTGACAATTCAAATTTGAACTTCATTGGTAACTTATTTAACAATAACAAATGCAATAAGTAATAATTAACGTATAACAGAAATACTGCAAAAATATTAAACAATGGTAATTATTAGTCGCGTAATACTTTTTAGTTCGATTTACTTTTGCTTAGGTATCTTTGGTAACAAGGAACACAATTCAAACATGACGAAAAAATAACAAGAAATATAACAATCTAGCACTATGTGTTTAAAATACTTAAAAAAACTATAAGAATATTTTGCTACTTATGTTAAGGTTTAAGGACCCGAGGTAGCGACCGAGTCATACTTAGCTGCCTCCGTTTCTTTAATCTCAATATTAAGAACATGATTCAGATTCAGAATCTCTGCTGTGTCAGCATCTACTAAAATATCAGAATTATAGGACATAACTGAAAATATACTTAGATAAGGCCTGAAATAACGACCGTGCATGGTACCCGCTTAGTTTGTTCTGGGATTTCTTCTAGTCTTAGTAGCTCACAATACTGTTCTTCAGGCTTCGATCTTTCCGGTGGTTATGCAGCTGTAACATAAATATTTTCATAAGCACAATGATATACTATTTACATGAAACATTTAAAAATGGTCTACCTACTTTAAAATTATTTCGTTTATTTTTTGCCAATTCAACAAAAGTGTATCAGTGGGAGTATATTTTTAAATACTTGTAGACCATTTTTAATCATAGATTTAGTAAGATAATCATGCAAAAAAGCGAAGTTATAAGAAGAAAATAAAATTTTAAAAATAAACAGGTAATGTGTGTGGGTTAATTGCTTTGTGAAATAATTATATTTTCATGAAATCATGAATAGCCGAACCTATTCGAAACAAACACGTTAACGTTAGAACCATGCATTTAGTATACAACGAACCAAGAAGCCTACCTAGAGTTAGGATTAGAGAAGCATGATGGTAACACGGAGGTATGGACTGAACAAGACTAGACTGTTACTGACATTGGAAGCACTCAGCGCGGCAGCGTCATTCTGACTTCACGAAATCCACTTTCTCCGGCATATCTTTGTGGAGATGCCTCTCGTGCAGCAACAGGTTGTGCTTCTGATAGGCCCGATACACGCAGTAAGGGCACTTGAAGCTGGGTTGTTTCCTACATTCGTACTTTATGTGCCGCTGCAAGGAGCCCTTGTGTTTGTATTTGTTCCCGCAGTCCACGCACTCATACAGAGTCCACTCCGCTTTAACGCCGCTCAACCCGGCCGAGCCCAACGTGCCATAACCCAATATATAAGGAGTGTACAACTGTGCAACTGAAATAAGAGGCAAAACAAAATAAACACGTGCATTATCTACACTACAGCTACCACCGAGTGAAGCAAAGCCACCGTATATGTTTAAACAAAATAATATAGATTGCCGCCAACGGAAAGCCAAGGATGATGCACCATGTCTCCCATTTAATTTGTAGGTAATAACTACCAATAAATAAATCTAGCTCCCTAATGTTAGCATGCGAGCTGAATGCCGGTATTAATTACAAATTAAAAATCCCTATTGACGCATATTCATAAATATAAATAAACATGCATATGTTGTAACTATTTAATAACCTAGAAGGTACATAACAAACAATATATCAGTAAAACAAAATATTACCAAGAATAGCAACTTTATTTAATAAAATACAAAAAGGTTATAAAAAATACAATCAAAAAATGCTTTAAAAATCACTGTAACTATAAAGTTGAATGTAAATAATGTTAATTCTATGTAAAGTGATTTTCGTCTTAGTTATAGATTTCAAGTAGGTAGGTACATCTACTTAGTCTATTTGAGTTGATTACGATTGTCTATTTTAAAACACAACCTAGAAAATGTTGCGTTGTAGGTTACGAACTCTGATTTGATATCTTGCGATTACGTACCTTAGCACTAACGGTAATGACTATCTTTTTTGAAGGCACTTAGTTTTATACTGACAAGATTTGTCTGGTTGTACTCTTATTAACTGTGAACTTTACATTTTGATTGTAAATTGGTAACTCCGGATGATAACCTATGGTTGGTAGAGTGTTGGCAAAGTCACTCCATAATAACTCGGGACAGGCGTTGCGTTGGGTCTGGTGCGCCGCCGACCGGCGGGGGCGGTCTGAGCGGGCGCACTCAGTTACCACGGAGTAAGTTTACGGACGCGCTACCTAACTAATCATAAAAACTACATAATTTCTAAATGGTAATGTATAAAAATACTTAAACTAAATGGAAGATTGATGTTACTCCTCAAAACTGTGCAAGATTTTTGCTAATAAAACCTTATGGAAAAACGTAAAATTTTCATCATTAAAAATTTAACTTCAACAATCATGTTCATAAGGCACTCATTTCACCTAGTTTACTAATATTGGCCCCATACATAACATCAAAACTAACAGACAATCTAAGGAACATACAGAGTTATAAAAATATAAATCTGTTCTCACGCAATATTCTCGGCAGAATACAAGCTTAAATTAAGATAGTAAATGCATTAGATGTAAAAGAGATCTAAAATATAATTGATATAAAACATTAAACTTATGAGTATTACATTATGGAACATGCATTTATGGCAAAGAACTAGAACGTGCTAGCTAAGCGAATATAGCTTCATTTCAATAACCACTAAGATGCACAAAATAAACGTTACAATAGTATCCCATTTAATATAACTACGAGAGTGCTTGACCAATCTCTCCGCCTGGCTCGACTGCTTCTAACTAATATCAACATCCGATTCCTCGAGACAGTAACTGTATCTGGTAACAATCTTAATCCAAAATCAACTTGTATTTCTAACAATCTATCGTCTCATAGCTAGATACTGAAATCAGGAATGATAGTTTACAAAATGAATGCATACAAATATATAATAGCGTACTATACTATACTATACCTACACATCACTTCGACTTACAGAATAAATGCAACAGTTGCTTTCACCTGCTACGTTTGAACGACTAACAAGTGTGAATACTATAATTAAGCGAATATTGTCAAAATAATTGTCCTCGTAACGTCGTCGTCGCGGTACCTATTTATAATTCTATAGATCTGACGTCGAAAATGTAACGATTAAAGGCTATTTGTGACCTCGCTAAATGCGATTCCATCTAACTAACGTGACTGTCTGACGCCACTATCACAAGAGATATTAATTACATCACATTTATCACAATCGGGATAACTCGGGAATTTGAGGCGAATTTAATTCGTCGCCGATCGCCAACGGCGCGGCGACGACTCTAACTAGGAATACATAGAACTGGTACATCTAACGCTGATAGCTCCGGCCGTCGATCCTACAATATGGAGTATTCGTTGAGTGACTAAGTTGCGTTGCGTTGCGAGTGCGTGCGCGGGCGCTGGGCGCACGCCGCGCTACGTGCAAGCGTCCACGTTGTCCTGCTTGATGTACTGGTCGGGCTTGATGTGTAGCTCGCGGTGCATGCGCTCCATGTGGCGCGCGATGTGCATCTTCTGTTTGGCGCGGTAGACGCAGTACGGGCACTGGAACTGAGGCTCCTTGCCGCACTCCCACTTCTGGTGGTTGCGGAGCGAGGACTTGAGCTTGTAGACGCGGCCGCAGTCGGGGCAGGTGAAGCCAGGCTCGCCGGGCGCCGGGCCGAGCCCCGCGTGGCCGGCCGCGCGCATGCCCGCCACCAGCGGCAGCGCCAGCCTCGCCGACCACTGCTCCCACGACAGCCCGCCGATCCGCGTGAAGGACACGTCCTCGCCGCCGGCGCCCGCGCAGCTCAGACCTGAAACCGTCAGAGCACACAGTAACGACCGCGCCCACATCCACAGGTGCGAAGGCACCCCTCGGGTTAAACACAAGCGAAACGAATACGATACGTGTTATATACGTACACATAAATAGGACGAGTACATACATAGATAAGTGTTAAAGATACATACATAAATATAGTATTCTACTGTGAGTGTTCAACGAGTGCTGTGATGAAAGCTTTGCAAAAGGAAAGTAAAAAAAAGAACCAAAAAAGAGAAAACATAACGTTTATTTTAAGAAGAAAACATCACAAGCTGAAGTTTTCCTACGGACAATGGCAAAATGTGATTCTCCTCGTGATATGGGAAAGTGAACGCGTGTAAGAGTTCATGGTGTTACTGGGCCGTTTTAGTCACACAGCTTTTGTCTAGCTCTATAAACTTTTTGTTAATGGAAATGTAGTCTCCCGACCCATGGGGTTTCTGGTCTACCTGAAATTATTAATTATATTAGTATGAACGAAAAAAGAACTGCACGTGCGCAAATAATGAAGCGTTTTTTCACACAGACCATGCAATCATGCAGGACGTTAAATTATGAATAATGTATAAAAACGACTTACTTGTATAAAACCGAAGTACATACGGCAGACAAATAAATGAGGGATGCATTAACAATAAGTGAAACACATAGATCAATATACTATAACTCTATATTTGATTAAATTTTTCTACCAAGTAAACCCCAATATATTCATATAAAAATCACACTAATTGAATAACTAATCTTTCCAATAACATTAACAAACAATGTAAAGGTAATAACATCCAAAATGTTCAATATTTTCATACATCAGTACCTTATACCATGATATGGTGGAATATTGCATATCAAAATTATCTTTTCTATGCTTAGCAATGACTCGAATGTCTCAACAAACATAAATAACATTCTTTTATTTCATATCATCACTTTAAAACTAATACTGACTTTGGTCAAATAGCTTTGTTTATCCTAGTTAACAAAAATATCAACAGTCAATATGCTAAAAACTCGAGATATATTATTGCCTGAACATCAAATAATATCAATTTTTATTATTTTTTATAAAATTTTGAACACATTTTATCCCAGTTCACCAAAATACAATCGAAAAAATAACATGATCATAAATACGTTATAAACTACAGGTAACATTGTAGGCACATTATTAATGAGCTTTAGTACAGGTGCTTCACAGTCGCGTCACATGTAGACGGACCGGCGACGCTGCGCTGCATGCAAGTTGACTGTCATGTCGCCGCACCGGCACACTGAGGCGGCTGCGAGGCACGCTCTTTGAGAAAGGACAGTCTGGTCCCTTCCTTAACCTAATTAATACGTTAACAACATTAAAATAATAAAACTTTGGGTTTATAAAGAATGTAAAGGAAGTCAAGGGGTGGTCCCGCTATCAAGGAAGAAACAACTCAAATAAATTAATAACACGAACTATGCCGACTCTACGACTAAAACATCAGAAGATATGACATTAGGTAGGTAATATACATATAGTTCTACCCGTGGTGGATATCAGCAAGTTACATTCTATATAGCCTGCCTTTACAGGTAACATTCAACATAACCAAATATTACGACTAATATATTCTTAATATCATTGCACTAAATTACAAGTTTTGGAATTACTTCCTTTGAGGAATGATAGGTTATTACGACTAACGACAAATTCGAGTTATAAATATGCTCCGAAACTTACGCTCCTATTCGTATATTTGGAAAACAATAGCATCATGATTTGGCCGATCGGATTTGGAATAAATATTATTCTAAGTTATGGTAAAATTTGGAACAGGATAAACCGTAGCGAATCATGACACAATCAATACATGCGGTCGGCTCCTCCGAATAAAATACTTTGGGTCAGTCTTAACTAAACGATAAACTCTACAACAAAAACAACAAAACTAACTCTAAAACCGTTAGGGAATGTGCTCATTACGACTACGTATCCGCTAGCTAGTGTAAATTAAAAACGTCTTCAACAAATAACATAACATAAAATATAAATATAATTATTGCAGTACCGATTTGGTTGGGTATCTACTTTGGTGTATGGAGTCGCGCGGAGGCGACAGGGGCGGCTCAGACGGAGGTCTTCTTGTTGCGGCGCACCTTGTTGGTGGCGTACATGTACCACTCGGTGTTGTGGTGCTTGCGGATGTGCACGCCGAGGTTGCCGCGCTGCTTCGCCTTGTAGGCGCAGTAGGGGCACTGGTGCGCCGGTGCCTTGCCGCCGCACTCCACGTTCTCGTGCCGCCGCAGCGTGCTCTTCCAGCGGTACTTCTTGCCGCAGTGTCGGCACTCGAACTGGCGCGAGGCGTCGTCGCCCGACGAGCCGGCGTCGCGGCGCCGCCCCTCCGGGCTGAGCGCGCCGAACCCGCCGGCGTAGTCCGGCTCCGCGTCTCCCTCCTCGGGCAGCACTATGTCGTCCGTATCGTCGTACTCGGTGTCAGAGTCGGGCTTGCAGTCGGCCGCGACGGCGGCAGGCGCGGCGTTGTTGTTGGCGAAGGCCTGGTGCAGTAGATGCGCCTTCACGCCGTCCGCCATGGCGTCGAGCGGCAGCGGATACTCCCCGCGCTCCAGCGCGGAGCGCGCGTGCTGCATTGACAGCAGCGATAGCAGCGCCGACGGCAGCCGCGCCTCCTTGCGAACCTCTCCCTCTGAAATGCGACACATAAGCGGTATTGCGATCCGTGAGTTAGGCGCGTCTACGTCCGAACTAATGTTAATACTACGAGGCTAAAAATAAAATTAAGGAACCAAAGAAATGCGTTATAATAATAAAAATATAAAATAATCTCGGTTAGAAATCATAAAAGGCGAAGCTTCTAAATTCATGCAAACATGCACAGTCGAAAACCGTCTCGCGAGCTCATCTTCCCATAAGATCCTACGGGCCGGGGGCGGGGGTCGATTGAAACGCTCGGGATCTCTTCAAGTCGTTTAATCGTTCAAAAATAGTGATTATCTCAGTACACATACATAAGTAAACAAGGCTCATAATTATAAAATTTAAAAGTAGGCGATTAAAATTACGTAATATCATCTAGATTCTAGAAGGAAGATCGAGTGGTTCATCTAAGATATAAGGCACTAGGTGTACAGTGTGAGACGCCGCTCTCGCTCGCTCGGCTAGGGCGTGGGCGTGCCGGGCTCGTTGTCGGTGACGGGGCTGAGCGGGCGCTGGTCGGGGTGCTTCTTCTCGACGTGCTTCTTGAGCTCGTTGCGGCGGTGCTTGCTGTAGGAGCAGTAGGGACAGCGGTACTTCGGGTCGCGCCCGCACTCGAGCGTCACGTGCCGCACGAGGTTCTTGCGCGCGTTGTAGCAGCGCTGGCAGTTGGGGCACTTGTACCCCTTCTCCGTCTTGTACTGCGCGCACGGCAGCGACAGCCGCTCGCTGCGCGGGAAGATGTTGTAGCGAGATTCAGACTTGGGCGTCTTGCCGCCGACGGACAGCTTCTTGTTCTCCTTGGCGTGGTCGGCGGCGGGCGGCGCGGCGAGCGGCGTGGCCGGCGGCGCGACCACCGCGAGCGCGCCTTCCACCAGCGCAGGACTCTTCACAGTCTTGAGGATCGCGAACGTCCGCAGAGGGCCCTCCTCCTCCGTATTTTTTTTACTACGCGTCATGATATTTCGCACCGGTGCTTTCCGACCTGCAAGAGAAAATTCAGTACAGTCCGTTTGTCGGTCGGGCGGGCGATTTACTTCGAATGTGACCCCATGCCATGTAAATAAAAACAAAGTAACCGAAAAATAAACTATATTTATAAAAAGAAATTACAAAAATGAACGGTGATGTATCCGTAAAAGATTGACCGGTTTTGGTCACAGTAGTAACAAAAGAAAAAGAAACATGATATCAACAAAATATAAACGCCTAATCAACAAAAACATAACAGGTAGCAGACTTGATTATCTGACACGAGCACCTCGTTCAAAACATTGTCAATGTCTTTTTTAACGATTCATGTTATAAACAACTTTATAAAAAAAAAACTATTAAATAAAAGAACAAAATCAACGGGTAAGAAGCAGAAAATAATAAGGATCTATCAAAAGAAAACTAGTCCTCCTGCTTTATATATTCGAGAATAGTCTCGGGGTGTTTGAGCGCTAAGTGCGTGGTGAGCGACTTTTTCTGGGAGTATCTCCGGCCGCAAGCGTCGCACGCGAACTGCGGCTCGCGCAAGCATTCGTACTTCTCGTGGCGCATTTTATTCCTTCGATATTTATATTTTTTGGTTTTGCAAATAGAACACGTATAAACTTTTTCCTTATCATTCGAAACTTTCTTGGTGGTAACTTTCTTTATCGGAAGTTTCGTCTTCTTTGACATTTTAAACTTTTCTCTCATCCTTCTCTGGGTTTTGGATATTTTTTTACTTAAAATGTTTTCCTTTTGAGTTTCTTGTTCAATTTTAGGTTCGACCGCAACCTCTATAGCCTCCGATTGTACGTCAACGATCTTTAGTAGCCCTCGGGTTAATGGGAATGGGGTTTTGCAGAAAGTTAGGTTTGTAGATGGCTCTGGAAGGGCAAACAATGAAAAGCGAGAATAAAAACATATTAAGCACAGAGAATGGTTAGTTACAAGAATGCTAGAGTGCTCTGTGATGTGATGACATGGTGTGCACGTTAGTTACAAGTGTAGTGACAGAGGAAAGTAGAATTGAAGCAGGTGTTGTTGGGAATGTAAGCGCAGAGTATGTTAGCTTGATGGTTTCGGGAGATCGTTTCCTATGGGACCTGTACTGTTTTTGTTAGATTTGTGTATCTGTTTGTGTTACCTACACTGATGTAGACGATTATGATTAATGAACTGTGTACTCATAGATAAATGAAATGCGCATCTAAAAGGAACCTGTAATGTATACATTACATGCTTCCATAATTTTATTTTCTGACCTTGTTTTCTTCTTACCTAACCATGCACAATGAAACGGAATATAAGAACTGCCGGACATAATAATTTAAAACATGAATTGCTAAGAAAGACATCTGCAGTGAAATCACATGTGAATGCAAAAAAAGATAAAATAATAAATAATAGATAAATAAGCCAAATATCCAACTACATTGATAATTAAAATAACCAAATTTACCTTTATACCTTGGTCGGCGGCTTCCGTTCGCGGTACATTCACAACTCTCCAAGTCCGTACGCGTTCAACCACTGCACTGTGCATTCGATTGTTTCAGTTCACGGAATCAAAACGCATCAATAACCCTAATATGGGTGAAGTGAAGGAAAAGTGCATGTTTAAATGATTCTCTACAACTAAATTTAAGATGATCAATAAATAAACACAAAGATTATGATCATATTCTCGTTAATAAATACTTTCATTTGTACTTACCTTACAAAGAACGTAATTCGCCACTCACATTGCATTGTTAGGGGAGGAATGGTAGACAAATAGTTTAACATGAGCACCGCTATGAGCACCGCAGCTGATTGTTATGCCGCGGCCGCTGTATACACCAAGCTACCACACTAGTCAAGTCAGGCATGCATGTTCTACTCTCTCTAACCCCATCATCACGAACACAAGCTCACGAGTAACCAATAATGTATTTATAAAATGTATACTTACCTTGAAGGATTACCACTCAATACCAACATTACCTAGCCCGAGCAGGCTACATTGAACAGTGCACCGTTACCAAAACCTTTTTACCTGTAGCACTGGAAATACCTTCATAACCTTATTTTAAACTTGATAAGTACAAAAATATAATAATTGTAATATATTAGTAGTTTATAATATTAGATACTAAAATTAATATAGGGTTGAAGTTTCACATGTGAAAACACTAGCACTCTTGTTCCGTCGTGTAATATAAGTAATAAGTTATATAATATATCATTATAAATAGGTAGATTATTTTAAGCAATGACTGTTTTTCTAATATCAAATTAAATTATGGGAAGACATTGCGCATTTCATCCGTTCCTTTTCTCTGTAACAATTAACTTTTCTATTTTTTAAATCAATAATGTACGAACTGTGTTCATTGAAAAAGGCATTAGGTGAAAAGTTAATTGTTTCAGAACATCATTCAGAGTCCCTTTGAACATGTTGCGTTGTAGAGATGTACTTCAGTAAGATATTACAACCCCAACGCAACACGTTGAATACAAGTGCACTGCTGCAGGTATTAGCACAGGGAGAAACCTGCAGCAGTGAAGGTCATAAGGTGCAAGTGCCTACCTTGCGAGTCTCGAACATTATCACTTGAATTCATTATTTCATCTTGAGATCTTTCCATGTGCCATTGAAAATCTGCAACAAGACACAAACAGTATAAGACTTTCTACAAACAAAACAACACAACAAAATAATGACATGACCAGTTTGATACCTTCGTTGTTGAAGAAACTTCGTCAACTCAATCAGTATCACAGATGCATGTAAGTGTTTTAATTGGGGTGTGGTGCCTTGCACAACCTACCAACTCAACTAATTAGTAACTATCTAACTGTATTTTAACAACATGAAATTGAAGGAGGGTTCCTTCAAATTTGATGGTTGTGCTTAATCACCAACAAGGCCCTCTGGAGCAATCCCAATCGATCCATGAAGAGAAGCATAATCATAACCATCAATCATTTTATTAGAATATTTAATGTACTTTTTTGTTAGTACTTGTACATTAATTTTGATTTGTACCTGTAATTGAGGTGGATTTCTCGTTTTTTATGAAATAACTACATAAACCTTGTTTAAGTGTACACTTTGTTGGTATCTTTTTTCCATAAATAATCTCTTGTTGCTAGGCCCAAAAGTGGTTCACATTGTGATAGTTTAATTGTGTATTTTCTTTCATTCATGGGGTTTTTTATACTAATGGGTATAAATGTTCTGTGTATGTGAATATGGTGTTATAACTAGCAGAGTTTAAAAACTGTTTTTTTTTTCATACAAACATTTTCAACAATGTATGAAAAAATTCCATGTGTTTGACGGAAAATTCAAACCACGTTTATAATTTTTCGAAGGTGTAACCAAAACTTAATTTCAATATTCTAACATGCGATCGGCAGTACCTCCAAAACAAGATCATTGTATTACCTATCAAATACATCAGATTCTAGGGAAAATCATAGTAATTACAATAGTTATGGTAGCCACGTGTGTGACGTGTTATGATTTACAAAAACGATGCAGTGAGCAAAACGAAATTCATACCATTTTAAAAAAGGCTCTTGCTTCCACACAACTCCAAACAGCAAACGGCCGATTCATGTTTTTTTTTTAATCTCAGCGTTGTCAGTGCCCCGTTAATCAATTTCAGACGGAAAGTGTATGCAAGGACACACGTTTTTTTTCTCACAAGATATAACATGCGATAAAAAACTTACTATTATTATTACAACTTATTAGAGTGTTACAGTTTCGTATTTTATAAGGAAAATAATAAATAATTTTGAAATAGTGGAAAACTCCTTATTTATATATAAAAAAAAGGTGATTTAGAGTGATAAAAGTTTGAAGTGATTTATCACACACTATGTTGCACATTAGGCCTTTATATTTTTTTATATATTATATGTGCTTAAGATTTTAAGTTTGAGTTGTGCTTGTGTTGTGCTTTGAGTTGTACACAAATTTCATTTCAGAAAGATAAATTCTGAAATGAAATTTGATTTGAGAAAAATTAAGAGAAATTTCAAAGTCAACAAAAACTTTCAAAACGAAAATGACCCACTCATAATAGTAGTACCTACCGCCTAATAAATAAGCCTACCATTGTGTTGACAACAATAAATACATATGTATATATTGATTTATAAGAAATAACTCAACGCTTAGGCTTACAAAATAAGCTGATAAAAAGTCAAATTTTGAACCAAGTTATTATCAAATATTAATTTTAAACAAAATTATAATCAAATAAGAAAAGTTAATTTATTCTCTTCAGTTCCATTTTTTGTCTACAAGGGGAAGTAGTGAATAAGAAGCATGTTTGTTTATATTGGTGGAAGATACTAACTGCGTACGACGTCGTTGTGTGGTTGCGGCGGGTCCTCCTGCTCTTCGTCCAGCGTGAGATCCTCGACATTGTCTCTGGAGGCCTCCTCCTTGCAGTGCGGCTCGGGCTGGCAGCCGTTGCTGGCGGCGGCGACGGGCTCGGCCGGGGCGGCGCCCTCGGACATGCGGCGCGCTTTCTTGCGGCGCCGCGTCGGGCTCACCGACCCCTCGCGGCTGTCTATGCTGCCATCTCGTACCTACAACAATCAAACATTGCCGATGTTAGAATTTGCCGAAAAAAATGAGTACCACGCCAGAAGTAGCCGCTCAAGTGGTTGCACTACTTGAAGCAGGGAAAAACCTAAAGTGGCAAGACTACTGAACCTAAGCCGGTTCTCTGTCCGTCGAGTATGGCAGAGGTATCAAGAGACTGGCGGCTTCAAACGGCGCCAAAGAATCAGGCCGACTCCGTGCCACAACACGGCGGCTTGACGACCGTTTCATTGTGACGACTGCATTGCGCAATCGTCGTTTGAATGCAGTTCAATTGGGACAGCATCTCCAAGGATCGCGAGAAGTCGAAGTCAGCCGGTGGACAGTTAGAAGACGACTTCGGGAAGGGAATCTGACTGCGCACAGACCAGCAAATGGACCGAAACTGACCCCAACCCACCGACTAGCCCGTCTTCAGTTCGCTCGAGAGCATTTATGGAGCGCTGTCCTGTTCTCTGACAAGCAGGTATGCCTACATGGCAACGATGGAAGAGAAAGAGTCTACCGAAGGCCAGGAGAGCGAGTGCAACAATGCTGCATTGAAGAACGAGTCTCCCACGGCGGTGGACCGTGCATGTTCTGGGGAGGCATATCACTGGAGGCAAAGACTCCATGTGTTTATCACCGGAGCGAATCCTGGCCGCCGATCAAGAGGACTCACATCTCAAAGGTATATCGAAGAGGTACTCGAGGACTACGTTGTACCTTTTGCGGGATACATCGGAGAAAACTTCATCTTTATGCAAGACAGCATACTGCTCGCATTGTGATGCAGTACCTTGAAGAGGTTGCTGTGACCGTTATAGAGTGGGCAGCTCGCAGCCCGGACCTTAATCCGATCGAACATTGCATGGGATGAGCTAAAAAGAATAGTCCGGGCCCTTCGAGCAGTCTCCAGGAGCTGCAACAGACGATCGTAGAAGAATGGGTGGCCATACCGAAAGAATTTGCCAAAACTTTAGTAAAGTCAATGATAAAACGGATGGAAGCAGTCATTCGGGCTGGAGGAGGGAACACACCTTATTAATAAAAATGTTGTATGCTGATTTTCATGTTTTAATTCAATTTTAACACCAAATTTTCATACGCATAAATACACAAAAAACAGTTACTTCAGACTTTTAGTCCGAAACTCACTAAGTATACACTGTTTAAGAGTTAGAAAATTATATTTAAACATTAATATATAATATTATTAATTATTTATTAATGTTTAAATAATATTATAACTCCAAGGCACGCATCTGCCGCATTTCGCGGAAGTTTCCGATACGCAGCGACAAGATGTTGGAATAACCCCCCGCCAATCAGAAGCAATAATAGCATATATGGATTTAACTAAATTAAAGCAGAAGAAGATTTAAAACTAAATTAAAGCAAAATTACTAATTCAGGAACAAAGAAAGTGGGACGGCATCAATAACAATGATGCGTCGATAATTTGAGGGTCTTATGTATCGTATCTATTTTTTCTCTTTATGATAAAGAGAAAAAATACATTACGTTAATATGTATGTTACGAAAGTTTCAGAAATGGCGTTTTTGTTAATTTTCTAGTTCTAATTTGATTTTATTTTTTGATTGTAAGTTTCTTTGTTAATAAAGACCGTTCAGTTGGTAGGCAAAAAGTAAAGTATTCAATTGTATTTTATAATAATATATTTTGTTGATACCCATTACTTTAGATAAGCTACATGTTAGGCATGTGTGCATAGATCCAGATAATATTGCTAATATAAAAAGTCATATAAAACCCTTACTTCATTCACTTTATGCTAAACATACATGAGCAGTGTACGTAGAGGTTTGTCGTTGGTGATGTAATTTACCTCACAAGGGTCAACATAATACCAGCGCTGAGTAGGTAATTTTTTGATTTATCTACTCAGCAACATGCTGAGTTGATTCCTTTTTGACTCGACACTCGGTGGTTTGCCAAGATGGATGCGGAACTTATTATGTAGGTACCTACTGATAATCTATATAATGTCATACTGATAAATTTGTACCTAGTTTAGTTTTTCCATAAATGTTTAGTAATTGTAATCGTGACGTGTCAAATAAATCATTTTCATTTCATTTGCTCCAGAACTAATATCAGTGACTTTTCCATCACCCATTGTCAAAAACAATTCATGATTTATGTGAATCATTTTATCATTGTGCCTGTGAATCTTCGTAGTCTGTAAACTTTATATTTGTGATTTTATATACTTAACAACAGCTAGGTATGGTTTTCTAGGTCGACAATATACCTCGGAGATGAGCAAGATTTATTTTGCCGTTATAATTTAATTAGAGCTTAAGTTAGTTATTTTTATATAACTAACGAAGCTATGAATGTTTGATATTAATTCACTTTCGCCTTCTAATCTTTGTTTATACTAGCTGTCCCGAAGAACCGTCACATCCCCATTTAGTATATAGTTTAAGAGGGCGCAATGCGCGCCTTTTTGTAAAAAGGATAGACATAGGATTTCGCGCTCATAGGAGTGGGACAGAGCATATGCTTTTGGAACGGCAGCAGCGTGGGCGCAAAAATCAAGATTTTGCTTATTTACAAGAAAACTACACAACTTATGAAGAAACTGGTTCAAGGAATCAAATAATTAGTAATAAATAACCTATGAATCAAAACATAAGTCATTTCAATAGACCGCAGGGTTCCTGATATCTCGACCAAATTATGTGCGAAACAGTGCACTTTCATGATTTTAATGGATCATATTTTTTTCTCAGTCGTGTTTTCACATTCAAGGGAACAAAGAAAAAAATTGAATTTTATGTAATTCTAGTTTTTTACCACGGGGATTACCCATGAGTACTGAGATCTAGGCCTAGTTTGACAGTCAAACCCGTTAGGTTATCCCCTTAAGACTTTGTAATCCAGGCTTGTTTGTAGATTTTATCATCAATATACGAGCCTCAGTCATCAATTCATCATCATCATCAACTTTTATATTCTTTAATAATAAATACAATACAATATCTTTATCAACAACACCATGTTATAAGTCAAGTAGGTAGGATAATATAAATAAATCATCAAACTATCTTAGTCCACTGCTGGACATAAGCCTCCCGTAATGGGTGCCATAGCGCCCTGTCTTCAGCTTGCCGCATCCGCCTGCAGTCCTTCGCAGTTCGTCATCCAACCTGGCCGGAGAGCGTCCTACACTACGTTTGCCGAGTCGCGGTCTCCACTCGAGAACACGTTTACCCCAGCGGTTGGCGGTTCTTCGCGAGATATGGCCGGCCCACTGCCACTTCAGCTTGCTAATTCTCTGAGCTATGTCTCGTTTGGTTCTCTGTCGGATGAATTCGTTACGAATCCCATCTTTCAGAGAAACTCCGAGCATATCTCTTTCCATAGCTCGCTGAGCGACTTTGAACTGGTGACCTACGGAGCTGAGACGTGGACACTCACGGTAGGGCGAAAGTTTTCAACCATTGCGGTGTGGATGACGAGAAGACTCGTCGTAGTTTCCCAAACGAGCCACAGTATAATCTAATAGATCCTGTAATTTTAGTTTGGCACCTACATCTCAATACTACTTGCAGGTAGGTGGGTAGCACGCGATAGTCTTGCATTCTTCAACAGATTGTATAATGGAAAAACTGAGCGAAATTGCTGTTTTACAGCAAGAACAACTCTTAAATGTGTGTAATGCGACTTTGTTAAATTAAATCAATGTATAATTTCAGGCTTCATGAATGGAATATCTCATGGAGTATTGGCCTTGTTATAGGTTTCTTCTCATCTCTGCTTAATGGCCGGAGCATGGCTATGAGGGCAGCTTCTTCTGGTTCCCCTTGTGATCGAAGTGCCTGTACGTAAGCGCTATGTACAAATTCGAGTCCATGTTCTTTCGTTCTTGGTTTTGTCTTCATATGCTTTTGAAGGTCGACCTCGACCCCTGGATGTTCTTGGTGTAGTGTAGGACACGATTCTTCATCATTGAACACCACTTAGAACGCGCTATCCAACCACGAAGCGAATCCAAGAATCGAGATTTGTTCTGTTTATAGCTTTCAACCAACGATCACGGAATTTTCCTAAGATATTATGTTGTAGGAATGTTTTCTAAAACTTTTTGGCGTTTAGGTGGTGATGGTGATTTGTTATGTTAAAGTTTTCTTCCAAATATTTTCCGATGTAGTATAAAAAGAACACAATTCGTGTTGAGATACAATGAAGTTCAGACATTTTTTTTAAATATATGTACAGCTGTTTGCGCGAAAATAGCAAAACAATTATGATTGTAGAAAAAAAATTGTTACAAAATTTGGTCTTTGAAAAAGTTGCCTGATTTTTACGGTACGGAACCCTTCGTGTGCGAGTCGACTCGCACTTGGTGGTTTATTATTCACTTGATGCCGTTAATTTTACTATTGCTTGATTATATATTATCTAAAATTTTTGAAAAAACAATTTTAAGCAGGCTTCAGAATTTTGTAACGAAACAAAATATACTAAAACCCGAGCAATTTGGGTTTCGGAAAAACAGCTCTACTTCTCTGGCATGTTTCAACGTCATCAAACTAATAACGGACGCTATAAATGACAATGTTCCCGTCATTGCTCTGCTACTTGACATGTCTAAAGCCTTCGATTTTGTTGATCATAAACTGTTGCTCTACAAACTGAATAATTATGGTATTAGAGGTAGAGCTAATGAATGGCTTCAAAGCTACCTAAGCCGTCAGCAATGTGTGGAAGTAGCAAAAGTTTACAAAGGAAACAAAAATACTATGCGGTCAAGCTTTAAATACAATAGATTTGGAGTACCACAGGGTAGTATTTTAGGCTCGTTCTTATTTCTTATATACATAAATGAGATTCCTAATATAACTCGACAAAATACAATTTTATTTGCTGACGATACCACATTTATTATAAGGGGAGAAAATAATATGAAATTTAAAAATGAAATTAATATGACATTATATAATACAATTGAATGGCTGAATAAAAATAATTTGAAAATCAATTTGACTAAGACTAACGTAATACAGTTTGGAACATACAGAAGGGAAAAGATAAATGTTGCTATTAAATATAACAATACTGAGATTGCTGAAGAAGATTCAGCAAAGTTTTTAGGGATTTGGCTCGATCAGCATTGCAACTGGAATGAACACGTCAAACATGTATGTAACAAACTGGATAGGTTAGTTTTCGCCATAAAAAGTCTTAGACTACGTGTCTCTATAGATGCCGCGCTCAAAGCGAACCACGGTTACGTTTCGTCAACCTTGGCGTACGGACTGATCTTGTGGGGAAATTCTACCGATGTACAAAAGGCGTTTATAATTAAAAAAAAGTGCGTGGCGCTTGGAATACGGATAGCTGCAAGCCCCTATTTAAGAAATATAAAACATACTTCCATTGCCCTGCATAAGAGATATTTGCTGGTTTGTGAAACAATATCCTCACTACCATAAGACTCATGCAGATGTGATGGAGAGACACACGAGACATAAAGACAGACTCCATGTTCCGAAATGCAGAACAGAATTTGCCAAAAGGAATGCATATCATCATCAGGCAATTCGAATCTATAATAAGTTACCCTGTGAGTTTAAAGAAATGTAATCCAATTTATTTAAAATTAAACTTAAAAGGTGGTTATTGGATAAATGTTTTGGCATAAAGGAATATTTTAATTACATGAGGTTTTAATTATGTAACAATTTTTTGACATTTTTTGATTTTATTTTATCTGTTTTATTTTATTATTAAGACCTATTGTACCGACATTCCTGCAAATAAATGATTTATATTTTAATTAAATTTTATTATATTCGACGTGGGAACATGGTTAGGGTTACTTAAAATTATAAATGTGAAAGTTTAAATTAATGGATGTTGTTTGTTACTCCTTCACGGCAAAACTACTGAACGGATCGTGATGAAATTTTAGAATAAAACATTGGCTATATTTTAATCCAAAAAGAAGTTCCCATGGGATAAAATTAACCTTTTAAAAAAGAAAATTAGTTTCAAATTATAACTAGTATTTACAATTGAAACAATTAAGCTAACTGCAGACTGTTGCAAACAATCTACAGGTAGCTCAACTGATCCATATCAATACCAGTCGGAAGCGTCCCCAAGATGCTGGCTGCATTGCCCCGCTGTATGGCAATGCTGATGCGCTGCGCCAGATATCCGCCAGCTCTCGGGTCACGCGTCGCGTCGACCAGACACTCAGATAACTTTTTAAAAACCCGGAGAGCCTCGGTACCCCACGGACCTAGGGTCTCGACCCCAAAGGGAGCAAATATGTAGGCTTAACCTTTTAAAGTTTTTATAAAAACAACGCGTGCGAAGCCGCGGTCAGAAACTAGTTGTCCATTTAACAAAAGACGAAAAGCAAAAACTAGTTTAAATTACTCGAAACAACTTAAAATAAGATAAAGTTCCAGTGTGTCTCGCGCGCGCGTAGTTTCGAACTTTTGTCAAATAAACAAATAGATAGTTTCGAACTTTTGTCAAATAAACAAATAGATTAGGTTAGGAACCAGTCAGAGACTTGGCTATCTAAAAACAGCATACATTTAGATGGATCGTTCTGCAAACTTCGAGAGACGGTAATGGGAAATTATTACTCTTTTCAATGTATTTCAAAAAGTAAGAAACCTAACAACATTTTAAAAACGGTTTCGAAACGTACAAGCCGATACCCATGCATTTAAGTAGCCTCCCTCCCCCTTTGGAAAACTATTCCTCTCTTTTTATTTAAAAAAAATGTTTTACTTTTAGACTTCTCTATATTTTTCCTGTAAAATATAGATGCATATCTACAAACACTACATACATTTCAGATGGATCGCTCTGCAAATTTCGGAGATAAGGGGAGAACAGTAAATTTTTCGGCATTTTTAAAACATTTTAAAATACACGAAATCTAGCAACATTTCAAAAACAGTTTTGAAATGTAAAGGGTGTCTCAGCAAGGACACCCTTTACATTTCAAAAGCAAGGAGCAAGGAGTGATTCACTAACTCGCTCCATGATTCTTGTCCCAACTGGTGCGAGTTGACGAATCGTAAAAAAAATGTTATTTTATTAATGTAAGTATTATTAATGTAACCTAGTAAGGAGGTAAAAACATACCTACTTGAAAACAATGCAAGCTTCAAAGGATTACCTGTCGCCTGTGTGCTGTGTGTGTGTGTGTGCTGTGTGTGTGTGTCTTTTGATCTAATCTGTTTCGGACACATTTTTACAACTCTTTTAACAATGAAAAAGGGATTAGGTGTTACCTACCTACTAGCTACTAGGTCCTCAAGGTAAGCAGGTATATTAGCAATGCCAGTATCCAGATGTACTTTTTTAAAACGGATTACTCTACTTATGACTTGTGTCCAGTAAGGTGCTCCACATTTTTTAAAGTTTATTCATTTGACTATCAGAACATCTTGTGTGTGTACTTGTGTAGTAGTGCAGGGTGTTATACTACCTTACCTACTAATGTGGGTATATTGGATTTGGATTGACTCAACTGTTCTGGTAAGCGAAATGTTTGATTTTTAACCTTTGCTATAGTAAATAGGTTATTTATGCAGCACATGGCTTGATGAGGCATCTTATTTTTTTGACAATTGGAATTGCGATCAGATTCACCGTACTACAAATATGGTTGAAAATTGGCACTCTATCATTAATAAAAAATCAACATAAAACCTCGAAGCATTGCTCACTTTCTAACATTATTGCAAAAAGAAGCAAATTATTTTGAAGTTTTAATTCAAAAAGGCTCAATATACGAAAAAACGCAAGAAACCTTGAAATTGATGAATATATTGAAAGTGTCATGTCAGATTTTACTAATGAAGTAAGTAAAACTAGAACTAATGAAGTAAGTAAAAGTAGAACTTTGTTTGTTTTAGATTTATTATTAGGTAAGTAATTATTTAGCTGAAATAAAAAAAAATATTATGAGTTAAGACTGATTTATTTTCTTTTATATTACGTTTGAATGTAAAACTATTATGTATATAAATGTTGTTGATTATTCTTTAACTTTGTTTGTGTTTATAATTAGGTACCTTATGTTTACGCAAAAAATGTTTATTTACGTGTAGCTTTTGATTTTTGTTAAAAAATTCTTACTTATTGTGGTTAACCTTAAAATAATTATATACAATAAGGTCTGCGGATTATTTAGTTAGTACTTTAATGCGTACCAGTTTAGCAATTATGATTGAAATAAATATTCTTAAAAATATGTGTCATGCATAATATTTTACTAACGTTGTTTTGGCTGACTGTTCTAAAATTCACCCAGATAACAAGTGGAGCGAGTTGCAGAATCAAAAGTATAGCATTTTTACGATTCGTCAACTCGCACCAGTTGGGACAAGAATCATGGAGCGAGTTAGTGAATCAGCCTCAGCAAGAACTTGAATTTCGAATTACGCGCCATTTTCGACTCAATTGTTGAGTCAGTCATATTTGGTATTTGTTTAATTAAAACACATATATAAAAATGGGGCAAATTTTACTGTGACGATTCGCACGGATTTTGAAAAAAGATTTACACCTTCATGCTTACAAAATCCAGCTGACTTAACAGTTGCAGCCGATCATAGACAGTGCAGAAACTTTACAACTGGATCTTGGAACAACTGCAAACTGATGATGAATTTCACAGCAAAATCATCTTTGCAAATGATCCTGCCATGTGGGCAGGAGGGATAATTGGACCGTAGTTTTTTGAAAATGGTGTAGGTGCCGCCGTGGCTGTCGGCGGCAATCGTTACTGGGCCATGTTGGCAGAGTTTTTTTGGCAAGAATTAGACGGAATTGACTTAAATGAGATGCGGTTTTAACAGGATGGCGCTACCTGTCACACAACTAGGGAAACAATGTCTTTGTTAAAAAGCATGTTTTCAGGTCGTGTAATGTCTCGTTTTGGAGACCAAAACTGGCCGCCAAGAAGTTGCGATTTAACTTGTTTGGACTATTTTCTCTGGGGTTTTTTGAAAAGTAAGGTCTATGCGGACCACCCTGAGACAACTGAGGAACTCAAAGAAGAAATTGCACGTCAAATTCGTCAAATCCAGCAGCCCTTACTGCAAAATGTCGTCAAAAGAGTGCATACCTGCCAACAGACCAACGGTGGCCATTTAACCAATATTTTGTTTCATGTGTAAATGTCATCATTACCTATATGTAGAAACAAATTTAACAAAAAAAAATATATTTTATAATTCAAGTTCTTAATGAGACACTCTTTACAAGCCGTTACTTTTAATTTGAAGTACAAGCTGTAACTTGACCTTGTTGGTCTTGTAAAATTTCAACATCACAATTTCAACTGAATTTTCTTTTTTTTTTTTTTGTTTAGATCTGTACAGGCGCACGAAATGTATTATTATTTTAAATTTCAAGTTAATAGCTGCGGTAGTTGCCGAGATATTAAAGAGGGGAAAAAGGACAGACAGAGCCAGACCGTAAGGGTTTCGTTCCCGAACACGAAACCCTAAAAATTAGGTCACTGGATTATATTCTTAGGTTCTCTAAGTTAAGATATGCAATGAAATTTTTAGGTTCTTCATGCTCATTATTTCATTGAAAGCTTTATTTGACAATGACCAGGTAAAGGTAAGTGTTACTATAAAATGCCAATAATTCATTTATTATAATCAGAATGCTACAGACAACACAATACATAATTGATTCATTGAATTTAATCTCCATGGTTTTAACAAACAGCCAGTGATCATTCATGCCATTGAATACTTCTTTGTCGTAAGTAGGTCAACTTGTACTGTGTTTATCTCGCAAGATAATCTGCCAAGTCTGCTTTAGAACATAGTGCCAAACTTTGTGATCTTCATGTTTTATCACTTTTATGTTGGCAACAGCTGTAAGTTTTTTAGTAACAGGGTAACCATTACAAAGTTATTTTTGAGTGCCAGCTCAATTCAGAAATAACTTTATTGGCAATGCTAATTTATAGTGTCAGTTCATGAGAACATTGTGGAATCAATCAGGTATCAATGTTGTCTTTTATTGAAGACAATAAACAGTTTGTATTTGTTCTAATCTGGACAAAAACACAGTAAATGTAATAGATATCAAGGTTATGGTTTTTATGGAGCATGTTGTTATTTTAGAATAAATTAAGTCATATATTATATATATATATAATACAATTTTATTCTAAGTACTACGGAAGTATAAACATTTAGAATGTAGGACATTTAAAAAAACCTGTTATGGTATGTAGTTTTGATGAATAAAATTAATAAATCTTTCCTTCACATGGCTTTCTTGAACATGCATATAGTGGAAATTATTATTATCAAGTTAGAGAAAAGGTAAACAAATTGCTGCAAACTAGATTTGTATTATAGAAAGTTATCTGGTACCTACATATATTTCAAGCTCTGCTTACATTGTGTCCAGATGATGTTGTGTACAATTTCCAGCACTATTTATTGATTCAATGTCACAGATTCTTCATTCCCATAATTACAGAAGATGGTTATGTCATAATTTAAAAGTAAAGAAAGCATGTCAATATCATTTTTTCCCCCGTTGTTTTGATATGTGTGTTAAAGTACAGCCAAAAAATTAAAGGGAGACCTTTGCCCAACAGTGAGGCGTTAGAGGCTAATTATAGCTTGTTGTGTGATTTGATTAGCTTACTTGTGGTGGAGGGGAGGGCGCGCGCGGCGGGTGTGCGGGCGCAGTGGGCGCGGGGCGCGACGGCGGCCTCGAAGGCTTGTTGTCTGACAGTCCCTTGATCTGCAGAGATTCGGCGGCCTTCAGCAGGGCCGCCAGTTGATCCTGGGATATATTTACTTCTCCGCGGTACATGTAATCCATCATGGCTCTCAACTCTGCATATTTCACATCCTTCAGTATTATTATTGGATGCTTGTCGTACTGCTGTGATAATACACTCTGTAACAAACAATACAAGGTAAGTTATTGTTGGGCTTCATACTTAGTATTATAATGGATAATCTGCAGTGCAGGTCCATTTTAATAATAATCTATGATAGCCGGTTCCAAACTCAGTGAGCAGCCTCGCAAGGCAGCCTGAAAATTATTTAGCTCAACATTGCTTAACCTGGCTGCCACGTGTGGTGCTTGCCCACTCTGGATGCAGCCCATTTGTTCCATTATTTTATTTCTATCCAGGTATAATGTGTGCGAAGCCACAGTCAAAACTAGCAATTGGTAAAGACAAACTGTATAAGTAATACTTATTATTATGTACCAATGAGTTTACATTCTAAGTGAACTTGTTTGTTCTTTTTGAGTATAATTATAAAGACTTTAAACCGAAAGACATTCTGTTGTTCATTACGGATGTAAACAGGTTACAAACCGTATTTGTGCTGGTAGAACACCAACATTTCATCCCTTAACAAGGGATTGTTTTCAGTGTAAGTGTGGTTCTTTGACTATTTGATTTCTTGTTTCATTATTTGTTTATTTATCTGTAGGTTTAATATAATATCAGGCTTTTTAGGAATCAAATAAAATTTCTCAGGGCAGCATTATTGCTTTTATTTAGCTTGATGTAATTTATAACAACAGAATCTACAGGTACCTATGTTATGATAATGACCTACAAGGTAGGTAGGTAATAATGTAATTTGTAAACTCATGTCCAATGTATTATTTGAACCTCAAAAACCTCAACAGTGTTTTGTTTATTTCCTTTCAATGTGTAAAGTTTATGCATTTTTCATTTGTCTTTATTGATAACAATAGATTGTTTTGAATTAGAGCATGAAGCCAAGTTGAAATTCTTCACAGAATTATTTGTCATTGGAATGTACCATACCTACCTACAAACATACAACTTTGATTAAGACTGCCAATTAATATCAGTTATTATTTACATACAACTTTGATTAGGACTGCCAATTAATATTAGTTATTATTTGACTAATGTGCTTGCTAATTTCTACACCAATTGAGCAATTTATAAATTTCCAGGAAAAGTAGTTTATACAACTTTCAGATGCCAACTCATCTTTGCACCAAATTACTAACACATGAAAGCTGCTAGCATGAAACAAGTGGTAGGTAGGTAGGTATGTTTATTAGAGCACAACAGAGCTGGCCAGTGCTCGTAGCAACTTTAACGCGAAGCAATTGACCTAGATTGAGACGAGCTCGCACTTACCTCGAAATAGGGACTGCATGCCGAGAGGACAACTTTGTGCGCCTTCAGCGTTTGTCCTTCTGCTGCAAGGGTGCAGTCCACGTGCATTCCTTTCTCCAGCAGAGTGTCGAATACAGCCACCAACGTCGACTGGTGGTTGTTCCATCGCAGACAGAACTGCTGGTCGTCGTCCATGTTGCCTCCGAGCCACTCGCCGCGCCCCGAGAGCTACAACCACAACAAGATTCCTTTCAACACACTATAAACACCACGCATTAACTAGGCCACAGGGAAAACTTTGCGACTGCTACAACGCAAGCACGGACGGAGACTGATTTTCTCAGATGCGACGCAAAAACTAGCTCACCCTACTTTGTAGATGAGATCACGTCCCAACTTACTAAATTAGCTTTAGGGACCACCTATGAGCCGTAAGCGACGCGGCACAAAGAAAATGGCCGCTTTTCCAGCGCGACAAAAAATAAAATGGCGACGAAAATTCTAAGTTTTACTATTTTCTGAACTAACTTTTCTTGACACATTTACCCAATTCAAGTTCGTCGCGTGGCTGCGACGCAAGAAACTTCGGCAAAAGTTTTGAAACAACAAAGGAACTTCTGAGAACTTATTTGAAAGTTCTCTCAAGTGGAAATTTTCGAGATGAAAAGTCCTGGCAAAGTTAGGCCATGGCGTAGCTAGCAGTAATTTTCTACGACAAATGCTTACCTTGATTCTATTGCACTACTAACACTAATTTATAACACAAATTTTATGATATTTGCCACATTTATTTTGCACATTTGCACACCCGCCAGCTTTCTTGAACTAAATTGAAAACACTACAAAGAACGATGCGTAAGATGTTGCAAGTAGAGAAAGGCACCTCTATAAAAATTCAACTCAACAAAGTACAAACAAGTTGGTGGTTGGATGGATGGAAACGAAGCGAAGCGAACGACGCGAATGACCCGAAATAAGCTCTAGAATGTTGCCATTTGTTAATTATTTTAATAAAGAGCTTATCTGATTTTATAAGCTAGAAAATCTATTTTACAATGAAACAATTTTGAAACAGTATTTTTTATTATAATATGAAAATGTAGGTGGATAGGTACTAAATTAAGATAGGTATTTAAAGTACGTTTTGGTATCTACATTATTATTTTAGGATAAGACGGTGTTAGTGTCCTTGGCCTAGTTTTTATATAAGCAGGAGAAACTCGTGATTAAGTTCTAATCTTTAATCCAATAAAAAAGTGTTTTACGTTTTTCAGCCATCGTAATAAACTAATTAAAAATAATCACAGGGTTTTTACTCGGAAGAACGTTGATGTTGATGTAGGTTGAATAAAATTGGTTTCAGAGTCATCTATGTTTGCATCTGGGAAGCGTTCGATCGAGTGTATCGATCGAAATCATCACAAAAATCGTATGGGCAACATCGACAACTGGCGGGAAATACAAAGCCGGTAGAAACCTAGCATTGAAGTAGTAGGTACATAATTAATTTTACAGAACTTTTGTGAATGAACCGCATGATTCTATGTGTTCTGTGATGTGGTCATAGACCTTAGGGATAAAATACTTGGAGGAAACTACTTTTAATTGACTTAAATTCAAAGTGCTTTATTTCCTTTAGACCCTACAGGACTCTTGGACACGTCACAAAATTCAAATTACGAAAATACAACTAGGA
The DNA here is from genome assembly GCA_963662085.1 of Eupithecia inturbata. Classification (NCBI taxonomy): domain Eukaryota; kingdom Metazoa; phylum Arthropoda; class Insecta; order Lepidoptera; family Geometridae; genus Eupithecia; species Eupithecia inturbata. The sequence goes on along the minus strand of OY759191.1, from coordinate 747,921 downwards.
AATAAAGTGATCACTTTATTTTTGGTTCACTTCAATCTTTTTAAGGTAAAGTAAAGGAGCGAACAAGAAACCTTTACCTTGTTAGGTTGTTAGTTTTCGAGTTGGATCAAAACTTGCCCCAGCCTTTTTTATCCTCTAGATAATCTGATATTTTGAAGTACCTAAGCCTTTTTACAAAGGATATGTTTGACAATTTGTTTGAATTTATTTAATGATAATTTTTTCAATTCATTTGGTATTTTGTTGTAAGTCGCTATTTTTAGGGACTTTTTTGATACCGGTCTAATTTCCTGGCTAAGTGTGGGTCCGTAGTGTTCTTCTAAGGGTTCCGTTCTGGATTTAAGTAAGTTTTGCTATAACGCCGACAATATTTTAACAAATATCACGCCAAAAAGAGAATATTGGATTTTTGTGTTGAGAATAGTTTACAAACATTGTACATTGAGAATGGCTGCAGTTCACGCTACACGTAAGGAGTAAAGCACTATAGGCGACTGTTTTAGTACTTGTTAGGGTTCCGTACCCGAAGGGTGTAAACGGAACTCTATTACCTACTAAGCCTCCGCTGTCCATCCGTACGTCCGTCTGTCAGAGGGCTTCTCATTAACCGTAAGAGGTAGAAAGTTGAAATTTTCCAGCATTATTTATTTATGAGCATTATCCAAACATGTTTTTGTGTTGCATGTTCATCTTTCTTCTTTTTTTTTACTATTAGGTCCTTACATATGAAATTGGCGTTTTGTATGGGAGGAACAAAAAGTCGAATATTTTTTAATATAATATATTTAATTAATCAAAGTATGAACCATTATTTTCTATGCACTTTTGCCATCTTATAGGTAGTTCATTGATCCCTTTACTAAAAAAACCAGTCGGACGGGAATCAATAAAATCTTTGAAGGCGATTTGGACTGCCCCATCGGAGTTGAATTTTTTCCCTTGCAAGAAGTTATCCAAATTTCGAAAAAAATGGTAATCTGTTGGAGCAAGGTCCGGGGAGTACGGAGGATGTCTTAGACTTTCCAATTGAAGCTCTTCTAATTTAGTAGCCGTCTGTTGCGCAGTGTGTGGTCTAGCGTTGTCGTGAAGCAGCAGTGGCGTGGAGCGATTGACCAGCCTAGGTTGTTTAGCCGCTAGCTTTTCCATCATGGTTTGCAATTGCTGACAATAGACATCAGCCGTAATAGTCTGGCCAGATTTGAGAAAACTGTAATGAACAATACCGGCACTAGTCCACCAAACGCTTACAAGTAACTTTTTTGGGGTTAATTTTCGCTTGGGGCAGGATTTGGCTGGCTGGCCAGGATCCAACCATTGCGCTGAGCGCTTCCGATTATCGTAAAGAACCCATTTTTCATCACAGGTAATGATTCGGTTTAAAATACCTTCATTATTGTGCCGGTTTAGTAATGTAACGCAGCAGTCGACGCGCGTTTGCCGGTTTGCTTCAGTCAATTCGTGAGGTACCCACCTTTCAAGCTTTTTAATCTTCCCAATTTGCTTCAAGTGAATTAAAACAGTTTTATCACTAACATCGCAGCCTGCAGCTAACTCGGACGTGGTTTGCGATGGATCCGCTTCCACAATAGCCTTCAACTCTTCATTATCAACTTGAGTCTCAGGCCGTCCACGGGGCTTGTTCTGCAGGTCAAAATTTCCAGAACGAAAACGTTGGAACCAAAAACGAACTGTGTTTTCTTTTGCAACACGACCGCCATACACATTATTCACCCTTCGAGTTGTTTCCGCAGCACTAGTGCCACGGCGGAACTCGTACTCGTAAATAATGCGATATTTTAAGTTTTCCATTTTGTAAAATGAGTGACGCAAACAGAAAAAAACAGAAGAAAAAAAACAAATGAATGACGATCATCGAAGCACAAATACATGAGTCTATAGCTGTACAAATTTGAATTTGGAATTCCTTACCAAAGAGGAGAAATTTGTGATTAAAGTGGCCAGTACGAAAAACGCCAATTTCATATGTAAGGACCTAATATATAAAAATAAGTCGGGTTTTCCTTCCTGACGCTATAACTCTAGAACGCACGAACCGATTTCCACGGTTATGCATTCGTTAGAAAAGTCTCGGGCTCCGTGAGGTTTATATCAAAGAAAATTTAGGAAAAATTTAAAAAGAAAAGCTGGAAAATCTTTTTTCACATACAGCGTCATCTCTGATACATAGCATGTACTACAAACGATTTCTGGCGATTTGGTAACATACAAATCCGTTGATGTTACATAAAACGAAGCCATCTGGTGGCGAAACGGAGTTCGCCGGGTTTGCTAGTTAAATATTAAAAATAATTCAATTTATTTATTAAGACAATTTTACAGTCCAATGTGTTAGTCGGCTTTAACTATGGTTAGTACTTAAAATTAATGAATGATTTTGTCCTTTGGACCAATTTATACATTAGGACAGTCAAATTTTGCAGCTATCGCGGTTAGGATGCTGTTGCTGCTCCCGCGGGTTCTGCTGAGCAGTGAGGCCGACTTTTTTTGCCAGATAGCATCGAATGTGTCAATGCGTGCCTGGGTGAACATAGCCGAGGCAATGTAGATTCGCGTTATTCGCAACAGCAACCTTAACGCGTTGTTATATTGGACCCACAAAGCATTTTAAGCTTTTTTTTTTGGGTATAGCTGACCCACAGACTCGCTGAGTAAAATGATGTACAATATGCTCTGAATAAGGCCACCTTCACAGCATCTGTACATCGTGCCCCGTGCGAATCTGCGGGCCAGCATATTCGCCCTGACTGACAATGCTCTGCGTTCCCTCTCCGATAAATATCCAAACGTGTTTATTCAGCTATTTTTGCTCATCGTTTGTTAAGGCTGTTTCTCTGGAACACAACACGCACATTAAACTTTATATTGGTAAATAAGTAGACTGCAACTGTACTAACAACAAATACTAAAAATATAGGTAATAAAATTAAAAAAATTTAAGAGGTCTCCGAACAAGTGAAAAATTGATGTTCTTTGAAAAAGTTGCCTGATTTTTACGGTACGGAATCCTTCGTGTGCGTTGACTCGTACTTGGCGGTTTATTTTGTTTTAGCGGGGTTTTTATTACTTATATCCTTATAAACTCTTTGAAAAAACTTACTTCAATCAATCTAAACTCCCTGTAATGGTTATGAACTTATGAGTTATGTTATTATGACAGACTATAAAATTCTCAAATAATTGTTCAGTTATTTATGGCGTACCTATGATGTTGCATTACTAACCAACCTAAAACATTCATTCAAATCTAAAGCTTCCAATTTCCTGTATCAACGTTGTCGCTTCGTTATAAAAATCAATAGCATTAGTGAGTCGGTACAAACGAATTGTACGAGTCTCTTTGTGTGCCTCCCCCGGCTTTCAATGTGGGGAAAACAAAAAAAAAACCTCGAGCGAAATTCTTGTAATAAAAATCAATCGGAGCCGAGAGAAGGCGCCGCCGCGCCGCCGCCGCCGACTGGTCGGGTGGCGGGCGCCGCCATCAGTGGGAGGCCCCCTCGTCTCCACTTTTGCATATCTATCTACACGAGCTATAAGTATTAAACTACCCTCTTTCCTTTTGGCGGTCCATGGTTTTCTTGGATTTATAAATTACTATTATCGTAAAATGAACTCATCAAAACTTAATTATCCAACTTAATTAAAACTTATGCGACGTTAGCTGGTTGGAATTGATGCTATGCTATGTAATTATTAGGTACGGGTTGAGACATCGAGATATGGACGGGCGGCGGCCCCAAATAGGGCGTCTGGCGGCGGCGGCGAACGGTTCCCGGCAAAAAGGCGTTTGTTTTTATTTCCTTGACTGGGAAAAAAATCAGCTCGCCCGCCCTGCATCTCCTAAACATGCGCCACGCAGCGACGCAGACACAGCCGGCTGTATGCCGGCCGAATTCACTTTCATTTGCGAAAATTCTTCGTCTCCCGAAGGTCACGGTGCTGTCGCGGGTGTTTCGAAAGAGTTTGTGGTGCATATGTGACGCGAGCGAGTGTTTGCGGCGGCCACCGCTGACCAACTAGGTGAGCTCAAGGAATTTGCGCCGTCTTCGTTTCCCTCGCGTTTATCGGCTCCCGTTTCACATCGTCCTTCGCCGCGCTCGGGAAGACGTGGAGCGAGTGGTTCCGCCACAGGTACCGCTCCCGCTGCGTCTACATCGCACTAACGACACGTGTTGCGATTGACGTCTTACCGGATTGGAGGACCCGAGGAGCAAGGAGAGGGTTGACTGCACACCTATTCGCTATCTTACATGATAGTACATTCCTACTACCTACCCTCCAACAGGTGATAATAATCACACTATTCAAAACTGCCATGCAAAGCATCGATCTAAGTAAACAAGATCCGTCAAGTGCGAGTGTGCCTCGCGCGCCGAGGGTTTCGAACAGTTTGAACAGTCCTATATCCAGTAGTCCTAGGTCCAGTACCTATATCTACCAATATGTACTATAGCTACTGGTTAGAGACTTGCTATGTGATGAATACCAAAAAATTAAAGGTAGGAACATTTCAGATGTATTGGTTTGCAAAGTTCGAGAATATAGAGGGTAATAGTAAAATTTTCAAGTTTTTTCAAAATATTTGGAAAAGTATGTAACCTACAGGCATACCCCATTCGGTGAGGTAGCCCCCCCTTTTGAAAATAATCCTCCCCGTTTTGACCATTTTTAAAAAGTGTTCTTCTTAGGTACAGACCTGTAGATAGGTCTGTGGATATGGATCTATATTTTACGAAAAATATAGATCTATATTTTTCGTAAAATATAGATCCATATCTACAAACGCTACATACATTCAGATGGATCGCTCTGCAAACTTCGGAGATACCTGGGGGGGGGGGAGGAATGCGAATTATTCGACTTTTTAAAAAAAGTATTTGAGATATACAAACCGATACCTTTCATTTGATACCCCGCTTTACCCCTCCTTTTGAAAATTATCCCCCCTTTTGACCATTTTTCAAAAAGTGGTCTACTTACAGACTTCTCTATATTTTTCCTGTAAAATATAAATCCATATCTACAAACGCTACATACATTTCAGATCTAGCTTCGGAGATAGGGGGGGAATGGGTATTTTTTCGAGTTTTTTCGAAATATTTCAAAAAGTATGAAACCTACAGAAATTTCAAAAACTGTTTAGAAATATACAAATTGATACCTTTCATTTGAAGGGTGCAGGGGAAGTGATGAGTGTCAATTTTACCTTAATTGGAGTAAATTAGATTCTTAGGTTCAAAGACTCATTGTACCCTTTTTCAACACTAACCTCAAACTAAATATAATATAAGTGTATAGGTTCATATTTATTGTAATGGATGGAATTACAATCAAAGTTATCAGACACTCAAATTTATTAAAAATAAAAATTTAAAAAAATCTGACTAAATAGTCCAAACAAAAAATTATGAATGTCACACATGTTACATACACTATGCATAGACTTGGCAAATATCTGTTTTAGGTTAATCATCATCATCAATTAAATTTTTTGTATTGGGTAGATCAAAAAAATAGTTTTTTGCCCTCTGTGAGCAAAATTTTGCCAAGTCTAAGCAGTCATCATACATATTTGGCTGCAGATATTGGTAGCAATGAGTCATATAATTTTTGAGGATGTGTGAATTCATTTGCTTGTAGTATTGGACCAATGTATCTATTATTGGTCCAATACTACATTGGCTACCCATGCACCATTATATGAGTCTCTGTAAAAAATCAGTTTGGGTTTTTCTCTGTGTACTCTAATCTCTTTGATAGAACGTGTTGGGATTGGACATTTTGGTTTAAACATGGGTTTTAAATAATCTGCCCAATTTCTAAAGAGGTTCTGTTCACACTGTTCAACGATAAATGGCTTAGATCTAGCCACAGCTATCTGATCAGCCCATTCAGAAGGTAATTCAATATGAGCTTTTTGATTTATCAGAGCCATATTTCTGTCACATTCCATGTAAGAATGCTCTCTTACAGGGAACACAATTTTAATTTCATCTAATTTCCGCTGTATGTGCACAATGTAATATATAAATCTGATAATCACATAGCTCTTGTTTTGGCCTCCTCATGAGTCGCAAAAAATTTTAATTTTTTTGACAGTAGGTATCTGGTAAATGAAACATTATTAAGTCATACAGCATTGATACCACATTATCGGATTCTTTTTTTGCAATTGTTTCATCATATACTTAAAATTTGGAAGACGAATTAGAAAGCATGTGTATATTAAACAAATAATAACCCAGTTTTTTTGTAGTATGCATCGTTTGCACCTTATACAACCTACATCATATTTATTATCATTTTTCGCCGGTATTATAAAACTTTCATCGTTTTTAGCCTGTGCCTCAATTTTTAACGGTTAATTATTTGGTGACACGTAGCGTTATTTGCATGTATTCCGATGTAAACAAAACTATTTTCTATGGACTTTCAAATGTTGCCATTAACAAAAAATCTATAAAAAAATGACATCCATCATTATTTCCCTGCACCCTTCATTTGAACCCCACTTGACATTGTAGGTTAAATAAATAAAATTTCGTCATCCCAATTTGTACCTACTGAAAATGTTCATTTTAATTTATTTTTATTTATTTACTTTTAATCTGTACAGGCGCACGAAATGTATTATTGATTTATTTTCACGTTATTTGCTTCTGTAGTTGCTGAGATATTAAAGACGGAAAAAAGGACAAAAAGGGAGACCATAAAAGTTTCGAAACCGATCTCCGATCTCCGAAACACTAAATAGGGTTATTTCAGATTTTACTTAACTTCTTACAAAGTAGAATTAGTTCAATTAGAATTAATTAGTTTTTCAGAAAAAGAACCGGTAGACTACCTACCTACCTACTACAACTTCACAACAATGTGCCTATAGAGTACCTATATAGGTACCTACCGATCTACAATTTTGTAGATACTCTACCTAATTAGTAGATATTTAAAATTTTATTTAATTTGTTAGTATGTACCTATGTAAATAATATTTTACCAATAAAATGACTACCTATCTGACTATAATACCTTCGTACCAGGGCGTTCAATGTATTCTCGGTATCGAAGTGATATACTAATGATGAGGGTAGGTAAATTATCTCATTAGTTAATGACACTCTTTGAGGGTATAAATACATAATTTCATTTAATTGTCACATTGTATTCAAGATATCATTGCGAAAAGACAATACTACAATGACTGATTCGACAATGATGAAAAAAATCGAGCATCGCGCTGTGATAAAATTCCTCACAAAACAAGGAAAAACTCAAAAATTAATTCACGAAGAAATGGTGGCTGTTTACCAAGATTCTGCGCCTTCATTATCTACAATTCAGAAGTGGTCAAGTGAATTCAAACGGGGTAGAGAGAGCATTGAAGACGATCCCCGTGCCGGTGGGCCGGTTACTGCCTCTACTGAAGAAAACGTCAAATTCGTCGAGAAACTTGTACTCGAAGATACCCGTGTATTACTGGTGCATCTTACGCAAACACCATGCGTAATTTATAGGAGGCAATAAAAGAAAAAAGACGTGGAAAATTGACTGCAGGTGTCTTGCTGCTTCATGACAACGCGCCGGTTCACAAGGCGCGTATTGCCAAGGCTGCTGTGCGGGAGTGCGGATTTGGAGAAATCAATCATCCACCCTACAGCCCGGACATAGCCCCTAGTGATTACTTTCTATTCCCTAATCTTTAAAAAGTCCTTCGTGGAAAGCATTTTTCCGACGATGAAGAGTTGAAGGCAGCAATAAATGAACATTTTTCAGGCCAGGAAGAAAAATATTTTTTAGAGGGAATTGAAAAGTTACTTTCCCGAACAAATAAGTGTATTGAGATTCTAGGAGACTACATTGAAAAATAAATTTTATTCAGAATTTTTGCTTATTCTTTCATACCAATACCGAGAATACATTGAACTCCCCTCGTAGCTTCGTAGGAAGGTTATTATTTACCTATCAATCACACGTTGTGTATAACTTTCCCGTACCTACCTATTTAGACCTATTCGCTCTGGTAGGTAAGTAGGTAAATCAACTTACAATAGATTTTTGTCTGAGTTTTTGTCTATTTTTAAAATAACTGGACATATAAAAAATAGAAGTAGATATTAGTAATTCTTACCTCTTTATATTTACCTATATACCGATAAAAGTCCTCTAGTATACCTACCTACTTAGTAGGTGGTCTTCTAACAACCATTACCTATTTGGAGTGTGCTCCTTTCTGTATCATATCTTAAAATAGGTAGGTACACGGGGTACCACCCTACCTAACTAATTATTTAGGTAGTTAGGTACGTAAGAACCTGAGTAGGTATGAGAGATACAAAACGATTAAAAATTATTCGCGGGCACTCCTATCTAATGCTGGTCATTCCTGTCTTAGAAAGAGAAAGATAATAGAGTTTGTGCTCTTCATTTGTACGGGTGCGAGGCGCTCCAGAAAAATTCAATAAAACTGTCTTCCTCCTTTTTGACTTAATTGCCTCGTAGATAGATTACATTTAGGTAGCTCCCCTCTTTTGAAATGGTATCTTGGTCCGTTTTTGCTAAAGATTTCGGAAGATGGGGATATATAATTTTTACCTTGCTTATTGTTTATTTCTGTAGTTCCATAAAGCTATTATTAACATTTATTTATACTTTTATAGACTAAAGTATATAGACAGATGGAAACAACGTTTTTAAAATTTTACTTTTATAATACGGATGAGTTTCAGAAAATGCCCAACTCTGGACCTGCTGGTGTAACATGTGAACCTGCCTCTGACGGAGAAGGTAGCAGTCGTCAGTTAACTGATCTCTTTCTAAACAACACGGTAAGTTTAAACTAAAAGTACCTACCTACCTACCTAGTACATTCTTTACGTTTCAAAGTTATTTGAATTAGCTGAAGTAATAAACAACGTAGGTACCTAGGTACCTACCTACTCCAACTAAAGCGTATAACATTCACACTCTCTGGAATTGAATCAACGCTGCTACAAAGTTATTCTATTCTTAATACTGAACCCTAAAACAAAGCAGCATTTGGTTGGTTGACTAACAGATAATTTTTCATGAAACATTTAATATTTCTTGAGTTTGGAACAATACAATCTTTTTTAAATTTTACGTTCTTACCTACTGATACATACTTAGCTATTTCTCACGTGGGAGGGGGCGGAGAGGGAGACTAGACTGGGTCGGAAGGGTAACTAGGTAAATCAAATTTAACAAAATTTAAGTAATTTTTAATAATCTAATTACAGTAATCTGTCATCTTAGAACAGTGCCTCGGCGTAGGCCTATATTTTTTCACTCCAATATTTCAACCGAAGAAAACAAATAAATGAGTCTTAGCATAAGATATCAAAGTCAAGTCAAAGTCAAAAACTCTTTATTTCCATAAATACAATAAATGTATACTTAGAAAAGGTCAAATTCTTAATAATTTAACACTGACACGGAAATAAAGTGATATTTTTGATTTCAGTCGCTTCGGTACGTAGACTAAAGTAAAGAAGCGACGAAGAAACCTTTAGCCTGTTAGTTGTTATTTTTCGAGTTGGAGCAAATTCCGTCCCACGCTTGTTTATCCTCTAGATAATCTGATATTTTATAGTAGGCCTTTTTACACAGGAAGGTTTTGACAATTTGTTTGAATTTATTTACCGATAATTTTTGCAACTCACTAGGAGTTTTGTTGTAGAAGCGTATACATTGCCCTTTAAAAGATACATTAATTTTGTGTAGTCTAGTTGTGGGCACAGCGAGTTTATGTTTATTCCTTGTATTCAAATTATGTACATCGCTATTTTTAGGGAACCGATTGATATTTCTATGAGTGTACAATAGGTTTTCATAAATATATTGACATGGTACTGTCATTATGTTTATTTCTTTGAATTTATCACGCAGGGATTCTCTGGGACCCATACTATAGATAGCACGAACAGCCCTCTTCTGCAACACAAATACGGTGTTAATATCTGCAGCGTTCCCCCACAGTAGAATACCATAAGACATAATACTATGGAAGTAGCTGAAATAAACAAGTCTAGATGTATCCACGTCTGTAAGATGACGGATTTTTTTGACAGCATATGCTGCAGAACTAAGTCTCTTCGATAGCTTATCTATGTGTGCGCCCCATTGAAGTTTATTATCTAAGGTGATTCCTAGGAAAACGGTACTTTCTACAATTTTTAACGTTTCTCCTTTTACATTTACATCAGCCTGAACTTGTTTAACATTAGGTAGAATAAATCTAATACATTTCGTTTTGGTTTCGTTAAGCAAAAGATTATTGACATTAAACCAATGGACTACTTTTGAGATTGCATTATTCACATCATCGAAATTCGTGTCATGTCGTTTCATTTTAAAAATTAATGAAGTGTCATCAGCAAACAATACAATTTCGTGATTATTCTTAACAAGATGAGGCAGGTCGTTAATATAAATTAAAAATAGGAAAGGGCCGAGGATAGATCCCTGCGGTACACCCATTGTAACTACAGACCCCGAAGTCCGTTTCCCATTAATGTCAACTCTTTGTATCCTATTACTCAAATAAGATGTAAGAAGACCCAAAGAGCTGTTCCTTATTTCATAGTGATTTAGTTAATATACCTATAGGTAGGTATTATCATAATTATCTGCATCAAGCCAAGAGGTTTTTATGTGAGAGGGATAACATACTATAGCAGGCAGTTAAAGTGCAGCGCCTATAATGAGGTGTTTTCCAAAGAGTAAAATCCCTTGCTTACCCCTACCTTATAGATAGATAGATAGACAATGCTTTATTCATCACCTTATAAAACAGATAGTACTTATTAAATATAATGTAGGGAACAGCAATGGAACTGGCGGCCTAATCGCTTAAAGCGATTTCTTCCAAGCAACCTTTTAGAGGTATAATAACTCAATAGTTGGAGAGGATGTCATATCAAACTTTCTCTCTATCCAATTTTAACTTGCCAGATTAACGCCTCTTTTCAGTTTGAGGATTTTTGGGTTCCGTACCCGAAGGGTGAAAACGGCACCCTATTACTACTAAGCCTCCGCTGCAGCGCTGTCCGTCCGTCCGTTATTTTGCGACTTGTCAAAAGCATTAATCAGGAAACTACATTACTATGGGTTATATGAGACACCTCTTTGGATCTTCTTACATCTTACTTTAGTGATAGGATACAAAGAGTTGACATTAATGGGAAACGGTCTTCGGGGTCTGTATTTACAATGGGTGTAGGTACCACCGGGTTCAATCCTCGGTCCTTTCCTATTTTTAGTTTATATTAACGACCTGCCTCATCTTGTAAAGGACAATCACGAGATCGTATTGTTTGCCATGATACTTCCTTAATTTTTAAAATGAAACGACAAACCACAAATTTTGACGATGTGAATAATGCAATCTCAAAAGTAGTCCATTGGTTTAGTGTCAATAGCCTTTTGCTTAATGAAACCAAAACGAAATGTATTAGATTTATTCTAATGTAAAACAAGTTAAGGCTGATGTAACCGTCAAAGGAGAAACGTTAGAAATTGTTAACAGTACCGTATTCTTAGGAATAACCTTAGATAGTAAACTTCAATGGGGCCCACACATCATGCTATCGAAGAGACTTAGTTCTGCAGCGTATGCAGTCAAATAAATCCGTCATCTTACGGACGTTGATACTTCTAGACTAGTTTATTTCAGCTACTTTCATAGTGTTATGTCTTATGGCATACTGCTGTGGGGGAACGCTGCAGATATTAACACCGTATTTGTGCTGCAGAAGAGGGCTGTTCGTGCAATCTATAATATGGGTCCCAGAGAAACCCTAAGTGAAAAATTCAAAGAAATAAACATAATGACAGTACCATGTCAATATATTTATGAAAACTTGTAAACTCATAGGAATATCAATCGTTTCCCTAAAAATAGGGATATATGTACATAGAAATAAGAATAAACTCGCTGTGCCCACAACTAGGCTACACATGATTAATGTATCTTCTATAGGGCAATGTATTGGTATTTTGTTGTAGAAGCATATGCTTCTACAACAAAATACCAAATGAGTTGAAAAAACAATCAATAAATAAATTCAAACAAATTGGCAAACATATCCTTTGTAAAAAGGCTTACTACAAAATATCAGATTATCTAGAGGATAAAAAAGCTTGGACTAGTTTTGCTCCAACTCGAAAACTAACAACCTAACAAGGTAAAGGTTTCTTTTTCGCTTTTTTACTTTACCTTAAAAATATTGAAGTGAACAAAAATAAAGTGATCACTTTATTTCCTAGTTTTACTTCAGTAATTTGAATTTTGTGACGTGTCCAAGAGTCCTGTAAGGACTAAAGGAAATAAAGCACTTTGAATTTTGAATTTTGTCCGTCCGTCCGTCTGTCACAGGGCTCTATCTCATGAATCGTAAGAGGTTGACAGTTGAAATTTTGAGAGTATGTGTATTTCCCTTGCCACTAGAACAACCAATAATAAAAATAAAATATACATATATTCAAATTAAAGGGGCCTACCTTACAAAAAACGTGTTTTTCTGCCCTTTTTTGTCAAGGCTGTATCTCTTGAAATACAATAGGTAGGCTCATGAAACTTTCTATAAATAAGTAACACTTCAACTGTGTAAAATAAAATAAAATTTAAAATTTAAAGGGGTCTCCGAACAACTGAAAATTTGATGTTCTTTGAAAAAGTTGCCTGATTTTTACGGTACGGAATCCTTCGTGTGCGAGTCGACTCGCACTCGGCGGTTTATTAAATATTTTTTAGACGCCTCATTCAATTTCAAAATCATAAGCGTCACTGACGCTGCGTCAGTACAACAAATTACAAAATTGCAGAGTCATGAAGTGCTGGAGGAGCTAGCCCCGTTAGCGCCGGCCGGACCCGCGGCGACGCCGGTCTGCGTCAAACAGGAGCCCGTGGAGCACCCTGCGCAGAGTCTCGAGACCTTGGAGTCTGCTGCACATACCGCGGTAAATGCAGTATTTTTAGCAGGCGTGGATAGTTTTCACTTAGAAACATAGAAAATGTCTTAGTTTACAAAAATATACTGTCTTCCAGAATTGATACTTACATCAAATGATGTCTTGTATGAATAGACATGTTTCTACTTATTTTGCCTTGATTTACCCATCCAGGGATTCTTGTTGGAGAGACACATGGCGATTTTGAGCTCATCTGAAGTGCACAACTCGGAGAAGTTCAACTTCACGACGCTGCAAGCTGTCAAGGGTGAGCCGACTGCTGAAGGAGGTAAGTATTATAAAACAACCAAGTAAAAACAAACTCTAAAAAGGAAAAATTTCAAATATTGTATATTATACATATATGTACATATATTGTAACGCAGTAAGAAACAGCCGCGTTTAAGTGATATCACACAAATAAAACAAGGAAGGTTGTAGAAAGTAGAAAAAAAGAAAAGTAAGTAAGTAAAAGTAGTAAATAATTGAACATCGATTTTTTATGAATGTCCTACCTACTGCTGCAGCATGGCAAACCGGGACCAAACATCTTCAGTTAAATAATTTCTAAATAACGGTTGTTATCACAGAAACCCAGATTACTCGCATGGCAACTGTTAATAGCTAAAAAAAATCCCACGTCTAGAATACCAATCCACCGAGCAGCAGCCCACCAGCGGCGACGAGCAGAGTGACTCGAGCGGCCGACTGGAGCCTGATGGCGCTCGCGGCAGCCCCAAGACCTGGAGGCAGCAGGACATGGACAACGCACTCGACGCACTGCGGAACCATCACATGAGTCTCACCAAGGTAGGCTGCCTATCTACAGTTCCACAATGCAATTATAATATGCAAAATATAGGCATTTATCAGATTCACTGCCCAGGATTGAAGAGGCGGTGCAGTTAGACATCTGCGTCTTGGGCCATGAAAGTGTTTATATAATATGCTCCATCGTCATTTTAATTTGTTAAAGAGTTCCATTTCACCGAAACTTCTTCGGTAAATTTTAATTTAACTCACAGCATAATAGTTCACGTATCCCTGATAAATGATAATGATATACTTCACCTTGTTCTGCTTACAAATAACTTATATGTAAAACTTCGTTTTACCCTAGGCGTCAGCAACCTATGGCATCCCTTCAACGACGCTGTGGCAGCGCGCGCACCGGCTTGGCATTGACACACCGAAGAAGGAAGGCTGCGCCAAGTCATGGAGCGAGGCTGATCTGCGAGCTGCCCTACATGCGCTTCGGGCCGGTGCCATTTCCGCCAACAAGGCCAGCAAGGCTTATGGTGAGTATACTTTTATGGTACTTGCTTGTCCGGGAACCCTACTATTTATAGTATTTATGATAGCTTGACTTGACTTCTTGATTAGGCCAGGGGGGCCTACTCGGAAAAGGAAAATACAAGTTACTTTTTAGTTTTCGTGCAAACCCAACTCTTATGTCGCTTGCATAAGATTAGCGTTTGCACGAAAACGAATCAGAAACTTTGATTTAGTTTTTAGGAGTACGGGCCCTGTGTTGCTTTAACCTCTACCAGTTCTGAATAAGATAAATTATTTTCTATTCTATGCTGGGTCTGTTCTATTCTAAGACTCGGCAGAGTAAAGGACTCTGGTGGTTTTAAATCGAAACCAGCAACTTATCATGCTAATGCGTTAAAACATTACGCAGGTATACCAAGCAGCACACTGTACAAACTAGCTCGCCGCGAGGGGATCCGGCTGGCTGCGCCCTTCAACGCGGCCCCGGTGGCGTGGCGGCGCGGAGACTTGCAGCGCGCGCTCCAAGCCATCAGAACTGGGCGCGCCTCCGTGCAGCGCGCCGCCACGCAGTACGGGATACCTACTGGTGAGACACCTGACTTTGTTGCCAAACAAAAGAATTATATTTCCACGCCTCGCAATTTAACGCAGTAGCAGGCCACGATTGAAGATGTGCCTCAAGCTCATCTAGACATGGCTTAAAATTATAGACAACTACTTTTCTTTAAGAAGAGGAACAGTACATTCACTCCCTAGTTGTCTATGGTATAAATGGCGCCCCTTTGCAAATATCAGCGGCTTGTTCTCGTGCTGCAATTTTATTTTATATGGATGGTTTAGTTTTGGATGGTGGTCCTACCGGACACGGACAGTCAAAGCGTAAGCAATTCTAACAACTTGTGCGTAAATATTATTCAAAATCATAAGTTCAAAGTGTACTTTTTTGCAAGTGATACATATGTGTGTAAAGCCCTTGCAACAGGCTTTCTGAATGTGTAACTACCACAAAAATCCATCAACGGACCTGTGAGCAGTAAGCAAAAACATTTTTTAATACTGTATTGTGCCGGTACCGTGACCTACGACAACTCGCAGAGCGCTCGCGTTGACAGTGACCCACCTCATTGCTACCCTCGTGCGGCCGACAGCAGCAGCGATAGCCGACAAAGCGCCTACTACGGTTTACACGAAACGTGCACCTATTGTTGCTGTAACTTTTCTACAAGGTTCTGCCAACTATCTTCGTGCTATCATAATAATGGAGAAACATAAGTGTGGAGGCTGTACAATTGTTATAAGTGATAAAAGGTTTATGAGCTGCGCTACTTGCAGTAAAAAATACGATCTGCAGTATGCAAATCTTTTTCCAAAGCGTTACAGAGGATTAAATGAGGAGAGTAAGAAGAATTGGAAATGTTATGAGTGCAAAAGTAAACAACCAAAAGTTGACAATTCAAACACGCCGGTCCGCTCTGGCCCTGGCCCATCAGTAGCATCAGTACCTTTGAGCCCCATAACCGTGGTTGAATCGGTGGGTGAATCCCTACTATCTGGTAGTAATATCACTGTGCGGAAGAAAATACCATCATCATCATCCGCCTGTCCCAACTACATAACAGAGGAAAAAATGAAAGAGATGCTGAAAGCTGATCGTCGAGAGACAAGACTGGTTGTAGAATCAGGTATGAACGGACTATCAGAACAGATTGACGCAGTTAAAATTCAATGTAATGGCTACCAGGAGTCGTTGTCGTTTGTAAGTAAGCAATATGATGAGCTGCGCAAGGAACTAGCGGGCATGAAAAAACTGTGGGCTGCTACTAACTCTGAATTAAAAAGTATAAAGGATGAAAACAAGGCTCTCAAGGAGACTATGAACCAGCAATCTATCAGAATTAAAACTCTTGAGGAAGAAACCTCGAAACAGCAACAATGGTCTAGAATGCAGAACATTGAGGTCATAGGAATTCCGGAACAAAAGGAAGAAGTTACGTCCGCGGTTATCCAGAACCTAACCCATTTCATCGGTGTCCCCATCGAGCCATCGGACATTGAATTCGCTCACCGTGTGCAACCACGGCACTTCACCAGCTCTAGCCGCACATCGCGCCTCATCGTCGTCCGTCTTAGGCAGCGGGTCTTAAAGGACCGCATCCTGGCCGCAGCTCGCAAGCACCGTAGCCTTAATGCTAGGGACTTAGGACTGGGAGGTGAGACTAATCGCGTATTCGTTAATGAGCACCTCACAAAAGAAAACAAAATGCTACTTAGTTCAGCTAGGGAGGCTAATTATAAATTTGTGTGGACAAAAAACTGTCGCATCTATGTTCGACGGAACGAGAACTCGCCTCCCACTCCGATAGCGTCACCTGCCGATATGGTGAAGATTGTTTAGTTTCTATGATTTACCCTGCTAGTACTAGGCCCACACTATGTCTTTTAATGATTCTAGTTTGTTTAATTATGTATGTACCTTTAGTTTTCTGTTTTACTAGATGTTGTCATACACTAAATATACACACCTCAAATATTCGCAAACACACATATTCACCTCATATACATTATTCATTAACTCTCTTATATTATTATAACACCACTATGTATGAACTATTTAGTCTACTAGCAATAACGGTGCATAAAAAACTAAAATATATCGTACAAGTTAACTCTCTTATAAAGTTTAATTATCAATTTTGTTGCTCTGATCTTTTTTATCATGGATAGCACGGGTAAAAAACTAAAGCTTTTTTACCAAAATGTAAGGGGTTTACGTACAAAACTCGACGATTTTTATAAGAACATTTTACTATGTGACTCTGTCATTGTTATGATAACAGAATCTTGGCTTCATGATGGAATCTTTGACGCTGAACTCTGTAATAGTAAGTATGTTGTAGTTCGCAGTGACCGTCGATCACTTGGTGGTGGAGTTATGATTTTATGTCGACCGGAACTCCAAGCGCGCGTCAGACCAGAATGGGAGAGCAGCAACCTGGAATGCATTTGGGTTACCATACCAGCTAAAAATGTTGGTTCTACTAATGACATTCACATTGCTTTAACGTACATACCCCCAGATTCACTGCGTCCATCTAGAATACAAACACTAACTGAAATAATATCTCAAGTGCGTGATTGCCATCCCTAGTGATCATTTTCTTGTTGCAGGTGATTTTAATCTTCCGTGTATAGACTGGTCAACTGGTGATCCTAAAATTCTTAAAAAAGGTCCGACAGAAATACAAACAGCGGCATCAGAACTTTTGTTATTTTTTAATTACATTGGCCTTGCTCAATATAATTCATATAGGAATGCTAGTAACAATACTCTCGATTTGATATTTTCTGCATTTCCTATTGACATTCAAAAATCTAGTTTCGTGCTAGTTCGTGAGGACAAAGCTCACACAGTTTTGTCTATGACTGCAACAGATATATTAGTACGCCTGATTAAGCCTAGAACTCGGTTTAAACACCAATTTAAACGCGCTAACTTTTCTGATATAAATAATTCATTTTTAGAACATGACTGGTCATTTATTAATACGGAAATTAACTTTGAAGAAGCTATTAAGAAATTTTACACAGTTATTAACAATGTTATTGATAATTTTGTCCCAACGGTACGCTGTGGTGGAACTTACACATACCCTGTTTGGTACAGTAGAGCACTAATAAATGTAATTAAAGAAAAAAGTAAAGTACATGCAATTTGGAAAAGGTTTAATAATCCTAATGACTATGCTGATTTCTCAGAACTACGCAGAAGACAGAAAATTCTACAAGAAGAATGCCATAAATTATACATAAATTTTGCCCAAGATAAAATAAAATCAAACCCTAAGCTTTTTGGAGCTATGTAAAATCTAAACGCAAAAATGCTACAGACTACCCTCAACAGATGACTTACGGTGATTCTTTTTTCAGTAACCCTAGCGACATATGTAAAGCGTTCAATGAATTTTTCAAAGCAAATTTTAGGTTATCTGACCCTCACAGTAATAGCCTGTACACTGATGATAGCTCTCACTCAAATTTAATAAATGGTATAACAACAACGCCAAATGAGGTCTATAAGCTTATTTGTGACTTAGACATTAATAAAGGCAAAGGCAATGATAACTTACCCCCTATACTTTTTGTAAACTGTGCGAAAACCCTAGCTGTTCCTATCGCCCTACTGTTTAACAGATGTTTTAATGACGGTTTGTTTCCGAATACTTGGAAACAAGCTCATGTCGTACCCATTCATAAAAAAGGCCTCAAAACAGCGGTAGAAAACTATCAGCCTACATCTATACTCAACGTTCTCAGTAAATTAATGGAAAGAGTTGTTCATACGCACATTTACCCGATTGTATCATCAGCCATACCTATTGAGCAGCATGGTTTTATAAAGGAACGTTCTACTACAACTAACTTAGGCGTTTTTATTGACTTCGTTGCTACAAATATGGATGGAGGTTCTCAAGCTGATGTGGTCTACACAGATTTTGAGAAAGCTTTTGATCGTGTAGACCACATTATACTGCTGCGCAAGCTCTTTTCGCTGGGCATTCGAGGTAACTTGCTGAGATGGTTTGAGTCTTACTTGTCGAAACGTTCTCAGGCTGTAGTTGTAGGAGGTTTTCGATCTAACTACATAGAAATAACCTCTGGAGTCCCACAGGGCTCTATTTTAGGACCACTTCTATATGCTTGTTACTTACATGATGTTCAGAAATGTTTTAAGCATGCTAGATTCCTGATGTATGCAGACGATACAAAAAATTTTATGAAAATTAATAATCGTTCGGATTGTTTGAAACTTCAAGATGACCTTAGTAGGCTCGGGGAATATTACAAATTAAATTGTATCGATGTAAATGTTAGTAAGTGCTGCTTTGTCTCTTTCACACGTAAGAGAAATCCTTTAAAACATGTTTATCAAGTATGTGGAGCAAATATCAATAAAACTGAACAAGTTCGTGATTTAGGCATATTACTAGATGCAAAACTAACATTTTCAGTACATATAGAATCAATCGTTAATAAAGCTTATAAGAGCTTAGGATTTGTCTTACGAGTGAGTAAACCGTTGTCAGATATTGCTTGTATAAAACTACTGTACTACTCGTTTGTCAGAAGTATCCTTGAATACTGCAGTGCTATCTGGAATCCGCACTATATAACGTATAGTAGTAATATTGAAAACATTCAGTATAAATTTCTTAAACATTTAAATTATAGAAAATTTTATATTCCTCAAGACTACGAAGACTCATGTAATTATCATAATCTTGCAAGTCTTGGAAATCGCCGTACACTTCTGGACATGGCTTTCCTGCACGGCATATGTAACGGATACGTTGACTGCCCTGAACACGCCAGTAGGATATTATGTTTAAATGCCCCGATTACCCGTACTAGACACACTAAATTATTTGCCGTTTCGCGCTCATCTACAAACTATGCACAAAACTCGTTAGTTAACAGACTTCATAGAATTTATAATAAGAGATTTGATTCAACTGATCTATTTTATACAAGCAAGAGAGGTTTTAGAAGGGATCTTATAAAAATTTTAGAAGACTGCGTAGAAAGTAGGTACACTTACCCATTTTTTTTATAACCTTTTTGTATTTTCTATTATTATTATTTATGTATTTTATTTAGTTAGTTAAGTATTCATCATCATCATCATTATTATTTTTATTTGCTTTAAGTTATTATGAGACACCTATATCTCTACCTTTGTAAAATGAAATAGTACTTAAGTTTTGATTTTTAACACTAATTTAAACTTGCTATTTGACTGTCTGTTTTTAAAATTATCATCTATAAAATGTAAATCCGTTATTGGTCGTAAGAAAAAATTATATTATAAGTTTATGTAGAATAAGGACTGTGGATTTTGTTAAAATAAATAAATAAATAAGTACCTATCATTTTAATTAGGTTGGTATGTGTCTCATTGCTTAGTGATTTAGGTAGGTACCTACTAATGTAATGGTCCCTACACTTGCGTGTAGGGACCATTACATTAGTAGGTTCCCGTGTACAAAAGTACTTTGTGGACAACCACAAAGTACTTTTGTACACGGGAAACACGCAACCCGATTCTGAGCCAGCTGGACACAGAAATAAGAAATAGAAATAAGAAATGTTTATTGCAATTACTTAAAAACTAACACACAGGTTCTGGAGTCGCCCCTTAAGCAAAATTTGCTTGTGTTGGGAGACCCCGCTCTTACCATTTAATACAAAAACAATATTAATTTCACAGGACACAGGCTTTAACCTTTTATGCTTTAACAAACATACATAGGTGTCAAATTTGTGACGCCATCGCTCGGTTCTGCGGTTTGCAATATCAACCATCAGATAAATAATTTAACTTGATTTGACGGTTTCCAGGTACCCTTTACGGGCGTTGCAAAAGAGAAGGCATAGAATTGTCTAGATCGAACCCCACACCTTGGTCTGAAGACGCAATGGGAGAGGCGTTAGAAGCTGTTAGGTAAGGTTTTCTTATTATCTAAGTAGCAACCCGCATGCAAACAGCAAACAACGAAACGCATGCGTGAGTACCAGAATAGTGTAATTTTATCGTTTAAAGAGGAATAAATCCATAATACGTAGTTTTCATTATAACTCTATTGGTTTACGCGGCGCACGACAGCTAAGTTCCTAGTCGGCATCATTTTTTCCAAGACTCAACAATCATCTTCATAATTATCTCTCATTGGCATATATTTTTCCAAGACTTTCAACAAACATCTTCATAATTATCTCTCATTGGCATATATTTTTCCAAGACTTTCAACAATCATCTTCATAATGATCTCTCATTGGCATATATTTTTTGCCTTATTGAAATAACTACCTAAACTTTCCTCATGAATCTCTACGTCCATTCATGAAACTGTATGAAAATCCGTTGGAACGCGGCGCGCCGCCGGCGGGGGACTTTGTTTTAAATGAATACTAAGCTTACCAACCAATACCATTTCTGTGCATATTATGAAGTGTAGCTAACTGTGTCTTACTTCATATTTTCTGATACCTTACCATTCAAATATTATTTTAATTTTAGGATTGGTCAGATGTCGATTAACCAGGCAGCTATCCACTTCAACTTGCCATATTCTTCACTCTATGGAAGATTCAAAAGGTGCAAATATCAGGCTCAGGTAAGTCAAAATGTTGTTTTAGGAAACATCTAATTATTCATTTATTAATTCAAGATTGGTTCTTTTCCTCAGCCGTTATCTCATCAAGAGGTTCACAATCCCCCGGAAATGGCAAACCCTCAAGATCTGAACTACTACCACCAGATGCCAGGATTCCAGGAGCAGGATCCGACACAGCAACCATATTCTCACGAGTTCATCCCAGACGCGTCACCATCTCTTAACAACATGGTGCTACAAGATACTTTTTCAGGACAGACGGTGTATTACAGCCAGAACTTCAGCAGTATAGTCTCCAGCTGAGACCACGGCTCCTCAGGACATGAGGACTTTTGATCATTTTGTATATTCAAAACAATGTTTTGAGAATGTAATTTCGAGCCGTATCAATAATGAATTAATGAGGCTTTAATTTATAACGAAGCAGAAAAGTAGGTTGACTGTTAAATGTTGACATTCTACTTTGTAAGATTTAATTAGGGAAAAATAAATATTCGACGATAATATTTTTGAAATTTTTTAGATAAACTTGACTTGGTTAGTGAAATCTAGGATAAAGTAGAGCTTAATTTAGCCTGACACTATCAGTAGAGTGCTGACGTTTCTTACGTACGATAAGGATGTCAGTTTGTATTTTAAACAAGCAAAACACATGCTGCGCTTTTGTGCCGTTGTTTAGTTACATCGTTAATTTAAGGAGGATATTCAAACAGAAATACCTAGTAGGGGTACACCCCTACTATTTCTCTGTTTGAATGTTGCTTCCCATACATTGTCACAATCAATACAATCAGTTTTATGTCATTTACTCCTGAAGTATAAGTCTAGGCCTAAAGTGTAAAAGAAATAAATATATCCGGAACGGAATCAGTCAATTTTGATCCACTGTGCGACGGCGGCGTGAGCGGTGCCATAGGGCCCGCCCACTGATCTTTACGTTACGTAGCCTATTTATTTGGTCACAAGAAGATCGTTAGATATATTATATTGTTGTGAGAAATACATTACCTACTACCTACTTAATTAGCTCTCTAAACTCAGCTTTTAATTAAGTCTTACTTTAAAAAATCGGTTGCCTTCTTCTTCCATTTCCAGTAGCCATGTAACGCGGGAAATTCAAATTGTGCCATAATCTAATATGAATGTGTTCTCAAAATCATGTAGATACTAGATAGTACCTATAGCATAGAGAAATTAGTCGCTGCGATGACCTTATTGGTCGGCATAACTTAAGATTTCATTCTAGTCTTATTTGTAGTCCACGGATGGGTACCTACATCCACTAACGAAATACGTAATTTTCTAGTTGTGATAGTTGCACTTACTCTATATTTACTTACATTACCTACCTACTTTATATTTTTAAGTTTATCCTTGAGAGGTTGGGATATTTTTGAAGTATTTTTAAATGAGCAATATATTAATCTTAAGTTAGTTTACTACCTAATCTAGTTTCCTCACCTCAGAATAAAATGTACAATCTGAGCTTACCGCGCGCCTTTTATTATTCTCCGAGGGGTATTTATTGCCATGGTCATGTTGGTCATCTATCAAGCTTGGAAAAAATTGTGACAAATTATTTTTCAGGTATGCAAAATCGAAAATATTGAATGGGGGCCAGGCCATTACAATAGAAATAACCCTGAACTGTACCTATAGGTACTTGATATACCTATGCCTTATGTATAGGGTACTATGTAAGTAATCTGTACATAGAGTTTGAAATTAATCTGTATAGGTAGGTACATTTTTTGTAATTTTTATTTTATTTGTTAATTGTTTCGTAAAGTATGCAATAAAGAATTTTCTATCTATCTATATAATATATAGATAGAAAATACTTTTTTTTTTTTTTTTTAATATTTATTGACAAAGTAAATTACAATTCAATAAAAAAAACAGATTAGAACTAGTATTTACAATTGAAACAATTAGCTAACTGCAGACTGTTGCAAACAATCTACAGGTAGCTCAACTAATCCATATCAATACCAGTCGGAAGCGTATATTTATCTACACATTGTACTTCTATATTATACATTTTCCCTATATTGAATATACAAATTGATCATTAAATAACGCCCCTGACCATTTCCGGTGCAAAGGTGCCCATAATGCTTGCAGCATTACTTCGCTGAATAGCGATGGCAATCCTTTGCACCAAGAACGACCCGGAGCGGGAGTCTCCTGTCACTTCGTTAAGTTTACCTACGGCCAAATTCTCCCACTAAACACTTCGCACCCACACTCCAAATATCCAAGGTCTCCACTCCTACAGGTGCAAAATGGTAAAGCTGCTCTAAGGAAGCCTACTTAAGCCTTTTTTTTGAGCAGGCGTCTTCGGCAGCGGCAGATGCATAGAGCATGGTGCTACTCAGGTGACTCGCGGTGACAGTGCTGACACAAGTTGAGTCCCAAATCAGGCACTTCCCATTTTTCCATGGCATCAGGGTCAGCCCATCTGGCCTCTTCCCATCAGACCTGCTGAGACCTGAAGGCTCAAGCACGCAGGGGACATTCGCCGATATAAGGGCTCTACGAACTATGTCATTCAGGCCATGGTGACGAGGAAACCTCCCCGCGGAACATTAAGAACCGACTCCACTACCGATTTTAAGCGTTCATCAAAAGAAGAAACTCCCTCAGGACAGAGTCATGTTGGGGTGGTCCGCAATAAATAGGTGACCTTCGGGAGAGCGAAGCACATGCGCAACAAGATAATCGCCATGTGTGCGGAAAGACGTTCGTAAGCGGAAAGGAGAAGATTATTTCTTGCATTGATGGCCTCAGGGACTCCAGAAGTAAATATTGGGGAACCTAAAAGGTTTAAGTCAGGAGCAGAAATTTCCTTGAGGTCAGGTAGAAGAGAATGAAAACGAGAAATGTGTATTCGAGCCTCAGTACCACAGGCGAAGAACTCGCTCTTCGAGGGGTTCACCTGTAGACCCAGGTCTCTAAGGTGGTGTACTAAGGCCTCCAGATCCCGAAACACGTCTTCCGGTTTACCCCCGATTGTGCCATCGTCTAGGTACCAAAATAAAACCTGATATTTATATTTGATACTCGATGAATATGGTATGTCAAATTTGACAGTTCTTTTGATATTTATCGAGTGTTATAATGGCGGAATTGCCTCTCTCAATGCAATTCCGCCATTATCTCTCGCCTTAATATAAGGCCAGGCGGTAGTGGTGGTTGTTACTAAGCAGGGCGCGAGCGGCGTCGATACCGCGGCGCTGGAACAGGTCCACGTTGTTGTGGTCTAACAGAGTTATTTGGTAGATAACCCGTGAGAGTGAGTATGTTGTACTCCTTGAACAGCTCCCTGCATGAGAAGTCATTCAGGACACCTGCCATTGCGCGTTTAGCTCGCTTTAGCATCACGAAGGCCCGCTGGACGTCGGCCGCTCGCGCACAGCTCTACCCCGTACGAGAGCGAATTGTGGACTGTCGCGTAGTAGCAGGAGCGGACTACTTACGTCGGGCGAGACGCCGTGCCCGCTAACCTTCGTAGTGCAAAGCAAGACTAACTTACCGTAGAGTGAGTCTATATGCTTAACCCAAACAAGGGAACTGTCCAGGTGGAATCCCAGTAATTTTGTAGCATGTACCTACTTGTTCCAGCGCCGTATCACCGGCTACTACATTCAAAGAGGGCGCCCTTCCGTTGAGACTGAAACTAATGAGGCAGGTTTTGTCTCTGTTTAGAGCGAGACCGTTCGATCTAAACCATGGTTCAAGTTGCCGGATGGTTATCCGGCAACTTGAATCCTGGTTTAGATGAACATGGTTATGTTCAGTCTGCGCTCCAACTCAACCTACCGTAGGTCCAGTTACAACCGCGGCTACATCGTCCGCATACATGTAGATCTCGGCGTTATCGATGTTGCCAGGCAGGTCGTCGTTGAGTAGCAGGCTGAACATGGTGTTCGACAAAAATAACCCCTGGGAACACCCATGACGTTGTCCAGCTCGGACGAAACGACTGTACCCCCGTCCCCTACCACAACTTAAGTTCTTTTGGACATAAAAGAGGTTAAGAGGGATGCTGTGAGGATCCCTTTGCCTTCTCGGTCGAGTTGACGTAGCGTAGCTGGGAGGTATTTTAATTCTCCAACACAAAATTGCTTTCGCTTCGGTTATTGCTCACTATTGGTGTTATCTAATAAACAGAATTTGAGTACCAAGTGACACAAAAAAAAAAACCGAAAGGAAACAAGCGATTGCGTATTTTGGAGAATTAAAATAGGCCTCCTGTTTTTGCATGAAACTAATTAACATAGTTATGGGTTTGA
Organism: Eupithecia inturbata; assembly: GCA_963662085.1. Lineage (NCBI taxonomy): Eukaryota > Metazoa > Arthropoda > Insecta > Lepidoptera > Geometridae > Eupithecia > Eupithecia inturbata. Next base: position 722,192 of record OY759191.1, on the reverse strand, counting down.
AATTTAAATAAAACTTCATTTACATACGTTAAAGTCTGTTTATTCGTTTTATCTACAGTTAGATATAAAATAAATTACAATAATGATTTTCTTATACCTTCGGCTGCGGCGTTCGCACTGATATTATAAAATATTACGCTCTTTTCTATAAATCACGATACAAAGTTTCCTACTTTTTATTATAAAAAGAAAAGGAAAAATATTTGAGCTTTTTAATTGATTGCAAGTTACTAAAATAAAAATAATCGAAAAAGTATACAAAAAAATAGTATATGCACCGCTTACCGAATATACAGCGCCATCCGCATCGAGTAGATTATTTTTTTCATATCCCACACTAGATGGAGCATGTACTACATTACATTTAACTCGCCAACAGATGGCGTTTAACACAATCACTCGTATACATACACTACGGCGCTACTTGCCGTCAATTAAAATAAATACAATTTATTTACAAAGTTCCACAATGGAAGGTCAACAAGCATTAAAATATTTTATGTTTCAAGCATTTAAGTTTTGAAATATAAATCTGTACTACACTTTCAAATTGTTGAAATGTAAACTCAAAACTAAATCGGCGTGACTTCTGATGCGTGCTAGACTCTTGATAGTTTTCTAACAGATACAGATTCAGTAATCACGTCGTTTAGTATGGGGAGCTTCACTCAGCACGCACTTGCAAGTGAATTATAGAGAAATATCCCACTCTTAGTGTTAAACTACTTATTTACATGTTCCTAGAGATCATAAGAATAGATGAACATTTCGTCGATAGAAAGTTAGGAGAGCACGAATCAAGTCGACTCATCACCATTTCTGATTGTTAAAGTTACAATCATTTTGTGCTTGAAATAACGGTGAGCCGAAAGGATTTGGACTTTAATAGTTTCAATAGGTATAAATCAGTAAACTGTTTTATTGTCCATGTAGCTACAATACAACATTATTTACGAACTAACTTCAAGACTAGCGTGCGTGTTTGAGGCATCATCGGTGAAATATAACATTTCGTATAAAATTGGCAGTGATCAAGGCAAGTCCAAAATATTTTACTGATTTACAAGTGGTTGAACAGCGTCACAACACGACTCTCTGTACGGTACATCCTAATCCTACGAGCTATTTACGTATATGATCTCGCCGGCCGGCCGCTACAGCAGCAAGACTAGACGCACGGCCGGCGGCGCTTCTACCGCTACCGTTCATACTGTCACACGGAGCCTACGTCCAATGGCACGAACATTCAATCACAGGGCTGCGGGCAGCTGCGGCTCATCAGAGTCTGTCATGGGTCACTCACAGGGGCGACGACGGGCGCTCCCCTCACATACACTGAGCTAGCGGATAGTATCCTTCCGGGTTTACAACACTGAGAGAGTTTAGACGGGACCGTAGTCGGAGAGCGGCTGTCCGGAGCGCGCGGAGGGCGCCGAGGCGGCCACCGCCGTCGGGGGCGCCGAGGGCAGGGGCGCCGGCAGCAGGGGCGGGCACGCGCGGGGCGCGGGCGGCGCCCCCTCCGCGCGTCACACGCCCCCGCCCGCGCCCTGCTTGACGAGCGCGCGCGCCGCGGGGTGCGGGGCGGCGGGCGCGCGCGCTAGCCGCCTCCACGAGTCCAGCGTCTTACCGGACCAGATCCACACGCCGGAGGTGATACCCACCGCCAGCGTCATGAAGTACTTGAGCATGAGCGCGGAGTAGAGCGGGCGCGCGCCGCAGCCCGGGCCGCAGGCGGCGCGCCGCAGCCAGCCCGCGTACCCGCCCGCCTCGTACGCCAGGCAGCCGATCACCACGCCGGCCGGCACCGCGTACAGCACGCTGAACACGCCGATGCGGATCATCAGCTTTTCCAGCTTGTCGGCCTTGCAGCCCGCGCCCGCGCCGCCTTGCCGCTTGATCACCGACCGGATGCGGAACAGAGACACGAACCCGGCCAGGAGAAACGTGGCACCCAGCGCGAAGTACACGACTAGCGGCGCTAGGACGAAGCGGCGCAGGTTCTCCGGCGAGGTGTTCCCGACGTAGCAGATCCCGGCCACGGGGTCGCCGTCCACCGCACCCGCGAGCAGCACCGCCACTGTCTTAGCGGCCGGGACGAGCCACGCCGCCAGGTGATAGTACTGGGCGTGTCCCGCGATAGCCTCGTTCCCCCACTTGAGACCGGCAGCGAGGAACCACGCGAACGACAGGACCACCCACCAGATAGACGAGGCCATGCCGAAGAAGTAGACGACTACAAAGACGAGCGTGCAGGCCGTCGGTCCGCTCGGGCCGGTGCGCAGGGCCCCGCCAGAGCAGGCCAGGTCGCGCCCCAGCGCCAGGCGTGCCAGGTGCCCGGCCGCCACCATGAAGTAACAAGCGGAGAGGTAGACGATGGGCCGCTCAGGGTACTTGAACCTCTGCGAGTCGATGAGGAACGTCGTTAGAGTCATGAGCGTCGAGGCGGCGCAGAGGCCGCTCCACAGGGACACCCACACCGCTGCGAACTCCTGGAACAACGCAACATCTCATTACTTATTTATGATACACTAGGCAGCATCAATGGAAAATATCTATTTACAGGAAACGAAAACACAATGTAATTTCTAGGATTTTAGTCTGTCTGGGTATGTACAAGGTACAATGTGTTATTCAGTCTATGCGTGTGATATCAAGGTTACCTAGCTTCCTATGTTGTTATAGCTTAGCGATGTACGAAGTATCAGGTCAGGCCGAGAATCTAGTTCACCTAAAGTCCTAAATTATAATGTCTACTTGCAAAATGTGATCTTTGTTGTTCCGTATTGAAGCTTCATGTATCTTAAATCTAATTAATAAATCAGTTGCGAATTATCAGCGTTGGAGTTATTATTTCACGGTACCTCTAACAGGGTATCTATTCTGTTTCTCCACATCCGACATTGTCGACCCCATGGTATACTGTAACAAGGTGTGCTCGTGGCATTCCGAGACATGACGGTCACGTGGCTGACACAAGCCTACGTCATCGACTCCATCGGCGAATGAGAAGACGAATCTGTTTTCAGGTGTTACCAGTTGCAGTAGCGTAAGATCAAAACTCCTCGAGCTCCACAAATGACCTGTGTCGTAATACACAGGACCTGTGTCCTGTGTATTACGACTGTGATAAAACTATGTGGTTTTGTAGTCACCAATTATTTATCACAATTACTTGTGTTTAACTAAAACTGTTTTGACGGATCTAACCACAGAAATCTAAATAATAAGGCACTATTATTTAGATTTCTGTGGATCTAACAAACAAACTTGACGATTGACATTTTTATGTATTTTTTTTTATTGACTATTTGTTTCCCAACCTCCATTTTTTTGTTGAAATTAAAATTTCAACGAAAAATTTAAAAATGGAATTGAAGCTCGGTGTTAAGAATTGAGTTTTGATGTGGATTTGAGTTTATACTCGTACCTCCACACGCTCCTGAGAAACAGATCTAAACAGACAGGCAGACAGACGGACAACAAAGTGCTCCTATAGGTTCCTTTTTCCTTTTGAGATGCGCAATTTTTACCGCCATGCTATGGTAAATAAACCGCCAAGTGCGAGTCAACTCGCGCACAAAATCAGGCAAATTTTCAAAGAACATCAAATTTCACTTGTTTGGAGACCCCTTTAAATTTTTAACTTTATTTTATTTTAAGTATTTGTTATTATTACAGTTGAAGTGTTTCTTAATTATAGAAAGTTTCATGTGAATACCTATTGTAGTTCAAGAGATACAGCCTTGACAGATTACGAGCAAAAATAGCCCAAAAAATCACGTTTGTTGTATGGGAGCCCCTTTAATTTTGATATTTATTCTACCTGTTACGGTTCATGAGATATAGTCACGTGACAGACGGACGGACAGCAGAGGCTTAGTAATAGGGTTCCGTTTTCACCCTTCGGGTACGGAACCCTAAAAAAAGATTTGCACCGTCTAGGTAACCATCCTTGGAAGGAGTTGTAAGTAGTTGCTTTACTAAGAGATGGCGTTAGAGTCGCTATTCAGCAAAAATATATTTTCGCCTTTAAAGGTGCCATAAATTTTATTTTACCGTGTATAAAATATTATAATAATTACCAAAATTTCAGTGATAAATAGACAAAAAATGGTGCATTATATAATTGCGAAATGAAAAGGCAGCTCCGTAGCTACCGTGCAAATTGAGATTGGTTCCGGAAAAAAAACTGTCAAATTCAATGTTTCGTTCGTACTTTTGTCCATTAGAATAGAGGTGCCGCAAAAGCTGTCACTTCAAACTTCGTGCTAGTTTCGAATTTTGGTGAAAGAAAGTCTAAATTCTTATGATTCTAATTATACCTACTTATGGTGGATCTGGTGAATTTTGTTGTGGAAGCGGACCTGCGAGACAACAAACGGAGAGCTGCCTGAGACCAGCCTGAGACCAGCAGTGCGTGCAGTTTGCGCACACTAAGGGCCGGCGCTCACTGCCGGCACGGCAGGGCGTGTCATGGCAAAGCATTTTATTACTAATCAAGTTATTTTGAATCTTATTTCAAGGTGTTTATATTTCATGTTACTTTATTTCGATACTACGATGCCGCGAAATGACGCGAACGTGCCGCGGGATGCCGTTTCATTCCACGGGTTGCCGCGGCGCGACGCGCCATTGCATTCTGCGAGACGTTTAGGTCACTTTATGTCGTGGAGTTATGATTGCTAAGATAGTTGAAATAAGGTTGAAACTTGTGCAGCGGTCATTTCGGTTAATGGGGTGCAGTCCGGTTAGTTCTTATTTGTCTCTCTTCATCTTCAGCTAGAAGTGCTGTCAATACTAAATCCCAGTCAACCATAACGACACAACCAACTTTGAATCCGCGCGGAGCAAAACTGATTGATGCCAGAAAGAGTGGCTGGGCTTTCAGCAGGATGCCACGGCATGGCGCAGCAGAACCTGCCGTGTTGTGCCGCGCCAAGCCGTCAGTGAGCGCCGGCCCTAAAGCGACTTCTTATATTGGAGGGCAAAACACACTTCAGTCGCTGAGCCATAGGAGTGAGTAGGTCGCACTTATTCCTGTACCTTTTCTTCTCTTGTGTAGAAGGCGCCCTGGCAGGGCTGTGCGCAGCTTGTGTCGTTGGCGCGCGGGGGCAGCAGCGGGGGACGACACGCGCAGGCGGCGCACTCCTCCCCCGCGCCGCCGCCCGCGCCCCCGCCGGCGGCACTTTCGCAGTTTTTTGGATCCTTGCAGTGTTTGGAGGTCTTGCGGGGCGGAGGGCGAGGCGGCTCGGGTTCCTGGAATAATACACATGGATGGTTAGGATTTTCACACATTTAAAACAGAATGCCCAGACATTTTGTACAAGGTAGGTTAAGAGCAAAGCTCCTTGAAGCTCCAAGTCTAACCTCTGTTTTCAGTACGCCATGCCTTAGTACTTAAACGTACGCCATGCCTTAGTACTTAAACGTACGCCATGCCTTAGTACTTAAACGTACGCCATGCCTTAGTACTTAAACGTGCGCCATGCCTTAGTACTTAAACGGTAGGTACTATACTTAAAAATTTGTGGACATGCCTGCCAATTTAATTCTATCGAGCCATTTAGTTTATTTCATTTTAATAAATAAGTGGTGACGCGCTAGTTTAACTCAATGCAGCCCCTTAGATGAACTTAGGTTGAGTGTTCCGTGCGGTCTAAGTGATGCAAACAAAGAGTATTTACTTAGACTTCAAAAAACATAGTAACACAAACAAGAAGGTAATATTATATTACCAACCTGTGCCCGCTCATTCTCTTCCATACAGAGATTGTCCGGGTCCCCCGCCTTAGGCAGCCGTTCACAGGCCATGCGCTCCGGCCACTGGAAGCCATATTTCTGCATAAGAGGCGCGCAGCCTGCCCGCGCGCGCTCGCACACGCTGCGGCACGCGGGCAGCGGCTTGGCGTAGTCCTCGATGCAGATAGGCGTATACACGGAGCAGAGGAAGAACTTGAGGTCAGGCGAGCATTTGATCTCCACGAGGGGGTAGTATTGGTGGACCTGGAAGGAGAATAGACTGCGTAGAATCGGTGCTTTATCAGTTAAGAAAAAAATCTACAAAAAAATGTAATTTCATGTAATTTGTCAAACTTTAAATAATTAGAGGAACCAAATAAAAAAAAAATGGCAAGTTCGTCGACCCGACCGCGCGTCGTAGCTCCAGGGATGTGAAGTACGTACTCGTACACAACGTGCGGCATGGGCAATGACAGTGTTAAAATATTCCGATCTGATTCAGGGGGATAATTCATTCAAGATTAAAAGGATTCTCACTGAAAACACTTATTTTATTATTGGAAATAGTAAAGCTTTTGGCCCGAAGATGTAGCCTAAGATGGCTGTAACTTTTCCAGAAGGGACTAACTTGTTCACTCCTGTAGTTCTAGCTAGAAGTTCCAGGCTGGGCTGTCTGACGGTGGCTTTGAACGCGTTTTTTCGGAATTAAAAGTGTATGTTATTCTAGATCTACTATTATCTACTGAGCGAAAACTCAGGCAGATCCAATCAGTTGTTTTGGCGTTGTCTTCAACCAAACTTCACATTTTCACAAACTTGCTTGATTTTATAATATCAGGAGTATTCAAGGTTAGATAGATAGATAAAACATTTATTTGCAACTGCAACACACAATACAAAGGTAAAACACAAGAAAAAGAGTAAGGTACCCTTCATCAAAACATAAAAAAAGACAAAAAGTTCTTACTTCTAACCCAGCCTCCTCCTGCGTGTCATGGTCCAGTGCGTTGGGGAAGGAGGTCAGGTTGTAACCGATCCCGCGGCACATCGGGATGTGGATCTCCTGGCAGCGCGGCTGCAGCGCGCCCGCCGCGCCGCCGCACGCCACGCAAAGCGCTACCAACGCGCCCCACATACTGGCTAACTGATTATAACCGCATCTGTAATCAAAACAGAAATATTATTAAAATAAAACTATTTATTATCAAAGAAATAACAACTATGGATATAAATTATAACTACTTAGTATTTACTGTTGAAACAGTTGAGCTTATTGCAGATTGTTGCAAACAATCGAGAGGTAGCCCAGCTGATCCAAATCAATATCTATTGGAAACCTCCCCAAGACAAGATTAATACTACACACACATATATATTTTTTTGTCCTAACAGTGGATTTATACTTCTATCTTACGTTCTCTATTTTGTCAGTAGTATTATTTTGTATTTATCTCTAGTTAGATATAGATTACTGTAGACGTAGACTTACAGAATGCAAATGAACCACATTAAGAAAGAATCAAAACAGAAAACTTCAGTGATTCATAATGTTAGGTATAGATACAATAGGTGGGCTACGACGACGGTTTCGGCAATCTGGCCTTATCGATGATATCGCAGGCACACGGTACGTAGCCGCTGGACTACTGAGTAGAACTATCAGTGTAATCTGTGCCACCACAGAATAAGCGATATAGTGTTATTTGTAATTGTAATCACAATTTGGAACGATAAGCCCCGGAGCCCCGGGGAAGCCAAGCACACGCTCTACTAAGCTTTCCATCATAGATAGCTTGAATTGGAAGTTTAGACGTTGGGTCTCTATTATTGTTTTACCAACGTTATCTGGGCACGATTTGTATTACAAATGATTTGCTCATGTTTAGTGGTGCGATAAAACAGAGATTTGTATTTAGTAACCTTATTGCAACGAATCAAATTGGGATATGAAATGTTTTTTTATTCACATATTTTATTACACAAAATAAATGCCTCGAATTTTACAACTACCTAGCTAAAGCAAATAAGTACAAATTAATCTTTCACAGACCACCATTCACCATATCATTTCTCATTGAAGGGGCGATAGAGCGAAACCGTGGGTCCAAAGTATTCACTCAGCAGCTTGGCAGGAGCCACCTGACGAAACTTAAAACGCACGACGGTAAGACCGTATGGTCGAAGCCACAGATATCCGCCGAGATAGAGGATTTCTATGGCCGTTTATACGCTGCACATGCCCCTCGTTCCCGACGAGACGACCACTATTCCAGAGCCACCCTGACACGCCACTATACCGACGAACTGCCAGATATCAGTCAAGACGAGATCGTAATAGCTCTGAGGCAGCTTAAGAATGGAAAAGTCCCCGGTGAGGACGGAATTACTTCAGAGCTTTTGAAAGCTGGAGGAGCCTCTGTTATACAGGAGCTGCAGAACCTCTTCAACACCGTCCTTCACAGTGGGAGAACTATAAAGGCGTAGAGCGGGAGTTGAAGGGAGATAAAACCCTCCTTAATAGCTATATACCCATCACACTCCTGAGCCGCGTCTATAAGATGTTCTCACGAGTGGTCACGAATTGTCTCGCCAAGGGACTCGACGAGTTTCAGCCATCGGAACAGGTTCCGAGGAGGATATAGCACCATAGACCACATTCACACAGTAAGGCAGATTATACAGAAGTCCGAAGAGCCCCTGTGTCTCGCTTTTGTGGACTATGAGAAGGCCTTCGAGTCCGTCTAAACCTGGGCTGTTCTGGAATCCTTACAGCGTTGCCAAGTAGACTATCGCTATATCGAGGTGCTGAGATGACTCTACGAGGCCGCCACCATGAGTGTCCACGTACAGGGCCAGCAGTCTAAACCCATCTAATTGCGCAGAGGAGTGAGATAAGGGGACGTCATATCCCCGAAACTGTTCACGAGCGCGTTGGAAGATATTTTTAAGACGCTGTACTGGAAAGGTAAGGGCATTAACATAAACGGCAATTACATCTCGCACCTGCGATTCGCTGATGACATAGTCTTAATGGCGGAGTCGCTAGAGGAGCTGAACCGGATGCTGGATGGCCTAGCCACAGCCTCGCGATGCGTCGGTCTTGGCATGAATTTGGATAAAACCAAAGTCATGATCAATGCCCACATTGATCCAGGACCGGTCGTCGTACATGGTTACCTTCTCGAAATTGTTTCCGAGTACACTAACCTCGGGCAGATTCTGCAGTTAGGTAACAACAATTTCCAGAAGGAGGCCAAGAGAAAGGTTCAGCTAGGATGGGCAGCATTTGTTAAACTTCGTCGACTCTTCTCGTCATCCATACCGCAACGCTTGAAAACTAAAGTTTTTAACCAGTGCGTCCTACCCGTTATGACCTACGGAGCTGAGACGTGGCTCAGAGAATACTGTGAACACCGTGAGTCTTCACGGTAGGGCTGGTCCACCAGTTCAAACTCGCTCAGCGAGCTATGGAAAGAGCTATGCGGAGTTTCTCTAAAGCATAAGATTCGTAACGAATACACCCGACACATAAAATTAATATAGCCCGATAGCTCAAAGAATTAGCAAGCTGAAGTGGCAGTGGGCCGGGCATATCTCGCGAAGAACCGACAACCACTGGGGTAAACGTGTTCTCGAGTGGAGACACTCGGCAAACGTAGTGTAGGACGCCCTCCGGCCAGGTGGGATAATGATCTGCGAAAGACTGCAGGCAGATGCTGGATGCGGAAAGCTGAAGACAGGGCGCTATGGCGCTCATGAGGTGAGGCCTATGTCCAGCAGTGGACTAAGATAGGTTGATGATGATGATGATTATGAAACCACCATTTGTAACTTATCCATTGCAGTTCGATAATTTACTATTAGTTCGGACGGACTAAACACGCTCCAGTTAAACGAAGCAAGAACTTCCCAAATTGGAACGCAACTCACAAACATTCGTTGAACGTACGAAATAAGAATTAGTTTACATTTAAGTTAAACTAGTATGTTGTTTTTGGTTCAACGTTGTTTTTAAACAGGGTAGATACGGTTTTAGGATTAACGATACTAAAAATGATGAAGGGAATTTAATTGAAGGGCACTATATACTGTATACTCTAGCTTTAGTCTTACATGAAATTCAATTTAGAACATTTTGTATCTATAATATCAACTAGACGTGATATTTCAAGACCCACATTAAAGTTTGGTTGGAGCACTTGAGCATAATGGCAGAGATTGCGAAGGGCCTGAGCCCCAAATGTGGGAATTATGAGGTCAGAGACACTATAGTCCTTCAACACGTTGTTGGTTATGATTGAGCCGTTTACGCAATGTGCTCTCATTCACATGGAGTGGAAGTGGAACTGAAGCACACAATTAGGACGCAGGTCGTGTCTCTAAAGACAGAACTTAGAGATTATGTCCAAGTATGATCATTGATCATGATCAGTGATAGAAGGTGGAGTGCGATCATAACTATCCTCTAATTAGTCGTTTGCGATTCTCAGAATCTGCATCGGAGACGTGGCTTATCTGGCAGGAAGCGTGTCAATCAGCTAATGTGTCGCCCGCGGCTTGACTCGCGCTCGCGCTCCTAATGCGCTTTTAACGACGCAACGCACACGTGTGGCTGCGTACAAACAAACAGACACATAGCTTCGGTAATACATTTACATTCGTCAAGTATAAGTTGAACCACATAGCACTCAACTAGACTTTGGATGTCTGGTCTTGGATGTGGTGAACTATTATAGTTCATGTGGTCAGTAGAGACGCTGTGGTTTACTCGTAGTTAGGTAGGTGAATTTATTTATCATGACAAATATTGTTTAATAATTTACAGCAGATTTTTTTAGCAGATGCGAAGCTATTTACTTTATTATGTGCTGAATTTAACTATGTTGGCTGCTACCCGTTATTTTTACTGAAAATATTAACTCATAAACTTTAATCAGCTTATAACTGTGCAAATAGGAGAACACTACCGGTTACGTGTTAGATATGTAGTTATTATCCACAGCTCGCCAGCACATAAATTAATCATTTAATGGTGCAGTCCGCGCTATCTTGGACTTTATAAACAAACGTGTTTGATCGTAAAGCCGAGCCTGTGTTCCCGGAGGTGGCTGCACTGCCAGCGAGCGGGTAATGACAGCATCTTCAAAAGCTCACTTCAAATGATTTGAATAATAACCATTTGGAAGTAAATTATAACGGAATGCAAGTGTTTGTGTGCCCTACTTTAAGGTGACGTAGCAGCAGCAATCTAAAACTAAGTGCCCGATAAACTGCAGTAATTAATCTCATAGTAAAACGTATTGCAATAAACTTATGTTTCCAGAACGAATTCCCGATAAAGTTTCAGGTTCCAAGTGTTGGTATCGTGCGGAGCGTTGGATTCGTTCCGGCCCCGCCTGCGCCTGCGCCTGCGCCGGACTCCACTAGGCCCGCTCGTTTATGTGTTACAGTCGCGTAGTCGCACGTTTATTCCGGTTCACTGGAAATGGTAATAGTTACCGAAGCCACCTTATTGCCGGAACGTGTTACTTGCCCGCCGACCACCTCTCGACACTCCGATTCCGTATTACTTATTGGAAACTGTTTTGTTCTATGTACGTTTTGTGACGAACGTGGACGAAACTTTGGCGTTTCCTTTTACTCATGGTTTATTTTTGCTAATAGGCTGCCCTTTTATGTCTAGAAATACAATGCCTTGAAATGTCTGCCAGCGAGTCAGATTATTAGAAAATGCGTTTGTGTTTGCTGAAAGTAATAAAATGTAGATTGTGAATACCAAATATTTGCGTTCAGTTTAGCGATCATCATTCCATTTAAAAAGTGGAATTTTCTGTGAAGCGGCGTGTAATTGGTTAGAGTTGTGTTTGCGCAGTTGTTTGAAAAATGTTTTTCGGGATTGAAACGCATGAATTAGTAGAGTCAATAATGTCTGATGAACGTGGCTGGTTTACAATTGGCGTGTTCATATAAGCGGGGGTTGACGCCCGAAATGCTGGGCCGACGCCAAACAGTTTGAAGCTTACTTCACAGGGCAGGAGGACGCGAATGAGACAAGATAACGTTTCTTTGCTGATATTTTATGATTAATAGTCACTGCGAGTGTGAATCACTAACAAGCGCGATGCATCTGTCACAACGTGTTTATTAATTAGACAATCAATCTATAACATAATGAAGTACAATAAATGCTAATTCCTATTGAACTTTAGTATCTCTCTCATCTCTGCTACCGCACCCCACACAAACGAGCCTGCTAATGAAAACGACGGATCACGGAGCAGACGCGCGGCAGTTCGCAATCGATACGCCGACGACGCGACGTTTCGACGACTTATTAATATTACTCCCGAAGTCCCGATGTGTGGAGATGCCACGGAAGCTGGCTAAATATGCATAAAGAACACTGATACAGCGACATTTTAGCCGCGCTCATCGACTTAATGAAGGAGCGAAGTGTAGAGTCGCTGTTACAAAATGAAAATGTCAGACAAGCTGGCGCGAACAATTACACAGACTTCAACTAGCGACCTCATGCGGCCGTAAGATAACCCTAATACAGCTACTTTAATTACTTTAAAATTATGCTAAGAACTAAGAGCACTAAAACACGAGAAATATTTGTATTTAACTCAGATATTTAATTATTTTCGATGCTTTAAAATCATTTGCCAATGCTATAAAGCCGGCGGCGGCATATGTTTCGCTACCTACTTACATTCATTAATTGAATCTATGTAAAACAACACAGATGAGTCTACTACACGGAATGAATATATTTATTTTTAATCTTGAATTTTGAGATGGTGGGTGGCGTGGCGTGGCGTGGCGTGGCGTGGCGTGGCAGTGAACTTCAAACGACTGACTGGGCCCTTTTATGTGGTTGGTAGTTCTCTAGACATCGTCGTCGGCGTAAAATGAACGATGAATAATATCAGTCTGCTCGATTATCTGTTATTATGATCTTCAAACTACAGTACTTGCATACAGCATAATATGAAAACTTTTATAAATAACGTCACTTTCATAGTGGACAGCCTGCAAATAACTGTTTAAAACAACTAATAATCATTAATCTCCGAATATTCTTACGCAGCCCCGCAAAATAAAACAGCTGTTACTAAACTGCGGTTTTTATTTACAATTGGGCTGCCTGTAGTCGCGTCGCGCCGTGCCGCTGAAACGCAGCAGAATCGTCGCTCCGTGTCGCTGGTCGAACGCTACTTTACGAGCGATGGCTTCCTGTGGCTAAGAATATTGCGAGTACGTTGAACGCGTTGTTAACCTGTACATGACCTTTAGCGAGACGTTCGTACTTCCAAAACGATATATAAGTATTGAACTAACTTGTTTTTTTAATTTTGTATCCCTACTAAATCACAAATCAAAATAACGATATTAAATATTAAACTTATCATGTAAAGCTAAATATTCACGTCGAGAGAATTATTGCTACACAAGCATTTTATTGACGCGAACACATCTGCGTACTGCGTGGGCACGGGTTTATGAACGCTTCTTTACATACGCCATCGCCCGCCCCGTCGCGTCGTCGTCGGGCTGCAGCGATAAAAAACATGTAAAATTGCAATTTACGAGATGCGTCCGGGCTGGGGACAAGCGCTAGTATCGACGTATTTATTGCCGGCTGTAACACGAGCCCGTTGACGCCCAGTCGCGAATGTGGCTAGCCCTTAGAATATTACTAGCTAAGCAAGCCGTAAGAATATACCTACTAGACTAGAGGAAAGCTCCCTGTTCCGACCGCATTAACTTCCCTGCAATATGCTAGCCGGAGATCATAATCTTACCGAAAGCAATCGTTTCTGGGTGCACAGTGTGCACTCCTGTAATTCCCTGATGTATGTACATGAACGCGGAAGTACAACAAGCTAACTTACATTGGAATGTATATTATTAGCAGCTCAGGAAGTAAGTGAAGACACAAGATGTCAGGTAGAATGCTAGACTTCCGCGTTTTACCTCAGCAGAGTCAAACGGCTCATTAACAACCACCAACGAAAGCCTATTTGGATAACGACTAAGTACCCGGTTTGCGTAAGCTGTTAAATTGAAATGACTTATTTTGATGTTCTGCAGGGTTTTGATGGCGATAATAAACAAACCAGTTTTTAAAGGAATGCTCAGGTAAAGGAAGGAGTGTTGCTTGGGTGTGTCTTCTAGGAGTGAGTAGGTACTTAAATAGAAGATATATGCGGGTACAGGTCTTGGAGATAAGAACAGTAGTGTACACTTGGTGCACGTGAATAAAGCAGAATGTAAAAGAAGGGTACCTGGCCTGCATTACACGGCTACTTCAACTCAATTATGAGGAAACGGAGCAACGGCTTCAAATTATAAAAGGAGTTATCTCAGCACGGTCATTAATTATTCCTCTTTCTAAAATACTTGCATAATTTCGTATCCAATCAGTCTATTTGACGTTAGTAACGAGACGTGACTGTGACGTCTCTTTGGGGGCAAAGGTGGTATTTCCCCCAAATAGAGACAGAGGGAGATCTCCTCTGTACCGGGCCGACCCAACTGGTCCACTTGCCCGGGGTCTTTCGACCTACAGTTGATGTTGGGTACTCGTATATGTTCAGTTGTAACTGAAACATGCGTTAGCGCGATCCAGGATTCATACTCTTTTTGCACTCAAGAATTTGTCTTAACGACATCTAGCGGAGATTCATGGAAGCGCTTAGGTAGGTAGCTAGCTTCAGTTTTTCCAGTGCTATTTTTCTTGAGCGACTTTATTGACATAGCTTTGTAATTCAGCTGTTTTCTACTAGAGGTCGCTACATCACTCCCTTTCCAGACCGAAGGTCGATATAGTTCTTGATGCCAGCATGTCCAGTGTCCCAGCTTAGCTCGTCGTAGTCTTCAGTGAGTCGAGACTGGTGCGATGAGCAGGTTGAGGGACGGGAGAGCGCTTGGTATCTGCGGTGAGTCGAGATGTGCCCCAGTGAGTCGGGACGAAGCGCGGCGCTTGTAGTCTGCGGTGAGTCGGGACGGTCCACGGTGAGTCAGGACGAAGCGCGGTGCGGTGCTCCAGGTGAGTCTACGGTGGGTCGAGACTGTATGCCCAGATAATGCCGCTAGGGATCTCCACGAAGCGTTATCGAGGAGGGGAGAAAGCCTGCAGAACCAGGAAGTCAGGATTTGGCTGCGATGGAACTGCGGAGGCTGAGGGATGATGCTGGTGCGATGCGAAGTTGCTGTCTGGAAGGTAGCTTGAGGGAGAGAGAGAGAGAAGAAACGAAGGTAGATGTCTGCTGCTGCTGATGATGATGTTTGTTCTACTGCTGATGATGATGATGTTCATTGATGGCTGGAGTGCTGCGCGCTGCTGTTGAAGAAGTCGTTGTTCAGGAATCCAGTCGTCGGGTTTCGGCAGGAGTCGTCCGAGGTAGTCGACGGCTGGCACGACGGAGGTCACCAGTTTGGGGGCAAAGGTGGTATTTCCCCCAAATAGAGACAGAGGGAGATCTCCTCTGTACCGGGCCGACCCAACTGGTCCCCTTGCCCGGGGTCTTTCGACCAACAGTTGATGTTGGGTACTCGTATATGTTCAGTTGTAACTGAAACATGCGTTAGCGCGATCCAGGATTCATACTCTTTTTGCACTCAAGAATTTGTCTTAACGACATCTAGCGGAGATTCATGGAAGCGCTTAGGTAGGTAGCTAGCTTCAGTTTTTCCAGTGCTATTTTTCTTGAGCGACTTTATTGACATAGCTTTGTAATTCAGCTGTTTTCTACTAGAGGTCGCTACATCTCCTTTTAGTAGGGGATTTGCGTAGTTCCATGTCCGCACGATCCTCTATCGTGCACCAAATTGTATGGAAAAAGAAGACGTCACGATCTCGTCTCGTTACTAACGTGAAATAGACTCACCCCTTAGATCACCCTTTCGAAACTTTCCCATCCATACACAGACAATTTTTGCTAATATAATTATATAAACTGTCTTGTATTGAAAAGACTCAGGTTATTTTATTCGGGTTTAATGAAGTAAATACATCTTTACAGTTAGGTAACAAGATGTCGTGAGATCGCGGGAATAGATCGTGCGCGTGCGTTCAGCGCTGCGTCTCGTAGGGGAATCTTCTGGCTGGCGCGGCGGGGTGCGTCCGCAACAGGGGGCACCGCGCTCGGCTGTGATGTGAAGTTGTCACGCTTTGCGGCGTGAACATCCTCCGGGGGGTTGGAAGCTAGTTTCCAACTTTAAGGATTGCTTATTATTGGTCTTCAGATGATGACGGTATCAGGCACATGCGGGTTCAAGTTCGGCGCAGCGATAAGGAAGGCTGCACTAATTAGGTTCATAAAATTTCATAATATTTATGCAAAATAGTATTTACGTTACCTAAATAGGCTAGAACAGCATATAAAGAATGGCTCACAAAGGCGAAGTGAAGGAAGAATTTAGCCAAAAGTGTATTAAAATGGCGGACAAGAAAAATGGACTTTGAAATTGACTTTGTCTGTGCAAATAAATAAGGCAAGGATGGTACGCATAAAGCAAGATACCGCCCTTAAAGTGCTTCGAAGTAGCTAGGCATTCACACAGCAAATAGAAGTTGGAAATTGGGAATAGGGAAAGTAAAAGGAATAGGCTTACTTTCTTAGTTCGGCCGGCGCCTTGTCGTTCACGGTTACCAATCCAATGACACGACTCCTGCACTCCGGTTTCGTTTCCAATGGCATCCAAAGTTTCTTGTCCTGTCACGGTCGCCAAGATGTCTTGTATTGAAAAGACTCAGGTTATTTTATTCGGGTTTATTGAAGTAAATACATCTTTACAGTTAGGTAACAAGATGTCGCGAGATCGCGGGTATAGATCGTGCGCGTGCGTTCAGCGCTGCGTCTCGTAGGGGAATCTTCTGGCTGGCGGGGTGCGTCCGCAACAGGGGGCACCGCGCTCGGCTGTGATGTGAAGTTGTCACGCTTTGCGGCGTGAACATAAACTATAACTTTGCCTGCCTTTTATGTATGAATACTGAAAATGTTGATAGAGTTACCATTATGTCATTAAAAAATCAATTGTTAATTAGAACAACACACACAGAGCTTGATGATTACATTAGTAATCTTCGACAGAAAGATCGTGGATAACTTTCAATGTTTTTACATTAACGAAGAAATTGAAGAAGTTGGATTTGAAGTTAACTCATCTTAGTATTTATTCATATTAAGTTTTGTTTTTCAAGCTTTCGCAATTTGTTAACATATTTTATTCTTTTTATTTTTTACAGGAAAACTAAAATATGTTAACAAATCGCGAAAGTTTGATAAACTTAACTTAATATGAATAAGTAGATGAGTTAACTAAAATTTTATGTAATTATAATTATAGTAATATTATCATAAATAAATAGAGTCATCATCACAATGTAAGATTAATTCAATTCAATTTAAATGACCTACTAGTCTTCTTTACAATTGACGACTGAAATATGATATAAAACTTAACTGGAAGGGACGTGGTATCTACAGCACAACTCTCTGACTGAGTGTGAACTTTAGTACCAAGCTAGTCTGTCACTAATTGTAATTTCATAATGTATCTCCCTCCACAATGATTATGCATGGCTTTGCCAAATAAAGTTATTAAATGTTATAATTATTATTACTAGTAACGCTTACTTATTTAGTAGTCAACGTCAAGCTCATAATGCAATTCTGTATTAGTATAATTATTACCAGAATTTTCAAAATTGTTTTTGTCCGCAAATGTGTGAAAATCCTGTGAAAAGCAGCAGGAGAGCAAGTGAAAGGTAGAAACTAACATGACATGCCTTCTCTCTCAACGCACCTTTCGTTAGTGGCAACAGTTGTCAGTTTGGCAGTTACTGTCAACGTCACGTGATGTCACTACGGTAGACGATGTCTATCTGCTGAGCTACCTACATACAGGTGCACAGTGCTTTCTCTTGTAGAATAGATAGAATGCAATACAATGTAGATTGATTGGATTCTGAATGATGTTTTTGTAAGCTAGGTATGCAAAACTCGTTCTAAGACCTCTGCTCGACAAAGTATTAATTGATTTTTCTTCACTTATGATAGCTCAACTGGTGCAAATCTATAGGTACCAATCAGAAGCATCTCGGACAAGCCTACGTTATGAAGCGTTAGATACAAATAGGTACATAGATAATTTAATTAGCCAGAGAAGTTATTTCAAGGCTTTGAATCTACTACTTAGTTAGTTAGAGCCATAATCGTACTTAGGTGTACAATTAGCGCATATCGCGACTGGGCGACATTGGCCTGTGTCAGTGTCAAAGCACTTTTTGAATGTACACCTGGTTTTATTCGCGTAGTGAGATTGGCTCAACTGTTTCATATGTATTTTGCAAATACTTGTATCGATTAGTTGTATTTTTTTTTGCAAATAAAGATAAATTCCTGCCAGACAAAATATTACAATTAAAATAGCAGAACAAGTTGACTCCCGCAAAAGTTTGCGCAACTCTGGCCTCCGAATTAAATAACTTATTGAATATTCTTCGATTACTCTATTTTGCGAATAGCTACACTGCCGGTATATACTCGTACCTACTTCAACTGCTGGTGAGTCAATCAATTAGCCGCAAATACTTAGGTAAGGTAGTCCTGGCAAGAAATCTTTATTGTGGAAAATAATAAGTACCTACTTAGCTGGATGATGGTCGTTTTTATAATTGTTTTAATCCGTAGAAACAAGAAACAGAAATCCTACACCGTCCTGTATACTGACGCTTACCGTCTTGAATCGGCTCTTCCCTGGTGTTCTTATGAAATCCGTGTTGTAATGCCCTCAAATTAGGCACGCCCGCGCCGCCGTTATCGCACTAGGTGAGTCACCCGGCTGCGCTCGTGCTAATGCGCACGTGACCCGTGCCGTGTCAGTGTTTGTCATCTGATCAGTGATGATCAGCCATTATAGTTGATTTGTGGGTTGTGAGTGATGCAGTAAGCCCGGCTAATGTAGGCGAGCTGGTTCGGGCACTAGTGCTAGAGATCTAGTCAGA
Organism: Eupithecia inturbata; assembly: GCA_963662085.1. Lineage (NCBI taxonomy): Eukaryota > Metazoa > Arthropoda > Insecta > Lepidoptera > Geometridae > Eupithecia > Eupithecia inturbata. The sequence goes on along the minus strand of OY759191.1, from coordinate 703,435 downwards.
AGGCTGAACCACAACTCCATTAGTCAACTATCCGTGAATAGAATACTGAAGCGACTCTGCCCCATAATTAACAAGCTTCGGCCCGTGGCTTCCCATGCGTTTTTCCAGTAACCTATTGGTCCAGGAGCCAGTAGTATAATACAAATAGTGCAACTTCGAAAATGTATAAATGTATAGTGACGGAAGTGTAAGAATTTTATGCTTAGTAAATAATGGTTTGCAACTGTCAGTCATATCATAGGTATACCAAACATGGATCTAATAGTTCGTTTTTGCGTTTTAGTTTAGTAGATTAATTAAAATATTTAACAAACCACCTGAAAACATAAAATGTGAACCAAAGATACTTAATATTTTTATGAAACACTTGAAAACTACCTCGCGAGCTTTAAACTGGAATCGCGAGTTGATGAAGATTTTTTTTACAATTTCTGTACAATGAACTAGGGATTGTGGTATATCATTTGAAAGGTAATTTTGTTAGCTATCAAACTCATTTAATATTATAACCAATAATTATTCACCTTGTGTCATAGAACGTATAAACAAAAAACATACATATGTAAATTTTCAAACAGAACACCGAAGTCCTGAAATACTATAATAATAAGCTTGAAATACTATATAAAGTAGGCAGTTATGAACATCGGTCATCAGTACAACGATTTACTTTACTGGGAACAGATGAACTCAAAGAAAAATGGAAACCACAGCCACAGAAGCCACTCAAATCGTCAGCTTAATTCAGCAAGGGTTGTCATTTGCTGTGTTAGTAAACATTCAACATCCTGGATGGACATAGTATAGGTTCGTAGTTAACCCGCTTACTCATAATGAATGAATAATAGTGTAAGTAGATAATAGTAGCAACACTTACCATACATTTAAAAAAAAAATCATAAGTAATGTTTCAGTAGGTGTTCGGAATGAGACAGGCATACCTACACCCTTGACAATGAGTTTTCAGACAATGTAGGAGTTACTCGTGCTATCAACAGGAATTGATGAAGGCGATTAATATCAAAATAGCGTCGTCGTTGCAGACAAAACCTGTTAGTTCCCAGTTAATTACAACCATTCGACACTCAGTTCAGTATTCTTCTGAGACTCGAGAGAGCCATGCCGCTATATGAAAACTTCAGCGAGTTTTGGGGCAGTTTCGTTCTGAAGGCTCTAATTGAACGCGAGACGCGGGGGGTGAGTTGGCGGGTCAACCGGGCCGGAGCTAGGATTACGGGTCGGGGTCTTAACCCCACGAACGCGCGCTGCTAGGCTTAAACTAAACTGTCAGTGGTTGACATTGACAGGGGGTGCAGGGTGCCGAGCTTGTATTATAAATTCATAGATCCTTTATTTTGCATATCTATAGGTAGAGAACCAACAGAGATTACGGCGACGACGACGTGTAGGTGTATAAGTAATGAAATCACAAATAACGTGTACCTACCTGTATTAATCATGTTTTATATTTTCTATTTAAGCTAGTTAAGGTATATATTACTACGGACCGTAGAATAATTTAAATAAGATCTGTAACTCTTCTATAGGCTGAAATAAATGAATTATTATTATTATTTGCATTATACCTACTCACAATGAGTAGTAAGTATAGGAAATTCGAAGAAAGTATTGTATTGCAGTTCCCATAATTGACATGTTTGTGTATAATGTAAGATAGGGTTGTTCGTATGGTCCTCTCACCTCTTTCCTGGGTTCGGCCCCGGGGTCAACTAATACCAAGCAATTTGTCGGTCGACAAATCAAACTGTTCGGGCGCGAGGTCGGACCTGGGGAGAGCTTGATGGCTACACCTTGCGACAAAGAACCAATTATTGGAATGATAATGATAGCAGGAACTAAAGGTTCCAGAAATGATCGCTAAAGATACCTGTCTGACTGATTGTATGGTAACGTAAAAGGTAGGTGAAATATTCCGCGTCTAAAGGCGATTTTCTGCCGCATTTCCTGTTCTTTTCCTAGGATTGAAAATTATTCATTTCCAATCTGCGCAGTGACGCAAAAGTTTTGGCCAGCGAGATTAGTGCGCAAACTTCGTTAATGACCGGGAAATTGCCAAAATAGGCTTATTGAAATGATCGTCTACCCCATTATCCGAAGGTATAGTTTAGTTCGGCTCTCAACTGCCGGCAACAGTCGTAAACTTTTAACTGCCCGCTTTGAATGATTATATCGTTTGATTCTATTGTTCGTTCATTCGGTCACATTTCGCTTTTGCTAAGTACAATCGCGCACGAAACGCTTCCATGCGTGCTAGTTGTTTTTGTTGTCCCAATTCTAAGTAATTTGATTATGTCCTAATTCACGAGCTGTTTAATATTAAATAAATAAAGTAGATGCTTGGGAACCTTCGTTGAAAAGGTACTTGTGTTCAATACACAATTAAGAATTGAACACAAGCACCTTTTCAACTAAGGTAAAGTATTTTGGATACATGTTTTGTTTTGGCTTCGCTACTTGGAACTTGGGCAAGTAAAACAATTCATACAATACAAACCATCAACAAGCAATGCAAGCCAGATGTAAGCTTTATGCAAAATACGGTGGAAATGGCACAATGCGGCAGCTGTGGCCAGTTCGATGCCATTTCTCCACAGAATAGAAATGCTTTCTGTGATTTCACCGTGCTGCATTGTCAGCAGATCGTCCGAGTTCCGCGGACATAGACAACTGGGGAAGAACGAAACCCTAACCACGCTAGCTCACGCAAAAATAGATGGCTAGACCTAATTTATTACAATACCTAGCTAGGTTACCCCAGTTGTAGTAAAAACCATATTTCTTGAAGTCTGTTTAAGTTTAACATAATTAGATGTTTTGGAAAAACTAAAAACAGGCATGGATCCGAATATCTTTAGTTATTTAAGTTAAGCGAATAAAATTTTTATGGGACCACCTCTATACAACTCCAAGAGAATCCAATTATGAAACTGAATGCAATAATGTCTGTCCGTTCGTATCCGTCGAGTGTGGTTCTTGTAACGGAGCCGGAGCCGGAGCCCGGACGAGGCCGCTATCCAAACACGTCGTTTGAAGTACACTTTGAAGCTTTCCACGTATCCTTTGTTTGAGACCATTCCAGATTCCCTGCGAAACGAATGTTGCTAACCTCTGCTAATGTCGGCCTGATTGTACTTATGGTGTAGAGCGAAACTACGAAGGATCAAGATATTTCCTTCAAATACGTTTAAGGTGGATGTGTACTATTTACACAACTAGTATTGTAATAATGATATCTGCATAAAATTAAGAGCTGCGGCTGTTACAAAGTTAAACCGACTAGTATAGTTATTCTGTGCCGATGCGACGCGCGAATATTGTAATATCCTCATTTGTTTTAATTAATAGACCAAATTCAGGACAATAAAACTTGTCAGGGACGAAGTTAGGCAAGACAATTGCCGCGACCTGCATAATATTGCGAATTTCATCTTTGGCTTTTACTGACATTCTTTATTAAAGTAATAAACAATTCTGCAGTGAGATAGAAGATAACGGTGTGTAAGTCGAAAGTGTCGACTGGAGGCAATGGACACCGTATCCTAAATATATTTTGTCGCTTAGCAAATAAACTGCTTCCGCCATAAAACTTACCTACAATTCTTAAATTAACTTAGCGCGGAACAATAAAACGGAAATGAGAACTCGAAGAGCTCAGCCCTTATCAAACGGAATGTTGCAAATCTGGACAGTCATTTCCGAGCGAGACAATTCGTCGACAGAACTCATAACTCACTCCAATCTTTGATCAATTGGAGTGGAATACAAATAGCGGAGTCCTAGTCGACGGCAGCGTCAATGCTAGAAATGTCACTCCCTTTTGTTTCAAAAGGGGCTTTTTGGTATCGATCCCTTGCAGCAGGTAACCGGGAGCGGATGATTTATTGCTTGGCTTGTTTGTTCAAATAATCGATCCCCTGGCAAAATTTGCTCAATAGGCCGAAATAAGTCGTAAATCAAGGACATTATGGTGGCTTTTCGCATGATATTCGATGCACGCATCTCGATTTAATGGCTCTAAAACGAAAATACCGCGCGCAGTGTTGGCTCGCCGTAATATTTGGACAAAACGAACGAGTGCTTGCTAAATTTTCATGTGAATTTATTGCAGCACTAAATTGAGGAGTCATCGCGCCGACTCGCGTTGTTTATTATAAAACATAACTCTGCACTCTGTGCGCCTGCCTCACGATCGAGTCGAACCAAAACAAACAGTCACCCAAGAAACTGAGCAACTGTGTATGGGCTGTGCTTAGTGAGCTCCTCTACTGAATACAATCGGGTATCAGTTCGCAGATGAAACGACAAGAAACATAAACGACATGAATTATGATAAGTATGTAAGAAGTTTGGTAACAAAACATGTTGTTTGGTTGTAACCAAGCGAGGTTACAAGGAATACTGCACTCAGATTGAGCGACATGCACCGAATACTGATAGCAAAAATATTACATAGGTACCAAAATGTACTACAGCAAAATAACTTTTTATCGCCGCTTGAGATGGGTTGCTCGTATTTCTTCGGGTCGAGGCGGCCGGCTGGCGACAAAAAAGCGGTCAACGTAATTTACTATCACTTCATACTATTTCTTAAACGTTTTTTGTTTCAAATTTTTACATCCTCAATCATCCCATACTAAACTTTATTGGAGTTCATTTACAACTGTGTGTTAGAGAGATATTTGTAAACAACTGACCAGCAACACCAATTCACAGATAAAAAAAATTGTGTAGGCAGGCATCATAATATCCTAGAATTTATAATACAACTAGCTGCTGCCCGCGTCTTTGCACGTGCTTTTTAAGTAGCATATGTCCGTCCCCGGGATACTATTTACCTCCATGCCAAATTTCATTGAGCACCGTACAGCCGTTACCTGTTCATGCCTAAGCATGAAAAGGTAACAGACAGACAGGTCAAAGTCAAAGACTCTTTATTTCCATAAATACATTAAATGTACACTTAGAGAAGGTCAAATTCTTAATAATTAAACACTGACACGGAAATAAAGTGATATTTTTGATTTCAGTCGCTTCGGTATGTAGCCTAAAGTAAAGAAGCGACGAAGAAGTCTTTAGCCTGTTAGTTAGTTGTTAGTTAGAGTTACTTTTGAATTTATAATATTAGTATGGATAGAGTACAATGATTATTAAATTGACCGATTCCCTAATTAGGAGTACGATGACTGATTATCACGAAGTAAAAGCGGCTTTCAAAGATGTGCACTGGACGGTATAATGTTAACATTCAGGTGGTAGTGTAGAGAGGCCGATACGAGTCCATCATCGATCATGCAGTTAATTACGAGACGGTATCGCGTACACTGGATGATTTATAGATATTGCTCCTATTGCCCGATAGCAGTGACACGTTTGGATTCCTCAGATTGGTTTAAAAAAGTTAAAAAAACTTTCACTAAAATTGGGTCTTGTTTCGCTCATTCACCATTGTTTCTAGGGCTAGTAAAAATAATGATAAAAAAACTATTAAGTAATTTGATTTAAACCAGGTTTTTTTTTATTTATGATATTTTGTTTGGCCTATCCAGCTTTAAGGTTTTTATGGGTAGGAACTACGAAAGGTACAGCAGAAAGAGAAGACACCAAGATCGAAACATTTCCATGATCCGTCTTACAAGATAATAATCATGTAAATTGTCGTAAAAAAGAGACGACGGAACCGCGCGCATAACCAACCACCCAACCATCTCGCGTTAGCCATCACTTAAGTGTATCCCCTGCAGTGCTTCAATGATCGTCCATCACCATCCGTCATCACCAGCTCAACCAACCACCACCGGTGAATCCCTGTGTGCAGTCGCAGTCCAGGTTAGTCGCTCGCATAGTATTCTTTTCTGTAGATTGTCATCGTATATTGTGGACACTGCATTTTGTTTATTTCTCGTGTCAGACCAGCAGCTCTGGTCTCCCAAATCTAGTATACCAGTAGCGGATGTCACATTTAAACATAAATTATGTTGAAAAAATACAATTTCGATAACTATATCCATTTATTTAAATTACCTATAAACAGCAGACTTGCCGCACACACATAGGTTAAGTATATTTTTTTCTGACATCTTGCAGTATTTAAACTTTATGGAATGAATATTGTAAGTTTGTACGATCTGCAAATATTTGTACCGGGTGTTCTGGGTATTTTCTATGTCTAATAAAAAATATCTATCTATGTAATGTATTGTATAAGTTTATCAGTCAGCTAGTACCCGTAACACAAGCTCTGCTTAGCTTGGGGCTAGATGATGCTGTGTGGATTGTCCAGCATTATTATGATTATTAATATACGAGTATGAAATAAACTACGAAAATTCGTGAAAATTATTAATATCAGAAGATTCCCTGAATCTTCAACCAGGCAGGTATAGGTAGGTATATTTGGCGTGTGCATCGAAGCTTAATTTGGGCACTCCCTATAAATTGTTGACTGCTTTCGATTTTCTAGGTAGTAAAAAAACAATTGATTTACTTAAATCATCTCAACCCTGGTTGTTTCTATTATACATCAAACCAAAACAACCAAAAGCTGTTGTTTTGTTATATCCAGCCAGATAGTGAAGTACACCAAATCCTATCAAAGTTTGAATCTAATTGAATTTATACAAAATGTTATATTGCCAAATTAGATAATTTTAAATTGCTTAATTCGTTGACTTCTTATAACAATAACATTTTCAATATCCTCCATTTATCCAAATATTTGAGTATAGCGTAGGAAAGATAATCTTCGTTCCACGAACACTTTATCAGATAGCCTTGAAATTAATTCACAGATTAACACTTAATAATCCACTTACACAATCTAATATCAAAATTTGTTGTTCGCATATTTGGATTAACTTCATACATATACATAAACTCTGCGTACAATCGTCGTCGTGCCAAACAATGAAAGAAAGTAATGTAATCCGAGAAGCCCTTCTACAGATTCGAGATAATCTTATCTCATTTCATCATTCTCAATAAAAACCTCGTTAACAAACTTAATAATTTAATAGCTGCGTGGAATTGAAATTAATAATAGCGCTATAAGCAATTAACAAGTCAAATATTAAATAAACAGGCATTGTGAATGAAACACGTGTGCAATGGTAACGGGCACTTGTCTTTAATAATAACAAATGGTATCGTTGTGAATGTGTTATGAATAGACTGACTGTTGATTCACTTCGCTACTGCTAAGTGTATCTGATACTGGCTAAGTACATGTACTTCGAAACTGTTTGAGATTACGTCTTTACGCAGCAAGTCAAGATCAGCTTCAAAACACTTCAAATAGGGTCTTTATTTGAAGTGTTTTGAAGCTGATCTTAAAATGTTATTAGAAATTTCTAACTGCTTTTAAGCTCATTTGTAGGAAAAATACTTTTCTCAAGCCTCCTTTCTTTCGAAGTTCCAGCCTGTGTATAATACCCAAGAGTATTTAATATATTTCCTCATATGAAGAGATCTACGGTTGAGTTTAATAAAAAGCGTAGTTTTCATTTTAGGCTGTGTAAAGCGATGGGTGGGATAGGACGTGCGTGGCGGGCGTATGTATAAATAATAAGATAAATGGCGGACAGGACAGTAGCCCAGCGGGCGTGCTTCTCGCCGCTCGTTAATATTGTTAATAGTTGTTCGTCGCTTGACAGCGAAGAGATCCTGGTGTCTAATACGAGTCTCGTCTCGACTCATAGGAGAGTCTCCGGCGGCCGCCATGCATCACTTTAAACACGGACTTCCTTTGTCAATCTTACTCGAGGAAGTTCTGATTATGGACTCTTCTCAAGTGAATGACAGAACATCAGATTTGGAATAACTACCGTTTCTCAAGTTTCACGGACACTGCTATTGCAAGTTATGGCGTTGCACAATCAGATAAAAGCCGACGGCTTAAAATATAAGCTCGTTACGGAGCTTGTTCCCGCAGAACGATTGCGTGAATAATAACTTTATTTTATACAAAACATGCGGATTGTTCCGTCCAACGAGGCAGGAAGAGGCGATCTGATGAAATATTCCGTTGTAAGCCGACGGTCATAATATGCAAGCTCAAATTTACTTAGCCGCACATAGCAGACACAAACAATGCGTTGTCGGACGCGGGAATCGTGCGTGTGATCCCGTGTTTGCTCACTCCGGGCATCGAACCCGCACACCTTTATATCCCTTCAAATAAGCACTAATTATATTGAATGCGCTTTAGCTGTAATTAGGAGGCGCGAGAGAATCAGAAACAGTGTTTAACGGTTTCGACAGAGTTTTTAGGATTGTTTACATAGTTACGTATACGATTAGACTGCTTTATGAGGTGCTTTTACCATCGCACCCACGCGCATGCGAATACAAACACGACAGTGCCCGACGATATACCTAATGATTATTGTAAACATTATAGTGATTTTTGAGCGCTTTTGTGCGTGCATGTACCGTGGACAAGTAACGAGCGTTCGCTCATTTCATTCACTCTTTATTTTAGTCTCAATGGCTTTATTATAATATAGTTTCTTAATTTTATTACGCATACGAGTAAGTAATAAATAATGTAATAACATTTTAGAGTTATTTCGAGCTAACGGAAAGCCACTTACCTACTGTTTAAGTTATTGCAGTTGCGGACAGTAAAGCTAAATTATTAAGCAGCAAACACATGGGACCGAATAGATTCGCAAACAGTTATCGAGCTGTTAATAGGTACCTTCGGAAGATGGAGGAAAGTGCTCATAAATAACCTCGTGAGTCAGTACTTCGGTAGCGGGTTATTTTAGAAGGGGCTTTGTGACTTGCGAATGGGAAAGTGCATTTGCCTTTGTGGAGCTAAGTATACCTACCTATTATATTACCTCCGTACAAAGTTGTGCCGCCCGCGCCCGCGCCGCGCCGCCGCTAGGAATGGTACCTAGCTCTGTTCAAATAGGTTACCTACCTATTATCTTGTAGCCAGAAAGCTATGGGTAGGTTCTAAAACTACCTAGGTAGGTACCTATGTAGGTATCGCTATTAGGAAGGTATCTAGTTAGCAGTAAGAAGTTATTTGCACTTAGCGCGCGCCAGGTGGTGGGTGCAGTGCACTCCGATATTATAAATGCACTTTACAGGTAGACGTATCAGATATTTATTTTGCATAAAATATTGAAGAAACAGGATTTATAAATTCTTGGCTGGTAGAGATATCTAATAATAATTAGATAATATTCAATGAACATACATTTTTCTTTTTCAATATTATTGAATTAATACAATAACCACTTTGGTGCACGACTGTTCTATTTTGGGAAGTTTTACTGCTAACTACGAGTACGTAATATATATATATATATATATATATATATATATATATATATATATAATAATAAAAAGTATTTATTTTTAGTAAAAACACACAGTAAACTTACATTCTAACGTCATATTACCTAGGTATATCTAAATAGTTATACAAACCAATGAACCCTAAAACCTATAAACGTAAGTTTGAATCCTCGCTCTAACTAAGAGAATCTTGTAAGAAGATGCGAGGGATCCCAGCTTCGATTAATTTCTATTTATTAGTTTTTATTTCATGACGTATTTATTACACTAAAACTACCTGAATTAAAACAAAAAAAAATTATTAATACCATAATATCAGCTGAAAAGAAACCCTGTTGTGTTTGTATGTAAATAATGTATTATAATAATGTAGGTGTCTGCTTTAGTCTCCTGAGGTCACCAGACTCATGGGAGTCTGGGCAACAGAAAGACGGCACAAATGTAGAGTAGTACCTATAGTATACGTAGTACATATAGATAGATAGATAGATGAATGGTAAAAACGTTTTTGCTTTCTGCTTAGATACAAAAATGTAGATTTATGGTTTTGCTAAGTTAGAATATGATTGAGAGCCTTTATATTGGTGGGAAACATAAACGAACTACCTACCTGCAATGGTGAAAAAAAAATATCTATAAACTAAGGTCAAACGACACGAGAAAAGTAAACAAAAATGCAATCGCCGACTATTCATCACACAATATCTCACATTACCAAAGTACGGGCACTATCGCCTGTAGGTATACAAATCCTGTCTTATCTGATCACGATCAGATAGCCGATAGGAGGAACGTAAGTCCGACATTGAATCAATAGTGCACCTACCGTCGCGCGACGCCGCCGGCTGCAAAACACTACACTTCACCGTCTTGAGCACCTAATTGAATCCATGTTATCATTTAAAATATCGATCAGTCACACGAGGTAGCTCTCAGGCGACGCGGTATATTTTTACATTCGACCGATGAGGTATTTTTAATAGTCCTTCTCGGTATACACACACAAATCACAAGTTCACTGCTGCAGGCAAACGATTCTTTACTTAGCTCGTTATAAAAGTTATTGTTACTGATCAGCTGAGTAAATGTTTGAAACAATAATAACGATTTACGTAAACTGTAAGAGCGCGACACGTGCATCGAACGCAGGTCGCGGAACGAAACTGATTGAGTGAGTGAATGAACGGCGCGCTAGGAGGGCAGAAGGCGGGGGAAGCGCGGGGGCGGCATCCTTTCCCCTGCCCGGCGCGGCGCGCGCCTAGACCGATAGATGGCGCTACGCGGAGATTATACGACTAGTTGCGCTTCAAATTCAGGCGCGTCCAATTAATTACGTGGAATGAGTGAGCTAGCTGAGACTCCCGCCTCCTTATAAATTAGGTAAACGTTTTTAAATTATATTACGTCAAACATTTACACAGCGAATCACATTCCTTCAATGTCCGGAATCAATTTACGGGAATTTCACTTTTGAATTTCCATGTCGTTTGTTTGCCGGCGCGGTACGTACGCGCGACGGAAATTAATGTGTGCATTGCGTTTCCTTGCGCGGAAAAAAAAATTGTTCGATTTAGGAAACGAAGCGAGGGCGAAATTAATGTAAAATTGTATTAAAGCTAAGATTGGCTCACGATCGGGGATTCAGTTCGTCGCAGGGGTGCCGCAGCATGCTCTGCGTATAATCTCGGGGCTCGATGGTTGATTCGCTATTCATTTATAACATTAAACTAGTTGAATATAAAATTCAAAGGAATTGACGACGACACATGTAATAAATTTGCATTTCCTACTAACCATTCCGTGATGCATGCATTTCTTCCTTCCAATAATAGAATAAGTACTCTAATATATACCTACCACTTAATGTTTGCCACTAATAACTCTCTAATAGTGATTTTAATGAGTAATCTTGCTTGAGCCTGCTTTGTAATCTAAATTTAAATAATAAGCAAGGATCCTACAACATTTTTCAGTGAGGGTAGGCACGGCACCATCGAGTACCTACTCGATGGTAGGCACAGGGAGTTGACGCGACGGCAGTCACCACCAATTACAGAACACCCTATCTATTCAATCAATAAAGTCACATATTAATTAAAGCCAGTCAATAACACTTGACAAACAAAAACAAATAAATTAATAATGTGGGTAGTAAGTAAACTCCGAGATATTAGCACAGGCACTCTAGGCCGCCGTAGATAATATTTTACTCAAGAAGCTCGACAGTAGACAATAGAGGCGATAAGACGAGATAAATTTTGATTAATAGTGTTGTGTGACCGCCTTAAATCAATTATAGGAATTGATGCTGCGATGCAGGAAAGTGGATATTATGTTATCTATTTAATGAGACAGCGAAGCTTTTATATAAGTTTTGTGCTGTGTATGTAGGCACACCAGTTTCGAAGTAGACTCTTGGAAATGAGACTCGACTCGTGCCTGACTCTACATAATTATGTGTGAGTCTAGAAACGTTGTCAGTAGCAAAGCAGACATACAAGTTTTGTAACTTCATTGCTACTGTTACTAGATAAACACGAATCCACAAATACGAACATCGCCATTGTTCGAACAGTTTAATGAAATAGCGTTCGGACCGGTAAGAGCACCTCCATTGTGCGCGTACAATGCCAGCCACCACCGCGCACCGGTTGTTCTGTACCCATGCACGAGTGCAATGTGCACGTATCGATACGGGGCGCGCGCGGCGACCTACTTGCCGGTTCTGCGCGCCTGGTACATTTGTCTAGCCGAGCATCTAGGATCCGAGTTTCTGACGGCTCTTTTGGGCTTTTAGCTAAATAGCGGACATGTTTTCTTGTTTGTTGATGTTTTTTGGAGTTTTTCCTTTGTGCTAGTTTTTAACCGAGCGAAGAAGGAAGGTTTTTGATAAGTAAATCATAAATATAACCATAGACAAGACACCAAATTAGGCATCGTTTTGTTCGAGCAATAAAAGTTAACTCATCCTTTACCATTTTAATTTTTTCTTCTTAAGGTTTCGTACCCGAAGGGTAAAATGGAACCCTATTATCACTAAGCCTCCGCTGTCCGTCCGTCCGTCATCTCATGAACCGTAAGAGGTAGACAGTTGAGAATGTGTATATCTCTTGCCGCTATAACAAAAAATAATCGAAATAAAATAAATATCAAAATTAAAGGGGGCTCCCATACAAAAAAACGTGTTTTTTTGGCTATTTTTGCTCTTCGTTTGTCAAGGCTGCTATATAACAACAAATACTAAAAATATAATAAATTTAAAAATTTAAAGGGGACTCCGAACAAGTGTAAATTCGATGTTCTTTGAAAAAGTTGCCTGATTTTTACGTTACGGAACCCTTCGTGTGCGAGTCGACTCGCACTTGACTTATTAAATTAATACTAAATTGATCTACCTACCCAAAACACTTAGGTATGATATAATTCATTGACTAATTTTAATGAGGTTTGTCCTGGTCGGTCCTACAGCTTTACTACATAATATTATGGTATCTTACTTGCTTGAGACTCTATGTTTAGCAAACAATCTTATATATTAAATAGTATTAACAAGTTAATTGAATTAACAATAAACCGAGATAGCACTAATGAGTTCGTTATCAGCCATTCTGATTGCATGTCAATGCGTTTGCGCACACAATAGGGTTGTGTCATGTCGTAAAATTGAAAACCACATAAAACACACACTTTTTTCTAAAAAAAAAAGGAAATGTTTTATTGAACTTTGAAGTCCTCACTCAGTTAATAACTAGTTTTACTAACTGCAGGCGTTTATTTTATTGTTTTACAGCTTGATTGCAGCAGCGTATAGTTTGTTCTTTTAGTCACGCTTTGAACCTAACGGAAAAACATAAGCGCTGGTAGGTCTCACGATAATCTGTATCTAGCTCTAGGTACCTTATTTACCTACTTACTGGCAGTAGTGGTCCGGAGAGGATGCTGGCCTCCGGCACAGATCCACAGATCGACAATGCTGGAACCATGAAATATAGAAAGACCCACGCGAACACCCCTGGACTGAACGCGATGGAACTCTACCAGGTAGAGTCTAACAATCCCTGTAATTATATTCTGGGTGGCAACGTCCTAATACAAAGACACATTTTTCGACTCACTAGCATCACTCTCAAACGATATTAATATTTAAGCCCTTGTTTCTGAGTATCTCGAGGCCCAGCCAGCACTAACCGGGGGATTAAGCGTTAAACCAACAGATGTAACGCACACTCACTCATTATTCACTGCAATCTGCTTTCGATAACCCGTTCTTATGTATCTATGTATGTTCCTAGAGTTGTATGAGAGACGATGCTCCTAGCTCGAGTATGAGTTATACCGACGACGCGCGCGCCATCTAGTTAACTGTGAAGAATGTGGTCTTTAATCACCTGTAATTATTGTTCTGGCTATTATTCAATCGGCGTTGGTATTTGAACAGCTTTATCTGAATCAAGGCTAAGAATAGCTTAAAATGAAAAGGCACGGTAAAGATAAGAATCGTAATATGTATAAAGTATGGTCGTTTAACAATGGAGCTTTTGGCCAGGAGGTGGAAAATAAAAAGCTAACTGTACATAGGTGGCACGCGGGTGGACAGTCGCCGCTATAAATCTCCCGCAGGACATTTGGTTTCGGTAGCCTTGGCTCCGGCTTCTCGGACCGTTAGGAAAAAACATAAATAGAAGCGACCTTTGGGACGGGTTTGAGTCTGCAGTACGAAACCAGTTCGGATTTTTGTGGAGTTGAAAAAATAATGCTATTTTAAAAGGATGTGATAACAGACGATTGGAAAAAGTTTAAAGAATACATAATAACGTGGAGATAATCTTTTACTTATCTTAATTTGCATAAAGTGTGCAGATTTATGAAAATAACCGTTAATTTAATCATTGCCATTAGTTTTTTTTAAGTACCTACTAGATACTAATAAATTACTTGTTTTTCACACCTAAGTACCTAATTTTGTTTAAGTAACATCATACAACTAAACTCTTACCCTGTTGAATAATCTAGCTAGCTGAAGCTGAACATTCAAACTTCAACTTTTCTCACAGAAGGTACGAACGAATCCTTTCATATTCCTTCTGTTCTGGACAATCGAGTAGGTTAAAAAAAACGCAACCATTTAACCAGTAAATAAAAAATAGTTGTCGTTCTGGTCACAGTAACGCTCCTGTACCTGACCATAATCCTGTAAGCCCGTCCTGTCTGGTTGACACGTGGTGACTTGACTGACGAGATGATCCCCAGACAATGAGTAATCCCACTACAGGGATCCCACTGATGAGGGTTTGATAAAACTGGAGAGATTAAAATTGAAATCGATGGGAATGTGCTTTATGTTTTCGCGGGTATTATTTTTCCGACATTTCAGCAGGTTTAGTTACACATTGCCCCCGTTACCATCAAAAGTTCAAATATGTTTTCTGATTCTGATATGAACATATGCAGTGTGTTACAACTTTATCGATGGGAATAATAGTCTCTGGAAGTTGTAAACGGTTAAAGCTATTTACAGTAAAGACGTTTTCTTTTAGTTTTTCAACTCTTGCCCTTTCGCAAACCAAAAAATGTCTTCGACGTCGTCAGTTCCTCCACTGAGTACAATTAGCACTTGGAAGTATTTATTTGACTGTAAATTATATTATCAGAATAAAACAATTTCAACTAGTATTCACAGTATTTACACTTATATCTATTTTTTTAAAATCTAAGCCGTCACTAGAAGGCAGGGTGCCCAGAATGCTGGCAGCGTTATTCATAACTGTATACGTTTATTATTTTGAGTTATGTGTATGTTTTAAAACATCAATATTGAACCACATTTTTAAATTCCCAATAATCAACTCTATGAAGCATGTTAAAACCTTTTAGCAGGTACAAACAAACTTTGCTTAAAGAGAGCAACCAAAAATAAAATTCACTATATTCTCTCATTCAAATCTTATCACCGTACTCGAGTCATCATATTGAACGACAGCTACATGCCAGCACGAAGCTACAAAAATATATCGTGTTACTGTAATGATATCCCTGAGAGCGGGAATCGAACCCGCGCGGTTTAGCACCCACGACCGCAGTGCGGTTGTAACTGCTCATTTAGGGCATTTCGGATTATTGAATAAAGTTAATACATATAGCTGATTTTAAGTAATGTAGAAATATGATAAATACTTTGTGGCCTGACTCTGTAGTTCTCCTCTGATCGAGCGCTTTGGCCAAAGATGATGGCATGTGTATAATCGGTTTTATCGATCGAATATACATATGTATGTGTGTAAATGGTGATGTAAGAGGGATCTCAAATAATTTCGCCAATTAAAGGGTATAATTTCACCTCGCTCTTAACGGAAACAAATCTGGATATTAGGGTTCCTTACAATGTAGTCTTGTCTTTGCCCATAAGTCGGCTGTCAATCATTGCGCCAACCTTTTACAAACTTGAGTAAAGCAACAACATAATACAGCCAATCGTGACATTACTCCATTACTTACGCTAGTTACCAGGAAGTAGGTACATTATTACCATACGCGGCCGAGTTAGAAAATGGCAGTGTGCGGGCTGCAGCGCCCTTGAACCACTTCTGCGCGCGCGCACACCGGACAATCAGGGCTGCTAGGAGTGGAAGGACAGTTTAATCGGGTGTTTGTCTTGAACAATTAGAAAATAAAAAGTCTAGACATTTATGTCTTGTGTGGTTTGATATTCGACAAAATTAACAGAAAAGTCTAAAAATCAACTAAGATGTAGTGATGTATTACAAGTCCTCAAATCCTAAAGCTTTTTGACTTTATAGAACTGTCTCGAAATCAAACTAAAGCTAGTTTGTGGTCCATTTACTTATCTCTTAGCTTCCTTCGTTCCCGAAAAGCCCTTACATCCACATTGAAGATAACGAGACGGAGTCATTAGATCTAAAACTTCTCAAGTCGTTCATCCCTGGATCCCTATATGGGCACTAATGGGCGAGCGCGTTTCGCAACGCCCCGCGCCGCCGCCCCGGTCGGCCAATTTAACACAGTCCACTGTATTGTTGGCTGTGGCTAGGACTAGCCCCTGCCCCCGGCTACGTCCGGACGTAGCCAGGGGTAGGGGCTAGGTTTACTTGAAAGGTATTATTTGATAATGGCTACTTGTGTCTGGTTTGTCACCGTCTCCCAGTGCACTGGTAAGATAATGATGAACAATGTGTAATTTAATGTAATTTAATGAATATGGAAATTTTAAATTTATAGTGGTGGGGGTGGGCCAATAATCCACACAGAATTATATCTTCAATTATGGATAAAATATTATTATAATTTACTATAGTGACATTGTGGTCAAACGAAGAATAAATTTTGCCAACTAAATTTTGTCCGGTTACTACATATTTGAAAAACCACATGATTTCCTCACTAAAGGGGCTAGAGTTGATAAGAAAATAAATAAATCTATTGTTTATTTTGTTTATAATTCTTTATAAGCTTTCATCTAAAGGTACTGAGAAAGGAGTGATTTGGAGCAGAGCACGACACAAGAGCGAAGCGAGCCGTGCACTTCACGGTTCGCTAGGCGAGACGGAAGAAAGAATCGAAAGAAAAAAATAAGTTGTAGGTAGGTACTTTACTAATTTATTTCCCTTTCCTACCACATCTCTGCAGCAAGCTCATATAGAGTGTGGTAAATACGATCGAACTTAGGACATTGTCTCAGTTGCCAATGATTTTAATGACGCAGGTTATTTCCTAATTGACCTAGGTTCATACCTCTATATTGATGCAGCGTTCTTAGTAACTAGGCCACAGATAATATAAGTAGGTACTAAGGTACAGGTTGACTTTGTTTGTAATATAGGTTTTTAGAAGCTATTATTGAACTAGCTAGACTGGGCTCGAGAGTAAAATGATATTTCTGATTGAAAAGCAATTTATGTGGTTATTGTTTTAAGACAACACGACTCAAACCGTAAATTTATCGGCAATCAAAAGTTGGATGGATTCCCTGCCAGTCGGTGATAGGTAACAAATAGCGTGATTGTTTGCAAGTACCTTCAGATAAATAGGCACCTAGTAGGTACCTACTCTCTACTCTACTCCTCTCAGGTTACGCACCTCCCTCGCACAATGAAGTGTGGTAACGTGGGTGGTCCCATCCATAAAAGTTGATAACGAGTTATACCTATCATAAGTATTTAATTTAATTTCAAAACTATAATTAATTTAATGTCTTAACAGCTGTTTTTTAATAATAGCCTATTAATAGATATAAAGGTACTTAATATCCGATTTTGATGCTTTATTTAACAAATCTTTTTCTAAACACTAAAACATTTTCTTACGAAACTGATGTGTGGTTGAATACAGATATTTCAAATCTGCTTGATTTACACTTTTATAAAGGTAATTCGGTGCCGCTATTCCATAAGCATTGCTGTCGCGATTAGTTGTCCTTGCTGTCAACTATCCATTTTTAGCAAGAAATATTTTATTAGACATATGAGTGAGAGCAATCACAATAACAATTACAACAAGCAATCTTTACTGAATAAGGCAGCAGGCCAGATTCTAGTGGATCATAATTGTATAAATCCCGGAAAAGGACCTAACTAGTCTCGGCAGAGATTGTCTAGAATCTAGATTGTATAACGAGACATTTAGCGGAGCGCTCGCGCAGGAGTCGGACGGCTTCGTAACCGAGTGCCTTCAATGTAATTACATAATATCTATTAACCATTATTTAATTGTAATTTTGCCTCAAACTCTTAATTTTAGAAAATGTCAAACGAAGTTCTCGAGAAATCTGGGAGAGTGTAAGTAATGAAAAATTCATCTAAGAAAATATCTGTAATCTACTAATCCACTGCTGGACATAGGCCTCCCTCCATCGTTTTTCATAAAATATCGTTAATAATTATTGAAGCATAATATAACATTTTGAAAACCCTTAGCTCAACTTATCGTGTGCTGGTAAAACATCTATGTTACTTGCTAACAAAATTAATAACCTTTTTACAATATAAGTCTATTAATTTGCCAACAGAAATGAATGGAATTGAATACCATTGAATATTCATCAGGCAATAATCACAATAAAAGCAATTACCTACGTACTATCTCGTCCCAATAAATACTGATATCTGGGAGCCGTTACCAGCTGCAGTAAAGTACCGCCCACCAACGATCCATATCAACAGTCTCTTGCGCATTATCGAATTGTTTACAGAAATGCGACTCCTGCGCATACCGATCTAGGAATTAGATCAAATTACCTTCGATCTATACGCGAGCTAGCTTGCTGTTCCAATTCTGTGAACTAGGATCTATACGCGAGCTAGCTTGCTGTTCCAATTATGTGTACTAGGATCTATACGCGAGCTAGCTTGCTGTTCCAATTCTGTGAACTAGGATCTATACGCGAGCTAGCTTGCTGTTCCAATTCTGTGAACTAGGATCTATACGCGAGCTAGCTTGCTGTTCCAATTCTGTGAACTAGGATCTATACGCGAGCTAGCTTGCTGTTCCAATTCTGTGAACTAGGATCTATACGCGAGCTAGCTTGCTGTTCCAATTCTGTGAACTAGGATCTATACGCGAGCTAGCTTGCTGTTCCAATTCTGTGAACTAGGATCTATACGCGAGCTAGCTTGCTGTTCCAATTCTGTGAACTAGGATCTATACGCGAGCTAGCTTGCTGTTCTAATTCTGTGAACTAGGATCTATACGCGAGCTAGCTTGCTGTTCCAATTCTGTGAACTAGGATCTATACGCGAGCTAGCTTGCTGTTCCAATTCTGTGAACTAGGATCTATACGCGAGCTAGCTTGCTGTTCCAATTCTGTGAACTAGGATCTATACGCGAGCTAGCTTGCTGTTCCAATTCTGTGAACTAGGATCTATACGCGAGCTAGCTTGCTGTTCCAATTCTGTGAACTAGGATCTATACGCGAGCTAGCTTGCTGTTCCAATTCTGTGAACTAGGATCTATACGCGAGCTAGCTTGCTGTTCCAATTCTGTGAACTAGGATCTATACGCGCGCTAGCTTGCTGTTCCAATTCTGTGAACTAGGATCTATCTTATGAAAGGTTACAGGTACATAGTTTTGAGTTATGTTTATGAGAGATTGAATTATAAAATGCAATAAATAATTGACTATGACAGTGAATGGGTAGTTTTTCCACTTTATTAAAAATATTTCAAAAATATAAAAGCTATAGAATTTTCAAAAACTGTTTGAGATGTACAAACCGATACCTTTCATTTGATACCCCGCTCGGTGAGGTAGCCCCTTTTAATAATTATATTATATATTTTACAGGTAAAATATAGAGAAGTCTGTAAATATGTAAACAATTTAAAAAAAAATGTGAATAAGGGGGGAATCATTTTTAAAAGGGGGGCTACCTCATTTTGGTTTGTACATCTCAAAACAGTTTTTAAAATGTCTGTAGGTTACATACTTTTTGAAATATACTGAAAAATTTCGAAAATTTTACCATTGGGTACTCCGAAGTTTGCAAGCCATCTGATATTAAATAGCAGTCTCTAACCGCTACCTACAAGTAGTACATATTGGTGTATTTGACAAACGTTCGAAACCCTCGGCGTGCTAGGCACACTCGCACTTGACGGATCTTGTTTGTTACATAGAAATAGATAAATAAAAGTATTTGCTTGTTATTCATAGGCAGCTGGGCAGTCACTCGTAAACCACTTCGAATGCAGACGCGTGTTCTTGCGATTGATATTATTTTAAAATTCAAATCAGCTGGTTCTCCACCAACTACATGCCTGGAAACTTGTTATTTTCTTGTTTTTAGGGTTACGCACCGCTGGGGAAAACATAAACATAGAGCTCATTCTCTTAGCTTAGAAGTAGTCTTTTGCCTCTATTATGATTTATCTACCTACTTGAGTCAACTCAAAATATTGGCCTATCTCTACAGAAACAAAACTTTCTACAAATTCTGTCTAAATTATAAACACCTTTGTAACATTTGAGAATGCAATAAATATAAGTGTAACTATTGAATTTATTATGAATGTCACGTTTGCGATGCAGGAACACCAGCGTTCATCGCCTTACGAGGGACATCATCTGGGAGCGATCCACTTTTTTTTTCATAAACTTCGTCTATTAAAAACACTTTAAAGTCAAAGTCAAAGTCAAAAACTCTTTATTTCCATAAATACAATAAATGTACACTTAGAAAAGGTCAAATTCTTAATAATTAAACACTGACACGGAAATAAAGTGATATTTTTGATTTCAGTCGCTTCGGTATGTTGACTAAAGTAAAGAAGCGACGAAGAAACCTTTAGCCTGTTAGTTGTTATTTTTCGAGTTGGAGCAAATCCCGTCCCAAGCTTTTTTATCCTCTCTTTAAAAAGTTTAACCAAGAAAAATCAGTGACTATAGTGGTCATCCAAAGACCTTCGTTCCAAGAATCTTTGTGGCCATTAAAAGTGCAGTACTATGACTCACTCTTAGCCATATTCACTTTGCATTTGGTGACCATAAGTTCCCACCAATAAGGTGCAGGTGGCAGTTAAGGCGCTACACACATTTCCAAATATCATTTCAAATTGAATTATTTAACGACTGTATGTATGGCCAACGACCGCAACATGGCGATCATTTTATTTATTTTTGTAATTTATGCGAATTGTTACAGCTTTTACGATGCGATATCTTGTTTGTAAGTATACGTTATTCGTTTGGTAAGGCGCAGGCGCTCATTTGTGGAATGGCTGTTTGTTTAGAAAGATGCGGTTTAGAAGATATCAGGGCTGCTGTCGATGTCGATGTCGTCGCGTGATTATGAGAGTGAACCTGTTTGTAAGGTAAATTCATTCATTGACCGGGTTTTAAAATTATGCTCACTCTTTTCTAAGATTTATTGTAGAATAAAATAACGAATCTATGAGATTCGTTATTTTATTTGTATATGGTAGGTAAACTTAATTATTCCAGTAAGGGCCGGCATCATTTTAGATTGCTCTTACTTCTCTCTCTGTTATGTCCTCCATGAACAAACTGTTCAAACTGTATTCATTTAAACTTTCACCACCTCAAACGTACAACAGACACAATAAAGATTTTCATCCCATCTATTCCAAAAGGACGACCTGGTTCGCCTTTAAGTGCACCCAAAGGTGGTGTTTTTCTACAAGAAACTTTTAGCGGGCAGTAATGAGTTTTTAATCCTCATTATAAGTGCACCGCAATTATTTTTGCCGCGAATTTTTTGAGTTTGGAACATCTTAGTGTTCAGTGCCAAAGAAATCGAACGCAAATATTGTTTACTTACATCCAAACAACGAGATTCACCAACACATTTTCCTCAAAATGAGCCAGATTCGGACATTATTTCTAACACGCAGAATATAAAATCTACAATTCCTAATAAAACTGTAACAATAAATTTTCATAATTGCGAAAATGTCTCAAATGTAAATATAAGTTTTAGTTGTTTTATTATTAGATACTATTTAATTTCAATTTAGTTATTACTCTATGTTTTATTAAATAATAATATTACAATAAAATTTGAGGTGCCCTTTATTTTCTCAAAAATTCTCGCAAAATATATTTTTGGCTCGGGCGACGTACTTTGAATCCCTCGCTACGTTCAGGATTCAAAAAAGCGCCCTCGCCGTAAAAATATTATTTTGCTCCTTATGATACAATCTACTATTCTGTATTTGTGTAAAGAATGTAGGTGTATTAAGTATTTTATTATTTAAATTTTGAATTTTTCGTTTCATATCAAATTTAATTTTTAGATGAAGCTCGAACGGGTTGGCATAGTGCTCGCCCCAATGCTGCTCCCCCAAAATCTCTTTGTCCCAACGGCAATTGGACGGGCCTCTGTGTGAGTTGACACGGAATTGTTTGTTACAAACGTGCTTCAGCTCCTCGGATTGTGCCCGTCTCCTGGCCGTTTCTAAATGGGAGTCAGGCGATTGGTTGCAAGCATTTCCTTCATTTAACACTGGCACTTTATTGGATTCCGTAACTTTCCGTATCGCAACATTCTTCGGTTGGGTGCAAGGTGTTGCGCGGCTCATCAATGCCAGTGTGGTACTGCAGTCGAACTGCTTGGTCATCACGGATTATCGTGTATTAGGGCCGCCGGTCGGATATCTCGTCATGCCAGCCTTAACGACATCATCCGGCGGGCCTTTGTCACCGCTATTGTACCAGCTATTCTCGAACCGAATGGTCTGTTGCGTGACGATGGTAAGAGGCCTTCGGAGGCATGACACAAGTCCCATGGGAGTTGGGGAAGCCCATTGTGTGGGACGCCACATGCGTCGACACACTTGTGCCTTTCCATCTTCCGAGGACATCCTCGGAAAATGGGAAGGCGCAACTGGAGTGAGCGGAGTGAGCGGAGTGAGGGCTGGTGCTGCGGCAGATTTGGCCGAGGATATCAAGAGACGCAAATATTTAGGTCTCGACAGAGCCTACACATTTGGGTCGAGACCCTAGGTCTGTGGTGTACCGAGGCTTTCCGGGTATTTAAAAAGTTATCTGAGCGTCTGGTCGACGCGACGCGTGACCCGAGAGCTTCCGGCTGGTATTGATATGGATCAGTTGAGCTACCTGTAGATTGTTAGCAACAGTCTGCAGTTAGTAAAATTGTTTCAATTGTAAATACTAGTTTTAATTTGTTTTTATTACTGAATTGTAATTTTCTTTGTCAATAAAATTAATTTATTATTACTTATAGTTACAGAATAATTTTATGTTGTACAGAAACTGGTCTCAATGTCCAACCATACAAAATACCCGTAACCGAAGATAGAACATACCTAGGTAGACGTCTGTAGAAAATTTAGACGCATCTTCCAAAACTGTCCTGTTCGTATGGCCGTCTGTACGGATCGTGTACTAGGCTCGCAGCGCACAGCAGGAGATGCGTCGCAGTCGATACTCTTCACAGATGTATTAATCGAGAGCCTTGCCTGCCTGCTTTGCGTGAGCCATTGTGTCTTTATGGACACAGTGTCGTGCGACACCTTCGAGACTGGTTTTTGCACGCAAGTAGGTACCATTTTACAAAACCGGACTGAAAAGATATCTCGAAATATCCAGAAAATGTAGACAAGCTGTCTCAGTTCCGTCTAGAATATAATGTTGAGGAGAGATGTGTGTTTCGTTGTCGAACTAACAATTCTCTAATCAGCTCTCCCAATAAAATTATAACTTAATATGATAACTTAAAATGAAACCCTGTGACATAAGATTTTAAAATTATTTCTTACTTTAGGTACAAGTCTTCGCGATCATAAATTCATCCACTCAAGTTTACCTTTAGCTACTTTGATCTCAAACCTCATCAGTTGCGTCAAAGAAAAGATAATTTCATGTAAATAAAAGAAGCCATGGATGGCAGTCAGGCAATAACTTTGTGTACCTCAAGCACGACTAGACTGTCACTGTACGACACTATGGACGTAGAAACCTAAGTTGTCGGACATGTACAGTGTATGCTGTGCTAGGTTGAGTTGGTTAACTAAACAGTAGCGTCAGTGTGTGTGAGTGCGCATTTTATTGGAATCTGTAAAGCACTAAAGATAAAACTTTTGCATTTGTAGAAATTCTCAAAGTTAAAAATATTTTACTTTCCATAGTAGAGATCTTGCGCTTCTTCAAGCGCTATATTAAAGGGCTCAAACTACAATTGCATTATTATCAGCTGATATACAGCTTTACGATACATATTATTATGAAGGTAGGTAGGTACTACGGTACATTTTTTATTTTACACATTTGCTAATTATGTCCGCCTATTTAGCCTTGTACAGTTTTACGACTACAATCATGGCCTAAACTAGAGCTGACAGCTGCAGGGCTAGCATGGGCGCCAGGAGCGTGTTTCGTCTCGATAACTCGAGAAAAATGGCGGTATCTCGATTTATCGACCGATGCTAGTATGCAGCATCAATAGTCGTCACGTCTCATCACGTGAACGATTTTAGTGAATGTATATCTCATCTGTGGTAACCTGTCTCGTCGAACGCTAAGATGCGCGCCAAATTTTCTCAACTTTTGACAGTTTAGCGCGGGAACAACTATCGTCTTTCAATATGAGCACGAGAATTCACGAGAACTTTTTCATTGATATTTTCTTTGAATTTTGTTGGTCATAGCGGTCCCGTATCAAAATTATTTATTGGCGGTGTATAATAATAGAGATATGAAAGATTTTTGTAGAAGTACCTAATTACCAGTAGGTACCTACCAAGTATTTAAGTACCTACTTATTCTAGGTAGGTACTTACTTGAGGTGAAGCTTGGGAACAGTGCCTGTATTATGAGACCGTGTAGTTTGGCTAGTGTATAGAGATACACTAGCCAAACTCGATGTAGAATGTTTGTGAACAAACCGCCCATACTTAACCTTGAATTCACTCTGTTGCCGCGTCTTTTTATACCGAATATTACATTACTCAACTTGTCGATTCATGATCCTTGCTTCGACGTCCTTCATGGCGCGCTTCTTAGCAATGCTGCCATGTTGATCATGGTCATACTTAACTAGAAAAATTCACACCTCGTTTTAAAAGATAGCGATTCGTGCTGTGACCGGCGATCCAGTCTCTACCGTTTATCGTAATAATTTTAAGTTTTAAAGGTCCTTATAATTTTCTTGGCTATGGAAGAATCTCGTAAAGAGCTTAAGTGGTTATAGCTAGCAGAGGCAGGTGCCGTTTTCTGCTATTTGCTGTGCTCAGAAAATATAAATATTTTAGTAATCGGTCAACTTGCCAATTCGATGATAGGTGATGCTGAGTAAAGTGTCTAAATAAATAACTATAGATATTTCACAGAAATTAAAAAAACAAGAAAAGAAAGACAGAAATAAATAAATTAATTAAAACAGATCGAGAGATGGTAGGTAAATTATTTACTCACTATCGATCTGTTTTACAGTTAAAACATGGAACCCAGAACATAAAGTTTGGCTCCTTAATGAAGAAGTTTGACTCTCTTACCGAAATGTATGAAAAAAGTTTTTCGCGATTTCGGGCATATCTAGTACTCAAACCTCAGTCGGTCTAGAGACTTTTGATCCTTATAAGAAACAGGATCGAATGGCATCAAAAAAGTTTTTGTGTAAAATTACCATTCTCTTACTGACTGTATATTTTTTCAAAAATCTGTTAATGCAGTTCAGAATATCTTAAAAAAGTTATGGATGGTCTCCTAGGAACGTTTTCATGTAACTATAACGGTTAGGGTACCTGCCCTTACTGTCCCGTCTCAAATATTCACCCTGTATAGTAGTAGTTGGACTGGAAGTAACATTAGGTAGGTACCTAATCAGTAAGTAAAGTACAGTCAGTATTTTGCAAATGTCAGTGTAGTAAATAATACGAGAGTGAGAACCCACTTTAGTACTATCCTTTGACACATCGCTAGTCTTGGTCGGTAGAGCTGCAGCGGTAGAGTGACTTTCCGTGTTGCTTGAGTTGCCTCAAATTGCCTGTAAAGTTTCAGGCTGCCACCAATTTACGGGAGTCCAATGAGAAGAGAACTACCGGAAGTCATGAAGTATCACTTGTTTTGGCCTGCCTTTCTACGTAACTTTTCATAATAATAAAGAATATAGATAGAGTCGGACACGAAATTATTTAAAATTTATTTTATTATTTAAATTTCGAATTTCTTGAATATCTATTTTAATTTAAGCCGACGGTCTAGATGTAAAATAAAAACGTATTATTTCATAGGTAGGTAAGTATTAGAAAACCTAGGCTAACCTAGGCTTTTTTAACCATTCTAGTAATTTTTTTTTATTTTTGTCTTTTAGGGATAACTAACAATCACACTATAATATTAACTATACGAAATTTTAAATAAACTAAATTGTTAAAGTGTGGCCAGCACCGTAATCCGCAAGTTACTACAATAGCAAGGAGTGGTGCTAGTGAGCGTTCACCTGCACCACCACTTTCTATTCTGGAGGTACCTGTGTGCTTAAGTAATTTTAACATTAATACATAAGTATGTATTAATATTAAAAATAAAAATTTATGTTACATTAAAGTTACATGACCCTTTATTTGACAGATAAACATTGTTTAGTTTTTTTTATTTGATTTAATATTAATATAATCAATGTAATTCATATTTATAGTATAGATCATATTCTTTGAGATTTGCACATGAGGAACATCGAGTTTGTTATTCAAAAATAACAAGATGAGGTTGATGGCTTTCATACAAAGCAGGAGATGGATCCGTTTCAGAGAAGTACTATTATCGCTTTTGTCATCCTATGCAGAGGAGCGCGCATACCTGCGTTCGTTTTAAAAGGAGTGGGAGCGAATAAAGCACGTAATCATCAATGCTCTATGGAAGGCCTCTACCGGATGTTACTAAATTCTGAAGCAATCCTTCTTGTTCCGCAGCCTTCAATACCATTGTCTAATCAAATATTATAAACACAAACGACGTAAATCCTTGAATTGTATTGCTTAGATTTCTATTTGCAAATTATTGAAAACGAGGCACCATAAATATTACTTGTTATGAGGATTTGGTTAAATTAAGTTCATCAAAATTGCTTGTGCCAGTTTGTGATTAGATTGAAGTGATAGATATAACTCTAACTATTATTAACTATCCTTAGTCCGTATAGGCGTAGGTACCAATCCTTGCCTCGAGGCGTCTATCTAAATCTTTTTTTATCTTGAAACTACTATATTTTCACATTAAAACGTCATTTTGTATAGCATAAAATTGCTAATGAGTAATTTATAAGCGTAATTTATCACAACATTGGCCGTTAGCCGCATACTGATGCGCGTTTACGTTTCCATGGCAACGTGTCCGTCAATTAGTTAGGATTCCTGCCACCGCCGCCGCGCTGCGATAAGGAACACCTTGTATCAGACACCGTTTTACGAACCGGTTAGAAAACCTCCATAAAATTCTATTTGTAATTCACTGTCAAGAATACTCGCTAGTAAGTAATTAAATGCCTACTTTAATAGTTCTCTCACGAGATGTTTTAACCTAGGTAAATACGTGTATGGTAATTTATTTTATGCATACTTTTAGTGTTATGTTTTAACCAAACTTTTATGCCAGGCTTTAAACAAAAATAAAATGCGATTGAGTTTATACAAGTGCAATATGTGTTGTGTGGGTGGGTACTTTACGTAGATACAAACACCAACCATTTATTTTATTACCATTTAAATCTAAAACCAAAGTTACACAAGGCTTGAATTATTCATGTCCATCGGAGCGATGCTTGACAGTTTATCCGTGTGTTCGTGGTGTATTCTTATTTATTTATCGACGAATGCGCACGCCCTCTGAATATTTATACGGAACACTCGATTAGCACTAGGTACCTATTGTCTGGAGGAAATCGAGTGATTTGTAGGATTTGCTACAAGCTTGCGTATTGGTATTTTACTTCAAATTATTATAAACTTTAGTAAATTTTTATTACTAGTGAGTGGTACGCTACCCAAAAGCTCGAAGCAATAAAATAGGTATGGACAAATAAATTATTCAAAGCCATTATTTTGCGGTAGACATAAAAGGATGCCAAAAATCCACCACCAATCGAAGCCAATAGAACAAAACTCAAGCGGAATGTGCATTCGAATCCAATCTGTCGCGGCTCGGTGCGCGGTGCGGGAAGCGAGCGAGCCGGGACGTCGCGTCGCGCTTCGCTGCTGCGAGACTGCACCATAATGTTCGCGCCATTCATTCCGTTTTCAAAATTGGAATCGAATAAAACCTACCGAAAACTTTAAAAAGTATTTATTTCACGTCACTTTAGCCGCCGAAAATTCCGCGTGCAGCGCGGGACGATATTACTCCAAGTCGCCTTGTTGTAATTACGCCTCGTTGAAATAGTACGAAAGCTCACTGAATCATCGATATTTCGATACATGGCGCGCGTTATGGGCCCAGTGCAATGCGCAGTAATTGATGTATTACCATCGGAATGGCGCTGGCAGTGGCTGCATAACTGCAGTATTAATTACTTCATTACAGCTACTAGCCGCTGTAATTTACGCGGAATTGACTGACGACAGTAAAGAGGAATTACTTAGCTAGATATTGAATTGTGAGCTTTTATTGTAACCTGTATAAGAAGCCCTGATGTGGCGTTATGTCCGTTAACTTGCGGCTAATTAAGGCGAACATGACATGGATTGCCTCATGAGGCCGGCAATCCTACGGTTCTTGGTTGGGAAAATCGCGGTGGAGACCTTTTCCATCTAGACATAAATGATTACTACCTACCTACTCACTAGTAAGTATGTAGTTCTACTCAGGCTGCAGTAAAGGTGTAAACCCCTCAAGTATCAGGATAAAAGGCATTTAAAAGATCTTTTCAAGAAGAATGGCTAACTCTCGCTGACCACAGTTAATTGTACAACAGTGTCGTGTAGTGACAAGCTATGCAGTAGGTAAACTAGTCGACATGTTTGTCTGCGCGTCTGTTTGCGCAGTCGCACTCGAATCAACTGAACAAACACCACCCTACTTACTGGATACTTTTCCAATTTGACGCCATCTTCGAATTATATTGGTTTTGTCGATTTGTCCTACCTATATTTTTTTGTTACACTTTATAATATCTAGGTACCTAGGTATTTCGTAAAAGGACATTGTTGATTTATGCATAGCTGCGCAAGCGCAACTAGTAAACGGAGGACAGACACAGTCGTAAAGTCGGAATTTATGCCAACAAATTTATATTGGCCAATGAATTATTTAAATAAATTATTTATACCTACAAGCTAAATTATTTATATTTTATTCAAATGAGCGATTTTTGTGTATGAAGTTGTAAACATGTCTTGTTATTCAATAAGCAACGCTGTAAAATGTCGTAAAAATATTCAAAATATACCTACAAAAAGTCGAGAAATAAATTTTGAATTTGAACAAGATGAGATGAAATTGAAAGAAGTCGACAAAATCTAATAAGCAATTATTGAATTCGAGCGGAGTGTCATAGCATGTGCACTCCCATCAGTATGTTGATTAGCCATTAAATAGAAATAAGCTATTTGTCTAATTTAAGTAAGACGTATATTCTTGAGTATTATGTAAAGCATCACTGGATACCATTTGGCTGCCAGTAAAAACCACAGACCACAGACCACAGACATCAGGAACCCGCCGGGAACGAGGGAAGGTGGATTATGGCAATCGTTCTGGAATAGGAA
Source organism: Eupithecia inturbata (assembly GCA_963662085.1). Lineage (NCBI taxonomy): Eukaryota > Metazoa > Arthropoda > Insecta > Lepidoptera > Geometridae > Eupithecia > Eupithecia inturbata. Next base: position 673,915 of record OY759191.1, on the reverse strand, counting down.
CAACGCATACTAGGTGATTATTCAATTTTGATATTTATATGTAAATTTAATGAAACAAAGTCAATAAAATAAAATTCAATAAATTAGGTTCTCTGTTTGGATATCTCTGGTTAGATATATCGCTATGCCAGCCTTAACGACATCATCCGGCGGGCCTTGGTCACCGCTAACGTACCAGCTATTCTCGAACCGAATGGTCTGTTGCGTGACGATGGTAAGAGGCCCGACGGCATGACACAAGTCCCATGGGAGTTGGGGAGGCCCATTGTGTGGGACGCTACATGCGTCGACACACTTGCGCCTTCCTATCTTCAGAGGACATCCGTGAGGGCTGGTGCGGCGGCAGATTTGGCCGAGGATCTCAAGAGACGCAAATATGCAGGTCTCAACAGAGCCTACACATTTGCTTCCTTTGGGGTCGAGACTCTCCGAGTTTTAAAAAAGTTATCTGAGCGTCTGGTTGAAGCGACGCATGACCCGAGAGGTGGTGGGTATCTGGCGTAGCACATCAGCATTGCCATATAATAATAATAATAATTTATTCAAAAAATTACTCAAGATAAATGTTTAACATAGGAATAATAATAACTTAATATATAATAATAGCGGGGCAATGCAGCCAGCGTCTTGGGGTGGGGACACTTCCGGCTGGTAGCGATATTGATCTGTTGAGCTACCTGTAGATTGTTTGCAACACTCTGCAGTTAGCTTGATTGTTTCAATTGTTTAGATACTAGTTCTAATTTGTTTCTTTTATTGGATTGTAGTTTACTTTGTTAATAAAGGTAATAAAATATTATTTTGTTCACTATCTTTTCCTGTACGGGTACCTGCTGCCTGGTATGTTGCTTCCTCTTGTTTCAGATGAATAACAGCTGAAGCTATTTGTTGTGTAACTTTTTGAGCAACATACATTCATTCAACTTACTCGTAGGTAAGTAACAAGTTAAGACTTATGTTTTAACTTGGTCAATTAGTAGGTAGGTACATTGTCAATGACCTTTTGTAAACATTCGTTTATAATCATCGTACTTAAAGAATGGGATTAAGTAACACGTCATCTCTAATGCTGTCCCGCTCATCTCGCATTGGAACTGAGAGGACAGCATGATAGACGACTTCATTCTCTATCTTTCTATAAGTATGCAGGCTATAATTTTTTTGTGAAAAATTATTTTATGTACTTGTCATTTAGAAAAAATTGTTTATTTTTTCTCTGCTTAATATATAAGAGAATTACCACTTTTATACCTACATAACAAGTTACCTAGTTTGGTAGGTACCTAACTATAATATCTCATTGCTCAATAAAAATTTAAATTCGAATTAAATTTTTATTTACTAAGTTGGCTTACCATGGTTGAGTTCTTTTTATTTCATAAAATTGAATTTTCTTTGAACTTTGGCTAAGATAATAAATTAAAATTATAAAAATATCATCAATTGTGTTGTAGTAGGTTGTCAAAAAGGTTTTTTAAATGTTTTACCAATTTTTTCTATGCACTTAGTAGCATTACATTATGCTATGGAGTTTTCTGACAAATTCTACATGTGCACATTTGCACTTGTATGCAATGGCACCCGCAACGCAAAAACAAAAACAAAAACAAAACAACGTGCCTTATATGCATATTGTATTGTATTCCTGTTATTCTTAGCTCAATATATAAAAGATATATTTTGTCACGATTCTGAATTTTTGAATTATTTATAAGTGAAATAATAATTAAATAATTCTGGCATGTAAAATATGCTCTGTATTACACCCCTTTGGTGAGCTTATAGCTGCAAGATTAATAGCTGTCCGGTCGAGCAAGCGATCGCTTTATTGGCCCGGGCCGCTTACCGCAGTGTTGCTATACATTTGGAATTGTCTATTGCTTTGTACCGATTTAAAAATCTTTGTGTCTCTATACTAAATACACAAATACTTTATGTAAGCTAACTAATAAATAGTGTTTAAAATATAAAATAAAACAAACATTAAACAAAACAAATAAACAATTGTCTATAGGGAAAAGTTACGTATTAGGTAGAATCAGTCAATGCTTGTGCTGAGGGACCTCATAAACACGCCATAACGATCAGTATTCCTCTCGTCAATGTCGGACGTGAGCAGAGTAGCTGATCGGATAAATCGGGATTTGGCGACCAATCCACTGTTTACCCTCATGCGCCCAGTGATTTAGCTCTTCCTCCTTAGCCAATGAATGATAGATTGCCAGTTAAAGTGTGAAATTGCCTTAAACTGCCCAGGAACAACACAGGAAGATAATGTTTCCTCTCACGATTTCAAAACAACAACAGTGGGTGCTGTGCTAATCAAATACCAAATCACTAAACAACGAACACGAATAAAATCTTTAGGGTGTTGCCGTAAACTCGTGCGGTAAACCCATTACAGAAATAATGCGTATGCACATTTTCAAACCAAGAAGAAATTTCCATGTTTGAAATTAAATGCAACTGTTTTCATTGCGTTCTTAGTGATTTGGAGCTGTCAACAATTTTATTTTACATCCAAAGTATCGAGTTATTTTCTAAGTTGAGTGGTATAGCCTAGGTACAATAAACGTTCGAAAATCCGAGCAAAACGTTCAAACGGTTTTCCAAAGTATCGCAAATGCTGCCAGCTTCACTGATAGAGTTCGACCGCTGTCAATTTGAAATACGTGTGTCGTCCGAAGAGGTTTTATTGAAACGTCGTCGGTGGCAGCGGGTTCCACAGCGCAGGTCGTTTTCTGTTTCTTGCTCAATACAAAAGCTCAGCGAGCGTTGTTGACTTAGGAAGTGTCCGGGAGATAGGGACCACCTACGCTTGGGAACTGTATAACGTGGCTGCTTACTGCCGTCAAAAGGGAAATAATGGCGTCGCACTGCATCTAGTATATCTAGAAATAACGAGCCAGATCGAATCGCATGCGGTGGAATACCGGCTTGTTTTATGATCGAATGATACGTTATTGAGAAACATGATATTGGAGATATAAACTGAATAATATTTCGAGTCAAATAACGTTGGATGTCAGAATTTATGTAGCACTTGCATTAAGAGAACATTCTGAGTCCGAGAAATGGCATTTTTATTTTCGAATTTCCTCACGTGGCGCACCTGAACTGTTGAAATCCATACTAATATTATAAATTCGAAAGTAACTCTGTCTATCTGGCTGTCTGTTACCTGAGGTAGATGGTATCCCGGGGACGGACATAAGCAACCTTATATCTCGAAAAAAGCGTGCGAATCCGCGGGCGGCAGCTAGTTGTATATAAGTGTAGATTTGAAAAGATAGGTCTAAATTAAACTTTTATGAGCTGAGTGTTGATTCGACCACCAGCTCAACACACTTAACAACCTAACAAGGTACCTAAAGGTTCCTTGTTCGCTTCTTTGCCTTACCTTAAAAATATTGAAGTGAGCAAAAATCAAAGTGATGATCACTTTATTTTCTAGTTTTACTTATGTAATTTGAATTTTGTGACGTGTCCAAGAGTCCTGTAAGGTCTAAAGGAAATAAAGCACTTTTAATTTTGAATTTTGATAACCTACCTACCAAAAGTTACACTAAAGGGCCCACCCTTTAGTGTAATTTTGGGGACCTACCACGTAGGTTATGCCTAGCTCAAACAATACAGAATGCTGTATTGTTTAGCTGAGACCATTGTCTCAGCCAAAAAATGCATTTAATAAACCAGTTGAATTCTCTTATCAATTACTCGTTTAAATCGTACGTGTCGCGAGTTCGTGACAGATTCGTAATCGATTACGCTCCATTCGTGCGCTCCCGATTCAGTAATTGGAACGAAAACAGCGCACACCCGCGACAAATATCTCGAGTAAGACGCGCGGACGCGTGTTCGCTTTTTATTTTGCTTTTTCGAGAAGCGAGGGACACGGCTCGTTAGGGCGCCGTCGTCGTCAGTGCCTGTCACTATCACGGCATCTCCTCATTACTCGGGAGATTGATGCAGAACACCTCGCAACACTGACTTCGTTCCTGAAATAAACTCACATTTGTCAAAATGATACGCGCACTCGAATCAAGAGTGATATGAAATGTAGAGCCCTCAGGTTTCGGCGCAACAGGTGCACTCGCAACGCGATATTTGGGACCCTAGAGATGAAAATGCTGGAGCGGACAAAAAGACGGGAGTCGACAAAAAATAAATAGCTTTCGTAGAAACAGTCGCGAGGACGTGAGATATTTGTAGTGATAATATTAGTTGTCGAGCGCTTGCGTTTCCCTGAAGCGTCGGCGTCGCGCCTGAGAGCCGCTAGCCCGCCGCCGCCACCGGTGACATATTCATTACTAATAGACGGAGATATCCTTCCTTCAGCCGAATCACGCATTTAGAACACGCATGTGTTTCGAATTCAAGATTTGCGTCGTGATTGGATTTATTCTAGGTCTAAAAATGTTCGTCAAGTTGAAATTACACGCTTAGGTAGCTACTGTACCTAGCTATTTGTCTCTGATCATGAGCTAAGCATAACCAATAACATAACTTTAAACTTCAATAATAAGATAAAATGTTTAAGCATTAAATTGATCGTCGATCAAGTCTATAAAGTTATAGGTAGGTACTAATTAAAAATAAAAGTTAACATCGAAAGTAAACATTATCCTTGAAAGACGATCCTTTAAGAGTAGAATCATAAAGCTTGCAAAACCAATAAAATTTTGTTGAAAAAGTTTCACTCTCCCTTCATAATATTTTGCTAAAGCCATTAAGATCACAGCGCTTGGCCGATTTCTTGTCTCCATTCATTATTATGAGTTTCCAAAGAAATTGAATTGTTAAAATGAGTAACAATGGAGGAAACGATTCATCACGATTGACAGGTAAAATGTTTATCCGAGTACTATTTGAGCGATTTGAGCTAAAAGCCCACGGCTGGGACAATTCCATCACAAAATGAGAAGTGTCGTGCCTTATCTTCTCGGCCCATGAAATTGACTTTGTCACTGGCCATAAATCTCCTCGAAATGCCAGCAAAAAGTGGCATCGGGATGCGCTCAGCCGACGGATGTTTACACAACAAGAGGCGTCCACAATAATGACTCACTTTTTGCAAATTTCTACAGAAATGTTTGGAAGTTGTGGACTCACACAGGGCACATTGTGCGGGATTATTCTTGCGAACTCGAGACAAACTTGTCAAAACTTTTATAAACATAAACAAATTGAAATAATTGCGATTGTGATAAATAAAACTGGGGCTTTAACGAATTTACAAACGAATATTTACTGCAAGAAGTGTTTGCTATTAAAGGAAAAATAATGATGTTTTTCAGCTTAGTAAGGAATGAATTAATATCGATTTGAGAGACGTTTTCCTTACGGCTCTGGAGGGGTGCCAATAAAGTAGTTTTAAGGCTAACTTTCTGCGAGTGTTGGAAGGCCATAACTCGTGGGCCGGATGGCAATAAACGTCACGACTCACGAGGACGCGCAACCTAGCACTATCAATCCCGTTTGCCTATCGAGCGTCTCCATCGGTAGCCATTTTGACTCAGCGTCGTGCACGCCAAAAAGACAGTGTTGCTATACGAGAAAGAAATAAAAAAATAGGAATGTCTGGTTTCTGGATAAAAAATCAGTGCCGTATGGCAAGCGCGGCGTGCGCTGCGGTCGCTTGTTTATGGTCGTTTTACTGGCTCTCGTGTCGCAGGCAGCGGATTATACGGCTAGTTTTATGCTCAGCAGTAATTTGAATTATTAATGGCTATGATTTGCGACCGCCGCCCGCCGCGCCGTGAGAGTTGACAATAGAACTAGTGATTTATGGAGCTGTTTTTGAGTGGAAATCATTCACCTACTTAATTTACGAGGTCTTGGCTTGACTTATTTAAGGCTGTTAGGTAAAGCAATTAAATGCATGCTGGGGATAGTTAACTGCTTGATATTGATACCAGACCAAATGCAGCGCTTTCTAATGAGAAATCTAGTACATTAACTTTTACATGCATTTTTAGTTCTAAAACAATGTTTTTAAAATGAAACGTTTTTAAATTCTGTCCAGTAGAGAGCCATTTACGTCATAATCCCGTGTCTACAAATCCATTACCTCATTTTGAATCGTCTCATAAAACAAACACTGACAATCGACCGTCTAAAATTATCACGGAACATGTCTCCGATGATTTATTTCACGCAATGTTTATGTTAGCAGGACGTGGTGGCGTCTGTTCATTTTCGTTTACATCATCCACCGCATCATTCATCAACTACCCTCCTTTTACAACCGACTAAGATTCAATATCATTTAACTCGTTAAAAGTAGCTGGCAAACTTATTGCTGCGGTTTTTTCTCTATCTTTGTCAGTGTTTTTGAAGGATGTTCAAGTTTTGGAGTTGGATGATCCATGTTGGTAACACAGTGGTGTGGGTGTGGGTGTGCGTAGGCACCGGCTCAGGCGCAGCCTTGCGACTCACCTCGCTTTACGATGCAGGTACACTCGTTGATATAGAGGTAAGTCAATCTGGACACTTTTCTACAAAGCGATCATACAATACCTACTTATGGAAGATTTTATCTGTGTCGTTGTGCTAGACTGATAGTTACATTTTGAACGAATTATTATCGACATAATGGTCAAGCTTGCGACCATCCTTATGCAACAAGCAGAGTGGTGATGATTGATAAATTTGTGATGTTGACTGTATGTATCATACATTAACATTATACATGCTGATTTCGTTGCTGATAATAATTATAATTTTATGAAGCATTTATGACACCTCATTAGTGTAGGATTGCTATAAAAGTTTAATCTTCAACCTATAACCAAGCTAACGATAACCGTGCTTACCAGCTTCAAGTATTGTGCTCCGCGTTTTGTCACAATTGAAATTATATCAAGGCGTCTATTTAGATAATTAAAGCATTCACCTATGCTACGATATTTTTCATTCACATAGATAAAGGTAATGGAGGTAATGTAGTCCAGTAAATGCATATTACTAACTTAAAAAAAAAGTAAAAGTATATTTATTGCATAATTACATGTTTAATACAGTAAATAGTACAGTAAAATAATAGTGAAGCAATGTAAATTGCCCTGTATGGGCGTGCAATTATCAATATATTACATGATGATTATATGACATCTAAAAATATTTTTTTTAAAATAACTGAAAAAGAAATGAAACACAACGTCCAATTATACTTGTACGTATGCGTATAGGTTAGTATTATGTTAGTTGTTACTATTATGTAATTATCTATCTCTGTCTATAGTGAGCCAAGTTTTACTAGAAAGTGGAGTTGCCACCTAATGAAGCAGAGTTTGGTTATTTTCAGTTTTTGTGAATGGTTAGTCCAGTCACTCAAAAGTTTAAAGGTTCTTAAAAATGTAAAAGCTTCAATATTATAAGTATTTTTATTGTATTTAAAAGTAAGAAGAAGTAGTTAGGTAATCCTGCTTTTATTAATAACTAAAATCAAAGATAGGTTCTTAAAGAATTATGTTTTAAAGTAAGTACCTAACAAAATAATGCATTGGGTCGCGTCATGTCATGTGGGTGGCGCATGGCGGCTGGCATCCTAAACTATTTGTTAAAAAGTTAAACATCTTGAAATGTCACTGTCACACGCCCCCTTGGGAATCTGACTGTCATTGTGGTTATGCTACTACGGAACTAAGACCGAAGGTGGAACTCATCTCGAAATCACTTTGACTCGATTAGTCGAATGGCAGTCAATGTTTCGAACGTCAATCTATTTGAATATCCTTCAAAGGTCATTCTACGGTTTAATTTAAGGTTGATATGACCGTTGTTGTTGACATTTTATAGCTTACTAGTTTCAGCTCATGGCTTCGGACGCGTTGTTTCTATGGAATCATTCAAAGGTTACTTCTATCTTAGGGGAGCTGATATATGGAATAAAAAGTACCTACCCTGTTTTATTAAACGACTTGGCAACGGGCTTTTGGCAACAGGCCTAAACAAGTGGTCTTCTTTGAAAAACAATACAAAGTTGACGGATGGCGGAACGCACAGAACGAAGGACGTCCGTTCCGTTCTTTCAATGACCTTCCTATGAAAGAGAGAGTTAGGCTTCAAACTATTTCCAAACCAATTTTAATTTTTCAGGAATTTGAAGTCTATATACTTATAGTTTTTTAAAACACGCTAACATAGAATTGCACTATTTTTCTATTCTAAGTATTCTAAGTATTAATCTAAGTCTTTCACTATTCTAAGTATTAATGTGTCTACTATTACAGTATTATTTATTATCGATGTGTTACTACTACCTATTATATTTAGCATTATTAAATATGTTAAGAATGTAATGGTACTATGTTAAGATATGTTAATTTTCCATAATGTACATTTTGTAAAATAACGCACTACTACAGATGGTCGTGACGTGACCTGCCTTTGACCTGCACTGAAAACCAGCGCTGGGTAGACACACCGGTGTCTACCCAGCACAATGCTGTGTCTTTAGTTATTGTGTTGTGTAGCAGATTTAAGGTAAATAAAATTATTTTCTTTCAGTCTTGTTCTAGATCTAGAGCTACATCTATGCAATATTTCAGCCTGGTCAGTAGATAAGGTCAGAAAATATTTTAAACACGTGCAGAAGTAAAAGCCACAAATGGAAGCGACACATCCCGTACATATGTATTCGTTACATTTAACATTTACGGCCCGCAGCCCGCATCCTAAAACAAAATACAAAATGTCTGCGGCCGCATGTTTGTTTACCTTGTCCAAAAACGCATTCGTCATGCCCCTCTAGAGTACACCACAGCTTTAGGACCAGACCCAAAGCTCGATGACGTGGATATAGCACAGACTGGTATGAACGAGAAGCATGAAAGAAAAGAGCCAATGTCAGATCTGTGATCTTTTGCCAATCATAGTTTTGTACTTATGTTAGATAAACTTAAAATTTGTGATATTTCTAAACGTCTACTTTTATTTTCTGGCTTAGCTATACCAAATGATCTGTATTTTTTCTCGTAAACATGAAGCTTTCTCGGAAAAAGTTATTTCGATTTTGATAACAATATGTTAGCATGTTTAGTGCAGTATGTATACCTAGTAGATCAGCTGATATTTATAGGAATTTAAAACTTCACGGAAATTATCTGAACATTGTTTTAAAGGGGCTTTAAGCTATATGTGCTCTATGGTACTCTATAGCTCTCAGCACCCGTCGACTTGAGCAGAATGACATGTTGTTAATAGTTATTTGTGATAATCGGCCGTCACAACACAACCGACCGATGTCATACTCGTTCCCTGAGAAAGAGTTGTTTGTTTGCCGCCATTGTTGTTGCGACCGGTTTTATATGTTCTGGAACTATTCATCAACGATCCTGATTGTTTCTCAATATAATATATATAATCTATGAAAGTGTCGTAAAATTTAAGTAATTTTACGGACTTTAAGAGCCGTGACAGTAATAATGTATACCTACAATGCTTCTGTGTCTAGCTTAATAATTAATTTATATATTTTTATAGGGATTCTGTAAATGAAACTTTATTGGTTTTCCGTGTTTGATGTCGGAAAATCAATTAATGAGATAGGATTTTATAAAATAGGAAGTAGGTATTGTATTGAATGTTAGTGGTTCTTCAGCAATGGGTAACATTTTCTTTATTAAACAACGTCGTTTATTTTACGTTGTCTGTTGTTTATGATTATTACCTACCATCCTGATAGAGTGGGTTGTCGTACACTTGACCCTTAATTTAGAGATTCCATACATTGATTGTCAGTTTGTACACTCCTTCTTTAAGGTGGAAAATTGCTCAGAAAAATGTACAATTCATTCATTTATTTATTGAACAAAATCCACAGCCTAATTAGTACAAATATCTTAAATATCAAAATTTAAGGCCAAAAACAAATTTACTTCTTATACATGATTTATCTCGGCAAAAGTGTTACGAAACTAATAGTAATCATCATCATCACCTTCCTTCCCTTACCCCCGCCGTCGGTGGGCTCGGCACAGAAGATGAATAAATTATAATTATAAAAGTAATAAATAATATACTAGGTAGGTACGTACAAATTTAAACAGTAAAATTTGTAATATTGTTTTTTTATTTTTTGTAATGATACTTTATTATTTATATATTATGGGTTGTTACCTACATAAACATAACAACTTATGTATGTCAGTAAGCCTTACCCTAATTTGACCTTGTAAAAGGGTAGAACGGCAACGGTAACAGAATGGATAAAATTAGTTATGGCACCAATTATCTTATGATCGGAAGGAATTTTTTAAATAAAGTCTATTTATTAAAAGAATTCGTTCCGATCATAAGATAATTTACGGCGACGTTAAATTTAACGTAAAGTGTGTCTATGCAAATATTGAAATATTGCCGATAATCGGGGTAGGTAGTCGTAAATTTGGGCTCGTTGAGGAGCCAGAGTCATTAATGTCATTATATAATGCCTCACCTGGAGCTGGAGGGACTGCGGGAGGGGAATGACGGACGACATCGGACCACCCTAATATTGTTTACTATTGGAACTCATAAACACATTTATTCATTAAAAACACAGTAGTTACAGTAGTCTTTACAGTAACCTTTTTATATAACTAGCTAAATGTTTTATTTTCACTTCTTTACTCTAGCATAAAATAATTGAAGCGAAGATAATCAAATTCAAATATGTAACACTATATCCACACTACCTCTAATATTATACATTCGAAAGTAATTCTGTCTAGAGTATGTGTCTGTTACACCTTTTCCACGCCTACCTCTACCTCTATACACGGCTAAAAAGAGGTTAATTAAATTTGGCAAGCAAATAGATGATATGATATCCCGGGGAAGGCTTTTTATCCCACGCGTGCGAAGCCGTGAACAAAAGCTAGTTAGCTATAATTATCTCGACTTTTTCATTATATTAACCCGATGCTTTTATTGAAAAATAAGCTTTATTGATTCTGATCAAGTTGGTTCAGTACTACCTAGTATTAGCCGATATTATTTCGACCTCCTGTAAAGTTTTGGCTTTCCTGTTTTACAAATTGTTGGAACATCTTACTCAAGCAAAGTATTGTCTTATTTGATTTTCGAAGCATTATTTTGAATGACCTACAAAGAACCTACACTTAGATTAACATAATCAACACAACAACCGATAACCTGAGCTGGAGATTATAGGATGTTAACTTATTAACTGTTTATTTTTGTAAGCATTTGACCCGTTCACTGATTAGATAAAATAGTAATTTCGGGTTAAGAACGAGTTTTATGCATAGATAATAAGTAAGTTGAAATAACTGACTCTACGAGTAACACGGTGGTTCGTAGCGATTCATTTACCTAATTATCATGGATTAAAAGTGAGTCATAGTTTCTCGATCGAAGATGATTGGGTCGAGAACGTGCGGTACCGAACTCTATTAGTTTTGCAGAATTTAATTTGTATGCAAATGAAAGACGCGGCTTCACCGAGATGTTATTAATTTGCCTTGGCAAAGGTCTTACACATCCATTGATTGCTTTATTTGCATCGTCGTTTACGGTTTGTGTGTTTATTTTGTTACGCCATAGCTATCTAGCTCCACCTACACTACGATCAATATCATACAAATTCCTTCTAACCGATGAAAATATCGCAAAACTTTTAGTAGTACTCACAGTTTTATGATTCCTGTTTGGTGAGGTGTGAGTCGACTTGCAACAGAATAACCTTTATTAGTTATTTATGTTTCAAGACATAAATGTTTGTATTGAAACAAATTTAATTTAGTAAAACAATCCTTGTCATATCTTCTGAGAGTCATTTCAATTAATCCCGTTGTCTCGGGAGTCTGGGAGAGGTATAATTTCTAAAAGCCCCTCGTTTTTTCCACAACAGCTGCCTCACAGTGGGACACCGTTTTTTCAACCATAAATATCAATTCTCACAATCCGACTAGCATTTGTATTTATTTAGGGCTGACTTGTGGTGCAGCGCAGGGCACGCTCTTGGGACGTTTCCTTTTCCTTTTGCAAAATTCTTTTGTGACTATATGAATGAGTAATTAATGGCGCAATTTACCCAAGTGTAAGATTTCAAGTTTTATGTCAAAATATTTAAAGCTTTGACCATTTTATTTAATAGGGAGGACCCTATTACAAGTTTATCGAACGTTTACTGTTATTCAAAATGCTGTTATTATGTAACAAGCTTTAGCATGTGAATATAATGTACAATATTCTTAAATCGGTAGGTTCCTACTGCAGTTGGCATGAAAGCATAATCAATTCACGCATGTATTAATGGATGATTGTGTAGACGCCATCAAAGGGTTACCTGTTATCCACAGTCAATGTTTGACTTCACAAGAGAGTTGTGTATAAACTTGTAAACATGTAAACTGGCTCAGCACGTGCGATTGCATTTTGTTTTGTTTTCCATTCTACCGCCATCTTGAAATGGCACGGAAACGTTAAATAGCGACCAAAAGCGGATGTTCGTAGAAATTTCAATATTAATGACTTAATAGTTAAAGTTTAACTGCCGGCCAAATGGTAAGTAATTGCTTGTAAAATGGATTTGAATCCGAATTGAACGGTTTCGAGCATTCAGATGTAGAAATTACGGAGCGCTTAGTGACCAATGGATTGAGTTATGGATTAAATTGAGCGCGTGCGCCAGCTTTAGTATTTTTGCGGGACCTGAAGTGACAAATCGTTGGTTTAATAACTTCGATGGGTTTGTATTGATGTAGCTTACCCCTTCCCGAATTGCGCGTGTAAAATCACATGTGGTAATTATCTGGTAAGACGGCGGCGCCTGACCTGCCACCAGATAAGAAGCAGACGTCATTCAGCATACACAGGACACCTATGTATAATCTAGAATGGCCCCAAGATAAAAACGCAGGTCAAAAAACTTTTGATTGCGCGCTGAATAATAACGTTCGATGTTGTTATGAATGGAAAAGTAGAAAACAATATTATACCTCTATCTCGTAAGCATACTATTACGATCTAGGCTACTTAATAAAAAAAGGCAAGTTAGGTACTACGATAAATATTTTATGCTAGTTCATCTCAACCTGCTTACTTAGAAAATCACTTTACACAACACTTTTCCTGATCACGATCACAATTCATTAGATATGTAGGTAATTAACTAACGGTAAAACTGATGTAGAGTCCCATAAAAGTATTTTAACTAAGTCAACCATAAATTATACGACAAACATCGATAAATATGAAGGTACTTTCTGATAACTTTATTTATGCTCACATTCCAGGATTAGTCTATGAGGTTATCAATGAATAGTAGAGTCAAGTCATTCAAGTCAAAGTCGTTAAGTTATCACTTAAATGAGCGTCGTAATTCACACCGAGACATGTGCGGATCACACACATGGGGCTCCATACATCCATCATTCGCCAAACTTCAACGTTAATTAACTCCGGGATAAAAAATAAACATTTGACAGACGCGTGATTATCCAACGCGTGGAGCGGCAAACATATTGACAGGTCTTATTACTTTGAGTAAAATACGACGAATAAGTGTTTTCTAAGTTTCAATAACAAAGTGACCTTTAACAATAACAATTGATATTGATAGATCAGCCTAAGGAACTAAAGTAAGACACTTGGTGTTTTGCCATTTGTAGAAGGAGAAAAGCATGCAGATAATATCGAAAATGTAGAGCAAAGAAACATGGCGCCAAAATACACATTATTAAACTTAATTGAACAGAGATTGAGATCTGATATGCTTATTACAATGTGCAATGCATTTAAATACGTGATTAGCAACTACGCTGTTGTGACATATGCCAGTTCACGAGTCGGTGTCGGTTATCGACCTCCGGCGATTAAATCGGCTGATTACCGACTAATTCTGTCAGCTCGGATCAGCGACTAGCCCCGCACTGTTTTAAATAATCACTCTCAGTACTTCACTGTAAACCTAACCCTATTAAGTCAACCTCTAGTCTGAAAATACCATGGCAAGATAACGATTTGTGGTGAGACTGTCTTCTGTCATTCACAAGCGAAATAGAGTCGTATAGTTTGGTTGGTAGAGTGGAACTTCACTTGCTGATAGTGAAGGTGATGTTGAAATAGACTAGACTTTGACTAGATATAATGCGAGTAGCTTACACTGTTGTTTTAATTAGAGAGATACATTTCCTCATACTAAATGTAAAGTTACTACTTACATAGTTCCAACTCTACTTTACGGAGATACACTACGTTAAGTAGCTTTGGGTTAGACACCACGGCCATAATAGACACCACGGCCATCATAGACACCACGGCCATCATAGACACCATGGCCATCATAGACACCACGGCCATCATAGACAGCACGGCCACCATAGACACCACGGTAATCATAGACAGCACGACCATCATAGACACCACGGGCATCATAGGCACCACGGCCATCATAGGCACCACGGCCATCATAGACACCACGACCATCATAGACACCACGGCCATCATAGGCACCACGGCCATCGTAGACACCACGGCCATCATAGACACCACGGCCATCATAGGCACCACGGCCATCATAGGCACCACGGCCATCATTGGCACCACGGCCATCATAGACACCTCGGCCATCATAGACACCACGACCATCATAGACACCACGGCCATCATAGGCACCACGGCCATCATAGACACCACGGCCATCATAGACACCACTGCCATCATAGGCACCACGGCCATCATAGGCACCACGGCCATCATAGGCACCACGGTCATCATAGGCAGGTAGGAAAAAGTTTGATAAGGTCTGACTTAACAATATTAAGTACGGATTCTGATCCATAATAAATATTAAAAATTCGAAAGTTGATTCTGCTTTTCTGACAAAAGCAGAATCAACTTTCGAATTTTTAGAAAAGGTAACAGAGCTGTCTGTTACCTTTTCACGCCTAAACGGTTCAACGAATCTTTATGAAATTTAGCGGAGATATGTATGTACCTATCCTGGAAAAACGCGTGCAAAGACTTGGACAGGAGAAGTGTCTCTAAGACATTTTCTGGTTGACATATATTCAAGTTGACATTGTAATATTTCAGGTTGACATTATAATATTCGGGCTGACATTTTAATATCCAAGTTGACATTGTATCCAAATAATAAATACTATCTTTACTACCTTTCCGTGAGGGCTGGTGCCGCCGCATCAGCCCTCACGGATGTCCTCGGAAGATGGGAAGGCGCAAGTGTGTCGACGCATGTAGCGTCCCACACAATGGGCCTCCCTAACTCCCATGGGACTAGTGTCATGCCGTCGGGCCTCTTACCATCGTCACGCAACAGACCATTCGGTTTGAGAATAGCTGGTACATTAGCGGTGACAAAGGCACGCAGGATGATGTCGTTAAGGCTGGCATGACGAGTTATCCGACCGGCGGCCCAAGTACACGATAATCCGTGATGTCCAAGCTGTTCGACAGCAGTACCGCACTGGCATTGATAAGGCGCGCAACACCTTGCACCCAACCGAAGACATGTTGCGATACGGAAAGTTACGGGATCCAATAAAGTGCCAGTGTTAAATGAAGAAAATGCTTGCAACCAATGTCCTGACTCCCATTTAGAAACGGCCAGGAGACGGGCACGATCTGCAGAGCTGGAGCACGTTTGTAACAAACAATTCCGTGTCCACTCACACGGAGGCCCGTGATAATAATAAAAATACCATTTGTATTAATTTTCATTGATTTATCTTAATTATTTTTCATAAGAGCTTATAATTTTGCTATTATTGACTTGACTTATGACTTGATTATCAATTTCGCTTATTGTGTACTCAGTAGTTTTAGATTTAAGTTTTCCACACACAATGTATTTTGTATCTAATGGAAATAAATGAATTTAATTGAATTGACAGCAGCTAGTTTTTCTATAAATTCCTAAATGTTTTGACCAAGTCTAGTTTACGTCGTACAACCTGAAATTAGGCTCAGACGTAAACGTTCACGTGCAAGGCAGTAATTGAATTCGCTCTCAAGCCGGTAATTAGAGGCCGCCCATGCTCATTAATATCACTAATTGAAGCAAGACTAGCCCGCGGCCCTTCCTAATTACAACGCGTTAGGTCTTACTCTCAAATTGGAGGTAAATTACTGGATTTCCCTTCGCGAGCTTACCTCTAGGACAGATGTCTGTAGGGTGGCTCTTTTATGAAACCGTTTAACTTAGTATTTTGTGTTTAGATATTTTCGTGTTTTGTCGGATATGCGATGCGGCTTTGACGTTGGTACCTAGATGACCAGAATATGATAAACATGGATACTTAGCCTCTTATGGTGGTTAGTGTCGCCCGAAAAAAAACGTATTTTTACTATTTTCTAGGTTAGGTTCTACAAGTAACTTAGATAAGAGATAATATGTTTTGCGCACATTGTGAGCAGTTTGTTATTAACCCATGCTAAAACAATCTACGAAATAAGTCGTTAAGAGTCGTTTTGGAGTCTATTGACGTTAGGAGATTTTTTTGACTGAAATGAACATTATATCGATAGACTCCAACTCCAACGACTCGAGCTCTACTAACCACCTTTCAGCAATAGCTAACGTCGCTTGTTTTCTTCTGTTTAAATAGTTAGAATGAGAAAACACTGCTAAAATCAACAGTTTAGTTTGGTACCTATTGGGGGTTAGGAACTGGTTTTTAATGGAATATGATAAGACAAGATGTAAACATGCCATTCCTCTAAAATATTTGTGAGTTTTATTATTAAAATACGTCCGCTACGCCCTCAGAGAGCTTTTAACAACATTTCTAGAAATCGAAAATGTCAACCTTCGAAGTTAATCGACCGGTTCCCAATCGACCACGATCTAACGACATTCGTGGGCTCATACTAATATTAATAAGAAGACAAAGAGCCACAGATGCTATCACCTGATTTATTAACGCGGGATACTGACTAATGGTGCTACACACTGTACTGTACGGGCTGCTCCTACGACTTATTGGTGAAGTGACGATGTCGTCATGTTTGAAGTTCATCGCGGGCTTCGATATTTTGAGATGTGTTATATATATATATATATAATAAAGGACTGATTTCTAGATGAAGTCGGATATTTCTAACGACAAAAATGAAAAATGTACGGAGATGAATTCACACAATATGATCTTGTCCAGTATAAGGATATATAGGTAGGTAGGAAATTGTTCATATAGTTTTTATACCTTAAAGTTTTTTAACGGTACCGCAAACAGAGATACGCGAACGTTTGAGTAGGTATTTTCTTCGTCATTTGGAAAAAGACACAAAATGCGAGTGATCTAGTTGTCTACTCCTAAAACTCTAGACACCAGAAGCGAGTTGGTATGCCAAACTTATTGCGGGCAGGTTATCTTAACCTTTCCTGGAAGATTCTTCCTTATCTAAATCATTGCCAATTTTCTAAAGAAATAAGTCGGTAAGGAGAACAAAATTAGATTTTAAGTAATATAGGGCAAAACAGTAATGCATTCAAAACAATATGAAATCATCGTAATTTTGATGAAAGTAAGTAAGTAGAATGAAATATGACACCACAAGTGATAACCCAGTAGTACGAACATCGATCTTGCGTTACGATAACATCGAACACCGAATGTTTTGGACTTTGTTAATAATTTTATTATCGAGTGGGTTTTTAGGATCACCACAAATAATATAAACAAAGACCGAGATGGGAGATGGGTCTTACTCATGCATCATGATGAGGAATCTATAAAATTATGTTCCTTACCTACTGGCAGACTATTTTTATAAAACACATAATTACTATTATTTTTAATGCATTCATTGTATAGTTTTCCAAATTGATAAACGAAAGAAGAAATCCTAGACTAGAGCTTTCAGAACCTTTTATGAGCTAGGTAGATATTTATCGCTGACATAAAATGACAAACATAAATTAAAGGATACGATTAAAGTACTTGGTTGCTAAATGGACAAGATAATGTGAAGCAAAAAAACGATTACATTGCACTGAACTTCGCAAAGAAAGTAATAAATAGATGGAACGAAAGATCATTAGATTGAGAGGAGACAAACAACTGGCAGGATCCACTGAGTGGGTACCGCACGTGCTTTCAAAACTTATCTTAGCATAAAAAGCAGCAAACATACCTTTATTTTAGTTAGATTCATTCGGCTGGTATTCCGTTTTAAATTTTGAGGATTACACGCTCTTATAGTTTTAAACAAAAACTAGACGATATTATGACGTAGGTTTATTTAGTACATAACGCGAGTTTCTCTTTTGCGGGTCCAAAGTTTTGATAAAAAGATAGCCAATTAAAAAATAGACAGAGCGTGTAGGTGATGTGTTTATTATCATTTTGCAATATAAATCCTTCAGCTACCGTTTCTAATGAACAATAATATACATTCTATAGTTCAACACAACGATAAGCGCAAAAACTTCCAAGTCGTGACTCGGCGCCACTACCCTCCGCTGTTCCTGAATTTGAATGTCCTGCATTTTTCAGATAAAGCAGTAGGTACCTACCGCACGCGACGGAATGACTCATTGATGACGGAATGTGTCTCTATGCTTTACCTTATGCTCGATCAGCGCTTTTAAAGTTCCATTTATATCATAGATTAGCTGTACCTACCTGCGACTTCGTTCGCGATTGCCAACATTTGACTACAGTTTCTCTCTTATTAAGAAACGCAGTACAAAAAATACTTCAATGTGCAGAATTGATTCTTTACACTTTTAATATAAGTACCTAGGTGCCTGTATTTAGGAACCTAGATTGTGTATACCTAAATCGTGTAGGGTCTACGCGGCTGTCATCTTCAATCCCATTCTTTATCTACACGAGTTTTTGCTCGTTTTGTGTCGTAACACGGCCTGAGTCAGTGTCAAGAAGTGTTATAAACTGCGAACACACCTACACAACAAAATATGATCGGTTTCGCTTCTTACACGTGGTTCCGTTCAGCTGGGGCCCTGTTCTGACACGTTTTGGTATTCTACCTTAGATGAAAGAAATCATGATGTATACAGATGGAGAGACGCGCGTCTAAGTGACAAGTTTGAAAATATTAATTTATCTCTCCGTGCGAATAGCAACGCACGCACTTTCTGGAGTTTCATAAATCTATGGATTCTACGTGAAGATTCTGCGACGATACCATTGTCATAGTGAAGTAATTAAAGTAATTTATTTTCGGTAGTCGGTAGGGAAAGTTGATTATAAACCAAAGTAAAAAAAAAAACTGAATGAAAAAACTTCGGTGATAAACGAGAAAAAGAAATTTGTCGGTGGTACAGTTAACTGGACCTGGAGCTAAACGGATTTTAACGAATATTCTCCCATTCTTCTATATACAAAATAAAAATAAATAATAAATATTTTTATATACAAAATTAAACTCTTTTTCGAGTCCTTTTTGTTTCGTAATTATATCTTGTGTTGTGTACCTAAAAAGTTATTGCAATTTTAAAAGTGTTGTACTTAGTTTTTGCAGGCCAGTGTATATCATAAGATAGCTCAGTTAAACTGTCAGTGTTTGGCATCATCCTTCAACCTCCGATTATTCCGATGTCAGTGGCCCTGCTTTATATTCCTCCACCCACACTTGTTACAGTTGAGGATGAACTCCAAAAGGATTGAGGGTTCTTCTTGAAATAGCCCTTCTTGGGATTAAACGCACGTTCGCCCCTTTCATAACGAACCCTAATAAGATGTTTTGTGAGTTTACACACGTTGTAAAAGCTTTCTTACTTGAACATAACCTGAGTAGAGCCTACGCGGATAGCTCACCTCAGGTAACATTTTTTATTAACGTCCAAAGCTTTTGTTTAATCTTATTCAATTCATCGTGTGGCTGGTGAAACATCAACTTTTCTTATTACGTATTTCAGGAGTAGCCACTACAAAAGTACTGAAAGTGGGACCTTTACAACAAAGTTAACGGAACAAAATAAATAACGTAATATGTGCGTAGGTATACGTAAGAAAAGAACTGATACCCTTTGCTCAGGTACTCCTAAAATATGGAATAAGAAAAGTTAACATGAATTGATTACTGTTATTCTGTAAATAGATTTGGGAAAACTATGAAATCGACAAAATTATAAAGTTTGACCACTTTTAAATAAATGCATGATCAATAGGTTTATTTGATCTGGGCTTAAGAAATTAATTATGTGTTTTCAAATATGTGCGCTTCGAAACGTATACATAATTTACATCCTCAAGTTTGGAGTGTTCTGTACCAACACCTCCCTGAGCCAGCCAGCCCCCAGCTCCCGCGGGAAATCCGCAGCCCTGCGGCAGGCATCGACCCATCTCCGATACTTTCATCTACTCCACATCTCGCAGATTGTAGTTGTAGTTAGGTTATTATACTTTACTAACCACACCATCAAATTGTACCATTTGGATGTACAAATACCATACAGGCATAAATTTGTGAACAATTTGCTCTGAACTCTTGAACTTATGAGTGGACCTTCTCCTAGCCAAGATGTTACAGATCTGTGGGTTTCTTGAAACAATAAAAAATCTTGTCGTTTTGTATTAAATGCCTGTCCAGTTACACAATCATCGTTGCTAAAATCGGCTTAGAATACATCATCAAGTCATTGATTTTTGAGGAAGTACGTACGTACACAGGAAATCCATAATGGGTGGTTTAGTTATGTGAATAAATTAAAAACTTCAAACATTCACTATACTACCATCCTCAATTTGGTGAGTTTTAATAAATAAATCCAGATTCATTATCACAAGATGTCGCGGCATTTGTCTGTAAGTGCAAATGTCTGTTGCGGACAGCCGAATAATACTTATGAATAGGGAAGATTCTTGAACACAGACATATTAATAATACAAAGCAATTCATTTAACAAATAGGAAACGGCTCATTTGCGAAACCAGCAATTTACTGTCACGCTTTTGAATTGAAATGCCTCAACATTCAAGGTACAATAACGATAAATTAGTAACAATTGACTGGATAGTTGCACCAGCTCGGCTTAGCAAATAACAATAAAGTGAGGCGTTTAAATGATGGAGTTTATCGCATAGCCTAGGTAGCGGACCGAACAATCAGGGCAATCCATTCCACTCTATTTACAAGTCATTACTTTATTTATGGAGGCGACACTCGCTGTCAGAATGTTATTTATTTCAATTGTGGTAAGGTAGAGACTGGTCTACCGACACTTGTCCATAAGCGGTATAGATAGCGGGAGAAACAAGTTTCTAAGATTTATATTTATGAAGTATATTTGTTTTTAACCTCTGCGGGAACATAATGGTAGAAGATGCAAGGTTTTTAGAGACATATGTAGGTGCACTGTTCTTTCTTCATAACAAAACCTACTTGACTGATGTCTACTCGAGATAAATTCTTCCATTTAGATACGACAAAACCCTGACATAAACACACCACAGTCCACTGGAGCAATCTCTCCCACTACACTACCCTTCCGTCTCCATCACGTGGGGTATCCTATCTACCAATAAATGCGTAATTAATAACAATAACCGCCAGACGGACAGACAATTACTCAATCAAGGGAACTGCCATTGGATTAGGCAATTTGGGTATGATTCGAGTGGGCGTTTTGGTATATTGCATGTAGGTACTTAGTGTAGTGCCTGAATCTAGCAAATCTACAGGTCACTCCAGATACTGGTCAAATTATGGTGAGCCTAGGCTTATACAGGCTGTCAAATCTGTTACCACAAAGGACATTGCGATGACTCGGTCAACATGTCCACGGATTACACCAGAACTAGATATTATCTTCTGCTGCGAAGAGAACGGAAACGGTGCCTGACGAAAATGGAAACAAAATAGAAACTATTGTAGTTTAGTAGAATGTAGTAGAATGTATCTATGCAGGTTAACTACGACGCACCTTGTTTGTGGTAACCAGTGGTTGCTGTGAATGTGATTATATTTGTGTACCTACTGTACATTCATTATTAATTCTAAAATGTACTTTAATTTTCCTCAGCAAACGTTTCACTATTCCCCTCTTGTTCGTCAAGTGTCCCGAAACGGAGCAACAATGAGGTAATCGATGCCCCACGGCTGCTGCTTGCTGCTGTCAGTCGGTAATTACCACCTTGTAATGGACTGGATCGTCTACCGTTACACGTCTACTGTGCCTCGTTTGTTTTACCTAGAGCTGTTTAGTTTATAGGCGAATGCAGTCCCTTTGTTTCAGGAATGAACTATTTTAGAAACGAATGTTCCCGTAGGTACCAACTGACCAAATTAAACTAACGTACGTACATGCTCGTAAGCCATTTGCGACGATTCTGCGCCATTTGCGATAAGTGTTTATCCCGTTTAAGTTTAACGGGATAAACACTTATCCCTCGGGAATAAAATTTTTATGGGACCACCTCGGGATCATTTTCTATACAATAGTGAAAAAATCAGTGAAATCGGTTACCCATAGGCGGAGATATCAAGTAACATACACAACTTAAAAAAAACATACGGACGAACTGAGAACCTCCTCGTTTTTGAAGTCGGTTAAAAATGAAAAATAGTTCTAACTATTTTAACAGTTTATGAACTTTTTGAGAAATAAATAATAGGTTAAAATATTTTCAAAAGCCCGGACGTAAGTAACTAGGTACTTAGGTAAATAAAACTTAGTGAGCTTAAAGCACTGAGCTTCGATTCTGCTGATCGAAGTGGGTCGGCAATCTGCAAGCCAGCCACGTTCCCGCTTCTATTTTATTGGTAAATTTGTAGGTACCTATGCAATGCTATAACACTTTGAATTCTTGAACTGCACTTCTGAATGGATACCAAGAGGCTAGCAATTTGTTTATTTAAATGCTGCTTAGCCAATTTCCTTTTGCTGGAGCTAAAGTTTTCTTCAGAAGCGCTTAGACAATCCACAGCTTGTAAAGCCGGTAAACACCCCGGTAGAAACCCAAAGTCCCCCCCAAGTTGGCTGCCGGTAAAAATCGGGAATAACCCGATTGTGAAACGAGGAAAGGTGGGCTATGATAATCGTTCTGGAATGGGTTTTTGCGCATACTAGGTGATTATTTCTATTTAAGTTTAATATAAAATAAAATAAATTAGCCGCCGCGACAAATTATGAATTAAAATAAAATTCCTCGTACTATTTTCACCGCTTATTTTACGTTCTTTTTCTTTTGGTTTCTTATTCAGATTGCAGCCAATAAGTGCACGAATTTATAAAAAATGGTATGGTAGTTCTGGAATGGTATAAAATTATGCTGATATCGATGGAACCGATATAACCGATATATGTATGTAGGTGGGTAAAATCAAACTCAAAAGGTAGCGAGGATGTATATGTCGTGCCATATTATGCTTGAATTGATCATTTCATGATGTAACCGACCATTTCATGAAATGGTTGTATGACATGAAATGGAAAATACGCGCTGCCCACATTATGATGTAGTCTGGCCAGATCAATAAATGATCAGCAGCGTTTGACGATATGAAAAGCTAAACGCACGGATATATGGTCAAACATTAGTGATCATATCATAAAATAGTTACATGATCCACCGTCAGAGGCGTTGATACTGTTTGGTTTGCAGTGATTTTGGGATGCATCATGTTGGTGGACAATTATTTTATTATAAAAGCTAATAATGTGCCGATTGAAGGTAAAAATTAAGTGATACGCCGTTACGAGACAAAACTACTTGACTTTTACGTTTTTTCTTATACTTACAAATTACAATTAATTACAAAGAACAATTTTTGACTTAAACGTTGATGCTTAAACGATATAGTCAGCTTTAGCTGGCCATATCATGAAATACAACCATTTCATGAAATGTTCCGTACATCATGAAGTGATCAATTCAAAGATATGGCCACGACAAATACATACATAGCTTCCAAACCTATAAGTTCCGAAATCTACCAATAATAATTACCTTTCACAGTACATTAATATCCTAAGAGAGAATTGCCTACTGCGATGTTTCAGAGAAAGCTGAAGACTATTACTATCTGATAAAAGCCATTATACAGTTAAATAATTTATGAGCGATAAGATTTTTAACAAATAAGTATATAGTTCTATTTTTATTATTAATTTGATTTATGTAACTCTATTTGTTAACATTACTAATTCATTCAATAATCAACAATTTTAAAAGTGTTTTTTCTCATTAATATAATGCATGTAACGCATGTAACGAGACAAATAATTGCACGCCCATAATGGGGCAAATTATGTACATTGTTACGCATTTTGTATGTACCATCTTTTCCACATGTAATTGCAATAAATATACTTTTACTTTAAGATTGAATGATAATGTATCGGTGCTTATAACTAAATCAGCCTAAAACCCCTGACCCCAACCCAGGGGGTATTATCGGTTTACAGCGTTTACAGCGGATGAACACTAATTGGTGAAAATTCTTGTACACAACTCATTTCCTACAATTTTAGTGATCTAAGAACAACTCATTTCCTATAATTTTAATTAAGGTAGGAAACTTATCACATAGACATTCATCTAAGTTTTACAAAGAGGTACAAAATCAAAAGCCGAATCTATCAGAAATGCCATCAAACATAGCAAAATCGCCTTTGCCAACGTCCTGAACAAATTCAAATTACGTAACCTCGTTAGCGGAGCCCCAGGGCTGATTAGAGGCCTCATGGTCCGACCGCCCTCTGATTAGCCAATCTGCCCTAATGCCCCGTCTACTTACATGCCTGATTGTCTATGAACCCTGATACCCATGTCACATAATTCGTACCTATGTATATGTGTCTAAATTACATCAAAAACAATTAATGGCGGGCTGTTGTTAGGCAACGTAGAGCGAGTGTGTGCTCAGAACCCATCTGCACAGACTTTCGGTTTGATGACAATATTGATCACAATCATCAATTGATTGGTATCTTTACCACAATCACGAATCCATTTTAAAATGTTTGGGTTCTCGTTGAATACTATTATGTCAAGCCTAAATTTTGTTCTGATTTAATTTATTATCTTTGTAAATGTATCAATTTATTATTGTTTTGACATCTTATGTATTTTTTGTAGTTTGATTTAAGTAATATATATAATTTTTTTACATGTTAATTCCGAAATATTGAAATCTATTTGTTTGCGTATAAAATAAAGTGAAACTGTTAAATCCACAGTTTGTTTGGTTGTTTTATTTTTCGCTTATCTCACCTGCGCCTGTTCCGGCACGTCCAATGCATAGAAAGCTGCAGGATACCTACTTCACTAAAATCACCTAAAAGTTGTGCCGAGTGGCCTTATTCTACAAAACTACTCGTTGGAGAGCCGCCAGGCATTCAGCGGCAATGCTCATTGTTGCATCGAGCTTGTATCATTCCACCATTTTGAGACAAAGACGCCATTTCGTGTTTGCGCGGGAAATGAAAGAAAATGAATGATGAGCTGCTTTTCACGAACCAGGCACGAAATATTAAGTTGAAGTTAAATTTGAACTTTCTATTTAGATCTTGTCTCGTTTCTATTCCCTTGGTGTATTTACACCTAAAATAGGGCTGATAATTACCAGCCCCGCCTCGGGTCAGGTTGCAGGCGTTATTGGCAGCTGTGTAATTTAAAACTGTGTTGTAACTTCCCTTCCTACCTACGTATTTCCAGATTTTTATGTTTATTTTTAAGAATGTTTTAGATGGAAATCATATTGCTACGCTATGTCACCGACATGAGTATCTAGCTAAGGAAAAAGTAGTGTTGTGAAGTGAAGAGGTTTCATTCCACCGATGTGACTCATACAGATTGAAGACCCGGAAACCTCTTGAGATTATTACCGGCTCGTTCCTTATTAAATAAAAGCTACTTTCATCAAACTTGTAAGGAATCTGGTAAATCAGATAACTTTCTTACATTATCCTCATAAATCGTAGCTCTTTGTCGCCACGCCAACATTTTGTTTGATACCTTGATTTAGGTACCACCCCAGAGTGAGATGATTTTATTAGGTTAGTTATGTCACCTGTACCCAGCCGGAGCAGGAGCAGCGATACCTTATAATTGGCTCTTTTTTCACACATCAGGGACAAATTATATTTAGAAATGTTGATGTGATACATATTAAAATATAAATATAAAATAAATATTTTATTTTTCGTTTTATCTTTTAACCTACCAGTTCCTAAGCCTTACCTCAATAGTGCTTTAAGCTATTTAAGGAATTTACACATTTCAAGTATAGAGGTATGTAGATGTACATATACTTGAAATGTGCTTGACCTGTATTCAGGACAACTCTAGTATCTTAAAATTTTGGAAGTAAGGTTTACAGCTGTCCGTTTGATCTATGTTTGCTTAGTAAGATACGTATATTACCAATTTACTTTAATTGTTAATTTGCTAAATCTTCCCCAATGTGTTAAGCGACTGCAAAAGAGCGTTAAAAAGCAATCACAAACAGCTTTAAGACTAAAACTAAGGTGATAAGTGGTAAGTATCCAAGTGCAGGAACGTCTAGATCGAATCTCGAAGTTTATACTGTTTCAGGTTACGAGTGCGCTTGGAATGGATGGCAGCGAGCGAAGGAACTGCTGGAACTGCTGGAAGAATTTACGAGGGCGATGTTTTCGTGCAATTGCCTTTGGATGTGTAGTTTATTTAATTTATTGAAGCTTTGAATTAAATCCTGGGTGAATTTTCAGTGGAATGCAGTTTTTTGACATTACTCAATGGAACTTTTGCACCCAAATCACCTCTTCACCAATATTTTCAGCCAACATTGTTTTTCAACTTGTCGGTGGCGCGGCCCGCAGACTTTGGTGCGTAGGCTCCATTGGAATAGTACCTAGGTTCCCAAACAATCGTAATTTTCTGATAACATAGCTTAATCACACGACACGAATCCATCTGTGGAGCAATCAACCAATATTACCTACAAACTATTCAGTAGCTTTTTATCTCTCAAAAACCCTGCGGATATCAGGAGACTCGTGCTTGCTGTTCTTAGTGTCCACACTCAGTGTTTAAAACTAAAGCTCAAAGCAATGCATGCACTGATCTTCCAACCAGCCAACAATGCCTGAACGCTTATTAATCGCCTTCATATTTTCTAGTTCACAATCTTTAATCAGGTTCTTCTCGTCGCATCACATGGGCCATAATCCCCACGACCGCAATCTGAATTACAACTCGACGACAATGTCGCAAATCGGCTTAGGATCGAGTCGACGCCTTATCGTTATTAAATCGATAACGAGACGTTGGGGCTTAGGTCGCACCTTTAGGATGCTGTTCCATTAAATGTGCGAGGCTGTGGCTGAGAAACAAGAATAGGATCGTCTGAAACCTGTTCCTGAACGTTAATTTGTCAAGTGAATAGGCAGTTCTTTGGGACGACGTTCATTCATATTGTGCTATCCAGAATTCCCTTTGATTAAACAACCTTATGTTAAAGTTATATTATATTAAGTGTTGAGCTTTCTCACATTCTTATTTTCATATACTACACAATATACTACATTATGAGAAAAAGCAAAAATGTTTGTTATCACCTTTGTCATATAGTTCCATCATCCCTGCACAATGTAAAAATCCCAATTTTTGTTTAAATTTCGGTTAATCAGACATAAGTAGACACTGGTGAAAACTGTGAATATACTGCAGACAATAAAAATGTAATGGTATTACATAATGTTCACGTTCAGTCGGTCAGCGTGGATAGGCCGTATCTGGCATCTTAATGGCGCGGGGCGACCTGATCCGGCCCCTGATAACTCCGCGGGGATCAACATAGACGAGAGCAGGGGCTAGATAAGCCAACGGAGTCTGTAGATCGGTGCCTTGATTCGTTACCTACCTTTCTATCTCTTTCACTAGGCAAGTACTAAACTAAGCTTTGAAACAAGGAATAAAGAACCCCTCTCTATTTCTATTTTTGTTAGACGTTCCCTTTTTTTGTTAGGGTTGGTCATTATCATCAGCCATTAGGACCAAGTTGGACAATTTGGGCATAGGCCTTCCCCAAACCCGTCTTCAGCTTGCCGTATCCAGCACCTGTTAGCAGTATTTCGGTGAAACGGTAATTTTTCGTCTATTTTCAAAATATTTGAAAAAGTATGCAGTATACCGTACAGAAATTTCTAAAACTGTTTTGAAATGAACAAACGATACCTTTCATTTGATACCCCACTTGTCCTTGTAGGTATCTTTTGAAATTTAGACATTACAATTTGTAGATACTGAAAATTTTAATTTACATTTTTTTTTCTTTTAATCTTAACAAGCACACGAAATGTATTATTATTTTAAATTTCAAGTTATTTGCTGCTGTGGTTGCTGAGATATTAAAGACGGAAAAAGGACTGAAAAAGCGAGACCATAAGGGTTTCGAAACCGATCTCCGATCTTCGAAACCTTAAAAAGAAAACGCGGGAAACTGACCTAAGAGCATCGCTGTGAAGATTTTTTTATAATATCTTCTAATACATTTTCGTAAATTTATTGTGAATTTTCACAGAGAGATTTTTTTGAGAGTTCATTTGAACTCTTCAAGCGACGAATCCTCCAATTCAATGACTTTTAATGAACTCGCATTGCTTAACGAAAGCACTATTTTACAAGCCTCGATCGGCAATGACTGCCCTGCTGGCCACGATAAGCTGGACTCAAGCTAAGCTTGCAATGGTCTCGGCCTTCAAGCTTGGTCATCATTGCAGACCATGCTGTCCGCGCTATGAATCCTCGACCTTCGGTCTCGGCCTTCATTTCAGCTTGGCCATCAAGGGCTGCAATGTTGGCCGCGCTGTGAAGGCCTGGACCTGCGCTACGCTTCGCTCTCAGCCATCTTCAGCCGCGGCAAGCAACCCATCCATTACAGACCATACACGTAATGTAACGTGATTATTTTATTTTTCTTTTTATTGTTTAACAAAATCAACAGCCCTTATATCTAAATTATGACTACAATATAACTTACTGCTTCAAAGAAAGATCTACAGGCACTGATCAACTCATTTCAAAATTGTTTTTTAAATTTAATTAGTTATTGAGTAACTAGTACGATTTAAATAAACCAATTACATTAGTTACTTATGATTAAAATTTTATTAAATAAAATGATAATTATTGTAGATGTTGACACGTTTAAATTAATTAAGTAAATTAATTGATATATTAGGTAACGTTATCGAATAACACAGATACTGTCAGAAAATTACATCAAATGGTAGTATGGTCAAATTAAAAATTACTTAGTCAAAATATGTACATACAAAATAGACGCCCCCGAACTGAGTGTTCGCGAGCGTCTACTTTGCCTCGACAGACGTTCCACGCCACAGTTAACAGATACTCTGTGTTCCACACATGAACAGTTGATCGAAGCACGCCTAGTCTCCAAAGAATTGTACACCAGACAGCCCATCATTACATCAGACTAGCATCTGCCCGCATCTTCGGTCGCCTATATACATGTTAATCTATGCCTTAAACTACATCTATACAAAATTTTAGCCCGATCCGTTCAGTATTTTTGGCGATTTTTAAGAGTTAAGAAATATCCAAAGTATCTAAGTGTGATGTGAAGTGTGATGTGATTTGATGTGAAGTGTGATTCTCTCGTTGTCCCTTCTGTCAACTCGTCTTTGTATTTGCGCCCTAAGGCCAGTCCATAGTATCAGCGGAAGCGATCGTCGAGTCAGACTTATCAGGCAACTTGAAACTTTCTTTACGCGAACTGTCGCCCGTCGAGCTGACTCCGTAACCTCGGGAACTAATTAGCTAGGAACAGAGAGATTCAAACCTTATCTCGGAATCACCTCACTAGTTTAGGAGTTTGAATACTGGACGAGGCTTGGCTGGCACTCGGAGGTCGAGGCTCGTTTACACTGAGTTTACTTTATTTAAATAACAACGTGGGAACACTGTCAGTAATAATCTTCCATGCCACAGATACCAAATAGCAATCAAAGTAGGTACCTAGGTAAAATTCTCTATAATTATGGCATTTTTTTCATTTCTTCTGATAGCCTTTCTTAAAGTTCACATTTAACTTTTCATACATACCTATTATGATTATGCTCCTTTGCTCAATCTTATAGGTAAGTATATAAAAGGACAAGCGATTTTCTGGGAACAACGCCCAGGCCAGCCGCTGCAGCGCTGAAGCTAGAAAGCTGAAATTTGAAAAGCCGGTACCTGTTACTACACAACCTCCCGCTAAGAAGGGATTTTTGCAAATTCGGTGGAATTTGCTAAAACCGCCCTTTTCACCCCCTTAGGGGTGAAAAGGGCAGTTGAATTTTTTTGTAACTCTTTTGTTTTTTGTAACTCTTTAAACAGTGTCCCAATTAGCTTGAAACTTACAGATAATACTAAAAATACAAAACTATTGAACACGTATTTCAGGATTTGGCAAAATGTTCCTGAAAATGGGGTAAATTAGGTTATTCAAGTTTGTGATTCGTAATAAACTATATGGGGACGCTTCCGACTGGTATTGATATGGATCAGTTGCGCTACCTGTAGATTGTTTGCAACAGTCTGCAGTTAGCTTAATTGTTTCAATTGTAAATACTAGTTCTAATTTGTTTTTATTTTTGAATTGTAATTTTATTTGTCAATACTATAAAGTAAATAATGATACACGTATTTTTTATTATTCCAAAACTACCCCTAGAGGGTGTGTAATCAATTTCCACGCAGGCGAAGCTGCGGGGCGCAGCTAGTCTCTTTATATAATAAAATAATAACAAATGAGAACGTGCTCTTAAAGCCAAAGGTGCCACAAAATAAACCAATGCAACAGGTAATAACGAGCGAAAAACAAATAATTATTATCTCCAAAGTGGTGATTTGAATCAATTGGTCCATCTAACACCCACATTCAGCCACACAAACTCTATGCCCACGATTATTTTACCCACACAGGCACTTGATCTACACGGCTACACCCACCCACACAAGCGCTATGCCTACACCAGACAAGCAGGCCTGGTGGTTTTTCTATCGATAATGAAAGGGTATAAAACTTTATTGCGCGATGTTAGCATATATCTGGCTCTTTATTTGTTTGGGAGCGATTTTTTTGGGATAATGAGATTATTATTGATTGATTTGCTTGCGTGTCTTTATCTTTTTCAATTTGTGTTGTATCCTACTTGTACGCAAGCACGTAGATTTTCTTATCGAAACATCTCAAAATACTTATCTATAGATTGTTTAAGCACACATGTATTGTATATATGTACACGCATATAAACGGTTATATACGTGTATCACCTTATTAAAATAAACTTCTTATACGATCATCAGTACGGGTTTCAGACCGAAGTCGAACACATCGATTTAATAACTGAAATTAAGGTAAATATAGACGAACAATCATATTGTTTGGGAATATTTATAGATATTAAAAAAGCTTTCGACACAATTAGCCACGATATACTTCTAAAAAACTTTGCGACCTAGGAATGAAATATAAAGCACTAAAATCATTGACATCATCTTACGGATAGATACCTTTTCTGATCTCTTTACCGATTTTCTGTTGACTACTTTCACTACTTCCTATCTTTACAACTAAAGATAGGAAGTAATTAAAGTAGTCATCAGAAAATAGCCTGCGGATCGATTTTAGGAACTTTAATTTTTTTGGTACTTATTAATAATATTAGCCAAATGGGATTAAAAGGACACATTACTTTATACGCCGATGATACCTGCCTATTCTATTTCGGTCCAAACCTCGGCGAACTGTTTAAGGATGCGCATGCGCAAGCCGACTTATTCAAATTTAATCTTTGGTGCCAGTGTTACCTATTTAATGACAGAAACGCAAAGAAAACCACTTTTATGATAATCACAGCAAAAAATAAAAAAACCTCACACTTACCGCCACTTGCTATAAGTAATTCGAGAATACACCGAGAGTAGGAGAGATACCTAGGTGTAATACTAGACGACACGGCCTAACCTGGCGATCTCATATTGAATATGTAACAACTAAATTAATCTCGATAACAGGTGCGCTGCGGAGATCCGTGGGATGCGTTCCACGTAAAGTTCTGATGTGCGCTACGAGGAATGCCTCTCTAAAATTCCCTGGCTAAATCTCATTTACAATACCTATTAGAGGTATGGGGAACTGCAGCAGTGACGAATATAAAAACATTACAAATATCACAAAACAAATTAATTAAAGTTCTTTACAAATATGACTAACTAACACATGTATTATTTACAAACAAACCAACATTTTTAATACCTATCAAACAACTATATACTTACCTGACCTGCATCCTTGTTAAGAAAATATTAATTTAAAAAATACATACGCAAATAACACAAACTTACAAAAAAACCTACACTTACAATTTGAGAAATAAAAATAAGTTACCACTAAGGAGTCCACGAACCAACTATGGAAAAAGAAACATTTTATATGAAGGTGCGCAGTTGTAGAACAGCTTACCCGATAACATTAAAATCTGTTTATCAATGCACATATTATTTAAAAAAGACTGAAACAATATATTTATGACAAGATCTTTTAAATTAGCGTAACGGTACCAACCATTATTGTAAAACTTGCTACTACAAATTATTAGCAACCTGTTGTAATTTAGTATTTATTAATTAAGATATGTAGTACGAAAGATGATAATCTTCACTTAAATAAGAACAATGTTCACTTAAATGAGTACATACGATAGTATGTACTCATTTAAGTGAACATTGTTCTTTTGAGTAAATAAATTCGTTAAACTGATATACAATTTGCCTCTAAACATTTGAGCGCTGATAAAATATTAACATTGCTACTTGCTCAAAAATAATGAACAATCTAAATATGTAAATATCTTTGTCAAAATATTACATAAATACCATCACAAAAACACAGATTATTATAATTTCTCCAAAAGGACCAGTGAATACAAAGACTGTCAATCTACGCTGGGGCTATAAGTTGAAAAGAAAATATCAATCGGATTACCAGACAGCTGGGAAGTCCTCTACAAGTGTCATAATCATAACAATATTTGACACGATTATCAAAGGGACAAAATAAAGCTGTTGTAAGAATGAGCATTTACAACGGTCTTCTATTAATTGTATTAGTATTGCGAATCCATAAATTTTAAATGATGAGTATGTATTTTATTTTATTCCTGCGTCGTCTAACTACATATTATTATAACTGTTGTCATTGCCGACATATCACAATAATGTTTTTAATGCGAACGTTTGGATGTTTAGATGGTCGGTTTGTTACCTCTTCACGCCAAAACGACAGAATGGATCGGGCTGAAATTTTGCACAGAGGTTCTAGGCCTGGATTGACATACATACTTTTTATCCAAAAAGAACGTATGCGAAGTCGCGGGCCCAAGGTACCTACCTTGGGCCCGCGACTCTTAAATATTGTCTTACACTGTTTTCTCATTAGACTTAACTTTTAAAACGCGATCTATGTGACGCGACATTTCGAGTTTTTAATCTGACAAGATTTTATAAAGAACGTACAATGTTATCACATGGGAAACCCATTTACGGATTACGTAGGTCCATGTTTGACTTTTAATATTGGTTTGTTGACTCAGAGTCCCTTTTTGCACATCCGGGTTATAGGTAGGTAGGTAGGTACATTCAGTGTTGCCGACAAGTCTTCATCTATGTTATAGTATTTCCGGTCGACTGAAATCGTTTCATTACCCGCGAGCGAGGCGAAGCTGTGTGAAGCTGGCAACCGACTTTGAGATATTCATGTTTTTTGGGTCTTATTTGATTGTACCGGCCTTTTACCCGATTGTATCGACACAATTTTTGTTTGTACAAAGGGGGTAAAAGTTATGGGGAGGGGAAGGTTTTTCAATAGTCAATTTCTGATCTCAGAATATAATATTTCGCAGTTCTAAGTCGAAATGGTTCTAAATTTCTCGTTTTTGGATAATTGACGAAGTTTCTTCAGAAAATTATAAGTATCAAAATTATAATCCACATAGGCATTGATTATAATACCTAAATATAAAAATACGAATCTTTAAAATTATATATTATCAAGAGAACCCTAGTGTCTAGATAAACCTACTTAGGATTTAAGACACTATAAACTGTAAATTGTAACAACTTTGTATTAAATAAATTTATCTATCTATACTGTTCTTAACTACATCTAGTGGGCATTCGCCCTCTCAATGGACGCGAAAAAAAAAGCGGGGATCGAATGGGGCTTTAGTGGCGTTTAGCAAGAATTTAGTTTGAACAGAAAAGTAATTAAGTGATAATTGCTTGTTCAAACTAAATTCTCGCTAGGATGGATTCATTTTCTGGCAGCGACACTACCAGCCGCACTACCAGTCACATTCGGACTACAACTAGGTACTATTTGACAACATTGATAATATACTATAAGTTGTGGTCATCCTATCAGGTAATAGACATACACATATTTCACTTTATTTTAAACTAAAATATGTATATTTTTTGCAGATTTCATGAATAAAAATTATAATATTTTTTGATAAATCTGAAAATTAGCGGCATAAATATTCGTTATAAATATTTATACATATTCGTCGTATATGTACATTGTACATTGTGGCACTACATAGGCACCATTTTATACACCATTTTATTCAATAAGTTTGAAGAAAATTATAAAATTCACTTCAGCTGCATTTTTTTATTACGGGTATTAAGTGAATTACTTGCGTGTGACGTAACACGAGTCATATGACCAGCCAGCGCCATTACAGAATCAGCGTTTTTGGCGCGGTTTTGGAAATTTAAACCTTAATATTGATTTTTATCGAAAATACCGTACGTATCCCGGATATACATTGTATTAGGATTGCAAAATAATTAAGTAAATATGTCAAGGTAGTGTGCTTATAATGTATTATAGAATATGTTAAAAGATTTTCCAAAATTAGTCAAATAGTATATTCATAAAGTTAAAATTTTTGTTTTCCTGTTCCTTTTTGAAACTATGTTCTCGTTAGGATAGAATATAAAATAGTTCCTAAAAACGCATGTCTTGGCAATATAATGCAACTGTAGTGTACCGATCTGTCTTGTACTCTAGTCTAGACTAGACTGCTCTAGACGCGCAATCTCCCGCCGTACATCAAGCCGGCGTTATTGCGAGAATATTGTCCTCCATGCATTTCCGACGACGACGCGACGTCTTGTAGCAGCTTGTAGCTATAGAAATGCTCCTGGTTTTGGCTTATAACATTTCGATTTCCCCATGAATGAATGAATTAACACTTTATTGTACCAACACAAAACACAAAATAAAAACATTTTAAAGTTTTAACTACGAGTAATTCTGTATAACAAGAACGGCGGCGGAAAGCGATATGTTGGCCGAGTGGCACTTGCTTACACCCGAAGATTTGAGCAGCTCTCAATTGAAGATTTTAGGATTTAAATAAAAACTTTCAAAAAATCGCGACTAGAGACCTGCTCCAACTCGATTAGCATTGAAGATTCGGGGGTTGGCTTGCAAGAACATGCTGTCAAATCAAAGGAAAGAGTTTGTAATGAGTCAATGTGTTAAGTCCTTTAAAAAGTTATTCCGTGATCATGGCGCATGAAACTGTTCCCAAATATTGAAAAGCTCACAACTCAAATCATGGTAAATATCCCGTTATAAATGACTTTAATATGTTAAGTATTTGTGTATATTATTATCAGGGTTAATAAGTTTATATCGTTAGAGTCAATTAAGTCATGCAAGACATAAATCAGACCTGCCATGTACCAAAGGGACCTTCAAGGTCTCCTCACATTAGGTAGCCAAGGTAATCTGTCTAGTCTAGAATAGGTATTGCTCTACGTATAGCGTCACCAGTTCTGTGTAGTCTGTTCTATAGCAGCCATATATCAGGGGACACGATATTGCAACAGCTCAATCATTTCAATTGTATGGTAATGTGCTTCCGTAACTTATGGCCGGTCAGTCCGGCTTATTGCACTTCTAGGAACAGCCTGTCTAGCCATATTTGCATGTCTGCGACATTCTACGACACGCCTTATTTCCTTACTGGGAGTTGGTGTAACTTCTAGAAAAGGGTAGATAAAGTGTGTGAAGGATTTCGACTTTATAGAGCACGGATTCTAGTGAGTTTGTGTTGTGCAGCAAACTGTAACACTAGAACCACACTATTGTGGTGTGGGTGTAGTGTTGTTTTGTGTCGTTTTTATAATGTGTTTATGTATGAAATCAAAAAGCTTTTGACGCGTCACGATCACGACACACCAGAGATGTGACTCAAAAGTGTTGTATAGGTTGGCCAACAACTCTGCCGTCCCATCGGATTATGAGAGTACGGGAATAGAGAGTGCACAGTGTTAGCGCATACACTTGTGCACTATAATATGTCCTGCGCATCTGGCTAGTATACGATAAGACTGGCCGACCGTAGCCGAAAATTTGACTACATTGCCGCAAAACAAAAATAAAACATGGGCAATGTTATGTTTGTTGTTGTTGTGGTTGTGAAACCACAACAAAAATAAAACATAACATTTATACAAGGTGCCACATAATTGGTGTACTAAGCGGAGAGGGGGGTCCACCCCCCTCCCACGAACATTTTTTCTAGCACTTTCCGGGTTTGAAGGGCTTTTACAGAAAAAAAAACCTCGAAACTTTCATCGCAACTAGCCCATGTAACAACCCTAATATCAGCTGTTCATCAGTAAGGTGCTTGACCTTTCAATCGCTTTTGTTTAGCCAATGCCGTCAATTTTACGGTATTCTGTACATTTTTGCTCTAAGCTATTATTTTACCATACAATTTTTAATGTTTATTTGTAGGTAGGTACGTTTGTTTCGTGGTAGGTACGTCTACGTAGACCAGGTACCTAATAAAGACTATTTATCGATATTTTAATAAAAGTTACGCGATAAATACCCGATAAATAATCTTCATTAGGTACGTATGTTAAAAAACCGCGAAATTTTAAAAAAGTGCTACGTCCGTGCCTAGTTTTATTTTTAGCATGAATGGATGTGTTCTTTATTTGCACATGAAAAAGGAACCCTAAAATTTTGTCGGTTTTGCGTTAGTGATAGGGTTGTACTTTTTCTAAGCGTATGCGTAAAGCTATTTTTTACTATGAAAATTTAAAACATCGTATTTCTGAAAATCAACCATGCGGATCAGTTGGTGCACAACAACCCAGTTTCGGGTTGGTACATGAATAACGTGGCACCTTGTATAAGTACATTTTACAGTGCCGGTATAAACTAGGAGACAGCCAGCGAGCCACTCGTTTGAAGCTTGCGGTAAGCAAGTATGTCACTGTAAACACTATCTAAATATTACGAGTTTATGCCCATATTTGAATCCTTCGGGTGCATCACTGAAAGAACCTTTCAGTGATGCACCCGAAGGACTCGAATTTGAGAATTTGAGAACCCTGCGCCGAGTCGTCATCATCATGCATTTGTTTTAATTTGATACGCGTTCCAAATAGCCGAGATCGTGTTATTAACAAACCCTTGTAGTTCCAAATTATAATCTTATCTCAAGAGACATCGTATTCAGCCTTTCTAGTAAGGAAATGAGGAGAAAAGTCTCCCACAAACAGTCCCACTCTAGTAGAAAAGCAAAAATATTACCTTCCTACATCGTTTAGCAGTTTCGCTATCGGAGCGCGCCGCCCGGCGCGCCGCCGCCGCCGCCGCCGCCGCCGCCGCCGCCGCCGCCGCCGCCGCCCCGGTTGAAGGTACGTACTACTCAGTCTTGAAATATGACAGCATAACTTGTACCGGGGAACATTGTAAACAAAGAACCAAGGAAATCGTACGAGATGTATGAATACGATTCGCATGTATATTCTCAGATATGTATGGAGATTTGTATGGAAATGCGGGTTATTGAAACATTGGCGGTGACTGCGGGATCTGAGGCTTCTATGGAATGATATGGGGTATCAGCATGGCCCGTATCTCATGGGAGGGGATGGCTCGTACGTAGCGCCTAGTGTTTGTGGAAGGAGGTCATGATGCGGTGACCTAGAAACCATTCGATGCCATTCATCACACCATCATATTATGTAGCTTCAGCATTTTCCGTTTGAGTGACTTAGCTCGTCTCATCTTATGGATTAATTTGTTTATGCTTTGTATTATAATTGTTCGCAATGAATAGAGATAAGTTATGTATGCCTACATAACCACAAGAACAAAAACATCATCAACCTTTTCATTAAATTTATAGCCCTGCAATAAAAACACGTAGACACGTCAAGTCGCACGTTAAGTCGCGAGCGTCACATCAGTTATTTCACCATTTTTTGCGACAACTTAACGACTTCTAATGTTATTAAGGCCTATTATCCAGTGCGGAGGTGTTCCTTCGCCTAGTATTAGCATGTACTAGTTCTTCAAGCAGGGCTTAATTAAGATTCTAAGAGGCACGCGCGCCGCACGGTACGGAGAAACGCCGGTAAGGACGAGGTGTAGGGTTGGCACCTGTTTGTGATGTAGCTGTATTGTGTTCTGCATAGCTTTTCGTGATCTCAGAGTCAAAAAATTCGTCGGAAAACGGCCCTTTCGTGAGTAAGCGAGTAAACACGTTTCGTTTCGTGTCATACCTCGCGACTGTGGATGAAAAAAACTAAAACTAGAGTAGACTTCCAGTATCGACAGATTTGTGACGTCAGCGTAGTTAATTGTATTAAACAACAAATGACCATCGCGCCCGCTTTTAATAATTTACTTGGCTTTGTAGAGTTTTAGCATTTCTAAATAATATTTTAGTATTACCTATCCTAGTATTATTTATCTATCTATCTACAGAATAATAAGGATCATTGCATAATTAATCTTTAGGCAATGTAAAATGTTATTGGTCATCAAAAAAACGTTGCTTAGATTTGGGAAATCAGATAAAATCAGATACATCTTAAATTAGGGTCGAATATTTTGATGAGTAACGTTCGTGCCAGCCCTGCCAATAGGTACAGGGACCGGGCAGTACCGGATGCTGATAGTTCTAAAAACTCGCCTAGCTCGCACTGGTATGTCCCGCGCGTTACGGCCACATCTTGCGGTCCGTGTGCGCCGACCTTAAACATACAAATGTAAGGAGTTTATGGCGTAGGTATGTGTACTCCCTGATGCTTGGAGTGACGAGTTTGGAACGGAACTCCTGCTTGATTTGGAGTATGTCCCTACAGTGCGTGTAAATGCGTTAACGGAGCCGTAGTAGGTAACACCTTTAGAAGCGCGCGCATTAGGCACGCATTATTACCTATCTACAACTTGAGAAGATTTCAACGGATCGCTTGACTTTTGTCTTTCTTCTTTGTCAAAAATTCGCTCCAGCTTCCTCTCCCGCTTCCGCTCGCTGCCGCTTTTCACCGAAAATGCACTCGAGCAGTAGGAGTATAGTACATCTATAAATAATACTTATAATTTTATCCAAACTACCTATTATCTGTGCCATTAGCAAATTTTTAGATATTCTTATTGAAACGGAGCTGAGGGAGCAGGAAAACAAAAAGTTAGTGTTCCTTATCTATGTAAACAAGTCAATTATGTTTATGGTAGGTACGATTCGCGGAAATCATGCGAAACGATAACCCTGTTCGATTTATGGAAGTAATAAGAGGTATAATATGAAAAATATAATTTAATTGGTTTTCTTTATGTCCAATTAACAAGGTCCCTTTTTAAGTCCCAGGAAATGCTAAGACGATACAATTTTAAATGTAAATTGAAGGCTGGGCAGGGCAGTGATGCGTTAAGGTTACTAAACTTGACATACTATCATACAGAAAACTCGTACCGATACGAGTTCAGCGACACTTTCATTTCTGAGAATAGTTTAATATTAATATACCAGGCGACCATAGCTACGGCAGGAGCCAAATTTTTTGTCGCACTAAGAACTTACTAAAGTGTTCAGGGTGGTTGTTCAATAATACCAGTAAAACATAGCTTGGAAGAGAACTCCTCCTAACCACAGAAACTCACAGACGCGGTCAGGAGCAATGAGAGAGAAGTGTATTTAATTATTCATCTATGTATTTCGGTTTTATCAAAGCGACGAACACAACTCACTGGAATTTCCGGGATAAAATAAACGCGGACACGCGTTCAGTGACATTGAAAACAGTTCAGTACACCAGGCACACACACAGACATTTGTACAGCTAACACCGCGGCCGCACGAGGCGCTGCTGAATCAATATAATTTCCGGATTTATAGAAAATGCGCACTCGCGTTTAACGGCACTGAGAAGTGTTCAATGTACCAGGCGATCATAGCTAAGGAAGTTTATAAACAAGAATCATGAAAGTCTTGAAGACGCATTTACTTTTATCTACATAGAAACCCAGATCGGTACCTACTTGAAGACAAAACACAGCACTGGTGTGGCAGCAAAAAAGGTATGTTGAGGGAGTAGGTACACTTTTTGTACATCCTTGTGGTCTGCGCAGACGCAGTGCTGACACATTTAGCGGCGCGCGCGCATTATCATTTGTACAACGCAGCGTCGCTGGTGACAGAAATATCGTGGTATGTGTGCGATCACATGTGGACTCACGTTGTGGATGTTAATGTGGAAGGGTGACTAAATAATGATGTAATGTTCCTACAAGGCCTATAGTAGCTAAGTGCCTGTAATGTATGGTAGGTCATAGGTACCTAGTTAGAAGTGGGTGCAACACCCAGGATTGCACACTAAAGAGCTATTGAGAGAGGCCAGTGTTCAAATAAATTGTATTAATAACAATATTTTAATATTCACGTGGTACAGCTTGTCATGGGGAAGCTGCACATGTGAGCAGTAATTTAATAACTCAATAAACTCACACCCAACTAGAATCTAGATTTAATCATCAGATATATACCAAGCTGGTAAAGCACGAGCAAACTCCATATATTATTCTTAGAATCACGAAGCTGAGTAGGAATATAACCTGTTTCTTTTTCTGAGCCTCTTTGGCGATGTAAAGAATATCCTGATTGAAATTAGCTGATCATTCGTAGAAGCTCATAAATATTCATCGCCGAGCGTAGAGCTGCAAATGCTTAGAAATGACAACGTAGAGACGAGAATGAGTCATCTGCACCTTTAATAAATCCTTATTCCCTGTTAATTCTGCTATCTAACTTTTGTATATCATACCACTGTTTTTTGAATCCAACCAGAGTTAAAGTCCGGAAAACAACCTTGGAAGATTATTTGAAAAATTCAGACAGAAAAGAAAACTGTTATTTTAATTTCAGTAGGTAGAGATAACTTGCTAGCGTGGGGACTACGGGCACTACTGCCCATTATGTTAAGAGCCAACAAGGTGCTAATCGGCGGGAGGCCTGCTCCCAGCATTGGACCAGTATAGTATAGGTGTGAAGAGAAGCTTATAAATTCCAACATCATAATTGCTGAAAAACCTGATTCACTATGCCACTTCTGAAAATTTATAGTCATTAAAACCGCTGTTGAAACTAATAAGTTTAAATATTTTGACATGTTGACAGTTTTATTTGCATTTACAATTAAATATCACAATATTCACTGTTAGGTATTTTTGTGCGGTTAGTGTTCATATTCAATTGCATCCAGTTTAAGCTTTATTGTTTCGCTTTCACAGTCCAATTTTGTTTAAAGCTAAAGTGGTGTTGCCAGTACTTGTTATAAAATTAATCTTCTGTCAGTAGCTTGTCTTGTAATTATGTACTGGCATGATTAACGATCTTCAGAAACGGGTTGTGTTCCTGAATTCCAAAATGTTGTTAATTTGGTCCTACTTGTTCTTTGGTTAGAAAATGGTCAATGGCGCGGACCTTAATATTATCGTATTAGTTACTCTATAAAAATAAATAAATAAATTATAAATTATGCTAGTGGGAAGGAGGGAGATTTGGAAATTGCTTCGAATGATGAAATGGGAGTAAACAAGTAAACCCTTATTTCAGTATTCTATGAAAATCCACTCAAAACGGAGGTTTGTGTGGTCTCTTCATCGTCAGGGTGACCGGAAGACTGTGGAAGAGATGAGACATGCACATGACCATGGAATTGAGCTACTGCGTGCAAAAGAGTACCAGTGGGTGTCAATGGGCTGAAAATATGAAGAACTGAAAATAAAAACAATGGTTGACGTGTCAGACACTATACACTAGCCAGGTAAAACAACAATGGTTGACGTATCAGACACTATACACTAGCCAGGTAAAACAACAATGGTTGACGTATCAGACACTATACACTAGCCAGGTAAAACAACAATGGTTGACGTATCAGACACTATACACTAGCCAGGTAAAACAACAACGGTTGACGTATCAGACACTATACACTAGCCAGGTAAAACAACAATGGTTGACGTATCAGACACTAAACACTAGCCAGGTAAAACATTACATATCTATTATGATTCTAAACATATATACTCGTAAATTTCTTTCAGACCATAGAAAGCTGTCTTTGTTTCACGTAACAGCACCTCGCTTATTGGTGTCGTCAGACAATATAAGGAAGGAATATCTGTTTGCAGTGAAAGTGGCACTAAACCTGACTATGTACCTGGTACCTAGATGTTACCAGTGGGTACTAGGTGGTACGAGGTATGAAATATCACAAAGCATCACCTTTGTTCGGTTTACGACTTCCCCGGTGAGAGCTCTCGACCGCTTGAGTGTGCACAACTAATGTCTAGGTTTACTGCTCAACAACTATTTAGGGTAGGTACAAATAGCTGAGTGTGAGTAAGCACTATGTAGCTCTTTCACCTGATTTAGAAAAGAATATGAAAGAAAGCGTCATACAGCTTATTCAAAACGATTCAAAAGTCAGTGGAAGGCAGAATAAAATGGGGGATTTATAAAACTAGAATTTAATGACAATCCATAAAGGAAGGATTAAAACACTAAAATTAGTTTTTAATAATTGTTTTGACGATTCCATACCAACCTCATGCATGGCACAAGATTGCAAAAACACTCAGTAACGAAGCCTGCTCATCCCATTACCACATTCTGCGGTACCTCTGCTAAAACAATAAGTCAAGGCAGCTGCGCAGGCGCAGGCGCAGGCGCACGCGTGCTAAATACATTACCCAGTCGGTACAGTCTGCGGTACCGTTGTCGGAATCGCCATTAGCAAGTCGAGTAACACGTGTGTGTCTCAGTTTACTGTTTACTAATAAGTAGGATTGGCAAAGGAACAGTCAACAATAACATGCTATCTCGCTCTTCACCTCGTATAACGATATACTGTTAAAGTAAAATTTCGAAAAAGAAACACTTATAAAACTGTTTGCTTTTCCCGAGCTAATAAGATCTTTGGTTTTGGTTTCCCAATTTGTGAAAATAAATATTAACTTACTTGGATGGTTGTCCCAGTTCAGCATTTTTTGTCATGGACTGAGTCAAACTAGAGACCTTAGAGATGAAGTGCCTAGATTCTAGATAGACAAGCTATAAACTCTGAATATTTTTGTGGCTTATCCGATAAAGATGGGGTGAACGAATACAGCTCTGGACGGGCTACCTCGAGCAGAATGGTTCCGGTTTACGTAAGTAAAACTAGGAAATAAAGTGATCACTTTGATTTTTGTTCACTTCAATCTTTTTAAGGTAAAGTAAAGAAGCGAACAAGAAACCTTTACCTTGTTAGGTTGTTAGTTTTAGAGTTGGAGCAAAACTTGCCCCAAGCTTTTTTATCCCCTAGATAATCTGATATTTTGTAGTAAGCCTTTTTACAAAGGATATGTTTGACAATTTGTTTGAATTTATTTATTGATAATTTTTTCAACTCATTTGGTATTTTGTTGTAGAAGCGTATACAGTGCCCTTTAAAAGATACATTAATCTTGTGTAGCCTAGTTGTGGGCACAGCGAGTGTATTC
The DNA here is from genome assembly GCA_963662085.1 of Eupithecia inturbata. NCBI lineage: Eukaryota > Metazoa > Arthropoda > Insecta > Lepidoptera > Geometridae > Eupithecia > Eupithecia inturbata. The sequence goes on along the minus strand of OY759191.1, from coordinate 630,109 downwards.
ATATTTCTAGTTTTAAATTATGTATGTCGCTATTTTTAGGGAACCGATTGATATACTATGAGTGTAGGTACAACATGTTTTCATAAATATATTGAAATATTAAGTAAATGTAAGCTGGGCAAGTTATTAAATGGTACAGAAAAACACTGTGCCTCTATCTCATAATATTATCTACACAACTAATTCTTTCCCCAAAAAATTATAACACTTGCTTTTGCACAAAATTCTCTCCTTGAATAGAATGTCTCGACTCTCGAGTAGGTATACAAAGTGGCAACTCACGCTCGCATAAAACCCTTAATATGAAAATCCATTTTCGCTTTCCCTCACAACACCGAGGACAGAATCAATAGCTCCTAAAGTGCACGTCAGCGCTGTTTACCGATCTAATCGAGTTCATAACGGAGTGACGCAGGGACCCTGTTGTGACTTCTCATGTTTCTACAGGATGTAGGGTTGGGCTTGTACGTACACCACGTTAGAAGGTCCTTCTAGGCTTCGTCATACAGGATCAGCTTAATTCGATTTATCTATGATTTTGAATACCATAAAACAAAAACAAAAGTTGAAAGACGATATTTGCCGAGTGCCATGGAAATTGCAAATACATACTGTTGAATTTAATGTTATGTTATTTTTTATACATTGACTTCTCTTCAAGAATGAAACAATGTGAAGACTAAAAAAAGCCTTGAGCTGACTGAATAACAGCTTCGTCTATCGTACCGTTACGCGTGCGTAACTCCTGTTTCGGCACAGTGTCATGGGGAGTGCCTGAGTGCCCCCAGACACTTTGCTAGTTTTAGGTTTGTATTGTATTTTTTTTCGCATCGAAACAAATGTCTTCTCATGTCCCTTGCCAGCCCTGCGTCTGCAGTAACCCGAGTCCGGCCGCGCAAAGTGCAGCCCAATGCGAACCGACAGCTAGCTCAGCTGGGCATATTGCTATTCATTCACGCTCGTTTGCCAAGTGTCAACAATATTGCTTTCTTCAATTTGGGATACGTATTAGCTATTGGTATACAGACGTTGATGGGTGGGATGCTTTATGTCCTAAGGTGATGAATGACGATGCGGCAAGCAAGAAAGGGCGCTATAACTCATTATGGAAGGACTACATCCAGCTTTGATTAGCATAGGCTAATGATGATGATAATAACTGTACTTTCAGATACAAGTTTATGGGAAAATAGCAGAATACTTATGAAAGTCAAAGTAGTAAAACCTAGAACCGTATCATCAAACCCCAGCACTGAAATAGGAATCAATTTCACAACTTGTCTGGCGCGTTGTAAAAACTAAACTTTTTACGCGAATACTTTCACTATTTTTTGTGATAGATACATAACATTTTTACGGTCGCGCCGCCGGTATTTCATCTCTTTATGAATTGGAGTTAAAATATAAATCACTTTTTAAGTGGGCCAATAATTATGTCTCTTTTAAATTAGCTACAAGAGTTCAATAGATATTGTCGAAAGCTTGTACGGGCTTATTCTAAAAGCGTAAAGTGGAGATCAGTTTCCGGACAAAACTATGTAGTAGGTATTATTTACATAAAATGTGACTTTTCCGGATATCGCGTATCTTCTGAATCGTCGCCACGCATTACAGACAGCTAGATCGCTTCCATCGACGCACCTTCCGAGAACTTCACCGTTAGCATAATGTCAATCTGACACATCCTGCTCATATATTATGGCATACAAATGGCTCATACATAATGGCATATGGCATACAAATGGTATAAGTATTATGGTGCGAAAGAATGGTGGCTGTAGATACGTGTGGGTGGTATTGTCGTCGGTAGGTTAATTGAAGGAAGGAAATGTCGAGGTAGGAACATAACATGAAAACAGGTTTAGTAAAATTATTACAGTATTATAGCAGAAATGAGACGTTTTCGTTGATAGCATGAAAGCGATGGGAGCAAGCTTTTAAAGGAAATCTCGCCTGTGAAGAACATACAGACGATCTGAGAACCTCCTCCTTTTTGAAGACGGTTAAAAAGTACAAAATTTTACATAACTTATGATAGTTCAGTCGTCAATGAAATATAAGTATGTTTGTATGTATCGTAGTTTTTTGAATTCATTACGTTGAAACGTGGGTGTCCTTCCAACAGAAACCTATGTTCGTAGTTAACCCGCTTACATTCATAATGTATTTGACTACTTATGAATTTATCGTTCCTCAAGTTAGGTACTTTTGTAAATAATAAAAACGCGATGTTGGTCAAAAACCCCAACTCTTTTCCTCGTAACAAATTGGACAGTTATCAACAAGATTCATCTTGAATTCGAGTCACGGATCGATATGTCGAGTCCGGTCCGGGCGATATGTCCCACGGCCAATTGATGCCAATCGGGTGGGAATAGCTGATGGACACTTGGAAATGTTACCTAAACCTTCAAATAACACAAGCTTAAATGTATACCTATAGTGTGGATGAAGTTTGCATACAAACGAGAATTTAAGCGTGATTTTAGAGTGGGCGAAAATTAACATTAGTAACGCCGAATGCCGATTGAAAAATTATTGGGAAGCTTAAATGGGGAAGAAAGGGCATGCCATAATATCCCGCAAAAGAGAATACCTATTGTATAACAGAATCAGAACGCAGCCGATAGCTATCTATGCACAGTCAAGGACAAAAACCACTGTAGTTACTCGTACTCACAAAGTTTAACTGCCAAGGAAAAAAATTCTGTAGTTTTTGAAGAAATTTTAGCAGTTTTTGTCTTCGACCGTTTATCCTATTATATTTAATGTGTATTTTTATAAACCACAATAAGCAATATTTTATTTGTAATAATTCTGTGCGTGCATCCTCTCAAAGGTCCAAGCATAAATTCAATATTTGTATCCCTCAAGTCAATAACACTATGTGCACTTTCATCACAGCTATAAAAAAAAATCTTTCCATAGAATTTAGATTTTGAAATAAATTAAAAAATGGTAAGAATCTATTTATTCTTTCTATTCGCTCAAAGAATTATTTGATGGATAAATGTATGCCTAGATATAAAGGACCTATTTGAAACTGTTATTGTATGTCTATTATAGATAAACTGTTAAAACTGTACACTATTTTATACATAAGATTTTTGTACAAAAGTTAACAATAAACATATTTCTGATTCTGATTCTGTTCCAAGCAGCTTACATACCTTGTTTTATTGTAAGCCGTAACAAAAGAAGGTAAAAGCCGGGCTGTAACCGCACACCGTCCATTACGTGCATCGCTGCACCACCGCACCGCCCTTCTCGGTAACCGTGCATCGGGGGCAGATGGGCAGCAGGGTACTGGAGGAACTGCTTGTTTATTGGTGACTGTAAAGCGACCGGCCACCATGCCCATTAAGTAACTAAAGATGTGGCCTAAGATGGTGTACTATTTCCCAGATTAAATATATAAATTTATTCATTTTTGTCATGTTTCTGAAATTGCAAAAAGGCTTATTTTATTTTCTTGATTGAAGTCAAGCAATCTCGAAACCATTATAATTAGTGGATATGTCCACCAATTTATTTTCATAAGGTAATTCCTATCTCCTTTTGTAAATCATTTGTAAAAAAGAAATGCCTATGTCTATAAAGGTGGCTAAACTTTATTGCACTAGACTTTACACTTTTACACTTATATATAAACTAGCTGTTACCCGTGACTTCGTGCACGTGGGTTTTTGATTTCATTATTTCGGTATAAGACCCATAGCCGTGGGCACCACATATACCGCTGCCTTGCGGCTAAAGTCTGCTGTCGAAAAGAAGGCGACTATCTAGGCGACTATTTTCGACCAATTCAGCTAGGCTTTGGTTCGCGAGGCGGAAGGGGAATCTACGTGGAAAATTTTGTAATTCTATTGCTAATGGTTGCTGAAATACAGAGCCTTTTCGTTTAATCTTTCAACCCCTATTTAGAACCTTTCAAAGTGTGAATTTACGAAATTCCTTTCATAGTGCTCTCTTTCGCATGTTGCTATCCATGTGCAGGGTTGGGTGTTTGATACCTCTCCACGCCAAAACTACAGAACGGATCGGGCTGTTGCAGGATGCAAAGAGGTACATATGTAGTTCTAAGCCTGGATTCATTTAAAGGTTACTTTTTATCCCGAAAGAACACGTTCGAAGGCGCGAGCTAAATATAGTTTTATAACAAGTAGTCATGCATACTGTTGACCTTATCCCTGCAGACAGAGTATCGGCTAATCATTAATCACGGTCCTGTAGACCTCTGGCCGACCTCGTCTCGCCGTATCACGACTCTTCCGAGAAAAAATCGTTGTTTTTGCACGACTTCTTTATCATGGTAACTGCTGTGCAAAAAGTTTATTTCTCGGCAACGTTGTAATTGTATAACTGGTTAATTGTGTTTAGACGTATGCAGATAGACAATTATAAATCTTGTAATTCATCATGGCAGCAAACCTGCAAGGGAAGCCTCAGGAAAATACCGACGGTCATGTAAAAATAATGTCAATACAAACATCTCTATTTTTTTACGTCAATATATATTATAGAGGTACATACATAATAAAAGGTTTTGATTTACTAAAATGCCGAAACTACTAAAGACATTGGAATGAACATTTTCAAAGGTCATTTCTAGAACTGGATCGTAAAACGAAATAATATCTTATTATTATTCCTAATAGTGGTATGGCTATTTTAAATGATAAAAGGTAAAACAGCAGAAGCCTTTTATCTACGACACTGAGTTATGAATGTAAAAAGTTCACAAGCTACATTTACGCGGAATGTCCCGCCCACGGCGGCGCCCGCGCATGTCCTAGCTCTGCCACAGATAACGTAGTAATACGTCCTTCGTCCAACCTCGCCATTGTCACCGCGAGATCAGAGATAAGGAGTGCAGATGGAGTGGTCACGATCCTGGACTCAAATAGATACTTTAATTGCCCTCTCATGGACATTCTTGTACCCACGTACCTACTTGAGAAATCTGATTATGTGATTGTGCAAAGATTTAAACTAGCTTTCATAATGCTAACTAAAACTATTTAGTCGCTTTAGAATGTGTTTTGTTACAGATAAGTAAATTATTATACTAATTTATTTATCTCTAACATTTTATTTAATACCTACAATTAATAATCATATAATTAGCGGCAACTCTACTAGCTGTAGGTATGCAATTTTCAGGTAAGTACGTTTACTTCGAAATTTTACGTGTTTTTTTTATTTAAGTTACGTAAGTTACAGAGATAATGGAAAGTCACATTTATAAAAAACAAACGTTAATTTTATGACCACATTAAATATATCTTAGCGGAGTATTCCACTACATATCCGAGAAAGAATATTCGATACTTACAAGGCAGAGGTCGGTAAATCAGCCACGCTTCTCGTTTCACCCCAATTTGCAATCAAGTGGCGCGTCTGAATGTATCGCTCGTCTGATCTGTGGCTAAGGCTCGTTGTACACCGCCCACCGCTTGTCAGCCAACAAACAGGCTGATTTGTAGCGATTATGTGCACGCCTTTATGTATCTAGCTTTATTTATTGAATATGTATTGTTGTGTAAATTAGGCGCTAGAGGGAACGCTGAATTGAGTCGTTAAGGAGTTGCATTGACTTACCTACCTATTTTTGTTGGAGGATGTCGATGACCTGAAAGTAAAAAAAAGGTTAGATTTACATAATGAACATTGCCTCATGATTTCAGCTATGCATATGTTTATATTATAAGTAAGGTACTTGCAACAAGAGCAAGCCTAGACTCACTAGACTACTACAGACTATCAAACCTAGTCATTACGAAGGTCGTTTGCGAGGATTCCGCCATTTTGTGGCCGGATCATGAGAATTCTTCATGGAGAGATCTAGAAACATTCTCAGTGTAAAGCTGCATACGGGCGCGGCGGCGGTGGTCCAGCAGTTTATGACATCCGCTGGACGAGTCAATCTCAGCTGTTTACGTAAGCTTTACGACCTCGCACCATACACACTACCTAATACTAATTATTGTTGCCCAGATTACGCCTCCTGTTTATTTGTAGTTCGTGTGGGTTCGTAATGTGAGTTACAATCACGTTCCGTACGGTTTTGAGTGTTTGTAGATGTAGTAAGAAGGTTTAATCATTTTAGTGGAAAAATCATAGAGTTAAGATTTTGTCACTACATCCTAACCCTATGGGAAAAATAAATTGATTTGATAAAATTTTGAATTTTAACAGATGAATGGTTTTAGTTTCACATACATTTTACCGACGAACACTTTCCTTTGCGTAAAAATACTATGTTAGTTCTGCTCAATTGTCAGGAATAGTAACTTCATTCACAGCCGTCGAGCTAGTGCTCCGTAGGACACGTTTTATTATAAACTCCGAATGATACTAACGAAGGCATGTTCCGGATACGCGCACATTTCCAGGACGTCACTTTGACGACGTGATTACTGAGGATGGGCCCTTTTGGGTACATCCTACTATTATGTATTCTATGTTGAACCTTAGCTTAGTAGAACAACGAAAAGTACAAAATTATTGACTCTTCGAATACCTATCACTAATAATTATAAATGCAACGCCTCAGTCATACATATCTTCAAGGCTGATATTCTGGATATATTTTATACATAAAATAACATAATGGGCTACTTTAATACGCGTGGCAAGTCCCGGCAGTTAGTGCAAATTAGTTTTGCATAAAATTAGCCTCAGCCAGCTAAAACTTGGGTGGTTTATCTATCATCGTCATCTAGAATTCTAGATCCAGCCAAGATCAGAGAGTAAAACAGCTGCATAAATAGTCAACCCTTGCAGCACGTACCGTACGTCTGCCTTAGAGCAGTTAATGTCATTAGCAGTCGTAATTCCCAGTCTCACGCCTCAAAGCGAACGCAACAAAGCACCATCCCCGCGGACAGCGCCCGCGCCCGCGCCCGTGCAAATCAGACATCGCACACTTTCAATTATCAAATTAAAATTCAACCTTTGCACAGGACAAAGGGGCATAGTTGGTTCTGTTACTATAATAGAAAAGAGTGTGACACCGAAATAAAGCAATTAAAGACAACGTTTCAAACCATGCGGCCATGTGCAAATAACGAAAAAACCGAATTTATAGACTAATTTACAGCTGGGAGTATTTTTGGCACATATAGTATACCTACCCGTTTAAGTATCTACGTCGTCGTTTTTATCCTTTAAACATATACATATATGTGTTATATAAACGTGTTTTTTTATTTTTTAAAGTTCGAGAAATGTTTAATTAATCATGATTTCACTATGATTAGCTTTACTCATTTTAGTTACACTCTGTGTATGTGAAGGTTGGTCGTAGATTTTCGCGTTTTCCTGAGCCAGCCACCACAAAATCTCAGCTGTGGCCTCTCGATCTAAGCTCGGTGCTAAGTAATTAAATTACTTTACGTCTCTTTGACATATTTAGCAAAATATGAATTTTATTATGTTAACATTTCTGTCTAATTTAGCAAAGGCAGGCATTTTAGGGTTAATCTTTTTATATTATGGTAAATGTGATTCAAAAGGGTTTCATTTTGACGGGACGTTAGTAATTAATATTGGGTTAAATTAATTTACGAGGCGAGTTGAAGACTTCACGGTTAATGATGGAGAAATGTATAAAATTCCCGAGTTTATTTTGCTAGCGGAATGAATTCATTTTATGGAATATAAGGGAAGATGGGGCAGCTATACATGCCCTCGCCCTGCCTATATTTGTAAAGGCTGTGTATCAATATCTACCCTATGGCAAAAAGGAAAAGTTAATATAAGATAGATATACATATGTATAGATAGAACCCAAACTATGGGCTTGGCATTGTCGGAAAATAGAGTTTACCGAGGAACCGCTATGTCTTGAAGAACCGAAGAAATTTTAAATACAACCAGTTTCTTGATCCGATGAAAGAGAGAGTCCCGGTGGCGGTCCCGATGTTGGCCCGGATATCGCACACGGCGTTTGTATTGTTTAAGTTGACAGCTTGACAAGCTTCGCCTCGAAGGCCCACTATGACTAAGCGACCCCGGGGGTCGCCAAGACGAGGATTGAGGACTGACCTTTACAACTTCAAGTAGATAGTTTGCAGTGTTCCTGAATGAAGAGTCTTCCGTTCGATTGCACCACCAGTCATCCTGCTCTCTATTAGGTACATACAACATTTCAGGATGACAGCGATTACGTCATTTGACAGTTCATTGGAGTCGTAACCATCGTTGATTGATCCTTTATTCAATTCACACTCAATTAAATGCACTAATTCGGAACTCTGTTCAGGGGTGGCTCACGGAATTCTTTGTTGGGGAATAATCTCAGCAGAGTATTGAGTTGGTCGGCATTGAATGGGATTATTGCGCCTCAGTGTATTTTTAACACCTCTACTGCAATCACCAATCCACCTGCCAAGCGTTGTGATCATGGCAAAACCCCCCTTATTGGGGAGGCTCGTTCAGCAGTGGACGTGTGACTGCTGATGTATTGTCCCAGTACAGTTTCGTAGTTAAACAGTATGTTAATTAAAGAGGTATAAAGGAGAACCATCTCTCAGTATTTCAGCCTTTAATTTAATAACCATAAACGTTATAACATTAGCATTCAAACATCTTCATATTATTATTAGTATGTCAATTTTTATTGGTATGCCAGTTATGAGTTTTTGGTGTTGAAGAATGAAATGTCTTTAGCATTCCTGTTATTTTTTTAGAACTTAAAAATTTTAAGTTTAGATAACAAGGTAATGGCTATTCTGGCAGTGACATTTCAGTGGAGTTAGACCCGAACTTTTACCAGGAAATGGCAATTTGAAAAGATAATCTGATTGCTATTATTTAAGCCCGATGTCACTTTAGATTACGAGAGACAACCCTGTTCCATTTAAGTGACAAAAGCAGTGGTACAAAAGGCCTCACCGTCAATATTTTGATGAAATCGCGCGCTGGCTGTATTACCAAACAATTGTCGCATTAGGTCGCCATTCACAATCGCTACTGTACAGAAAGGACAGTTTCTTTGTCAGCTTGGCTTGTTCACGTTGTTGGATGCGGTACGATTTTGATTTGATGTATCTCCTCGTAGATATAAGATTTGGATAAGTTTTTTTGAGTGGGAGTGGCGAATGCGTTTTAATTTATGTAAATTCGGATCGGTCGGATATCCGAAAGCCGTGAAAACCCAAATGAAAACAGTAATTCTTATTGGTAAAACAAAGTGTGATTAATTATGTTTACTTATGAACGACGAACGTGATTTTTTTTATTGCGTGTTATGTGATCGACATATATACCCTTCTTGCAAATGATCGACATGGGGGTTTTTGATTGTGGCTTCGGCCCCACACATGCTTCTCAGGCAGGACCAGGTCCCTTTAAGACTCGAGATCATAGAAATTAGAACAAGAAAAACATAATAATATTAACGTGACGGGCAATGGAAACACGCACTCTGAGAACTTTTTTTGCGTGACATTTAAGGCGTATTCACACCAGCACAATGAACGTTCATAGGAAATGTCAACTCCTTGCTTACTTATGAAACGTTACTGTTCTTTGAACAGATGAATCGTATTAAATATCTTAGGATTTTATTTAACAACTCAGGATAAGACACAATGAGATTAAAGTGAGGGGTGGGAGTCGCTTACGAAAATATTGTTCATTTTGTAGCGAAATACGATATTATCTTTATCTGACTTTCTTGAATAAAAGCACTGAGCAACGATGTTATATATAATTATTGTGGGAACCAGTCATACCCAGCCCCTGCCAGGACCCCCTGAGTCCCTAGTCCCTACTAAAGATACATAACGGTACGTCATCGATGTGGTCCTTCCACATGATAATATGTGATTTGATAGATTTAACCTGCACAAGCCTTGGCTTGCCATGACTCAGCCAACATGATGCTTGCTTTGACCGACCATAAGGTAGGGAGAGCTGCGCCGGCGCAAGCTCTGAAGACTGCTGCTTTCTGTAGGCCAAGCACAGGGATTATTGGGAAGAATAGACAAAAATTACATCAAAATAGGCAAATACGAATTCGATGACAATGTGAAGTAATTTTTATCTATTCTACCCTAGACACTTCCACATTTTGTTGCGCCTAACGGTTCACATTGTGATATTTATAGATAATTTCCCACCTACCAATGTGATGACAACAATAAATATATTGAGTATTGACAACAATCCTTGACACCTCTCGTCAAACGTCCTAAACGTAACTTTGATTTGTTCCACGTTCGCCTCGCAGAGTTTTGCCCCACATGCAAAATTCCACGTTCGCCCTACATTGTATTCCATGTATGCCTCGAAATTAGGTTATGGATATTTTAACAATTTTATTCCATGTTTTTTTTTTTTATTTTTTATTTTGAATTCTTGTTTTGCCTCGCATGATTTTGTAATGCATTTTAGTGCAGTCAGAATAAACAATTCTTCAAGCATTTAAAGATTTTGATGGTTAACTACGTAAATAATATTTTGGTTTTATATTTTTTAAACTAGATTTACATACAACTGTGCAGGTAAAGTCTTTGAACAGGACCGTTAAACAGTTGGGTGCTAGAGTCCGAAGGAAGTCCCAAAGTTTTTCGACTCCTACGTCACTTGATATTATATTGGTCAGCATATTCCCGTCGAAGTCGAAAAATTTTTGGGATATTATTTGTTTTCTAACAATCCTTGTGCTTGGCCTAACTAGTCCCAAAAAACATCGGCGTCTTCTTCAGTAAACAAATCTATTTGAGTTTCCGTCTAGTTTGATAATCTTACTCTATAAAAGTTCTCATTTGTTATTCCAAGTTAAAAGCGCTACATTTGGCCTCGTCATATATCAGGATGGTCAGAAGCTTTGTCCGATTGCTTCCGAAGTCATCTAAAAAGGTCGCGCCTTTTTAGATGACATGAAAGTTCACTGCTCACTGTTACATTGAGAACGTAACAGTTTACTGCTTACTGTTATATTGAGAACGTAACAGTTTACTGCTTACTGTTATATTGAGAACGTAACAGTTTACTTCTTACTGTTATATTGAGAACGTAACAGTTTACTGCTTACTGTTATATTGAGAACGTAACAGTTTACTTCTTACTGTTAAATTGAGAACGTAACAGTTTACTGCTTACTGTTATATTGAGAACGTAAGAGTTTACTTCTTACTGTTAAATTGAGAACGTAACAGTTTACTTCTTAAAGTTTAATTGAGAACGTAACAGTTTACAAAAATATAAATATAAATATCGATAATTCAACGTCTCCAATCCAAGCTCAATGTTTGGTATTTGGATGACGGAATATTAGGTGGAGAGGTAAACACAGTTTTAGATGATCTAAAAATCATCACAGATGAATTTCGAAAAATAGGTTTGGAATTAAATTTTTCAAAGTGCGAGCCTTTTATATCGGACTCTTGTGTAGACAAAAACAATATCATTGAAAAATTCAATAATTTGGCCCCAATATAACAGTTGTAGATAAATGTTCACTTCTCCTCCTTGGTTCACCAATTCTTGATGAGATTTTTCAGTCCTTTGTAGATGAGAAAATTCAATATTTCAACAAAAATTCGGACAGACTGCTCAAAATTAATAGCCATATGGCTTTTACAATGATTCGGTTTTGTCTTTTTGTACCTAAATTTACGTATTCTTTGAGATGTAGTCAACTGTGGAAACACAGCGAGCTCTTGGAAGGCTTAGACAACATAAAAAAGAATACTTTATCATCGGTTTTGAATGTCGATTTAGATGACAAGGCATGGTCGCAGGCCTCCCTGCCTGTCAAATTGAGAGGCTTAGGTATACGCAAAATTTCAAATGTAGTCCTTCCAGCGTTCCTGTCTTCCGTCTACAGCACTAGTTCTTTAGTTGAAAAAATTTTAAAGTCATCTTGTTTGGTCCCACCTGGAATTTCACTCAAAATCAAATTTTTAGACAAAGCTCGAACGGCTTGGCATATTGCTTGCCCCAATGCTGCTCCCCCAAAATCTCTTTTGTCCCAACGGCAATGGGACGGGCCTCTGTGTGAGTTGACACGGAATTGTTTGTTACAAACGTGCTCCAGCTCTGCGGATCGTGCCCGTCTCCTGGCCGTTTCTAAATGGGAGTTTTGGTATTAGTTGTTTTTGGCATTGGTTGCAAGCCATTCATTCTTTTAACACTGGCACTTTATTGGATCCCGTAACTTTCCGTATCGCAACATGCGCCAATTGCCACACAATTGCGCTTTCCCATCTTCCGAGGACATCCGTAAGGGCTGGTGCGGCGACAGATTTGGCCGAGGATCTCAAGAGACGCAAATATACAGGTCTCGACAGAGCCTACACATTTGCTCCCTTTGGGGTCGAGACCCTGGGTCCGTGGGGTACCGAGGCTCTCCGGATTTTTAAAAATTTATCTGAGCGTCTGGTCGACGCGACGCGTGACCCGAGAGCTGGTGGGTATCTGGCGCAGCGCATCAGCATTGCCATACAGTGGGGCAATGCAGCCAGCGTCTTGGGGACGCTTCCGACTGGTATTGATATGGATCAGTTGAGCTACCTGTAGATTGTTTGCGACAGTCTGCAGTTAGCTTAATTGTTTTAATTGTAAATACTAGTTCTAATTTGTTTTTATTATTGAATTGTAATTTTCTTTAACAGTTTACTGCTTACTGTTAAATTGAGAACGTAACAGTTTACTGCTTACAGTTAAATTTTAAATTAGTTCTGCGAAAATACAACAAATCGTTCAAAATCAATCGAAAACTGTAATAGACTTCATATGAAACTACATAATTATCAGATCCCATCGCCGTTATACTACGAAAAGTAGTTTCTATCAGCAGCTGGTAGGGGCGCTGCAGTGCAAGGCGCTGAATATATGGAAGGAAACGACAACTTTTATACATGGGTCCGCTTGCATTTAAATAAAATTAGACATTAAGACATTCTTGTGGAAGCGGGGCTTCGTTTTCGTACCTAAACTATGCAAAACGTCTACAGGGTGTTCATTCTCTCCCGCTCCGGCTGTCCACCGAGAACGCAGCCTAAAGGTGGATTGGTGGAGGATTAGTAATGAAATTAGTCGGCGGCGGCCCACTTGCACGGAAATAAACGTGATTAATATCAGTGAAAGAGTTTAATTATGCCGGGAATCGGGCAAGTGGTGACGGTATTGGTGAATCATGAGCGTTTAAGATGCGCATAAACGTCAAGGTGGCAGATTGCTTGTAAAATAAAACGGAGTTTACAGTGACAACTCTGTTGTTTGGGCGAGTGCCTGAATACTGATGGATTTGTTTGTGATTATGCCTCGTTGACAAGTTGAGATGCGTTGAGATTCGTATATTATTAGGGACTTACCTACCTACCTAATTTACGTGAAGTTAGCTACCTGCTAACACAATAAGCTACGTAGGTACTGCTGGTAGTGGTGTTTGCCGAGAAACAAAAATATTAGGTGGGTATAGAGGTAATATGTAATTTTATATATAATTAAATTAATAATATCATAATAATCGCGGATTATTTTGTAAAACATTTATTGTGGAAGGTTTATAATTAACATGTAAGACATGAAAATTGCCCTTGCTCAATAAATGTTAGTTTTTACCCCTGAAGAGTTGAAAACCCAAGATTTCTGCACCATAATCAATAATCCATAATCCATAAGAGTTTAACTTCGAAACCTTAGAATCCCTCTTCAGCGTAAAATTTCATAAAAAATAATTGATTGGCTATCAATTTCCCGCCGTTAGTGCCCGCGTCACGTCCGCCATGATCCGCGCGCTGTCAACTTGACACTTTTTCGGAAAATGCCACGAATGCTGCACATCTAGCTTTCAGAAGGTACTGTACCGTATTGAAATAGAACTTTGGAAACTTTCGTGTAATTATTTATCGCGTATTGGTCGCGTACCGTGTGTTCAATTATCGGTCAAAAATAGGCAAATGAACTGTCTACACTACAGGATATAGTTATATAAGGGATACACACACATAAGTGTTTTCTTTTAATTTAAATACAGTCATTTTGTTGTTAGGATTTAGCTGGTGGACATTGTATGAGTTGGTAGTAGATACCTATGTTGCAAACCTGCTGCAACGTTGTCTTGTTTGTCAATAGTTTGAGGTCTATTAAGGTAAGTTGGTATATTATCAGCTAGCTACGTTGAACATGGGCCCCCCTTAATCAAAGGGGGTTTTGACATGTTCACCACGCTTGGCAGGCGGATCAAGTACCTTTTAAATCGAAAATTAGGAGTTTTTTGTTTTTATAGTGACTTGAGGGTTGAGGGTTACCTCTCTCTCAGGGCAATTTCTAAGAAATCAAATAATTCATGTGTTTTTCCAACACAAATACGGTTCGTAGTTAACCCGCTTACATCCGTAATGAATTCGTCAAACTACCATAGTTTTTAAAGTAAAATCAAATAATATCCCAAAAAAAATTTCGACTTCGACAGTACTTGAACCGGCATCCTTCCCTCAGTACGGGAATGCGCTGACCAATTATACCACGAGAGGTCAAGTGACTTATAGGAGTCGAAAACTTTGGGGCTTTTTTACTGACTTTCCCGTCAAAGTCAAAACATTTTTGGGATATTATTTGATTTCTTCGAAAATTAGATTTTGCATTCCACACGAAGAATCTATCTACCAACAAAAATAATCCTTGGTCGTTCATTCGTCCACTCCCGTCCAGGCTTTGTCCACATCAACATCACTGACAGCAACAGAGACCAACATCACTGCTGTAGTGTGGTGGTCAACACTGATGGACGGAGTGGCCCCAGGAGACGAACGACTTCCTGTTGTTACAGCGACTGAGTAATGGTCTAACAGTGCACCGCAGGGCCACGTTCGTTCCACGACTCGCTTGTTGGCTGATAGAGTTCTGAAGGGATGTAGCCATACATCGTCATCTGAGCCGGTTGACACCCACTGCTGTAAAGTCTTTCTTCTATATCAGGGTGGTTAGTATGGGTTGTGCACACTGCACAGTTTACGAATATGATTTTAGTTTTAGTTTCCTTCCCATGCATAGCGCCTTGCAGCACCCCTACCGAATAGAGTGGAACTATTTTTTGTAGTCTGACAGCGATCCAATAGTTTCATACGAACTCTTGCATGCGCAACATCTTGCGACATACGAGTCATGCAAGCCCTTGTTTAAAGAGCTTGGTTTGTGACCTCTAACATCGCTCTATATTTATGAAGTAGCTAATTTTGTTAGAAATCACGGACATTTATTCCAAAAGCTTTTTTTTTTATTACGTAGCTTTTGCAGCTATTGGCTACAATATAATGAGTGATTTGTTGCATTTTAGCAGAACAACTTTGAGAACTTTGACAAGTCAGCGGCAGTAAACGAAAACTTTTATCGTTTCGGTATTGTGCAATTCTATACTAGGCATGCTGGTTATGCTGGTAGACTTCCGGCGAGATGTGGAGTCATCATCATCATTTCTGCCAGTTGACCCCCATGATTGCTGGGCATATATATTCTCTATACGCCTAGCTATTCCTGTTTGAGCCTGTTAACGGCAGCAAGGCAGGCCATCTGCCAGGCGGTCTGACCAGAACATATCGTCGGTATAGCCCGAAGACTGTGGATGAGGCTTAACCGACTAAGTTAGCGTGTAAGAGGAGAGACATACTCGTACCTTGTAGCAGTTGGTGTCTATCGGCAGAGACGATGGTAACGGGTCTTTTAACTGCACATTTCAGCTGCCTATTGTTATCAAAACATATCATTTAAGTTACCCATTCAATACTTGGCCCATTCACTGCCGCCCGCCCAGCCTCTGCGGTGTGACCCAAAGAGGCGCGCCGCAGCTATTCTAGCTAGAACATGGAGATGTGCGTCATGGGCAATGAACGTGTTAAGAAGGAGGATGCGGAGTAAAGTTTGAGGTAAGCAGATTAAGCTTGATCAGTATTCATCCTAAATCACTCCCCTACTACACCAACTGCAATCAGAATGCACCTACTCACGCAAAGGGTTAACTGCACCTAAATGATGGATCACGACAAATAAAGGCAACAGCCAACCACGCCGGTCGAGAAATGAACGCCTGTCGGTGACAATCCCGATGATCGATGATCTTTTATTGTTACTTGTTAACCAATTATTGGTAGAAGTGTTTACACTGGTTTACACATTCTCGGCCGGTCCAGCTTAATAGGACTCTTACAACTGTGGATCAGTGGACAAACAAACCGGTCGAGCTGAACAAAGCACACGAAATTAAAGATTCCACCAATATACGCTATTTAATCAATAATTACCAAGACCGCGCCTAAATAGCCAGTGCTGGCAACAAAACAACAAGCTTGCAATATTACACCTCATACGCTCATCCGTTGCACATTCCTTCTAATTTTAAACTTCCACCCTCACCGCTTCCGCCGCGAACACAACACCAACTTAATAAAAACAAATTAACTACATGCGATATTACACCGTATGTCTCAACATTAAAGTCACAAATGAGAATGAGGTGTGCTATTTATGAAGTGATTCCAACAGAGCATTACCATTAGAAAAATAAAGTTCGAGATTTATATATTAGTTCAAATGTTATTCCGATCTGCGCTGCGTAACTGCGTTGTCCGCAGACAAAACAAAACCCAATCACGGAACACGCTGTAGCTAGAATCCTATGACAAGGCAAAGTGACAAATCGATTCTCAAATTTTCTATTGTAGGGCAAATTTATGCGTGCGCGCATTCAGCTGACAAAGGGCAACAAATAGGTTCAAGACCGGATGTGCCTTACAAAAAGTTTACTGAATCGATTTTCATAATTAATTCCAAAAGAATGTAGCTCATATGAAGGTACTTGGGGTTTATATTTGTAATCCACGGTATTGCTCTCAGATTACGCTATAAATCTGTCGGCTTGCATTGGTAGAAGCTGCAAGTAGGGGCATGATTTCAGATGTTATTTCAGGCATTAAATTCCTTCCAAAACACGCGGCGCGGCAGCCGAGCGTGTTTTCACAACACAACGGCTAATTAACTCAAAACCATTCCCGATCTGAAATAGCCTCAAGAAAAAGAGCCAATGCTCCATTTTCCATATGCATTCACATTCAGTTCGGATACGTCATTTAAAAATCAGCCTTATTTTCGAATCCAGTAAACTGGTTTTATTTTAAAATGTTCAATCCGTGTTAGATGTTTCAAACAACGATAAAGATGTTGATTTAAACATGCATTCGAATCAATTTCTGATTTAATTTTTACTCAAAGTTTCCATTCATTCCATTCGGCCAGATACTGTATGTAAAAAGTTATACTAAAACATTTCCTATGTTATTGTAATACCTACTTAGAGCATTCTATGCTAAGTACCTACGAGTTGTTAAGTTTTTTGTGCAATTTATAGAATAGATTTTCTACTTTGACGACATAATCGTATATTATCCAAACTTTGTTTGTCCAGAGGGCTATAGTTACGCCGCCGTGAGGCAGGTGGAGAAGGTGGAGAAGGTGGACAAGGTGTGACAAGGTGTGACATGACGGTTGTATGACGACACAGTCCATTCAATATACTGGACTCAATCAAAACAGTGGCTCTAGAATGCTGCGTAGAGATATAAAATAATAGACACGGCAAAAATAAAAAACCGGAAATACTTACAACTTGTGTTTAAAAATTTGAAATAATGAACCCCACTCATTTTTTTACAGTTTAGAAAAAACATGTTTTTTGTATGGATGTTCTTTCATTGTTAGGTTTCCAATTTTTTAAAGATTTTTTGATAAAGCGGCCATAGACCATAGTGATACACTGTGAGAAATTTAAATGTCTACCTATTAAAATTCGAATAATACAGCCTCGTGACAAACGGGCAGACAGCGGTACATAGTTCATATAAAAGATATCAGTGCGCTTTCTACTACGGTTTTGCTACGAATGACATAGCAAGAGTTACAGCACTTGCTGAGTATACTTTAGTCAATAGTCAATCATTTAAGTATTGTATATCATAGGTAAATCATGACAGAGGTGTTTATCAAAATTTGTTTATCATCATTAACATCATATCACAGAGGTGTTTATCTATTTTACTATTAAAATCTATCGTAGTTTTACCAATTCATTACGGATGTAAGCGGGTTAACTACGAACATTAATTGTGTTGGAAGAACACAAATAATGGTGTTTATCTAATTTAGAATCACTATGGACCCTACTGAATATATGCTGGGCATATTGTATGTACAGAAAGAGGAGGAAGCTTTGCTGAATGACTGTGACTAGAACCTAGAACTTATTTTTTTCGTTTACTTTTACCACTTATGTTTTTCAATATATCTAATTTTAATTTGTGTAGGTAAGTTTTATTACCTAAACTCTTGTACCGTGCCATGTAAGTAACCCATTGTCAACACATTCTTTGAAATAAGTTTTTCCTTGTGTCTCTATGGTTGAAATGAAATGACATGACATGCAATCGGCTGAATTTCCGTAGTGAATGGACCTATTCAGTTGGAAGTTCTATGCATTCTAAACTCTGCAAAGAGATGTTCACTTCGTAGTGATCTATTTGCGGTTCGAGAATGGACGAGCTGAGGTGCGTCTTCGGAGTGTATGGACTGCGTGTAGTTATATACTCCACGTGTTGTATGGCGCGGGGCAGTTATATACTCCACGTGTAGTATATGGCGCGGGGCAGTTATATGTCTGTAAGGTACCTCCACGTAGAAAGCTATGGACTGAATTGGATTTCTGAAAGTAAGGTAGGCTACGGGAGTGTCTAGAGTTTACGGCGAAGGTGAACTATGTAAGGAAACTATTATTTGTCTGCGGATTCGTCAAAGACATGTAGGTTCAATAGGCAATAGGCCTACATTATTTACAAAGTTAGCTATGAAATCATAATCTCTTCAGTAGTTTCACTTTGGCTCGATCATAGTTACAAACAATTATTATCATTCTAATAAAACTATGAAGGCGAAAGTTCTCGAATGTTTTGGTCAAGACAACGCCAAAAGTAGAATGAATAAGATTGACATTTTGGGTAGATTTTGGTTCTAGGCGAATAGTATAGAAATCATTTATTATTTATAATTATTTGATTGTTTAAAAAAACCGTTATTAAGTTTACCGGGTTAAATACTAATTCCTCGGGAATAAAATTTTGATGGGAACATTTCGGGATCATTCTCTATACAATAGTGAAAGAGTTTTCCAAACCGGTCCATAATTGATGGAGAAATCGACGAACATGCAAACGAATAACATACATACAGCCGAACATAGAACCTTCTCCTTTTTTCGAAGTCGGTTGGAAAGATGGCTTCGCACGCGTTTTCTTCTGAATAAAAAGATAAACAAAATAGTAATACAATTGGAGACACAAGCTAGTGGCTCGTATCGTACTCTCGACTTGACGAGTTTAATGTCAGTAGGATATTGTGTTAGAGAGATGGTCCCACAGTCCAGATCGATCGATCCTCATTCATCATGGAAGTCGGTGACAGCTGTGGGAGCCGCCAGCTCGTCGCGCGTTGCACGTCGCGTGCAAAGTTCAATCACTAATGTTGGTCGATTGTGCTCAGGAACTTTTCGCAGAGGACTTAGTGGTTGGAGATTGCTAGATTACATTTAATAAGTGTCAAAAATATGAAATCGTATTGGTTTTTGTTAAGTTTTGCCTTTATTCTTTCTATGGTAAAGTAGGTAACATATTTTCGTAGGTTCTTATTTATAGGTATTAAAAGGCAGTGGACGAAACTCATACTTAGTCAAATACAACCGCAACTAAACTCATCTATCTATATTTTATTTATATATTGTTTTTAAGTATTTATAATGTTATGTTAATATTTATTTTAGATCATATTTGGTACATACCCCGCTGTTCTTAAATTCACAATTCTTTTCATCCAAAAGTTGCCTAGTAGCGATCGCTTCTAAGCGATAAGGCCTCCCATTGTACTTATCTTATGTAATGTCACTTGTAATGTTGTCTTTTTTGTGTACAATAAAGCATTTTGTTGGTGTTGTGTTGAAACTCAGTGAGGCGACACACTTAGTTAAATACACTGCAACGAAACTCAATGAGGGGATACACTTAGTCAATACAACTGCAACGAAACTCAGTGAGACGACACACTTAGTCAAATACAACCGCAACGAAACTCAATGAGGCGATACACTTAGTCAATACAACCGCAACGAAACTTAGTGAGGCGACACACTTAGTCAAATACAACCGCAACGAAACTCAATGAGGCGATACACTTAGTCAATACAACCGCAACGAAACTCAGTGAGGCGACACACTTAGTCAAATACACCGCTACGAAACTCAATGAGGGGATACACTTAGTCAATACAACTGCAACGAAACTCGGTGTGGCGACACACTTAGTCAAATACATCCGCAACGAAACTC
The DNA here is from genome assembly GCA_963662085.1 of Eupithecia inturbata. Lineage (NCBI taxonomy): Eukaryota > Metazoa > Arthropoda > Insecta > Lepidoptera > Geometridae > Eupithecia > Eupithecia inturbata. The sequence continues at coordinate 609,731 of OY759191.1, read as the reverse complement.
AGTGAGGCGACACACTTAGTCAAATACGACCACTTGCCTTTCCTTGTTGTTAACAACGCAGTTGTCTTGTCTCACACATATCACATAAACTCAGTAATCTGCATAAACAGCAATTACCACCTGACTGCAGGTCCACAGACCTGTTCCGTAACGAGCTGTACCGCAGCGCAGCGCAGCGCAGTCGCAGTAACGAGCGGTAATGCAATCACGAATCAGCGCGCGGTGACGTGCCGACGTGAGCCAATACTTCATCAACACATCACAGGGAATAGCTACATCACATCATTACCGTGCCTACACGGTCGGTCATATGGTGAATTGTGACCCACTTCGTCAACACACCCCATAGGTGCCAATGTGCCTAATATAACCTACATAATAATAAATGCTTTGTCGAGTTAGTAACATTGTTATATCGGAGACTTTCCGTTTTACCGTTATGTTGGTTCCCAAAGCTCGCAGTCAGTTACCTAATACCTAAGGACATAGCTACAAATTTAAATTTAACTTCCAAAATAAATTCATTTTCTGTGGGTCTAGGTACAAATTGCGACCCACAATCAACTTGATTATTTGATTCGTTTATTCGAAAGCGTTTTCATGTGATCTGAAAATTCTGAAAGAGGGGTCTATTCAAAATAAGCTTTGTAAATAGCGCTAAATGGAGCTCGTACAACTCATATCAAATATCTCAAAGGCAACTAAGTAGTTACTATGCTTAGCATCTTAGCAGATACCTAAGAATACAAATGAGTCGACAGTTTACAAATAACACTTTGGAGTTTTCTAAGATAGGTTGAGAAATACTTGTGCAAGCATGAGTCCAGTCAACAACAAGGCTACGGTCTCAGTGCTGGATTAACAGCGCTGTTGTCGCTTCCAACTGGCACTGGCTACGCGAGCGCCCTCGGGTGCCACTTCCGAAAACACCGACTCACGCGCACGGTCACGACTGAGGAGTAGGTAAGGGTAGTAGCTCATTTGGACGATTTGTTAGAACTATCAAACCGTCCAAGTGAGCAACTGCCCTTACCTACTCCGCAACTATCTTTACCTTTTCAACAAATCGTTCTAACATAGGATAAGCTTCTACTCACGCTTTTCTCTCGTTCAATTTTGTCTCGAATAGTTTGTTTGTTTTGATAAAACTAAAAAGCGACTTCAAATTCCTTAATATTACACTGTTTTTTTATTAGAACCAATATAATTACACATTCAGTAGCTCAGAATATTAAACATTCAGTAGCTCAGAATATTAAACATTCAGTAGCTCAGAATATTACACATTCAGTAGCTCAGATTATTTATTAAACATTCAGTAGCTCAGAATATTACACATTCAGTAGCTCAGATTATTTATTACACATTAAGTAGCTCAGAATATTACACATTCAGTAGCTCAGAATATTAAACATTCAGTAGCTCAGAATATTACACATTCAGTAGCTCAGAATATTACACATTCAGTAGCTCAGAATATTAAATATTCATTAGCTCAGAATATTACACATTCAGTAGCTCAGATTATTTATTACACATTCAGTAGCTCAGAATATTACACATTCAGTAGCTCAGAATATTACACATTCAGTAGCTCAAATTATTACACATTCAGTAGCTCAGAATATTACACATTCAGTAGTTCAGAATATTACACATTCAGTAGCTCAGAATATTACACATTCAGTAGCTCAGATTACTTATTACACATTCAGTAGCTCAGAATATTACACATTCAGTAGCTCAGAATATTAAACATTCAGTAGCTCAGAATATTACACATTCAGTAGCTCAGAATATTACACATTCAGTAGCTCAGAATATTACACATTCAGTAGCTCAGATTATTTATTACACATTCAGTAGCTCAGAATATTACACATTCAGTAGCTCAGAATATTACACATTCAGTAGCTCAAATTATTACACATTCAGTAGCTCAGAATATTAAATATTCATTAGCTCAGAATATTACACATTCAGTAGCTCAGAATATTACACATTCAGTAGCTCAGAATATTAAATATTCATTAGCTTAGAATATTACACATTCAGTAGCTCAGATTATTTATTACACATTCAGTAGCTCAGAATATTACACATTCAGTAGCTCAGAATATTACACATTCAGTAGCTCAAATTATTACACATTCAGTAGCTCAGAATATTACACATTCAGTTGCTCAGAATATTACACATTGTAGGTTTTTGAATTTCCTCACTTGTCCGACAAGTGCCCCACTCTATAAGGCTGTACCAACCTTATAGAGTGGGGCACTTGTCGGTACTACCTTATAGGAGTTCACTTGTGTCCACAAGTGCACTCCTGGCTGCGCTGCGTTAAGAGGGCGCAATGCGCGCCATATTGTGAAAAGGATAGGCATAGAATTTAGCTTTCATAGGATCAGGACAGAGCATACGTTTTTGGAGCGGCGTAAGCGCAAAAATCATGTTTTTGCTTATTTACAAGAAAACTACACAACTTATGAAGAAACTAGTTGGAGGAACCAAATAATTTGTAATAAATAACCCACGAATCAAAACATATGTCATTTCAATAGACCGCAGGGTTCCTGAGATCAAATTGTGTGCGAAACAGTGCATGTTCTTCATGTTTTTTATAGTAATTTATTTACTTAATCGTGTTTTTACTTTCAAGGAATAAAGAAAATAAAAATACTTTTAAGTAATTCGAGTTTTTGCCACGGGTGTCCCGTGAGTACTGAGATTTAGGCCTATTTTAACAACCAAACCCGTTATGCTCGCCCCTTAACGGTGAACAGCGGGGGCGGGAGAAAAATTTTAGACCGTTTTCAAAGGTTTTCGTTTTCCCGCCGCGAGATTTCTTAAATTTCTTTATGAAACAGTCAAAACTCTTACCAAAAACGCAACCTAGTATAATGTTTTCTTTTGCAATATGTACTATCAGAAACATTCAAAGCTCCATTTCAAAACAAAAACAGCACATAAAGACGACCGCTCTGACAGTACCTACAGCGAACTAAACATACCTACAAACTTGCAATCCCGTGTGATTTTCATCATCTAATCGGTTTTGTCCAAAGATCTCTTTCCGTGAAGCGCATGTTTGATCAGTACAGTACCTACTGTACAATCGGATTCACAAGTCACTGAACAAACACGCGCAGGCACGTACGAGTACATATGTGTGTGTTTGTTCACTTTGTTTTGTTGTTCACTTTGTTCTGCCTTCTCGATTTGTTGCTCTGGCTCTGTGCTACATTTCTCTGTTTGCTTTCGACTGTACCTACCTGCCTCAAGGTAGGTTGCATTCATAATGGTTTTTAGCTCCCGAAGCAGAAGAGAATCACAACTTTAACGAGACTCTTCCAAATAGAGGCATGTACCGATTATAATTGCGTTCTAGTGTTTGAATGGTGACATCTCTGAGAGCTATGTGTGATGAAAATCGGGGCAGCAGTTTTAACTCATACATAATGCGAGGGTATGCGTACAAAGTAAAACCATCGGAGTTTTGGAATTGTCACTGAGATTCCAGTTGACTGTCCGTTTGTAGACTACCTACGTTATTATTATGTTATGTTACTATGTTATGGTTTCGTCCATTTTCATTACATCAGAACTAAATTCAATTCAATGTCAGGACTGTTCCTGTATTACTACCGCATTAATAAATAAATAAATAAATTACGAGTCCAAATCTTTCCCGCCAAAGAAGCCATGGCGTCCTACCATGAACACCCTGAAGTTCAGGGTATTCATTGAGATGTTCAGGGCCTGAACATCTAAAAGCTGTTTGCGACCCTCCAATAAGAATCCGGTTCGAACCGGATAAATAGATCCGCCAGCGCCACCGGCTGCCGGTAATACATCCGGACGTTCCAAATTCAATTTTGACACGTGTGACGCGGGGCCCGTATAATAAGGTTTTATTTTCCAATTTGTGTTTTTGCGATGATGGAATATGTTTGATGATATTATTTTCGTCTATTTTGGATAGGTACCTACTACACTGACATTTTTATTTGTTTTTTTATGATTAAAGATTCTTTATATCTTTAAAGATTTAACTATAGTAGGTTAGCTTAGCGGCTTAGAAGCTGTGTTGTGCTTAGAATTTGCACCACCCCAACTCTTCCCGCGGGTGTCGTAGGAGGGTGGGCAGTAGCGCCCCCTGCAGAACAATTCTACCACCGAACTGCGATCCCCAACCCGCATGCCCAGCGTGGGGATTATGGCATTTCCCCCCGTGAGATAAAAGCCAACAAGGAGCTTATCAGGAGAGGCCTGGGTCCAGCAGTGGACCAATATAGGAGGTGGAGGTGGTAGTAGCAGGTACAATATAATATTATGGTAAACATACGTAGGTTTTGTACAAGACGAAAATAATAAGAAAAATAACTTAAATTACCTACTCTACACTAGTACCAGAACCTTAGTGAGGTGACAGTCCTCCGTACTAGTAAAAAACTGTTTAACGGCAGAACGCTATGCTCATCCTTGGGTACATTTTTATAACATATTTTTGTAGGATGGTGTTGTATATAAATATAAATTTATATATTTATGTTTGTGTAGGGTTTTCATTCCTACCAAAATGTTTTTAAGAATGTAAAGGTTGTGCAATATTCCGAGATAAGATGATGAAGTTAAAGCGCTGAGGATAAATCCATAGTAATATTATTAATTTGAAAGTAACTCTGGCTATGTCTGTCTGTCTCACTTTCTGTTATTTTTTCCCGCCTAAACGGCTGAACGGATCTGAATGAAATTAGGCAAGGAGGAAATGGTATCTCGTGGACGGACATAGAATATGTTTTGCCTCAAAAATTAATCTTGAAAGTGGTAAAATAAAGGATAAACAATTTCATCATCATTATCATCTTAAACTTACTAAACCATAGCGCCGAGGTCACCTACGACCTTCTGTCGCTGTCAAATCAATGCTCGCACTCAGTTTTAAACTGTATGAGATAAAGAAATTCCTGTTATTTTTAGAGGACAAAGAGCACAAACTCTAATGCTTTGAGTTAACCGTGACTGAATAATAAATAAAACCGGTCACCCATCCAAGTACTGACGGTCCAAGTACACGGAGGGTTCCGTACCATCTTAAAAACTATTTCGAATAAGAAACTGATTTTTTTGAAAGATCGATAAAGAAAAAATCCAGTCAACATGACTCGGTCACCCATCCAAGTACTGACGTTGCTTCGTTGATCGGTAGGTCTAGCTAGGTACTCAACGTGGTAAGGACGTTGTCCCCATATTATTAAATTTATTTAATTTTATTATATGTATTTTGTTGTTAAAGCTGTAATAGTAATACCTACAAACAAACGTAGAGTAAAATAGCCAAAAAAAATCACTTTTTTGTATGGGAGCCCCTATAATTTTATTATTTATTTTATTTTTATTATTTGTTCTTATAGGTAATAATAAAAAAAAAATATTTATTCTTATAATAATAATATGGATGAAGTTCCTCTCTCTGCAGCCCTAGTCATCGGCCGCTTGAGGCTAGCTTCGCGGCCGGTGATTCACCGTTTTGGTATATTTTTTACTGCAGAATAGTTTTATAATATTTTATTTTCTATACTAAAAATGTATTTAATAAAGATATTTTAAATAAATGATGTGAATCATCTTGACTCGCACACGAAGGGTTCAGTACTACCGTAAAAATTACGCATTTTCAACTTTTTGAAACATTTTCTACATCAAATTTTCACTTGTTTAGAGACCCCGTTAAATTTTTAGCTTTATTATTTTTTTAGTATTTGTTGTTATAACAGTAAAAGTGTTACTTATTTATAGAAAGTTTCATGTGCCTAACTAATATGATACAAGAAATACTGCCTTGACAAAAGAAGAGCAAAAATAGACAAATAAAACACGTGTTTTGTATGGAAGCCCCTTTAATTTTAATATTTATTATATTTTTATTTTGTTATTATAGCGGCAAGAGAAATATGCATTCTCTACAAAATTTCAACTGTCTACATCTCGTTTTCACCCTTCGAGTACAGAACCCTAATAAAAATGACTTAGAGGGTGTCTAAAATACATATATACAAATAATATTCGTGTTTACCTCTATATAAAAAGGCAGTGAATGGGTTAGGGTTACACGAAACTAAAGTCAAAAAAATTCAAACATAGGTAAAGTGTGTTTGAATTTTTTGACTTTGGTTTCGTGTAACCCTAACTAACCCATTCACTGCCTCAACGAAAATATTATGTAAGATTTAAATGTTATCCAACATAAGTACATGCGGACAAAGTCGCGGGTAACAGCTGGTGTAAGAATAATTCTGAAAACAGCGAAAATAACCAAAAAACAAAGCAATCGACGCAATTGTACCAACTCTACAACTTTCCTTAAATCACGCCAACATAAAACAATTCACTTTTATAGGTTTTGCGCGTAAAACAAACGCTGTTGATTACATGTGACCTATGTATATCTAAACCAACCATAACGTCACTCTCACCACCGCGAGCTAGAGTCCTACCTAAACACGGAGGTGAGCTGGCATTCCTGCAAAAAATTCGGTGATAATAAACCTTTAGCTTATGTGATAAGGGTGCAGCATGTGCGCTACATGTTTGAAACAATTGGTAGTTTGTTGAATAGGGTCAGAAGTTCTCACGTCGTAAAGAATGATCAAATTGAGATTACTGTCGGCTGAACGGTGTTGCCCTGCCCTCCCTACTGACTCTGACCTTTTGTCTTGTGCTCTAAAATTTGTGGCAAAAATAGATGTTGCCAGTTTACGGTGCGTTGACAGGTTTACGAAAGTGGCAAAGGCAAGCGTGGAAATGTGTTGCAACATTCTTTCAAAATTGTTGCTTCTGGAAGTTATCTATCAAGTGCATGATTATGATTTCGGTGATATATAGATAGATAGATAGAGAGACATTTATTGACACAACAAACAGGCCCCTCTTTCCTACTGGCCACTCTGGCACTTGCCCAGGGCCCCCGATCGATAGAGTACCTATTTCGAAAATAAACAAACATCAAATCTTTATAAACATTTATTTAAAATGTATTTAACGTTAAGTTTAATATTTATCATTTATTCGATCATTCGCATGTCTTTAAAATAAAAAGATACACAATGGGCCTCTCCAACTCCCATGACTAGTGACTAGTGGACTAGTGTCATACCATCGGGCCTCTTACCATCGTCACGCAACAGACCATTCGGTTCAAGAATAGCTGGTACGTTAGCGGTGACAAAGGCCCGCCGGATGATGTTGTTAAGGCTGGCATAACGAGATATCCGACCGGCGGCCGTAGTACACGATAATTCATGATGACCAAGCTGTTCGACAGCAGTACCGCATTGGCATTGATGAGGCGCGCAATACCTTGCACCCAACCGAAGACGTTGCTATTTGGAAAGTTACGGAATCCAATAAAGTGCCAGTGTTAAATGAAGGAAATGCTTGCAACCAATGTCCTGACTCCCATTTTGAAACGGCCAGGAGACGGGCACGATCCGCAGAGCTGGAGCACGTTTGTAACAAACAATTCCGTGTCAACTCACACAGAGGCCCGTCCCATTTCCGTTGTGACCGTTGTTTCTATCATATCCAGTTAATTTTAAGAAAAAGTTTGCAGCATCGTATTTTATTTATAGAACGGACTTTAGTCACGAACATTTACACAAATTTAAAGAATGCCTCACGAAGCTCTCTTGGCTTCAGATCTATGCGGAGACAAATCTAAACAAAGCATTCAACGACTTTCATGAACTTTACTGTTTATTTTACAAGTTGTGTTTTCCTAAAATTAGAGTAAAAATACGGAATGATACTCAGCTCAAAAAAAATTGGATTAGTCCTGGATTAAGACAGAGCTGCAAATCACAACGCAGGTTGCGTCATTTATACTATAAGGAAAAAACAGTTATAAATAAGCGCAAATACCGGTCATACTCTCGCATACTAAAAAAATGTATCTACAGATCGAAAAGGATATCAAATATAAAATACATAATAAATAGTAAGAATAAATGTAGGGCGACATGGACTGTGATAAAAAGAGAAATACCAAATAATAATAAACTTGACGATAATATTGACAAAATTTTAATTAATAGCCAAATAATTTCTGAACCTATTGACATTGCCAATAGTTTTAATAAATATTATATTAATTTGACAAATAACTTGTCATCTACTCAATCACAGACATTTTCTAATAGTCTTACGAAATTAAATTCAATGTTTTTATTACCTATGACTGAAAATGAAGTAAAAAAGGAAATTTTGGCTTTAAAAACCAGTAAGTGTGAAGGCTATGATGGAATCAACACGAATATTATAAAAGAAAGCATTACTGAGATAGTAGCTGTATTGACGTATCTTATTAACCTGTCCTTCTCAACAGCTACTTTTCCCGACGCACTAAAAAAGTCAATGGTCAAACCTCTATTTAAAAAAGGCGAAAGGACAGAGATAAATAACTATCGTCCAATAACGCTAATACCAATTTTCTCAAAAATATTTGAAAAATCTATGTATCTAAGACTTAAAAACTATTGTGACAAACAAAATATAATTACAAAAGAACAATTTGGTTTTCAGAAAGGAAAGTCGACATCTCTTGCCATTTTTACCCTAGTAGAAACGGTGTTAAATAGTCTAAACACTGGTGACTTAACGACAGGACTGTTCTATGACTTATCTAAAGCATTTGACTACGTTTCGCATGATCTACTTTTTAAAAAACTAGATAACATCGGTGTCAGAGGCCAAACTCTACAATGGTTCTCTTCTTACTTGGAGGACCGTAAGCAATGCGTTGTTATTGAGAAACTAACTAATAACAACGAACTAATTACATTTACATCAGACTATGAAATCAACAAATCGGGCGTGCCACAGGGCAGCATTTTAGGGCCCATATTGTTTCTACTCTATATAAATGACATAGTTACCGTGACAAACCATAGGTGCATTTTATATGCTGATGACATTTGTGTAGTTGTGACATCTGATAAAAAATTATATAATAAAACTGACCATGAATCTGACATTAATAACACAATTGATAAAATTATTGAATGGCTTGACATTAACAATCTTAAAATTAATCTTGACAAATCCAAATATATTCAATTCAATAAATCTAAACATATAAAATATAATTTTAATCTAAATATAGCGAAAATAGAACAAGTTCCGCAAATTAAGTTTCTAGGCGTAATAATTGACGAAAATCTGGACTGGAAGGCACATATAGACATGGTAAATAAAAAATTAAACAAATTCGTGTACGCTCTAAGTCAAATTAAAAATGTCACAAATGTGAAAACTGCAATAACGTCCTTTCATGCCCATATTGAATCTGCTCTTCGCTATGGGCTTGTAATGTGGGGCAACAGCACTGATAAAAACAGAGCATTTATAGCACAAAAGAAATGCATCAGAGCGATCTGTGGAATCCCCCCGGATGAGTCATGCAAACCCTTGTTTAAGGAGCTTGGTTTATTACCTCTACCGTCGCTTTATATTTATGAAGTATCAAATTTTGTTAGAAATAATTTAAACTTATTTATAAAAGCATGTGACAAACACCCTAGACTATGTAGAGATCCGAATAGACTTATTCTAAAAGATACCCCGCGTTCAGCCAAGTTTTCAAAAAGTTGTTTGACTCTATGCGTAAACATATACAATAAGTTACCAAATGAAATCAAATTATTAAATAATTATTTATACAAAATCAAATTGCTTAGATGGCTGAATGAAATGAATTTTTATGACATCAATGAGTTTTTAAATGTAAGATAATAAATAATAATATCCAATTTAATTTGCCACCATAATTATTGCATGCTAGAATATAGTGAGACATGAGTGCATTACTTAGAACTAAACCACCTTTATACCATGTTTGACGCAATAAATATATTTTGAATTTTGAATTTGAATTTTGACAAAAGGGATTTTGGGGGAGCAGCATTGGGGCGAGCACTAAGCCAAGCAGTTCGATCTTTGTCTAAAAATGAATTTTGAAGGAAATTCATGGTGGGACCAATAGAGATGGCATTAAAAAAATGTTTACTAAATACCTAGTGCTGTAGATGGAAAACAAGAACGCTGGAAGGGCTACACTTGAAATTTTGCGTATACCTAAGCCTCCCAATTTGACAGGCAGAGAGGCCTGTGACCATGCCTTCAAAACCGATGATAAATCGATATTTAAACAGATGATAGAATATTCTTTATTATGTTGTCTAAGCCTGCCAAGAGCTCGCTGTGTTTCCACAGTTGACTACATCTCAAATAATACGGAATTTAGGTACAAAAAGACAAAACCGAATAGGTACTTATTGTAACAGCCATATGGCTATTAAGTTTAAGCAGTCTGTACTAAGTTTTGTTGAAATTTTGTTACGTAACTGAAAAGACTCATCACTCATCACATCACTTCGACTCCTTGGTTCAAACATTGGTGAACCAAGGAGACGAAGTGAACATTTATCTACAACTGTAATGTTCGGGGCCAAACTATTGAATTTTCCAATTATATTGTTTTTTCTAACATAATAGTTATCGATCAAGGTCATAGGGGCCCCACTATCCTAATGTGCCTAGGGCCTCAAATGGGTTAAAGACGGCCCTGACTACAAAGATACAGCACAGAACAAAGAAAAGCAAAATATAAAAAAATTGGTACCTACCTAACTAGAACCTAACTTACAGACTAAATACAAAATTTAAATAAAAAAAAAATTATCTATGTAAGCTAGGTAGTGGGTGAGTCAGCTACCGAGTGTGTGCTCTGCGCTGTAACGGAGCAGGCCAAAGGGTTTCACCACAGCATAACATAATGCTTCCGTAGCGCTGATTTTCAGATGAAACCTGTATGAGGTGACCTCACAACCGACCACTGGTTGTGAATATTTCATAGGTACATAATATTTCACAGGTAAGTAGGTACATACAATAAAAAGGAATCTAGTTACAATTTAAAAAAAATTAAATAGAATATACAATTCCATACTAGTCTACCTCAAACTTATTTAAGAAAATCAACCACAAAATAAATAGTGTGTGTAATGTAATGTATATTATGTGATGAGGCGTTTAGTGTCAAAAAATAGTTGGACCATATAGAAAAAATGGCGCTTTTAGTTTGAAATTAAATGTCCCTAGACACTACACAGGTTGACATGACAATCCAAAATCTTTATTCTTGAGAGGTCCCTGCCCTGAGAGGTGCCTGCATTGAGGTGCAAGGTAAATAGGGCCATTTTTATTTTCTAGAAAACGCCTCATTAAAAATAATCAATAAAGTTACTACAGAAAATATAAACAGAAAACACAGAGCAACAGAAAAATAAAAGCAAGAAGTCTAAATGCAATCAAAATGACTATGAACGCAGCCGTCTGGCAAACCGTGGAAAGTACATGAAAGATCATAAAAACAATAATAATAATAAAAATGCCAGACAGACAACTGGCATTGACAGTCCGTCCAAACCAGTCCACACCTGAGTACAGTCAGTGCGGGTAGGTATTTTATTTGCATTTTCAATAGCCCCTGATTTATCACGTTCTGTGACCAATGAAAGTGAGAAAACTTTATTATAACGTAAAAAGCGCCTATTCAACAAGAAATCAATTACTTGTGCTAAGGATATGTGAGGAGGAAGGAGGGAAAGGTAAGAAAATGAGTTAATCTATGCATTTCTGAATTACAAGTAGTGTTCCCTTAGTTTACGCCGAAAAGATAATATACTTTTCATAGCTCTTAGTGGAGGGGGCAAATCATTCCAACTTTTGGAGGATGCGAATCGAAACGATCCTCTAAATGCAACCGTTCTGTGTTGGGGCATTTCAAAAACATTTGTGCACTCTCGTCTTGGGTAGCGGGAGTTACTTTTAGCCCAGATAATCTTGGCGTTTAGGTAGTGGGGTATCATGTTTTCGGTAAGGCTAAAGAGGGGTATAGCAAGATGAAGCTTCCTGCGAGCTTAAATTTTTAGCATGTTCGCCGAGTAAGGCGTGACATGAGTTCACGAGTAAAAAATGAGCTTGGACAGCAACAGGGTGACATTTATAGAATCAAATGCCCTTGTAAAGTCTAGCAAAACAACGATTGTACATTGGCCTTTATCTTGTGCTGCTAGGAGATTATCAACTACATCTAAAAGGGCAGTGGAGTTGCTGTGGTTCTTGCGAAATCCATATTGTAGCTTGGGTAAAACTTGGTGGTCTTCCAGAAACTTAACTAATTGTATACTCACCACTTTTTCCAAAATGTTAGAGATAGATGAGAGCAGACTTATGGGCCTTAGATCACTAAGAGAAGTGGGCTGATTATTCTTAGAGATCGGCTTCACAACTGCCATCTTCCAAGGATCCGAAAAGATGAAAGAAGGACCACTACTCAGAGACTTATTGATTATTGCTGTGATAGATGAAAGGGATTGCAGTAGAGTCAGCAGTAACATTTCCAGAGATATGCCATCAAGTCCTTGAGCATTCGATTCAAAACCTTCAATAATCTTAAGGACTGAGAATTCCGAGACTGGCTGGAGTGAGAAAATTCCATTGCCATACCTATGGTGCTCATAGAATGTTAGTAGGGAAATATTGACTCTGTCTGTACCGGGCACATTGAGAAAGTGGGCATTTATTAAAGATGGATTAATAAGATGAACTGGGATCTCAGCATTCAATTTATTATTGGGCAGGATATTATTCTTAAGATTTTTCCACAATAGTTTGGCGTTATTCTTATTATTATTTATGTTATAGTTAAAAAAGGCAGTTTTTTCACTCTCCAGGGCCCTAATAATAATACGCTTTAAATCCTTGTAACAAGTTTTTAATTCAACAGACTTATGGCGCTTATACTTTGTAAAATAGAAGTCTCTGATTTTATCATATCCTTTATAGTATCAGTTATCCAAGGATGCGGGTGATGTTTAAATTTAGTAGTTTTTAATTGGACATGCAAGTTAAATAGAGTTATGATGGTACTAGTGAGGGAAGAGATGACGAAGATGAGACATCTTCATATGTCTCTATAAATTGCCATTGAATACCATTGAGGTTGGCAGAAAAAAGGTCTAGTACAATATCCTTGAAGGGTCGATAAGTAACAAAGCGTGCAGGTATCTTTTCCCTTTTTGTACAAAATTTGACCACAATCATTGCATGACTTCCCAGGCCAGGACTATATTTAATGGTAATATTCCTCGACTTTGCATCTGAACATACCAAGTCAATTAGGGTCCCGCCATGACATGTAAAGTGAGTAGGTTCTGTTATGACTTGATTCAGGTTCAAGCTTTGCAGAAACTGTTCCAACAACCTAGCCTTGGATGCTGGGTCAATGTTCATATTTAACATCAATATGCTGGGTCAATGTTCATATTTAACATCAATATGCTGGGTCAATGTTCATATTTTGTTTCTCAATAAACTTCCAATACTGAATACGTACTAAACAAAAAATGGACATGTAACTCACGAAATATGTATAATGTATAATGTAAAATAACACACGTAAGTGTAACGTTAAAATCCACGTAAGTTGACGTTGACAAATAGCTCCAAGTTTGTTTCTACTTCGTTTAATAAAAAGTTTGATAACAGACATCTTGAACGATGAGTTACAACCACGGTTCCAACTCTCAAGAAGGGTTGTACAAATGTACATTCCCAGAAGAGTATGAATAATTTCAAGTTGTGACGAGTTTACGTCACAGATGAGCTGGAGAAATTGAGATAAATCTTACGTATATTATACAGGGTGTTGCTCGAATTAGTGCTTGGTTTATTCACTGAATATTAATCTGTGGTAGCAAGTAATGACCTGCTTCAGTTTTGTGCACTAGTTTGACTAACAGCCTGTATAACCAAGGCTGGTAGAGTACACAGAATAGATAGGTAGGTAAAAAAGTAAACAATTTTTTGGTAAATAGGGCATTTTAAACCAGGCAAAAAATTGCTGATAATCAATATTTTTCAAAAATGATTGTTATGTATTCCTTGCTTTTGTTCGTTGATTAAACAGTTGTTGGCAACAATTCATATAAAAACTTCTCAAAGCATCCTATAATAGGACTTTATTCAAAAGATCTGAGTAAAATAAACAAGGCTCATTAAAAGTCGATGTCCCATACAACACACAAGTTGGTATAGAACCGACAGACGACTGCTAATTAGTTCCGAGATGCGACACCGGTCTGCGCTGTCTAGGTAGGTAGGTACCTACTCGGTAACTAATTCTTAGGAAAATGTCTTGAGACTGGGAATTAGGGGAGACATAATTTATACAAGAAGCCGGGGAATAGAGCAAATTTATCATTTATATATATTATGTAGTTCTAAAGGCTCTGATTTTTGTGGTGAATAGATATTTCAGTTTATAGAGAACGGCCTTGCTCTCGCTGCCCACCGAAAATTAATCAATAAATAATAGTGTAAACAGTTTAGTAATCAATGTGTTTGTATATTCTGTATTTGTTTACCGATATCGGTCAAACATGTTGTGGCTCTATTATTATTATTAATTTGACATCTTTCTTTACTCATGTCTTTCGCAAATAAATTATTGCCATCTTTCTCGATATACCGCAGCACTTTGGTAGATCTACCGACATGTCTGTATTATGGAGCCACATAAACTCAGGAAGTAACAATTTCCGAAGCGTCTGCCGGTTCCGACCTTTCCTTTCTCCTGTAATGGGATATAGAATGGGTCAGTGATGAGTGATGAGCTACTGTGAATTTTCCGGACTTTTATTGCAGCATGAACGTTTTGGTATTGGTCCTTCTAAGAGGAAAAAAACCTAGGGGTTTCTTGATTTACGGGAGCAAAATCAAACTTGATTTGATTTAGCTGCTTATAGAATTACAATCGAGGAAAAGCTAAATACCGTGGTTCAGGGGAAGAGAGAAATGTTTTTCTCGAATAAAACTCAATTTTCAGTTATTATTTATGTAAAGCATTTGCAATCCGAGCAACAAACTCCGAGAAAACCGCGGCCGGGTAAACCGGGCGTAATGCCGTGTTATCTGGTTCACACTGGAATTTACCGGCCACCTGTAACCGGCTGCCGGTTAAATTTTCATAGCTAGATCTGAGGTGGTGGTAACTTTCTTACATTGTTGTTAAAAAGTGAATTTAAAACAATATATACAACAATACGATAACAATACGAAATCGATATATTTTACTAGACAGAATGGTAGGGCTAGGTACTTTCCATTTGGACAAATTTATATGTGGTCGCCCTCATGGAAACAGCTGGTGGTCACCAGCTGCAAAGTGTGCTAGTAAATCTTTTGTCTCCCTTTTGACTGTTCAGCAGTAGGTAAAGATTTATGAATTGTTTTAAAAATAAAGTTCCATTTTGTTCTACAGTAAATCTGAGTACAACCGTATTTCCCAGGAAGTTCGCTGCAGAAGAATGTCTCCTGCTCCCAGACTACTCCCTCACGAGAAGAACAACTTCACGTGAAGTGTTTGTACATTTTTGAGTGTTTTTGAACCGCGCGGCGTCCGCCCCCGCCCCCGCCTGAACCCGCGGGCGGGCGCCCGCGATATTGTCGGTTTCGAAACTTTTTCTGAGGCTCGCGTTTCGCTAAGTGGTTCCTGCGATCAACGGAGGCGTGAAGCGGACTTTCGCTTTTATAGTCGACTTGCATAAAAAGGTATGAATTGTTTGATGCAGTAGGTAGAAAAACACCCCGAGAACCCTGTGTACTCGTTTTTATACTCCAAAAACAAAAGGAAGCTATGCAAAACAATAAAATTAAATCGGGTCATACGTTTGGGAGCAACAATGCCATAGACAGACACGGAGACACGCTGTACCCTTGTCAAACTTAGTAACGCCCCCCTTTTTGCGTCAGTGGTTAAAAATATATTGATCAAAAGCTTTCACGTGCCATGCAGTCATGTGTCAAAGTCGTTCCTTCAGGTTTCAGTGAATATTCATTCGAGTTTGTTATTTACCCGCATCGCGTCCAATTTATGGCACCTGCCCGCTGCCCGCTACCCCATCAATATTGAGTAAGACATCAGGTAGCTACCGACCTGCTGTGTGATTACGCAAAACCACCCATCCTATATTGACATTATTGACATTTGGAAGCCCTTTCAATGGCCTTCGTAATTTGCTATTGTATGGATATGACCATTGAAATGGCTATCAAGTCCATCCAAAGGGCTTTCTAATGTCAATTATAGGATGGGTAATTTTTGCGTAATTGCACATCAACACATGTCGCAGACTGGATGGACTTAATTGAATTGAATTCAATAAGCCACCGCTCGCAGCGCAACCAGTTTCTGTCATAAACAAAAAAATACTAATTACCGTTTGGCATGTAGGTAGATCATTTTGCCGAGCAATCTTTGCACGTGTTATTAATCAAAAATAGTTCCGGAAAATGTTTTGAGGCCAGAGTCGGGTTTTTAACGTTTCCTAAAAAGGCCATAACCAGTCCAACACTTGATTGGTCGGCGTGGAAAGTTTGGTGACATCAGCAGTTTCAGCATCAGCGGGTGTTTATGGAAATATTGCCAAAACTAAGATTTCTGACGGATATCTTGCATTGAATCTGTTTTTCGATCTACAAACGGAACAAGTGATTCGTGTACCGTAGCTGTGTCTCACCTGCTACATCTCGACTCGTAATGAGGCCGTTTACACGCCCGCGTCGCCGCCGATGGGATTAGGGCTCGGCCTTTAGTGGAGTGCGGCTCATTCAGAACAGGTGGTTTTATTAGCCCCATCGGATTATTGCCGTTTTACACACTGTTTATAGCATTCACTGGTGGATCGTACGACGGGCTTTGAATTTGTACATTGCAATTATGGTATTTAAGTGAATATCTTTTCTTTTTTACCCGCGAAGGTATAGGCGAAGGTTTTTGCGCGTATAAGTATGTGGTAGGCGGAGGCAACAAAACGGCAGAACCAATGTTTCTGAATGAGGTATTAAAACACGCGTCTGAATTCCAGAATTGTTCTTAGCTTTGTTTTGATGGCTTTTGTCTCTTGATTTTGCAAAATTAAGTAAAAAAGCGGGACCAAGACTAGGACTAAGTAAAATTCTGAATTTAAGATCTATGGACCAAGAAGCGTTTTTACAGCTTCAACTAAATAATTGTTCTTCCTGGTGGTTTTCTGTAGTTTATTTTGGATTGGCCTGGAAATGGAACAAAATAACTATAAAACCTATCAATCTTTAATTGCGATATCAGAAGTGAGGTTTTTGGCGATGGAGCACTGGCGCTGAGGCCTAACATAACACCTATACCTGTCCCTAGTTTAGTATGGTAATGTTTAGTAATAAAGTTTCCCAAAGCATTGGTATTGTTCAGAGTGTAACGCATGGGCATCTCAAGTTGCGGCGACGAGACAACCGGCCAGTTAGAGAGCCGACACTCTCGTCTTTTACTACTTATTTTATGACCTTGTTGTTTGTCTAGCTAGACAAACAACCCAACCAATTATATTTTGCCAACTTTCTAGAAGTTCTAGCTCTTCATCATCAGCCCATGCTGGCCCACTGCTGGGCATAGGCTCTCTTAATGATCGCCGTAGTGCCCTGCCTGCAGTCTTTCGCAGATCGTCATCCCACCAGCTGGACAATTCAGATGTAATATATGACCATTTCGCCGCTCATTGACTGCATTTTGATAACGAACAAAAAGCAAAAAACAAAATCAATGAGTGGCAAAATAGTATGAGTGATACACTCACAAATACAAATCCAATACAAATACAAAAATGCTTTATTGTACACAAAAAAGAAAACATTCCAAAATGACATTATTATCTTATAAAGTCTCTTTGTACAATGGGCGGCCTTATCGCTTAGAAGCGATCTCTCTACCAGGCAACCTTTGGGTGGAAATAATTGTGAATTTTGTGTACCAAATATGATCTAAAATAAATATTAACATAACATTATAAATACCTAAAAACAATAGATAGATAAGTAAATATAATCAATAGGTACCTAATTAAATATATAAGCATACATCTGAATTGACTTAGGCGTTCTACGGCCTGCATTCTCCACACCTAAGACACTTCACCTGTGCTTAGGCGTTCTACGGCCTGCATTCTCCACACTAAGACACTTCACCTGTGCTTAGGCGTTCTACGGCCTGCATTCTCCACACCTAAGACACTTCACCTGTGCTTAGGCGTTCTACGCTCTGCATTCTCCACACCTAAGACACTTCACCTGTGCTTAGGCGTTCTACGGCCTGCATTCTCCACACCTAAGACACTTCACCTGTGCTTAGGCGTTCTACGGCCTGCATTCTCCACACCTAAGACACTTCACCTGTGCTTAGGCGTTCTACGCCCTGCATTCTCCACACCTAAGACACTTCACCTGTGCTTAGGCGTTCTACGGCCTGCATTCTCCACACCTAAGACACTTCACCTGTGCTTAGGCGTTCTACGCCCTGCATTCTCCACACCTAAGACACTTCACCTGTGCTTAGGCGTTCTACGCCCTGCATTCTCCACACCTAAGACACTTCTCCTGTGCTTAGGCGTTCTACGGCCTGCATTCTCCACACCTAAGACACTTCACCTGTGCTTAGGCATTCTACGGCCTGCATTCTCCACACCTAAGACACTTCACCTGTACTTAAGACGACACCAAATGTTGTCGTTTCTTCGGAGGTAAAACTAATAAATAAAGTGAAATATTGGGGGCTGAATGAATCCATATTATTTACGCCTAAACGGCGGAATGGATCTCAATCAAATTTTACAGGGAGGTAAATGATATCCCGGGGACGGACATAGGCTACTTAAAATGCGTGTGCGAACCCGCAGGCAGCAGCGAGTATACATATAAAAAGCAAATAATTTATATTCCATAAAATTATTTCACACATTTTATGTTTCCATGTAAAACGTCCTTCGGCGTTCAAAACAAGGTCTCAGGAGTACACTATACATAGGAAGTTACCTCACCGGAAGCGTCCGACTGCCGGAAGTGAGCATCATTTCCTGTAGGTACCTACCTACTACCAACGCTACACGTATTCCATTGGAAATAAAGGAATTCCCGACTAACCATATAAAGAGCAGGCTGTTTTTCACTTCCTCTGAACACATTTTTCACAAAAGTGGGGTTTTCCTAAAATTATTTTGTAAACTAAATATAGTTATGTAAATACATAAGCATATAATTATAACAGCGTGTTTATACTCTAAACATCTTCGTCTTATAGACCTTCAGTAATGGAGAGGCTCCATTACTGAAGGTCGGCGGCGGAATGTTTCCTTATCCAGGGCTAGCCTAAATAGCTCTTCTGCTTTTTTAATGATAGACCATTGCCTTAGGTTGCGCAGCCAGGAAGTCTTCCTCCGACCAACAGCTCTTTTACCCTGTATCCCCATCATGATCACTTGCAGCAGTTGCTATCGATCCTGTCCGACATTACTAGAGGTATTCTATACTGCTATGTTAGTATGCTTACTTGGGCATACTCGAACCTACTCGTACAATAACATAAAGTAGAATACACTTTAAAAGCTGATACCGTCACGTATCCAGACAAAGCAAGGGATATCGCATTACCGACTATAAATTATCAAACAAACGGTACATAATAAAGTCTAAAATTCAATAACACTGTTCATTTCACACCGAGAAAAAACTATTTTATCTAAACAGCTAAAGTAAAACTTGTAGTCCTTATTGTAATGGCATAAGAGTTAAAATGAATCGCTGTTTGTGTTTAAGTAAATGCTTTGAGTGTGGTGGTCAGAGAGTATAGTATTTTATCTGGAACTTTACGAGTCGATATAGCGTTACATAAAAAGAAGAAGTGGAAACAATATTATTGAGTGTGGTCCAGATACTTAGAAATAATAGAGCAAAGATTTGAATGGTTTTAATTTTATATTTTTTATTTTATATGTTAATATTTTAAAAGATGCTAAATGTAAAGGTACTATTGTAATTTTAATTTGTGATGTAATTTTATGCAATAAATAAAATCTTAACAAAGGTGGGTAAATTCATGGTAAATTATTCTGTTACTTGTCATTTTCGTTGTTGTATCGGAATTCAGATAGATGTATCAGATTATAGAAGCTGAAATAATTTACAAAAAAAAACAATTAAAAACTTAGTGACGATTGGTGGTCTCATCGCTCAAGAGCGGTATCTACCAGACAACTTTGAATAGATATGATCATTGAACACCATCAACTCACCACAATTAGTCAACGATAAACCAGTTGTCTTGATGAATCGTTCCTTCGATAACGGATTTCTGTACAGAACGTGCAACCCTCAAAAAGCTCTACAATGACTCTGATAATAATCGGTACTAATACCAACTCGCTACATCTTCTAACTTGCAACACACTCTTATCATTGTTTTGTCGCAAACTGCGTGAGAGTGAGAATAAAATTAAAAATAAAACTCCCCGCAGGCCGCGCTCCATGTCAGCACACACCTCGACTTTACTCACTTTATAGTTCGTGTACTGAGTAAGGATACGACAAGCAAGTTTTACTGTGCTCAGTGTAATACAGATTTGAAGGGAGAAGCAGACAAAAATCAATAAACACTTTCCTATAAAGCTCTACATTACATCACATCATCATCCTACACAAGTAAACTGCTCTACATAGATCACCAAAATTTACGATATCAGAGGGCGAACGAGGGCATCAATAATGACGTTCGTTTTCAGTTTTTTTATATATTTCCATCGGTCCTGAAATCGATTGTAACATCATTAGGTAATTAGATTCCATATTTTACACATTGCAGCCTTTCCTTTAGTACAAGCGGAAAGCGTTGCATGCACTCCTCGCGCAAAGAAGATACCAACTTTTTTATTTCATAATTCCGTAGGTACTGAGTCGGTATGGAAATAAGTTTACTGCAAAAATAAGTGTCGATAAAGAACAAAGTAACGACAATCTACTGGCAACCCAGACGTTTCAATTCACAGGGACATTGCTGAACACCATTTCTACTTCACGCAGTCGCCAATATGGAAATTTGAATGGTTTCTTTTACTGCATTATTGTGAGACCTTTTTTGCAATCACAAATGTAGTAACCGTTTTCTCTCAAAGTGTTTGTTCGTCGCTAGTGTTCGTTATGTTATGTATGATGTTACACCACAATTATTTTAACTATAGGTCAAAACCAGACAGAAGTAACATCACCTAATATGTGACCATACTAACCTTCCTTTTATAGAAAGCTGTATTGCTCTAGCTCTGTGGCGATTACTGTTTATTTTAATGAAAAAAATTATATCTAAATGTGTTAAATATCAGTTATCCAGTACCCTTAACGCAAGATTTGCTTAGTTTGACCACCGATGTGGCGCGGTGGGCGAAAGCCCGCCTGCGACGCAGGAGGTTGCGGGTTTGATTCCCGCCTTGGGACAAATGTTTGTACAATCTGCAAATATTTGTTCCGGGTGTTCTGGGTATTTTCTATGTATAATAAAAAAATATCTATATATGTACTGTATTGTATTAAGTATATCAGTCATCTAGTACCCATAACACAAGCTCTGTTTAGCTTGGGGCTAGATGATGCTGCGTGGACTATCCAGCATCCATACTAATTATATAAATTTGAAAAAAACTCTGTCTGTCTATCTGTAACCTTTTCACGCCTAAACGGCTGAACGGATCTTAATGAAATTTGGCAGGGAGGTAAAAAGTATCCTAGGAACGGATATAGGCTACTTGAAAAGTGCGGGAAGCAGCTAGTTATATGTAAAGTACCTATGGACTCTGAAAATCTTTTTGCACTTGAAGCTAGATCCCCACATGTGGGTTGGTCCGTCCACTTGAGCCAGGTACCTGCGTTATCATATCAGCCGCATGTGGATCCACTCAGGCCCGCTCCCGGCTCCGCTCGTAAATCAATGATAGCGGAAAACAGCGCTAATGCCTCGCCGGGTGTCTTTTCGGAGAATTATTACGGAGTTTTGGAACTGAGTCACCGGGATTTACTTTTGTTTGCTTCATCTACTTTATTTATTACTTCAATTCGAAGATTTTCAGCATCGGGAAATAAAGTTTACAAGGAACATTAAACGTTTTCTCACTTATCGAAACTGAATACTACATAAACATAACTAACGTTAAAAATAAATCCCTGTGGGTAGGTATGTCTAAACGGTCAATAGTCTACATGGCTATTAAAAGCCATGAGACACTCTAAGCCAATAAAATGTACATTAAAACGCCCATAAAACATTTAACGGTCGTATTATCTGGTTTGTACCTCTACATAAAACGCTTATCGCCTGACATTCAATAGTTAATCAATACATAAGGAATTATGCGACAAAAAATAAAATAAACACGAAGAGCGACATTTGTGCGACGTGGTGGCGACGTCGAGTGCTCCGGCGCAGGTAGCGGACCGCACTTGACAGCTAGGGATGTGACTTGCACGATAAGTTCTTTATCGATAGAATTTTAACTCTATCAAACTCGATAAACAACTAATTTATTAAGAGCCAAAGTGTCTATCTGTGTGGCAAATTCCACAAAAATCGATAAGTCGTAAATAGGCGAAAGCCCTTCCTTTCGACCTTTCGACTATTAAACAAAAATTAAACGAAAGCGATAGATTATAAACTGCGGCAGGACATGGGCTACTTTTATCCAGGAAATTTGCGTGCCGTAGACAGAAGCTATGTGGATCGGAAAAATTATGATGTACACCTACACAACAATTATAAGAAATTATATTAATATTTAACGATTCAGGCGTCTCCAGAGACTAAGTGTTGTTAAAAAAACAAATCACCTTTGAAATACACAACAATATTTGTACTGGGATGAAACAATTAGAACTTTAATTTTTATTTTTTTTATTAGATTGCTGACCATTTGCCGTGCGCTGTCATCCCGATCTCGATGATCACAATCAAAATCGTTAGACTAACTAAGCTTTCTCAATACTATGTCTTTCACATTCAGGTGTTAAGTTATTTGACGATGGCCAACATCGATATCGATAAACCTGAGCATAACTCTTGGACACCACTATAGCCGTCTGTTTAAATATGTCACTTGAGATTTTGTTATCGACAAGACGCACATCTTATTCTGTTGGCTCCAAATTTGTCCAAAAAATGGTTTCCGATAACTTTTTGTACCGATAACATTTCTCAACGATAAATCAAGAGGGTATGGGGACTTTTAAAATACTAAATGCAATCTTGGAGCGAATTGGTTTGTGATTTTAACATAGATTTCGAATTCGATAAGTTGATTTAATTCGAGAAGAGGTTTCTTATCGCGTGGGGACCGCCAAATTTGTATTTATAGCTATAAGTATATATGGAAAATAAAATATAAAGCATAATTTGTATTATATCTCATAGTGAGTTGGCGCGACCGTGTGACTTTTCATTTTATGAATATTGTAGGCAGCTTACAGTGCTCTGTCTACTTGTCGTTGGCTCGCCGGCTTTGGTGTGTAGACCATTACATTTTAAAACTATATCGACGACTCTATCCGAAGAAAAGACGACTGACTGGCCTTTGTGACGGCAGATGGTCCCTCATATCGGCAACCATTATTAAGTATGTGGTTTTGGGCCTCTTGAGACTCATCTAACTGGTAGTGCGATCTCAATCAGTGACTTTCTCAATGTAGTACTGAATAAAGGGTTGCACTCATTTAATCTGAATCAACCATGAGGACTTTAATAACAAGAACAAACTTTAACTTTAAGGCACAAATCATACGACCTAACCGAGTAATAAAATTTTTAGGGCAAATTAATAATAATAATAATAATAATAATGCTGGACAATCCACACAGCATCATCTAGCCCCAAAGTAAGCAGAGCTTGTGTTATGGGCACTAGATGACTGATAAACTTAATACAATACATACATAAGTAGATAGATATTTTTTTTATTATATATAGTAAATACCCAGAACACCCGGAACAAATATTTGCAGATCGTACAAACATTTGTCCCAAGGCGGGAATCGAACCCGCAACCTTCTGCGTCGCAGGCGGACCTTCGCCCGCCGCGCCACATCGGTCGTCAAATTTTGAGACAACTCGTAAATTAGTAACCCGAACCGGCTTCCACGACGAGACGGTCGCTCGCAGAGACCTATTAAAATACTGAGGTGGTGTACACCTTCATCTTCTAGGAATAAGTTTTCGCTATCGGCTGTTGTTCCCGGCATCTAGCGGATGGCATCGCCTGCTCATTGGCTCGCATGTTCTGGGCGCGGTGGGATCACATTACATGAAGCTCTTACTCTAGGTATGTGCCTGTATTTATAGATTGTGGAAGGTTGTTTTATGTCGTTTGGAACTAAAATAATTTGAAATTTGTGATTTGTGTGTTAATAAAATTTTATAGGAAACTAGCTGCTGCCCGCGGCTTTGGACGTTATTTTCCGAGATAAAAAGTAGCTTAGACATAAGCTACTTTTTCCCACATGACCACGGGATACCGTCTATCTCCATGCCAAATTTCATTAAGATCCGTTCAGGTGTTTAGTCGTGAAAAGGTAACAAGCAGACACATATATAGTATATATATAGAGAGACATATATATGTACTTATAGAGAGTTACTTTCGAATTTATAATATTAGTGTGGATTTGGGACCTAATAATTATGATTAGCTTTCCTCACATCATTACATA
The DNA here is from genome assembly GCA_963662085.1 of Eupithecia inturbata. Lineage (NCBI taxonomy): Eukaryota > Metazoa > Arthropoda > Insecta > Lepidoptera > Geometridae > Eupithecia > Eupithecia inturbata. The sequence continues at coordinate 585,061 of OY759191.1, read as the reverse complement.
GGTAGGTACCATATTATCAGCTCGTTTGCTGGGTTAACATTGATTACAGGCTTCCTCTTTAATGCGCCATTCATTTCAAGTCCCTTACAAACCTAATCGAAATGGTAGCTGCCGTGTTTATTTTATGATGTCTTTTTGTATTATTAATTCTTTTGACTTGATCTCCGTTTTAAAATGTACTCCAGTAGCTTAGCTATCAGGTCGTCATAGAAGTGAGACCGTTTAGCAACAATTCCAAGCTACATTTCAATTTAAAAGTTTCTACAAGACTACCGAGATCAGCATATCAGACAAATGTAACAGTTTCAGATTACAGGATACTGATAGATAGCGAGTAGTTTATCTCCAAGGTGCGGGCTATGGATGGGGCTCCGCGCGGCGCGGGCGCGGCACGTGGAACCACTCGGGGCTTACAAATGATGTCCATTCATCTGACTGTAACTAATCCATCTGGATCGGATCGCGCCAGCTTGAGTGCGTGATCCACTCCAACTCAACGAACTCTGTCTAGTTCTTGAGACCATTTGTAAAATACCCGTAAAATGTTGAGTTACATATGATTTTTATTTAAACTTACTACTACATAGCCGCACTGCTGGAGGCTTCTTGTATTGTATATCCGATTTAAACTGTTGAAAAAGTTATTTGATTTTAAGACCTTCATGTAAGTACCCATGATTCAATCAATTTCATAATAAGATTATTCTTAATCAGTGGTTGCTTCGTTTGTAGACAGGTGCGTAGCTTAGTGATTTGCATGCTCCACAACGTGACGCACACAACAAATATGTCAATATTTATCATCTTGGAACGGTTATCGAGGCGACCATCGAAATAAAAATACATACAAAAAAACTGCCATGCTTAGCTATCGGCTGACTCCAGCCGATAGCTAAGCTAGACGCTTGCAGAGATTGTGGCCGTTCCCGAACATTATTATACGTTTGTTTCTTCTCTACTAAACAAGCTATCATTATGCAGTGCGGCCGTGGCGAAGGCGGGATAATGTAGCTAATCACAAAATATTTGTTTTTATCGAATCAGTCCTATCAATTCAAATATGACTGCTATACTTTTAAAACTAAGTAACATTTTTATGGCCCAAGACGCACAGTCATGAGTCATGCCTGATCTATCTGCAGGTCCTTGATGCGGCGGCGCACACCTCCAGGTCGCACCGCCTAGGCTGGGCAGTGAATACGTTAAATGTCCTGGAATAGGATGATAATGACAAATACAAACTTGTTTCATTTTGGTTACTTATACACTTTTATTTAAGTAAAGTACCTACCTATCAATATTATCTAAATACATTACGTAAAGCGTAATCAAAACTCGTAAATAATGAATGTAGTCGCTACTTTATAACCGTCGATAACCCAGCCCGTGGTAAGTGATAGTAGCAGCACTAGAAGCGTCTAGTGCCCGCAAACTTTACAACCTGGCGACGTAAGCGACGCGACGTGAACGGGCTATTAGGACGGAATTAACCGCAGAGATAGTACAAAGTGCGAAGTGGCCACCCACTGCGCGCGCGCATACACCTAGCTAGACCTAGGCACGGGCATGTCTGACATGTAGCATGTATCTGAGTCATTGACGATTCATCACAATAATAATATGATAAGCTACATATTTAAATGAGCTCACCGAATTAATATTGTGGTACGAGTTGTTTGTTGCAAATACAATCGCACTATAATTGTTATAATGCGAAAGTTTGTATGGATGTATGTTTGTTAGGTACCTGTTCCCGCTAAAACTACTGAAAAGGTTGAGCTGAAATTTTGCAAAGGTATGGTTTAGTCCTGGAATAGCATAAAGGCAACTTTTATCCCGGAAAAAAGCACGTGAAACCGCGGCCGGAAGCTTGTATGCATTTGTGTATGTTAGTTTGTTACACACACTTAAACGGCAGAACGGATTTGGATCAAATTAGGTACCAGGATAGCTTATACCTTGGATTAAAACATAGGCCAGTATTGATCCCAAAAAAGCGTGGTGTTCTCGTGGGATGATCAAGTAATTCAAATATAATGTTTAACAACGCACGGGTGAAACTGAGCGCCACAGCTGTTTTATCAAACCTAATTTATGATTTAGTTAGGCAATGCAACCAGCGCAGCGTCTTGGGGAGGACGCTTCCAGTTGATTTGATTTGGATCAGTTCAGTTAGGTACCTCATAGCCGTTAGTTAGCAACAGTCTGCAGATAACTCAACTGTTTCACGGGACTTTGTGCACTATATCTCGAATTTTGCATTCTATAAATATTAGCTGACATGCCATAAACCATGATTGATGGTCCAGTCCAAAAAGCTACCACGAACCTGTTACCATCATCGGAGTCTAAAGAAAAATAAAGTTCTGTTTCCTTTATTGCAATCTCGAGTCGTAATCAAAATAAATAAATAAATTGCAGATGAATAGTTTTGCTTCCCAGATTCCAACACTATTAATCAAAAGAGATTGAAAAGCAAATACATGCTGATGCGATTAAAACACCGAAATGCTGTTATTGAGCGATGGCTATTGGATTAGCGGCCCCGGGTGGATGCGAATGGAGCCGCCCAGGGCTGATGGCGGTATGACGTGGCCTAGTTCATTACCACTTGTTTATGATTTATACAGGGTGCTGTGCATTATATTACTTCGTTGCTGCTTGTCATAATGTAAACGTACACCTAAGAATAGTAAACTGACCACCGAATAAGTAAACATAACGTGATATGATAATTGATAAGACATAAAATCAATATCATCATCCAGCAGTGACTAAAATTAAGCTGGAAATCTATTACAATCAAATGATAGAAACACATTACAATTAGTATTTATAATTAAAACAATTGAGCTAACTGCAGACTGTTGCAAACAATCAAAGTCAAAGTCATTCACCACTGGATATTATACCCGAAGATTGTACCATCCAACACGGTCCTATTTTAATCCTCCAAATACACTATTTCGTGTTTTGTTTCGATTTTTTTGTACAAATCGGTATATTAGAGTTGCAATAGGACGAAACAAAACACACAATTGCGTGTTGGTGAAAAGAAATTGTCTGCACTGGCCATGTCGTTGTCCCATCTAGCAAACGTTGAATCATAAACGGTTCGTAACGTTAAGTTTATATCAGAAAATAAAACGTTACAAAATGCGTGCTCTTTCCGTCAGTAGAGCCCCCTGTTAATGAAATGTAGTCGTCCGATGCGACGTATTAGTTATTGATGCGGGAACCGATGCGTGTGCCGACTCAAATTACAGTTCTATGTCGATCGATACCTATTATTGCTTTATGCTTTACCTATTGATGTATGTGCCCTAAGTGAACCGCCGCGCCGCGGCCGTTTGGAACCAACAGTAACATAACGGAAGTACCTAACTCATACATAGGTAAACGAATAAGTAATGATTGATGCCCAATACACAGAAAGAGAAACCCCAATTTAATAATTTGACATGTTTTAAAAAACGATAAACCGAATTCAAATTCCGGTTTATAGATAATATTCATCTATGACTCGGACGAACGAAATCAGACCTCCCTTACTTTCCCTGACCGAAGGTCTATGTTCACGTGCAAAACACTGGCGACATCTAGTTATAATTCAAATCTAATATAGTTTGATGACACATGGATAAAACTATTGACGCCCGTTGCCATGGAAACCCATGTCATGGGTTCATGGGTGTCATGGGATAGGTGATAATGAAATTATCATATTCTGAAGATTATTTTCAAACCTACTTTTTATGGCGCACAAAGCAATTCCTCAAGAATCAAACTTATGGGAGACCACCTCAAAATCAATTTTCATACAACAACGAAACAATCACGCAGATTTCACCAAAAATATTGTAGCTAGTCGTCATTCTCCAAAAATATTATGTTGCTTTTTATGTTTAACGAGATAAATACTAATCCCTCGGGAATAAAATGTTTATGAGACCACCTCGGTCGGGATCATTCTCTATACAATAGTGAAAGAATCAGTAAAATCGGTTACCTACGCATAGCCGGGGATATCAAGTAACATACATAAATAAAAAAAAAAACATGCAGATGAACTGAGAACCTCCTCCTGTTTGAAGTCGGTTAAAAAAGTCCTGAACATTGTGAAAACTATGTTTTGTAGTGAAAACTTTTGGACTAGGCTAGGACTTTTGGGCTAGACTTCACCTTTCTTGTTGGACTATCAATATTGAAGTGCGTGGTTAATTTCGCCGAGTCGTTTAGCGATGGAATTCTGTCAAAATAAGACCACTACTATTGACTATACTATTTTGCCCAAGATATGGTCTACTTGCGCGGTTCCCTAAGTTTTTATAAGATACTAAGTGTAATGATACCCTGGACTTCCCAGTCAGTCCCCTTTACAAATTGTCTACCTTAAACTCCGTAGTCACGTTAGCAGACGTCGCATCCACGCGAATGAAAGAATCATTTCCGAACAATGGGAAATTGCGTGTTTTAAGCGAACGTACGATAAAAGCTTGAATTGCGAGGCGCATCACTAATGTCTAATACAATTGTACCGAGTGCTGTTCACATGCCGGGTCTGAGGTGCCTAGGGGTGGGACATACGCATCGATAATGGAGCTTACAAGTTGTTTACAAAGTCGACAGACCAGCACCGCGACAAGATGACAAAACACTGACGTCTGCCTACCATATTCATACGCCGAAATGGCACTTCAACCCGCCGGGCTATGTTGCCGACTTTGGTGTGTAGACTCTATAAGACAAACAATTGAGCAATCTTCCAATTTTTTATTCGTCTAGGAAACAGTTTGTACGTTCCTGCAAAAGCTATTTAAGTTGATCCTTCTACCTACCGTAGAGGAGAGTCAAATACAAATAATGGAAAATCTTTTGTGAACTTTAAAAGCAAGTCTTGAAATAGGCAAGCTCGTTTCAGGCCGCAAACCAACAACGAAAATAAAAAATACGATGGATAAAGTGTAAGAAACGGCCTACTTTCAAAAAGAATCTATTTCCTGAATGATATAGCAACAAACACGAAAACATTAAAAAACAATTACCTATACATCCCGCCGTCTCACTTCCCCACAATTTAGATGTAATCTGACCAATTTCCACAACAACCTCCTTTATTGATAAGAAAGCTACTTTATCGATAAAAACTATCGATAAGGTCGTAACCCTATTTCGCCCCTTCGGTGCTTGTCATTAAGGGTGATCCATCAAAACGTCCGCCTGGATTTGGGGTCTTCGACGCGTGCGCGGTAGCCTCAGGGGTGCCAGGGGGCCGTGGGGTGCCAGGGGGTGTAACAAACAAAATTAGATATTCGTACGGTGTCCCCGCAAAGCGGTGAGTGCAGGCTGATTGATTGCTTCGGTAAAGATATATACATTTTTTTATTACATTCTAGATTGTTTGGTTTCGTGTACAGGAATGTTATTGTAAGGCTGGTGCCCGCTCGAGGTCAACGGACTACTGTTATTTTGCTAGTTCTTGTGTGTAGACGGCGTTTTTTGTGCCTATTTCTCGTGCTTTTTTGGAAAATATTTTTATTCCAAGTGACGTTCAAGGCAGTCTTTTAAAAATAAGGACTTTGAACTAAATACAATATTCTCATTGAAACTCATTTGTTTGGCAATAAAAGAGATTTTACGAAAAACTTTTCTTTTCTATAAATATTTTTGTACGATAAACAAAGCAGTAATAATATTATTTCACTCAGAAAGCTGATACCATTAATTTACAAACTCACAAGAATGCTCGAACAACATCAACGCGCCGGCAATTCGCCGCTACCGGCATGAGCCTTCATCCTGAGACTAGAGATGATAAAAACGAATAAGAAGCCGAATGAAGCCTAGGGTTACACGGGGCACACCTGTCCTATGGCTGATTGTTTTAGACCTTAGTGGTTTGGAAATTATTAGTAGCTGTGTCGATGAATTAACCTAAACGTAAGATTCGTCGACAAAGCCCCAACCCTAAACTTAGAACAATTTGTGCAATCATTATAATTATTGTTTCGTCAATCTATTCCATTGAGAATATAAAATAGAATAAAATTCAGATTCGACGCTATTTACTCAACTGCCCAATAAAAGCGTGTAATGTTTTGTTTGTACGTATATGTAAATGTGCGAGTTTATTTATTCCACCGTTACTTTTAAATACCTGAACAAATTCGGATGTATGGGGTAGAATCCTCAGATCATCCTGGGTGACACTGGTTATATATTTTTCTTTAAATATGGCAGTCGTGTTTATTGATTTATTGTTTTTTTAACTCTAGGTTGCACTAACAAAGGCACAAACGACGAACTACTTACAGACGTGTTGTGAAAGAAAGAAAGAAGATAGAAAGAAAATATATTTATTAGTTCACTACATTATAAATGACCTAAAATTCTAAATAAAACACCAAATAATTATAAAGTAGCGAACCAACAGGTCCTGCCTCAGCATAATGGAGCAACACAGAAAGTAGAGCAACGCTGGTTTTCTGACAGGACCTTTGGCACGTTTCAACACGGGTGGCAGACATAAGAAAAAAATAATAAAAATATAACAAAATTCTAACAACTTACAATTAATCACAATAACAAATACAAAAAAAAAGATTATACATAGTTTGAGCTAGCTGTTCCACACGGGATCGCAATCTCAACTCAGAACGATCAGACCACACACCAACCCGACCAGACCAACAAGCCTAACATTATTGCCACACATCATGTAGACTGCAGCACTTCGGTCTGGGAGGGTGATTTTGTTCGTCCAAGCAGCTATTGAGGAGTTGGCGATGCCGTAATAAGGTGTACTTTGTGTTGTGGCTTATACTACTAATTTATAATAATGAAAGTGCTTTCGGCGACTAATATAAAAATGACCACTAATCTATTAATAATGTGGCCACTTCTCTGACATTTTTCACTCGCCCCAAAGAAAGCAGAGCTTGTTTTATTGGAACCAGATGAAAATATACCAATTCCTAAATTTTTTTGTTAACACCGGCCTTTAATATTTATGATCATGTCAAAAAAACTCTTAAACAAAACCGAACCCGCAACTTTTTAAATGTCTTACGGACAATGTCAACTATGGCTTAAAAAAGCCTTTGGTTTGTATATAAGACAATTTACACACCACTGCTTAACCACTTCTTGTCACTGCTATGTGATGTGGTTTTGGTACCACTCCACATAGCAACGACAAAAAGTTATTAAGCAGTGGTGTGTAGTGTCGCTGCAGCTTTTTTCAGTTGCGTTGAGGCAACTACAAAATGTCGATGTGCGTTGACGCTGGAAGTTGCGATGTGGCCGGCGGCTAGTGCCCGGTGTGGCTGGTGGTTGGGTTAAGGTTGCGTTGTAGTTGCGATGTGGTCAATACCGGCCACAAGGTTGAATTTAACGGCAAAATATGCTCCGTGTGAATTAAACTATTCATTTTCATACAAATTAGCATTCGACCACGTGGTGTTGTTGCTGAGTGGTTGTGGGTGTGTTGTAGTACGTATGAATTGTCCCTAAATCATATAATTTAATTTGACTGAGATTTCAAAAGCGTTGTAGCGAGGTGGCCTAGGAAAGGCTACAAGGTATCTGTCGTTCTGCGAAGTCAACATGATTCTAATATCTGACGGCGAAGTCTCGGATCCTGGCGCCAGGCCAAGGATGTCAGTTGGAGCCAGCACACGCCGGATGGGCAGTGCCGTGTACGACAATATGTCCACAAGCACATTTGTGAGTTGACATTATTTGCGAGTACTTTAGTACTAAGGGATAAAGGGTTAATGTATAAGTCTCAGTAGTCAAGTAGTTCCATAGAACACCTACTACATACAAAATTACAGATTTACCTATTCAACTGTAACAGTTAATTAACTCTTTAATAAGAGTGTGAATTATTGATTGAAGGTGAATCAGGATTATTAAGGTTGAATTATCTTTTTTAAAGGTATTTAAAAATTTATTTAGCTGAGCAAGCTAGCATGCTTGGCAGTTTATTTTCTCTCATGTTGACCTGCATCGACCATGCATATCGTCTGAATAACAAACAGTTAAACTTTATATTCATGTTCAATTCTTACCTAAAATGTCTTTGATATAACTTCACTTCTACAGGCACTGAATTGATGGCGCTTTCGTAGCGGGTGCTACGCCGTAGCACCCGCTACGAAACTGCTCTATTAATAACTGTACTATGAAAAATATTGCTGAACTGTTTCTTTTCATAACTATATGAAAAGAAAACTGAAATTCAAAGGAAAATTTATTCTAAGGAACTTATAACTTCTACAAGGATTTTGCAATTCAAAATGTGGCAGAACCTCTTTGTTTACAAAAATACGATTAAGCCAAGGCGAAGGATACAGCGACTTTGACAAATAGCAAAATTATATGTATCTAAATCTTCACTTTGTAATTTTGATTTCTGAATCAGTAATTTCTCAAAGCCATTCAGAGCATGACTTACCAACAAATTATTCAGCGAATTCAACAAAATACGTACCAATGAAAGACGCTTAGACTTAAACCAAGTGAAAATATGAACGTTCTATAACTCGTCGGGTCGTACTCGTGGTGTACAGAGACAAATCCTCTTAAGTATAAAAGAGCAGTGAAAAGACCGCGCTCCACCTGTCGGGACAAAACCCCCGGGTGTCTGGCCGGGAATCGATCCGGCGCTCACCGCGACACACCGCCGTGGAGTGAATGGAAAACCACAGGTAAATAAACGGTGGAACTTATATTATAAACAGAGTGACTAGCGGGTGTAAGTAAATGCAAGAACGAAGCTTTTCAGGGTTATGTTATTTTTTTGAATGATAGCTGAAGCTTCTACTTCTCTCTTCATCAGCACACATACGCCCACTAGTGAACATGCCTGCTGACATGCTAAACAGAGTTTCGCCATAACAATTACGCTTGGCAGGATTGGCGATGGAAGTGAAGGTACACAATACTATACAGGAGGAAGCTATTATACTTACGTTAGTGACGAACCACCTTTTATAAAGGTTAAAAAGGAAACGGTAAAACCTAACCTGACATAAATTCGTCCCCTTGTTTTATAAACAAAGCTCAATAACATCTTGCGAAACGCGAGTCAGGCTCATATCCTCCGGGAGTTTATGGAGATACTCATCATAGCTGTCGTTGATAATGTACGCATGTATTTTTGTTTGTTGTGAACATGGAGTGTGAAGTAGGTATAATACATTTATGAAGACCCTAGTCGCGCATCTGCCGAAATGAAGAAACTTGAGTTGACGCAAACGTCAATTTACTCATCGCTCGGTAGGACGATGCCATATTATTTTGAAGGGGAGTGGTAAAGGACACTGTCCAAAATTAATCTTTAAAGATATCAAGAAAAACTACAGAACACTGCATGATATATCAATGCATACTTTCAAACTGTTCTAGAACACGGCCCTTAGAAATACAAAAATATATGTAACGGAGAGACTCCATGGTGAAAACTATTGTCTTAGATGCGTCTAATCGATTATCCATGGGCTATAGAAAATACGGAAGTTGGGTCAAACGGCGTAATACATTTTTGATTTTTTTAACGCCTAATTTCACACCTCCACCTCCACAGCCCATATTGGTCTACTGCAGGACCCAGGCTTCCCCTTGATAAGCGCCTTATTAGATTTTATCTCACGGGGGGTAATGCCCATAATCCCCACACTGGGCATGCGGGTTGGGGATCGCAGTTCGGTGGTAGAATAGTTCTGCAGGGGGCGCTGCTGCCCACCCCCGGTGGATATCCCTTAGTCGCCTCTTAAGACACCCGTGGGAAGAGTTGTGGTGGTGCATATAGAATATGCACCACCACAACTCTTAGTAATGGTATGAAATAATATTCGAATAAGAACGCTAAAACTTAATATCTCTATTAGCTTTGATTCTGGATAGATACCGCGATATTTCAGCAAAATTTATTTATTTATAACATACATTTTATTAAATCGCTGGCAGCTCAATGTACTTCGGGTGCTGGATCGCCCCTAAGGTCACTAGGGCACGGCGTAGTCGGCACGAGATCGGTTTACGCTCCATTTAATGACAGCAGCTGACTCGGGGCCTCGGTTCCTTGCTCGTAAACTGAATTCAGCATAACGATGCAGCCGAGACATTTGGAGGTTATGTGGACCGGCTTTAAAGATGGACGAGGTACTATACCATCTGGCTTCCACTTTAGTTATCTACATGCTAGGAATACTCCTTAGGTTAAAGATGATGTATGAACTATCAATCTGTTCAACGATTAGTATTTCATGTTTTTAAAAAATAAAGACCGACTTAAAATTCCTGAATCGAAAACCGGTTTTAAGATTTATGTAACAAGTGTATAATCGTTTGGGGAAAAAAATAGAACGGATCGCCATTTTCTATATAATAGCAAACGAATATCAAAATTGCGCAAGTTACGCATAAAAAAATGAAAAAATCAAATCAGTAAGTAACAAAACGTACGGTCGAATTGGGAACCTCCTCCTTTTTTTCAAGCCGGTTGAAGTGACTTTGGTCCATCCATCTGCAGTAGTTAGTATAGCTATTAGTCTGTATTAAAAAAAACACAGCATTTAAAACAGTCAGAAATAACTAGTTATTCTAGACTGCGGCAGCGGTACAACTACCTAAATTCTCCACAACTAACACCGACTTACAATTACTTCATATAATCCTCGCGTATTTTCAACCCTAGCCCCTAAACAATAAGTAGTGTATTTAAGTAAAACCTGGAAGTAAATTAAGGAAGAATAATTCTACGGGGTGTAAATCAAGATGGGGCATCTTGCAAGGGGGAGAGGGGTGAATAAGCAGGGCAATTAAACCTTTGTTTAGTTGGCACGTAGTTTCTTGTTACAGTTGTCCTATTTGGTTGAGGCGGTTATCGTATTTGGTACTTACTAATTGGGCTTGACAGGTAGATTCCAATTATCTGAACCAATGTAAATACTTGTATTAGAATTAATTATACGCCTTACAAATGAATCTCTGTGATCCCGAAGACACATTCGACCTGCCGCGGACAAGCGCGAGGTTTCATGAGATTTTTTAATTCCTTTGCCTCCATCATCCGTGCGTTCCGATCATAAACTATTTTAGTAGGAATTCTATGGGATCTAACGTAGAGATCTAACGTCAAGCTATCTTTTTTGTCATTGTTGAAACCCAATAGCATCTCAGTGGCACAGGAGTCGCAAGTCAAGTGCACTTATCTCCGGTACCTGGGAGCCACTGAGCTTGCCTCATTTATAATGCTAACCTTTGTACCGCCGCCTCCGCGTTAATGTAAAGAATGTAAGAATTAATGGATTCGCCAACAGAATCTAGTGTAAGGAAAGTCTCTTGTCAACAGAAAACTCGCAAAGTTCCATTAGTAAAACCCACTGGGTTTTACTAATGGAAGTTCTTAGAGAACACTTGTAAGGAAGGTTCTTTTAGATCCGATAATATTTGTGTGACTGAAAAGCACTTAGGTGCTCAAAATGACCAACATATTCTGAATTCAGAAACACTTCTAAAAAAATCCGGCACACTAGCAGTAACATAAGGTACTTAGTCTGTGGCAATAGTGGAAAAAAAATCAGCAGAGATGTATGTCCGTAAAGGCGTGGCTATTATAATAAACCTCACATCCAGAAAACAAATTCTAAATTTTGAAAAAAAGCAAAAGGGCACCCGGTCGTTTTTCACTCGCGTGTTTGGGCGGATTGCGCCTGGGCGGGCGAGCGGCGGGTTGATCGTGAAATATGCCGCGTTTTCACTTTTTATCCCTCCAGCGATGCGTGTGAATAATTTAAGCCGAGCCTTTTTTCGGTTTACCCATGAGATGACTTGGATATGCGGATCCAGTTTTATAGAGTGCTTCAATCCATATTATAATAACAATTCTAAATTGATTTGCATGTTTCAAATGTAGGCACGTTGTCCACTGGCACGTTTCACCTAACCACGCAATTGTCACCTTCGCTGCAATAACTTTTACTTATTTATTTCTTTGCTGGTCGCGGAACATTTGAACTTCACGTTTCTTTACAAAATATTCCAGAAATCGTTTTAGTTCACTGAATGCAATTACTACTAAGAAACAGCGAGAGCTAAAGTTCGTTCCTTTTGTTTGCGGCAGAGCGTAGGGTCTCAGCCACCCACCGACGGGTGTTCGTTGCGACTTTGCGTGCTGTTGAATACATCCGCGGAAAATGTTTTAATCGCTTTGCATTATTCTCAAGCTTTCATTTACACAATGCCTCACGTTATTCCAAGTTTTAATAATATTTTCACGACAAACGCATTCTTTTTATAAAAAGGGTCACACGTTTGTTACGAAAGTTTGTTACTAATGAAAAGGTCAGTAGTCATCTGCCGACATATTGCTTTACGTATTGTACAGCACTTAATGGAGTCCTGGTGAGGTAATGGAGTTATCCAGCCCAGCAAGGCCTCAACTTTCGTATAAAAACGTCAGGTCGGAGCCCTAAGCCTCGGATTACGATAAGACAGTCTGAGTGAAGAGGCTTTGCGCTGAAATTGCTTCATTTGGGCTCAAGACGTCTGTAATTTCCGGTCCAGAGTCGTAATGCTCGTTTCCACTCGTTTTTGCTCGTTTCAGCTTGCTCTCCGCCGCCGTTTGTGGGGCAACTGGTGTATGGATTGAAATATAATAACGATTGATAATAAAAGACTCAATGGGAACGATCGCTTTCTATTTTTTTGGTGCCATCTCATGTTGATAAGTAATATTAGAAGTACCTTATTATATCTGACTATACTAGTCCACTGCTGGACACAAACCTCCGCTAGGAGCGTAACAGTCAGTAGTACCTAGCTGTATTGAATGAGTATAGCAGTAGTTTCAACAGTAGGTGCGTATTCATTGCATATTATTGATTATATATTAATAAAATATATCAATATTTATTATAATAACATATAATAAATTATGTAAGCTTTGCGACTTAAAAGATACATCCCTATTCTTGTGTAAGTCTCTTGTTAAAAACAAACTTTTAGAACTTACCTATTCCGAAACAGAAAATCTCATTTGACTTAGCATTCGCAGACCCAACGCTCACACTCACACACACTACACATTCCCTCATGACTCACACACCCGCCCCCTGTTGCCCAACCTCAGAGAGGCTCTGGTGCCTCACGAGGTCCGGTACACACACAACACACAAACATACATTCTAGGTACACTATACACTTAACACAATTTTACAAACTCACTGGCTCTAATGTTCATTCCAGAATCGTCAATTTAATTAATTAAATTATAAATTTTGCATGTTAATTTTAATCAATTACAATCTTATTAAAAAAATATTTATAAGTATGTACTACATCTTCCAGTGTTCTGTAATCGTATCTGTCAAACGCACTCATGGATCTCAAGATACAAGCATTCTTGCTTAGTTTGAGTTCCACTGGCACTCTACTTATTGCATGTGTTTTTAGTAAATAAACGATTTATTATTATTATTATTTATAACAAATTATCTATTTATTGAATATCCAGCTCCAATTTTGGCAAGGCTGTACCTTAATCAGGGTACGCAACATTTTCTTATCGCACGCAGATAAATTATAAAAATACGTAAGACACGATGATCATCAGTTACAGCGAGGTAAATTAGGCTCCTTTCTCCTCTTTGCCACGATATATACGAATTAATGAACCCGGGATGGCGTTTATTTACTTATTTAATAAGGGCTACCAACTAAAGCTAGCACAAGAGATATCAACATTAATACGATAAAACTTAAAAACATGTGCATGCGCTTTAAATTACAGGTAGCCACAACAAGCGCAAAAAACAAGTTAACTAAACTGAACTGCTAAACGCTACATTTAACATAAAAAAAATATCCAGAAACCTACTGGAAATGTGTTGCGCTCGCTGCGCCATAGATTTCTTCAAATTAATGTCATTTGCATTGTCATTTACGAATCAAATTCTGCAAAACAACATATACGAGTACATAAGTACATAAAAGAACATTTCAAAATTTTTTTTTGCGTTCAACATTCTATTCCTCCAATGCAGTAGCAATCAAAATTTGAGAACTTTATCGAAACTAACGCGTCTTTCAGCCAACAATGGCGAAAATTGGCAAACAAAAACCGGATTAAACCGGCTATCGGCTGCTAATAATAATAGTGTTCAATAATCCCGCAAAGGCGACAGGCGACCGGCCACCCCTTTTAATTGCCATTTGCCGAATGCACGTCACTCACTCACAGGGCTTCCATTTACATTATAATAAGTTCAATACAGCTTCTTGTTTTAATACCTTTTGTCCCTAGACGTGGCTCCTATTTGTTTTTGTTGAGGGTACGTGTGAAGCGAGATGATGCGTTTCAATGCATTTTTGGCTTTTGATTGGTGCAAATTTAAATGGGATGGAATAAATTTTAATTCCGAAACGGGCTTTGCGGTAATGAGATTTTCTTTCATTTTATTTACAAGTTTAATGGACGGTTCGAATAAAAATTAGAAATTTAAAACATTTAAAATGGCAATGGAATTTGAAAAAGGTTCAATGACAAAGCGTTGCGCCTGCGCTATTGTGCGTCATCATGACAGATTGTTTGTCAAAAGTCACCCCAGCAGAAGGACACAAAATTGCGAATAACAATATTTATTATCGATATTGTTTGCTTGTAAATCATAGCCGAGAACCAAATATACTTCCAAACAAATTATAATAGCACATCTGTCAGACCTTTCATTTCAAACGTCATTCGATGAGCAATAATAGTAAACATTAAAGCAAAGCAAAGTTCTAAATATAAATTATTTGGCTGGTCATTTTCTTGACAATATAATTTATATAAATTCTGTATGAGTTATTATTAAATGATTACAAATGAGGGATGACGAAAACCACAGGCTCAGATGCGAGTGACGTAGGCAATAAGTCAGTTTTGAAATAAAAACATTTTATTTTACGTCTTACATAAATTATCAAGATAAAGTTAAATGGAGTTTTTTAGAGTTGATAATAGAGTTGATAGGAGAAAAAGAGATCATTTCGAAAATTTATGAGCTAGAATGAAGTCATAAACTAATCTGATATTTTATTAAAAGAAAACCTCTCTCCAAGAAATTATAAGTATAGATACTGCAAGGGTTCCTTACTATATTACAAAATCGAGAACAGTAGACCGCAGAATCATAAATTCATAATAGATTCTTTGTTTTATTAGCCCATCAAATATTCAAACATAGCACTAAAATAAATTAACTTTTGATGAGTTGTATTGCAGAGCTATGATCACAGAGGTATAGAGAGATGCCAATCCTTTACGCTAAGTACAAAACCTAGTGTCGCATAAAAACCTCACGCACACACAGTACACAAAATAAAAACAATACTTCGCGTTGTGTGCTTGTCATGCACACAAGACATTGCAACTATTCGTTCGCACACTAGGTTGCAAGTGATGTTCGTACACCACCACAACAGACGCAACAATATATACAAAGAACACAAAGAACACACTCATCACTAACTCACGACTGCGAGCAGTGGCCGTACCACGCGGTTGAACGTATTCTGTTACCTTCAATATGTTATCTGTTATCTTCTGTAGCATACTGTTTTATATTTATGTTTCTGTGAATAAAGAATTATCTATCTATCTATCTATGTTAATTATCCATTGCGGTATTAGAACTCAACGTTCGAATAGCCATTAGTACAGAGCAAGCATTGTAAACAGTTTACAACAATATCGTGACTGGCGTTCAGTCACATAATAAAAATGTCTTAACATTTTTATAATCAATCAATGTATAATTGTTTTTAATGTTTTAATATGAAAAACATATTATTTTCAGTATTTCCGATGGTATAAGATTCCATTTGACTTTAAGTTTTTAATTCTATTTCTATTTTTACAAATTACTATGGAACAACACGGCATTTTGCTAGAATATGAAGATCCGTTGTAGCCGACGTTCGAAATTCAACTAAATGAATTAACGCCGCGAGTAATGTGTTCTGTTTTTGGGCATATTGCTGCGACACCGGCCCCGCCCCTTTTCACATCTCCTTAGTGTCTGATATCTGTGGCTATGATAATATTTTTATTTACCTACTACGCACTTTAAAACTTATCTCACCTTATATTATAGCTTGGAAGTGAACCGGTTCTTTTATGCAAGTTCTGAAAAAACAAAGAAAAGGACAATGGGCACTTTTGGGCGGTCGGCGGCATGTAATGAAATTAGTGTCGAATGAAAGTACTGTTAGTTAGGAATAAGTTTTAGTGTGGGCGTTACGTTGTAGCAATATCGCATAATTATTATATTATTAGTGTGTGTAATGCTTTATCCTAACTTCAAAACGTCTCTTGACGCTCGTTATTTTTAATTATTACCATAAACAAAACGAAACCCACCGGTTCGACTCAACGCCAGGATTATTTTAATCGAGCTTTAAACCATACGTTTGAAGACTTTAAAATAGCAGCTTCACTAATTAACGCTTTCCAGGAGCCTATAGAGGTACATGATAGCGTACATGCAGCCACGTTTGTGGACAGTATAAATGACCGCTTGAATCGATCAAATCACCTGGCGGACTGTGTTGTTCGTAACAATATAAACAGACAAAGAGCAGCCTATTTTTGACGATTTCTCAAATTTTTCAGAAGATGATTTTATTCTGTTTGCCCTAGGTACATACCACATTAAACTAGTCCGCAGTTATTATGCTGAGCACCTAGTACAGGGCTTGTAGAATACTGAAGTGTACCGAGAGCTACAAATAAGGCGTCTTAGCAACTACATTGCAGAGCAAAACATTTGGTTATTGCGTGTCCGAATAGTCTAGACATGTTAGGTCTAGGATTTATTATTCATATGTTGTCATTGACCGACAGATGAACGGAAGAGAAGCTATCGCCCATTACTGTTGTTCATATCTGAGTGGAAGGCGCACGATTGGATGGTATTTAGGCTGGGCAAGAAATCAAGCCGAGGGGATTCGGTTACCAGCAGCGGAGTTATGTGCGCTTATAGAGGTAGAACATGAGTAGGCACTATTATTTTATATGTATATCTACTAGCTGATGTCATAAAATATACGAAGTTTGTCACCTTGTAATGTTTAATAAATATATTTCAGACTATCTAGCATTTTAATTTCACTTTCCTTTTCTATTTTTGCATTGGACATAGTCATATTACTACATAAAACTATATAAAGTGTACAAAAACAAAAATGTATTATATTCGTTATAGATGTACACCACAGAGATATAATTTCTACACAATAAAATTGTAGGACTAAACCACATAAATAAATAACAAAATCATTCTAGGCCGCAGACCGCCCACGCTCCATAAAAAATTACCCATTCTCCTTTACATTTAAATAAGAAATAATAAATATATAGATTCAGTTGTTCCTGTGCCCTATTTGTTTTTACTTTTGGATCTTATCAGAAAAGGTTTTGCGCGGAATTGTTACTTAATTTATTTTCATGATAGCTGGAAGAGAAATTACAAGAAAAACAGAAAAACTTAATAAATAAGTTTATTAAGCTCGAATTTACTCCAAGCCAAATAAAGCGCGCTACACACGGCGTACGTGATTCACTGCGGCGCGGCACGGCGCGTGGTCGCGACCGGTTGTAATTCGATTGGTGCAGGCTCCGGGTGCCTCCAGGCAGACCGCAAGTTAAGGTGATCAGAGTTGCCAGGCAGAAATTAGGATAAAGCTCTACTTGTAATTTCGTTTAGATATAATACGTATAATTTACAATTTCGTTCCTATAATTCAGCAACGCCAAACTAAATTAGATCACGACACATAAAATTTTTCAAACATTATTGTAAATTTGTGGGTAAGTAAGTACATGATTTTTCGTAGCAATCCTATTCATAAGTGAAGTGGTACAGAATAATCTACTAATCTAATAGTTAGTTACGCACAGCGTGATTGGACGAAGACCCTTTTAATATCGAATATATATACCGAATATAACGAAATATAAAAATATAACGTTATATAACGAAGTTTAGTTCCTACGTGTATCATATCGAGTTAATCGATCTCTGATTGGATCTAGCAAAGTTTTATTAACTTTCGATTACATTATACGACTAATCTGTCTATCATAGCGGGGAAATCAAAACTTTACCGATATTATAAGTAAGTATTGTAATAAGTAGTACTACATTCTTGTTTTGATTTCTGTAAGTTTCATCACATCACACGTAGACATGTAACACGTGGCTGCATTCACACGTGCCCGTAGCTCGGGGCCGCTCATTACGGAGTGAGCGTGGCCTGCATCACAATGAGACTTACAACTCGCAAGTGCCGATCCAGTGTGTTTGTAATAAAAGTTACAATTATTTATTGGTTTATTTATCGGGCCTTAGACTAATATAAATGCAATTGAAATAACCTTGATAATTCTAGCAATCTAATAAGTTTTCAAAAACTAAAATAAACTTTTGTATCCACCTAGTTCATAGAGGTTTTGAAAAGTAGATCGTTAAAAACGTAAAAGAATTGCCATTAATTAACCTCCTAATCGCGAGTACGTTACAATTCTCCCTAGATAAGTCGCGTGAGCGCGCGGCGATAACTCGCACTGCACGAGTGCGACAGTGTTGCCACTTTCTGCTCTTACATTGTATTTTCAAGCGTTACATTTACATAATTTTGGTTTTAATAATATGAGAGTATGTTTACTGTCTAATGTATATATCTCTCGTTGACTTCTTACTCATTTATTTTTGATCAAATTACTAATTTAAAATATTAAGTTGATGATGCTAGAAAAAATATGACATTAATACGATAGTTACAATCACAAGGTAAAACCAAATATTTTCGAATATTATAAATTTTTAGTATGAACGTATTTTCCATCTGCTTTAAATATTTTATAGCGGAAAAAACGGCTACATCTGACCAAAATAAATAGATGTTGAAGCCGCACCACTGATTAAAATTCATGGCGAGTTGTCGCGTCGAGCCCCGTGTGCGCACACCTTAATATAGTAAAACTCTTACTAAACTCCTGAAAGTAGGACTGAAGAATTGTTTGCATTCCTTCAAGTGACTGATTTATTCTGCTCCACCTATTTTATTAGCGATTCTTTCTTATTGAGGAACAGTAATTACTACAGAGATAGATACTTACCTACGTACGTAACTGCGTACCTGCCTACGTACCTACACCACCGTGTATCTCCATAGTTTTAGATCGTCAAGGAGCGTGGAACTTTCATAAACACTAAAAAAACCAGTGCATGTAAAATAATATACGGAAATAGTATTGTAGTAAAGAATTGGCAACACACTGGATTTTTCAACGGACAAGGCACAATTCTCACATCTCGTGAGCAAAGATTACGATTATTTTAGATGCACTTGGTGCTACTTCCTTTGAGTAAGTATATAGAGTGTGGAGTACGTCGACAGCACTTTACCCAAAGCCTCCAATATGCTAAGTGGGGGATACCTACGTCATTGGTCATCCGAAGAAAGGGGTGAATATTTTCAATTTTCTGATAAAGAAAGTGTTTTCCTTAACAAAACTCCAAAACTGTCCATAGATAAAGCCAAGCACCCACTTAGCGCCATACGAAAACAATATCGCACCGTTACTCGATACAGCGCCATATCATAAACATTTACCTCTTTGCTCACACCTTTGCCGATCCACACCGCCGAGGGAAAACAGTCTTTACACCACCAGCGAACAGTCTCTTCCAGGTTGTCCTTATTATGTTTCACAGAGAAAACGCGAACTGCACCCTACCACACGCAAGATAGACTTTATTTTCCGTTAGCGTAAGTTTAAAACCGATATCCGTCGATACTTAAGTTATCCAAACAAAGTTTACGTCAAAAACTAGCAGTTAACGTTAACTATTGTTTGAACGGTTATTTTTAACAGCTGCTTACAATGTAGCACAAACTTTGTTAATTTATTTTATAGTTAAGCATTATCTTAAACAGTGGTTAATGACTATGTAATAATTATAAATTTAGATCGCAATAAAGGTTTAACGAACTAAGTATTACGCGCACTTTACGATAATTTATTATAAAGAATATATTTACTTTCAATACAATAATCCACACCTACGCTATGGATATTAATGTTAGTTATAATTAGCGCTAGATTGAACCCGACAAGTATTATTTATAGTTTAATACAAAACACAATCACGCACTAGAATACTACGGAGTTTAACAGCCTATTTCAATCGGAATACTATAAACTACGTTAGTTGGTCGTTCATAGTAAGCAGTCGCGTGCGAGCGCAGGGGCGGGCGGCGGCGCTGCCTCAGGGCGGCGAGTGACTCCTGCTGCAGCCCGCCTGCCTTTAAATCCAGGTTCTGTGTGTAACAAGCTATGTTGGTAGTATACTATGGAGATGTTCATGGGAAGTGTAAGGAAAGGAGAATAAACGGAATAGTTATAGGCATTTCTGACACCGTAACAAACGTTCAGTAATTTATAAATAAAAATGTTGAATCGTAACTTCAATTATCCATGCTTTAAGTTTTGTAAAAACGAGTCATCGCCATTTTTACTCATTTTAAATACCTACACGTCTGGCTAGTACTACGTTTCAAAATATCAATTTTGAATATATTTGAATATATAATATTCTTCGAGCTATTACTTTCAGAAAGCTGCTAAAAACCATATGATAAAAAATAAAAGCTTTGCCAACCGACACACCCACACTTCAAAATAAAAGCTTTGCCAACCGACACACCCACACTTCAAAATATTTTGACAATAATAAAACGGATACCCTAATTCACGGCCCACAGTTACGACCATTCAAATAGTTACGCGTTTATTCCTGCAATTATACCCTTAACTACCCCTGCTAACCTAACCTATTAACGCCCGCTTTGTATTATTTTATGGAGAAATAAAAATTTTACGAGCTTGTAGTCGATTACGAGTGGATAAAACTATGTTAAAGGCTCCCTCAGGCCGAGGGATGATTTACTTTAATACGGCGGTTATGTTATGAGCCGTGAAGGTTACGCCTCGGGAGGCTGTACAAGAGTCTCGCGAAGACAATGCTGTAAATCTATGAATTGAGTCTTTATGAGTCACAAAAAAAACCTTAGATAAATTTCTCTGTAAGTGAATGTATATTATGTTCTTTGAGAAATAAATGACTTTAACCACAACTACCTGAAAACATGAAACACAAGTCTGTCTGTCTGTCCCCCAATAAATTAAATAGCGTTTTCTAATTACCCGGTGAATCCGCCGCAGCCCCAAAGAAACCGACAGACCCCCACCCCACCCCTAATCCCCACTCTGACATATTTTTAATTAAATGCCACTTACTTGCCGCGCCTTGGATCGTGGCGCCACCTAGCGGGAATATGTGAGAGCCAAGAAATTCTGTGAGCTTATTGAATTTCATGAAAACAAAGCTATTATCTAAACGTATTTTTAATTATCTTTTGTAACATTGCATTGAAAATGATTAAAATAAATTATTGAAAGGTATTCTTATCAAAACAAAAATTTTATATAAAACTTTTGCTTGACAAAATGCGTAGTACCTAAAAACAGAACAACACGACCACAACTAATTTTTGTTCGCAAACTACTTAATCACAACCAAAATGATATTGCATCGACCGGGAATCGAACCCGGGCCGCCCGCGTGGCAGGCGAGCATTCTACCACTGAACCATCGATGCTACGAAGTAATTGTCAAAACTAAACATCATAATCGCGCGCACTTATTTATCTATGTCTTACGTCATTCTGATAAGTACTAAATTGCGTTGGTATATGAAATGTTATGATGACCTCGGGTATTACAGCTTGCGCGAGTCTTCACCTCGTAAAGCAGAAGGAGTTATGTTATGAAAGGTCAACGAGTTTGTTTCCTAATAATTCCGCATTTTGTATTGCATCGCACTAATTTTGCATAGAGGTAGTTCTAAGCCTGGACTAGATCGACGTACACGCTTTATAATCCCGAAAAAAAGTTCGCAAAGCCACGGTTAGAAGCTAGAATTAATATAAATTAATAATTTGCCAACGCCTGATTACGGCACTCATCATATTGGTTTCTGCAGGACTCACAGCATTCATTTTTTGTTTAAATGTTCCTTTAAATATAAGGAGAGAAAAGAGAGGCCTTAGTCCAGACCGCCCTAAACTGTTCCATTGCTGGACTACGGCCGTCCTGTCTCAGTAGATAGGACAAAGACTTTTTGAAAAAAGTATTTTAAACAAAATATGTTTTAAATGCTGGCCAATTTAACACAGCATCCTCTATGTAGCCTAGCACATTATCTTCTCTCCGATCCTTCTCTAGGGAAACATCTCTACATAGATGTTTCCCGGCACGAGTGGATACAGCCTATATGCTTTATCCACTTGAATGTATATCCGAGAGCTTCAGTGCGTCAGCAGGCTGTGCAGGGATCTGATAGTGGACGGAGGCTGCGATAAGCCGGACGCCGGAGCCGGAAGCGGCGCCCGCGCCGCCGGAAGCGTGCTTGCCGGCAGCTGACGCGCCTAATGACGACAGATTAGATTGTTCTGTTTACTGTTAGACTTTTAGATGGTACTGGCACATCATCATCATCCGCAGGTGGATTTCACCCACTGCTGGGTATGAGCGGCGCCTCGTATTTTGTTTCATCCACCAAGGACCTATTTAATAGCTAGATAGCCCTATATGGGCGATAATCTTGTTATGTAATATTGTTTGTCTATTATATTCTTTGATTTTATTTCAATAGCCTGATTATTTACTGTAAATGTGACATTACAAAGTGTTCCAATGTGTGTTCCTATGGCTAAATAAATAAACTGAAACTAGCTGCATTTTAATTCCGTCCAGCACATTTAACTTACTTCAATATTTGTTGTCTCTGTTTGGTTATCTGCCAGGCTAAAGCCAGGGTTTTGCTGTGTAGAATTAGATTCAGCTTTTGAATAAGAATAATTGTGTTTGCTCAAATGTTTTTAAGTTGATTATAGTGAAGTAAAGTAACCACGTGGTTATAATAGCTAGTACAACTGTATTTAAAAAAAATATCTATACCTACAAGTAAATCCATTTTAGTACAGCGGGCGAAAGCAATGTAAGATTACTGAGACAACAACATATAATGAACCCGTCGTTCTACATGACAACTTTATCTGTTACCCCGTGAGACATCTCCATCCCGGCCCCTCCTGGTGCCCCACAGGGTGGTGCGGTTCCCAGGGCTCCATACGTTGTGCAAACAGGATGATCCTGGTGTGTCGAAGGAGCTCACTGCATTCTATGACGACGCAGGAAACACCGCGTGCGAAGGATTACATGCATTACATTATGAGGTAAGAAAATTCCGATCTGAATTTAAATTTTTTGTATTTAGTTGCATCGTCCGAGTGTTAAACTGAAGAGTCTTGCCGGTGTCTGGGAGCCTCGACACGACCAAATATATTGTACCTACTAGTTTCTGCCCGAGTGGGTTCGCACGCGTTTTTTCTATGGAAACGTTTATAGGTGATTTTTTCCCATGGGAACTGATTTATGGAATAAAAAGCCTAGAACTACCTGTATGCAAAATTTCAGCCCGATCCGTTCACTAGTTTTGGCGTTAAGACGTCAAACATCCAAACATTAACATTAAGCATTTATAATATTAGTGTGATTGGTTCCCTATCACCTACCACTAACATAACATAATCAAAGATTAAATTGTCATAAATATAATTGGTAATTATTTAGCGTTCATTTGGTTTAAACAGTTTAAGTGTAATGTGTGTGCTGTTGCTGTGTTACGTATAGGTCATTTAAAAAATGGCAATTGTCTTTATTAACAAAGAATATTACAATCAAATAATAACGGTATAGGTAGGTAATGTACGACACTATAGCCTGTGTCATAGATCTATGCGCGAATGACGTTTACGCCTTTTAAAAGCGTTATTGAAGCATAGATCGATGACCGAGCAAGCTTTCATAATCGATTGCCTACGGTATTTCCAAATGTTCTCTTCCTCAGAATCCGTCTCATTCTTACCTTTGACTATAAAGAACGGATCACAGTCAATAAAACCTTGGTAGATAACTATTTACTTTTACAAAGCAACACCGCGTTACGAGATTACCGCTGATTTAAGCGGTGCATCCAGATGGAAGGATTACGCGGGAGCGCGCGCGTGGCTAATCCCGCGCCCCCGGGAAAGGGATTTGCAAGAATAATGCGAGCCGGATGCACTTTTAATACATCTCTGGACGTTTTATGCAACCAACCTCCGAAAACGACACGATCGGCTGGAATGTTGGCCTCGGTAAGTCGTGCGAAATGCGCCTAGAGGGCGCAGATAGAATGGGTTACAATAATTCGTTATGAAATCGTATGAAACTTTGCACACATCTCTTTACATGAGCGAATAGTCGAATATTGTCATAAAGTGACAATTATTTTCAGTTCTGTTTAACATAATTAATAATGATCTTCAAAGGATCAAAATGTTGTAAATTACTTTCGATTTGTACCTGTAATTGACACTAAGAAGTTTTGAAGAAGGTGCCACTTATAGGTGTTATTTGTAAGAAATGGTTCACAATCCATGTTTTGGCGTACACAGCGTTGTTGGTGCAATTTTTAATCAATAAATAAAAGTGATCCCTTCGAAAAATGTGCCGAAAAAGTCGCTGTCCTTCTATGGCTGTATTATTTTTATTTTCGGTGCCCCCAAAGAAAAAAATTAACTATTAAAAATCCCATCATCAAAATTGGATCGTGCAATTTAAATGTAATGAGCCCACCTTGCCTATCATAAAGCATCGCCACACACATCGTAAACGTTATGGGTATCACAGTAGCGTTGTGGCGTGAACACACCTCGTAAATTAACAAGCCTGTTCGTTACGGTGCGGTGTGTGATAGGACCGTGTGGGCGTGCTCTAAGATGGACGGTGAAGGAAATTGCCTGGGAAACGACACCTGAATGGACACAAATAGCTTATTCACAAAGTCCTAAGTAACCTTTACTGAATTTGGTTTGAATATCTGATATGGCAGATGTTTCCTGCGATAATATTATGATGGGTGATGGCATCGTCCTGTCACATCACACGGCATGATTTGGTCAAAGAGTACAAGATAGAGTAAGCTGGCAATAGCAAAAGGAAGCCCGTACCCAGCACCGGTCTCGTAAATTATCATTATTCGATACTGATGACTCAGAGGAAGCGCAAGCCACCTGCTAGTTTTAGTATTCCTGAAACCGTGCTATTTGCATAATTAGGGACGCAAATAAAAACAGGAAGCCAACAGTCCAAATATCACGTGCCTTTGACGAAATGGGAGAATTTCCACTTCGAAATGAAAATATCCCGAGCATAAGTGGACGAGTGCACAAAATAACGAATGATACCTTACAAACCTGGCATATCTTTCAAAAATTATAAAGTGTCTGCGCATTGTACTGCCTTTTATGTTTTATTCTAAATCTACTCAAGAATTTAACAGTGCCGTTTGAAAAGGTCGCGGGGAAGTGGCGGCTGGCACAGCACCGCAGACGGCAGCTCATGCTCTCGACATCTTCATACATTTTGTGGCTGCTCTCCGTGTATGATCCAAGGGGACACTTAGAAAAGGTAAATATTTTAATTCTACATAATTAACTGCTTTTGAATCTCATCAAGGTTACTATAGACTAGAGCATTACAATGTAATGTTACGTTCTTATGAATGGTACAATACAGACAATTTCCTAAAGTATTTCCAACAATGTACCGTTTTTGCGAATGCTTGAAGTATGCTCGACGTAATGCTGACGGCGAGTGAGACCTGTAACATTTATTTCTAACTTGCGTACATTTTCTCTTGGCCCACGCCCTCACTCCCCCGTTACCCGCGCTCGTGCCTTTGCTCGATAAAATGTAACAAAATATCGAAGTGTGGTTAGCGTTTTAAAAACAGCAAATGCTCGATGTTCTGTTACTAGTAAATGTTCTAGTCTATACTCACCTTTACGTTCAAGACAAACACAGAGACAGTTCCTTTTATTTGATACTATTACTTTTCATTTCTTTACCTACTCACGCTTTTAGTGTGCGTTGCTGTGCTTTGTGTGCGTTGCTGTGTTTGTCTGAAATTCAAAGTTAGAATTCTATAAGCCCTCATTCGGGAGGTGGTTATCGGAACCTCGGCAGGGACTAGACGAGCTTGACTATAGTGAGAGAGCTTTTCAGCGCTAACCTAGGACGCGTTTCAAAGGGTGATTGCATTGCATAGGGCAGAGAGCAGTGGGGCGATGAATACGAGGCTGCGGTGATTTGAGAGGACATTTTGTGCGGAGCGGAGTGTGGAAGAACGGATTTTTGTAATTTATTTGACGGTGTAAATAAAGCTTACAGGGTGATCAAAATAAAGAGACCGTATGCATTGAAGAGAGTGAGAAATGACTGCAAACAAACATAAGATCGGTCTACAATATGACGATTACGGTTAGAAGAGTTCAAATAGACCCGCATTTATTTTAGCTGAAAGTTATCCCTCAAAAATACGAAAAAGAAACAAAGTTCATTATTCCTATCACAAACTAAACCAAAATAACACGTGTCGAGGTAGCAAAGCCAGCTCACGCCATGTCAGGGCCTCGGGCTCCACCTGATTGATGGAGCCCGCGGGCGGGTCGGCTTCGACGGGCTTCCACTATTGCTGTCTGACCCGGCCACAACGAGCACGGAATAGTCAAGCCTTTTAGATATGCCAATTTTATCTGGCCAGCTACAGACTATCAGCTTGTACCATGATTGTTTTAACTTGGGGTTTTTACTACTATCCTAAGAGAACCTGTACAATGGCTAGGGTCTGATTCCCTTTTAATCTAACTCCCCTATTAATCGAAATTTAACAGTTCCCTTTTCATTCATATAGATTTGTTCTAATAGTTGGATAATCGAAATACTAGTAGAACTGGTAGGAATAAACGATCAAATCTATTAATAAGAAATCCGGTGGATAGCCAAAATCGGGTTTGTAGGCGCAGACTTTGCACAGCACAAAGGAATCGATGGTGCTTCAGTCAGCAAACACCTGTGCAGCGCGCAGACACTTCGATTCTAACTGCAATCACACGCCGCCGGTGTGTAAACACTAAACCAATCGGTGGCTAACCTAACCTGCCTCTAGCCTCTAGGGCTGGTTCGTCACGCTTGTCTATACGTCAGTCAACGATATTCAAAATATCATCTGAATTGTGTAAAAAATATTAATGTCGTGAGTGAAAAAGGGACTATGCCACGCCAGGCTAACGCCTATTGGACAAACAAAGATAGACACGCCTAATTTCTTTATTAGAGTTCCAAACTTTCAACAAACTTTTCTCCAACTTCACACACCTGAATCTCAAAATCACTATACCTACCTAATTTTGTTAAGCGGTACCTCCTGTGACCATTAACCAAACTAGATTCGTAACCGACCCAATCCTCGGTCTCATTCGCCCTGATTACGGCCGCGCGGAACTTTCACAAAGTTTGGCTAGTCGGCTCAACTTGCGGGTTTAATCGAGACGAGGACTTCTTAACGGTTATTTTATTTAATTAGTGGGCATCTTATGAAGCAAGATGGGACCTTTGTTGGAGTAATCTTAAGATTTATGCTTGAGAATACAGAAAGGTCCGACTCAAACAAGGTTAGCCAAGGATTTGACACGAAATAGAATTATTATGCCAGAAATTGTAGCAAATCGCTTAGGACTAAAACATAACTTTTAAGGTACATTAGAAACGGGTTTTCAGTTCAGATAACTTTACGTAGAATATTTCGTACCAAGGTAAGAGGGGACCGCGATAGCAAGTTGAATCCTGTGCAGTTGTAAAGTTGCGCGGCAGCCCTGCGTCGCAATCCCCACAGAAGGCGTGTTGCAAATCCCTCGGGAACGCATTCCAATTCTATCGGCAGTGGCGGCGCGGTACCTTGCGGCGGCGCCACACAACTGAATGAAGCCTCACTTTTTACGAGCTATTGAGACCGGAAAACGGATTTTCATTACTGGACATTTGCTTTGTAAACAGGGAAACTCTAATGTAGAGTCTTTAGATTATGCAAGGCTTGGAATTGAATTGAATGTTGGATAAAGAGAGTAGATTTGAAAGACTAGTACCTAAACTATACAAGTGTGACTACCCTCTATATCCAAATATAACTGTTATAGTTATGCAATAAGATAGCGTACAGTCTCTGCACTAGTGCCTAGATTTATTGCCCAGTTGACTTGTGTTTGTATTTTGTAACGGATTCAGTCACAAAGATTCATTATTTGCGCACAAATAACAGAATTGATCTTCAACAAGTTCTATTTGTCAACCTTATAGGCAGTTCCCCAGCCAGCATCTTCAATCGGAACTGAAATCTCTAGAACTTTATAGATACCTATAGCTCCGATTGTTCAGTGTGTACTCTCGATTTTGACTGTTTACCGAGTCCCGAGTCCCGTTGGCGAGACGCGGATAATTGGGACAGCTTGCATTGTCACCCCGGGGTGCAACTTGGGACTCGAATCAAATTGTATTGGAAGGCTCTGTCAATACAGATCTTACGAGATTCAATATTGGGACCGATTCAATATTATAATTGATTATTGGTCTACCTGCTTTCTTGCATTCGGCTTACATCAGCTTATTACTGCACAGTAAAAAGCATTCAGAAAAAGCCTAAAATGTCATTGTTTTACACAAATTTTTATAAAGCTAATCTAAGATAAAAAGCTTTACAAAACACTTAACAAATCGCTGAGTACGATAAACGGCGTCGATTCAGCTCGCTGAATGCGTCGTACATTCGATAACATTATCGCTCGCGATATGTATGTACAAAACACCGGGCGAGTGCGAAATGTGCGAATACTGTGAAATATCAACGAATCGAATCAGCGCGCACTAGAGTGCACACATCGACATCGCTTGATTCGGGGACGCACAGGCGGGACGATGATATCGGGGTAAGGAATACATACAGACAGAGAAGCCAGCGAACTATCTCCATCTCTAAGTATGCAAAACTTCCATCCGATTAGTTCAATAGATAGATAGATAAAAAAAATATTTGCAACTGCAACACACAAGAAGTATATAAAACAACAAAAAGGTAGGTACAAAAGAACTTAAAAAAAGACTTAAAAATAGTCGGTACATATACTTATATCTACATAAAAAAAGTACGGATTCTCAGTGATGTGAGTGTGTGTGTGCTGCAGCCTGACATAAAGGTAATAACTCAGCGCATAGCTTTGCTCGATAATTTTTAACATTCATGTTTTCGCATTTGTAATATTATATAAGTGTGATTGCACAGAATAACTATAGGTATACTTAGTACAGGGAAAGCTGTGAGGAAGCTTGTAGTCAACGTAAATGGGACGGCCATCAGCCAATCCGAATCAACCACTTTCCTCGGCTTTGAAATTGACAAAACCCTGGAAGAGCTGTGCGCTGTAATAAGCTGTGCGGACAGATAGGCAGCGCGTGTTACGCACTCCGTCGGGTGGCTCGCGTAGTGCCGGCGGAGGTGGCTCGTAGCTTTTACTTCGCAACAGTCCGCTCGGTGCTGCACTATGGTGCTGAGCTAGGGGGGCGAGCTGCAGACTGGGATCGCGCCTTCCGTAGGCAAAAACGATCCATACGCACCCTTGTTAACATTCGGCGTGACGACGTCTCCGCCAGACCACATTTTAAGGAGTTCGGGATACTTACGCTGCCCTGCATTGTGTTAATGCAAGTGGCGGAGTATGTTCGAACCGGGACGAGATCATGAAAAACGGCGATACCCACTCGTACGGGATGCGGAGCGCCGGAAAGCTCGCGTCTATCGCCCGCTCCCTCACGAAGTCCTCAAAGCTTACTCATGTGATGGGCCCAACAGTTTACAACAAACTACCTGACTCTATCACATCTGATGGCAGTCTACCTTGTTATAGATAAAGACATCAAACGATGGCTTGTGAGCAGAATTTCTATTCTGTGAACGAATTACTAGAACTATAATTTTATTAATTGTTTTTCCTTTTGTGAATAATGTTTTGTTAATTTATTTATGTGCCTAATTTTGTAAATGTAATTTGTAAATTGTTATTTCAATATGATTTCGTACGATTCGATACGATTTCGATATAACTACGAGTATCTTTATTTAACATTTACATGTAAATTGGTTTTAATCAATAAATGTATTTCTACGTATTATTATTTCTTACCGTGATTTTTAAACAACCTTCGACAGAGCGTGGGACAGGAGGAGGTATATGCCCAACACTGGGTTACAAAATAATTATAATACCGTTAACACGTTACAAGCCTAATTTAAATTATTACACCTACGTATGCATATCAGCTCCCAAACATTCCAGCCCGTATCACACGAGCGCTACGAAGCGAATTCACTGTTATCGCTATATTCCGTCGTCCATTCATTCATACCTCAGTAGACGCCCACAATACAAGCATGGGCATCTACATGGGTGCCTTTACGTCGTAGATTGGTAAATGCAAGAAGTATCAGTTCATTTCACATGCGAATGGAATCGCACAATATTTTATCGCATTTGTTGCGGAAAGAATGGAATTCTTTTGATTCGCTTCATTCGGTTACTACCTGCCTACCAGGCACCAACGTTCGGGGAAATAGAAAAATTGTAAATTTAGTGTTTTCTGAATGAGGCGGCTGAGGACAGGACCGCTATTTCTGACTTCGTTTGGGGAGGCCTATTCCGTTGACGATTTTCTGGAACCTTATTTATACGTGCAGGCACACTATTTTTAATTGATTTTATAGAAAGTGTTGTTGAAACGGAAACCGTAAATTAATTAAGGCTTTGATATCAAAATACTTATTCATTGCTACAAAATAATATAATTATAATAATATGTGCAGGATGTTGTTAGGGCTACCACGGTGTAGTAGCGCGTCGCATGTCGCAGATGATGCTGGAGCTGGCTTTCCAGCGTTAATATAAAAACATTGGGCGGTATTCGTGGTAGCCATAATATCATTCTGAGCCTGATATACATATGTTCTAGATTTATGATTCCTAAACAGTAAAGTTTTGGATTAAAACTATATACTATAAAATTAAATATATTATATATTTTTTGAGTTCGAAATTTGAAGCTTTTTCTATCAAACCTTTGTAGTTTGTAGTGTTGAAGATTTTTTTCAAAAAATTAATAAGATAAGTTAGTTATACAAGAAACTTAGATAGAACATAATATTTAACAAAGTAGAAAGTAGCAAGGCATTAATGTTTGTTAATGTTATGTTTAGTATTACTGTAGGCAATTCATAAGATATAGTGTCTACCTATGTTCCTGTAATTTAATTTTATAGTATAGTTATAGTATATTTATAGTTTCACTAGCACCTGCCCGCAGCTTCGCACGCGGTTTTTAAATAGCCTATGTCCGTGCCCGGAATACCATTTATCTCCTTGCCAAATTTAATTGAGATCCGTTTAGCCGCTTAGCCATGAAAAGGACAAACAGACAGACAGAGCTTCTTTCGAATGTATAATATTAGTGTGGATTGTAGTTTTATTGTAGAGTTGTAGTGTGTTCCTATTTTGTGTTTTGTTTCCTATTTTGTAATGTGTGTTTGTCATTTATTATGGACTAAGTTGTTTGAAAAATAAACAGATTAATTCATTCATTCATATATAATTGGTGGCATCCCCCAACTACAAAGTAATATAATCTAAATGCAATTCAAATGTCAAAGTACAATATGATCTATGCACTGTCATTGCAGCACTTCATTAGATAGCAGTAAACTGTAACTCAAGGGCACCCCCCGCGCCGCTCGCCCCGCCCGCCCCGCAGGGCGCAGTCCCGCAGACGGGCGTCTAGTCACGTGGCGATTGCCTTCGTCGGATGATGGACACGGCCCTCATTATCCACCTCCGAGTGTGGACTCCTGTAGTTCCATCTAACGCCCCCGGCTAATGGTAAGACGCTGCTTGCTACACTTACGGGGATGTAATTGTTCCGTGAAATCGGAAAATATTTTTGATGCAAACTGGAAGAAATTGAAGGAATTGCTTCAAATGAAGAAATGAGAATTATAATAAGTTAGGGAGTAAAGCGTTAGAACAGTAGGTAGACATTCTGTGGTTGCAATTTTTCTTCTCGTAGATAAAACAAAAGACGAGCGAGGGACAAAAATAATCGAACTCAGAACTTTAATCAAATGACAGCAAAATCTAGTCTCGATTCAAAAAATCTCTGGTTTTGCAAGGAATTGCTATTGGTAGTTGAACTTCTTCCATAGAAGCGGAGGGATTATGCCATTACCCCCTCCTAATTAAGAGCTAATGAGGTGCTTATTAGGGGAGGCCTAGGTCCAGCTTTAGGTACCTAAGTTTACTGCTATGGCAATTTGACTTTTTCTTACATCTGTTATATTTACGGAAATGAATAATTTTTGTGTTGATTTGATTTGATTCGCTATAGGGTGTTGTTGTTGTTGTTTGATGTTCTATAAAATTCGACAGCAAAAGGCCAAATCGATGAATACTTAAACGCAAAAATACCTTAACAACATACAAAGTAGCTACTGAATTTACTACAGAACTAAAGTACTTTCCAGTCACAGCCGTTACGTATCTATTCCAAAGGATATATTTAATTGACTCTCAAGAAGCAGTGGTGCCTTTGAGGAGCCAGAGCCATTTGCACTCGGTAAAACGTTCCGAATCGAATAAACGCTGCTCCTGCCGGCTCCTCTAACCGAGTTAGCCTTCGCGATCCTGCTGACCAGTGGGTATAAGTGTTCATCAGGAGGCGTAAATATTGAGAAATCGATGGTTTGAATAAAGTTTCTTACGAAAACGACTGATGTCGTAAAGTTATATAGTCCTATCTCATCAAACTGTATGTTGCGAGTGAGCATCAGCCTGAATCTGGATGATTGTTTAATCTTTTAGTATTAATTAATTAATTAGTCAAGGCAATAATCCCTCTTTGAAACGAATTTCGTAGTGGTCTGCCACGTGTCGCCACTACGCTGTTAGTGCGAAAACAAGTAAAATTCAGAACTAATTTTTCATTTCCTATTTAATTTCATCTGATTTTACTTCTCCGTGAATCTGCAATCTAATTATGACGTCATTGATCTTCTGCGACGAAGTAACTTAATTATAAAAGAGTCGACCTAAAATCCTTTCCTTAATTTAAAATAACTTTTGCTTGACCCTTTTTTGGGCAACTTCTCAAAGTTATTTATTGCTTGCGATTACGGTGAAATTACACGGGACTTTTTAGGATATTTCGGGCGGAACAAATACGGACATTTTGATAAATAAGGGTCATTGGATGAAAGGGCGTGATTATGAATAATTTGATAAGGCTGCCATAGAATTCATCCCATGCTATCGCGATCTCTGTACACCCATTATATTCACATTCTATTTGCAGAAATTTAAATCTAAATAATATTTCTTGAATTCGACGTTGGAGAAAAGGTCTTTACTTTACCACAATATTATCTCCTGTAACAACCCCGATATTGCCCACTCCGCGACGTCAATATTGACCTCACCCCTTATCGGATATGCAGTGATATTGCTTCCCGCGGGAAACTTGACACATCTGAACTTTATATTTTAAATAATATATCACAAAAATACCTGCTCGAGAGACACCAACATACTACTGATATTTTGGTTGTAACATAACTGTTTGTTAAATTCGTTATGAACATAGAACAAATTAGAACTAGTATTAACAATAGAAATAATTGAGCTAACTGCAGAAGATGGCAGAGATTTGACGAATAATGATTATGATCACAATAAGTAAGTTATCTGACCCTTGACTTATAGAATATTAACTACTAAGGGCTGCATACTATTTGGCTTTTTAGGATTATTTTTTATTTTCCGATATAGACTACCACAAACGCCATTTCTTATTTATATTATTCCGAAATCCTTTTTCAAATATAAACTTAATTTTCCGCACCGACGACTTCAAAGAAAATCGCAATGCCAAACTTTTATTGAAGCAAATGAGAGGCTCAAAGGAGCGCTGCATTTCCGATCGGGAAATAGAGTGGCAACACTATCTACTCGTCTACTTGTGCACGGGAATGTATCTATGTGGGTAGATGTAGATAGGGGACAGATGCGACACTTTGTAAATACAGGGACACACTGGGTTTTGATGATATCTAGTGTTGATTTTTTTCGGTACTTTTCGGTACCTAGGTGGCCGGTACCACAAGGTTGTGACAACACACTCCTGTTATTTTCAGATTCACTAATAAATGCAGTTAAAATATGGAAAATCCGTAATTGAGCCGTTTTGCTATTGCCATTGAAGGTTTTTTTCGTTTTAAAGATAAACATAGGTTTACAAATTAAATATTGTCTAAGAAAACGAGAGATTACGTGGACTGGTTGGGTAACCTCGTGGTAAGTAGTTTAGGTTGTAGGCAGTAGTCCAGTGTGGCACCAGCTGCATGAAATCAGCCGCACAGTGCAGCGGAATGGAAAACTTACTGAGACGCAGCTCGCCCAGAGTCATGTTATCATTCAACTAAATGAAGGAGCTGGTCCTCGCGCAAGAGCCAGTCACTTCGTGCGAGCGGCGCGGCGGCGGCGCGGGGGAAAATACTGGCTGCTTTCGAAAAACAAAATTCGAGCATTTATTTTAAACTGCAAACGCTTGTTAATCTGGTTATCGTCCCGTTTGTTTTAAGGAGCTACAGTTGTAGGTTGATGGGTTAGAAAGCAATGCTGCTTTGACTCCTGAGTAAGCGTGAACAAGAGGTGTCAGCATCAAGTTGTATAAAAAAGGCTTTATAATATTTTTCTCCCTTTATTAGACTTAATTCTGTGTCCACTGAGCACGGCGTCCAATTTCATTCGGCTTGATCAGCTCACCGGTTAACTTACAAACTAAGAGGGAAAAAAAATAAAAAATAGACGAGAGTTTAAAAGTAAACAGTTTTGAAGGCGGTTCCGTACATTTAATGAAGTCTCCCATCAGCAAAGCTTATTTGCCCTGTCAAGAGAGTTTAGAAGAGCTGACCCGGGGCCAGAGTGTCAGAGTGTGTCTTACGAGATTGCTGAGCGCCTAAGGGATCGCTTATATATAACATTGCACACCATTCGTTCATGCAGTTTATTGTACTTTCATCATCATCGTCATCTTCCGGTAATTTAGATTACTCTAACTCGCAAAATGTATTTTTCTTACAATCTATCATCACCTTTCAGCCGGCATTTCCGTACTGTAAAGAAACTTATGGCATCGTTTATTCTATGAAGATGTTTGGTGGCAGTTCTCTTTATCACATTATTTACGAATCCTTGTGGAACCCTATAAACTTGATCGTCACGCTCAAATTACTCCACAAACTTGCTAGAAACTATCGGTTTATAATGGAAACCGAGCGCTTATATTTTTATTATTTTCATGAGTCCACCGCTTTGAGGAGAAATGAAGTGTGGAGGAACTTAATCTGGAGTAAGTATAATAATAGATTGGAAAAGTTAGGTAAGTTTAGTGAAAGCGGTATTACAGTGGCGTTCCGGGGAAATGACCGCAGACGAGAAAATAAACGAAAAACCGCTTTGTTTTCCTTAGAAATGTTTAATGATGGTTATTTTTGGCACACAATACCAAACAAAGCAATATTTGTAATTTTACTGACCAGACGACCACATTACAGTTTCTAACTGCTGTACTTGCGCTGGATAGGGTAGGCTTGTGCGGGATAGGCTAGGATTGTGCTGGATATGCTAGGCTTGTGCTGGATAGGGTAGGCTTGTGCTGGATAGGGTAGGCTTGTGCTGGATAGGCTAGGCTTGTGCTGGATAGGGTAGGCTTGTGCTGGATAGGCTAGGCTTGTGCTGGATAGGGTAGGCTTGTGCTGGATTCGCGATGTAGTAATAAGATAAAATAAGATCATTTATCGAACGCCTACGTACATTGTTTTTCTAGGGACTAAACCACCCCATTATATACAAGGGCTAAAACCATCCATTATAACTCGGTCTTGTTATACTCCCCAGCGGAGCGAGGATGGTTTTGGCCTTAGTTGAACACTCTCTACTCAAAATAAAACAATAAAACTTACTTTCAGGCAAGTTTAGTTAAAATAATGTGCACATTACAGAGAAGTAAAAACTTCTCTGCTTCACGAATTCGTCGTAAGTATTTAAATGTTGCACGTGATTTTGACCGCAACATATT
The DNA here is from genome assembly GCA_963662085.1 of Eupithecia inturbata. Lineage (NCBI taxonomy): Eukaryota > Metazoa > Arthropoda > Insecta > Lepidoptera > Geometridae > Eupithecia > Eupithecia inturbata. The sequence continues at coordinate 548,828 of OY759191.1, read as the reverse complement.
AATTATTTATTTGCTATTCTGTTCCATTTGCATATTATTGTCACGAAAAGTACGCATTCTACCAAAGAGGACGAATCACCCTTCTTCAACTTCAACTTCTTGACTGATATAAACATTCAGCAATCAACAAGAAGGTGCTTTCAGTTCCATTTTCAAAATAAATTTATATGTTCTTTGTTGATGACACCAAAAAGTCGAGTATTTATCTAAGAAGACGAACGTCTTGTACTGGCTGATGATTTCAGTCAAAAATTATAAACAATAATTATTTTTAGCCCTAGGGCTTAAAGACGAACTTTGCTCATGCTAAGTTACGCTTAAATGACACACTTTTCGAGCAACAAAGAAAAAAAAATATGATAAAGACATCCTATGTTTGGTTTCTGTTCGATCTCAGCCAACAGAAACTTATTTATTTTATTTCCGTATTCTTCTTATACGTTTTTAGAACAACAAGCCATAAGTTTCTGAGCAAGAAGCTCATAAATCGAGTAACATAAGTTCATGAAGAGCCATAACAAGGCATGAGGGAGCATTGCCAACTCCTAAATAGCTTTCAGGAGATAATGCCAGTTCAAGAACTAACTAGAGGAAAACACATAAAACTAAATCTAAGTTTTCAGTGAAGTAGTAGCTATGTGGATACAGGGATACAATACCTGCAGTACAAAAAATGCTGAAGGAACATTGCTAGTTTTGAAAAACTACTAGGAAAGTATATAGGTTAGGTAGGTACCGTACCTTTTAGAAAAGCTTTTAGAATGTCGACTTTATTTACAACATTTTGTCGTAGACTCTACCATCTTGTCTTGTCGTACAGTATTCAAATCCCTACAAATTGACAGTACACCTTATTACGACAACAATTTTGAAGATATACGAAACGGAACAATATAATATAATATAGTACCTAGTTTAGTCTTCTCTATAGTCTGCAATAAATGAATTAATATTATTAATATGTCAAGGAATATGCAAACTATTTTGAAGTAAGGACATGGAGCACCCTCAAAAAAAAATATAGCTACCAGTCGGTATGTGAGTGAAAAGTGAGAAACAGAGGCCGTCCTCGAGCGCGTCGCTTCGACAGATGTGTGGTTGTTGGCGCAGCGTGACTGACACAGAGATTCACAATTTGATATGCGTCTCCCCAGGCGAGACTCTTATATTTGAACAGGCAGGGTATTGCTCTTGTTTGTCGGTAGACATGTTTCAAACTACTGCTCACGAAATATTACTATTTATTCCTTCATGTATTTTTGTTTTCCAAATGTACTTCTAGGCATACTGTAGTGGTCTAAATAAAGCATTTTTGATTTGATTTATTTTCACAAGAAAACCTTAAAAATACCTTGTTTTTATTTTACTCTGATTTTGTACCTAATTTTAAAATAAGTTACCTAGAATTTAACAGTATATTGTAGGTGTAAAGTCCACATTACAATAATAGGTAGGTACCTAATCTAAGGGGAAATAATATTAAATAATTAGGTAATATTAAATTAAAAACGTAATTTATTGTACTCTGTGAAAAGTAAATAGATGTTCATTATGAAAGAACAAATAAAGCTCTTTTAATTATGTTCAGTGAAATGCAAAAAGAAGCGGTACTGGTAGGGACAGAATATGCTAAGCAGTTCTCCATTAAAGTTAGCTGTGCATACCGATCAAACGGTTTGCTCAGAATCGAGATGCCTAGAGAATTCTTATGTCGGAGACCAAGATCCACTATTATTCGCTGAACCAGAGGAGTAAGTAAGTAACTAAACATTTTGCTACAAATAAACCTATGACTTAGCATAATAAGGGACGCCTTAAACTTTAGTGTTCTAACCTTCCTCCTCAAAAGTTAAAACTTAAATGACAACGCTCTCAAGACAAGAGTTTTTTGCATTCATTGGGACATATCGTCACTTACCTTCAGGTGAGATTGTGGTCTCAATCGTCCATTGGTTCAGTGTCAATAAATCTTTTGCTTAATGAAATCAAAACGAAATGTATTACGTAACCTAATGTAAAACAAGCTAAGGCTGATGTAAACGTCAAAGGAGAAACGTTAGAAATAGTTAACAGTACCGTATTCTTAGGAATAACCCTAGATAGTAAACTTCAATGGGACCCACACATAGACAAACTATCGAAGAGACTTAGTTCTGCAGCGTATGCAGTCAAAAAAATCCGTCATCTTACAGACGTTGATACTGCTGCAGTAGTCTCTTTCAGCTACTTCCATAGTGTTGTCTTATGGCTTACTGCTATGGGGGAACGCTGCAGATATTAACGGCGTATTTTTGCTGCAGAAGAGATCACCGTATTTGTTCGTGCAATCTTTAATATGGGCCCCAGAAAAACCCTACGTGAAAAAATCAAAGAAAGAAACATAATGACAGTACCATGTCAATATATTTATGAAAACTTGTTGTACACTCATAGGAATATGAATCGGATCCCTAAAAATAGCGACATACATAATTTGAATACTAGAAATAAGAATACACTCGCTGTGCCCACAACAAGGGTACACAAGATTAATGATTTTTTAAAGGGCAACGTATACGCTTCTGCTACAAAAGGTATTTGGTAAAATGAGCTGAAAAAATTATCAATAAATAAATTCAAACAAATTGTCAAACATATTCTTTGTAAAAAGGCTTACTACAAAATATCAGATTATCTTGAGGATAAAAAAGCTTGGGACAAGTTTTGCTCCAACTCGAAAACTAACAACCTAACAAGGTAAAGGTTTCTTGTTCGCTTCTTTACTTTACCTTAAAAAGATTGAAGAGAACAAAAATCAAAGTGATCACTTTATTTTCTAGTTTTACTTATGTAATTTGAATCTTGTGACGTGTTCAAGAGTCCTGTAAGGTCTAAAGGAAATAAAGCACTTTGAATTTGAATTTGAATCCTAACGAAGGTCATTCCAATAAATCAGCAGAAAAACTAAACGGTGGGCACTTATTACAAGAGCATTTTCCTCGTCAGTACCTACTGAGAGAACTAATCGAATCAATGTTCCAGCTGCTGCAGTGATTGCGCCCTCTCGGCCTCTGCGCCCCGCTCGTTATTACTAGAAATATTGTTAGTCCATAATTTACACGTTTAGTGAATGAACATGGCATCTCCACTAGTTAAACTACCTAGTATGTGTTGTCTACAAGATAAACTACCTAGTATGTGTTGTCTACAAGATAAACTACCTAGTATGTGTTGTCTACAAGATAAACAGCAGCCAAAACTAGTTCATTCCATTTTTCTACACCTACCTACTCCATCCAACCAGCTTTTTATTCAAAGTGCCCTAAAAAACGGGTGTTCTAATTATCAAAGGGTCAAACGACGTTCAGGAGTTCTAATTAATACCGGATACACCTCAGAATTTTTGGTCAAATATCGTAACAAAAATTAGTTTGATCGGAAACAAAAGTACGCGTAATAATAACCCACATTATATCGTCATCAAAATGTCAGGTCCTAAGTGCGGGACGGCAGCCGACAGATGGCGCTACTCGTCTTATTGCCGACCGCCGGACAAAGGCTTATTTATGCTTTACAACTGCACACACGCGCATATTTTAGACTTTGCGGCTTTGGGATAAGAGCTGGCGATAATGCAATTTGAATAAGTTAACGTTTTTATCTTTGTTGTAGATACCTACCTATATTCCGGCCACCATATTTTTTTGCCACCGCATTTTATAAAATGGTGCTAATTTGCATGTGCCTATCTCTTTAACGTAGTTTTGGATCCATCAAAACTACGCATACGGATTGAACAACTTCGATAAATTTTCAGGGCAACTGCGTCCAATCGCCCGATCACCAACTCGCATGACGTCAACGGAAAATGGCATTACTGACGGACCAATAGAACCAACGAACTGAGTCGCCAAAGTGCTTTTGTTACGAATCAATCAGTAGACCTACTTTCTAAACAAAATTAAATCTTTTTATGGTGTGTCCAGTGCCTATGGGCAATTGTATGAATTCTTACCAGCTAACTACATAAAGGTTTTTCAGTGTTTGTAGACGCTACAAAAAGCTCAACCAGTCGTTCCTATGGCTAGGGGCGGTATAATAGTTCAACCAGTCGTTCCTAAGGCTAGATGCGATATAATAGCTCAACCAGTCGTTCCTATGGCTAGGTGCGGTATAATACCAGTCGTTCCTACGGCTAGGTGCGGTATAATAGCTCAACCAGTCGTTCCTACGGCTAGGTGCGGTATAATAGCTCAACCAGTCGTTCCTACGGCTAGGTGCGGTATAATAGCTCAACCAGTCGTTCCTACGGCTAGGTGCGGTATAATAGCTCAACCAGTCGTTCCTACGGCTAGGTGCGGTATAATAGCTCAACCAGTCGTTCCTACGGCTAGGTGCGGTATAATAGCTCAACCAGTCGTTCCTACGGCTAGGTGCGGTATAATAGCTCAACCAGTCGTTCCTACGGCTAGGTGCGGTATAATAGCTCAACCAGTCGTTCCTACGGCTAGGTGCGGTATAATAGCTCAACCAGTCGTTCCTACGGCTAGGTGCGGTATAATAGCTCAACCATTCGTTCCTACGGCTAGGTGCGGTATAATAGCTCAACCAGTCGTTCCTACGGCTAGGTGCGGTATAATAGCTCAACCATTCGTTCCTACGGCTAGGTGCGGTATAATAGCTCAACCATTCGTTCCTACGGCTAGGTGCGGTATAATAGCTCAACCAGTCGTTCCTACGGCTAGGTGCGGTATGATAGCTCAACCAGTCGTTCCTACGGCTAGGTGCGGTATAATAGCTCAACCATTCGTTCCTACGGCTAGGTGCGGTATAATAGCTCAACCAGTCGTTCCTACGGCTAGGTGCGGTATGATAGCTCAACCAGTCGTTCCTACGGCTAGGTGCGGTATAATAGCTCAACCATTCGTTCCTACGGCTAGGTGCGGTATAATCTAATAGGGAAGTATCTCCGTGCACGGGAGAGGAGAGTGCTAATAAATTTTGCGCGCAGTAAATAATGTCGGGCATTTTGTATCTGTTGTGTTCCCACAGAGATGGCCATAGGGTAAACATTCAGTGGGTTAACTGTAATTATTACAGTTTAAGAAAAAAAAAAAATTTCTTTTACTAGGTAACGTACATATAAACGTAGCCCGAATTTCTTTTGTTGGTTGTTTTTATTATTTAAATGTACTTTGAAAACTGAACTTAAATCCCTAGATTATTATTGTCCTCCATATTACCTACTAGGTACCGAGATTGTTCAGTTAATATCAATCTTTATTAACAAAGAAAATCAAATAATACAATCAATTAGATACCAATAAGAACTAGTATTTTTTTAGACACTTAAGTAAACTGCCTGTTGTAAACAATCTACAGGTAGTCAACTGATTCAGTTAATTCACTGAATTATGTTTATATTTTTTTATAAACTTTTCTTATCTCTTTCCTAAAAACTATGCCATGGATGTGATAGAGATAAAGATCTAAATCCAAAACTTAATATAACCAGCATCCCCAAGTTGTCCTACTTGATATTCCTACCTACCCTGTGACCCTGAAGGTTTGTTAGCTATAATAATTACGTCCCAAGTTTTATATTTATGGTCGATTATTGAATACTCCGCCCGCTCGTAAATAATCAGACATTGTATTCAGAAGCAGTCTCTATTACAGACCATTTCATTATATCTCTGTCGGTAAAATTTCATTATTTTCGTAGTAGACGTTTTGCACCTCTACAAGACTGCTTACTTTGGGACTAGATAATGCTGTGTGAATTGTCCCACATTATTTATTTTATTTTTATTAATATACAGCCTTTGTACATGTACTAAATATGGTATAAATAGATTCAGAGTTGTTTATCATAGACCTTTATTGGTCCACAATCTCACACCTCCACGATGTATCACGAAGTTCATACGTGTGTTAGATGTGTCTGACGATGTATCACGAAGTCTAGAAGACACCAAGGTACTCTTGTATTGAAGACAAAAACTTATCCATCCATAAACTATGATCACTATGATCTATGATCACCTATAAGACTTTAACTAGGTAAATCAATAGGCATCTTGGAAGAGGCTGTATCACTTAGGAGAGATCAAAGGCATTATCCGCGTCCGCCCGCCCCGCCTCTGCCCCGCCTCCGCCCCGGCGGCGGTAGATTCAAAAGATTAGTCACGGCGGGGACGTCTAGGGCGGACAGTTAGGGTTCTGATACACAGGTTCGACACAGAGGCCTACTGGATGGACAGAGGATGGACGAAGAGCGGTAGTGTTCGCTCATGACCTGGGCTACAAGATAGTTAACTATTTGACATAATAAGAAATTACACATTATTACACTAATATTATAAATGCGACATTTTGGATGGAAGGATAATTGTTAGGATTATTGTGTTGTTATTCACGCCATAAGTAATGAGCGGACCGGGCTCAACACTTTGAATAGGTGAAAGTGAATAGGCGATACATATATTATATAAACCCACCTACAGTTTTATATTGTAAATGGAATCCGCATGTCCTTGCTTATGAGACAGCCCTGAAACAAGTGAAGCTATTAGAGAGAAGGCCGCGCCCGCGCCGTACGAGCGGGTAAACCACTTAATTTGTGTACAGCGTTACATTATCCGCTAGTCGCTCCGTATTTCACAATGCTAATGCCTTTTCAAGTATCTAGCTTACTGCGTCCCTAACTTATAAAAGTTATAAATAGCTACTGTGGTACTTAGGATGTCTTGAGGCTAGGATTCAGTTTAGTTAACTCTGCTTAGCCAGCTCAACCCAGAGGACACATCTGGACTTGGTGCAGATAAGTGTGCGACGAGGTTTCTGGAGGTAAACAACTGTTTACCATTGGAGGAGATATCAAGTTACATGTGAATTGAGAACCTCCTCCTTTTTTAAAGTCGGTTAAAACCTATCGTACTCATGTTTTCTATGGCACTCCATTATCGTGTGAATCAACTCCTCGAACTGCTACATCTCGTTTGTAGCAGCAGAGCACAAATACCCTCGCAGGTAGAGGCCGGAGCAGCTTGTGTGTTCGTGTCAGAAGCCACAGGTCTGTGCCGGCCGGCAATGTGTTTCATGACGGTCCGCTTTGCGGGCCGGTGCATGTTGTTCTGACTATATTTCTTGCTAAGCTGTAATGTTCTGAGAAATTACCCGTGCATAAAAAAAATACAATTAAATAATAGAAACAAATAAGAACTAGTAGTATTTACAATTGAAACAATTTAGCTAACTGCAGAATGTTGCAAACAATCTACAGGTAGCTCAACTGACTACGTGAATGACGTACATAAAATGTATTTACTAGCTGTGAAGTACAACGAAGGTTCCTAATTTCCATTGTCGTGGCAAATTGGAATTCCGTAAATTATTTTTTTCAGGATTATCCTTTTAACTGCTTTTGGTAGGTCCCTAATCGAAGAATATGAAAGAGCTAAAGTTATAAAAATAAGAAGAAATTTGATTCTAAATTGTTGACACACTTCATAGATCGTTATTATGGTTGAGTGACATACTGGCCGACGTGAACCACCTCGCATAGCCGGCCAAATCTGTCAAATACCAACATGTACCTAAGCTGTGCTATTTTGTTAGAAATCTTAAGATTACTACCAACTTTTGAAAACTTGCTGCATCTAATAAAATCTCTTCACTTGTAAGATATTGCTTTCCTTTCACATTAACTCGCAGTTCTCTATTGAGCGCAGTTCTTAAGAGTTGCGCACACAATGCGTGGTTTCCAATACGTCCCCGTAGCCGCCGCGTAGCGCCGTAGGCTTTCACGTGATTTGTAGCACACGAGCGGCGTAGAGCTGCCTGAGATTGACTTTATAACTTTTATATTTTTTTAAAATAATTTATGTAACATTTAATCAATTTGTGTCTTTAGAATAAAAAATATTATTATTTTCCTTGATTTCTAATTAATTTTAATTATGATATATCCAAAAATTCGTAACAAAAGAGTTAGACACCTGCTTATTTTTTATGAGAACATGAATCCTTTCTGTGCATACAATAGGCCTATGTAAGCCAGAAACATTATGCCTCACTTCCAAAAACGTAAAATTAAAAGCTTATGATGGTTGCGCTTTTTATACGTCGGTAATGTCTACGTGAGGTGAGGTGAGGTGAGGTGAAGCTGGCGCGAGGCAGGACTGAGGCAGGCGCGAGGCAGGCCCAATATCTGTGATGGAATACTTGTTACTCGTACTGACACACACACAAGCGGTAAAGAACGATTAAGCACTGTTTAACTTTTCTTAAACATTATAGCGTTACGTTATGATTTAGGTGATGGGAGGACAATATCACCGGTGACCAGAAGAAGTGAGTGAGCGTCTCACAGGGTTAAGGTGGCTTGTAAAGGAAAAGATGACAATCCAGCTGCGGCAGTCAACGGGTCGAATGATAACTTTAAACTTTGGCTTTAAAGTTTTTACTTCCACCAGTTTTAAAACTTATGCAAATGAAAGAACTGTTATATATTTATGCAAATATCTCAACGAGCTTACAAAACGTTTGCTGGTGAAGCATCTCAAGACCTTTGTCTCGTTAGCTTTACATAATCTTGCCCAGCAATATTTTTACGCTATGAGTTTTCCCTGTAAGCTTCCATAAAAAGCACAAGCTCTTACTTTTAGTCGAGGTGTCGGAGCACACGCCGCTAGGGGGCGCCGCTAGGGGACGCTGACTGAGCGAACATCAAAATTCGCCATTTACATAAGAGTTGCCTGGCTCTCTGACAGTATAGCTGTCCACAGTATCACAGATTCCACGATTGCTATAGATACATATATAAATCCGGTTCAAAGCTGATCAAATTGTAATGGATCGACCAGTCATGTTCTGGACAGCAATACTGTATTTGTTCTTGTTAGATTGAAGAGTAGTGCTGATGGAGTTTTGCTCGGGCACGTTATTCAAGAACGTTGCGTTCCTAATGTTCTGCTCTGTAAAGGCACCCCTCAGCATTGTCCCCTTTATAATTGTACCTACTCGATCGACACTACCGCATAATTCTTAATGAGATTTTCATTGAAGTCAATAAAGAAAATCATGACGTAATAGACACTTGCTTTTGGACTGAAGCTACAAAAAGTAATTGAAGACATAGCAAATCGCTCAAAGCATGAATATCAAAACTAATATTTATACAGAAGTTAAAAAGCTTCGGCGTCGAAATAAAATGCGAGCAATATGCAAATAGCGCTTGAAAGTTCCCTCCGGTAGGAAACTTGCCTTAGAGTTGGCAACTCGGATTTTTTGCAAGAATTTCATAAGACGAAGCCTCCGGGGCGCGATCTCGCTAACTTTGAGATATCGCTCGCTTCTTTGTTCCTACTAGGATGCCAACTTTGAACTAAATGTATTAGATTTAACGACACTTTGACTATATTTGTGCCATAGAGGTGCCTCTGCTCGTTCTGTTGTCTTTTAATCGGTCATGGCCTCCCTGATGTCCTTTGAAAAGGTCAGAAACAATGTATTTTCATTAACATTATTAAGCCCATTGACCTTATGTAGGATTGTTTACAATGTCCCCCGCGTTTCAGATCAGATAATAAACAAATATTGTACAGCAAAATATGAGTGGTTGGTAGAAAAATAGAAACCCTGCCATTGCCTAAACATTCCAAGACTCATAATTTGCATCATTATAATATGCAAATTTCATATAAATAAAAATAGTAAATAAAAAATATTAACCACTGGACGGAGCAAACGAAAGGAAATGGTTCTCGTGAAAAATCCAAAAAGATATTCAAATAAGTCCTATTATTTATTCCAAGTCCTCTTGTCTCGGATGTTGTAGCTGGATGCTTCAACTTCTTGTCTCGGATGTTGTAGCTGGATGCTTCAACTTCTTGTCTCGGATGTTGTAGCTGGATGCTTCAACTTCTTGTCTCGGATGTTGTAGCTGGATGCTTCAACTTCTTGTCTCGGATGTTGTAGCTGGATGCTTCAACTTCTTCAAACAATATTGTAGACATTGTGTAGATAAGTTTAATTATTCTTGAGGAGCTCAATTAATATTATTCCAACACTTCAAAGAATGTTCGAGAGCCTTCGTAATTGTATCGAATTCTTTCAGATCAATTAAATCAGGGCTCGGGCACGTTCCTATTTTATAATGTTTTATCTCTATACAGTAAGTACCGACCAACTTCTGCCCTCGGGTTCGTTCAGGTAGTAGGTACCCCGGATAAAGTGTGGATTACAACTTAAAATTTAACTTTAGTAAGTATAATATTAGTTAGTAAAGATAAGCGTTTCTGCACCTATCGGGAATTAATGAATAGCTCTAAACACACTGAACACGAAACCCGGGAATAGATATTACTCTACGAAAAGAGAAACGAAGAATCAGTTAAAATAGACGTGTTTACGTAGGTACTTGCAAAACGATGGTGAAGCTTTTGCAAGTCAACATTCCTAACCGTTTAGAGACTTCATAAAAGATTAATATTCCATGAATTTCATATTCGGGAAGTTCGTTTCAGACAGTTTCTGTGTAAACGGTTCCATCCGGGAACAGAACCTGCGACCGTGGCACGGACTCACTTTTAATACCTCATTTACATAATGTGCCGATGCGCCGCGAATTACGACTGTTCAATAGAATTTTGAATAAGTTCAGATTATAGTGCAAAGTTCAAACTATAAAAATAAAGAAGATTTTGGCCGCTTATTGTACTGTTAATTTAATAATTATCTGTTATGTTTTTATTTCAAATTAGGTACAGTACAATGTAGGTGCATTCATTTCTTAAATGTTTGTCTGATGCCTTACCTTGGACTTGCTTTAGGACTGTGTGTATCAGTTTCGGGTTAACTCTGATTGGTTTTACTGATGACTTTCAGTTTCACCTTCCTAAAATAACCCCTTGTGCTGCAGCGTGGGGGGACAACTCAAGAGAGCAAGGCTGTGTCCGCACTGGTGCTCTTAATGAAGTTAACGTTTCAAGCGGGTCAAAAAATACGGCGACTAAAATTAACTACTTTACTCAGGTTATAAAATCTGTGACTCAGGCAAACGACAAAGGCAAGTAGTACAAAGTGCATGAAACCATGCAAGAAAAAGGAACCCAAATCCAACTTAGGCCGGGATTTCTAACCCAAAACTGTTTTGTGAACAGATTTCGTATTTTAGAAGAATATAAAGAAAGTTGTCTAAGTACTTGAAATAAAGTTATTGAAATCTGAAAACTATTAGTTCTGTGTTGTACACTCAGATTCATTGGGTTGGCAGATAATGAGGATAAACTTATAAAAAACATCCAGCTGACGAAAAAGTTACTATGTTACCAATAAATAATCTGAACCTCATTCAATAACGACTCGTGTCATTTACTTGGTTACACAGTCCGATTTAAACGTTGCGTTGTGCATAGACTTGCACAGTGCAGAACCATATTAACCAACTTGCACAGAGCTTTACTCAGCGGCGGCGCGGCGGCGCGGCGGCGCGGGGCGGGGCGGGGCGCAGCGGTTCATTCGGTGATTTCCAGGGAGAATAAGACGCGGCGCTGAATGCTCTTGGATTGAGGGGGACTAACGAGTTTTTACTAAACTTGGGCTGCACTGTGCTTTACAATATAGTATTGGGAAGAATTGAAAAATAAAGTTTCATATTTGATTGGTGTAAGATTGTAAAGTTCTGTGTCCAGTCCAGGGCCGCAGAGAGCTACACAAGAGTTTCCACTCATCTATCCAGAAGTGGGAAGTCGGGTAAAAATTAATACTAGCCATTTTCAGACTGCATCATCTGGCCCCAAATATGGCAAAACTTGATGATGAAGTTTTCAATAGTTCCATTTCATGGAGGTTTTGCCTAGTGGGTAACTATGTATAATTTCATGTAATTTATTTTCAACTATAGGAACGCTAAGGAGCACTTTATGTCAAAACTACATGATTGTCTTATATCTAAATAATATTAAACTTAAAATAAATCACACAAAAAAGTAGGCAGGTACACAATAGATAAAAAATTCAGCTGTAAAGAGGCTACGTCATACAGGAATAGTGGAAACAATAAAAATAAACTAAGTGTTTTCAAATTCAATAATTAAACCAAGACAATCTAAAACATCTAAAACAGGTTGTGGCCAATGTGAAACATAATCAGTTGGTTAAAAAATAAAAAAAATATTGTTATCATAATACATACTAAAAATACTACATAGTAGGACACAATTTGACAGAAATTAATATCATTGAAATAAGTTACTACTCACAAAACGATGCCACGTTTTTAGATTTTTTTTACGACTATTTTGAACTTATTATAGGTATGTTTCATTTTTTTCACCTAATTGATTATAAAACATAATAACATTTGCAATGAAGCTTTTTCTGCTTTTTTCAAGCCTACATGCATGTTATAATACTTACTTCAATAATTTTATTTTGAATTAAATCATAGGATCTGTTTTCTATGTATTCAAATTCTATTCTATTTCCTCAAAGAGGTTTTTCATAATTTTTTACTTTGACTTTTCCAAAAAGATTTTTACAGTCCATGTGCTACGAACAGCTACGATCGAAGCTCTACGAGCTGCTGCGCGTCTATGAATCGCTACGAATAAATACTGATTCGGACGGGCAAGTAGGCACTTACAACACCATGTCTCGTGCGGGACGTAATGACGACAAATCGGGGCTTCCCGTGAATTATCGCGGCGCTGGCGACCCCGCACTGACCCATGCGACCCTTTTATCGTTCGCATCCCTTAAATAATGGCGCAGGATTGCAGATTCACATTTAAATCCATAAGAGTCAATTTTGAGTCTCTAACCTTTATCGGAATCATGGTGAGGCTTTTCTTAGTGTACAGCAGACAATCATAATCTTTATTAACGTACAAAGAACATTATCCTTTTTTCCAGTTGCATTGGGCAATCGCAACATTTCTGCTGTTACCCAGACTCTCAAGAGACTGGTGCCTCAGGAGAACGTTGTTTTATGTGATTGCGTATATAGTTGGGATGGAGTTGGGCGTTGACACTACCACACAGTTTGCAATGCTTCGGTAGTATCATCGTTTCAATAGGTAAACATGATTCTTTAGGTGAAATTGCTCTGAAATTTTATTATTATTAAATACCAACGATATACGTGATACCATATGATAGAGCGCACCAAAGGGTACAAAACAGATTTTATTCCTAATCGCGGGCCGAATCCGCCCATCTCGTTGCTGGACGTTCGACGTTCGTTAATGCTTTCGTTCGTTTCAAAATATCTATAAGTCAATCAAGTACCTCCTTAGAACCTACCATATGGCGTGAGCAAAGACGGGGGCAGAAGCTAGATAAGAATACAACTTTCGACTGACGTTCAAGTCAACAAACACCTGCTGTGTTTCGTCTTTAGTAAACTGGTAGACGTGGATTATGGCAAGCCCCCCGTGAGGAATGCACTGCACAGCCGCGGACGCTGTGTATGTGTACCTCTATGTACCGGTGAGGAGACGTGGATCTAGGCCAAAACTTTGCCTAGTTGTGAGCATGATAGCAAGGCAAACAGTTGTGTGTTCAAAATGTAGATATTTTCTCTACACTTTTCGCTCATATTTTACCCGTGATTTCAATATAAAGTTGCTAACCTAAGCTTACAAAAGCATTCTGCACCATTTGCCCCGCCCGAGCTCAATGTACCGGTGTTCGCGCCCGTAAATTATATAAAAAGCGTAAAAACTGCGCAACCGGTATCCTGTAGCAGGAGAGCAGGAGGCAGGTGTGATAAACTAGACGTTCTATGTGTAGCAAGGTATCTGTTTTGCTACTAGCTAAGACTTCCCGAGGCTCCGAGAGACAGAAGGTTAAAAAATAGACGATGGGGTTCATTTGGTCGACGCGATATCGTAAATTGTGGGACGCTATAGGTCCTATAGCGTATAGTCTTATAGTATACTTTCCACGCATTTATTTTCTTTGACTTAATGAAAAACTAAAAAAATTTACACACACGCAATCTGTCAACTCGATAAATATCGAAGCTCTTGTTAGTCCCGATATATTTCGAGTCGATAGACACACTATTCACTATTCATAAAAAGAGAGTCGAAGAAATATTGCATTCTTTTCAAAGAAAATTAATGCATGGGCGGAGCATAAACTTATGTGTATCTCAGAGTGTGTGTATCATGGGCGGAGCATAAACTTATGTGTATCTCAGAGTGTGTGTATCATCACCGTGTCTGTTTGTGGTATAATACATCATTCACGAAATTTTGTAAGGTAACGCTTGATGAACCAGAAAATTATTTTATTCTTTGTAATGTAATGAAAGCAGCTGATTGCGAGCTGATACGTGTTTGCTGATAGTTTCCGATACATCTTTCATATTCATACAGGTGGTTCTACTATTCGCGCAATCAGTAGACCAGTGTGAGTGAGGCTGCAGGTGAGAGCTGTTTGCGAATCGTTTGTGGATTCATTCAGCTTACCAGGTGTTTCTAATCTAGCTGGTAGTACTTTACTGGTACTAGTCAGGGACCGCGGAAGTACTACATGACGGGAGAGGCTAATTTCTTTGATCACCTTTTCCTCTAAATCCGGCTTCTTCCAGTTAATTTACAACGATTATAAGACCTTTTTTTTGGATTTTTGGATGTTGACATCCAATACTGTAATTTTTTTGTACGCAACATGATTCTTATGATTTTAAGGGGTAATGATTTTTATAATTTCAGTTCAATCTGAAGTTTTGAAGAAAATGAAAATCGCTTTAAAAGATTCCGTTACATAAAGGGGGAATTTAAAAGGCGTGTAAAAGATATACTGATGCTCTGCTCTCTCCAACAATTGTTCTCACGTAAGCTGCTAAAATCAATAATTTTAGGGGGGTATTTCCCCCCACTGCCCCCACTTCCGCGGCCCTTGGCACTTGCAAACAAATAAATAAATAATGCTGGACAATTCACACAGCATCACCCAGCGCCAAGGTAAGCAGAGTTTGTGTTATGGGTACTAGTTTAAAAAATATACATATGTTTAGGCCTTTGTTTGAGCTGATAGATAACTGATATACAAAGTAGCTTTTTAAGCTTCCAGGGAGTGGATGGCCTGATCCGAAACCATGAGAGTTTGAGAAAAGTCGTGAAAGGTGTCATAGCCTCAAAGAGAAAATAAAATATGCTTGTTGAATGATTCTTTAAACACACACTTCTCTTCTCTTCTTTACATTTTAAAGAATTATTCAAAGAGTCATTTCATTCGAAACCCTCTGCGGCTGCGCTTTCGAAATAATTTGCAATCAGCATTACTTGTCACATATCTTACTATTTAATTGTAGCCTCCGTAGTCGTAAGCCGAGTAGAGCAATAAGTTGTGGTCCGGTTGTGTCCGGGCGAGGGCCGGTTCGGTTCCGGTACAATACCCGGGACTACACCCCTAATTATTATTGTCATGGCCTCATTTGCCACTGATCTTTTGCTACTAAAACAAGACAAGAAAACTTTTCCGCCCGCTTACAACAGTTTCATACAGTCGCAGAACCCTATCGATATATCGACAAGTTCAACAGTGTGTAGTGTACAACTGTTCATGGTCTATGTCATGCAGTAGTAAATCAGATTATAACGACATCAAATGTCGTGTTGTGTTGTGTGACATCTACGGTGGAATAAATAAATGAATCTGTGATGTGAATCCTGTGATGGGAGATTTAAATCAAGTTGTACCCTTTTTGTGGTCTGTACATTGAAATTATCCGAAAAAAAAATACGATTTTTTGGTCTAACACGCGTTCTTCTATCTGCTATAGTTTCGGAGATAATTTGATGCAAAGTGATATAATATCCTGTTGGATATTAGCAATAAAATCGTGAATATAGATATATTATGTCAAGTTCTAACTCCTTTAAGTAATTGCTCCACAAATTGGTGTTCGTGCTTCGTGGTATAAGAACGATTATATTCATTTTCACATTATATTTTTCAGTGTATTTATCATGAATATTGATATATTTAGAGTTATATCACTTTGCACTAATCTTTCTCAATACTGATTAGGGTACAATTCAATAGAAAACAATCTAATCTTTGAGGTAGTATTTTTATCATTTGTGATTTGTGTGTGTTTGAGCAACATTGTGTTAGGAACATATTCTATTAGCTGTTATTAGATTGTTTTAGTTCTTGTATATCAGTTTACACAACGACAACTTATAGGTGCAACATAATATATCTGTACTTGTAACATTTATCACGTAATTGTAACACATGTTAGAAATAAAAAAGGTACAACTTACAGGCAGGTTTTTAGTGAGTTACTTTAATTTGCTGTGAAAGTTGATATTCTCGTCTACTAGTGATAGTCGTTCAGGGTTGTGGCCATTTCAGAGAACTGGTCGCTCATAGGAAGTGGTCATACAAAGAACTGGCCTTTCATGGAAAGTGGACGTTCAAGACATGTGGCCGTAGCTGACCTAGCTTAGCCCACTTAGCTCACGAACTGGAATTTGTTTTTTGTTTTTGTTCTCCTGTAAGGTGTTGATTTTTCACTTGTATCATATATCACAGGAGGCACAGATTAAATGTTAGAGTTTGGTTAGATAAAAGAAATGCTACGAATATTGATTATTCTAAAAAAAACTGTTTTTATACATTTTAAATAATCGCAAAGCTGATGATTATGACCGTCCGTTAATCTGGCAGAGAAATGGTTTTCTCCTCTTAGTAGTTTCTCCATGTTAGTACTCCATGCTGTACTTAGTTAGTTAGGTAACTATATATCAGGTAAGTTTGAAAAGATTTTTTCCCTATTAGATGTAAATTTTTTCAATTTAAATCTGTCAAAAAATCGCGACAATGTCAAATCTAATTTGCGTTTGATGATTGTTCGGGAATGACCTACTTCTACTTGTTTCCGCCTCAGCTATAGCTGCCACCGCGACACACAGTCAATATTACTTACGTCACAATAACCAGGTAGGTACTGAAGTTGTTTTATTATGACAGTGCGTGAGCCTCACACTGGTGTAATTTATAAGAAATCCGTAGAGGTAGGATTTTTTCGCCTTTTTAGCTGCTTTTCCGAATCTCTTCCGGTAGGTATTTGTACGAACAACGTACCTAGGTATAAAACAGATTGTGCAACGTTTAGAGGAACGTCCGAAAGCTAGTCGTTATTATAAATCACGTCTGAGCCACAGATTATAATTTTAATATTCATAGAGCGATGTTTGCGTTTGCTACTAGTTAGCTACTGGAAAAAGCAAACGGACCATAGTCACTCTCCTATTCAAACACATTGACGGAAGAGCGAATGTAACTCGCGCTTCGAACATTTGTCAATATACAATGAATATATACAAATATTATGTACTATAGGTACCGGTTGGAAACTTCGATATTTTATGAACAGGTACCTACATTTCAGATAGAAAATTATGAAATCTACAGAAATATCTAAAACAGTTTTGAGAATGTACAAACTCTCATTTGATTCCACTCTCAGTGAGGTACGAGTAGACCCTTTTTAGAACTGTTTTGTACTTTTTTTTCTTTACATCTATACAAGCGCCCGAAATGTATTCTTATTTAAATTTAAAGTTAATAGCTACGGTAGTTGCTGAAATATTAAAGATGGAAAAAAGGACAGACAAAGCGAGACTAAAAGGGTTTGGAAACCGATCCCATCATTGGTTTAAAGGATTCCTACACTCCTAGTAGGAAAATGCACACATTTTAGAAATGCCCTTCTTTTGTAAGCACCGTAGAAGTCAATTTAGGGTGGTGTTGCCTCAAAGGTAATCGGACAATCAGTAGTCTCGTCAGTCAGTTAACTTTGACGTATGTTGTATAAAAACTTCTACCAAATGTCAATTAAATTGTTATCCTCCAATTATCTTTTAAAAGAACATCAGCATAGTTCAATTTCACTTAAAAGATTACTAACCTAACACCTACGAAATGATTTCATAAGCGATTAAATAAATAACGTTATCTTGGGTACATTTGTTTTATTTTGCATTTTGGTATTTATTTACCCCTTTTTAGTACATCTCACACCTCGTTCTATGAAATCCAGTTACTTCGCCATTAAACTCCATGGGGTGGATCCAGCGACTGGCGCCAGTGGCTCTCCCCGTGTGGAGCCCTCACTGCTTGGCATGCAGCGCGCGGCCACACCTCATCGCGCAGAGATAACTAAACGCGTTCCTCTGGAGTTTGACAGTATTTAGCTCTGCCGTCTGCTGATAACGCCTTCCTTTTAAGCTTATTTTCATATTAATTAAGTTTACCGTGGCGATAGTAAGCACTAGCCCAGTGCCGCCTCTCAGAAATATATGTAGGTGCTTAAGTGTTACCAACTTACAGTCTGTAACAGGAACTGCAATTTAAATTTAAAATGTCTTGCTGTATTTTAAAGTTGTCGCTAAATTTGTAAAGTAATATTTCTGCAAAGCGTCTCGTTAAACTATATTATTAAAATAACAAGCACTATTCAAAAATTCTTAATTAAAACTTAGACTAAAGGCTAGTTTAGACAAGCGCGTCGCGCCGCGCCTCTGCCGCCGCCGCCGCGCCGCTGCCGAGTCTTTAATTAATGTCGTTGTAAGCTCCTTAATTGCAAGCTTTGATACGCAAGTAACTTGCTGTACACGAGTACCTACGCGCGTGTCGGGGTGCTGATGTGCTAATAACTGAAGTTCCAGAGATGAAATCTATACCTACAATAAATGATTCGTATGTTAGAAACAACGTAAATAGGTATCTCTTGGAGCTCTGTTGTTGTAGAGCTCAGTCCTTCAATCAGGTTCCTTTAATTTTAAATTTACAAAACACAAAAGGTTGCTTCTATGGGAATCAAAGAACTTAACTTACTTTGGACCCAATATAGCTACCCCAAAGTAATCTCGAAACAAAAAAGTATATGTAATAAAACTTCAAATCGCACCAAAAAGCAATATCCGGAACCTTAAAGAGTAATAAAAATGTGCCCTCGCTCTTCACACGTGTGAAGTTTACCCTTGAAAAGTTTAAAGGTTTGTACGCACTCGGCGCGCCGCCGCCGCCGACGCAAATAAGCTCGTGTATAATTAGGCTTACAAGAAAATTAACGCGAGGCTTCATACAGACAGGGCGGATCTAGGTCTAGGGGGGATCTCCGAGGCTTCATACAGACAGGGCGGATCTAGGTTTAGGGGGGATCTCCGAGGCTTCATACAGACAAGGCGGCTCTAGGTCTAAGAGGGATATCCGAGGCTTCATACAGACAGGGCGGCTCTAGGTCTAGCGGGGATCTCCGCTGTCTGTGGCTCACATTTTAGTCGTAACGATCACGATCTAATTGTATTACAAAGTTATATTGCCATTCTCAGATTATGAATTATACACCGAAATTTTTTGAACTTATAATTTTTCATGTGTTTCACCTATGAGCCTCTGGCAATTAAGATATTCTATTGTGTTCATCAACCCCCAAGAGGGTCTCGGCCTTCGATACAATAGATAGCCCCCGGCTTCTGCCGTGGGGCTCCATCACTACCTGTACGGTGCGAAGCGAAGACTTAAAGTGAGCGCAGATCCTTTTCCATTTCATCCTTCCTATGAAAATAAGTTGTCTTTATTTAACGATTTTGTAGAGCTAGCAACTAAATACCTATCTTAAAAAACCCATTTTATGTAACCACTAGATTCAGCCCTGCAAGGATTCTAACATGAATAAAAGTTACGCCATCGCGCGACGTGCTGCCACTTGCTTGCTGGTGCTGAATACATTTTACTTAATACTTAGAGAAATTATAGAGAATTGAAGTGATACCACTTTGATGTTGCGGCTAAAAGATATCTTACCTATTTACAAAATAGACAATGATTTGTCGATCGAATTCAAAAACCAAATTAATTTAATTGGTGGATAAGGTACACAATGAAACAAAGCAAACGTCCGTTAGAAGTTAAATTAAATTATTTAGTAAAATAAAGATTGAATGGGAACAATAAACAAACACCCGCAAAATGTCCCTCAAACGAAGAAAAACTACCCTTTGTTCATCCCCTGTCTTTTAATTAAACAATAATTGTTATAATGAGGGTCGCACAATAAGCCATTTTTAAAAGTGATCCCGGAGGGCAAACTTTTCTTTTTGGCTTTTCTTAAATTGACGATTTTGGGCGACACAATGAGTAACTCAGTTATGAAAAGAACAGTTTCCAGTTATTGTGCACGCGGCTTTATATTTCATTTTGTAGAGGAAGACTCTATTTGCACTAATTAAAAGCACCAAATCGGAGCTCTGCAAACAACGTTAGTATCTTTAGACGCGTTTGGTGCTGGAAACGAATAACTGGTGCTGACCTAAACAGAATCACGGCTAAAATGAAGAAAAGATAAAACAAATAAAAAAATTTAACTAACTCTGTTGGCAAGCAAAGATACCTGCTATTTTTGTAAAACTTTATATCATCATAAAAAAACAGTTTGGGACATGGAGTTCACTTGCCCATGGAGGGCATGTGCCCTATCCCACTCTGGTCCGTAGTGCTCCCCTTGTCCCATGGCCGTGGGACACACTGTGTATGTAGAGTCTGCCAAGTTGTCCGGAAGAGCCATATAACCGAGTGGGAACTTTTAAGTAGATGATCTGGCAATAGTCGCAAATAAGCAATCTGTTTACAGCCCGCTGACAGCGCCATCTCTGGCAGGTCGTAAACGCAATTGTCTTAATAAAACGACGACGCCACCGAGTCTTTATAGAGCTAAGGAGTTATTTGTGAAATTATTTACACACGCATTTAGCAGTTATTCCTCAGTACAGTTAAACACAGGTAGTGCCCAGGAAATTAACTAAAATTAGAAGCAATGAAACGTCTTCTGATTTAGTGTTTAGTGGCTGGTACGGTAGCTTTATAATGCATAAGCAATTTTAACTAAAAATTAAATTAAGTAAAGGTAAAGTAAAGTACTCCATCTGTACCTATATATGTATGTCTGTTAACTTCCTTATTTATTGTTTTCTGATTATTAATACTATTATTTATTATACCAATATTATATTTTGTAGCAATTGACTTGACCAAGTGTTTCTTGTGAATTTATGGTAGATAAATGTTTTGAATTGATTGAATTCTCACGCCTGAAAGCTGAACTAACCTTAATGTTTGGCCTTCGTTAGATTGGCGTCCTAAGGAAGGACATAGCCTAGTTCATCATCAACCTACTCACTCACTGCTGGACATAGGCCTCCCCTAATGAGCGCCATAGCGCCCTGTCTTCAGCTTGTGGCATCCAGCATCTGCCTGCAGTCTTTCGCAGTTCGTCTGGCCGGACGGCGTTCTACACTACGTTTGCCGGTTCTTCGCGAGATATGGCCGGCCCACTGCCACTTCAGCTTGCTAATTCGATATGAATATGATGTCGATAGCTTTGGTTCTCTGTCGGATGTATACAAATCCTATCCTTCAGAGAAACTCCGAGCATAGCTCTTTCCATAGATCGCTGAGCGACCTTGAACTGGTGGACCAGCCCTACCGTGAGTGTCCACGTCTCAGCTCCGTAGGTCATAACGGGTAGGACGCACTGGTTAAAAACTTTAGTTTTCAAGTATTGCTCATCATGTATAGTTTCTGCCCGTGGCTTCGCACGCGTTTTTTTAAGGAAACTTTTCTAATTTATTTATATCCCATGGGAACTGATTAATGGAATAAAAAGTAGCCTATGAACAGAATATGATATGATGAGTAAGAGAACATCAACGTTTCATCCCTTGCTGTCAGTAGATGCTGTCAAAAGTGACAATCAATTTGTTGCGCAGTCACGTGCTGCCGTCACATTCAGGCGTTGCTGCATTCTTAAGCAAATCACAAGTGAAGCAGGACGGGCGGTGCTACGCGCGACAGTTTGTCTAGTTGCGAAGTCTTGGAATAATAATTCATTATTAACGAGCACTCGACTGTACTTATTGGAACCTTGACATGCCTCCTCAGTGGCGCTGTCAACAAAAACGGCTGAACTCACGAACTGAACAAATAATAACTAACTAATTTATATTATCACCAAAAAAGCCTTTGGAAAATTTACGCTTTTGAAAGTTTTTGTTTTTGACTCTAGAGAGTTCTGAGAACTTGTGTCCCGTCAGTCATCAGCTGTAAAATGGACTCAGATTCGCGCGCGTGCTGACATACTCGTAAGTACTGCTAAGTTTGTCAGCAAAGCACCGAACCAATAGCTTGATTAAACTGTAGTACAAGTAAAGTAGAATGCACAGCTACCGCACCAGTCTTACCGCTTGAAGCAGGGGTGGCGCACCCTCTTCATTCCTTACAGCCCCAAATTGTAACGCACGTGTGTTGCGTGCGGAACACGGTTGGTCACGCCTGCAGCCAGTGCTATAATCCAATATAAGTTGACCTCCCCTGCTACTGTAGGTGCGTGAATTTGTTCGCGCTGTTAGCTTGAACAGGGTGTGGACACAGAATACTAAGAATGTATTGATTGGTGGACCTCAGGAATATTTTTATGTAGGTGTGAATAAATGTTGACGAGCATTGAGTAGTAAAGTAGAAAGTTACCCGGGTAACATATGGTAGGTGTGTACTGGTGTTCATCAAGCGAAATGTTTTTCGCTAACATCTATTTCCAAAGATCTACTTAAATGAATTTGTTTAACGTCTCCACCATAAACACCTATAATAGCTGTGACTACCTTCTAATGCAAAACTTATTAAATTTCTTTCTATCACACATCAGTTAATTTACTTACGATCGACGATCAAAGAAGTACTTTGAAACTCAAACAAGAAAGAATCTTCCATTATTTCCTTAAAGAAACAATCCGCCCTTGTGAGCGCCGCTCCACAGCCTCCTCGAATCAGAATTACCATCATCTGAATCTGTATTCTGTAAGACAAGCATTCTTTCGCTATGTAAATGGGCTCAGTTCGGATTCGTTCAGTGTTTGCCGTCGGAAGTAGCTGAACACTTCAAATTACATTTGTAAAAGTGTGAAGGCATGTTTTAGTAGAGAACTAATTAAGAATTTATTCACCTACGACGAAAATTATTATGAAGAACCACGGAAAATATATAGCAGGCTGGCACGCAGTAGGGACAGAACGGAGGAAAGGTGCTAGCATTCAAAGTCACCAGACACTTGTAAAATATATAGCAGGCTGGCACGCAGTAGGGAGAGAACGGAGGAAAGGTGCTAGCATTCAAAGTCACCAGACACTTGTAAAATATATAGCAGGCTGGCACGCAGTAGGGACAGAACGGAGGAAAGGTGCTAGCATTCAAAGTCACCAGACACTTGTAAAATATATAGCAGGCTGGCACGCAGTAGGAACAGATCGGAGGAAAGGTGCTAGCATTCAAAGTCACCAGACACTTGTAAAATATATAGCAGGCTGGCACGCAGTAGGGACAGAACGGAGGAAAGGTGCTAGCATTCAAAGTCACCAGACACTTGTAAAATATATAGCAGGCTGGCACGCAGTAGGAACAGAACAGAGGAAAGGAGCTAGCATTCAAAGTCACCAGACACTTGTAAAATATATAGCAGGCTGGCACGCAGTAGGAACAGAACGGAGGAAAGGTGCTAGCATTCAAAGTCACCAGACACTTGTAAAATATATAGCAGGCTGGCACGCAGTAGGAACAGAGCGGAGGAAAGGTGCTAGCATTACAAGTCACCAGACACTTGTAAAATATATAGCAGGCTGGCACGCAGTAGGGACAGAACGGAGGAAAGGTGCTAGCATTCAAAGTCACCAGACACTTGTAAAATATATAGCAGGCTGGCACGCAGTAGGAACAGAACGGAGGAAAGGTGCTAGCATTCAAAGTCACCAGACACTTGTAAAATATATAGCAGGCTGGCACGCAGTAGGAACAGAACGGAGGAAAGGTGCTAGCATTCAAAGTCACCAGACACTTGTAAAATATATAGCAGGCTGGCACGCAGTAGGAACAGAGCGGAGGAAAGGTGCTAGCATTACAAGTCACCAGACACTTGTAAAATATATAGCAGGCTGGCACGCAGTAGGGACAGAACGGAGGAAAGGTGCTAGCATTCAAAGTCACCAGACACTTGTAAAATATATAGCAGGCTGGCACGCAGTAGGAACAGAACGGAGGAAAGGTGCTAGCATTCAAAGTCACCAGACACTTGTAAAATATATAGCAGGCTGGCACGCAGTAGGAACAGAGCGGAGGAAAGGTGCTAGCATTCAAAGTCACCAGACACTTGTAAAATATATAGCAGGCTGGCACGCAGTAGGGACAGAACGGAGGAAAGGTGCTAGCATTCAAAGTCACCAGACACTTGTAAAATTTATAGCAGGCTGGCACGCAATAGGAACAGAGCGGAGGAAAGGAGCTAGCATTCAAAGTCACCAGACACTTGTAAAATATATAGCAGGCTGGCACGCAGTAGGAACAGAGCGGAGGAAAGGTGCTAGCATTCAAAGTCACCAGACACTTGTAAAATATATAGCAGGCTGGCACGCAGTAGGAACAGAACGGAGGAAAGGTGCTAGCATTCAAAGTCACCAGACACTTGTAAAATATATAGCAGGCTGGCACGCAATAGGAACAGAGCGGAGGAAAGGAGCTAGCATTCAAAGTCACCAGACACTTGTAAAATATATAGCAGGCTGGCACGCAGTAGGGACAGAGCGGAGGAAAGGTGCTAGCATTCAAAGTCGCCAGTCACTTGTAAAATATATAGCAGGCTGGCACGCAGTAGGAACAGAACGGAGGAAAGGTGCTAGCATTCAAAGTCACCAGACACTTGTAAAATATATAGCAGGCTGGCACGCAGTAGGGACAGATCGGAGGAAAGGTGCTAGCATTCAAAGTCACCAGACACTTGTAAAATATATAGCAGGCTGGCACGCAGTAGGAACAGAACGGAGGAAAGGTGCTAGCATTCAAAGTCACCAGACACTTGTAAAATATATAGCAGGCTGGCACGCAGTAGGAACAGAGCGGAGGAAAGGTGCTAGCATTCAAAGTCACCAGACACTTGTAAAATATACAGCAGGCTGGCACGCAGTAGGAACAGATCGGAGGAAAGGTGCTAGCATTCAAAGTCACCAGAAACTTGTAAAATATATAGCAGGCGGGCACGCAGTAGGAACAGAACGGAGGAAAGGTGCTAACATTCAAAGTCACCAGACACTTGTAAAATATATAGCAGGCTGGCACGCAGTAGGAACAGAGCGGAGGAAAGGTGCTAGCATTCAAAGTCACCAGAAACTTGTAAAATATATAGCAGGCTGGCACGCAGTAGGGACAGAGCGGAGGAAAGGTGCTAGCATTCAAAGTCACCAGACACTTGTAAAATATATAGCAGGCTGGCACGCAGTAGGAACAGATCGGAGGAAAGGTGCTAGCATTCAAAGTCACCAGACACTTGTAAAATATATAGCAGGCTGGCACGCAGTAGGAACAGAGCGGAGGAAAGGTGCTAGCATTCAAAGTCACCAGACACTTGTAAAATATATAGCAGGCTGGCACGCAGTAGGGAGAGAACGGAGGAAAGGTGCTAGCATTCAAAGTCACCAGACACTTGTAAAATATATAGCAGGCTGGCACGCAGTAGGAACAGAGCGGAGGAAAGGTGCTAGCATTCAAAGTCACCAGACACTTGTAAAATATATAGCAGGCTGGCACGCAGTAGGAACAGAGCGGAGGAAAGGTGCTAGCATTCAAAGTCACCAGACACTTGTAAAATATATAGCAGGCTGGCACGCAGTAGGAACAGAGCGGAGGAAAGGTGCTAGCATTCAAAGTCACCAGACACTTGTAAAATATATAGCAGGCTGGCACGCAGTAGGAACAGATCGGAGGAAAGGTGCTAGCATTCAAAGTCACCAGACACTTGTAAAAAGAGCCTAAAACTTGTATTAAATAATTTTGTTTTAATTTAAATTTAGTCTCTGCCCAAAAAACCAATATTATACGAGTAGATAAATAGGTAATTTAAACGAGAAGCGGGTCCTCCTTGAACGGTTCTTGTTTAATGCAATAAAATCACGCCTTGTAGAATGAGAATGAGAATATCTTCCATCTACGCAATCTAATAAGCACAAAAGCGTTAAACTTTCAATCCATATAACAATAAAACTAATAACAGTTTGTTTTAAACAAACAACACAATTGTTTCCAAAGAAAGCGACGTAGCGTCGGATTCGATTAGCGTTGTAAACAACGTAACGGAATAACGGTAAACAAAACGAATCGTTAATTAACGAGATTAACACAAAACGCGTAGGTAGAATGCGCAGAGAACCATAATTCTGTTTGTCGCGAACCTCACGGTGGAAATGAGAACTGGTGGGATAACGATTCTACTATTTGTTTGGAGAAACTGGAATTTACTACTTTTTAAGAGCTTTTGCGTTGTAGAAACAACTCAATTTAATATTTAATTACGGCGATGATGATAATGTGGGCCCAGATTATTTCTGTCGCGGTAACTGTGTGACTACCGCCGGTTGATCGGACGCTGATTGGTCGCTTCTATATTATAATAATTGGACAATCAATGATCAAAGCAGGTCAGAGGCCAGGAGTAAGAACGATGGTCGATTCTGCGGATAATTTGTAGTGTACCTACACACACACACACACTACACACTTACACAATACACTTTATTGCACACCAAGAAAATACAAAAAAATAATAATACAGGAAAAGAGATATAACAGTGTTGCACAATGGGCGGCCTTATCGCTAAGAGCGATCTGTTCCAGACTACCTTGGTATGGACACTGATGCAAAATAAAAACTAACAATTTATGACTGAAGAGAGATAGTGTTCATAAACCATATTCTTAAATACAACGTACTGGAGATAGTTTCGTGATAGTGCACACAAAATTACCCAACCCAAAGATGTATCCAGCAGATACCTGATGTCCCGATTTGTCGGTCGTAAATTCTTCAACTTTAGCAGAATAGTTCTACATTTCTTCACAAATTACTTTTTTACTTCTTTTGTACTTTAACTTTTCCCAAAACCAAGAACCATATACCCCCAGAAAATTTAATAAAGATTGTTAAGTCTCGTACAAACTATTTGACAAGATATTTGATAATTGATTAGTTAATCCGCGTCAGAGCAACCAAATTGGTTTTTTAATAAATATATTTTTTTATCCCTTAGTATGTAGGTACCTAATAATGAGGGTCTATTTTATCAAAAATAATAAAAACGAATGCTTCCTCTGTATCAGCCTGTATAACTTCCTTGCAACTCATGGAAACAAAGCAAGACAACACAGTCAGCAGGTGTCTGTGTTGTCATCCTTTAATTGACATTTCATGATAATAAGCTAATTTCGCAATAAAACACGACTGCATTACTTTTATCAAAAATAGCTAAAGCCAGTTTCAGTCGGGAGGGTGTATGGATTCTAACGATACCTCATTCATTTCATTACATATAAATCTATGCCGGCATTTACAAGTTATGGTGGAATTAAGAAACTCACCAAAGATGAAACCTGAAAACATAACACTCCTTATTTGGACAGTCGACTAAAAATTCCTATTTTACGTGAAACCTTTGGCAACCCTAGTAGAGTGCAATGCATACTTGCTATTTCGCTAGGACCGTTTTTTGGCGCAAGCGCATTCTAGTTGTACGGCCGTAGGCCGTACCTCAAGTTCTTTGGTGTTCATGAAGTGACCCTACACGTCACACACACAGTTGCGCATGTTGTGCCGAGACGCGACTTCTATATGGAGAAATGGACCGGGGTGTGCCAATAGGGGCTGTTTCGTACCCTGTGGTGTGCTCTGTGGCATCTCTTGTGTCGTATGGTATGGAATAGAATGTTTGGTATAGAATAGAATGTTTGGGCGCGCACTTGGGAAAGACCAATTTCACTCATCAGGCTCTACATGTAGAGTTTCTTAATGTACTTCGTTTTAAATAATTTGTTATAACATGGCTGTTTGTTTTATGCATGTTGTGTTTTAATGTAAGTTTCTTGTTTTTACTTTCCCTCAGTTTTTTTTGTTTTAAAATAAATTCTTATTCTAGAGTAGAAACTCTAGATTGCCGCAGGACCATGTGAAGTGCCACAAGAGTTTGGAGGCCTAATACCCACATTGGGTGAAGTCGGGTTGCTGATGATGATGATGATCATGATGAACTAAAGCATTATGTCCTTTCTCAGGATACAATCTATCTCCTTGCCAAATCACATTAAGATACTTATCAGTTTCGTCAGAAAGTACCTACCTATACGTTTATTGTTAGAATGGAAGTAAAGCCTCAAAGCCCTAACATAGCGCTCCCCTGGCCGCTCACACTGACTACACTGTATGAAGAGCCTTCCGCGAAGTAACCGGAGAAGGCGCGAGGTGACCACGCGACACATTAAACCGACACCTGCCCCAGCTGCAGCGGAGCGCGGGGCGGCGGCGTCCGGTCGGGTTACTGAGCTTTACAACAAACTATTAGTGCGGATTATCTACCAGTGTGCTCTTTAAAACTTTTAGACTAGATTTTGACCATATGCTTGTAGATCAAAATCAGATGAAGCATAAAAAGGGTCGGCAGAGCGCGTATAACGTCTCTGATGTTGCAAGCGCCCATAAACTGCGGTAACCGCTTCCCATCAGCCGTGCCGCACGCTTGTCAGCCACCTTTGTGGTATTAAAAAGATCATGAGCATCATCGCCTCAGCTGAACGACATCCACTGCTAGACATAGGCCTGGGAATCCCAAAGACCTTGAAGATAGGTGGTTCACAAATTTAAAAACTAAGAGCGAAATCAGGATTTCCTTTAAAAAATACATACAAATTACAGGGTGATTCTAACCGAGATTAAGATTGTCCTGTTCAGAATTAATAATCTCGAGGATCACTCCAATCAAATCCGAAGAAGTTCTACAATAGCTAATGTACGATTTGATTGTCTGGAGACAATCAAACAAGAGATCCGAGTCACAACGAAGCCAATCAGGTGGACCTGATTGGCTTTGTTGTGACTCGGATCTCTTGTGACTATTCTTATACAATAATGGTTTCAACCTTGTTTAGTATTTCTGCAAAATATAAATCACTTTTATCCAAAAGGATATTTCCCACAGCTCAGAAAAGCCATAAAGTCGTACCCTCAGGCAATCTTTCCACATAAATAAATGATCAAGTAAAAGAAGTCCAGGACTCAGCTGCAGAAGCTGTTGAATTTGAGCACAAATAGGAGAACAGCGCTCCTGGCCGCGGCTTCGGCGTCACTCGGGCCACCCTCGTTTAATATAATATAAAATTATAATAAGTAAAGGGTGCACGAGGCATTAGTCTTGCGAGGGGCGAGGGGAGAGTAGGGCGTGCGGTGTCCGGCTTTTTTTTGGCCGAACTATACAAAGCCACGACTTTATTTAGCTTTTTTAATTGCTTTCTTTATAAAGATTTTACCTAAGAATTGGAACGTAAATAACATAATTTCACAGCGTTACGCTAACAAGTTTTATATTGTACCTACTAACTTTTGCCTACAGCTTCACACGCGTTTTTCTAGGATAAATAAGTGAAGC
Organism: Eupithecia inturbata; assembly: GCA_963662085.1. Taxonomy (NCBI): domain Eukaryota; kingdom Metazoa; phylum Arthropoda; class Insecta; order Lepidoptera; family Geometridae; genus Eupithecia; species Eupithecia inturbata. The sequence goes on along the minus strand of OY759191.1, from coordinate 519,311 downwards.
CTTCCCTAGGAAACAATCTATCTCCCTGTCAAATTTCATTATGATACATTGAGCTCAGCCGTTTAGTCGTGAAAAGAAAAGAGGCGCAGAGATAGACAGACTGATGATCGTAGGTAGGTATCTGATGATTTCCTAAAATCTGACGGACTGATCTTGTCAGTCTCAAATTGCCATCCACTGTAAGTAGATACGCAGTTGACTCATCTGGCTAAATTCCGACTTTATGGTTCGTTTGCCCATCTCTCCCCGGGATCGACCCCGCGGGAGTCCCTACAGGTCGGCGAGGTGTCCGTAGAATGCAGTCGCACCTCCTCACCACCACTGCTCTGGATGACAAACTCGAAGTGGATACTTATTTATAATGTTAGAAAGAAAGCGTATTTGTATTTTTTTTTATTTGGTCCGGGGTCAGCCAAGGCTCTATTTTAGGTCCATTCTTATTTTTAATAATGATCAACGATCTACCAACAGTCCTACAGCATGTGGAGTGTCTTCTCTATGCGGACGACCTTAAATTGTACACTGCTGTGGATTCAGAAGTCGATTGCTTGGCTCTACAGCAGGATATAGAGGCTGTATGTCGCTGGTGCGCGCAAAACAAAGTGGAATTCAATCGTGCTCAGTGATGACTTTCGGTCGAATGCGCCACCCAATTCTTATAACTACCGAATCCACGGTGAATTACTTGCCCGATCCACAGTCGAAAAGGACTTGGGAGTCACATTCGATCGTCAGCTTAATTTCAAGTTCAAGTTCTTTATTCGTAACAATAATTCGGTTACATGTCAAAAATTCTAATAATAATTAATGCTTTCCACGGAAAATACAATTTTAAAAATAAATAAGGTAAAATAATAAAAAATATACAAGATAAAAATCACTTAAAACCAAATAAAATAAAATTAATTGTCAATTTAAAATGGAAAATAAAAATGTATCAAATGAACATAATTGAAAGAAAATAAAATCAGTCAAACAAATTATATAAATTTACGTACATTTACGTGCCAAAAATGGATAATCCAGGTGCATTCGTCCTAGTGACTTTACCTATCACTGATTTTTTTTAATTCTGCATACGAATAAATACTTTTTTAATATTTTATAACTCATTTTTAAAAACAAGTTTTAATATAATCTAGGACCAAAGTGATTGGGAAGACAAATCCAAAACCCAAACTCGACGGGGTTAAGTCGTTTCATCAGGAGTTCCTATGGCCACCTTCTGTCTCCGTCATCAGACCAGCTCGATGGTCCATGACATCGCAGTGTCACCGAGCTTTCATAATTAAGCCCAATTTCAGCTGAATCGGTCGAGGATATCTGGTCTAACATTCACTTGCAACATTTGTCCCACACACACATTACTAACATTCACTTGCAACACTTGTCCCACACACACATTACTAACATTCACTTGCAACACTTGTCCCACACACACATTACTAACATTCACTTGCAACACCTGTACCACACACACATTACTAACATTCACTTGCAACACTTGTCCCACACACACATTACTAACATTCACTTGCAACACTTGTCCCACACACACATTACTAACATTCACTTGCAACACCTGTACCACACACACATTACTAACATTCACTTGCAACACTTGTCCCACACACACATTACTAACATTCACTTGCAACACCTGTACCACACACACATTACTAACATTCACTTGCAAAGCTTGTCCCACACACACATTACTAACATTCACTTGCAACACTTGTCCCACACACACATTACTAACATTCACTTGCAACACTTGTCCCACACACACATTACTAACATTCACTTGCAACACCTGTACCACACACACATTACTAACATTCACTAGCAACACTTGTCCCACACACACATTACTAACATTCACTTGCAACACCTGTACAACACACACATTACTAACATTCACTTGCAACACCTGTACCACACACACATTACTAACATTCACTTGCAACACTTGTCCCACACACACATTACTAACATTCACTTGCAACACTTGTCCCACACACACATTACTAACATTCACTTGCAACACTTGTCCCACACACACATTACTAACATTCACTTGCAACACCTGTACCACACACACATTACTAACATTCACTTGCAACACCTGTACCACACACACATTACTAACATTCACTTGCAACACTTGTCCCACACATGCGTGATACACTCATGAATGCACCTGACTTGACCAGCAGGTCGGTGTTTGCATTGTGAATACACCAATTTATTCTTGGCCCTAGATGTTGCTGTGAGGGGTGTCCAACATTATTTTTATTATTCTTCCCATCCCTACAAATTACACTTACCAGCAAATGGCTGTAAATCAGAACCGCCGGCGCCGCGTGGCGCTAATCGCACGACTATTGCTGCAATAAAACTATAAAACAGTAAAGGGTTCCTCAAACAATTTGCACAAGACAGGGTTAGGCTGGGCTTCCACTAAACTTCATTCACATAATTATAATATCTTAGGTTAAGTCATTTGCTTGTAAAACAGGTTTTTACCTTGTTCAGACACATTATTAAATTCCATTAGAATATAAAAAATCTTCTTTAGTTATCCTTTCAGCCCTAAGATGAATAAATTGTATTATATTATTTGTAATGTTATGGTGCCTTCACATGCCAGCCACGGCCACAGCTCACGCTTCATTTCTTGCATTGATATATAATTATATCCCACACTTATTGTGTGATATAGTTTGGTGTCCATCGAGAATTAAATGCGTTAAGAGACAAATTGGGATAACTGCCAAAATCGGATTGAAAAATGTCAACGGCAATAACAGCTGAACATCCCAAAATCCTTTTAAAAGTACGTTCTCAAACGAAACGTACAGGTAAGTACGAGTTTAACTAGCTATTCAGCAGTTATTAGCGTTTACCGTACGTCTCGTACATAAGTACATACAACTGAAAATTGTTTTAAATAATTGAAGTAGGTACCTACTAAGAAAGAGCTAGCTCTTTTGCAGTAGAATGAGCCCCTAACCGTGGAGTCAACTAGGAATGAGCCCCTAACCGTGGAGTCAACTAAGAAGGGTTATTAATACGTTTAACATTTAACGGCCGATCGATTAAGTTCCGTGCTCGGTGCAGTCGGCGGCACGGATGTAAAAGGTAGACGAGAGAATATTATCGCTGTGAAGACAAGATTTTAATTTCCTTGGTTTCGAGTTTTACGTTAAAGAAGGATATCTTTCCACTAGAAATGTGCTGTGTCTCGCTTTTGTGGACTATGAGAAGGCCTTTGACTCCGTCGAAACCTGGGCTGTTCTGGAATCCTTACAGCGTTGCCAAGACGACTATCGTTATATCGAGGTGCTGAGATGTCTCTACGAGGCCGCCACCATGAGTGTCCAAGTACAGGGCCAGCAGTCTAAGCCCATCGAATTGCTCAGAGGAGTGAGACAGGGGGACGTCATATCCCGAAACTGTTCACGAGCGCGTTCGAAGATATTTTTAAGACGCTGGACTGGAAAAATAAGGGCATTAACATAAACAGCGATTATATCTCGCACCTACGATTCGCTGACGACATAGTCTTAATGGCGGAATCGCTAGAGGAGCTGAACCGGATGCTGGATAGCCTAGCCACAGCCTCGCGATGCATCGGTCTTGGCATGAATTTGGATAAAACCAAAGTCATGACCAATGAACACATTGATCCAGGACCGGTCGTCGTACATGGCCACCTTCTCGAAATTGTTTCCGAGTACACTTACCTCGGGCAAATTCGGCGGTTAGGTAAGAACAATTTCGAGAAGGAGGCCAAGAGGAGGATTCAGCTAGGCTGGGCAGTTTTCGGGAAGCTACGTCGAGACTTCTCGTCATCCATACCGCAATGCTTGAAAACGAAAGTTTTCAACCAGTGCGTCCTACCCGTTATGACCTATGGAGCTGAGACGTGGACACTCACGGTAGGGCTGGTCCACCAGTTCAAAGTCGCTTAGCGAGCTATGGAAAGAGCTGTGCTCGGAGTTTCTCTGAAGGATAGGATTCGTAACGAATACATCCGACAGAGATTCAAAGTTATCGACATAGCTCAGAGAATTAGCAAGCTAAAGTGGCCGTGGGCTGGCCATATCTTGCGAAGAACCGACAACCGCTGGGGTAAACGTGTTCTCGAGTGGAGACCGCGACTTGGCAAACGTAGTGTAGGACGCCCTCCGGCCAGGTGGAATGACGATCTGAGAATGACTGCAGGCAGACTCTGTCTGCGGCAAGCTGAAAACAGGGCGCTATGGCGCTCATTGGGGGAGGCCTATGTCCAGGTGTGGACTAAGATAGTTTGATGATGATCATGATGATGATGAGAAATGTGTTCAAAATAAGTTTGAACCATCTTATGAGTTTTCCTTATTATTTTAGAAATGTCAACGGAAAATATTAAGAAAATTCTTAGTCTTTTCAATTTTATATGGCAGGTAATTTTCTAGAGAAAAATCCATTCTTAAATATGGCTTTCATCCTAACAATATTCCAATTTTCTTTTAATACAAACAAAAATACTAACACCTTTATAAAAATTATATTTTTTTTCCTTAAAAAAGGTACAATTTACCCAAACGACGCTCCTAAATAGGAGCAAGCAGTAGACAGACGGCTTGCAATCAGAAAGCATAGCAATTGTAGCAATCAACCCCATGACAGCGTCACCATGGCAACCGGGGTCAACGACACCGACGCAACACCTTCGCACAACCTGGCAACGTTATCGTTTCTTGCATAAGATTTCTTCGGAAAGACGGACAGAAAAATAACACATTGGTAAATTAGGACTTATTAAAAATACTTAGAGGTTGTCTTACCTTTGTATCTGCTTTCAGGCTTTTCAGGCACCAGCTTTCAGTAACACTCACTTTATCGAAGTACGATCGTCACTTCTATCCTACTCGTATACAAAACAAGGCCACTAAACAACGGCCAAACTTAAACCACAATATCACTAACCCCTACACGGGCAAAACTCATAACATAAATTAATTAAAAAGAAGATGACATTACGAAAAAGTTCCATAAAAAACTGAAAATGGAACAAAAACGTTCGCGTGCCGGTACATGTCAACGAATGCGGCCGGCCGGCGGCGTGTTCCCAACGCACGAACCCGCCAATTACACTCTCCCTCAAAAGTACTATAGTTCTAACAAATCCAGACCCTATTCCAATAGTAACAATGACTTCGAGAAAATTGAAAGGAACGCACCGAACTCTGCAGGGCTATACATTCACAAAGCATTTTCAAAATTTGCTGTGGAAAACTAGCTTTTCCACTGTTGATCTAAACGCCGATTTCCTTTTCGCTCTCATCCGACTCCCTGAAATAAATCTAAACTTGTAAACAATACAGCCTAGAATAGCTTGCGGGCGAGGGCAGACAATGCGCCACGCAATGACGTTTGCAGCTGAAAAGGATGAAAAAGAAATTGAGTGGGAATGAAAGAGATGTGAATAGTCGGACGGATCACGGAGGGTGCATGTGGGCCGGAGTGCGAGGCGCTCGAATCGATCTTCAAGATGTTGGTTGAAGCCCTGAAGGTTAAGGCGACTATGCCAGTAAAAGTTGTAATAAAGAAGCGAAATGAAATGAAATCTTGCGTTCGGTGTTGGAGACGTTGTACCCACTTGTCGAATGACACAGCGTTTTTCTGTTCTGGAAAACCACTTTCTGATTTAATGAAGTTTTTAAAATATGTTAGGTTTATTAGACGAAATAAATTTCCGAAAATACAGAACCTCCACGTGAAATACAGAACCTCCTCTCAATATCTGAAGATCTAAATGAGGTCTAATTAGGAAGTTTTCCCTAAGTCTGAGGACGAGTCGTCGTGACCTATCTCCCGAAGCTCCTTTGAGCTCACATCGTGTACCGTCGCGTCGGCAAAGGGAATGCGTGATGACTCGCGGATCGCTTGTTTACAACCCCTAACTTTTCCCGGTGACTGTACTTCCGCTTTAAACACGAAACAAAGAGGTACAATTTTATGAAGATTTCTGGGTATGAACACATATAAAATTTATGAACTGGGTAATGAAAACACAATACAATACAATACAAATACAAATATTCTTTATTGCACACCACATAATTAAAAAAAAACACAGAACACAAAAACAAATAAAGATAATGTACAATGGGCGGCCTTATCGCTAAGAGCGATCTCTTCCAGGCAACCTTATTACACGTGTATTTTAGTAGTATTTCAGTACTTAACAATATGGTTCTCATACCTAACACATCAGCTCTGTCCACTTTGAGATTATGTGAAGCTGTGTGATCTGCGAACTGGAACTAAATTAGTAAACAAGAATTAGTTGAATTTTACAAATTACACCCAGCATTGGGTTGGGTATATTGCACTTGATGATGATAAAACAAATAATTTCATAAGAAAACAATTTGTAGTGTGAACGACTTGTCGGTGTCCATAAGACCAGCTATAAGGTAAGTACGATTGACATCACGACCTAAGTATTACTCCAAGGCAAGCCTATGAAGAAGTCAGATCCACTCTGTACTCTGTACGCCAATCTGCATCCTCGACTAAAGAGTTAGATCTGTCAGTGGAGTGCTTGCGATCAGCCAAGCTGTGGCAGGTGGTCAAGCATAAGGAAGCGGGGTGGAAATCGGCTAAGTTTGGGAAAAACGACTGGTCATCTGAATTGATGTTGCATCGTAGCGTGTCGTGCTACGGCGTAGCTCCATCGGCGTAGCAAAATAATAAATTAGTACAATACAATACGAATTCTTTTATTGCACACCAAGATAAACAGAGAAAAACAGAACAGAAAAACACAAACACAAAAACAGTTGCATAATGGGCGGCCTTATCGCTAAGAGCGATTTATTCCAGGTAACTTTTGGATGGACACGTAACCATTGTACAGATATAGACGGTCGCGTATTATAGATAGAACATACATAAACTAATATATAAATGTAAATAAATACTAAGTATAGACATTATATACATGTATGAATTTATTAACTATTGGAAATAAATTATGTTTAATTATATATGTACAGGGGTAGATGTCACTTGTCTTATTGGGGTAGTAATATTATAGTAGTAGTATTTACAAACAAATATTCTAACTTAGATAATTATTCTAAGTTAAAAATGTGACTATTTTACGGTTAGTTACTACTTCTTGTAATAACCGCAGTGTCGCGTATTTTTTTAGCGAATTCTTGTGAAGTGTTATCTATGGCCTGGGCCTGGACGCCGCGCCGAGCGGCTCCGCAGCTGGAAGATGAACATCTTTGTTTTGAAAAATAGCGCTGAAAGTTATAATTGAGTATTCTTTTACTGCTTTTTGTAGTCAGCAGAACTTTACTACGATGTTTTGTTCGCTAATAGAAACTACTTTTTGATCATAAACATATCTCTACCTACATAGTATGTAGGCATGTTGTCTCACATGTATGTAACGCAGTTAACGAAATTAAAACGGACATGGCCTGCATAAATGCTAATGATAATTTCAAAATAATTGTTCTTGTGTTATTGAAACTAAACTTAGGAACATACGTGACAGGCTGACACATGTCATTACGTCTGGGACGAGATCACAAGCGAGACATGTATCTTACAATACGTGTTCTATGTGTGTGTGTGTGTGTGTGTGTGTGTGTGAATTTGTATCGTATGAACAGAGTTCTTTGATCAGCCCCACATCGCCTGAACTCGTTCAAGTGGGCTCCTTGTGGTGTCCGAGACATAATCCGCGACCGTGTCGCGTCGCATGATGTCGCGACTTCGGCTAATTATCGCGACACGTGGTATTATACAACCAGGATTGAACCATGACTATTTAGAAATGTAAAATATACTTAAAATAGATAAATAAGTGTAAAGGGCTTGATAATTTTTTGTTTCACTTATTGTGTTTTAGTTTTTAGTTAAATTTACTGTTTACATTTTTCTGTTTGATGATATTTTTTCCGATGAAATAATACACTAAGCCCGCACTCTCTGGCTCTGCCGAGGTAGAGTCAGCCCTCGCGTCTTAACACAAGTTATTTACTTAGCTAGAGCGAGAAGACCTAGCATTATCAGCACTAGGTATTCGGTCAGAGTATTATGTATTTACTGGTCATTTTATCTTAAACGTTATAGAACCTAATTAGATATTTACTACTTCTCTGTAAACCAACAACCATTTTTGGAAATAAATATTTTTATTGTTATATTATTAATGAAATCCGCGTGGAGGCAAACTGCAGGTTTCAATCTGTGATGTATGATTGTCTAGTCTAGTAGCAGTGCAGTGGAGGTAATTAGATAAGATAACCCCACAAGGTTGTCTCCGCATAGATTCCGCTGCGTCTGATCCGCCCTCAAAGTATTTTCCGTGAGTGCAAGAATTGGAAGCTGGGACAGGAGCTCGTTCCAAAACCAATGTCTGTTATTTCGAATTTAGTTTTCCGTCAAACAGCGCAGCGATAGTTGTCGGCATCGGCAAAATCAAAGCGGCACAGATCAAAGGCGCCCTAATGGCTTTTTAGCGCGGCGAGTGGGGGCGCCAAGTAGCCCGCCGCACAATAGATAGGGGCTGTAGGGGTAACAACAGACAGAATTGGGTGAAAACAGAAAACCTAGATAGAGCCCCGACGCGACGCACGAGAAGTCTAGTGGAAATGAATAGAGATCAACATTAGTTAATTAATTGTCGCGCTTTTAAGATAAGCTTTCTTTCAGTGCAGCATTTGTTTAACTCCTGGACCTTACCAAATTGGAAAGTTTGATGATTTCTTATAAAAAGGTATCGTGACTGTCATTGCAATGGTACAGAACTACAGCACGGATCAACTGGGGAGAAGCGGCAATTGCTGTTACATCTACATGACGTTACTAAATGGTAACACGCACAAGTGCTTGGGTAAGTCCCATCCAAACTGATATCTCCTATCATATTTCTAAGCTAACTGTAGTTTAACGATGATGACAAATCTCCTATACACGTAACCATATGGCAGACAAAGCGACAGCAATGCGCCGACTCATCGTGTTCCAATAAGTGCCGTCTCTAGCCATTCTTTGGTGCGTGTAGGTTTTGTTCGGCGCTGCTTGTTAATGAATGTCACTTGTGCTGTCTCGCAGCGACTGCAGCCCGGGGCTGCGTGCTAGCGAGCGTAGCACCCGCCAGGCTGCATTATGCACCGCTGCTGTCTCCAGTAAGCTAACCAATAAACAACTTTAATAAAGCCTAAATAAATAAACGTTATTCTGATACCTAATCTAGTAGAAGTCGGTTTGGCAGTCAAGTTCACCCATCGACATGAATGAATCGGAAGTAGCCGATAAAATAATAACTTACATAGCTCGCGAAGCCTCGCTGCTAACCTTACAGACATTCTCGTGTACAAGCAACAGGGACGCATTGCTCTAAAAACAACGGCAGGCGTTCACGCAATCTGTAGCGCGTAGTTATTGAATGGTGATTAATGAAAATATTGGAACTGCTAGAATCTTTTGTTCTTTAGAACCAACGTTAGTGAGATTTTCTAAGTCATTACAAAACTTGAATTATAATGCGTCAGTAGGCGCAAATAGCCTGCAACGTGTTATCATTATCCAGCCGTCCGCGTCGTCCGTAAGAATGTATATTATAAGTCCGTCGAAACTCGTAGGAAAAATAAATGTATAATGGTGCTGGTGCCTAGCCTGTCCTATCTACCCGTAGATAAGATCTAAACTAAGAACATGCGCGTGGCCTCCTCAGAGTAGAAAGTGAATGCTGCGGCTGTTTGCGATTGCGATGGCAAACAGAGATGCTGCAAATGCCGTGAAAGGATGTAGGTCGCGCTGCCGCCGGCTCCTCCCGCCGAGGGTCTACTCTGGTAGGTGCTGCAAGGACTGAGAGTTTGCTCTAAGATTAAGATATAGAGATAGCAAAGTTACCAATAAATCTGCGGAAACTAACTGTAACATTCTTCGTTAAACTTTGTTCAAACGCCAATTTTGATTAAATCATGCGTTTGTATTATATTGAACCATGCATTTATATTATATTGAACCATGCATTTATAATATACGAATAATTGTAGTCTAGCCTGTTCCCGCAGCTTCCCTCAAGTAGACAAAACTTAAAAAAAATCGTGGTCGGTCGGTCGAGCACTGACCAGCTATCTATTGGTATAGTACCACGAGCACTGAGCTAAAGCTTGCAAGCTCTACGCTACGACGACAAGAGACACAAAGTTTGTTTATACCCTTCGAGACCTTATTGTCGAAACTGTATCGGTTATCTGCCGGCCACCTCGACATAAAAACGTCTATTCTAAACTATAATGTACGTATGACTAGCTAGAGAGACATTCTAGTGATTCTAGAGATTTCCTCTCGACGACGGTGTCTAGAATAAGCCCGTGTTGCGGCAGTCCGTACCAGTCGTCGCAATGCTAATTTCTAAACGCAAACAAACTGGCCGCCTCCGTCTCCGGCTCCGAGACGCTACATCCAGACGGAATGAAGATACGGCCATATGTTACATAGTAGATTCATCACTACTTCACTTTCAGGCAAAGGAGTGTTTTAACTTTGACGTGTGTCCCTCTGTAACGCGGCATCGTAGATCCGAAATGAATGAAACAATTGATTGGGATAACTTTTTTACGATGACTTGATCCTCCATCGTAAGAAAACAATCTGATGGTTCAAAGTATAATATTTGACAAAGGATTTAAAACTTTCGTAAAATTAGTTGTAAGAGTGCGGGCATTTTAATAGAGCCGGCATGGCATCTTAAAAGTTAAAGATACCTACTCACCAACAATCTAAAACAATATTGTGTCATACAACATCCGATGAGCTCCTCCAATTACCGGTACAATATCCGGGTCCTTTGAACCAGACGTTGTTCCATCACACAATGTTCATCCTCCCTCAATCCCGATCCCTGCGCAAAACTTACAAGACAATTATAACCCCAAATCACTTTCTAAACACTGTTAAAGTCACCCATATTGCCGTGGACGTAAGGATTATAGATTTCGGTTTTAGTTTAGGGCTCAGTGAGCGCTAATATTGACAGAAAACGCAATTTCCGGTGGTTCCGCACGATTTGCAGGTAATTGGAAACGTGACGTGACGTCATGAATGTTACATACGTCGCTGATTGGCTGCTCATCTCAGATATAATATTATGTAACATCATTTTTAGACCAGTATTATAAAAGCTTGCTCAGTCATAGATCTATGCTTGAGTAACGATTTCCTGTGGCATAAACGTCACCCAAGCAAATATCTATGACTGAACAATAGCTTTCTTAATACGGACTTAGACAATTACAATCGTTCGAAGCGCTTCTTTTAATTTAACGCATTCACTGCTGGAGCTCGTCCATGTGCCTGGGTGAAAGTGTTAAGGGCTGATACTGAATATAATATTTAAATCACTTAGGTACTACGAAATCTAGATGATTTTTTGCCAAAAAAACAAAATATCCTAAAAACCCGCGTCATACATAAATCAATTTTTTTTTTAAAGTTTGTATTATTATTGTTCAAAGTGAAATCTTCGGGGCATAAGATGAGCTCACCGCTGCGCTGGGTAAGGACGGGTACGTCTGAAAGCTAACCTAGGTTTGGATTAGCTCGCACAGCTATGCAGTTCTCATACATGTGTGCAGACCGCAAAGCAAGCTATGTGGATGAAAAACGAGAAATAGCAAAGGATAGGATGATAAGTACTTACCAAGATACAGTGCATACAAAACATCATTATTTGAAGCGCCTACTTTCTTTGAGCCGGCTAATACAAAGGCTATGGAAGCTAATTAACAATGCAACGACACTCGAGATGTCATCCCGGCGCGCGGCGCGCGGCAGCGCGCGGGCACAATGGACTGCGGGCGCGCGGATATGTGATGTGCGGTTAGGCCGCGGGCACATACTGCAATACTTCTAAAAAACTGACGAATTCAAAAAAATCTAATCAAAAATGCTATAATAATTCCTTATGTTCGTGGAAACTCACAGGAAAAGTCATTTTATAATGCTGTTGGTACCTTCCTTGTCCTCAGTGCGTTTGATTGCTATGATTTTTGTATCAAGGTAAGTCAACAAAAATTAAGTTTATGTACATAATTAAATGTTTGTTACTCATTCATTAAGGAACGACATTTTAACTCGAAGAAGGAATATTAAAAATAACAAACGTAAGGTCTCTATTACGGTTAGCCTAAAGACCTACGGAAAAAATATTAATATAAAAATATATATAAATTAACGAATTCGTATTTACACCGCCTAAAAATTTTGCAACAAAGGAAAGATTTGCCAAACCAACTAATAGCAGAAATTTAAGTAGGAAAAAAGCTTTCATAAAATATAACAAGCTCATTGTGATACCTGAAAGCAATACAAATGTACAAAAGAAGCGGGAAAAGTTGCAATAACCGAAGGAGCCAAAGGAATCCAGCGAACACCAGCAAACAGCATTATAGTACAGCATCAGAACAGTTGCAATAACCGAAGGAGCCAAAGGAATCCAGCGAACACCAGCAAACAGCATTATAGTACAGCATCAGAAAAGTTGCAATAACCGAAGGAGCCAAAGGAATCCAGCGAACACCAGCAAACAGCATTATAGTACAGCATCAGAAAAGTTGCAATAACCGAAGGAGCCAAAGGAATCCAGCGAACACCAGCAAACAGCATTATAGTACAGCATCAGAAAAGTTGCAATAACCGAAGGAGCCAAAGGAATCCAGCGAACACCAGCAAACAGCATTATAGTACAGCATCAGAAAAGTTGCAATAACCGAAGGAGCCAAAGGAATCCAGCGAACACCAGCAAACAGCATTATAGTACAGCATCAGAAAAGTTGCAATAACCGAAGGAGCCAAAGGAATCCAGCGAACACCAGCAAACAGCATTATAGAGGTAGTAGAGCATCAGAAAAACTAATCAACCACTGAAAACCGAAGCATAACTCAATACATAAACATTCCAGCAAAAAGCAAAAACCGAAACAGCAGCCAAGAAACTTACTTAAATGCTGTCGTAAAACAGGTTAGTTAGGTATCGGATTAAGGTAAAACAGGTTAGTTAGGTATCGGATTAAGGTAAAACAGGTTAGTTAGGTATCGGATTAAGGTAAAACAGGTTAGTTAGGTATCGGATTAAGGTAAAACAGGTTAGTTAGGTATCGGATTAAGGTAAAACAGGTTAGTTAGGTATCGGATTAATTGTGGGACATCTAGTTTCTCTCTTTTGTGACGTACCTAGGTTAAAAGAAGTGATGCTAATGCATGTACATTTATGTTTATGACGAGTGTGAGCACAAACACAAACCTATTGTGGTTTAATGGTGCAACATTGATAAACACATATGTAAACTTTGTAAATATTAAATCTATTCTAAACGCAAAACATGTTGACTATTACACATTTATTTAGTTTAAAATTTTAAAATTTTGTTATAATTCTACTTCAAATAAAAATAAAAATTATGATGACAAATAAATTTTACGAAAAATTTTCAATTTTTGTATTTTGTGTGTTATAGAATCTCTGTCTCTTTTTATTTATATTTATATTATTTATAAGGTACGACCAAACGGAATAAAATTTTGCATAGATAACATTCTAGATCTGAAATGACATGGCATCTGAAATGACATGCAACTAAAAGCCGGGAGCAGAAACTAGTTCTAACGTGCAGTAAAAATACTTACCAGTTAAAAACTTATTGGCTTGTCCAACTTTTCAGTAGCTACTTATTATTATTACCAACGGTGTTCCAGCCTAACCCTTTAATATAAACGAAACCTAAGAAATTATGAAAATATGATTTGAAAAGCAACTTACCTAATTTGTAGTTTGCATCAAGCGGCAGCACCAGTGTACCCTCGGCCTCCGTCTTGTCGGAGGTGCGCGGGTCTGTCGAGTGCGCCGCTGCAGCTCTAATCAGGGCTAATAGAAGCGCGTGTGCTTTGATCTGCGCTCAAAGAGACGGGGCCGAACCGAACGCGCGAGACGAGCGCAGAGCTCACAATCTGCAGACATGCCATCTCCTGTTTCTTTGCAAGAGGTAATCCGCTAAGATAGACTAAGATTGAAGTTAATTCTTATTATTCGGTTATTATCAGTGTTCAATTTCTGTATGTGTGTGTTTCCTGTTGAGTATATATTTATTAACAATGAAATTTACAATCAAATAATAGAAACAAATTAGATCTAGTATTTATAATTGAAACAATTGTTTCTGGATAGTATCGAGATGTACCATTTTTGTATGGGATTTGCGAAGTGCCATGCTCGAATCCCATACAAAAATGGAAAGTCTCGATACTATTGATAAAACAAACTCGGGGCACAATTTTTGCAAGTGTTTAAAAGCGCAGACAATAGCCCCTCAAACAACTTTTCTGGGCACCTATATTCTTTTTACAGTAGTACTCTGACTGAGCAGGTTTATTTCGCTGCCAGTTCTAGACGTTCCAAACGCTCGGGTATCGCAAGGTAAGGTACGGGAGCTGAAGGGTCTAAGCGTTGCAAGTGCAATATTGTTTTCATTCTGCTTTGCGGCGCCGCGCCGCCGCCCGCGCCGCGGCGGTTAATTGATTCTTTTGTGCGGTAATTGCGGACAGATCGCATCGGCGAGTACCCTGAGTGAGCCGCCCGCTCTGCGTCACTTTTCATCTCTTCACTATAGCGACCAATGCGAAGTTCTAATCTAAAACTTGACGAATGTTAATCGAGCTCTGTTCGCGCTGATTTCGATTCAAAGTCCCTTAACCTCTACCAAAAGATATTGTATAAATAATAACACGGTGCTATTGGTTATGTCTGAGTGCGTGCGGTCCCAAGCACCAAGCATTCATATTCAACGGTTCCGCGACGTTTATTAGATACGCAGATTTTAATTGGTTTTCTTATTTGTGAGGGAGCATCATTGTTTTGTTTGATGTTCGAGGTTTTCAGGGACCGCGGGACCGGTCCCGATGAGAGGTTTAATTAGCTGGATGTGGATGGCCCTTCACTCTCATTGAACCCTCTGAGGTCTTTGAATTGCTTTATCGTTCAAAAATACTACGATGATTTCCCATCTCATGTCAAGTGCATGCTTCGAATCAGCCGTACTACCGTTTCATGTAGGTACTTGACTATCAGTAGTTTTGTTGGCATGTTATCAGCGCGCTATTTGGTTAACAAATCAAGGTGTGGCCATAAAACCATGATTTCGCTACGACATGAATGATCAGTAATCCGAATTGAACACGATAATGTTTACCTAACCGCCCTTATCGGTTCGTACATGTGTAGGTACACACAGGACTTGGCGCCAAAAAAGGAAATAATCCAGTTATTCATATGATTATCGCTAATAAATAGTTTGTGTGTAGACAGCTTATCGTCTGCAACCGACAGTGATTGATACTATCGAGCTGATATCAGTTAGTTTTGTAAATAACTAGCTATCGACCGAAGCGATGACAACATCGACTGACGCTGATTCTCTTATGACCAAACCGTTTCCATTTCTATATCAGAATCATGTGGAAGAACAGAATTAATCAATCGAAGAAGAAATGGAGACCTTTGCCCAGCATAAGATACAGCGTGATAAGTAAATTAGATCTGGAGTGGACATGGAAGATGGTAAGTTTTAAAACAAGCCTCATGATCCACCATGTACAGACGCTTTACAAAGTAAGGGAATGCTATAGTGTTTGTCAGAATTAGCTGAATAAATTGTTTAAAGGATTGTTTGTTACTGATTTTAACTTTATTAACTGTTGTTACGAACAACCAAGTAACATTCAAACACAAGACTGTTCCCTTAAACATAAACTGCCATTGAAAATAAGCATCAAAAGGAATTGGAAGTGAGTGAATAATTTCCTATCGACGCTTAAAGCACGCATTAATCTATCGAGAGACTGAAACAAAGTAAACTAATGATCATGAGAGGAAGTACGTAGACATTAACCTTGACACCCATAAACAAGAGCACAACAAACCCGACGCGATCTACACACGCTTCCGAGGCGGGACAGACTAATAAAGAACTGAAAAACATTATTGCATGCTTAACAGAGGCAGACTAATAAAGAACTGAAAAACATTATTGCATGCTTAACAGAGGCAGCGTTTGTGGGTGATAACAAAGCATACAAGCCATATGAGAAAAGCCAGGCAGAGAAACAAACAGAATCCTTACAGCCGGATATTTAGAAGTCACTAGCACACCAATAAGTATAATGGTCTCTCTGTAGTCTCAATCGAAGCCTGATTCTGTCCGTCCCCGTCCGGTGTAAAGCAGCCAATAGTTTCCTCAAGCGAAGCTATTAACACGTCGACGAGGCAGTTGGTACACGCTCCGCTGAGACGCACAGGGAACATAAACACAGGGAATTATTATCGACGTGCCCCCCTTACTTTATCATTACCATTTAGTAAATGCTAATGTATGTTGACGTTCATAGAAACCAGACTGCCCGGCCGTTTGTCCGTCACCGAGGTAGTTGCAGGCTCATGGAGTATCGTATCGTTACATCTGTGCAAATAAACACTCACTGAAATTATGATAGTGTCTGCTCCGAGAATATATTATGTCGTAATAATTCGTACATCAAAGTGATGTTATAACTATTGATGCTGGTATTTAAGAGCCGATGAAAAAATATCTTTAATATCAGAACAGTTGGACAAAAAAGTTTATAGCCATATCAATCAAGTAGGTATTTATCACGGAGGTACATATATTTTCGTTTTATTACCTAATTGGCCATTGCCATATCTGAAAATGACGTCCACGTACCAAAGCTTGTGAATTCACCTACAAAGCTAACTCAGCAATTTTCAACTAAACGAGGTGCTTCGCCGCCATAAATGGAGGACGTCATCCCAACCCGCGGGAGAGGGACGATCTCGCCGATGTATGAGACGGGCATGTGGTTCGCTGTGTCACGACGGAATATTATAGAAGTGCTTACTAACGTATAGTATTATAAAATCTGTGCTAATTCTAGATACTACGATTTTTCAGACTGAGTTTGTACGTTCGTGAACTCGGAGTTACTATTAGCAACAGTGGTGGTCATCTCTGGAGGCTAGAGATCGGCCAAGAACGTGGACCGCTGCGCCGCCCGGTGCCAGCTGAGACATGCAGCCGATCGCGCACGGGTTAGGCCGATGTTGATGTTGATGCATGCATGGTGCATTGTGCCGCTACGGATATATTGTTACAAACGATTACATTAACTAACTATTTATTAACTATTTCATTAACCAGCAACCTGCCTCTTGCTTGTTGTTATTTTACTAGAATTGTTAAAGTATAACTCTTGAGCTGAACTGCTGAACGCATTGTAATTCAAGTAAAATAACAACAAGAGCCAGGTTGCTGGTTAATGAAATAACTATTAGATATAATAGCTAAGTTTAAAAGTTATAAACAAAATAAACCACTTCATATTTCACCTACCTATGCGCTACTGATATTGCGAACAGAACTACAACGAAGTGTAAAGTGTGGCTTTTAAAACTTTCCTAACGGCCCTTTAATAATTTGTAAAACTGAAAGAGAGCTTCATGACAATAACCCACTTCATTTCCTAGAAGACGACAAGTTATCGAAACTAGCATGGAGTGGTCGTGTAGACCGGCCCAGCAGCGGCGGCGTCGGCGCTGACGGGCTGCAATTTCCTAGCTGTCGAGAGCGGCTTCCTATTGCTAAATATCTGCCTGTGGCTGCGGTCGTACGTGTCGGGCTTGTCAACCGGAATTATTTCAACAGCTTTGATTGGGAATGCGGACGAGAGAAAATGTTATGGAGTGATTTCATGTCAAGCTCGATTCAGCAAATTAAACGTATCAACAAAATAAATAAATAATAAATAAATAATGCTGGACAATCCACACAGCATCATCTAGCCCCAAAGTAAGCGTTATGGGTACTAGATGACTGACAAACTTAATACAATACATAACATAGATAGATATTTTTTATTATATATAGAAAATACCCAGAACACCCGGAACAAATATTTGCAGATCGTACAAACATTTGTCCCTAGGCGGGAATCGAACCCGCAACCTTCTGCGTCGCAGGCGGACCTTCGCCCGCCGCGCCACATCGGTCGTCAAAAAAATGTATGTGTAATGGTTTATCACGGCATGCAATGCATTATTGCATATTGATATTGTTTAAAATGAGATGAAAAATGCAAAAAAGAAGGAAATGTTAAGGAGTGATTTCATGTCAAGCCGGATTCAGCAAATTAAAGGATTCACGTTTCATACATTGTTGAGCCCAAAATCGGAAGTGCCGGCCAACGCGAAAAATTTTTTTTAAACTGTCGTACACCTTGAGCTGACCATTTGTTACTATGGCCGTATACCTGTGGAATTAATATTTTAGCTGCTATCGGAGATTGAAATATTCTAAATGATACTGATGTAACTACGAAAATACATTAATTATTATTATTAAAAAACGTCTCATTACCTTTATTTATTTATTAACAATTATTACCGTTATTATTATTATTATTTTCGTCCCATTTCTGCTGAAATCCCAGAACTGAGTGACCTTCCGCGACTAACTAAAGAGGATTTGACATTGTTTGGTCTTTGCTCATACCAATTAAAGCAAGCCAGGAGTTACATTGGCGAACATATAAAAAATGTCGGAGTTTTTTCAATAGAACTAGGAGACGCAATACCTCAAGAGCTTTCAAGGGAGCTAGGCGAAAATCTTTATATTGTTAGGGCACGTATAAAACCTCAACAATCTTTATATAGGTTTTGATATAACCTTACATGGCCGACATTCAATTAGCCATTGTACACGTGCAATACTGGCAAAAGAACAGTTGGCTGTTGCTCACACGTGATGTGCATTGTATGGTTCTTAACCTATGCGAGGCATAACCCAGATGCAAGACGACCTCCCCAGCCATGGGCTTAGAAAACATTTTAGTTAGACGAATTAGATATATAAGCACTGTGAACTTATTTGAAGAATGGTAAGAAATAAAACGATTTCCACTGATTGTGACTAGATTTTTATTTTTTAATATATTATAAAATAAGTATATAATTAAATATAGGTACTCTTATTTAGCAAAGTTATCTCTGAGTCGATTCATTCTAAGGGTTATTTATTAAAATTTAAAATAATATGAACTCGTATCATTTCATAAAAAACCGCCACCATAGATAAAAAATGTTTCAATTGACCATAAAAATTAATCTAATTATTTAAATAGGCAAAAAAGAAATTAATTTTTGTTCAAAAATGTATGTGAAAGCAGATATTACAATCTCCGATAGCAGCTAAAATATGAATCCCACAGGTATACGGCCATAGTAACAAATGGTTAGCTCAAGGTGTACGACATTTTAAAAACATTTTTTCGCGTTGGACGGCACTTCCGATTTTGGGCCCAACATGAATGGTCTCCTTTACCAAAAAAATGTATGTGAGATGGTTTATCACTGCATGCTATGCATATTGATATTGTTTAATATATATGAGATGAAAATAACAAAAAGAACCGCCCCCGGGTGGGCTTGAACCACCAACCTTTCGGTTAACAGCCGAACGCGCTAACCAATTGCGCCACGGAGGCTAACGTTGGCACTGTCGAAATAACCAAACTTATAATTTTTGATATATCCGTAAAGAGAGACAAAGATAGCAAACAGAAAAGAAGCGTCGTACCTGAGAACCTGTTTACTACCTGGTGGCTTCGTGAGATCGACTCTTGGTTAGTTCTGTGCTTCGACTGTTTTGTGCCTAAGTTCAAGCAATAATACAAAGCACAGTTAGTTAAGGAACACGCACAGAGTGAAGTTAGACTTGTTTGTGTTGTATTGAAACTTTAGCCGTTTGAGGTTATCTATGTTCAAAGCTTTTTGATAAAACTGCTTCTTTGAATGAAAATTAACAGTGATTTTAATCAAACAGCGTTTTTTAGAAACAACTTGAGAAACTGTAATCAGTGTTTGCGAGGAATTGTGGTTGCTAAAATATTATTCAGCAAAACAAAAATTGTTTCGTATGTTTACAAAAACTGGGTTCTAAAAACAATAAAAGTGATTGCCAGTTCTATTTGTTTTTATCATTGACTAGAATTTCACAATTCTAACTTTCATTGATAAAAAGTTTAGGAACTTTTCCAAAATTATTCCCGTGAAAAAAAAGCTGTCGACGGTGCCAATGGCCAATCGCGTGCCAGGAACGTGTTGTGCGGCCTCCGTGGAACGGGCTGGCCTCCCAGGCCTCCTCAGAGATCTGTCACGCCTCTGCGAAGACCAAGACTCCGCAGACTTGGTCTTCATACTAGGGTCTGCGGAGGAAAAAGTCTACGCGCATAAATTAATCTTGTTCACAAGGTGAGTGCAAAAAGATATTCCCGTACCGGGAATCGAACCCGAGCCTCCTGGGTGAAAGCCAGGTATCCTAGCCACTAGACCATACGGGAGATGCTGAGTTGATCGAATTTTGTAATTATTTTATAACAGTTACCATTTAATGGTTAAATTAGATGACTACCGACTTACCTCTGTCACACTAGTGATAAAGATCGGGTTAAATAGAGTACAAACGTATTAACCTGTTAGCCACAACATCACGTATACCTACCTACTCCTGTGACTGTGCACTAAACGTAAGACTTCACAATGTACCTATTCATAAATTAAAGCGGTACCATCTTCGATCAATATATTATCTATTATTGATCGAAGGGTACCATAGTTATTCTGTGGCGGTACCTAGGTACGGTAAATAAATACTCACTATGGTTTGGTTGGATTTTAAAGTTAATGTCCCAAAATGTAGCGTCTTGTCGCAAATTGCGACATTTCACAACTGCAAGTTACCTCGCGCTTCAAATGCAAATTAATTTCGTGAACAGCCATGTAAAGACGTACTAATTCACTTGATGAGCAGTCGCTTCTAATGGACTTAAAGCATTATGATTGCATGCTTCGTTAGCATTCAGCGAATTTACAGTTTGCTCGTTAGTCGAAAATGGGTGATTATTTTACAGCTAGCGCCATCTGCGTGTTTGAGTTAAGATATTTTTTATTAACTACTAGACACTAGATGGCGTTGTGCGCAATACAAGTTTCATACAATTTCGGGTTTTTGTGTTTGTGCCCTGCTTCTGCCCGCGGCTTTGCAAGCCTTACATAATCTATGTTGAAAAGAGTATTGGTTGCGGGTTGGTTATGTTGGGTAGAAGTTAATGGTTGATCCCTAACTGCCCTTTTTGAGATTGGTATTTGGTGTGGTGTTTGGTAGGTGGTCAGAGAAAGTCACTGGTGTGGTATGATTGTACCTATTCACAAGCACACTAGTAATTAAACTAGTGCCGCCAACTTATGGTATAATTAATATGAAAGGTACAAAATGGTTTGAACCCGCGACGATGGCGGTCATCATGACGATGACCGCCATCGTCGCGGGCGGATGGGGTGGCACGTACCCATGGGTACGCATGGGTACGTGCTCGATGATGGCGGTCGATCGCTCACTGAGTTACCTACCTAGTTTATGCAGCCGCGAGCAAATACGCATTCAACTGCAAGCGCTGCTAAAATGCATATCTACTGCGTGTACCTGAACATAAGTAAATACCACATACAACTTTTTTTATAATATTATACGCTCTACCATTTTTTGCAAACCAACTACCAAGAACGATGAGCACAATATTTTCGTATTCTAACTTATACGTTTAAAGTCAAACTTCAACAAAGGCTTGCTTAATGCATTATGTAGAGGCATTCACTACAATGTAGGGAAAAATCTGCTGCCTTATTAGCATATAAATAGAGAGGATGTGTCCGTCGGGCGGTCAGCCGGAAACCGGCCGGCATCGGTGAGTCCCAACTTGTTGTAAGTTATTCTGAAAGTTCACTATTTTGCCCGTTTCGGAAAGTAGAAGGGGAGAGCTGAATGGCAGAGTTTGCTTGGCTGGTAAATAAACGAAATAATAATGGGCATTCTAGCCTTATCACAAACATGGACACAAGCTATTTAGTCACATCCAACCACAACTGACGAAGAATAATAATAAATATGTTTATTTTCTCTCACAAAGGTACTTAATCAAGCTTACACTAGGTAATGTAAAAGCTATTGGTGGGAGAGAAAATACATAGGTACTAAATATGCTATCTCTACACCTGTGTTGTGAGAGACTGGTGCCTGTTATAGGTTTATGAAAAACCTGTAGCACAGGTTTGAAGAAGCTTTGTACAAGTGTTACAATTATATTGGATGGATAGGTACCACATTACACAGTAATGAGCTATCAATTCGTACTTGGTTTGGCTAATAAAGCTGCTCTCTAAGCATGTAGCAGTAGGTACAACTATATGAAGTAAATATTCTTACCTAAGTCGTCCAAATTGCTGTTACCAAGCGGTGTTTTGTGGCAGGATGGAATGTTCAGTGAGGCGACTAACGAAGGAAGGAACAAGTGCCTAGTCTCCACAGAAAGTTGCAAAACTCAGTCTTTGATCTATCGCCCAAGTTTGTAGAGTTGTATCTTTCTCCGCTGGTTTTGTGAGTCACGGCCGGAATACGAGACATATTTCACCCATAATCCTGTTTGCCATTGAGGTCAACTATTGCTTTGATTTATGTGAATGGCTGATGGGGAAAGAATGCCAATAGAGATTCCATAAAATCGGGAGCGAATTTTATGTTCCCCTGACGAGGTAAACAATGTAGAGTTTCCGTTTTTTCAGTTCATGATTTATCGAAATTAAAAATAATGAAAAAAGATTTAATAAGCAATTACTTTTCTCACACACGTGATACAACTAAACTTGTAGATAGCAACTTGTAGACCTCTAAGATAAATAATAAATACCAACCTAAGTCGTGGGCACACCTGGATGTGGAGTACCGGCAGGGCAGATGATGGCAGAAGCGCAAGGCTTGTTCATACCCAACGGTGAGCGTTCCCGGGCTGATATTATGATGATGATAATAATGAAATGAATAGGTATTGAGGTATGTACGTTGTATACGTCTCGCGATGTCAATTTATGTGATTTTCATTCTGTGTTAGACTCTACGTTAGACTCTACGTTATACTGTACGTTAGACTCTACGTTAGACTCTACGTTAGACTCTACGTAAGAGTGCACCTACAAAGTCATGCTAAGGGCTTCTTCGAAGTTACCTATTACTCTCTCCGTTCCTGTTTGTGTTCAAACAGGAATTAAAATTCTTGTTTTTTAATTTCGCTCAGCGTAGCCGTCGCCCAGGTGTACTCGGGCACAGCTGCTCCCGATCGGCTCACGTGATTAATTCGCGAAGTTGCCAACTCGCCGTGATCAATCATCCCCAGCAGGGCCGGAGCCAGAGACGTAGCCGGGACGGAGCCGGGGGCACGGGGGTATCAGGGAGAAACATAGTAGATGTAAACCCATCCTTCAGAAAGACTGAAGTCGCTACGTCTAAGTACTAGCACATAAACTTGTAAAAAATTAGGTTACCCATCAATCACGACCGTATAATCCTTAGTGAATAAAACAGGCTGGAAACGAAGAAACGAAAGAGGAAACATTTATTTAACTTGACGTCATTTTTGTTACGTATGACGAGATCTCTATTTTGTCACCATGTGCAGGAAGCGCCTGGCATACTTCCATACTTGGCCCTGGGTGCAGCCCTGCCTGCGCCAGCTTCTAATAACAATTTGTATTTCGTTACCATGTGCAGGAAGCGCCTGGCATACTTCCATCCTTGGCCCTGGGTGCAGCCCTGCCTGCGCCAGCTTCTAATAACAATTTGTATTTCGTTACCATGTGCAGGAAGCGCCTGGCATACTTCCATCCTTGGCCCTGGGTGCAGCCCTGCCTGCGCCAGCTTCTAATAACAATTTGTATTTCGTTACCATGTGCAGGAAGCGCCTGGCATACCATCCTTGGCCCTGGGTGCAGCCCTGCCTGCGCCAGCTTCTAATAACAATTTGTATTTCGTTACCATGTGCAGGAAGCGCCTGGCATACTTCCATCCTTGGCCCTGGGTGCAGCCCTGCCTGCGCCAGCTTCTAATAACAATTTGTATTTCGTTACCATGTGCAGGAAGCGCCTGGCATACTTCCATCCTTGGCCCTGGGTGCAGCCCTGCCTGCGCCAGCTTCTAATAACAATTTGTATTTTGTTGCCTTTAATTCAGTTTTACGTAATTTTCTTTATAGTTACGGTTGTTGTTTTCGTAATTCGTTATTTTCGGAGTTGCTATTCGGAGTTGCTATTCGCGCAGTAAACTTTGACAGTTATTTTTTATGGAAGCCTGTAATATAATCGACTTGTTTTGAAGGTGTTTGTATTTTATCGCTCTTCAAAAGAGCTGTAAAGGTTCTCGTATACTTTTGAGGTCAATATTATTATTTCCGTGTTTATTTTCGTCGCGATGAAAGTACCGGAAGGCTGTAAGGAGTCACGGCTCGTGGCTTGTTTATTTCAGTAGATTAGCTCCTCAAATTAGATAGGAAGTATTAATTAATCAAATGGAGGATCAACCACTAACTTTGATAGTTGGCAAGCGCTCGACGCGCCAAATCGTCTGATACTACATCAATCCAAAATTCGTAAATTGCCAACACAAACCGCTGCTGTCGAGAACCGCCTGGGGAGAGCTAGCTCACTCGAGTCCTTGGCTCAGTATTTTTATATCAAACGTATTAGCAAGACTATTTTGTCACCCCAAAAATCACTATAAGAATAAGTATTAAAAAACAGCGGAATGCATTTACTGTTTCCTATGCTTGAAACACAATACGCCAAGACCCGACATTGTACACATGTTATTTAATCTACACGTGGAGTACACATTGAATGTACTAAGTAAGAAAAGAGACTAAACCTGAGTTTATACAGTGTTGCAGCTCTTCCCTCTACAATCTGCGTTGCTCCCATCCCGGGATAATTTGGGGCTTAATTACAGCAGCGCCGGGGGTGGAGGGGGGTGATTGATGACTCGGTGACGAGCGGGCGCGATTTATAGCTGTACGGCATTATGGATAGTTAGCGGCGATCTGTGGCGAGTCGTGTTGCTATGTGCAGAGCACAGGCTCTATTGACCAATACATTATCAAGTACATCTCTGTGCTGAGTGTTGATACCTACGGCACTGGAAGGCAATTCTCACTAATTTATCACTCGATAAATATCAAAACAACTGTCATATTTGACAGTTCT
Organism: Eupithecia inturbata; assembly: GCA_963662085.1. Taxonomy (NCBI): domain Eukaryota; kingdom Metazoa; phylum Arthropoda; class Insecta; order Lepidoptera; family Geometridae; genus Eupithecia; species Eupithecia inturbata. The sequence goes on along the minus strand of OY759191.1, from coordinate 494,098 downwards.
TTTGATATTTAACGATTGATAAATATCAAAAGAACTGTCAAATTTGCCTCGATAATTATCAAAAGAACTGTCAAATTTGACAGTTTTTATATGAAAGATCTGTCAATTTTGACAGTTCTTTTGATATATAACGAGTGATAAATTGGCAAGATTTTGCCCCCTGGCTCTCTGGAATGACACCCGTTCATTTTTCGTCAACTTATTGGGCTTATACAGTCTGAAAATTTAATTTTGAAGAACTTGACATAATTTATGTTTTGTTGATGTAAGTTGTTTGTCAATTTGAATCTTCTGTTGAATTGTATCTGCAACACATAATTGTACGGGACTGCAAAGTTTATACAACAGACTTGAAAGAACCGACGCGACGCGTGAGTTTGACTTGTAAACAAGTTAACAATTAAGTTAAGGCTCAGACAATGATACTTGTTTATGGCACGAGGCGGCAGAATGTGAGGAGTGAATGGGAAAAGTGAGGCGCGAGGAAAAACAATGCGGGGTTATTTAAAACTGCGGGGTCTAGACGCGGGCGCGGGCGAAAGGGTCATTTTCAAGTGATTTTACAGGGTGGCCAGAATTTTTATTTAAAAATCTTTTGGCTTTGAAAAACTTATTATTATAAGTAAGCGGAAAACTTGCAGGAAAAACCTATTTCATTTGAATGAATGAATAATTCATATTGAACGTTGTAAAAACCAAAGACATTAACGTCCTACATGTGAAAGCGCTTAACAATTTGTAAAGCGCGTCTGAAGGCGTGTCGAGTAACGAGTTCGAAATTCGAACAGTTTATCAATGGCCGCCACAACAACCTGTATTCAAACATACATTTCGCGTTCGAGCCAACAAAAACACACGCCATAGAGGTTTCTCTCTATTGTTACTAGTTTCAAATGAGTTTAATTGTTTTTTTTTTATAATAAAATATAAGGATTAAATATATAATGCCGAACAATCCACATAGCATCATCTAGCCCCAAGCTAAACTGGGCTTGTGTTATTTACACTACATACATACATAGATAGATATTTTTTTATTATAAATAGATAAAACCCATAACGACCGGAACAAATATCTGCAGATCGTACAAACATTTGTTCCGAGGTATGATTCGAACCCGCAAGCGACGCAGAAGGTTGTGGACCTTAGCCCGCTGCACCTTTGAGGTCGTCGAATGTCTAGACGTAAAAATAAAATAATAGAATAGAATAGATATCTTTAGACCTCTTTTATGATAACGCTGGCCCATTTACTGCAGCACACATTGGGTACCTAGGTACCTACTGGTGCCTACATTCTACTGTTATGATGGTTTGTGATGTGTGTTGTACTGTATGTTCACATTGGTGTAATTTAAGATTTAGTATTTTATTTGTTAGGAGGGCGACATGCGCCATTTTGTGAAAAGGATAGGCATAGTGTTTCGCGTTCATACGAGCGGGACAGAGCATACGTTTAAAAATAGTTCAGTTATTATTATTAGTATTAATAATTTTTCATTGTGCTAATTCCTTGTTCTTCAAATTTTGTATCTAATATCTAATTAAGAATCCGCTTATTACTTGTTTCATATCATCGTGTTGCACCCGCGGAGTGTGCCCCCGCACTCGTTGCACCCGCGGAGTGTGCCCCCCGCACTGGTGTCTTGAAATACAGACTTTTATAAGCCATCTCAAACTCCAGCTCCTGACAAAACAGGTTAATTGCTTCTAGACCCTAACATAATTTTACACAAATATTATTAAGAAAAGTGGAAATAAGTTTTTTTTTATCCATTTTTTACATTCAAGCAACCAAATAAAAAATTTGGAATATATGTAATTTGTGATTTTACCACGGGGATCCCGTGAGTACTGAGACCTGTTAGGTAAGTTAAATGTATGTGAAATAGCAAATAAATGAAATGTCTATGTCAGAAACAACAATGCATGAAACACAATGCTGCTACGCCGCGTAGCAGTGTAGCTCACGCTACACGTAGGCACCGCTATGCCAGAGCTACATTCTCACCTCGTTGGGCTACGCTCTTCATTTTAAATTATTTTGCTGTAATTTTCTTTATAACTTCACTTTGTTTAACTTACTGTAGCAGGGAAAGAAATATGGCTACGCTAATCAGTATGTTAGTTAACCCACTTGGATTAAAAATGTGTTTATTTAGAAAATAAATAAAACTCTAGGGGATCTTAATAGCCCTGTCTGTTTAAGCCAGCAGGGAGCAGGTTACGTTGTACCTACTGTGGATATCCTGAGAGTTCCAACTCAACTGAACATTTTGGAAGGAAATGTAAAAAATAAAAGTATAAGTATGAATAGTTTTTGAATTTAATTTTGTTGGAGAAGGAAATTCTCTTTTGCGTGGAATTGTTACTAAATTAAATATTTTTTCATCCTAATATTACTTGAGGTAGATAACATGAAACTTGCATCTTTGCTAGTTACAACACTTCCCACGGTAAGAAGCAAGCATCACTGCGACGGTGTATTGTGGCCGCAAATTGGTCTCTGGCCGGCGACAGGCGACGGCCACAGGCTGCTGGCGTCGACACGGGTCTCATTATCGGCGTCTTCACTCCGCGCACTTTATACCCTCTGTCTGAAATGCTTGCTGGTGGCGGCGACGACGAGGGCACGAGTAGTCGTTCGTTAGCAATATTACTAAAGCTTCATAATATTTTATATTGTGGTCAATATAAAATTATAATATAAAAGCAACATCTTTTCAATTATAATAGAAAAGCAGTAGGTATATGGGAGATCATGACTTCGTGAGCTACACAACGTCCTATTTTTGGTTTGAGTGCTTTGGTAGGTACATATTGAAAAACCTCGATTAATAAAAACCTGTTTAAAAAACTTTTTTACGTTATTATTAGATGTACATATACAGGGTTACAGGTTAAGTCGACCTAGATCCTGGAGGGGGTTGTAGTTTCCACCATTTCTGACTGATTTCACTATGAAACACCCTACCCCAAACTTAACCGTTTTTAAGTTATTGGACTTTGAAGTTTTTTTTAAAAATTACCGACTTTTAGCCTATTGACCAATTTTTTTTATGGGTCTTTGTCTCTAATTTATTTGTGTTTACGATTTTTGTGTAGTAGATGAGTTGCTTTATTATTCTTAATACTAAAATTGCAGTTAACTAAACCAACTGGGTCGCAGCAGACGATTGATAGTAATAAATTGAAATGAACTCATAAAAATATTTTTTAATTTCAGAAATATTTTAATAAATATCTATGACAGCCATGCTGCAGATGTGCCTAAAAATATCTACGTTTCATCAGCTATCTAACAAGATAAAACAAGCTAGGGTGTTATCAGAATTCTTAGAAAAAACTTTGATGAAAGGGTCTCAGGTAGTAGTAAAAAATAATGGTACCCACTTCAGAAAACAAAATAAAAAAATCCAAATAGGTACAAAATGACTTTTATTACAATTTTTACATAAAAGCCTACTATTACAATTCATGTTCCACGTGTCCGCCTCTGTTTCGTACACAAACTCTCATTCTGTGTCTTAATCCACTTTTTACTACACCAGTTGTTAATCCCCTTCTTATTTCAATCGCCGCATCGATTATTCTTTGTCTCAAAACATCAACAGATGTGATTGGATTCGGTTCATTGTAAACTAAACTCTTCATGTGTCCCCACACAAAAAATCCATCGGGGTCAGGTCTGGACTTCTAGCTGGCCACGGTATGGGTCCACCTCTCCCGATCCACTTATTAGGATAATTAGTGTCTAGCCATTCTCTGACGCTTCTCCTGTAGTGTGCAGGGCAACCGTCATGCTGAAACCTCATGTCGCGTATGAGATTAAGTGGTAAATCTTCTAGTAGCTCGGGTAAATCTTCTATTAAAAAGTTTTCATAACGTTCTCCATTTAAATTGTCAGGAAGAAAGTAAGGCCCAATCAAATGGTTCGATATGATTCCCATCCAAACATTCAAACTGAATCGTCTTTGTGATCCCTTAGTCCGCTTCTTATTGGGATTTCTTTGTACTTTCGGGGCCCAATAATGAGCGTTGTGGTAATTCGTTATGCCGTCTTTATCAAATTTCGACTCATCAGTCCACAAGATATTTCTCAGAAATGATGGGTCCTCTAAATCTGCATTGAGCATGAATCTGCAGAAATCCAATCTCCTCACAGGATCTCCTCCTTCAATAACTTGTACCGGCGTGTAATGATAGGGGTAGAGGCCGGCAGTATTCACCGTAAACCACACTTTCCACTGCGATAGTCCAAGTTCTAAGACGAAGAAGAAGTTTTTTCTAAGAATTCTGATAACACCCTAGCTTGTTTTATCTTGTTGAATAGCTGATGAAACGTAGATATTTTTAGGCACATCTGCAGCATGGCTGTCATAGATATTTATTAAAATATTTCTGAAATTAAAAAATATTTTTATGAGTTCATTTCAATTTATTACTATCAATCGTCTGCTGCGACCCAGTTGGTTTAGTTAACTGCAATTTTAGTATTAAGAATAATAAAGCAACTCATCTACTACACAAAAATCGTAAACACAAATAAATTAGAGACAAAGACCCAAAAAAAAATTGGTCAATAGGCTAAAAGTCGGTAATTTTTAAAAAAAACTTCAAAGTCCAATAACTTAAAAACGGTTAAGTTTGGGGTAGGGTGTTTCATAGTGAAATCAGTCAGAAATGGTGGAAACTACAACCCCCTCCAGGATCTAGGTCGACTTAACCTGTAACCCTGTATATAAGTTCCGTACACTTATTATTGTTATTGTTATTGTAGCGTCAAATTATTGTAAAAGAACTCCATAAGGTACATAATGTATGTAGGATTTTATTTTGAGTTTTCTAACTTTAACTCGACGCTACAATAACTATAATAAACGCCTCCCCCTGCGAAGCTTTTTCTACGTACATTTAAAAATAATATTAATACCCTTATAAAACTTTTTAAAAGCAATATTTTATTTAAAATTCAGTCTCAACTCAAAGAGGTTACGTCATAATCTGCTGATCCATCATCAGAGCCCTGGTCATCATCTAGGACCAAAGTGCTTGGAAAGACAAATGCAACGAACCCAAAATCGACAGAGTTACCTTGTTTCGTTTAGGAGTTTCCACCTTCTGTCTCCATCATCAGACCAGCTCGATGGGACCATGACATGGCATTGTCACCGAACTTACATATTATTATGTAGGTATGTTAAATTACATTTCAGTTAGTTGAGGAAGTGGTCTACAATTCTGTTACAAGATTAGTGATAAGATAAGATAAAAATAAAGATCATTTATTTGCATAAACATGTGTAGATATAAGATTTTACAAATAGGTATGCAGGTATCAACATGTTTTACTGATTACGTACACATTGTGAGAGATGACATGCAGTAGGTAAGTAAAATAATAATAGTGTCACACATACCATACTCGTAGGTACAGACTAACAGGGCAAGTTAAATAAAAGCAAGTTACATTATTATATTACCCACTCACTTCAGTAAAATAAATATCTCATAATTTATTTATTGAAAACCATCGACCCCTCACCCCTGTGATAATTTTAGACTACTAGCTCCATGAACACGAGCACAAGTGGAAGTCTCCTCTATTTCATTAGAGTCCTTTCAGACCGCACCAGATATAATCAAGGGCAGATGCAAATGTACTGCAATTTCCACAAAAACTGCATACGGTTGCGGTTAGCTTTGACTTGCGCGTGCTGAATTACAGGGCTGTGTGTGCTCCGGGTAGCGGTGCCGTCAAATAACGGACGGTAACACGGTAACGCATACAAAATCTATGTTTCTACATGTTTTCTACGGTACTAACATCTAAAGAAACAACGTACAAAATACCCGCAAAGTGAGTGTGGAATTCAAATTAGAATGTTGGTAGCATCGCGTGCTTATCGCACTGCAGTTGGCATTACTGGAGAATTGCCTAATGAGAAGGCTGGAATTCATTGAAGCCTGCTTTGGACTTTAAAATTATGTGAACAAAAACTTACGGAAAATAAGGATATAAAATTCGCTTAATAATTTAATTATTCCTATGTATGTTTTTCCAAGTTTATTTTGAGCCACGTCATTATAATGGACTAACGCGGTAAAACTTTCGCAAGTCGTTCTAGGCATCTGCACTACTTCTTAAGATACCATCGCCCTCATATTCTTCTAATTTCAATACATAAAGTCGTATAACGTCCATAGCAACATTAGCTTATTATTATTACCCAATCCATCTTACAACCACGAGACCACAGTCACTCTCCTTACGTACAAGTGCGTAAAGTAGGTACGTCGGTTGATTGATGACGTCACCGCAGGCGATGTCGCTGGCGCACGCATTATCGCGATTAATGACGCGCGGGTGCTGTTGACACTGACACTGACAAGCGATTCATCAAGTTTTTGCTGTACAACAATGATTTTGGAGTGTACAATGCCGATACAGATATTGGGAGATGGATCGGTCGTCAAACAACTTGTACCAACGGATACAATGTCAAATGCATAGAAATAAAGCTCAGGCAGAGTGAGCGGGAATCTAATGGTGGAAAAATCTAGAGATTTTTTTTTAAATTATTTGAATATTTTTAGCTACCGAAGTACTCAAGTTTGATTTAAATTTTGTTTTGTTTAAACTGCCTCATTTATTTGAAAACCGCGGGAACCGCAACAGAGACAACTAATGGAAAGCTAATAGCAAATTCAATCAAGAATGTGACAGAGCGGGAGCGGTTCCTCCACTGCCGACACGCTCACCAGGAAACGAAAAGAAACAAACATATTTATCTGGTAACACTAAAACAGAAGAGGTATTAAAAAAAATTTTGGGATATTATTTGATTTCATATTTATAAATTAACGCAGTGTGAGGCTTACTCACTATAATAATAAAAACTTAGAAATGAGCAACGCGACGACACCTCTCGTCAAACGAACTAGTATGTTCCGTTTCGAGGGAAAGAAGTGGGTCAAGTCCCGTTGAACAAGTGGGTAGGTAGGTACATAACTGTAGAATTGTCTTTTAAGAGACTAGGTATCTTCGGAGTGCCCAATGTTCCTATAGTAGGTACAGAACTTGCTTTTTCATTTCATTGATTTGCAATCATAGAAACACAATTGAAGACGATGGGGTACAATTTGTTAGGTTATTTGCTTGCTACATGAGCTCAGTTAAACTACAACAGCCTCGCTGCTGACTGTACCTCGCCGCATTACGTACCTAATGAACGTGTCCGGCAGCGAACATGGCCTCTCTGATCGATCTGTAATGAACGTGTCCGGCAGCGAACATGGCCTCTCTGATCGATCTGTAATCCGTCACCTTATTTTTGAATTGAAGGGAATCAATCTAGCAAGACTGATGACACCACTACCTAAGTATCATTTGCATACATTAACGTTATACTACTCGTAGAACTTGGTCATCATTCGACCTACGTACTTCACCGGATGACACATGTGCCTCTATCGCCTATCACTCCTTAAGTCTGAAATAAATGTTAGCGATAAGGCCGCCGATTGTGCCACATTACAGTCAAACCTGGATAAGCGAGAGTTCAATCTCATTCTCGCTTATAGAGGTTTCTCACTAACCCGAGTTTCTTACACAGACACACGTGTCCATTTGAAAAGAATGCGATAAAATAACAACGTTATTTATTTCCACGAAATAGGATAGGAACAATATTGACGAGGAAACAATACAAAAACAATGGTAAGAAGTTCCACGAAAGTTAAGAATGAGTCATAAAATAGCAGATGTTAAATTTGTAATTTGTTTTGTCATTTGTTCCTCCTAAATAATATACATAAATAAATAAAGCTCGACTGTTGCTTATACCTCTAGAGGTATAGATAAGTAGCAGTCTCACTGACGGAGGTCCATGAGGGAAAAACGACTCTCTCTTACATTGATGGTGCAATAAAGTGATAATCTATCTATCTAATCTATCTAAACGTAATAATATTATTATCGTGTAAAAAACAAGATCCGTCAAGTGCGAGAGTGACTCGCGCGCCGAGGGTTTCGATCGTTTGTCAAGTATACCAATATGTACTATAGGTACCGGTTAGAGACTTTGCTATTTAATGAATACCTAAAAATTTAAGGCCTTCCCTATATTTCAGATATACCTACATTTCAGAGGGTAATGGCAAAATTTTCAACTTTTCTCAAAATGTTTCAAAAAATATCAAACCTACAGGAATTTCTAAAACTGTTTTGTGATGTACAAACCGATACCTTTTATTTGGTACCCTACTATTTACAAACGCTACAAACATTTCGGATGGATCGCTCCGCAAACTTCGGAGATAGGGGGGAATCGGTAATTTTACGACTATTTTCAAAATATTAAAACCTACAGAACTTTTAAAAACTGTTTTGAAATGTACAAACGATACCTTTCATTTCACCCCACTTGACCTTGTTATTTCGACATCACAATATTTAATGAAAATATACATTTTAATTTTTTTTTCTTTAAATCTTTACAGGCGTGCGAAATGTATTATTATTTTAAATTTCAAATTAATTGCTGATGTAGTTGCTGAGATATTAAAGACCGAAAAACAGGAAAAGAGACCATAAGGGGTTTGAAACCGATCTAGAAGCCCTAAAAAAGGTGATTAATTCCATGATATAAACAAAAACTCTCTGGAGCTAGACTGAAACAAAACTTGCAACAACTTGGCCAAATCCCTCGCCAGGGAGCGTTGCTCAAAACTTGCGCATAACTTATATTATAACTTCCCGATAAGTTTTTACAAAGAGCTTGCAAATTCCTCAGATTATCGGGTTTTAATTACTGTCGCAAACTCCAGTCTCAGACGGGTAGCGCACCAAATATTTCACTTGGCTTATTTACAATACCTAGCAATAGATCAGTTAACATAGCAAGGTGGAGATACTTACCTATCTACTATGAACATTTCATTGTTTTTTGCTGCTTATGTAGTAGCTGGGTTAAGAACTAAGTAATCAATATAAGTATTACACAATACAATATTTTGATGACTGTTTCTTGTTTCAGATGCAAAAGTTTTCAAAACACGAAGCGCGGCGAAATATGCCGCATCCCTGGATGTACAGTAACGCCATCTGCCGGCGGGCAGCCGGTACCAATCCGTATGCCTCATGTGCAGCCCGAGACATTTCGCCGGTTCATACAATACGTTTATACTGGAAAGGTATGTACCAAATCTGTATTTTGTTTTTATGAGTGTGTTATACCTCTATATAACTTTGACAAACTAATAATTGAAAAATCAACATACACTAGGGATGATATTGTTTGATGGCGCTATCTATCGTTGAGTAGATCACCTTTTTGATTGGTATTTTATTTTCTAGATGGCGCATTTGCTATTTTTTTGCTTATCAATTAAATGTTTTCTCTTTTACGGCATACGAATCCAATGCCCATTTCCATTTCAATAATATCATACACATAAATTACAGGCTTACAATACACTTAATTTTTTATCTAGCTCTTGCTCCAAGACTCAGGTGTGTTTGAAATGATGACGCTCGCCGCGGACCTCGGCGTGGAAGATCTGCGAGCTGCTTGTGAAGACCACGTCACCTCCACCTTGAGCGTGGAAAGCGCGTGCACTTTGCTTGCAGCAGCAATGGAAATTCAAGATAGACCAGGTACTTTGGAATACTTTATATAATTTCAGTACCTACTATAGCTGCGATGGTGGTGTAATGGTCAGCATAGTTGCCTTCCAAGCAGTTGATCCGGGTTCGATTCCCGGCCATCGCACATTTTGCCACTTTTAGTAACATTTCAATGCCTTTGTCAAATTAATCTTTTACAGGCCTACACTGTAAATAAAAAATAAGTACCATTTAATAGATCTATGCGCCAGCCAAATTGGATGTTTATGTAAACAAACCACCCATACTTAACCTAAAATTCTCTCTGTTGCCGCGTCTTTGTATAGGTACGCAATTTACATAATTTACATTACTTGTCGATTTGAGATCCTTCCTTCAATATAATGCTTTGAATTATGTATATACTCGTAATAGGAATCTACAACTCGAAGCCAAGTACTAAGTAAGTTTTTGTTTTTTTGTATCGTGGTTTGTTTACAAACATTTCCCATCGACTTTGACTAGTGTATAGCTATATAATTAGTCCCTATGAGCATATTATGCTGAACAATCCTCAAAGCATCATTTACGTTGTGGGATCTCATGTTGGACATCCAACATGAGATCCCACAACGCAAGTTAATAACAAGTCATCATCTATATTTCATGCAATAAATGATACAAACAAAAAATCATTTCAGCTTGTTTTTTGTCGAGGGTTTCAAGCTCGGCTTGACGGAAATAAGGTTTTGTAAATTTGTTTTTCATCCGCACGGAAATACTTAATAACACCTTACTAGTCTCTGATAAGATAACACTGATAGAAACTTTATACAACTTCAACATCTTTCATATAGGCCGCCGCTTGCTTTTCGCTATATCACGAGTTTGGATAGGCTTCTTTTTCTACAACTGTTACTGTCATGGCTTCGCGTTGTCAGCGTCTGACAGTGACGTATTTAACGTACGTCAGGATCGTTTCATTCCTCATTCATCATCATTCACTCACTCAATTTTCAAGCCAAATTGATCGGTTTTGGCGGCGTCTGTTTTGGTGAATTCACAAAGTTTGTGGTAATTAATTTACAATGGCGTACAAGGGACCCCCGAAACTACAAAAGGTGATGGTACAACCCATCAACCTTATCTTCCGTTTCCTACAAAACCGAAGCAGAGTCCAAATCTGGCTGTACGAGAACGTGAACCTGAGGCTCGAAGGACACATTGTCGGCTTTGACGAATACATGAACATTGTGTTGGACGAGGCGGAGGAATACCACGTCAAAACGAAGAACCGCCGGCAAATTGGACGTATCATGATGAAAGGAGATAATATAACGCTCATACAAAACGTTAACCCGGGCGCGACAACAGTGTAAAGTTAGGTTATAATTTCCTCATAATTTGTAAGCTCATCTTCATTCCTAGTGATAAGTGGTCAAACTCCAGTGTTCCGTATTACAAATACTACTTGGGTAACTTTTGAACTGAAGCATGGTAGAGGCCACAAATAAATGTAAGAATTCAACAACTGCAGTTTTATTTATCTTCATAAAGTATGTCAACACCGTTAGCTAGCTATATTTCTTGTAATTGAATCCTGTTATAACAATTATAACAAAGTTGTTATAACAGGATATATAACTTATTCTAATCAACCTGATGTTGTCAGGCCAAGTTAACAGCCAGGTCACAGAACTCCTATACAGTGTGAAACTTAACACCCTAAAAAAGAAGGATGGCGGTCTATGACCCATAGCCATGGGCACCACATACCGCCGCCTTGCGGCTAAAGTCTGCTGTCGGAAAGAAAGCGACTATTTTTAACCAATTCAGGTAGGCTTTGGTTCGGGAAGCGAATAGAAGGCCGCTATCTTTCTGTTCATACATTTTTAGACCAAAATTAAGGGGGAGGTCATTCTGAAGGTAGATGTCAAAAACGCCTTCAATTCCGTAGACAGGGGAGCCTTGCTAAAAGAAACTAAAGACAAAATTCCAGAAATTTACCCTTTTCTCTGGCAATGTTATGGTTCACTGTCAAAATTAATTTCCAGGAACAAAGTAATTTTGTCTGCTATTGGATGTCAGCAGGGCGACCCTCTTGGTCTGGCCATATTTAGCCTTGCCATCCAAGCTCAATGTCTGGAATTTGGATGACGGAACATTAGGTGGAGAGGTAAACACAGTTTTTGATGATCTAAAAATCATCCCAGATGAATTTCGAAAAATAGGTTTGGTATTCAATTTTTCAAAGTGTGAGCTTTTTATTTGGGACTCTTTGTGTAGACAAAAACAATATCATTGGAAAATTCATTAGTTTGGCCCCCAACATTACAGTTGTAGATAAATGTTCACTTCGCCTCCTTAGTTCATCAATTCTTGATTAGTCTTTTCAGTCCTTTGTAGATGAGAAAATTCAAAATTTCAGCAAAACTTCGGACAGGCTGCTCAAAATTAATAGCCATATGATTTATACAATAATTCGGTTTTGTCTTTTTGTACCTAAATTTACGTATTCCTTGAGATGTAGTCAACTGTGGAAACAAAGTGAGCTCTTGGAAGGCTTAGACAACATAATAAAGTGAGCTCTTGGAAGGCTTAGACAACATAATAAAGAAAGAATGTTCTATCATCAGTTTTGAATGTTGATTTAGATGAGAAAATGCATTGTCGCAGGCCTCCCTGCCTGTCAAATTGGGAGGCTTAGGTACGCAAAATTTCAAGTGTAGCCCTTCCAGCGTTCCTGTCTTCCGTCTATAGCACTAGTTCTTGTTCTAGTTGAAAAAATTTTAAAGTCTTTTTGTTTGGTCCCTCCTGGAATTTCATTCAAAATTTCATTTTTAGACGAAGCTCGAACGGCTTGGCATATTGTTTGCCCCAATGCTGCTCCCCCAATATCTCTTTTGTCCCAACGGCAATTGGACAGGCCCCTGTGTGAGTGGACACGGAATTGTTTGTTACAAACGTGCTCCAGTTCTGCGGATCGTGCCCGTCTCCTGGCCGTTTCTAAATGGGAGTCATGACATTGGTTGCAAGCATTTCCTTCATTTTAACACTGGCACTTTATTGGATCCCGTAACTTTCCGTATTGCAACATGTCTTCGCTTGGGTGCAAGGTGATGCGCGCCTCAGCCTTCTTCCGTGATGACCTGCTGTCGAACAGCTTGGTCATCACGGATTATCGTGTACTAGGGCCGCCGGTCGGATATCACGCCATGCCAGCCTTAACGACATCATCCGGCGGGCCTTTATCACCGCTAACGTACCAACTATTCTCCGAATGCTCTGTTGCGTGACGATGGTAAGAGGCCCGACGGCATGACACTAGTATCATGGGAGTTGGGGAGGCCCATTGTGTGGGACGCTACATGCGTCGACACACTTGCGCCTTCCCATCTTCCGAGAACATCGTGAGGGCTGGTGCGGCGGCAGATTTGGCCGAGGATCTCAAGAGACGCAAATATGCAGGTCTCGACAGAACCTACACATTTGCTCCCTTTGGTTCGTGGGGTACCGAGGCTCTCCGGGCTTTTAAAAAGTTATCTGAGCGTCTGGTCGACGCGACGCGCGACCCGAGAGCTGGTCTGGCGCAGCGCATCAGCATTGCCATACAGCGGGGCAATGCAGCCAGCGTCTTGGGGACGCTTCCGACTGATATTGATATGGATCAGTTGAGCTACCGGTAGATTGTTTGCAACAGTCTGCAGTTAGCTTAATTGTTTCAATTGTAAATACTAGCTCTAATTTGTTTTTTTATTATTGAATTGTAATTTACGTTGTCAATAAAGTTAAAAAACAAAAAAACTTGTAAGCCATTCAGTGAATTTAGTCAGATCAAAAAAAAATACTTTATCTAAGCTAGGTAACGATATGAACATAATCGTTGAAATACTAAAATGCAGATTCACTGTCTCTGCGCAGCAACGCTAGACAATATGGTCATAGCGTTAGAGAATCTGAAATTCTAATGTAGTACCACCTACTTTTCTGAATCATGAAATTTGTAACAGAATACTTTATAAATAAAAATCCTGTGTGTGACTGTCATAGACAAACCAACTTTGCAATAAAGGTGTATAGGTACCACGTTTTAATGATTTAGGTAACTTTCTTTCTAAGTTCTTTCAGTCAGACACAGGTATTGCATAGCTTTTTCTCTTTCAGGGGGCAAGAGTGCATCTTCATTTATGGAGCGCTGCATCACCTTCATCGGAGACAATGCGGCTGACTGCGTGAAGACCAATGCCTTCCTGAACTTGCCCAAGGATGCTCTGATCAAGCTAATTTCCTCTGACTTTGTTTGTACCTACCTGCATATTAAAAGATAGATATTTTTTATTGTCAAACTGTACTAAAAGATCTTGACAATCTTGATAGAAATAACAGTTTTTTCAATAACAATTCTGGCACATAAAGTATAAACATACATAGAATATAAGCAGATCGCGCCATCCACGTCCAGTACAACAACGAGCAGCCCCGCTACTGCAGCGCGGGTGGACTGTTTCCATACCACCATGCCCAAGCGCACCGAGCCCCTGGTTGCGGGCTAGGGTAGTTCGAACACCCTCCTGGCAATGATAGCTGCTAGAGTGGACTGCCCATATACAAGGCACTGCTGCTGTAAACGACACCTGCTTAGCAATCCTATTAAGTAGTTTTTACTCGTTGCCTAAAATAATTTAGGTAACTATATAGGTACCTACTATTTATTTATTTTATGAGTACCTACCTACACAAATTTAAAAGCATGTCGTGAAATTGTTTAGGCTCTTGTAAATGTTCTCATGGCGCGTTTGTTGTGGCATTTACAAAAATACCATTAAGTAATATATGGACCAATAACGCATCGTAAGAAGATTTTTTCTCGCTTTCTAATTTTCTGACTCATACGTTGGATGGAGCATCTCTGATAGTTTGCTTGATGTAGGTACTATTTATATCATTGTCTATCCAGCTAAGCCTAGAAGAGGAGGAAGTATGGCGCTGCGCATTGGCGTGGGCCAAACAGCGCGCCGGCGTGACGCAGCCCTGCGCGCACTGGACCGAGGAGGAGCGCGCCCGGGTCTGCACGCACCTCGCGCCGCTCATGCACCATGTGCGGCTGCTGCTCATAGGTAGGTACCGGTATAACACTAGCTAAGAGGAGGTCTGGTGCTGGCGTGTGCCGGTCCGCATAGGTACCGGTATAACACTAGCTAAGAGGAGGTCTGGTGCTGGCGTGTGCCGGCCCGCATAGGTACCGGTATAACACTAGCTAAGAGGAGGTCTGGTGCTGGCGTGTGCCGGCCCGCATAGGTACCGGTATAACACTAGCTAAGAGGAGGTCTGGTGCTGGCGTGTGCCGGTCCGCATAGGTACCGGTATAACACTAGCTAAGAGGAGGTCTGGTGCTGGCGTGTGCCGGCCCGCATAGGTACCGGTATAACACTAGCTAAGAGGAGGTCTGGTGCTGGCGTGTGCCGGCCCGCATAGGTACCGGTATAACACTAGCTAAGAGGAGGTCTGGTGCTGGCGTGTGCCGGCCCGCATAGGTACCGGTATAACACTAGCTAAGAGGAGGTCTGGTGCTGGCGTGTGCCGGTCCGCATACCTCTAGGTACCGGTATAACACTAGCTAAGAGGAGGTCTGCTGCTGGCGTGTGCCGGCCCGCATAGGAGCGTATTGTGCTTGACTACTGTTGTCTGTGCAGACAGCGCAGTATTCGCTGAAGAGGTGGAGCCGACGGGCGCGGTGCCCATGGAGTTGTCTCTGGAGCGCTACCGGCGCGCCGCGCTGCACTCCGCGCCGCCGCACGTCGACAAGCGGACACAGCCACGGTAACTGTCTACGCTAACAAATCAAATACACCATAATAATGGGTGGACACACCAGTTTTCATCCAGCACAATGCTGAGTGGAGGCCATATTTGTCCTTAGCCCTGCTGCGCACGAAAATAATAAGCACCTCTATGTAGGTGGGTACTCTATTAATTAGTTTCTTATGTTAATTTGCTGTGTAGTAGATTTAAGGTTTAGGATAAACACAATATTTTCATTCATTCATTCAAATAATATCCCAAAAAAATATTCGGCTCCGACGGGACTTGAACCCTGGAACTTTCCTCAGTACAGGAATGCGCTAACCATTTACACCACGAAATCAAGTAACTTCCTTCGTACTCTAACGCCATTAGCTCCACCTACAGGGGAAAAATTGAAGTTAAGCCAATTCTGTTCAAAGACTAAAATTACATTTAGTTCGTTTGGCGGGTTCAAGCCTCGTCGAAGTCAAAAATAATTTGGGATATTATTTGATTTCTTAGAAATTACCCTCAGTGTAGGGCTTACGCACTTTACTAACAAAAATCTTAGAACTGTCTACACAGTGTAGACAGTACTGAGATTTTTGTTATTATAGTTGTCTATGTGTAGCATAGAGCGACGAAGGCATCTATCATTCCTGTGATCTCCCAGGCTCAGGGCATAGCGCTCTGCATTGCATTCATCCATAGTAGGGACACCACATTTCTGTGCTGTGTGTCATCACTGGAAATACACACACACTGGTCAAAGGCTTTCGCCTTAAGCCATTGTGGTAAATGGCACTAAAAGACACCGCGTAGCTGCCCATCCGAGCTGGATTCAGAGATTTTCACTGATAATAAAATAATTGAGGGCTGGCCTAATTCGTGCAACGCTTGTGTTTCAGCCTGGCCGTAAACATGTTCGCGGGCTCCGTGATCCTGCAGCAAGACAGGAGCCAGTTCCAGTCCGTCATCAACAACTGGTAAATATTCATGTTGCTTTAACCACCAGAAGACGAGAAGAATAATGAATATGCTTGAAGTAGCCTGACGTTTCCGGGCAGACAGTTGCATACGCTGCAGCAGTAGCTTACCCTACAGAACGGTGCTCAAGCAACTAGATAATGTGTGCGATCACCCTCATGACCTCAAGTTGGGAACTGGTCACTCGCAGCGCAGCTCACGAACTGGCCGGGAGGTAGACGATATCCCGAGGCTGGACACAGCGAGCGGAGCCGCGGGCTGGAGCTGGTTGACCATATTGTCAGCCTACTTACTTAGCTCTAGGGCCATGCTAACGTGAGCACGATATATTTCTCTTCAAGGTGCGGAACCCCGAAGCAGTCGTGGCGGCTGGTGTTCCGCGCGTCCACGCACGGTTATTCAGCTCAAGCCTTCCACACGCACTGCGATAACGTCGCGCCCGTGCTGGTCCTCGTGCAGGTAAGTCTTTGATAACGTCGCGCCCGTGCTCGTCCTCGTGCAGGTAAGTCTAGATAACGTCGCGCTCGTCCTCGTGCAGGTAAGTCTAGATAACGTCGCGCCCGTGCTCGTCCTCGTGCAGGTAAGTCTAGATAACGTCGCGCCCGTGCTCGTCCTCGTGCAGGTAATCTATATTGAGCTGGAAACTGACTTTATTTATGAATCTATGGGTAATTTTTCGACTTTTTTAAAAATATTTTAAAAAGTATGAACCCTATAGAAATTTCAAAAACTGTTTTGAAATGTACAAACCAATACCGTTCATTTGATACCCCACTCGGTGAAGTAGCCCCCTTTTGAAAATTATCCCCCCCATTTTGACCATTTTTCAAAAATTTGTCTACTTACAGACTTCTCTATATTTTTCCTGTAAAATATAAATCCATATCTACAAACGCTATGTACATACATTTCAGATGGATCGCTCTGGAAACATCGGAGATAGGGGGGGAATGGGTATTTTTCGACTTTTTCAAAATATTTCAAAAAGTATGAATCCTACAGAAATTTGAAAAACTGTTTTGCAATGTACAAACTGATACCTCATTATCATAAGACATGTTTTTTCTTTTAGTCTGTACAGGCGCACAAAATGTAATATTGTTTTAATTTTTAAGTTATTTGCTGCTGTAGTTGCTGAGATATTAAATACGGAAAAAAGGACAGAAAAACGAGACCATAAGGGTTTCGTTACGCGCGCCGACTGGTTTCGTTACGCGCGCCGACTGGTTTCGTTACGCGCGCCGACTGGTTTCTTTCTTATAAATAGGTCTACTCACTTCTCGCTTATCGTCGGTGGTGAGACAGGCGCCTAAACAACCCAACCAGTGAGACATAAGGCGAACTATATCCATCTAGTTCACAAGTGAAGTTCACGAGACTGGACAAGAATTAAACGAGTTGAAAGTGAAATTGTTATCCCCTGTTCCAGCTGTCCCGCGGCTCGGTGGTGGGCGGGTACTCGGAGGTGGCGTGGAGCGCGGCGGGCGCGGGGGGCGGCTACTCGCCGGCCGAACGCGCCTTCCTGTTCTCTCTGCAGGACGCGCCCGCCATGCACCCGCTCATCAAGAAACCCTTCGCGCTGTGCTACCATGCCGAGTGAGTCGTACTACCGCTTTACTCGATAACAATAATTTCAAGAACAATTTGATACTTTATTCAAAGAAGGAACCGAAAGGCCCAGTGTGCACTGACGATCCGGTGAAGGTCGCGGGGAACCGATGAATACCCGCGCACGATCTTTGGAAAGGCCTCTTTGGGCGGCTAACATCTCCCGTGGGTTGGTACTAGGATGGAGGCCAGCCCTCTATCCGGCCCGAACCTTCACCATTACGACGTTGTTAAGACAAGGTGTTTGTATTTCCCCAGCTGCGGGCCGATATTCGGCGCGGGCGCAGATCTGCTGATCTCGCACAACTGCAACGCCAACTCCGAGAGCTACAGCAACCTGCACTCGTATGGCGACCCGCTGGCGCCCGCCGAGCTCACGCCCGACTACAACTTCACAGTACGCGACTATGAGGTCTTCACTAAGCAGACGTGATACCACTCTGTACATCATACTAGCATGATAACGTACAGCGCCAACTCCGAGAGCTACTACAGCAACCTGCACTCGTACGGCGACCCGCTGGCGCCCGCCGAGCTCGCGCCCGACTATGTCTTCACAGTGCGCGACTATGTGTGCGCGAATCATTCTTTCTTTTCTTTTTATTTGTTAATTATGACCAAAGGGGTGAGTCTATTTGATGTGTATTAGTAACGAGACGTGATCGTGACGTCTCCTTTTTGTTTTGGATTTGCGTAGTTCTATGTCCGCACGTTGGAGGCGCTGTACTAAATTGTATGGAAAAAGGAGACGTGATCACGTCTACGTCTACGTTACTAACGTCAAATAGACTCACCCCTCAGATTACATACTATAGTTGAGTAAAATAAGTACCTATGCTTAATATTGCTCACACTATAATCAATACTGAGTGCATATTTGATCGTAGAGTAGACTAGATAGCCAGAGCTGAGCATGCGTTATATAGTCACTTGTATCCTGTGGACTCTGACAGAATTCACAAACTTGGAGGTTTTTGGACCTGACCTGATGCCTAACTACTATTATTATTATTAGGTATATGTATCTAGATACGCGCTCCTTTTGGAAAAAGTACAGAAAGCGTTCCTAAGATCCCTATACAAACATAACCAGGGATACTACCCTTTTATGTACCCGACGAGATTCCTTCTTGGGTTTAACTCTCTCCAAACGCGGAGAGCGCATGATCAGCTGAAGACAATCTGTAAAGTGTTTCGAGGTACTATAGACGCGCCCGATTTGGTGAATGAGTTACTTCGACTCTATTTACCCAATATCTACCTACCTGGCAGGAAACAGACTCTTTGCTCCACCTCCGAGCAGCACGGTTGCGCGCGCCCGCTCTCCTATACCTAGAACCCTCGCAGCCCTAAATAAACTCCTGGAGGCCCTCCCGGACACCGATATATTCGCGGACGAGTGGAGAACTCTTATGCTTACTTGTCTAACTTTTTGTGAATGTGAGTTTTGACAAACGTTTTACTTTATTTTTAAATTTTGCCCCATTTAGACATAGATTTAGACATATATTTAATGATGAGATGATGAGATGAGATGCTTCCATTTATATTTTTACTGAATAAATTATTTTTATTGCAATGCCCATTCTACCATCCCATCTGGAATATCTCGAATTAAGAGCGTTCGCAGTGACATCTAGAGTATTTTCATCGAATTTAATGTATTGGTAGATGGCGCTTTAGATTGCGTAGTAATGTAGAAAGGAGGTTACTTAGGCGTTATTAACTTATAAGTAAGCCGCCTGCCCACTGTCCCGATAGATGGCGGTACAAGTCACGTTATTACAATGATTGTCAATATTGTGGTTGTGGTCTTCGACCATTAAAGGTAATTGTTGAATTGAATCCCGTTAAACAAATAATTATAACCAAATGAAATAAATTCCGGTTGGTAAATGTTTTGAGGTCAAACAATTTAATAATTAAAACAATTTATATTACACCATTTATACAACTAAAAATAACCACTGTAAATTATTGATTTCGATGGCGGAAGTTCAAAACCAATATGAATAAAGATTTAAGTTAAATTCGAGGAATTAGAATATTTCGGCCTTATGTTAATTTTTTTCTATATTTTGGGCCTGACCTGACGCAGGGCCTGACCTGACGCAGCCCCTTTCCGACACGGGGTAGTAAAGGATTTCATTTTATAGCTTAAACTTTACACTGTTTGACATAAAGATAATCTATATATACCTATTTATATTATATCTATATATATATATAAGAAAGTCGTGTTAGTTACACTATTTATAACTCAAGAACGGCTTAACGGATCTCGGTAAAAGGCCGTGAGGTAGATGGTATCCCGGGGCCGGACATAGGCTACCTTTTATTCCGGAATAAAGCGTGCGAAGCCGCGGGCAGCAGCTAGTTATAGGAACATAAGTGATACCGAGGTCAAAAAAAAAAATATTTTTTTTGGGATCGTGAATATTAAGTAAATACGGAAACCATAGCCATAGCCGTCTGACTCGCACTTGACTGGTTAAGTTAATTGAGCAAAAGGTGCAAAAACCCGGACTTTCAATTAGTAAGTTCTTTCGACCGTGGTCAATTGAAAATTGTCGAGATTTAGTAGTCAGCTTGGTCCTTCGAACTTTAACGGGTATTCAAGGGAAACACGTGTAAACTTCTGTTGTGCAATGAATGAAACCAAAAAATCCTCTCATACCTAAACCAAGACAAACACTAGTGAGCTAGTGTGCACTTGCATTGGCCTAGGCCACCTTTAGTATACATTTCACCGGCGGCGCCGGCGGCGGCAGCGGCGGCGGCGGCTTTTAGTAAAAGCATATTATTATGAAAATCTGTACATATACCTACCAATACAATACCTACTTAATTATATCGCAAGGAATTAGGGCTAATACTTAGTTCATTTATTTATTTTACAAGTTGGGTAGGTAGTACTAGGTACAGTTAAAACCAAAACGTCCAGGAGTCAGGTAGGTAGGTACATAATAATATGAATAACAAAACAGGCTTACAGTAGGTACCTACCTACCTAACTCAAATCTTGAACAATAGGTACCTACTATTACATACATAACAAAACAATGAATACAAATAATTATCAATGAATGAATGTCAATCTCGAGTCAAAACATAATAATAAGCTAAGCAAAAGTCAACTTATTATTATTGCGTCATCGTAAAAAATCTCCCAAAAATATCTTCATAAGTCATGTCTAGCCCTTGCGGCGGCGGCGTCAGGTCCTTGACATGAATACTTTAGCGAGTATTTTATTGCTGCAGGTTTCAGCTGAAGCGCTTTCTCATAGAAAGTGTATCATATTTCACAACCGTTGGAAATTGGAAACGAATGGATTTTCCACAAGTACCGACGTCATCGCACCGGCACGCGCTACGGATTCCCCTTGCATTACTTATTGCAGTAGGTACCCGCAGCATTATTCATCCACCTTTATTGTTAAAGGCATAAGGTTCAAATGGCACGTGCTGCATTTGGTTTCCTCTTGGTTTTCCACAATAACGCCAGAAAGTCTATTGATAAACAACGTCGTGCCTTCGACCAGCGTGTGCTGTACTGATGTTGTGACAACGGGCGTGACTGCTATCTCTAACCAAATACAATCACCTTGAATCGACGTGATGTAAGGGGAGCAGACTCGCAGGATCGTACAGGCCTCGGGACCTTTGGTTGGAGTAGGTAGTCACTTAGCCTCTTTTCTTTGGATACTAATTTTTATACTTTGTTAAAGCCACCAACGAAAAATACTAGATACTAATAGGTAAAAGGTACTAGATAGTGCACTTTGTGTTCTCGCTGATGATAAAACAATGTCAGGCGATAGGTATTCTACTCTACTGACGTGTGTGAGCCCGGGGCGGCGGCGCAGGCGCACGCGGGCTCCGAGTGGCCGTCACCGTCAGGATGATGAGTCACCTAACGTATTTAACGTTGAAATGTTAGTCAAAAATTGCTTCCCAATTGCTTCTATTTGCTTCCTAGAATAAGTTATTTGCTTCCTTTATATTTTGGAAGAAATTCAACATTTCAAGGTGACCGTTCATTCTGACGTCAGGATGGCCGGTCACCTCGCTGTAGACTACGTCCGGTGTGGGATCGCTGAAATTCGTATATACCAATAATTGCTTCCTATTTGCTTCCTTCAAAGCTTTCAAACCTTGATCCTGTACCTATCAAGGAAATAAAGATATATCGATATATGATGAATGGGTTAGCCCAGTGCCTGTCAAGAAACGGAGAGCAAAAGTGCAGCCATAGGTAATTGCATTTACTTTAATATATATATAGGACATTCAATTTCTTTAGTTACTATTTATGTATGTATACATAGGTACTTACTTATAACCATACAACAGCTATAGGTATATCGTTCATCGACATCATTTATGTACGTGACAATAAATAATACAGAAGGTTTGAAGCTTACCCTGCCGTAACACAGTTAAATCTAGCACGGAGGGTAAGGTTTTTAGAACTGTACTATACTAGCACACAATTAAAATGTTATATTGTTGTATCTACAAATAAGTTAACCTAGTTTAGTTATAAGTTTATTCTGCAGTACCTTGTAAAACAAGAAATAAATTTATCTTTATTTACTTATGAAAAAGTATTGTTGCACAATT
Organism: Eupithecia inturbata; assembly: GCA_963662085.1. Classification (NCBI taxonomy): domain Eukaryota; kingdom Metazoa; phylum Arthropoda; class Insecta; order Lepidoptera; family Geometridae; genus Eupithecia; species Eupithecia inturbata. Next base: position 471,489 of record OY759191.1, on the reverse strand, counting down.
AAATTGAAAATTAAACTATTCATACAGAGATGTTAAATGAACCCCCAAGTGCGAGTCGACTCGCACACGAAGGGTTCCGTACCGTAAAATCAGGCAACTTTTCACGTTTATCATGTAAATGCAAAACATATACTTTCCTAGTTACATTATTTATAGGAAAATTTAAATTGGTGCACGACTCTTTATCTTCTGCAGAGTCTTTACTCTGTCTTTACTCTCTCTTTAGAGCAGTCAATCAGGATACGTGTTAGAGGTACCGTGAAATGATACTCCAACGATGATAATTCGCAACTGATTTATTAATTAGATTTAAGATACATGAAGCTTCAATACGGAACAACAATGATCACGTATTGCAAGTAGACATTATAATGTAGGACTTTAGGTGAACTAGATTCTCGGCCTGACCTGACACATTGTACTTCGTACATCGCTAAGCTATAATAACATAGGAAGCTAGGTAACCTTGATATCACACGCATAGACTGAATAACACATTGTACCTTGTACAATACGATCAAAAATGTTTAACACATTGCATTCGCAATCAATTTAATCATTATTTTATTGAAAATAAACAAAGGCTTGCAAGCAGTGCAGAGCATTGATAAAGGTTGTCATTTCCTGGCCTGTCGATAAAATAGCGCGTTGTATGTGTATACTGTTACAAATGTTGATGCATCATAGCGGCCGTGAAGGCTTTTTCTAAACATGTGTCTACTGCTAAATATGTTGAAGATTCATACAGAAGATTAGAGGATAGTTGGTGATCAATGTTATATACGTATTGACACAAGTAATATTATAACAAAAAAAATTATTTTCGTTAATTTACGATGTTTTTTATTTATTTAACGTACAAAACACATCATAATCACTTAGAAATAATGTAACAAAAAAACTAGAATAAAACTTGAATGCAACATAAACATGTTAATATATAGAATAAACTTGTACGTGCTGCTATAATATAAAAAGATATTGAGTAGGTTGAGTTATTACTATCTATAATGGGTTATTGAAACAATAAAGTCAAAAATAAAGGTATAAAATAATTACTATTACGGTTGCTATAATTAGATAACATGCTATATAACTGTAAATTCTACTTACTTACTAACATATAGGTTATTGAAACAATACAGTAAAAAAAGTTTTAAATAATTACGATTACGGTTGCTAAAATTAGATTACATGCTAAAATATAATTGTAAATTCTACTAACTTGCAACAAGTAAGTAGAATTTACAATTATTATTATTATTGTATTATTGTACTTGAACGTTTTACAATAAAATTGATGCCGAAAAATTAATAATTACTCTGAGAAATGACAGTGATTTTGGTAACCACGAAAACCTATACTATTTTCCGTTATTTGTTTATGTTTATTACAATTGATGGGTCAGTTTCCATTATGGTCTAAAATTATGAAAAATCTGTATGAGTCAGATATAAGCAATCCTACATCATCCAACGTAGAAGCCTATTTAAAAACATTAAAACGCTTTTGTTTAAAATTGTCAGTAAGTCTCACAGATTACGTGTAGATGAATTTATTATGAAACATATGGAATATCTCACAGGAGAGTTAAAAATTGCAAACAGTTATACAGCTGTTCAAAAGAAAAATTTAGAAAACCAAAAGAAAAACTAAAACAGTTCATAAAAAAGAAGTAAAAGTGGAGTCGGAATTTACAGATGACTCTGTCTTCTCAGATAATCCAAGTTTGTTAGAGAACTGGAAAGGTCTGAGCATGGTGAACAATAAACAGAAAAGACTGAAAATACAAAAAAAAAGTGTTATTACTCTCAAATAGAGGCAGATTTGTAATAGAGAATAAAATTGTAATCACCTTATATACTTGTGCGCTGGACTCTGTGTGCCAAGCATTAGCTACAGCATTTATTGATGGATGTAGTATAAATCAAACAATGCAGAAAAGTGATCATATGCTTTGCCAGCTCATCAGATCCATGTGTGAGCAGAAAAATAAAGACGTTTATAAAATTAGAATATCCATTGCTAAAAACTATTTCAAAAACGTTCAAAAGGAAGCTATCATTGAAATTGATTGCGAATGCAATGTGTTAAACATTTTTGATCGTATCCTGATTGACTGCTCTCTTTACTCTGCAGAAGATAAAGAGTCGTGCACCAATTTAAATTTTCCTATAAATAATGTAACTAGGAAAGTATATGTTTTGCATTTACATGATAAACGTGAAAAGTTGCCTGATTTTACGGCACGGAACCCTTCGTGTGCGAGTCGACTCGCACTTGGGGGTTCATTTAACATCTCTGTATGAATAGTTTAATTTTCAATTTAATTGTGCAACAATACTTTTTCATAAGTAAATAAAGATAAATTTATTTCTTGTTTTACAAGGTACTGCAGAATAAACTTATAACTAAACTAGGTTAACTTATTTGTAGATACAACAATATAACATTTTAATTGTGTGCTAGTATAGTACAGTTCTAAAAACCTTACCCTCCGTGCTAGATTTAACTGTGTTACGGCAGGGTAAGCTTCAAACCTTCTGTATTATTTATTGTCACGTACATAAATGATGTCGATGAACGATATACCTATAGCTGTTGTATGGTTATAAGTAAGTACCTATGTATACATACATAAATAGTAACTAAAGAAATTGAATGTCCTATATATATATTAAAGTAAATGCAATTACCTATGGCTGCACTTTTGCTCTCCGTTTCTTGACAGGCACTGGGCTAACCCATTCATCATATATCGATATATCTTTATTTCCTTGATAGGTACAGGATCAAGGTTTGAAAGCTTTGAAGGAAGCAAATAGGAAGCAATTATTGGTATATACGAATTTCAGCGATCCCACACCGGACGTAGTCTACAGCGAGGTGACCGGCCATCCTGACGTCAGAATGAACGGTCACCTTGAAATGTTGAATTTCTTCCAAAATATAAAGGAAGCAAATAACTTATTCTAGGAAGCAAATAGAAGCAATTGGGAAGCAATTTTTGACTAGCATTTCAACGTTAAATACGTTAGGTGACTCATCGTCCTGACGGTGACGAGTGGCCGGTGACGGCGGCGCTTGTTTACAAACAGGGACCGTCAGAAGGCTACGGCGAGCTGTTTCTATGAATTTGTGCACCTCATGTGCTGAATCGATAGTGGCGGTGGGGTTTTTAGGGCTCTCATGTTTTGCTTAGGTGGTAGTAGGTACCATATGTATACGAAGCTAGTGTAAAATTGTGTTAATCATAGTTACATGAAGATCTTAAATCATACATAGTAAGTTCCTATCAGCTTGTTTTTCTTACTTTTCATTTTGGAAATGAGGCGCGCACCTGCGGAGGATCATTCATTGTGGAGATTGCAGGGGGGTTTGTCTTTCGTATACTTATGTGAAAATATTAATTTTTCCTAAGCGATATCGCTTGCAGTACTGTACGATCCCTTACGAATGGTAATGAATGGTTCGCCTGTAGGTACCTACCTACCTAAGGTACTTACCCATGTCATAATATCGCGCGCTGATAACGCTTATCGTTCAAGGACCTCATGAATAAGAGTGGAGGTCGGAGAATGAGACCTAGAACTATTAAGTATCTAGCTAGGATTTGCTCCATACATTGAAAAATCTAATTACCTATGAACTTCAAATAACGAGCTTCTGCCCGCGGCTTCGCACGTGTTGTTTCTATGTAAACGTTTAACGGTTATTTCAATCTCAAGGGAACTGTTTTATGTGATTAAAAGTATCCTATGTTTGATTCCAAATTTAGAGCTACATCTATGCAAAATTTCAGCCCGATCCGTTCAGTACCTGTAGGTACCTACCTACCTAGTTTTGGCGTAAATAAGTGTGCGTTACCCCAGCGGCAAGTAGACTCGGATCAAGATGAAAGTTATAGAAAAAATAGAGCACCACGTCCTGTAAATGTGCCCCAAAAATAAAATTAGTGCCTATCAAGGTTTCGGAGTAATTCGCGAAACTAAGATGCCGCTGCAGTAACGTCTGAAAACGTTACTGCGGCGGCATGATTTTTACCTATTAGTCTCAGCCAAATTTAAAATAGCTTAAAAGGTAGCTTATATTTGTGCACTTCCAAGGCCGAGCAGCGGCATTTGTGCCCCCTGTAGTTTTTGAGTAATTGCAATTGCCGCGTGTGCGTCACCCCAACAGCATTTTCGACTCTGATCAAGATGAAAATTGTAGAAAAATTAGAGCCCTACGTCCTGTGCATGTGCTCCAAAAATAAAATTAGTGCCTATCAAGGTTTTGGAGTAATTCGCGAAACTAAGATGCCGCTGCAGTAACGTCTATTACGACTTAGTTAAATTTAAAGTAGCTTAAAAGGTAGCTTATTGTCGTGCATTTCCAAGGTCGAGTAGCGGCATTTGTGCCCCCTGTGGTTTTTGAGTAATTGCATTTGCCGCTGCAGTAACGTTTGGCAGGTTTCCATATCTTCGGAACGGCTGGACGAACAAGTATGATTGATTTGTGAGCAGGTGCGGTGTGATCAAAAAAAATTTGTGCCATAGTCGTTTTTTTAAAAAAATTCATGGTGCATGAATTAGACGAGTTTTTTCTGAAAATCAAAAATAACTTCTAGCTCTTGAACTACATAAGGAAGGCGCTTTGTGATAGCATTGGCTGATGCCTATTAGGAATTTGTATCTTCTGACAAAATTATGGAACCCTACAACTAATTTTCGACGAAATAAATCAATTTTAGAACCGAAAGTTGTGAACTTATTTCGAGCCTCAAATAAGGGAGTTCTAACAAGATGTCAACTTTACATGATTTGCCAATAATTAGAACACATATACAAATAAACCCACACTGAATTTCAGCTTTCTACGCCTTATAATTGACCGTCAATCATAAAAACATCGAAACGAGAAATTTTAGATAGTTAACCGACCAAATACGAAAGATCATTAAAAAGCGGCCGTTCAGTACTTCAAGCCAACACCTTTAAATCGGTAGCTTTGTCATGTTTATCTTTAGGTACACTTACGTAGACAAGGTATAGTGTGGGATAGAGGCACCTTTAACATTAGTGCTGGACAACATTTAAGTATTTCAGCCTTTAACATGTTACAAGTAGCCTAACTAACAGATCTGCCTCAATCACGTAATCGATTGACAAGTAAATACAGACCGTATCTCTGTGCCATACGGATTAGTTTCTTTACCTATCTCTCAAGCGGTACATAGGTACCTACTAGTTAGGTAGTGTAGGAAATCAGTCTTCGTTCGGAAATGTTTCTTGTTCACGAACCACACAAGGCTAGACCCTGGGCGCTTCTTTTTAGGGTCCCGTACCCGAAGGATTTAAACGGAACCCTATTACTAAGCCTCCGCTGTCCGTCCGTTCGTCTGTCACAGGGCTCTATCTCATAAAACGTAAGAGGTAGACAGTTGAAATTTTCCAGAGAATGCGTACCTATTTTACTGGCCGCTATAACAGAAAATAATAAAAATAATGTAATATCCAAATTAAAAGGATTTTCATACAAAAAAAGGATTTCTTCAACGACATTACTAATATGAATGAGAGAAGACAATACATATCATACATTGTGCACATTGTAATCAATGACAGAGATAGGGAAACGTACTGAAACTGTAGCGTGAAAGAGACAGCACCGGTTATCACAGCTCCGCATCCACACTTAACAGCCTCAAACAAAATACAAATAATGGGGAATTCCCGTCTGCAGAATATTTATTGTAAGGTACTGTCGCACAGTGGGTCGAAACTGCTTAAACCGGGCCACAGGATTTTTTCAATAATTGGAAGATTTTTTTAGCTTCGTCAGGGCGTCAGATAGACGTAGTTTTATCGTCTCATGCGCGGTGACCTTGTCTTTTCTCTTTAGCAATGTCATTGGAATTCTTTGGCTATTTTTGCTCTTCGTTTGTCATGTATATCTCTTGAATTGACCCACAATAGGTAGACACATGAAAGTTTTAATAAATAAGTTACACTTCAATTGTAATAAAATAACAACAAATACTAAAAATGTAATACAGTTGACAATATACCTAAAGGGATCTCCGAATAAGTGAAAATTTGATGTTAAGGTATTGAAAAAGTTTCCTGATTTTTACGGTACGGAACTCTTCGTGTAAGAGTGACTCACATTTGGCAATTATTTTTTTTGTAGGTCGGGTTTACGGGTCATTCGATCATGAAACCTAAAACAGAAATAATTTGATAAGCATCTACCTGTAAGTTACCTACTTAATTTTTACACTAAACACGTGGTCTAGACCCTGGTTTTAATAATAAGCTGTGCTGCACTGAGCAGCAAGCATTAATTCATACAGGTACCTACTACATAATATTTACTTTCAGGCATGACGATAATCATCCTTACTAAATACAGCCTAATTGAATTGAAATGATCGAAATGATAACACCTAAATAATAAATTAACTGAAATAACTTTTCTGCACCACTGTACAAAAATAAGAAAGTCTGGTAGACAAATTAAGAAGGCAAGGTAAATGTTCCTAACGTCCGCTTTTTAATGATCTTTCGTATTTGGTCGATGGTCGTGGAAAAGGTCTCGTTTCGATGTTTTTCTGATTGACGGTCAATTATAAGGTGTAGAAAGCTGAAATTCAGTGTGCGTTTATTTGTATATGCGCTCTAACTATGGGCAAACCATTAAAGTTGACATCTTGTTAGAACTCCCTTATTTGAGGTTCGAAATAAGTACACAACTTTCAGTTCTAAAATTGATTTATTTTGTCGAAAATGAGTTGTAGGTTTCCACAATTTTGTCAGAAGATACATATTCCTAATAGCCAATGCTATCACAAAGCGCCTTCCTTATGTAGTTCAAGAGCTAGAGGCTATTTTTGATTTTCTGAAAAACTCGTCTAATTCATTACACCATGCATTTTTTTGAAAAAACGACTATGGCACAAATTTTCTTTGATCACACCGCACCTGCTCACAAAAAAATCATACTTGTTCGTCCAGCCGTTCCGAAGATATGGAAACCTGCCAAACGTTACTGCAGCGGCAAATGCAATTACTCAAAAACCACAGGGGGCACAAATGCCGCTACTCGACCTTGGAAGTGCACAACAATAAGCTACCTTTTAAGCTACTTTAAATTTGGCTAAGACGTAATAGACGTTACTGCAGCGGCATCTTAGTTTCGCGAATTACTCCGAAACCTTGATAGGCACTAATTTTATTTTTGGGGCACATTTACAGGACGTAGTGCTCTATTTTTTCTATAACTTTCATCTAGATCCAAGTCGACATGTCGCTGGGGTAACGCTTACGGCAAATGCAATTACTCAAAAACCACAGGGGGCACAAATGCCGCTGCTCGGCCTTGGAAGTGCACAAATATAAGCTACCTTTTAAGCTATTTTAAATTTGGCTGACACTAATAGGTAAAAATCATGCCGCTGCAGTAACGTTTTCAGACGTTACTGCAGCGGCATCTTAGTTTTGCGAATTACTCTGAAACCTTGATAGGCACTAATTTTATTTTTGGGGCACATTTACAGGATGTAGTGCTCTATTTTTTCTATAACTTTCATCTTGATCCGAGTCTACTTGCCGCTGGGGTAACGCACACACGAACATCCATACATGTAAACATCCAAACTTCGCTTTTATATTAATTAGTGTGATGCGAAACTTTGGAAGTTTTATTGAATCTTGTATCAAATGAAAGATACTCATCGGTTTTTACATTTCTAAACAGTTTATCTGAAATGTATGTAGGTATGTACCTATATACGTACCTACTGTTTTTAGATATTCATTAGATAGCGAAGTTCCAGTACAAGCTGGTACCGACCTGCTTTAAGTACATAGACCTACTGTACATAGGTAGGTAGGTACCTACCTATTTGTATAATTGTAGAAAGTTCGAAAACCTCGGCGCGGCGGCGGCGGCGGCGCGGCGGGGTGGCGCGGGCGGCGCGCGAGCCACAACAATCGACCTTGACGGATCTTGTTTCTCAAGTCATAATCTACATAGGTATATGAGGTAAAGGATGAAAGCCTGACTGATCTACACAAGCTAACAATCACAACGCGTGCCACGCGGGGAAAACGTGTCGCTGTGTTTCCCGCTCCGAGGCGACGACACGACGCGACGTCAGCACAACGTCTAGGTATCGGGCACGAGCCAAATGGAATTCACTTATGAATACGATACATAACATTAATGAAAATTTCACACGGTGATTCGATTGGCTAACATAAAACATCACATTCACTGCCCAGCCTCTCTCTGCGCAAAGTTTCCACCCGTACTTAATAATAAAGTATTGAATGTTATTTCGGGCTTAACGTACCTACTTTAACTTTATGAGCACATTAAAGTACGCGAAAATACTGGCCTTTTCTTGGCTGGCGCGAAAATACTTGACCAGTACAAAGTTTTTTTGCACCTCTTTCAGCTTGCCGTTATCACTCGATGTTATGGGTTTCTTATCATTTTGGCCAGTTGCCACTAAAGTAAGAAAAAATTTCGCGGCTCGCACCGCTCGCCGTAATGTCTTTTGTGTTTGTTTTGGTGTAGGTGAGAGTCGTCTCAAGGAACTGCTCCAACGATCATTTCCCCGTTGTTTCCTTCATGTGACAAGCTCTATGATTTGTTGTCTGCGCAGCGTCTTATAGAGGGTAGCTTATAGAGGTAGTGATTAGCTGTGTTGCCAGTTGTTAAGGGTGTTTGTTGGTTCAGGCGTTGCTTGTATTTAGCTGAGAATTGCTTTATTTCGTCGTTGACGATGTTCATGTGCAGTTCGTTGTGCAGCTCATATATTATTAGAAACCCTGCAGCATTGGATAGTTTTCTTAAGATTCCATATTGGGCTCATTGTATAATTGATACGTTGAATTAACAGGCTGGTCCCCACAGTTGTATTGTATCCCACACGTCCATATCGGTTGTAGCGCCATCTTGTAGGTATACCAGTTAGATAGATAGATAATACTTTATTGCACACTTAGAAATAATTTGCAAAAGAATAATTATGGAATAAGCGACAATTAGCGGTCTTATCGATCAAGAGCGATCTCTCCCAGACAACCATGAATGGATAGAATCGTTGGATTGTACATGGGGTAATATCTGTGTCCATAATAATAATAAAAGTATTTACTACTTAGAATATTAACAAATATATACAAAGTATACATATCAAAGTACATACTACATATTATAAATGTTACATACTATTTTATTATATAAATACATACATAATATACCAGGAGCTTGTTGTCCAGGCTGAGTTTCTGTCCAGCATCCATTGCAGGTTACGGGATCGGAGGCTCCCCTCTTTTCTTCTGTAGGTGAGTCCTCCAGGTCAGTCTGCGGTGCAAGTGCATCCCAAGGTATTTGACTAAGTCATTGTGTGGTAGTGTGTGTGCTCCCAGACTAAGGATGCTACTCCCACCCCACCGAGGTAGTAGTGAGCTCGTCTGCAAGGTTCAGTAGGTTATTCTGCTGTAAACATTTTTAAACTGGCCTATCACGTGACGCTGCTAGGAAAAGCGACACTTACTCAAAGGCTCGATGACTCGTATACCTACGTAACTTTCGAGCAAGGCTGTGAGGGCATTCGCTTTGTTTAGCTGTAGGCACGAGTGTAACGGAGCGGCAGACGTATTTTCCAGCTATTTCACAGTCGAGCGCGCTCCTTTCGCCCCGCATGGAGAGCAGCCGACTGAAGCAGGTTTTCCGCGGGTTTTACTCGGTCGGTAAAAAAACGACATTGCCATGTCTAATGAAGACATGGCATGGCGGTGTTAACTCTGAGCGTACTAATTCGAAATTAAAAATTACCTAGCAACAGAAAAAACCTACCTACTTAATCTTCCCTAAATATAAAAAATATTGTTTAACTTAGTTTTATCAAACAATTGGTGCCTAGTTAAAATGATAATGGTGAAAACAGAGTTCGTTGGAAATCATGAAGATTAAAATCTACTTTTTTTAAATTGAAATAATTTTAAAACCAAATGGGAAAGAAAAGTGGCAGATCAGATACGAGAATGCCGGCCGAAGCAGTTAGTTTATTTATTTCCCATGTTTTTTTATAAAAATATTGTAATGAGCTGTGGATTCTCGAGAATCCCTACAGGGTAGATGCATCCTTCTCAGAAAACTCTTCCCAAATCTATAATTGTCAGACATCACGTCATGTATCAGCACTGCCATTGGCTGAGTTAGGCTTTGATGAATGTTGACCTGAAGTTTTGAAAGCTAATTCTAACGGTCCCTCCCCCGTCCCCTGACTATCCCTCAGGCCCGCCCTTATCCTGCGCGCGCGCATTCAATGGTTGCAGGCTGCAGGTTCGCGGAAAGCTCTGACTCAGGCTGCGAGTGCGAGCTTTCACCCAATAAGACCTTGAGGAACATTTTCACGGTATGTTACTATATAGGACCTATGAGTTATAAACCCTGTGTCGGAAGTCTGTGACTAGTAGTGTGTGTACTAGGTACATAGTTCTGAATCCTGAAGAGTACTTATAAGAATCTTACATGAAAACTATTAAGATATCTTAATCGTTTTTATTTTCAAGTTTTTAAATTCCTATATCGAAAAGTGAGGTTGATATAAGGGACACAGACTCTTGAATTTTGATTATTATTTTAAATCGCCTCAATTTTTTTTTTCACTAATTCTGCTTCAGCATCAATAAAGTTAATTTCCATAAGCTTATTACCAGCAAATGCTTAGAACAGCCAAACAAAAAGTTACATACCTTTATACAATTTAACCAAAATAAATACTAATAACGGAATATGAAATATGCTAGTTAAGCTTTTTAGGTCCGTATATATACTTACTGCAGTGCAATGTAAATGTTGAAATTATTCATATAACGTGTTCACGTAACGAGCACAGATGATTCAGGGGGCTGCGCCAGACTTCGTGAAACTTCGCCGGTGCCGCTATTCAGTAAACATCAATAACGTCATAAATCCCGCGCTAAAAAAGTTCCGTTATATTTTTCAAAAGAAAAAGGAAGACGTATTTTTTTCTATTGAATTAGTATTGTGTCTACCGATGTCGACAGAGCTCTGAAGTCTTGCGCCACTTTTTTTATTACCTACCTAGGTAGGTAGGTAAAACCAAAACTGCCTTAGAGTTTTTGTTTTACCAGAGCCGAATTAATACAGAGCTGCATTAGAATCAAGAGCTTTTTGTCCCAATATCCAAAGAGTATTGAACTGTCTAAAACTAGAATTGAAGAATGTGGTTCTGCACCCAATTAGAGGAGCTTATTGTCAGCCAGCTTTAGTTTAGAGAGCGCGTGGTGACAGGTCCGGCGCCGCGGCGTGGCGCGCGTCACGTAGATAGGCTCCGCGTGGGACCCGGCGGCACGTCTGTTCCACACGCCCCGGGTTCATTTGCAAACCGCAATAAGCTGCTTTGTTATAATAACAAAGGCAACGGTATCATAATGCGCCGCTCTACAAAAGCTCGCTAAATAGGAGAGAGGTTAAGTGGTCTGCGGTCTCACCAACAAAATCGCTGAAGAACCGATAAGTTGCGGTGAAGAACCTGCAGAGATGAGACGCGCACGAACGCACGTGCGCCGATAGCTCCGCGTGGGTGGAATCACTTTCTTCAAAGTAGATGTTATTCCATTTAGCCCAGCGTGTGCGTCACACACGCACACGTCGCCGTTTCACCGCGTATGATCTACGGCTAATGCCGCAAGACTCCAGGTCACGTAGTTTTTTGCTCTTGGCTCCAGCTCTATCGTCATCCATCACCACACGCCACCAGCCACCTGTATTAACGTCAGAATGAATTAACATTTCTTCAGAATTCTGTTCACGGTTTTTACTTGTTCATATTCTTCAAGTAATCAGATAGATAGGTATCTTCCGCGCTCTAGATAAAAAAGTTAATAAGCACTGTACTGTAGGTAATACAAGAACAATAAAATGCGCATTTGCTATTTCCAAACATTATCAAATTATTAACGAACTAACCCGTATCCTAACAATGAGTGATGTGATGATGTAAAGTCAAATAAAAACTTCCACAGACAGCACAGCGGTCTCAGAGACACGCTCTTCAAGTATGAAGGTTTTAGTTTGAACCGCCCAAATCTCTGTAGGTACTTGATTTGACTGACTTCACGGAGGATTCGTAACGAATACAACCCACGGAGAACCAAACTTATCGACATTGCTCAAAGAATTAGCAAGCTGAAGTGGCAGTAAGCCGGCCATAAATCGCGAAGAACCTACAACCGCTGCGCTGGGGTACGTGAGAACGTGTTCTTGAGACTGCGACTCGGAAAACGTAGTGTAGGACGCAATCCTCACGGTGGGATGAGGATCTGCGAACGACTACAGGCAGTTGCTGGATGCGGCAAGCTGCAGACGGGGCGCTATGGCGCTCATTAGGGGAGGCCTATGCCTAGCAGTGGACTAATATAGGATGATGATGATGAGTATTAAACCATGTTAATAGCTGAAACCGCAAACTATATATAAACAGCGGGATAGGAGGTATTTGGGTGATGGCTCCACGGAATAGTATATTATTTATTGAAGTCCTGGAATAGAGACGAAGTGAATTGTTCTTGCATAAACCACTTAAGCCCTAAATGGCTGGCACGGAATCTGAATTCAAAAGAACGTTTGCTCGAGTGAGGTATCGAGGGCAAGGGTGTCAGGCCGTGCCTTGTCTCGCCTTTATCTTTTTGCGTGCGCCTGTGGAGGAATGCGCAGACTATCCGGTGCGTCACGTCTCACGCTCGCTGCGCCCCTGCCCATGGCGCCGCCTCGAACATCAGGTCATCTGCCCTCCTGCAGAATCCCGTAATGTACGCCGCGCCGAAGCGGAGTGCATGCGTGGTATGTCCGGGCTATGAGCATGCAAGTTCAAAAGCTAGAACACGCCCTCGATATTACGCGCAGCCCGGCGGCGCGGCGGCGGCGGCGCCGATTCGACGATGCGACGCTTGATAATGATAACCTTTCAGTTTTTTGGCTGCCTTATATGTTTATCATCTACATATATATATAAAAGAAAGTCGTGTTAGTTAGAATGTCGTTAGTTACACTATTTATAACTCAAGAACGGCTGAACGGATCTCGGTGAAATTTGGCAGCGAGGTAGATGGTATCCCGGGGCCGGACATAGGTTACCTTTTATTCCGGAAAAAAGCGTGCGAAGCCGCGGGCTGCAGCTAGTAATAAATAAATTGTGATTTAGTTAATAAATTCAGAGATTTTGGACGATTGCTGCACTTAGTGGTTCCCGTTTGTAAATGTCTCGGCTACACAGTCAGAGATATAGGTACTGAGGCTCGAAATGGTTAAAATGTATTTAGTCCAAATGTGTCGTGACGACACTCAAAATACGAGACACATTTCCGCGCAGTGTTAACGCGCTAGGTATTACGCATCTTATCTCGGGCTATAATAACTCCTAAGCGTTGCATCTAGTAACTTTAAAATACTATTCGCTTGCTATGAATTCATTACGTGCTATAGACAGGCCGTGTGTCACCGCGGCCGCTTGCATCTCCGCGCAGATTGTCACAAGTAGAGTCGCACGCGCGCCGCCAGACTTATTGACAGGTTGCATCGGGAATATGCAAGTGCTTCGCGGGAGATCCGCGTGAGTCACACTATCTATTGACTTGAGACAGCCAATGAATGACGCATCTCCTGGATAGGCATGACGTGATTCTCTGTGAGGAAGTTAGGGGCAGTCCAATCATTTGCGATCTTTTGCGATAGTTTGGTACAAGAAGTTGATTGTAATAATTAATAGATACGTAAGTTGCCCACTCGACGACCAAGCTTGAAGGGCGAGACCATTGCAAGCTAAGCTTGAGGCCAGCTTATCGTGGACAGTAGGGCAGTCATTGCGAACCGAGGCTTGTATAGTGCTTTACCTACTCAAACAATGCGAGTCATTTGAAAGTCATTGATTTGGAGGACTCGTCGCTTGAAGAGTTCATTTTCCAAATTTATTTACGAAAATTGATTAGAACGTATCATGCCAAAATGTTCACCGCGATGCTCTTTTGTCAGTTTCCCGCGTTTTCTTTTTTATTCCACCCAGCCAGTGAAGCTTGTACTCCTCAGTATGCATAAAACCTATAGGCACTTAACTAATAAAAGTAATAAAGAAACAAAATAGAATTTGAAATACATTACGCACCGCACAGAGCGGGCGGACAGACTGATAATATTACTGTCCGCCTGTTCGGGTAGGCCCGAAAGGTCGGCTTTGCTCAAAGAAGGTTGTCGAAATAATCAGCAGATTACATGCTTTGATTGAGTAAATGAAAAACTACATTAATTAAACCAATTGAACTATTAGTGAGAAACAAATAAAATACTCATAAAAGAACATAAAGGCTTTTTATGACTTTTTAGAGATGATACATTCTAGGATGGATAAGAAACAACAGGTTTATGCAATGTATCCAGATACGAAACAAGCATTGGACTATGTAGAAGCAGAGCACAATATTTTGATAAATATGGTAGAGTCGTATGGAGTGCGAGGAATAGCGCTAGATCTACTCAAATCTTACTTGCACTGCACCAGAGGACTCAGATAACATGTATTACTAAAATATGCAACAAAACAAAAGATGTTAAATTATTTACAATTAGGTACAAGTACCTACTCTTCTACTGAAAGAACTGCACGGGGTACCTCAAGGTAGCGCGACGGAGTGCGGCTTGCTTCGCTCGCCACGCTGTTGGAGGGTACACATAGCGCGACGGAGTGCGGCTTGCTTCGCTCGCCACGCTGTGGGAGGGTACACATAGCGCGACGGAGTGCGGCTTGCTTCGCTCGCCACGCTGTTGGAGGGTACACATAGCGCGACGGAGTGCGGCTTGCTTCGCTCGTCACGCTGTTGGAGGGTACACATAGCGCGACGGAGTGCGGCTTGCTTCGCTCGCCACGCTGTTGGAGGGTACACATAGCGCGACGGAGTGCGGCTTGCTTCGCTCGCCACGCTGTTGGAGGGTACACATAGCGCGACGGAGTGCGGCTTGCTTCGCTCGCCACGCTGTTGGAGGGTACACATAGCGCGACGGAGTGCGGCTTGCTTCGCTCGCCACGCTGTGGGAGGGTACACATAGCGCGACGGAGTGCGGCTTGCTTCGCTCGCCACGCTGTGGGAGGGTACACATAGCACGACGGAGTGCGGCTTGCTTCGCTCGCCACGCTGTGGGAGGGTACACATAGCGCGACGGAGTGCGGCTTGCTTCGCTCGCCACGCTTTGGGAGGGTACACATAGCGCGACGAAGTGCGGCTTGCTTCGCTCGCCACGCTGTGGGAGGGTACACATAGCGCGACGGAGTGCGGCTTGCTTCGCTCGCCACGCTGTGGGAGGGTACACATAGCGCGACGGAGTGCGGTATTCGCCGCCCTACAATAGGGGGTAGGCACTTTGTTTCAGAAGGAAACAATTAAGGTTTTATTTAGACAGTCCTAAAAAATTTCTAATGTTTATTAAGTGAAGTACTTATTCATAGATAAGTATATTTTATTTGGATCACTCATATGATTCGCCATACATTCTCCAAACCAGTGCTGTGAGTAATCGTGGTGCTGACGCGCAAGTCCCCCAGTGATTTACATCGTGGTCAGTTGGTCGATTTGTATGTATGGACGGACGCCAGTACAGTTTTATAGCATCTTCACTATAATATGTTCTGTGTTTTACTAGAAACGTGCTGCTCCTGGGAACCGCTTTGTTTTTCTACTCTCATCTGCTACTCAAGCTCTACCTTGGTAAGAATCATGGATCTTGCTTACATTATCTCCTTTCAGACAAATTCTGTGGTATTATGGGAAAATTCAATTTAAATTATTTATCTTACCTTATACAATACGGCCAAGTCCAATTGCATTAACTATTTATATAAGATGTATATCCTGTATATCTTATAGAAAATAAAAAAGTCCGCCTGAAATACAGGTTTTGGATTAAATTCCCGTTTTGAATAAAACCAAAACTTTATCTGAACGTCGCGTCGTCTAGTCAAAGCGACGTGTGTGACCCGAGCGAGAGTTGGCAAGTAGGGCGCAGCGCATCAGCACAGCGCAGCATTGACACAGAGGGTAATGCTGCCAGCAGCGTCCTGGAGACCCTTCCGACTGGTGATCGGGTCAGTTGAGCTACCTCTAGGTTGTTGGCAACAGTCTGCAGTTGGCTCAATTGTTTCAATTGTAAATACTAGTTCTAATTTGTTCTATTTATTGATTGTAATTTTGTTTGAATAATACCAAAGCAAATATTTGCTAGTACTTAGGTACCTACAGTATCGTACGCCATGACATGGTAATCTAGTTAGTTACCACTTCTCAAGAAAATTATTTAAGAAAAGTGTGTTTAATTTTTTCCATAATGGGAGGTACACTTTTTTGTCACTCGGTACGCTCTTGTACAATCCCACCAATCATCAGGAAGCTTTACTAATAGTAGGGCTAGGGCAGAAGATGCTGTGCAAAATTGTCAAGCAATATTTTATAATTATGTTGAAGCTTTCGAAGTAATCCTCAAACAAAACCATAATGTCTACAAAAAACAAACAATCTCTTATCCAGTCTTCGAATTCACTTCCTTTTAGGGCACTGTGCTGCTTACCAATACAGGAAAGTAGGCATGCAAACAAACCCTTGGAATGGCGCTGCGTTGCCCAACCGGTGGGGGCCGGCCGGCACGGTGGGTGCTGTGACGCGTGGTGGCCGTGGCTCGATGTCACGCCATGCGCCACCCACGCGCGCTCCACGTCGCCTGACGGTTGTTGCATCAGCCGCGGCATAGGCCCTCAAGAAATCAATTAACACTTCCACTTCAACATTCATTATGAGCCATGTGAAAAACAGTTATTAGTTAAACATAAGTTTCATTTTAAAGGAATTGTTTCTTAGTTTCGTCCCTTTTTGATTCCTCACTAGCCCAGCAGTTAATTTAAGAACCACTCGCTACTCTCGTGACCCTATTCCTGACTAAATCGCTAGCTCGGGTTTTAATATCGGCACGTCTACAAAAACAGTTTTGCTCTCATGTTGAACAATTAACGACTATTACACATGACAGCAGAAATCGATTTGTTTTAATGCAGCAAAGCCACCGTTTTTGAGCAAGATGGTGCAATGAGAATGTGAGAAGCACTGAGTATCGAAAAAGTCGATCGATGCTCGTTTGTCATTCAACACGAGCATTTAATACTTCTGCATTTTGCAGGTCTGTGTAGGTACCTCATGTATGCACAAGTAGGCATATACTATAAGGAAGTAGATGTAACTTACAGGTAATATCATTAACTCAATTACAATAAGTATTACAACATTCCTGTTTACGTTGTTAGGTACTTTGATTGAAGGCATTATATATTTATTAATAACATGCACTTGTACTGCCGCAGTTCATATCACCTGCACCGTGAGAACATGTCGGCGCGGCGGTACCATACATAAAGTATTATGTAACTTTAAATTAGGTACCTATTATCTAGCATTTTATAATAGAGGTATGTTGCCCGCAGCATTTGCACCGAACACAGGGGCCTATTTTAATTCTGCAATATGCAATTGCATGTTTCGTTGCGCCCAATCGGGTAGTCTAATACATTGAATTACACGAAAACGAATCACGCAATTGCGTATTTTGGGGAATATAATAGGCCAGGTTTCCCAAACAAAAGATTTGAACGCGCTCCAACGAACAACACAACTTCAGTTTTCTGTTTTTGTCATTTGAATTTCGGCCTGATGTTTTACAAAATGGGAAAATATAATATCAATCTTCATTTCCAAGAAAAGCTAAGATTTAAGATATCATAAATCTTTACCTACGTACTACTTACCTAGCTGAATACTAAACTCCCCAGATGAGTCAGCGTAGAGGGAATGGATGGATCTCATTAGAATTCGTCTGACGAGGTTGTGAGTGGTGTGTCAGACCGTCACGCGACACCGCGCCGCCGCCGCCGGCCGGCGCAGCGCGTCACCTCCGTAGACTGCGCGGCGGCGCGCGCGCAGGCGCCTCGGCGCAAACGTATCGAGCTATTCACTAATTTTGATCAAAGACTAGATACTTGAGATGAAAATAGATATCTGTTTTTAAAAAGTTATCTGAGCGTCGTCTGGTCGAAGCAATGCGTGACCCGAGAGCTGGTGGGTATCTGGCGCAGCGCATTAGCATTGCCATACAGCGGGGCAATGCAGCCAGCGCAGCGTCTTGGGGACGCTTCCGACTAGTGTTGATTTGGATCAATTGAGCTACCTGTAGCTTGTTTGCAACAGTCTGCAGTTAGCATAATTGTTTCAATTGTAAATACTAGCTCTAATTTTATTATTTGATTGTAATTTTTATTTTTAATAGAGACGAAGTACTTATACCTAGAATACAACAAACGAGAATAATATCATTGGCAGGTATAGGAAACTATACGAGAAGACAAGTCATCACTCATCAGGTAATCAATCAGGCAGCTAAGTACCTGTTACTTAGTAGTAGGTAGTCGATATTGTTGTTCTATGCAAGTAAAACTAGTTGGCCGGGATGTAGGTAAGCACCTACTACATACACCGGGTAATACAATTGCATCAACTAACTAACTACATAATTAACAAAGGAACTTACGTTCTCTTCTAGTACGTTAATATACAGTTTATTGTGGCACGAGCTCTACATAAATTACCATTTCAATATGTTTTATTAAATTGTCAGTTGGATACTTTTGAATTATCTTTCTTCTAGATTCGCAGAACGACATCAATAACTTTTACACTTAGGATTGTTAGCAACGCAATGTTTGAAAATGAAACGTACCTATTTAAACGTTTTATTAAATTGTTTGGTATTTGTCCGAGAGTCGTAACTGACCAGATATTCTGGGTATTTTCAATGTCAGGTTTGGAATGCTGTAGGTAGTTGGCACGCGACACGTTACACAAGCTTAGATAATTTTCCTGATGCTGGCTACGCAGAGGTATCGTGACGTTGAGGAAATGGACCGGTAAATCCAAGTTATTCATACATTTTGGAGGTGTTACGGTATCATCCTACCGGTGAGTACAATCTACAACCACAGAATAACTTGTAAAGTGTCCTCGAGGTCCTACCTGATGCGCAGCCAGCACAGCACTAACGATCTAACTATTCCGAAACTAAACGCATAGACAGTAAAGACCTCCATAAATACTAACGCATCTACTGGTTGAATATGTTTAACCAAACAAATAAAATCACATGTTCGTCTTGCTTGATTTTAAACTCACGCGTTTTTTCTATGGAAATGTTTAAAAGTTATTTCTGTCCCATAGGAAATGATTTATAGGATACAATTATAACGTAGTCTATGTTTCATTCCAGGTCTAGACCTACATCTATGCAAAATTTCAGCCCGATCCGTTCAGTAGTTTTGGCGTAAAAAAGTAAGAAACATCCGTACATCCAAACTTTCGTATATAAAATAACAGTGTTATTTTTATTGATTGTTTATGATCTGGACGGGTATAAACATTATTAATGATCAATCAAGCAAGTCGTCGGCCTTCAGTCAACATCCAGTGGCGCAGTCACACCTGCACACGGTGACGTGCCCTGCTTGACTCTTGAGGCAGTGCATGCGGCCCGCGGTGACGTCACCGGCCGCTGATATCGGGGATTCACCTGCCTTCGCCGACTGCTACGCAATGCGTCTAGGTAGTTACCGACCGATCCTCAGCCGTACTACTCTGAGATAAGGTTCAGTTAGACCTCGTTGTTTGGGGAACTTTCAATTTGATTACCGTAAGGCTCTCGCGCGCATTGGGTTTCCCAAAGAGCCGCGGTGAAATGGCGCGTGGCGATTCCAACTTCAATACTGAATTACTAATACACAATTTGTCTTCACTGTCATCATTAACTATTTGAATTGTGAGATTTGTGAAGTAGGTAGACATTCACACATCCGCCAATATGTCATGTCAATAGGTACATAACTTAAGTATGTAAACAATTCAATTACGAAATGAAAATGTGAAATATGAAAACTCAGTAAGAAGGAACCTACTCATCAGTACACAAACGTTCCCTGCTGAACATGCCTCCCAAAATGAGGTTTAGCGATAATCACCACTTAGCAGGCGTCAAGTGCCAATTGGAGAGAACAAACGAGGTAAAAAAAACGAAGATCTCATAGACTACAGTAGTCCGTAGAACAAGCTTCGCCAACTTGACAGTCTTTCCATTTATTATAAGTGAGAGCTATCAGTGAACAATGGAGCCTACTTCGTCTGTACCTATCTGCATTGAGAGAATGGAAGAAAATTATCCTCTATTCCAATACGGGTGGTATTGGCCAACATCGATCTAAGTAAAAAAGAGGAGATGAGGTAGGTACCTCCTATATCTTCTCGAAAGTGGAAGGCTCAAATTAGGTGCAATTAGGCACACCCACCTTAGTGATAGTCGGACCGGGCGGCGCGCGGAGTTCGTGTTACGCGTGCTTGCTACGACTTAGGTACTTTAGTGTGATTTGTTGACTAAAAACCCCTCGTGTTTGTACAATATTGCATAAGATTGGAAATATAACAGTGAGCGAGTGTTTGCGTGTAGTTGTAACACAGGCCAGTTGTTGAGACTGTAATACAGAAATACAATTTATTTATAAAGCCGATTTACATGTCAATAACTAATTTATAAGTAAGTATACAAATTGTATACAAGTTCTTAAATAATTCTAAATTGCAATTAAGTAAACATTAATCAATTATTAAAAAGTCAATCTCGCCGGTACATAAAAAAATACAAAATTAATTATCATTACTCTCCTTTTTCTCGAGTAGTTCACCTAAAGAATAGAAATTCTGCTCGATAAGCCAACGTTTCAGATGGAACTTGAAGCTAGCTAGACTGCTATCAGCTGTGACAGAGTCTGTCAGTAACTGAACCATATCTACAGATTTTACTTAGATCTATGCCCGCTACCAAAGTTTCCATTGCTTTCAAATTAGTGGTGGAAGCTGCAAACAAGCAGCTACCTACCCCATATATAGGGAGGTTACAATTAGCACCTGCGTAGATGAGTTGTTTATAGCTGCAAACGTGCAGACCTAACCGACAAGGTACCAGGTACCTTACATACTCTTCATTGGTGCATCATCCAGCACAAATCATTAGTTTACTACGAAACGATAAGACAGCCTTAGGTCCCGAAACCCAGATCATCGTAAAGCGTAGTTAGTACAGCTCATAGTTGCGCAAGCGCATGCAGCTGATTGCGATGAGAGTCACGTACATGCTCGGAGCCGTGACGGAGGCAGAGCTGGGCTACGTGCTGGGAGCCGACGAACGACTCTGCAACGTCAGTCCGAATCCTCAGACTGCCTTAATGGATAAGAATATACCCAGGTATCAAAAAATATTTGAGTCTTCTAGGTAGTAGGTACGTGTAGTCGTGAATCCATGATGCAGAGCCAAACATAAAAGAAGAAGAAGAAGTCGTGAATGGTCTTGATAAGCTTTTGCTAGGTTTAACAAGGAGAAATATCATACTCAAAGATATACCTAACCCTTGCCCTTGGTGAACGGAGTCAATGTGACGACAAGTCGCACTGCGTCCTCGGCCCTTGGTGAACGGAGTCAATGTGACGACAAGTCGCACTGCGTCCTCGGCCCTTGGTCAACGGAGTCAATGTGACGACAAGTCGCACTGCGTCCTCGGCCCTTGGTGAACGGAGTCAATAAGACGACAAGTCGCACTGCGTCCTCGGCCCTTGGTGAACGGAGTCAATGAGACGACAAGTCGCACTGCGTCCTCGGCCCTTGGTGAACGGAGTCAATGAGACGACAAGTCGCACTGCGTCCTCGGCCCTCGGTGAACGGAGTCAATGAGACGACAAGTCGCACTGCGTCCTCGGCCCTCGGTGAACGGAGTCAATGAGACGACAAGTCGCACTGCGTCCTCGGCCCTTGGAGAACGGAGTCAATGAGACGACAAGTCGCACTGCGTCCTCGGCCCTTGGTGAACGGAGTCAATGAGACGACAAGTCGCACTGCGTCCTCGGCCCTTGGTGAACGGAGTCAATGAGACGACAAGTCGCACTGCGTCCTCGGCCCTTGGTGAACGGAGTCAATGAGACGACAAGTCGCACTGCGTCCTCGGCCCTTGGTGAACGGAGTCAATGTGACGACAAGTCGCACTGTGTCCTCGGCCCTTGGTCAACGGGGTCAATGAGATGACAAATCGCGCCGCGTCGTTTGTAGGTACTTGGTCAACGGCCGGGGGACCGTTAGGGTCCTCCGCTCTCCGACCTGCCGGCCGCGGCAGGAACCTGCAATGCGAAATGGAATTGTGACTAACCTAACCGATAAACCAAACCAATTACTTACACCTCGTAGGGTACTTCGACGTGTGCTGAGCACACGTCAAAGTACCCAAAATGCTGCAAAAAAGTCAAACACAAATCTGAGTGAATGGCTTTATAAAATACTCATAATAATTATAAAAAAATTATCTTATTGGAATACTAGTCAAGTCGATGACAATGAAAAAAGTAGTTCTACCACTATTTCAGACAGATTCAATGTTGTGGTACACACGTAGGTACCTATACTATAAGCCGGTTTTGGCGTCAGCGTTCTTTACGCGTGATCGTGTTCCATCCATTACAAATAGTGGGAATCCCGTTCCGGGTGGTTACTTATTGCATTTTCAAACATTAACAGCTGCTGTAAACAGTACTAGTTGTAAACAATACTTAGTTGCGTCAATTTATTCTGCGCTGTTCGAGTCTGAGTCAGAGTCTCACAGATGAATGAGCTTCCAATGATTTTTTATTTTGTTGAGGTCGGAGAATGCGTATCGTACGTGTAACATTGTGTAATTCTGAAGCAATATCCGCCCGCTAGGGTGTGGTGTGGCGTGGCTTCTCGATGGTTCGGTCCTTTCATTACTCCGAGGGTCCCTTCCGCGGGGCGGCAGGGACGCCGGCGGCGGCGGCGGCGCGGCGGGGCGGCTCGCTGGTGCGACAGTAGGTACAGTGTCGTGACGCACTTAACGCCGGCGCTTAGCCATAAGCGGCGCAGAACAAATAGTTATTAATTGTTCTGTTTGGTTGTCTCCTTTACGAGTTCCAGCTAGTGTCCGACGCTGCATTGTTTGGCATCCGGCTTGCGCACAGAGCTGTTTACTTTCATATAATAATAGAGATAACGTCATTCATGCTTCTCCTTCTATTGGTAGTCGAAGAGCATGTCCGTTCCTTTTGATTCACAGAAACAACCTTCTCGGAACTGTCAAAACACCGGCCTCAACAAGCGCCATTCAAGTGATAATGAACATTGTGTTGTTAAGGCCGCCAGTAACAACCTTAAAGAATTCCCAGAGATAACTCATAACGGCATGAACATCAATAGATTTGCATCTTTTAAATATCTTGGACATTACGTTACCGACGACGACCCTGAAGACAATGCTGACATTGAAATAGAGCGTAATGTTATCCATTACCTACCGTGGTAGGGCTCTGTCTGGCGGTAAGAGGTAATAATATGTTGAGCCGTACGTTTTCCCGGTGCACAGAAGAAGTAAAAACAAGGCTTTTTAAAGCAAACTGCCAAAGTACACCGGGAACCTACGGGTCAGCTACACTAAACGACCGCTAGAGTCCCTACGTGTACAGTAGGTATAATAATATATTTAGGATGAGGTTGGGACTGCCCCGTCTCTGCAGTGCATCTGGGATGTTTGCAGAGTACGAGACGGATGGATTAGCTGCTATTCTCCGTAAAAAGACGTGCTTGTCTGTATTTACTAACAAATTATGGATCCTTTTGTTTTCCGAATCAAAATATTTTTATTTATTTATTGTATTGAATGATTGCAGTCGAAAGACCATTGAGCCGTGGTGAACCTACTTAGATGACGAGGTTTGAATATGTGTTAGATTCATCTGAGCCGCGCTGCCCGCTGCCGTTGGGTCCCGGAGCCGCGGGCGCGGCTCTCAGCTCCTCATACGGCGCGGCGGCGGCGGCGGCAGCACTCTCTCACGTCTTCTAGTGAGTGGTATCATACGAACACGTGGTTCACACGCGAGTTACAACTCATTGTACGGCGATACAGAAGGTAATTGGCGAGCTACATCACATGTCATGTCGGTTGTCAACACGCAACAAACCACCTCACTTTATTGCGCAACAGTGCTATCATACCATTAATCATTTTTGAAAAATAAAAATAATGGTCAATAAACGATTTAGAAACTGGTATTTACATTTGACACAGTTGAACTAACTACAGACGGTTCCAAACAATCTAGAGGTAGCTCAACTGACCCACCTATCAAT
The DNA here is from genome assembly GCA_963662085.1 of Eupithecia inturbata. Taxonomy (NCBI): domain Eukaryota; kingdom Metazoa; phylum Arthropoda; class Insecta; order Lepidoptera; family Geometridae; genus Eupithecia; species Eupithecia inturbata. The sequence goes on along the minus strand of OY759191.1, from coordinate 447,161 downwards.
CGGAAGCGTCCCCTAAATGCTGACCGCAATTGAGTTGTAGTACCCCAACACCTGTAAGTATTATGGATCGCATTCGCATTCGATGTCAAGGGACTCGAGCAATGTCTCATGCGGTCCCTGACCGGCGCGGTGGCGGCGCGGGCGCGGGCGCCGCGGCCCCGCCACGTGCGCCCGCTCTGCAGCTGCACCACTCGGGCTATCTCCATGAAAACTACGAGTAAGACACAACACTATCAAATATTATGACGTTAAAACAATGATTCAATGGTTCATTTATTGGTAAATATCTCATTAAATAGGGCAACCTAAGTAATGCAGTAATGCTGTGATTTTCAGAGCTCTTTTTGTCCTTACAAAAGACTTCAACGCGCTCCACTTGCCCGAACTATAGGAACACCGTTTTACAATGAACCTACGGTCTTGAAGGTTTTGAGGCTCAGGTATATGAAATGATTTAGATCAGAGACCAGATCCAGGTCCCATATTAGTTCAAACAACGATTACTATTCACAGAATATTGAGAACATGTTGGGTAAACCCCGCTGGTACAGATGCTTCAAGATCACGTACCTGTTATAAATATTGAAGAGATCTGTGGGCGTCACGTGATGGCGTCACACGCCGGTGTCGTCACGTGCCGCAACCGGAGCCCAACACATTACCTAGTTACCTACGAAACCAGGCCGGTGAAATGTTGTTTACGTTTGTTCAACTAGATTTGTATTGTAATGGTATTCCATTCATATCTATACATTAAACCCAGTTACGTATAGGGGTATTACCTATTACCCCCCCCCCCCCCCTACCTATAGATAAAAAGTATGAAACCTACAGAAATATCAAAAACTGTTTTGAGATGTACGAACCGATACCTTTCTTTAATACCCCCATCATTTTTGCAAAAATGACGAGTGGGGGGGTATCGACTCGGTGAGGTAGGCCCCCCTTTTGAAAATGATTCCCCCCTTTTTGACCATTTTGCAAAAATTGTTCTACTTATTCTACTTACAGACTTCTCTATATTATTACTGTAAATATAGATCCATATCTACAAATGGTAGGTAAATACATTTCAGATAGATCACTCTGCAAACTTCGGAGATGGGAGGAAAAAAGTTAATTTCTCAACTTGTACCTATGTACAAACTGATACCTTTCATTTGATACCCCACTTGACCTTGTAGCTCTCTTTCAAAATTTCGACATCACAATTTGTACTTTACTGAAAATGCTCATTTTAATTTTTTTCATATTTATTTCATTCAATTCAATTCAAATATATTTATTTTACTCTCACAATAGAAGCTTAGTTGCTAAAATACATTATTGCAAGTAGGTAGATAAATGTAATACTAAAGGATACATTGTGAGAGACTGGTGCCTGTTTTAGGTTCACAAGAACCTGTATTACGAGTCACCAGTTTCATTCAGTGCGCTAAAATATCAAAGAAATCTAGATAACAGCTTTACACAAAATTGACTTAAAAAATAATAATGACAATATGTACTTACCTGTACGTCTGGCATAGAGCGAATGTTAGGTCGGGGGTGCTCTTGAGGACGCCAGAGTCTGGGCAACCTCCCCAGGAGATTGTGCAGTAAGTATTCCAGCAATATTGACAAAGCGGAAAGTAGACCATTTTGAGAACTTTTAAGCTCGCGACATGTCTCAGAGTTTTGAAAACGTAGATTAGTTTACGCAGTCTTGGAACAAGAGCCTCAAAATGTGGTTGGAAAGTCAGGGTTTGGTCAATTATTACTCCCAGGTATTTAATGCTGCCAGCTCGCTGAAGTACAGGGCAGGAACATGAAGATAGAAGGGCAGTTGAGCAGTTATGTGCAGTGATGGTAAAAGTTGGTGAAGGAATGTAATTAGACTTGAAGGCAAAAGTCTAGAATTTACTTTTGGTTACGTTTAACGTGAGTATATTATTATTTAACCATTGGCTAACCTTATCGAATCCTGCCCGAGCCAGTTCAAAAACATTTTCCCAGCTATGTCCTCTGAAGGAGATGGCAGTATCGTCGGCAAAGGTAAAAATTTTACCGCCATTTATCTGGAGATCACACAGATCAGATACAGATATAAGGAATAGTGTTGGACCCAATATACTTCCCTGCGGCACTCCGTAGCTCACAGATTCTTCATTACTTAGCCAGTTATCTATCTTGACCTGTTGCTTTCTCCCGGTAAGATCACTGATAAATAAGCTCAGTGGAATACCTCTGATGCCCTTTTTTTCAAGCTTTGACAACAAGAGTTGAATTGATACGGTATCAAAATGCCTTTGCTAGGTCAAAAATGGTTAAGCATTTTCTCTTTTCGTCGTTGGTCATAATGGAATTGACTAGGCCGTGGACTGCATTATTGGTTGATTTATCTCGCCGAAAACCAAATTGGGCGGGAGATAAGAGGTTATGGCGTTCTAAGTATTTAATAAGGCGTGAGTTCATTAAGCATTCCAATATTTTAGAAAGTGCAGGAAGTATAGATATGGGTCTGTAGTTGTTTACCCAGTCTTTGTTTCCACCTTTATGTATTGGCTTTACGAGTGCTGACTTGAAAGATTGTGGGACGATTCCAAAAGATATTGAATTGTTGCAAATGTGGGTAATAACTGGAGTAAGTATATTTACGTTATTTTTAAGGAGTTTGCTAGATATTTGGTCAATACCTAGTACAGTGCAGTTATTTCTTTGTCCTACGATTAGTTTCGTGATTTCATCCTCATCAGTAGGGCACATTAAAACGAGTTAACTGGTGTATGGTTGATTGTCTCTACTCGATTATGCTCGCTCGTGAGACAGTTGATCTTCAGATATTTTTACAACGTTCCACAGAACTCTACTCTTCTTTCCCGCTTCTTCTATCTGTTTCCTTTCGTAAGACCTTTTAGTTTTTTGAGAAGAGTGTTACAGTACAGTCAAACGCTTTGGTCATATCCATGTATAAAGCATCTACATTTATATTGTTGTATAAATGCTTTATAATTAAATAACTCAGCTCACTGTTTTGCTGGAAGAGCAAACACAGATTTTCAGTCTGTATTACCCTCTGAAGTGATTGGAAATACGAGATACCAACAAGTAGAATGATGTCTTGGTTATTAAATGAAGATACTGGTTGACGGCTAGTTACAGAAAGTACCTATCTTTAAACCTAAACGCACATGTCCCGCCAGTCTTTCGTCTTTTGAAAAAAAATATTTCATTCTTTTGACACATCGATAACCACAACGAGCTCCTACAAGATTTAGTGGATAAGGACTTCTAATTGTTGTTCAAATTTCCTACACTATAAGTGGGCTAATTTTTTTTTCAAAGCTCTACAATAAGCTGATTTGGAGTTGCACCCGCGCGCCGCGTCGCCACCGCACCGTTGCGTCACACGCGGCGGCACACTCACCCGCGCGTCACCACTTCCTCTGCTGACCTGCCGCGATGATGCTACGCTCCGTGACATAAGTTGAACGTTCTAGGAAGATATCGTAGTTCTTATATTATAAAACATAGGTATGCCATGACCATTGTTTATGAATGATTGGCATTATCCAAGAACAAATGATATGTGAGCAACAATTTTGTACTTACTTACATATGTATCTGATAACTTGTTATGCAATAAAGAAATCCCGGTTGATGAATGAAGATGTGAATGCAAAAAACCTCAAATTAGAACTGTCGGAAGACTGGACACCTAGGTCCAGTCAGTAAAAACTCAAGTTAAGTATCAAGACAGACTCTATGTATAATTTGTGTGTGATGAGTTCCTCAATGTCACAATCCGCCTCATTATGTCCTAACTATCGAAATCCATATTCCGGCTAGTTTCTCAACCCACAAGGATATGTGCGGTATGACGCGCACCGGCAGCCGCGGCTTGCAGCATCTGAATGCGGCCGAGTAACAGATGGCTTGTGCAATCAACACTTGTCTGAACTGTTCTGACTATTACCCTGAATCTCTTTGACTCATACAGATCGCGGGAATTCGCGAAAGGTGAAGGCTGCACGTCCAAAACAATACTTTGCAGAGCTAGTCATTTTAAATAGGTAAATACGTATTGAACAAGTTCCAAATGTATCTCGAATATCTTTTAAACGTTCTGGAAAAATCAACGATATCGTTTAAGGCATCTAGCATATTATTATATACATCATTGCCCCCAAACAAAACAATGCAGTTAGTTGTAAACAATTCAGCACGCTAACGGTTTTTAGAGGTAAAGCTAAGCTCTCAAACAAATTACCGCTTTACCATAAGTAATGGATAAAACAGGCTTATCTCTAATAGGTAACGCGAATTTTATTTATTTAATTTTTAATATATTTTAAAGATTTTTACTCAATAAACTTTCCAGAACATAATAAGTAGGTATGTACTGACCTATTTCATCGATCTATTTCAAATATCACATAAATGTCGTGTAATAACTATCTGTCATCGACCTAAACTCCAGTAGAAGGAACTACCTTTATATCTATAAAGTTTTTTAGCACCTAAGTATAATGTATGTACCTACCTATAGAGTTAGTATCATTATAATATCCTCTGCTATACATAGACATGGTAGGTATGTGTGTGTGTGTGAGTCAGCGGCCGCGGTCAAGGCCGGAGAGAGGCCGCGGGCGCTTCGCGGAGGCAGTGAAAGCATGTCCGCACATGACTCCTGCTCCCATTCTCTTGCGGATCTGGTACCTACAATCACCGTGTGCTGCAATCTTTACTCTGGACTTTGCAACCAAAGAACTAGACTATAATAACAACAACAAAATTACGCTCCAAAGTACAATATTTAAAATACCTTACCTGGCCATACCGATACCGTCCAAAGCTCATCTAATAATGCCATTCAAGGGGACCTACTATTTTTACCCGCGACCCGCGCCGGAGCGGAGACGGTATACTCGTACCTATGCGTTTGGGGTGTGATGTTGTTTGTTTGTTTGTGTGTGTGTGTGTGTGCATTTGCACATGTTGCCAATTAAGTATCTACAAAACGGCTGGACCGATTTACATACGGTTTTTTTTATTGGGTTCGGAATTTGTTGGCAATGGTTCTTAGCTGGGTGGTATAGTGGTCACTCGCTAGGGGGCGCTGTTGTGTGTGTATTAGGCGAAAACCAATGTTCCCATTTATCTCCAGAACCATTTATCTCGATTTAGACACGGTTTTCTGTAGAAAGTATGGAGTTCATTGGCAATAGTTCTTAGCTAATTTGTATGGTGTCTTCTCACCAGGGGGCGCTGCAATAAAAGTTTTAATGAAAATCAATGTTCCCGTTTATGTCCAGAACGGTTTGATCGATTTCATAATCCTATGGGACGGCAGACTGAAACGATCTGGGAGAGGTCAGACGGAAAACCAATGGCTTAACAATTTCAATTCAATTTCAATTTATTTATTTTACTTTAATTAATACGGTAACATACCCACTTACAAGATGTCACATACGTGACTTACTACGTCACGTCACGTCACGTCACGTCACGTCAGGCAGGCAGTCACGTAGGATCTCTCTAAGTCTAAAATAACAACAAAATAAAACATTTTGCGAAACCCACGACGGACACATTGTAACCGAAAACAAAATAAATAATTCTGGAACACCCCCGACTAAGAGGAATGCATTAAACAGCAATGATAATTTATATTTCATCAAATATAGCTAACTAATTTGTTCAACACTAACTAGCTGGACATTATGTACTCCTTAGGTACTTAGGAATAAACATTAACTATTGTCTGCCCTGAAACTGGCTGAATGTACCAAACTGTTTTATGGCAATGTACATTACTAACTGTTATATAATAACGTTACATAAGTTGATATAAAATGTATTTACCTCTACTTGACACACATTAAACTGTTTGGTAGGATGCAATGGTGAGTGACCATACTACACATAGGCACGATACGTTAATTTGTACTTGTAGAGTACGAGTTTTGTTCTAGGTACTCGTACCTTAAAGAAATGACTCGTACTAGTCATTTCATTAATGTTAACAGAGAATGGCAATGGCAGCCCCCGACGGATTTTTTTGTCTTTGTAATAATAGGTAAGTGAAAAAAAATAGTTAGCTATATTTGGTTAAATATAAATTATCATTGCTGTTTAATCCATTCCTCTTTGTCGGGGATATTCCAGAATTATTTATTTCTTTTTCGGTTACAAAGTATTCGTCGTGGGTTTTGCAAAATGTTTATTTTGTTGTTATGTGAGAAGATCTTCGTCATGATGTAATAATAATACGTTGGCGAGTTATTTCATTGAAACTCTTCAGTGAACCACTTCCTCTAATTTGAAGTTTCTCGTGAGTCACGATTAGAAGTCAGTGGCAGCGTCGCTCGCGTCGTCGCGTCGCGCGTCGTCGGAAAGCAATCTTTTAATCAAGACTACCGTCACGGATCTTTGGAGGAATCCAACTCCTATCCTATGATAATAATAAATAATGTCCTTGGGTTTGTTTATCTATTTTTCCCGACGTTTCAACAGGTTTACACACTGTGTAAACCTGTTGAATCACGGGATAACTGGAGTAAATACTCGTGAATAGTTATTTAAATGTCACCCATTCTGATCGAGTGCGAAAGTTATAAAACTTGGGTTTTGTTTGTAATTTTCAAATTGGTCAAAAAAGTTGTACAAGTTTGGTAAAAACAGCATCTGAGTGTCATGTCTAGTGCTCTTTAAATAATGTAAAACCCAATTTATAAATTCATAAATATTAAAAACGGCTGTAAACATTGATTTCCCATGTACCTAACTAAAACCTGCTCGGAATCGTCGTCGGTGTTTCCTAGCGCGTCCACCTACGAGTTAATGGCAGGTAAGTCCGAGACATGAGAATAACCGAAGATCAACAGAACCGGCTACACAGGCTCCGAGCAAGGAACAGTTTCCTGCGGCAAGTGCGCGCGCGTCGCGCGTCGTCGCTCAGCGTGTGGCAAGCGCGGTCGATACCGATATAGCACGGCCGGCAAAAAATGGATTTTACCCAGCTGCAGCGCGTGCGCAAAGAGCAAGCGCGCCGTATAACTTTCCCAGACTTCAAGTTTTCCCAGACGCGTGTTTTTTGCCGGCATATTGGTGCAACTTGGGTATACAAATAATCGTTGTGCAGTCTTAGCGAAGATTGTTATGCCTTTTGATTGTCCTCGGGCATTGGATTTTATAATTTATTATTTTAGTTATGTTTGGTAATTTACCTTCTGTCCAAAAACAGTGTGGTGTCGGAAAATAAAGTAAAAGTAGAAATGAGTTTACACAAACAATCAGCACATACCTAATTAGTATTAAGTTCTTGTTTTATAAGTGTATTTATTGATGGTGCAATAAAGTTATAATCAATCTATCTATCTATAAGGGATACTATACAAAATTACAATAACAGAATAAAAAATTTACAACTAGTATTTACCTACACGTATAACTCTTAAAAATCTAAGCCGTCACCAGAAGGCTGTGTGCCCAGAATGCTGGCAGCATTGCCACGTTGAATGGCAATGCTAATTCGTTGACCGAAATAGATAAGAGGTGATCTTATAAAAAAAATTATGCAACAAAAATTACCTACCAACACTCGGTGGGTGCCAGGAACAATACCTACCAACACTCAGTGGGTGCCAGGAACAATACCTACCAACACTCAGTGGGTGCCAGGAACAATCGCGGAAAACCAACGCTATGTCAGATAGCGCTAGTTTTCCCACGGGGGCCAATAAATTTAGTTTCTTACAGTCGTTAAAAATATCTCAAGTTATAGAAGAAGCTATCAATTTCTTAATTTTATAATTTTATCTCTCTATTCTAATTTTATAAATAAATAATGCTGGACAATCCACACAGCATCATCTAGCCCCAAGCTAAGCAGAGCTTGTGTTATGGGCACTAGATACCTAACTGATATACTTATTGCACTGTCGTCTCTCTACTAAACGTCATTATAAAGACAAGCCTTTGCTCAAACTCAAGGATCTATGAATATGTACTCTAGTTGTACCATCTAATGGTTGAGTCATGCTTGTCTAACCAGTTGTACAATGCAGCATCGCTGACGTCAGCGGAGACGTAGGAACTGCCTACGGAAAATCTCAGGTGTCCGTTATTTCCACTTTCATCATTATTTGTACCTATTTACCGTCTGCTTAGAGATGAGCCATAAAAATCTGCCGTATTACTGACCCGAGGCACCTACGCAAGGCCTTGTGTACTCAGGCTATCTGATTTGGAGCTAAATGACTCACTGTGTAAATAAATAGTTTTCTCAAGTCAGCGAGTTCAGGAAAACCCAATCTGACTGACATAATATATTATGATTTCCCATAATTTAGTAAAGAAAGAAAACTCTACCGCAGCAGTATACCGTGTACGAAGAGGTTTGCAATGTTGCTGCAAAGCTGATACTCTGATACTCAGCTGGTGAAATAGTAGAGGAGCAAAGTGTAAGGTTCAATGAACTCGGCGGCGCGTGTAGTGCGCCACAGAGAGGGCAGTAGTGAGTACGGCGGCGGCGGCGGCGGGAAACCCGGCGTGAATCAGCCGGCGCGCGGCGGCGGCGGCGTCACGCGACCTTCCCACTAAATAATGTACCTTACTGATATGATAACGTTAACTTATGTATGATACACATTTGACTCCATAAATCTATCGACTTCACTGACATCGCGCTGCGGCGTGTCTGGGTAGGCATATTGTAAGACATAGTGATGATGCCAAGTGAGTTTGAGCATCTTGAAATCTAAGCATTAAAAAATTACCTAAGCTCAGTAGGGCAAGCACTGGGATTGTTCTCTGGGGTAGAATAGAGAAAAATTACGTCACTTTAACTTCAATAATGTACGCAATGTTTGACCATGCGATGTCATTACTGTCTAGTCTATCACTAAGTACTAGAGAACAATCCGCAGGCTTGGCCTACTGTTTGTTAATTTATCGTTAAACTTCAAAGATCAAAAACTAAATAAATTATTGTATCAACTTTAATCACTTTAATCCTGCCTTTATATTTTTATCAGCTATTAAAAGTGGGTATGGTGAAATAAAATTCATGTATATGCGAAATATAATTTATTAAATTGCTTACAGTATGTACCTAGTAATATTAAACAAACGGGGGCCTACCTCGTTGTAACAGATATTGTAATTAGGGTACCTGATAGTTTCAGCTGTTTTAATAAATATGTGTCCTCCTTTACCTCCACAGCCTATATTAGTCCACAGCTGGACGCAGGCCTCCCCTTGATAAGCGCCTTAATGGCTTTTATCTCACGGGGGTAATTTCCATAATCCCCACGTTGGGCATGCGGGTTGGGGATCGTAGTTCGGTGGTAGAATAATAATAATAACGTTTATTGAAAAATATTTAAGACTTAAAATTATTACATCGTTGATCCCCAAAACTAGGATACACCTGTATCTTGAGAACTACCTTCCATGGGTTCTTTACATAAAATATATCAAGCAACGTTAAATTATGTCTAAATAAAAACAATAATTAGAAAATAAATATTATGTGATGGGTCTCCTGAGGACACCAGTCTCGTAAGAGTGGGCAACAGGAGACACCATTCGTGTGTGTGTGTTGTATGTATACACTACATACATACACACACACACGAATGGTGTCATAGTGTGAGGGTGTGTTTGTGAGTTGTGCTCCTGAGAACACCGAACTCTTAAGAGTCCGGGTAACAGGAGCTTCACAGAACAGAAATGCTAAATTCTAATCAAAAGTAATTAAAACATTACATCAACTATATTAATATAATTTCTCAAATCTCTATGCGAAATAATGCAGAGGGTGGAAGTGGTGAGAGGAACGTTAGGATAGGCCATGTCCGTCCATCCAGCCAGCAGTAGACTAGCTAGGCTGTAAGTGATGCTTCGAAACAACAAATGTAACAACCTAGGTATTTGCTAAATAAGTATAAATAACAAATCAACTTAAAACTAACGCCATGGTATCAATTCAGATATCAATTGACAATTGACACCACACAGTGGAAATAATGAGGCCTATTCAAAGCTACGCGGTATCCGCTACCCAGAGCGGTAATGAAAGCCGAGTGGCTAGGTATGCGATGTCAACAGAAAGCAAGCGAAATCAGAGCTAAATTGAGTGCTAACGCTCTGGGTAGTAGTGGGAGTACCGCGGTGCTATGAATAGGACTTGAATGAAGAGTAGGTAGAGTAGAGTCGGTCACACTTCATACACAACACTACACTAGTGAGGGCGGAGGATGTGCTCGTAGGCGAGCAGAGCGTGTCTCGGTCTCGACTCGTGCGGTGACGTCTACAAACGTGTGACGCGGCGCGGGCGACGGAGCAGCTGTTTGTCTGCTCCCACGCATGCCCTAGCTTATCTTTCACTGTTGGTACTCGTAACACGGTAACATGACTTTTATTCCGCTAAAATAATGTAGGAATCAACTTGGGATTTACTCCTAGATTTATTATGAAAGATACTAAAGAACGTGTGAACTGACTGACGTTTGGTGGCAAAAGGAAGTGAACGTAGCGAGTGCTACGGCGTAGCAATGACGTAGCACTTTCCTTGATTGACTCTATTCAATTTATGTGATACTCTAGTAGTAAAATACTGTTCTATAGATAAAAATACTTCTTACACTAGTCTTTATAAAATATTTTTTTTTGTAGTATATATGACATAAATATTATAAAGGTGAAACTTTACACGAGATTGATACGCTAAAACTTGTAAACGGATCACAATGATACTTTGCAGTTCTAGACTTGGAATGTAATCCCAGGAAAACGACTCTATATGCATAATAATCTCAGGTATACAAATAACTGTAGAGCTTTCATTCGCCGACGGTATCTGAGGGTTTAGAAAATTAGCGAGTACCGCATCTTAGATTCAAGCTGTTTGTTGATGTTTGGCGAATGTGTTCTCTGTGAGAACAGGCTATCATCTTAATATTTCATTAGTATTTTGAAAACAAAGTTCAGTTTAAGGTTGCCAAACATAAACGGCGTTGTGCAGTTCAAAAGGCGCGTGAGTTTCCTACGAATTTACTGAACCCATTGCGGCGAAAGTAACTTAAACGGTTTCACGTGTCGCAAGACATTCGCGAAATGTTTTTCTAACGTGTTTTAATTAGCATAGATACGGAATTACCAAGTCCGTGCCGAGAGAAGATAACACGAGTACAATGATCCATTGGCTGCGCGCGAGCCAATGCGCGGGCGCACTCGGCCGCGCCGCCGCTCCATTGGCCCACCACGCAGGCCCAGGCTCTACACTCGATACAAGCGAGCTTTCAGTCCAATACCTCACTAATTTAAAAAAATACAGAACTTCAACAATAAATATAAAATGAAGAATAACAAAATCGAATAGTAGGTAATGTCCATAAAAAATCACGATTTACACAAACTGAGGCATAACTCACGTAAACACATTTAAATGGTACAATTACAACACCGAAGATAAATGTCTAGCGTTCACTTATATTAGCAAATCCAGTCGTAAATTTCACAAGGTGTTATGAAGACGTTCGTTGCACTTAATATCGCACGAGTCGTGGTTCAGCGCGCGCTGCGACGACGACGGTGCGGGCGGCCCGGCGGCACGTGCGCGCGTGTCGAGCGCGCGGCGCGAGTGGCGGCGGCGGCGGGGTGGCGCGGTGGCCGGCGCCCGCCCGCCCGAGCCACACCGACGACCCAAGCATATAAGCCTCCGCGCCGACACCTGCCTCTACTCACTTCCAGACCTCAGCCGGTGACGCGTGCCCCGCGACCCGCTCAAACATACTATCTATTACGCGAACATGTACAAGTTCAGGCTCGCAAGTGTCGCTGTCGGCGTCGTGGTGGTGTGGTGTGCGGCGTGGGCGGCGGCAGCGCCGACGCAGGACCACCTGCAGGTGGCGCTGGCGGACGTGTTGGACAGCGCCGTGTGTCCGCTGCGCGTGCACATCGACGAGCGGGAGGACCGCGTACCGCGCCGCATCAAGATGCTGAAGTGCGCCGTGACACCCAACCCAGTGTGCCACGAGCAGGGCATGACGCACGCGTGCTGCCGCAGCCACCACCGCACCTTCCACACGACCTGCATGGAGGTCACGGACACCGTGCTGGTGCGCTACAAGGGCAGCGACCAGCTGGAACGGCTCACCGTCTCCGTCGGCTGCACCTGCGTCATCCGCCCAGAGGCGCAGGCGCGCGAGGACCGCTAACCGCGCCTCGCCGCGCCCTCGCCGCGCGCTCGCCGCGCTCACCCACCTCAGTTCCTAACTAAACTTAAGGTATCGACGACGCCGTCTCACTATTAGTGTAATAATTTATTTATGTTATTGTTGAAGAGTGGCGCTGGCGCGACTCTTCCGCGTGACATTGTTAGGTTAGTTATTGTGATTGCTGTGTATCGATGTGTGCGATGGTTGTGATAGGGAACATTCCGATGTGTGCGATGTAGATACTAGTGATAGCCTGAAAAGACTCGATCGTTATGTTTACTTATTTATTTTGTGAGCTCTCGTTGAACGAGACGTTATTTTGTGAGCTCTCGCTGAGCGAGACGGTTATGGCCTGTATCAGGCTTTTATATTATAAACTGTTATACAACATACCTACCTGTTTTACATTTTATTTACTTCTTCCTAACCTTTTACTTCCCATTAAACGTAACGATCTACCTACCAAAATGTAGTTTAAAATATTTGGTAATTATTTTCGTTTGCAAATCTATAATATAAATTCAACTACATTTACGTACACATTGTAGATGAAGAGTATAGAGGTAGAACAGAACACCGACAGCATTTAAAAAAATGTAATCTGCTGTTATTGCTGTTATTCTTAATACTATGAACTATTTTTTCTCTGAGGATGCCTACATCTCAGCCTCGGTGGTCTAGCGGTCACCTGTTCAACCGCTGATAAAAAGGTCAATAAAATAAATAAACTGCTTCACATCGGGTCCATGTCCTAATTACCACTGAGCAATCCAGTTCACGCTTCATGATCGCGAATGTTCGCAGAGCGCTAAATAGCTGATCAAATTATAATGATTTGTTACAGCACCGACCAAATAGCTAACTATTTGGTCAAGCAAACATCTTTAGAGATGTTTGCTTGATCATTCTTAGTCTTGAGAACTTGTTGCCGTCCTCCACGCGCATCACCTGGATAAAAACCTGAACAGGTACCCCAAGATCTGCTCAGCCGTTTGGCGCGAGAGGTAGGTAGGTAGCTAACTGACAAACGTAACGCATTTCCAATATTAGTATGTATGTTGGATGAGCTGTTACGGGATTATCAGAATTATTATGTACGTGTAACAATCCTAATGAGGATCAATATAATTGTGCTTATATATATCATAATATATAATACAATGATTGTCAATACGTCAGTATTTATTTAACACGTGATTAACGGATGTGGTCAACTTAGGTATAGGATGCATTATAATGTGGAGGTTAGATATTATTTCGGCTGTTGTGTTGAGTCACGGCGGCGCGCGGCGGCGGCGGCGGCGGCGGCGCTCTCTGAGTCAGCGCTTACACCGCGACGCGAATTAAGTTCATCTCTCAAATCACTATCGTGACTCAATACCCGTATGTGGTTCATCTTACCTATCTTCTGTGCGCTGCTTCGCTTGCTATCAGGATACAACGCAGCCTACACGCCGCCAGATCAACTCAAGATGCAATATTGGTATGATCACTCAGAGTTTAGCTGGAGTATGGATATATATATCGTTTGTGTGACGTCTCAAGACAGTTTTTTTTTGTGGTATTCTATAATTGCTAGGCTTGCTTTTAAAAAAATATAGATAAATTAATGGCTACCTAGCAGCAAAATAATTTATAGAATCAGGCCAGTTGTTCAAGAGTTTACCTGGTACCTACACAAATTTACAAACTTTTTACCGTTCAAAGGTAGAAAATGTATCCTGCGATAACATTTTCCATAGGATATTTTTATTATCGATGTTTTAATATACCTAGTTCGATCGAGCACAATCTCACCCGATGGTAAGTGACGATGTGATCGACGAAGACGATGCTTCACGAAGGTCTAGATGACACCTCTTCACTCTCTACTTGAAGAGAGAGACCCAGGTTGCGGGTAGGTACTAGACAAGTGATATACCTGCCTACCTCTAGGTACCTCTGGCGGGACAATCTAGATTATTGTATTCCTAGCTGGTTAACTGCAGGCCGCGACTGGAGGATATGAAAGGAACCATCTGTTGCCCGGCAGGGAAAGGGAACGACATTGGCTGAAATAAAATAAAGAGGTGGGACATTGTTATCAGTTTTTTGAATACCTAAGTAAGTATATGATTCGTTGCCATTTTATATTCCTGTCGCTCCACACACTCAGCTCGTTATCGCGGGTAAGCAAGGGTTCAATTACCATTGGTTGTCAGTGTAGTGATCGATGATCAATTTGTTATTTCGTCTCCTGCGTAGTATGAACGTACTCAACGTACCTGTTGTAAGTATTTAGCCAGACGTATGATAGTCGGCTCACCGTCTTGCTGATTGAGTCAGGCGGTTGCTACGCCCGCGCCCGCGCGCCCCCTGACCGGAGCATGTTTCAGAGCCTTTTTACAAAGTTGTGTAACATTTACTCGTTGGTAACGAACTGCCTCCTTCCACCGAACAGGATCGTAACATAACGTAGGTACATTAAATAACTACCTACTTACCTTCGTTCTTTCGTGAACTGAGAAACCGGCGAGAGGGCCCGAGGGGTCCGTGTCGTTTTGTCCATCGTTGGACATGTGTAACGATAGTCACCTGCTCTCACAAATTGTCTGAACTTATCTTCCGGTTTACTTACTACTACTACTTTAGAAGAAACTAAAAAGCGTCTTAAATTCCTTAATATTTATTTACACTGTTATTTAAGACAAATACTTACCAATCCCTCGGGAATAACATTTTTATTGAACCACCTCACAATCATTCTCTACATATAGCTAAGTACTAAAGCGAAATTATTTTCAAAATCGGTCGGTCCTTTATTAAAGGATTAATCGACGAACAAACATAAAAGACATGCATACAGCCGAACATAGAACCTCCTCCTTTTTTGAAGTCGGTTAAGAAAAGGGAGGGGAATCCTACTTACTACAAACTTCTTCACCTGCTCCCTCCTTCAGGTACTAACTACCTTAGATACTCCGGTTTTTGAAGTAAAACATCGTCTATTTCCTACATTACTATAACTTCCTACAGAATCTGTTACCTGCACGTGAAATTGTAAAATAAGCAAATTGCAAACGAGAGGAGTCCAAGAATTGGATGTCTAATAGAATAAGGTGACGCAACTAACAGAAGTGTGTATAGGTACCTAGGTACTACCTCTGGCTATGTAGAAAACCCATTGAGTTGCAGGACAAATAAGTACCTAAACAAGTACTTAATATAAGATAGAAGAACAGTCGAAGATAGGTCTGCGATGAGTCACGAAGGTAGTAGGTGCCTATGTGTCACCGAACGGTCAGGTGAACGATCTCCGCATATACACGAAGAGGAATCTCGAACACATGCCAAAACTAGTTCGATTATTGGCAAGGTCAGTTCAGTCAGTGGGTGCTAAGAGTATGTAGGAATGGCAACATGATCCCACTGGTGGGCTAGGTGCTGCCAGATTCAGGAAAACCATGAGGAGAGCAGGATCCCGCGGATTCACGGCGCGGCCCCCGGTTCTATGACCCACATAGGTAACTAGTTTGTTTGCGAGCGTACAACCCCCGCGAGGCTGGTGTGTGCTGGCATGGCAACGCTGCTTGCGGCTCGACATTACCCGCTCTACAACGATCTCTATACAACTTATCATGTCCTGTGAGTACTACGCTACGGCCTTGTACCTACCTAACAAGATCCTACAAAGATCGTACTTAATACGAATGTAGGTACAGTAAGTTTGGTATTCCCTTCTGAAAAGAGCAATAGGTAACACAGGAAACAACTAATCTAAACTAAACTAGAAGGCCTTTTTTAATTCTCCAAAATAGGCAATAGCGAGTTCCGTTTTTTTTTGTGGAAATTGGTACTCTATTTAGGTGAATTAGAGTACCTACCAACAATGGCCGAAACTAAACACGCAATTGTTTGTCTATTGGAGAATTAATGTCGGCCTCCTGGACTAAATCTATGTATAGGAATTAGATTTTGCTTAGCGATTTATTAAGCTTTCTTAGTAAGAATGTCGCTTGCATCCGTGCACTCAGTGTGAAACTCTGGTGTGAAAGTTTCAAGTGCGTCCCCCGTTCCCAGCGCCAGCCCCGCCCCGCGCCCCACCCGCAGGCGGAGCTGCGCGCGCGCACGCCTCACGCCCCGCGCAATACTTGATAACAACTCGCTAGATCACTACAGAATCTTCTGTTACTCCTTCTACCTGCTTCAAGAGTTGCAGCAACAAATTCTGCAAAAGCTAATTCGCTTTTCCTCTTAGGTATATGAACTACTCGAACAAGCGCCGAAACGCAAAACAAACAGAGAATCCATTTTCCTGGATGGCGGATGTTTAATGTCAAGGTTTTCATCTACTCTTTATCCGCCGCGGATTCCCAAAGGTGGCGCATGGGGCGACGCGCGCGCGCGGATTTTTGACATCACAACTTGACTTCCGATTCCCCACCTCTGACCTTCAGCCCGTCATCGAATCCAGTCAGTTTCCCGCTCGTAAACAAACATTACACGTTTCCTTATCAAGTTGTAGTACAAATGAAGTTCAGCGCGTCACTGGGATCTAGGCGTGGGAATGCTCCGCTAAGCACTTTGTCGTGTTGTTTTCCTCTTTCCTAATACAATGCCGATGGTAAAACTAGTTGCGTGGACCAAGCTAGTGGAATACAGATAGCTGAGTTAGTATGGGTACCTAGTAGGTATCTAGAGCAATACATTTTCCTTTTATCCTTGGGTTTGGGTTTGCCAGAAGCAACTATTGTAATGTATAGGTTATGTAACTGATTGTAACGCTTTTCTATGGCATAACCGTCCCTCAAGCATAGATCTACGACTGACACTTCATAATACATACGAGTAGGTACGGGCCTACAGAGAGAGAGTAGAAATGAAATGAAATTATTTATTTGACACGACACGACACATTACAATTACTAAACATTTATGGAAAAAACTAAACTCGGTACAAATTTATCAGTATGACATTAATAGATTATCAGTAAGATACTCGTATATAGTAGGTACCTACGAGTACCTAGTAAGTTCCGCATCCTTCTTGGCAAACCACCGAGTGTCAACCATCGAGAGTCTAAAAGGTATCAACTCAGCATGTTGCTGAGTAGATTAATCAAAAAATTACTTACTCAGCGCTGGTATTATTACCCTTGTGTGATAAATTACATCACCAACGACAAACCTCTACGTACACTGCTCTATGTATGTTTAGCATAAAGTGAATGAGGTAAGAGTTTTATATAACTTTTTATATTAACAATATTATCTGGATCTATGCACATGCCTAACATATAGCATATCTAAAGTAATGGACAACTATAACAAAAATAAATATTATAAAATACATTTGAATACCTACTTATTTGCCCACCAACTGAACGGCCTTTATTAACAAAGAAACTTACAATCAAATAATAAAATCAAATTAGAACTAGAAAATGAACAAAAACGCCATTTCTGAAACTTTCGTAACTTATTAAGGTATTTTGTTGTATCTAATTTTATATTTCCTTATCGCTTTGGTGCTGCACTGTAATGATAATGTAAATATGTAACTAAATAAATAAATATTTTTTTTCTCTTTATCATAAAGAGAAAAATAGATACCTACGATAAATTAGCTAAGCTAAGACTAGGGATTGCAATCCGGATATCCAAATTATCCGGATATCTGCGGATTTTGATATCAGAATAATAGGAGCACCTTTATCCGGATAATACGGATACCTAGTTGTTTTCTCTAATTCACAACACTACAGCGTCCAGCATTTTAAAATGTTATAGTATATTTAAGCCAGTGTTACCAATGTTACGGCAATTACCGTGTTCTTCAGCTTTCAGGTAAAAAAATAACAAAATAAACACCCTACGGCTGCAATCCTGTGGCCGTAAATTCTTCGGAACCTAATTAATTTATCGATAAATATATCAATTCATTTATTCGCGTTCACTTTTAGAGTATTCGATTGTTATAATTATATTTCTTGGGCTCGATTGTGTATCCGAATCCGAATGCCAACATTGCAAAGTTGTCTATAGAGTCATGGACTATTATTCTACACCAAACAAATATTGTATCCCTATTTTCATGTGTATTCAACCAAATAGATTTTTTTTTTAAACTTTCGCGATCTGCTAGGTAACTTGTTAAAGATTGTTTATCGGGTATTTATCGCGTACCTTTTGTTTTATTTTCCCCTACGTTCGTACCCTGAGTTGCCCCGTGACCACGATCGCTGGAACGCGATGGAAACGTAAGGGAAAATAAAACAAAAGGTACGCGATAAATACCCGATATAATCTTTAATAAATAGAAAACATTGTCAAACATTTGAAGACATTTTATTAAAAACCATCTTCGTCAGAATAACTCATTTTTCAGGAGAAAAATAAAACAATTTAACGTCCATTTATAGTGTGATTTTTGTATGGATCACGTTTAATATATTTTTTTATACTTTTGCTTTGTTATAGTATACTTTTTCATAAATATAAATAATTAATAAGTAGTCATAGTACCTAAACCTAGCTATAACCTAACAAGGCGGTGACATAGGTTGATTTTGCTGGAAATCCAAGTGACAACCCTGATTTTTTCACGAAATTAAGGATAAGGAAAGTTTACTTAAAACACAATAAATATTATAAGAACTCTACTTACACAGAAAAAACTCTTATTAAATTCTTTTAACTAGGTAGGTAACTTAAAACTATTCTTCTCCACTGCTTTTATTAGAGCTATCAACATCTATTCCATTCCCATTGTCAATACCAGTCAGACCAGTCCTGGTTTTTTTCTTTGAGAAATGGAAGTCACTTTTCCAATTAATTTAGTTTTGCCCTGTTTATGGGAATTTGGCCACCATAAGGCAGAATGTTACCTAATGCATCATAAACATAATCAGCCCGTAGGTATACGTCCATGGAACATGGGCCTCCCCCAAACGACGCCACAAATAGCGGTCCTAAGCTGCCTTCATCCATCGACTCCCTGCGACCGCTACAATGTTTTCTATTTGTTGCCAACATATTGGGGGGTTTTGCCATAATCACCACGCACCTAATGCATATAAACTATAAAATAGCACCATTTGGCTAATGTTGTATAGTATTTCCTTATTTTGAGCAGTGATACGGCTGACCTAAGCACGGCAAGGTAAAAAACTTTACGTACACGGCCGCCTAAAAAAAATTATTGGCAACACTGATTTGCACACAATTTTTATGCTGTTAAAAATATACAAGTATTGATTCGTGTATATCTCTGAACTTATAAGGGAAGCAAGACCTACAATAGCGCGCAATCGCATCATTGCGTTGACACTGGTTAGTCAGCGATCCGACGCCAAAAGGGACCGGTCTCCGCGCAGCGCAGCTTCCCCGGAGGAAGGATGTCTATTTATGTCAAAAAAATAAGTTAGATGGAACGAAGTAAACCGTTATTATTTCATAGATATTTTAGTTTTTCAACCTATTTGATAGTGATCGTTCGATCTCCCTCGAGAGTAGTTGTGCCACACGTAACCGCGCGTGCCGATTGTGCAAAGTGCTAACGCATCATAACAAACGTCGCGTACGACACGGCTCGATCGCAATGACCTTGCTAGATCATCAAATTTAGACATGTTTACCGACGACATTACATTTTATTGTTAAGGCGAAGCTAATTGCATGCCGTAACAATGAATACACCGCACAAAATTTCTATCACGATTAAAACGTAAACAGAACGACTCCTGGCCGAAGAACATAACAAAGTGTTACAACGATACCAAGAAGAAAAACAAGAGAGAGAGAGAAACTTGAGAGCCTTGTTGGAGACCTCAAGAACCAAATAAGTGTCCTACAGCAGCAGCTGAAATGTGTTGTAGATACCACCACCATAATAAATCCGTCGAAATCACCATGCATGGAGACCTCTAACGCGCGTATTGAATACAGCACGGACGAGGAGGAGCTAGCCCGAGAAACTGAATGGTTGAGAGCCAAGTCTAGGAAGTCTGCGAAAAAAAGGAAATTGAACGCGTCGCCTGAACTCTCATTCTGAAACTAAAACACCAACAATTGAAAAAGAAAAGAAAGTTCCCCTTCCCCCACCGATCATAGTAGATGGTGTGGAGAACTTCCAGAACTTCTATGACTTCCTGTCCATGGAACATGCTGCTGGAACCTTTAACCTAAAAATGTTTAATGGTAAAAGCGTGAAAGTGAATGCCTGTAATGGTGAAACCTATCGAACCATAACCAAGGCATTGAGCGAAAATAACTGCCTTTGGCACTCCTATGAGAACAAACAGGAGAGACCCATAAGAGTAATGGTAAAGAAACTGCCTGCTACTTGCAAAATAGAGAGAATAATTGAAGACTTGAATGAAAAACAAAGGACTCAAGATTGAAGCAGTAGTGAATAAATTGAGCTGGAAAACTAAGGAGCCACTTAACATGTTCACGCTATCTTTCAGTAACGAAGAAGATATAAAAAAG
This sequence comes from Eupithecia inturbata, assembly GCA_963662085.1. Taxonomy (NCBI): domain Eukaryota; kingdom Metazoa; phylum Arthropoda; class Insecta; order Lepidoptera; family Geometridae; genus Eupithecia; species Eupithecia inturbata. The sequence goes on along the minus strand of OY759191.1, from coordinate 426,486 downwards.
ATCTACGAAATCAAATATATACTGGGATGTGTGGTTGAGATTCAGCCTCTTCGGACCACAAATCTAATTCCCCAGTGTAAAAGATGCCAGGGGTATGGACATACACAAAAGTACTGCGCTAAGGAGCCAAGGTGTGTCAAATGCACCACGTAAACACCTTACTCCGAACTGCACAAAACCAATGGCAGAAAAACCGAAATGCGTGCATTGTGGGGAGCCACATCCTGCAAGCTATAGAGGTTGCACGATAGCCAAAGAAATGCAAAAATTGCGGAACAAAACAGTAAAGACACCAACTGCCACAAGACAACAACAAGCCTCGAGAGACAGAGTATCGCTCTCACAGCCCAATGCTACAAGTCGCTTACCACACGCGCCGCCACCACCAGCTTTACACAAAAAGCTATACATATTTTGCCCAAGTAACTGCTGGAAAAGCTGCAACAATCCAAAGTAGTATGAAAAAAACCGGCCAAAGCGACAAACTGGATGAAATCCTTAAGTTCATGAGTAGTTTCGACGAGCGTTTGAAGAAGATTGAAAATAGCACCAAAACAGCTATAAACAAACATTCAAAATGATTGGAAACCTAAAAATAATGGCTTGGAACTGTAATGGACTATCGAAACATCAACAAGAACTGCAAGTAGTCCTAGATTTAAACAATATAGACGTGTGTCTCTTATCTGAAACACATTTCACTAACCAGTCTCATATTCAACTAAAAGGCTACAAAGCCTACTACGCAGTACACCCATCTAATAAAGGAAGAGGAGGCAGTGCGGTCATCATTAAAGAAAATATCAAACATCACGAGCTAAATACATATGAAGAGCCAGATATCCAAGCTGTGGCAATTTGTATAGATACCAAACGATACTCGTTTACGGTAGCAGCAATATATTGCCCTCCGAGACACATTATCAAAACAGAAACGTTTGTGAACTTTTTTCAAACGCTAGGCGAAAAATTCATCCTAGGGGGTGATTTTAACGCCAAAAATACCTACTGGGGCTCCAGACTAACCAATACAAAGGGAAGAGAGCTGATGTGCGCAGTAAGAGAAGAAAAATGCGATGTCATCTCAACAGGGTCTCCAACGTACTGGCCAACCGATCCACAAAAAATACCTGACCTCATTGATTTTTTTGTGTACAAAAATATATCTCCAAACTATCTACGAGCAACGCAGAGCTACGATATGAACTCCGACTACTCTGCAATATACCTTGAAATGAGCGGAAGGATTTTGTATACTGAAAGAAATCCAACATTAGTAAACAAAACTACAGACTGGGAGAAATTTAAAATTGACCTGGACTCTAAAGTAGTACTAAAGGTTCCACTGAAAACTCCCGAGCAACTCGACCAGGACTTAGAAAACTTTATAAAACTTATACAGCAAAGTGCATGGGAAGCTACACCTGCCATCAAATCAAGAAGACTTATGAATGTCTATCCCCTCGAAATAAAACAACTTATCGATGAAAAGCGTCGACAAAGAAACCACTGGTGGTGCCAGCGGTTTCTTTGTCGACGCTTTTCATCCCCCAAGATCTCCGCAAGACAAAAATAAATTGAATTTTCTAGCAAAGAAACTGAAAAGGCAAATCCAAAAACACAACACTGATACAACAGATAGTTATCTACAAAGTCTAACCAATGACCGCAGTACTGACTACTCTCTTTGGAAAGCTACAAAGAACATGAAACGACCTATTAATCAGATCCCACCAATAAAAATAGGACCCGGGGAATGGGCCGTTAGCAATGAGCAAAAAGCTAAAGTATTTGCTGAACATTTAGAAAACATCTTCAAGCCAAATGAAAGCCAAGAAAACTGTTACCCTAATGCAACCGAAATCTGCGATGAAAACCTAGATATAAAGCTTGTTTCACCTAAAGAAGTTTGGCGTGAAATAAAACAAAAAATAAATACAAGAAAATCTCCTGGGTTTGATCTTATTTCTGGAGAAGTATTACATAATCTACCAAAGATAGCATTAGTTAAACTAACATATCTAATAAATGCTTCATTTCGACTGAAATACGTGCCAGATTTATGGAAAATTGCGGAAGTAATCATGATTGCAAAGCCAGGAAAACCGCCTCAAGAGACTACATCCTACAGACCAATCTCTCTGCTTCCAATCATGTCAAAGCTATTTGAAAAGCTGTTCTTAAAAAGGCTTAAACCAATATTAGACAATAAGAAACTCATTCCAGAGCATCAATTTGGATTCAGAGAACAACATTCTACAGTAGATCAAGTCCACAGAATAACGAATCTAGTTGAGAAAACACTGGAAAATAAAGAAGTCTGTACTTATATCTTACAATACAATACAATACAATACAATACAAAAATACTTTATTGTACACAAACAAAAATACAATACAAAAGACATTACAGAAGACACAAGTACAATGGGCGGCCTTATCGCTAAGAAGCGATCTCTTCCAGGCAACCTTTGGATGGAATGAATTAAGTGAATTTAAGAAAGGCAGGGGGTGTACCAAAGATAATTTTAAATAAATATTGACAATTATAAATAATTATAAATACCTAAAAACAAGAACAATTAAATATAACAAATACCTTACTATATATATATATACATATATTCATACATAGGTAGATATATAAATAACAAAAATATACTACATAGATACCTGAATAGACGTGCCAATATTCACTTTTCTAACAGGAAAAACTCCTTGACACGAGCTTTGAAAACTGGTAAGGATACCACTTTTCTAATGGACTCTGGTAGGGCATTCCACAACCTAATGGCCTGGATGGAAGAGGATTTGTCGTAGAAACTGGTTCGGTGAGGTGTCATACTCAGTACCAGATTTTCTGACGAACGGAGGATACGGGAAGGATGAGGATGGGAATCGTGGAGGAATTCAAAACGCTCCTTTAAATAGAAGAGAGTAAGAGGGTTATGAAGAATTTTATGAAGAAGAGAAAGGATGTGGAAATTTCGGCGTAGACGGACAGGAAGCCATTTGTGTTTAGTACGATACTCCGAAATATGATCATACTTACGTAGACCAAAGACAAAACGTATACAGACGTTTTGTAGTCGTTCAACCTTATTAAGCTGCTCTTCGGTAAGGTCAAGATAGCATCAGCGTAATCAAGAATGGGAAGCATGAGAGATTGAGCAAGCACAACTTTAGTGGCAGTAGGCAAGAAGTTGCGGAGTCTTCTCAACGAAGCAGCGGAGGCGAATATTTTACGACTTACCGCATCCGTTTGAGAGCCCCAAGACATGTCACTGTCCATAAAAATTCCTAGATTTTTAACACTTCTGCTAAAAGGAACTGTAACGTCATTGAATTCAATTTTAGGGAGAGTGGACCAGTCGATTTTAGCAGAAGTGCGCGAGCTACCTATAATTATGGCCTGTGTTTTGCTGGGGTTAACCTGGAGACCGTAGTCCACGCTCCAATCACGAATATGGACAAGATCAGTATTCGTGCGGTGAACCGCACTAGCCAGGTCATGTAGTGGGGCTTGGGTGTACATTTGAAAATCGTCTGCATAGAGATGGTAGGAAGAAGTCAATTTAAGAGAAATAGAATTAATAAACAATGCAAATAAAAGTGGAGATAATACGCCGCCTTGCGGGACACCAGCATTGGTGTTGCACCAGGAAGAGAAAGTGTCGTCAGTACGAATCCGCTGCCGGCGCCCCTGCAGGTAACTGCGAAACCAGCCAGTCGCCGATGGAGATATGTTAATAGAGCGCATTAGTCCTAGGAGGATTTCGAAATCAACAGTGTTGAAAGCATTGCTGAAGTCAAGTAAAGTAAGAATAGTTAGATGTCCGTTTTCCATTCCCGATCTGATATCGTCAGTGACCTTAACAAGGGCAGTAACAGTACTATGACCAGGACGGAACCCGGACTGGAAAGGATTAAGGAGGTTATGAGAAGAGAGAAAGGAACTGAGTTGGCCATGAATAAGGCGTTCAAGGACCTTAGAAAGGAAAGGAAGAATAGATCGGCCGGAAATCTGAAAATGAAGTAGGCTTGGGTTTTTTGGGAAGAGGAATAATATGAGCTTCCTTCCATACCTGCGGAACGGTTTCAGAGATAACAGATCACAATCTTCCTCGATGTTGCTCAAGCCTTCGACAAAGTATGGCATGCAGGCCTAATAATAAAGCTAAATAGTATTACCAGTAGAATACGTAGAAATAATTAAATCATATTTAGCTAGAAGAGCCTTTAGAATAAGGCAAGAGGATTCTTACTCTGAAATAAATGAAATCAAAGCTGAAAAAAAAAAAAAAAGGGTCCGGTCCTATACCTATTATATACTTATGACATCCCTGAACATGAAAGCAACACCATCGCAACTTTTGCCGATGACACTGCTATAATAGCCACTAGAAAAACGCATGCAGAGGCAGTCGAAAAGGTTCAAGTTGCTGTTAATAAAATACACAACTGGACCAAAATCTGGCGAATAAAATTAAATGAATCGAAGTCCAGTCACATCAACTTCACAAATAAAAGAGATCAATATCATCCAGGTTTCATCAACGGGGTCATAATACCATGCGAAAATACAGCGAAGTATTTGGGCATGACATTAGACGCGAAGCTACGCTGGAAAGCACGTCAAAAAGAAAAAAGAGGAGTTAGAGATCCGCTACAAAAAGATGTATTGGCTAATTGGAAGAAATTCTACTTTAGCAGTACACAATAAACTTCTATTATACCTCTATAAACAAGTCCTCATGCCAATCTGGACCTATGGAATACAGCTCTGGGGCTGTACAAAAAGGACAAATGTAGCAATCATACAAAGATTCCAGAACAAAGTACTTAGGTCAATTGTTAATGCTCCTTGGTACGTAAGAAATGACGATATTCATCGGGACCTAAATATTGAATTTGTCGACACAGTCATACAAAAATACGCAGAGGCTCACGAACAGAGGCTTCATCATCATGTGAACGTCGAGGCAATCCAGCTCCTCGACAACACGGACATCGTGAGAAGGCTCAAAAGAACAAAACCTTTTGAGTTAGTGTAGTGATAATTATAGTGTATGTGCATAAGTGCTATCTTAAAGAACACATGAACAAAGTGTCTTCACCTTAAGTATAGAGACAATAAGAAAAGTGCCAATGGACACGTTCTTGGTAATATGTTGTTATAAAAATAAGTTAAAACTAAATTACCCATTAGCCAATTCTATGGCTAGATTGTAATTATACTCTAGTGAATTTAACATTAATTTAGAATGTGATTAATAGACAATAACAAAAAAAAAAAAAAACCTATTTGATCGATATTGTTATTTTTAATCTCTATATTGTTTAGTTTCTATGTTGATTCTATTGTTATTTAAAAATAATATTATTCTTACTTTTTTGAGTATTAATTAATACATTCTGACTGATACAGAACCCATTTTCCTTGTTTTAATTTAAATTATATGTATGTATATTTATAAATTATCCGAATTATCCGAAATATCCGGATATCCGGATAGTAAGACTCACTACTATCCGAATTATCCGGATACGAAAATGTATCGGATAATGCAACCCCTAGCTAAGACCCTCAAATTATCGACGCATCATTGTTATTGATGCCGTCCAACTTTATTTGTTCCTGAATTAGAAATCGCTTTAGTTTAGTTTTAAATTCGTTAATGCTGCTACTGCTTCTGATTGGCGGGGGGATGTTATTCCAACATCTTGTCGCTGCATATCGGAAACTTCCGCGTAATGCGGCAGCTATGCGTGTCTTCGAGTAGCGAGCGGCGCCACAAACTGCCTGTTCCAAGACGCGCGCCAGTCTGATCGCCGGTCAAGATTCTCATATAGATATGCTGGTGTTTTAGCATGAATCACGCCAAAGAGAAGGCATGCTAGATGCAGTTTTTGACGTGATCTCATTTTCATAAATACTTGTTTAGGAACGGTGTTATGTGTCTTGATTTCATTTTCATAATGAAATACTTGTTTAGAAACGGTGTTATGGTTTGGGTCTTCTACTTCAATTTGTATTTTACAAATAGGTCCACCTATACACCCACCGTATTTATCTAACCGCCAAACAGCCTTTATATAATAAAAAATATCTATGTATGTATGACTAACATAGGCTGATGATGACTATTATTATTATTATTATTATAAGAGGAAGGTGATTATGTGAATGAAATAAACAATGTTACCGTAAACAAGTATATTAATCCAAAACTACACGATGTGTTCGTACCTTCTAATAAAAGTTCTAGAAAAGTTGACGTGTTCTTTTAACAAGTGATGTTTTAAAAACAAATAATCTCTTTTGCTTCATCACTCGAGTCAAACTTATGGCAACGATCAAAACCGAATTTACTCATATTAAAGAATTATGAATCAAGAGTCAAACGTCTTAAGCAAATGCCTTCAACAGTCGATAATAGTGTTCTGCGAGGAAACCAAAGGCGAGGCTACGCAAAGTACCGAAACCGAAACCCATCACCCCTCAAGGGGAACTCGACGAATATAGAGGTAGAAGGTATGTTCTACAATTATAATGAAAAAAATGTTTCAAAGAAGCCCATTGGTCATTTCATTAATGCTAAGTTCGAGTGGCGCGGGAATCCTCCGAGACTGGAGAAGTGAAAGACATGTCGCCGCTTCCGCTTCCGCTGCTCCTACACAACAAACAGGCGCGGGCGGTCAACCTGTGCGTGCGCTGCGCACTGAACTTAACGTTATCGTTTCATGTTGGCGCGATATTATAATTTTAGGTTTTTAATTTTCTGCTTTTAACAAGAAATAAAACTAATCATGGGTTGATGATAGAAAATCGTTTTTGATTTGCAGTAAATTACGTTTCGTTAGTTTTGTTCCTTGTAGAACAAGAAAGAATTAAAAACCACAAAAATACTTGTATCTTGCGCCAACACGAAACGATCAACCTTAAGGTGGTTAGTGTAGCTCGAACAAAGGGGGTTTTTAGTATTTTGTAGGTTCTACAAGTGATTTAGATGCCAGATGACAAGTTCTGTACTGTATCTACCCGAGCCATTTGCTATGAACCTACGCTAAAACAATCTACAAATTAATTGACGTTTTAAAGTCTATTGACGTTAAAAGATTTTTTACTAAAATCAACATTTAGTCGATAGACTCCAAAACTACAATCGATTCATAGTTAATTTTAGCAAAAATTCATAGCAAATGGCGTTTGATTAAAAATATAAATTATCATTGCTGTTTAATCCATTCCTCTTAGTCGGGGGTCGGGGGATGTTCCAGAATGATTTATTTGTTTTTCGGTTACAAAGTATCCGTCGTGGGTTTGCAAAATTAGTGTTAATAGCATGAACGTGAAACAACACAATTAAAATGAATGAAATGGGGTTTTTTATGGTGATAAATATGTAGTTACCTTCGGTTAGAGATAGACAAATGTGCGCAAAACATCTTATCTGCTATAAGTATTTTAAATCCATCATGGTTATTAACACTGAAGCCATTTCTTTTCTGCTATATAAATTACTTGTGGAACCTAGAAAATAGTAAAAAACCCCTTTATTTGTGGAGCATCACTAACCACTGCGGTAGTACTCGTTGCCCGCGAGAAGAGTTAGGTTATCGTTACCAATTGTCTTCTTGCGGCAAATTACTTTTCCACTAAGTAGTTTAATTCCTTGGGGGTATTCCCAAAGTACTCCATTCTTTTGTTCTAAAAAGATAAGAATCCCATAGGTACCTACATTAATTTTCAAAATACTCCAAAGAATTATATTAGGTCCTTACATATGAAATTGGCGTTTTTCGTACTGGCCACTTTAATCACAAATTTCTCCTCTTTGGTAAGGAATTCCAAATTCAAATTTGTACAGCTATAGACTCATGTATTTGTGCTTCGATGATCGTCATTCATTTGTTTTTTTTCTTCTGTTTTTTTCTGGTTGCGTCACTCATTTTACAAAATGGAAAACTTAAAATATCGCATTATTTACGAGTACGAGTTCCGCCGTGGCACTAGTGCTGCGGAAACAACTCGAAGGGTGAATGATGTGTATGGCGGTCGTGTTGCAAAAGAAAACACAGTTCGTTTTTGGTTCCAACGTTTTCGTTCTGGAAATTTTGACCTGCAGAACAAGCCCCGTGGACGGCCTGAGACTCAAGTTGATAATGAAGAGTTGAAGGCTATTGTGGAAGCGGATCCATCGCAAACCACGTCCGAGTTAGCTGCAGGCTGCGATGTTAGTGATAAAACTGTTTTAATTCACTTGAAGCAAATTGGGAAGATTAAAAAGCTTGAAAGGTGGGTACCTCACGAATTGACTGAAGCAAACCGGCAAACGCGCGTCGACTGCTGCGTTACATTACTAAACCGGCACAATAATGAAGGTATTTTAAACCGAATCATTACCTGTGATGAAAAATGGGTTCTTTACGGTAATCGGAAGCGCTCAGCGCAATGGTTGGATCCTGGCCAGCCAGCCAAATCCTGCCCCAAGCGAAAATTAACCCCAAAAAAGTTACTTGTAAGCGTTTGGTGGACTAGTGCCGGTATTGTTCATTACAGTTTTCTCAAATCTGGCCAGACTATTACGGCTGATGTCTATTGTCAGCAATTGCAAACCATGATGGAAAAGCTAGCGGCTAAACAACCTAGGCTGGTCAATCGCTCCACGCCACTGCTGCTTCACGACAACGCTAGACCACACACTGCGCAACAGACGGCTACTAAATTAGAAGAGCTTCAATTGGAAAGTCTAAGACATCCTCCGTACTCCCCGGACCTTGCTCCAACAGATTACCATTTTTTTCGAAATTTGGATAACTTCTTGCAAGGTAAAAATTCAACTCCGATGGGGCAGTCCAAATCGCCTTCAAAGATTTTATTGATTCCCGTCCGACTGGTTTTTATAGTAAAGGGATCAATGAACTACCTATAAGATGGCAAAAGTGCATAGAAAATAATGGTTCATACTTTGATTAATTAAATATATTATATTAAAAAATATTCGACTTTTTGTTCCTCCCATACAAAACGCCAATTTCATATGTAAGGACCTAATATAATATAAATTTTGAAAAATTTCCAAAAAATTTTGGATTTAAGTTGCATTCTACTCCGCAGGTAGGTAGCTGAAATTATTCTCAAAGTACTCCAGTTGCAGATTGTTCATCAACATTTCCCAAACTACTCCATTGAAAACTTCGAAATATTATTAAATCTTAATATTACATAAGTTTAATTCTACTCCATGAAATGTTGAAGAGGTACAGTCAGTCACAATATTTATAATTATAAGCATTGTAAAATAATGTTTACTAAAGTTTCCTTTACACTGTATTAGTCGCTAAAGTTTGTGGTAAATGAAATAAAAAACATCATTTAAAAAATAAGTGTGAAAGAGACAGCGTACCTTTTGTCGCGCTTGTCGCTTATCGCACGCCACGTTCTCAAAACTGAAGCATTTTTTTATATGGAAAAAAAAAGAAGTAAAGCAGCTCAGAGCAATGATCACAATGGACACAGCCATACAACTATGCCGCTCTGCCGATCGGGTTCTGAGAGCCGCCGCCGCCGGCGCCGGTTAAAACTATTTGTTATCTGTGCAATAAAATCCAATTCAAATGCCCTTTTCATAATGAGATTAGTTGTGTGAAGGTTAGTTGGTCAAGATGACTTCACAGGAATAACAGTAAAGTAAATAAACCGCCAAGTGCGAGTCGAATCGCACACGAAGGGTTCCGTACCGTAAAACTCAGGAAACTTTAAAAGAACATTAAATTTGACTTACTTAAATGTGTTAAATATACCTCGTGTGTTCATAAGTCTTGAGACACAGTAAAACTAAAATATTTTTGGAGCTAAGTTGAGTATTCATTTATTGGATATTAAAATTAAAACTACTGACATCTAGATCTGTATTTAAAAATAAATCGTTCAAAATGGCCGCCTTTGCATTCAATGCAGGCCTTCAAACGCGTGCGCCATTCATCTATGGCGGCACGAATCTTCTCAATGGGAATCCGTTTCGATTCTTTAATAAGGGCTCGCTTGAGAGAATCCAGGTTTGGGTGAGACTTTCTGCATGCCCTCAGCTCCAATTCCGTCCATAAAGAATAATCCAAGGGATTCAAGTCAGGGCTTGACGAGGGCCAATCTTCGCTCCGAATGAAGCCTGGCAAATTGGCCTCCAGCTAACGTTGGGTAGTCTTAGCTTTATGGGAGGGAGCAGAGTCCTGTTGGAAAACCCAGTATTTTCCAGCGAATAGCGTATCATTTATTGGTTTAACCACCGCTTCCAATATGTCGGTTTGGTAATTTTGTGCCTTCACCTTGACGCCTTGCTGGCAAAAATGAAGCGAAGTGACCCCCTCGTAGGAAACACCCCACCAAACCATCACATTTGCTGGATGATGAGTGCGCTGGACATAGCGTACAGATGGCTGGACGTCCTTTGAACTTCTGGCGTAAACCTTATTGTTCTGCCGGTTAAACTTTTCTTCCACCGTGAAGATCTTTTCATCGGTAAACAGGATATTTTTTGGATCGTGTCTCTTCAATAGGTTCCGACATCGTTCCAGTCGCAATTTACGAAGACGCTCGTTTAAATAATGCACTTTCCTTCGACTGTAGGCCTTTAGTTTAAGATCATATTTAAGTATCCTGTTCACCGATATTCGCAAAATGTTGGTCTGCAGAGCTAATTTCTTTTGAGTCCGGCAAGGGTTGCGACGAATTCGCTCTCTGATTACTTTGATGTTGGCGGGCGTCCTTACAGACCGCGGGCGGCCACATCTTCCACGGTCTTCTAAAGAGCCGGTCTCCTTGTACCTCTTTATGGTATAATACACAAAGTTCCGACTACATCCCAAACTTTGGATTTCACTAAAAACTTGCATTGGTTTTTTTCCTGCTTGAAACAGTGAAATTACAGTCGCACGCAAATCTTTTATTGGCATCATTTTCACGGAGAATGAAACAAATATTCACATATATTTTTTCTGATTGACATTCGAAATTTAAAATTTTAAAAGTTTAAAAAAGGTTGCATGAATTACTTTCTTTTTAAATTAATTAAATAAGTTCGTCTCAAAACTTATGAACACACGAGGTAATATACATATTTACTTATATATACTGAAACTTGTTCGGAGACCGCTTTAAATTTTGAACTTTATTTTATTTTTAGTATTTGTTATTATTCCAGTTGAAGTGTTACTTAATTATAGAAAGGTTCCTATTGTAGTTCAAGAGATACTGCCTTGAAAAATTAACAGCAAAAACAGCCAAAAAAATCACGTTTGTTGTATGGGAGCCCCCTTTAATTTTGATATTTATTTATATATTTTTATTATTTGTTGTTATAGCGGCAAGAGATTCACACATTCTCTGAAAATTTCAACTGTCTACCTCTTACGGTTCATGAGATAGAGCCCTGTGACAGACGGACGGACGGACAGCGGAGGCTTAGCAATAGGGTTCCGTTTGAGCAAAGTGAGCGATTGTAGATAAAATGATGTTTAATGACCACCATTTCATGATCCTGACTACAGAGGAGGCCCTGGAGCAAGTGCTGGAGTCTTACGCCCGTATTATGAAAGCTTGCTCAGTCATCGATCTACACTTGAGTAACGATTGTCTATGGCAAAAGCGTTACTCAATTACTGCTCGTGAACTCGCACTGACTTCACGAGCTGGTACCTACTTTGATTATAAGAACCAGTTTAGAGAAAAACAAGTAACAGTGTTACATGCGTTACACCAAATTATTTAATTTTAAATGTACTTCCTTTACATAATTCGTGATATTCCTTAAATTTGAATAAAGTTTGTTAATTATGTTCTAAACAGTTAGGGTTCCGTACCTGAAGGGTGAAAACGGAACCCTACTAAGCCTCCGCTGTCCGTCCATCCGTCCGTCCGTCCGTCCGTCCGTCTGTCACATGGCTATATCTCATGAACCGTAAGAGGTAGACAGTTGAAATTTTCAGATAATGTTTATTTCTCTTGCCGCTATAAGAAAAAAAAATATCAAAATTAAAAAAGGGCTCCCATACAAAAAACGAGATTTTTGCTCTTAATTTGTCAAGGCTGTATCTCTTGAACTACAAATAAGTAGACACATAAAACTTCCTATAATTATGTAACACTTAAACTGTAATAATAACAAATACTAAAAATAAAATAAAGTGAAAATGTAAAGAGGTCTCCGAACAAGTGAAAATTTGATGTTCTTTGTAACAGTTGCCTGATTTTTACGGTACGGAACCCTTCGCGTGCGAGTCGACTCGCACTTGGCGGTTTATTAAGTTATTTCAAATGCATGTATCATTTTCGAAACCAGAACGCTGGAGTATTTTGAGAACAATCTTATATTCTCTTGGAGTAATATGAAACTAATTATTTATCGAAATGTTTTTCGTGAAGCAGTTTGGGAAATAATCTCGGAGTACTTTAGGAATAAGCCATTTCTTGTAGGTCGCAGCAAAAAAACATATTTTATAATAGCCTCGCGAATCGAAACAGACGCCGTAGGCATATCACGAGGGCCCTAGACACATATAGGTAGGATAACTGTTCATTATGAAACTGAGCCGATATGAAGTTAGCCGCAAACAGAGCTACAGAATGTTACAACTTTAAAAGTTTAATCCAATGGTTTTCGTATTTTTGCCGAAATGCCCGATGAAATTGTATTGTATGCGTAATTTGTAAGAGCATCATTTACTTTTTATTTGCTCGTGAACGTAGGTATCACCATAAACGCTTCAGCTTAAGAGGCTCACTTCACAGCGGGCCAGCACGACGACGCAACGCGGCCGGAACGACGACGTAACGTGGCCGGCACGACAACGCAACGCGGCCGCTCGACCTTTTCCAGCTTTCTATGTGATAGTTGGCAGCTACCATTCCGGTGTGAATCGAGCCCAAGAAAGGTAGGTAGGTACTTACATGTGCTGCGCGCGATGAACTAGGGCCGTGACGACGATGGGCCCGCCGCCGCCGCCGCACGCCGTGCTCCAGCTCGCAGACCTGCCACAAACACTGTCCTCGTCAAACCTGGCACCGAAGACAGTTCCGGAACGTAGGCTACGGATCTTTGTGCGGCACCGACATTCTGTAGGTGCCGCCTACAGATTGTCAATGACTGTGCTGTGACGCACAGTCATTCCGTGACTGAGCCGCGGCGCGTAACAATCGGCCGCTTCAACTCAGCGCGCGGACGTCGTAGAAGGCGACTACGTCTCTCAAAGGAAAGGGAGCAGCTTCCTTCAGAGTATAATATCTTTTCCTCCGGTAGATGCCTTCAGTCGCCTCGTACGACTATCACTATTTCACACTTTCAAGACTTATCTTTTGAGTCAAAAGATATCAAATGTTCTCCCTCTCTCTCTAGAATAATACTATGTATTTTTCCTTGGCTTTCAATAGTATCCGTTTATACGTATCCCCACTATATGCTCGTAAAACGCACATTTCATCCTATCTATTCTAGAAGAGGCAAAGGGTTCCTCGATAAATGCGAACAAAGTGGGTCATTCCAGCGCACTTAATAACAATGACGAAATAACTTTTAAATTTTTTTGGAACACTACTTAATTAAAAAGTTTGAATGCAATCGCTTCAATAAAGTCCTAGCCGGTAATAAAAAAAGGCGCGTGCCGACACGGCATTGGCTACCCAAATTTAAAAAAGAATACGCGGGAACTTTTTATTCGTTTTGTTATTACTTTTTATCAAAATATTACAGACAATTTTAATTTGATTCACACAAATTGAATAAAAGAGGAGTTCTTGCAGTGAAAGTAAAATATTAACACCAGATGTAAATTTTATTTTGGTTCTGTACCTAAATATAAATATTCGTCACTATTAAACACATCTCTTATTTATTTTCCTCGTATGATGATTTGTTCTCATAGTTTAGATGAAAAGCAGTGTGCCACACGGGTACTTTGAATTCCTCGCTACGCTTAGGATTCTAAAAATCTCTCATCCTTCGCTTCGCTCTGGATTCGAAAAATCGCTCTAGCCCTAAATACATTATTTTGTTCCCTTGTGAAACAATCTACTCTTACACGTCGTCGTGTATCTTTGAACCGCAAGCAAGTGATTATATCCTATTCGCTAAAAAAAATTTATCAAATTCAAACAAATCGAATGTGATCTCTTATTCTAGTACGAGTCTTCTTGGTCAACATTTCTATACATATTTTGAGGTTCTAAATGACTCGTCGTCGTCGAGGAAAATAGGTAAAAATAAACGCGATAAATACCCGTTAAATAATACCTACTAATAATAGAGTATTCTCCTCGTGCATAAAGCTGTATTCGTCTCGGGCGAGATTAATCCCTCTCGCACTCAGGATTCTAGTACTTAACACCCTCGTGAGTTATTCTAAAATCCTGAGTAGCGCTCGGGATTCAAGGAGACCCGTGAAGTAAGAGACTGCTTTACCCCTCGGTGCATAATCTACTATTAGTCCTGAAAAGCCAAACAGAGTGACTTTCCCATTAAGTATAACATAACGCACCCATAGATGAAAATCCGTCAACTCAAAAAGTAGGTATTTTGAGCTAGTAGTATTTTCGAATTCCTGACTTGAAGACCTACACGGCAATAATAAAACTCGCGTAATAATACCTTGGAGCGTTGTCGAGAGATCGCGCTTAGTATTGTTTTAGTGAAGTGACCTCACGCCTGATCCGCGCGGACAGCCGCCACCATTTTTAGTTGCTGTCCTGGTGTCGATACCGGACGACGACGTTTGATTAGTGGATTATTTTGAGTAGTTTATGTGAAGTTTTTAAGGTATGTTTAAAATTTTTTTCGAGTTAATAGGGGTTTATTGAATTTTCCTTTAGAATAATGATTGTTTTTTTTTGAGTTGCAAGGGTTTTGATGATAATTCGATGGAATAACATATTTATTCTTTTAATTATCTACCTTTACATGATAGAAAAGGAAAGTCCTATTATTCCACGGCCGCAAAGCTCTCCTACATCACTGCCGCGAAGCTCCCCTACTCCACTGCCGCGAAGCTCCCCTACTCCACTGCCGCGAAGCTCCCCTACTCCACTGCCGCAAAGCTCCCCTACTCCACTGCCACGAAGCTCCCCTACTCCACTGCCGCGAAGCTCCCCTACTCCACTGCTGCGAAGCTCCCCTACTCCACTGCCGCGAAGCTCCCCTACTCCACTGCCACGAAGCTCCCACACTCCACTGCCACGAAGCTACCCTACTCCACTGCCGCGAAGCTCCCCTACTCCACTGCCATGAAGCTCCCCTACTCCACTGCCACGAAGCTCCCCTACTCCACTGCCACGAAGCTACCCTACACCACGGCCGCAAAGCTCTCCTACATCACTGCCGCGAAGCTCCCCTACTCCACTGCCGCGAAGCTCCCCTACTCCACTGCCGCGAAGCTCCCCTACTCCACTGCCGCAAAGCTCCCCTACTCCACTGCCACGAAGCTCCCCTACTCCACTGCCGCGAAGCTCCCCTACTCCACTGCTGCGAAGCTCCCCTACTCCACTGCCGCGAAGCTCCCCTACTCCACTGCCACGAAGCTCCCACACTCCACTGCCACGAAGCTACCCTACTCCACTGCCGCGAAGCTCCCCTACTCCACTGCCATGAAGCTCCCCTACTCCACTGCCACGAAGCTCCCCTACTCCACTGCCACGAAGCTACCCTACACCACGGCCGCAAAGCTCTCCTACATCACTGCCGCGAAGCTCCCCTACTCCACTGCCGCGAAGCTCCCCTACTCCACTGCCGCGAAGCTCCCCTACTCCACTGCCGCAAAGCTCCCCTACTCCACTGCCACGAAGCTCCCCTACTCCACTGCCGCGAAGCTCCCCTACTCCACTGCTGCGAAGCTCCCCTACTCCACTGCCGCGAAGCTCCCCTACTCCACTGCCACGAAGCTCCCACACTCCACTGCCACGAAGCTACCCTACTCCACTGCCGCGAAGCTCCCCTACTCCACTGCCATGAAGCTCCCCTACTCCACTGCCACGAAGCTCCCCTACTCCACTGCCACGAAGCTACCCTACACCACTGCCGCGAAGATCCCCTACTCCACTGCCACGAAGCTACCCTACTCCATTGCCACGAAGCTACCCTACTCCACTGCCACGAAGCTACCCACCTTACTCCACTGCCACGAAGCTCCCCTACTCCACTGCCACGAAGCTCCCCTACTCCACTACCACGAAGCTCCCCTACTCCACTGCCACGAAGCTCCCCTACTCCACTGCCACGAAGCTGCCCTACTCCACTGCCACGAAGCTCCCCTACTCCACTGCCACGAAGCTACCCTACTCCACTGCCGCGAAGTTCCCCTACTTCTGCCACGAAGCTACCCTACTCCACTGCCGCGAAGTTCCCCTACTTCTGCCACGAAGCTACCCTACTCCATTGCCGCGAAGTTCCCCTACTTCTGCCACGAAGCTACCCTACTCCACTGCCGCGAAGTTCCCCTACTTCTGCCACGAAGCTACCCTACTCCACTGCCGCGAAGTTCCCCTACTTCTGCCACGAAGCTACCCTACTCCACTGCCGCGAAGCTCTCCAACTCCACGGCCGCAAAGCTCTCCTACATCACTGCCGCGAATCTCTCCTACATCACTGCCGCGAAGCTCCCCTACTCCACTGCCGCAAAGCTCTACAACTACACTGCCCCGAAGCTCTTCAACTCCATTGCCGCGAAGCTCTCCTACAACACTGCCACGACCTTGATCGCTATCATCTAGTAGCTTTAGTATTCCCGGCCACCTCGCTGTTCCTGGCCATGGTAACGACTTGGCAAGAGGTGCTAGGAATCAACGGGATACCCCAGGCTGCCACACTTCCCATAAAGAACTGACCCTGGCAACCATCATCTAGCTCAGTTGGAAGTGGAATTAGAGAACATTAAATCGCATGTTCTGGGATTATGCGAAGTCCGTAGAGGGGGAGGACACCGTAACCCTAGACTCGACCATCTTCTCTAGGCCCTCTATAACAACGTTCAAGAAATCTCCAGTGTGTCGAACACGGTAGCGTACCTGATCTATTCAAGCGGTATAGCATGTCGTTCAGTTCTACGCACCGACCTCGGCACGCACTGATGATACGTAAGTGGAGGATATGTACGAAGACATATCCAAAGCCTTGCACAATACCACTAAGACTCACTTCAACGTTGTTATGGGGGACTTCAACGGCAAGGTAGGAATCCAGACGGGCAACGAATCCCGAATAGGCCCGCATGGTTTATGACTAAGCTAGGAATCTGCCAGATATCAGTCAAGCCGACATCGTGTTAGCTCTAAGGCAGCTTAAAAATGAAAAAGCCCCAGGTGAGGACAGAATTACTTCAGAGCTTTTGAAAGCTAAAGGAGCCCCTGTTATACAAGAGCTACAGAACCTCTTCAACACCGTCCTTCACAGTGGGAGAACTCCAAAGGCGTGGAGCGGTAGTTTGGTGGTGCTCCTTTTTAAGGAGGTTGATAAAACCCTCCTTAAAAACTACATACCCACCACACTCCTGAGCCACGTCTATAAGCTGTTCGCACGAGTGGTCACGAATCCAGCTACCGGAACAGTCTGGGTTCCGAGGAGGATATGGCACTATAGACAACATTCACACAGTAAGGCAGATTATACAAAAGTCTGAAGAGTATAACCAGCGCCTGTGTCTCGTTTTTGTGGACTATGAGCAGGCCTTCGACTCCGTCGAAACCTGGACTGTTCTGGAATCCTTACAGCGTTGCCATGCCAAGTAGGCTATCGTTAATTGAGTTGCTGAGATGTCTCTAGAATACAATCAAAAACATTTGGGAAATATTTTATAATGTTAAATAATGAGAGAGTATGCGTCTAAAAGAATACGAACAGGAAGAAAAAAAAAATAATTTTTATACCTAAATTTAAAAAAAAGTATGTATTTGAAATTTAAAAAATCGTTATTTTCAAGTTGATTCCCTCGGGATCCAGAATCACTCCGTTTCGGCTTAGTACACATGTTACGTGGCAGCCTGTATTAATCTTAGTTACTGATATATATATATATATATATATATATATTTAAGTCTGTAAGTATATTTTATGTCTATTTTGTACTGTGTGAGCGAGCAGCAAATAAATGTTTGTCTATGTCGTATATCTAAATGCAGTGCTGTGTGGCGCCGGAATTATAGTATTTGCACCACCCCAACTCTTCCCGCGGGTGTCGTAAGAGGCGACTAAGGGATATCCACCGGGGGCGGGCAGCAGCGCCCCTGCAGAACAATTCTAACACCGAACTGCGAGCCTATGATATAGCTCGAGATATGTAACTCGGTCTCTGTTCGAGTGACGCTCTCCCTGTTCTACATACGGCTGAACGCATCTTAATGAAATGCAATGAAATTATGTAGCTCGGTCTCTGTTCGAGTGACGCTCTCCCTGTTCTACATATGGCTGAACGCATCTTAATGAAATGCAATGAAAGTATGTAGCTCGGTCTCTGTTCGAGTGACGCTCTCCCTGTTCTACATACGGCTGAACGCATCTTAATGAAATGCAATGAAATTATGTAGCTAGGTCTCTGTTCGAGTGACGCTCTCCCTGTTCTACATACGGCTGAACGCATCTTAATGAAATGCAATGAAATTATGTAGCTCGGTCTCTGTTCGAGTGACGCTCTCCCTGTTCTACATACATACGGCTGAACGCATCTTAATGAAATGCAATGAAATTATGTAGCTCGGTCTCTGTTCGAGTGACGCTCTCCCTGTTCTACATACGGCTGAACGCATCTTAATGAAATGCAATGAAAGTATGTAGCTCGGTCTCTGTTCGAGTGACGCTCTCCCTGTTCTACATACGGCTGAACGCATCTTAATGAAATGCAATGAAATTATGTAGCTCGGTCTCTGTTCGAGTGACGCTCTCCCTGTTCTACATACGGCTGAAAGCATCTTAATGAAATGCAATGAAAGTATGTAGCTCGGTCTCTGTTCGAGTGACGCTCTCCCTGTTCTACATACGGCTGAACGCATCTTAATGAAATGCAATGAAAGTATGTAGCTCGGTCTCTGTTCGAGTGACGCTCTCCCTGTTCTACATACGGCTGAACGCATCTTAATGAAATGCAATGAAATTATGTAGCTCGGTCTCTGTTCGAGTGACGCTCTCCCTGTTCTACATACGGCTGAACGCATCTTAATGAAATGCAATGAAAGTATGTAGCTCGGTCTCTGTTCGAGTGACGCTCTCCCTGTTCTACATACGGCTGAACGCATCTTAATGAAATGCAATGAAATTATGTAGCTCGGTCTCTGTTCGAGTGACGCTCTCCCTGTTCTACATACGGCTGAACGCATCTTAATGAAATGCAATGAAATTATGTAGCTCGGTCTCTGTTCGAGTGACGCTCTCCCTGTTCTACATACGGCTGAACGCATCTTAATGAAATGCAATGAAAGTATGTATATGTATGTATAATAAAGTATGTTAGCTCATTATAAAATGAACTTTACTGTTCGTAAAAACCGGAAGCCAATGTTAGCTCATTCATTATAAAATGAACTTTACTGTTCGTAAAAATAGGAAGCCAATGTTAGCTCATTATAAAATTAACTTTACTGTTCGTAAAAACCGGAAGCCAATGTTAGCTCATTATAAAATTAACTTTACTGATTGTAAAAACTGGAAGCCAATGTTAGGTCATAATAAAATTAACTTTACTGTTCGTAAAAACCGGAAGCCAATGTTAGCTCATTATCAAATGAACTTTACTGTTAGTAAAAGGTACGAATGAAGTTTGCAAAGATTTTGCTGGTTTATAAACTTCGTAAGACGAAGTTGGTGATACGATCTGTACTCGGTTATGGAATCCGAGATATTTTACATAAATAAAGGGGTTACATAACTCAAGTAATATTTACTCAGTGGTAAATAACTTATGACGGTGCAAGTATCAGCGAGACCAATCACAGAAGTTAAAAATAATTTCTGGTTTTGAAACCTTTCATTCATAACTTAATTCGTCCCTCGTGCCTTTTTGAATTCAAATTTGAATAATCTTTGCTGCGCGTGCGCTAGTGTGCGTTGTTGAAGTTGGGGCTTTTTTATAGTGATGTTGTCCTTGATGTTGCCTTTTATTGTTATCAGTTTTAGATAAATCCATCATGGTTGTTAACACTAAAGTCATTTACAACGGGATATTTACCATGATTTGAGTATTGAGCTTTGGAAATTTCAATACTCAAATCATGGTAAATATCCCGTTGTAAATGACTTTAGTTTTAGATAAGTTTTCTTGTATGTCATCTTTGATATACATTATCTTGTATTCTAGTACCGAGTAAAGGTATAGCTAATAAGAATATAACCTGTGCAGACATACCGCGAGGTCCCGCTCCCCGCGCCGGACGGGCTGCTGGACCTACGCAGGCGCTTGGGCGAGAGCGCGGCGACCGCGTGCTCCGGGCCGGGCGGGCGCACGCGTTGTCTACTCGTCTTGTATCCTCGTCTCGCGCGCTCGCCCCCGAGCGCTGTATCTGAAGCGAGCTTCCGACGTTCTATTTTGGCATCTCCTTTTTGATTAGCAGACTCGTCGCTTTGTTTCGGGCGCGCGACGCCGCCGCCGGCTCGCGCTCTACTAGCGGGACGAGAGGACGCTTCAATCTCCGAGTGCGATGTTTCTTCTATGGACTTGTCGCTCTGTTTTTTCGGAGCACTCTTTGCAGATTCAGTGGAACCGTCAGCGGACCTGGAGTATGAGTCGTTCTCTGTGGACTCGTCGCTCCGTCGTCGGTTCGACCGAGAAGTTTCTATAACCTTCGCAGATTCAGGGTAAGCGTCGTCAGTCGGCTCCGAACGAGCATCATTCTCTTGATCTGTAGAGGTATCGCTCCGCTGGTCCCTAGTTACTCTCTTTTCAGATTTAGGGGAGTCAGAGTCGCTGATGAGAGGCTCCACGTGCCGTAGCCTCCGGCTGCGCCTCATGGAGCGGCTCCCCTCGGGCGTGCGGGGGGTCGCCTGCGAGGAGGACTGAATGGAGGGGGAGGGCGAGGGCGGCAAGGAGCGGGCCGCGCGGCGCCGCGGGAGGCGCGCGCCGCTGTGCAGCACGCGCAGGCGCGGGCGGTGGGGGGGCGCCAGCCTACGGATATTAAGCTACGGTTAATGATGGACACGCTTAAAATTAGCAAGAATAGCTAAAAGCTTCAGGTAAGTTTGCAGTGCGCCGCCGCGCCGGTGCGGTGAGCCGGTGCAATGCAGTGCGAGCGAAGCGAGTGCGAAGTTTTGACATGGTGGTGTTACTGAATAATTTGGCCAGTACACTGAACTTTAGAAAACAAAATGGGTAAAAATATTCGATAGGTACAAATCAATTATGAATGTAAGTGGGTTAACTACGAACCTTGATTGTGTTACAAACAAATCCATAGCTTTTTTTTAATTTAACTTAATTCATAAATTTAATAAATAATTCTAGAAAATCTACAAAAAGCTACTACTACTTTTATACAAAACAAATAATACAACGTGCACTAAACCGAACCAGCTTCAAGCCCGAGAGCGTCCAAGAATGCGTCACGCCCCAATCTCAGAATCTAGTGTTTGCCCTCACCTGCCTCGGTCCCCGGCCGCGACGTGCGTCAGCCGCGCGTGCGTCAGCCGTGCGCAGTGTTGCCTGTACTTTAGCATAGCCAAATATTAACAAATATTTCGGAGAATGGTCGCGCGCAATTCAATGTTTTGTGCTATTTTTCAAACCCAAACAATCTATTAATAGTCTCCTGTCTACGACATACCTACTGGTCTCGTGTCTACGACATATACCTACTGGTCTCGTGTCTACGACATACCTACAGGTCTCGTGTCTACGACATATACCTACTGGTCTCGTGTCTACGACATATACCTACTGGTCTCGTGTCTACGACATATACCCACTGGTCTCGTGTCTACGACATATACCTACTGGTCTCGTGTCTACGACATATACCTACTGGTCTCGTGTCTACGACATATACCTACTGGTCTCGTGTCTACGACATATACCTACTGGTCTCGTGTCTACGACATATACCTACTGGTCTCGTGTCTACGACATATACCTACTGGTCTCGTGTCTACGACATATACCTACTGGTCTCGTGTCTACGACATACCTACTGGTCTCGTGTCTACGACATATACATACCTACTGGTCTCGTGTCTACGACATATACCTACTGGTCTCGTGTCTACGACATACCTACTGGTCTCGTGTCTACGACATATACCTACTGGTCTCGTGTCTACGACATATACCTACTGGTCTCGTGTCTACGACATATACCTACTGGTCTCGTGTCTACGACATATACCTACTGGTCTCGTGTCTACGACATATACCTACTGGTCTCGTGTCTACGACATATACCTACTGGTCTCGTGTCTACGACATACCTACTGGTCTCGTGTCTACGACATATACATACCTACTGGTCTCGTGTCTACGACATATACATACCTACTGGTCTCGTGTCTACGACATATACCTACTGGTCTCGTGTCTACGACATACCTACTGGTCTCGTGTCTACGACATATACCTACTGGTCTCGTGTCTACGACATATACCTACTGGTCTCGTGTCTACGACATATACCTACTGGTCTCGTGTCTACGACATATACCCACTGGTCTCGTGTCTACGACATATACCTACTGGTCTCGTGTCTACGACATATACCTACTGGTCTCGTGTCTACGACATATACCTACTGGTCTCGTGTGTACGACATATACCTACTGGTCTCGTGTCTACGACATACCTACTGGTCTCGTGTCTACGACATATACATACCTACTGGTCTCGTGTCTACGACATATACCTACTGGTCTCGTGTCTACGACATACCTACTGGTCTCGTGTCTACGACATATACCTACTGGTCTCGTGTCTACGACATATACCTACTGGTCTCGTGTCTACGACATATACCTACTGGTCTCGTGTCTACGACATATACCCACTGGTCTCGTGTCTACGACATATACCTACTGGTCTCGTGTCTACGACATATACCTACTGGTCTCGTGTCTACGACATATACCTACTGGTCTCGTGTCTACGACATATACCTACTGGTCTCGTGTCTACGACATATACCTACTGGTCTCGTGTCTACGACATATACCTACTGGTCTCGTGTCTACGACATACCTACTGGTCTCGTGTCTACGACATATACCTACTGGTCTCGTGTCTACGACATATACATACCTACTGGTCTCGTGTCTACGACATATACCTACTGGTCTCGTGTCTACGACATATACCTACTGGTCTCGTGTCTACGACATATACCTACTGGTCTCGTGTCTACGACATACCTACTGGTCTCGTGTCTACGACATATACCTACTGGTCTCGTGTCTACGACATATACCTACTGGTCTCGTGTCTACGACATATACCTACTGGTCTCGTGTCTACGACATATACCTACTGGTCTCGTGTCTACGACATATACCTACTGGTCTCGTGTCTACGACATATATGTACCTACTGGTCTCGTGTCTACGACATATACCTACTGGTCTCGTGTCTATGACATGCCTGCTGTCGCGCGAGTGCGGTCGGAGATGTTGCTAGTTAGTATAAATAATAAAATACACATAATAATAAATTCAATTTATTATAAAAATACGGTCTCCCTTACAATCTAGCTAGATCAAATATATCCCGAACGAAGCGCGTCGGCAACACAAGTTGGTTGATAATAAATAACAAAGTTCAATGTTGTGCTCCTCCGCGTTCATTCAATAGTACCTACTTACATACCAAGTACAACATTAGTACCTCCCTGCACAGACATTATGTAACAACACATTACGTACAACTATAATATAAATACAAGACAAGGCATCGTTCATTGATATGATTTGAATCAACGGATATACAATGTGTTCTTGTAATTAACATCTTATTGTTACGCGCCAACCAGCGAGCCGTGTGACCCCGTGCCGTGCATGTATCCAATAATGAGGGTAACAATTATTTATTTATTTATTATAGAGTAACTAACACGATTAAAATAGTAAAACAATTACATTAGTTACATTATACTTATTAGTTTCCATTCGAGCTTTGATTATTTATTAAGGCAAATGCTAGTCAATCGATCAGTACGCGAGTTAATAGATCAGTATATTGGTCCAGTCCACCGACCGGTCCGCGTCGGCTACAGTCTGCTCATTATAATATAATAGAGATAAGGTGTCGTGTGCCTTTAGTTGTTATTGACGTACGTTCTGCTCGTTTTGCAGCGATGCGATGCGATGCGATGCGATGCGATGCGTGATACATGTTCCTGTAATTCGCCTGCGCTACGTTTAATGGCATGCAGTGACCGCGGTCACGGAGCGACTAATATTTATTTAATAATCAGTTTATTTTAGCAAATCGCGTAAGTTTCAACTGTTTAATAAAACGTTTGTCTCTGATGAGGCAGACACGGGTTGTCTTGTACTGGGTCACACAGCTGGTCGTCACAGCTACGCTACACTCCACTACGCTACACTACTCTACGGCAGCGCAGCTCGCCTCACCCGGGGAGCTCCTGCTCCGAGTCCGGGTTGTCCTCCCCCTCCTCCTCCTCCGCCGCGCCCCCTGCAGACAACATGTATACATTTACAACAACGAAACTCTATTACTAAGTAACGGGAATAAAGCAGTTTTGTAGATACGTCACGGACGTTCGAGTGAATTCAAAGCGTGGCGAAGGATATTGCGGGAGCGGTGTCCTATAGGCAGATATTAAGCGTTTTTGACGAGAAGTACTTCCTACTCGCCAAAACAAGAATGAAAATATTAAGTGGTAAGACCGCGTAATACTTTGGAATTATTAGTTACTACCCTTCGATCAATTATATCAATTGATCGAAGTTACTACCGCCATTTTTTATTACCATAGTTTGAGGCCTTGACCTGACCTTGGCCTGACCTTTCAGAGGATAGACCCATGTCTCGGTCGTGCATGTATCCCTGCAGCTGGAGGAACTGGCACTGTTATAGCGCGCTGCCTTCGGGACAAAATGTACCATTTCGTGTACTACGACTATGTTTAATGATTTCTTAGCAGTACATCGAGCTATTCGAGCATTTGATCCTAGTGCGGCTCGCTTCGCTCTCTGCAGACCCGTACACTGTGCGGCCTCACTCGGTGAGCGTCGCTTTGGTCGCGGCTGGTGGTGCGCTGTGTTATGCTCTGTAGCACGCACTAGTCGTTTCAAGTCCTCCGCTGCGGCTACCTGAATGTTGTATGCTTCTGGAGAAGCTAGAGAGTTGGTATGATGTGGTAGGTAGATATACTGACTGTTCTTGCGGGCGTAGTGTTTGTGGGAAGCTAGAGAGTTGATATGATATGGTAGGTAGATGATACTGACTGTTCTTGCGGGCGTAGTGTTTGTGGGAAGCTAGAGAGTTGGTATGATATGGTAGGTAGATGATACTGACTGTTCTTGCGGGCGTAGTGTTTGTGGGAAGCTAGAGAGTTGGTATGATATGGTAGGTAGATGATACTGACTGTTCTTGCGGGCGTAGTGTTTGTGGGAAGCTAGAGAGTTGGTATGATATGGTAGGTAGATATACTGACTGTTCTTGCGGGCGTAGTGTTTGTGGGAAGCTAGAGAGTTGGTATGATATGGTAGGTAGATGATACTGACTGTTCTTGCGGGCGTAGTGTTTGTGGGAAGCTAGAGAGTTGGTATGATATGGTAGGTAGATGATACTGACTGTTCTTGCGGGCGTAGTGTTTGTGGGAAGCTAGAGAGTTGGTATGATATGGTAGGTAGATATACTGACTGTTCTTGCGGGCGTAGTGTTTGTGGGAAGCTAGAGAGTTGGTATGATATGGTAGGTAGATGATACTGACTGTTCTTGCGGGCGTAGTGTTTGTGGGAAGCTAGAGAGTTGGTATGATATGGTAGGTAGATGATACTGACTGTTCTTGCGGGCGTAGTGTTTGTGGGAAGCTAGAGAGTTGGTATGATATGGTAGGTAGATATACTGACTGTTCTTGCGGGCGTAGTGTTTGTGGGAAGCTAGAGAGTTGATATGATATGGTAGGTAGATGATACTGACTGTTCTTGCGGGCGTAGTGTTTGTGGGAAGCTAGAGAGTTGGTATGATATGGTAGGTAGATGATACTGACTGTTCTTGCGGGCGTAGTGTTTGTGGGAAGCTAGAGAGTTGGTATGATATGGTAGGTAGATGATACTGACTGTTCTTGCGGGCGTAGTGTTTGTGGGAAGCTAGAGAGTTGGTATGATATGGTAGGTAGATATACTGACTGTTCTTGCGGGCGTAGTGTTTGTGGGAAGCTAGAGAGTTGGTATGATATGGTAGGTAGATGATACTGACTGTTCTTGCGGGCGTAGTGTTTGTGGGAAGCTAGAGAGTTGGTATGATATGGTAGGTAGATATACTGACTGTTCTTGCGGGCGTAGTGTTTGTGGGAAGCTAGAGAGTTGGTATGATATGGTAGGTAGATGATACTGACTGTTCTTGCGGGCGTAGTGTTTGTGGGAAGCTAGAGAGTTGGTATGATATGGTAGGTAGATGATACTGACTGTTCTTGCGGGCGTAGTGTTTGTGGGAAGCTAGAGAGTTGGTATGATATGGTAGGTAGATATACTGACTGTTCTTGCGGGCGTAGTGTTTGTGGGAAGCTAGAGAGTTGGTATGATATGGTAGGTAGATGATACTGACTGTTCTTGCGGGCGTAGTGTTTGTGGGAAGCTAGAGAGTTGGTATGATATGGTAGGTAGATATACTGACTGTTCTTGCGGGCGTAGTGTTTGTGGGAAGCTAGAGAGTTGGTATGATATGGTAGGTAGATGATACTGACTGTTCTTGCGGGCGTAGTGTTTGTGGGAAGCTAGAGAGTTGGTATGATATGGTAGGTAGATGATACTGACTGTTCTTGCGGGCGTAGTGTTTGTGGGAAGCTAGAGAGTTGGTATGATATGGTAGGTAGATATACTGACTGTTCTTGCGGGCGTAGTGTTTGTGGGAAGCTAGAGAGTTGGTATGATATGGTAGGTAGATATACTGACTGTTCTTGCGGGCGTAGTGTTTGTGGGAAGCTAGAGAGTTGGTATGATATGGTAGGTAGATGATACTGACTGTTCTTGCGGGCGTAGTGTTTGCGTGCGAGCTGAGGGCGGTCGTCGGGCGCGTCCGTGAGCAGCGAGCCGCGGTACTGCGCCAGCGGCGCCCACTCCTCGCCCCACGACACGCACGACACGATGCGCGACTCCAGGAACTGAGGGGACCAGGGAGGACTCGTCAGCAGGGAACACACTGGCATGGTGTCCATGCATCGCCGATACCCTACCCCTATAGTTCCTTCACTACGAACTTCAAAATACATCTATTCTATATCTATAATTTACGACTTCGGTCCTCGCACATCCCACTCAATAAGTTTGCATTTCGCATGGGTAACTCACCAAATTGCGAAGAGTGTCAATTATTCAATTATTAATTTAACTAACTTATGTAACAGTTTGGCCTCCTCAGAGAGAGGATAAATGCTAATTAAGCGTAAAGTGTAGGTCATATTATAGTACGCGATCAGGGTGACATGATCACTCTGATCAAACCCTCCTTAATAAATAAAGGTTTAAAAATTGATTCTTAGTTCTTGTGAACGCTCGATTACACAACATTAAAGTATGTCTTCACTGCACATTGCACAGTGATTAGAGTTAGTTGGGTAGTGTAGTATTGTGTAAGTACCTTGAGCACTTGTCTCTTGTCCTGTCGCAGCAGCTTGTTGGAGAACTCAGACAGCGGTTCGAGGAACAGCAGGTGCGGCGGCGGCGCGGGCGGCGCGGGCTCCAGCGCCGCGAACGAGATGCCGGCGCGGTGCAGCGCCGTCAGCGCCTCGCGGTTCTTTACCGCGTCCAGACCGAACATCACGCTGAATCGCTTCGCCAGCTCCTGCAACACCACACCACCGTTACATGTCTGCGACCTGGCGCGTAGCCAGCTTAGCATGGTAGTTACGAACCTTCAGCTCCTGGAACTCTGGCAGCTGGCGGTGCGGCGGGCGGTGGCGCGCCGCCATCTCCTGGAACAGCGCCTGCATGGCCAGCTGCATGGTGAGCGCACAGTTCAGCTTGTTGATCTCGCGCGCCTTGCTCAGCGTCGCCTTTATTATGTCCCCGTAGTCGTTGTAGCACTGCCAACAGCACAACCACAATTAGTATCCACTGGAGCGCGTGGTCGGGTCGGTCCGGTCCCCGGTCACTCTCACCTTGATGTAATGTTTGAAGACGTCGGCGGCGCGCCGGATGGGCACCACGTTGTACACGATCAGCTTGCAGTAGGCGGCCAGGAAGTTGCGCCGCTTGTGCAGCTCCTCGATGCGTCTCTCGTCTTGACCATCTGCGACATTACACTCGTGTCAACTACCTACCGTCATGGGTGCCGTGACGCACGCTACGCTACCAAGCGCCAAATCTCTTGTGATGTCATTTAAAGAGTTGCGAAGCGGTCGATCGAATAGAACTAATATAATTCGTTAGAGGCTGTTGTTACAGTCTGTTAGACTGAGTGGATGGGCCGAGCTCAAAAAATTAACCGAAGGTAATGAACAGCGCCATTACATGATGTTGTACACCACAAGAGATTTCCCCTCTCGAGTGAAGGACAAGCGACAGAAAGTAATCATCTCTCGGCGTGCATGACTCATGCACTACGTGCAGAACATAACTCAAGAAGCGGTCACTGAGGCGCCGGCCGCGACACGCCACTAGTTTAGTACAAGCCCGACCACCGTCAGTGATGCCATGTCTAGTGAAACCATGGAGAACGCAACCAAAACTAATACACTGCACAGGACATGCTCAAAATTATATAAATCCAGTGTTGTTCGGTCATTGGTTGGTGCGGTACGGCACCGGGCGGAGCGCCACAGTTGATAACAAAATGTTACTTTCTCACAGTTCTTATTATCTGTGCGAAATAAATAAGTCCCGATTGTTTGCAAAGAACGCCAATACATTTCAAATACACTGTGAACAAAATCCGCACCAATATCGTACCGCAGGATATGGGCACGACAAATTTTCCCTTAGTAATGTTAGGCGACCAGAGACAAGACAAAAATATGCACTATCCACACGCCGCCGCCCCGCCGACACGCAGCGACACGAAACGATCACTGTCAGAAGTACAGCCCGGGACCAGCTAGGCTAGTTGAGACAAGATGGGAGAGTTTTACTTCTGTACAGTTTGCAAGTTTCGTGCCGCCTCCGCCTCGGCGCCGACTGACGCTCGCCTAGCGTCGGAGAAACTTCAACCGCGAGTGTATCTCTGTAGAGAAGGGAACGCGACACGAGAGGGGGAGGTCGTCAGTCGGCGCGGGGCGGGGCGGCGGCGACGTTGCATTACTAAGGTAAACCCGCCGGCGATCCACGAGCGCTTACCGTCCCACGCAGGCCGCCGCCGCGCGCCGACATGCAACCAAACATACCGCGCCGTTATCGCATCGGAAACCACCCCACGGGACTCTCTCTCTCTCTCACTAATCCACCCACGAGGATGTTTCCCAATCTAACGAACTGCACAACTATTTGTAATACAATTTACTATCACTGTTCGATATTATACAGCGTGAAATTTCAATGGCATCCTTCTAAACCAAGACACCACTAATGACACCTAACGCATTGGAGGTAGGTAATATTACGCAAATAAAAAATATAATTTATGCAAGTACGGAAAACGCAAAAAAATAAGAATTTCATATTATAGCTAAAAGCTATTATTTAAAAAAATAATAATAGTAAAAACTAAATAATAAATAACACCGATCTTTAAACTACTTAAAGCATCAAATTAATGCGCGCTGTATGGCGGCCGCGCGAAACATAATAACTACGTGCTTCGGCTACATCAATAACTAATAATTTGTAGGTCGCCGACCGCATATGACCTTCGCGGTGCGTAAGTACAAACAAATGCACCGCCTTCCCCCGCCCGCGGCCGCTCCCCAGAAACTAATTGACGCAAGCGACCCCTTTCTAGCTATCCTTTGGATTTCAGTGCCTATGGAAATTTCAGTGTGTGTGAAAATTTTGGTAACACCATGCCTCGACCGCGTAGAGTGCACGCTAGGTACACAAATGCCCAATACCTACAGATGGTTTTACTGTACGATCGCGCCACCAACTTAGTGCAAGCCCGCAGTTGTGCAGTAACACGGTAGGGATCATCTAAACATTTCATGTTCAACTCGGACGGGTTCATGAAGGTCACGCGCACTTGCACGTGACTATCTATGGCGCGGCCGGCACGGGCTGCGTGTAACGCGATCAGAACTACTTAATACTTTTTATTTTGCGTTTTCCATGCTTACATAAATTATATTTTTTATTTTCGTAATATTAGGTCCAATGCGTTAGATGTCATTAGTGGTTTCTTGGTTTAGAAGGATGCCATTGAATTAAAATTCACTCTGTATATTATTTAGAGCCAGAGCTGGTTTCGAAGGTAAGGGCCATAGAGTGTTGAACATACACGTAGCTGGAATGAGCCCAGTCCCTCGAAAGCTTGTTTAGAATCGACCATTCATTTCCCTACCCTTCCTGAACACATTATCACATATACTTGCTGAATACATTTTTGAAATAATATCCAAGTGACAAGGAAACAGTAAATTTATAACATTCATCATGTCAATCGTCTTCTTACATTAGTCATACATAAGTAATATGTTATTCCCATGTTAGAAGACGATCAAAAGGCACAATTCACTTGCCCAGTCTGACCCGCAGTGAAACGGAAATAATGCATATTTTTTTTCTGTAAAGAGCAGTACTGCAGTCTAAAAGTAAAATAAGTAAAAATGCATTTATTTTGGTAACCAATACATATAGCACATACACAATATAAAGGTAAAGATAAAAGTAACAAATATGGTAACAAAAATGGCCAACACTCAGCAGATGTTATGGCAGGATGTATCCGCTGCTGGTCTTTCGTGGGGCCAGGATGAAGCACGTAACGTTACGTAACATGTCAAGTTATGTAACGTGTTAAGTTTCATTGGATGCACCAATTTCAATTTTGCGTTCTTTACCGATTTGCCAAATCAAGTGCATCCCAACCGAACTGCACCAACACCACACATAATTATCCCAACCTTGAGAACAAACATTGTACAGACGAACCTTATTTACATACAAACCAGACATTGTTATTATATCACTACACTATAGGTAATTCCACAGATCTTTCTTTGAGTAATTCTTTGTATTCATTTACTTTTCAAAACGTGATTTTTGTTAATAATGTACGTAATATCAGTTTTCTAATAAAATGTGCCTTGCCTGTTCATACAACTACAAAAGCTGGTGTGAAATTAGACACAGGATTGTGGAGGCTGTCGGGCCTCGCAAACGAAACGCCACCGCCCGCGCCGCGAGCCTCCTCAACGCGATCCGTTTACTATGGTTTGTATGAAACTCAGTATACAACTTGGGGACGGCTTCGTCTGGATTATTGTGCGCGCCGAGGGATGCACTCCTTGAGCGTGCATCCCTCGGCGCGGCGACGAGGCGAGGCGAGGCGAGGTCGAATCGTTTCCGAGTCAGTTACTACGAGTATGTAGTTAGTAAATGTGACAATGGTCAAATGAGAAGGGCAATTATACAGGGTATTTGGTATTGCGACCGACATAATTTTTAGGGTTCCGTACCCGAAGGGTGAAAACGGAACCCTATTACTAAGCCTCCGCTGTCCGTCCGTTTGTCACAGGCTGTATCTTATGAACCGTATGAGGTAGACAGTTTAAATTTTCAGAGAATGTGTATGCATTTCTCTTGTCGCTATAACAACACATAATAAAAATAAAATCAATATCAAAATTAAAGGGGGCGCTTCCCTTTAATTTGATATTGATTTTATTTTTATTCAAAAAACTACTTTTGCTCTTAGTTTGTGAAGGCTGCAAGGCTGTATCACTTGAACCACAATACATAGACAGATGATACTTCCTATTAATAAGTAACACTACTACTTTAGTTAGTAACAACAAACACTAAAAATATAATAAAGTTGAAAACTTAAAGAGGTCTCTGAACAAGTGAAAATTTGATGGTTATTGAAAAAGTTGCCTGATTTGTACGGTACGGAACCATTCGTGTGCGAGTCAAGTCGCACTTGGCGGTTTATTTGAGGAGTTGGGGGGGGGGGGGGTAATGGGCTGGCTGGGGCTTTCTCCGGAAGAATCAATGTCCTTAGTGTCGAGGTTGCTGAGATATAATTTATTTAAGATTTTTTTAAATCACTTTATATCTCACCTATGCCACAAAGTTACTTGTGTTGTGTTGTATTCTTCAATGTTTTATTATTTTAAATAAATTAATAATTGACACAATAAGCTTTAAAAAAAAATCACACGTTCAACATCCTAGAATTAACTATAGAAAGAAAAACATAACATTTGAAGGAGCAAAACTACATAATACCTTACCAAAAAATATTAATGAATCCGCTAGCTTACCTGTCTATAAGAAAGTCTCAAGAAATATTATATCAGAAAATATTCCTGTAGAGTAACATTATAGCAACTGTACTGTAAACGTCAACCACAACATATAAGTTTTAAAAGTACATTAGATAGGTACTGAGAATATCACATTTCTCTGAAGGTGAATGTATAATGTTCTTTGAGGTATATCAAATATTAATAAATATAAATGTCACACCAATGGTCAATGTAACCACAGATATTAAGTAATTTAAAAACAAATATGTCTCCGAAACATCGACACTCAGGACATTGATTCTACCGGAAAAATGTAGCCCATAACCCGCTCAACTATCCAAAAAATTCTGTTGGTTGCAATACCGAACACCCTGTATTTTGGAGCTCTTTCCGGATAACTTCACATCGTTATAATGTATAGAAATATTTCCTCTGCTAGATGATGCTATGTGAATTGTCCTGCATTTTTTATTAATCTAAAAAGTTTTTGGAAAATTGGAATAACAGAAAAATTGGTGTTGTAATCGTTTTTTTAGAAAGGAGCCCGTCTATCGGGTCAGCTGTTCAAAAGCAAAAGTTTTCAGCCGGTCTGAAGTTGCGGATTTTTTCACAGTTTTTAAGATCTGTAAAATAATCGTCATTTGAGACCTGCGCGCTTATTACGCTAAATCAATGGATCCATAAATGGATAATATTTCATTTCCATCAACATGCAATAAAAGAAACAATGGATGATTGCCAGTTCCAGTCAAATCTGAAGCCCATAAACGAAAGTGATTTTGACACATTTTTGACGAGTAAATGAAATAATACAAGCCGACGCCGAAGACGGCGAGGGCCATGCCCACCTGGCAATTGAAAGAGGCTTGCAGTACAGGTACTGCAGTAGAGGTACTGCAAGCCTCTTTCAATTGACAGTTGGGCATGGCAACAATAGTGCATCAAGGGGATGCAGCACAATTTATTTACTGCTATTAAACACTTGCTTATAAATGATGTCCGGATCAATGTACTAGCATCTTTCATTTGACACTCGGGAGTGCGAATGGTCTTCGCCGTCGCGTCGGCGAGTATTATTTCTTTTACTCGTCGAAAATGTATCGAAATTAGTAATTTTGTTTATTTATTTATAGATTTGAGTGGGGCTTGCAATCATCCATTGTTTCTCTATTTAATTGCAATTTGATGGAAGTGAGTATTGGTTGGGGTTAGTGCAGTGATGTGCGGTGTGTGGTCGACATACCGTAGTTATTGATAACGAAGACGAACTCCTGTATGAAGGTGTTCAACATGTCCGCCAGCTCGTTGTCGGGCTCGTAGACCAGCGCGCGCAGCACCCCCGCGCCGCCACCCGCGCCCAGCTGCTCCGCGAACACGATCAGCAGGTCACACAGGGACGTGTAAGCCTGGAGAGGGGACCAAGCGAACAACTCATAAATAAATCTGCCTATGATATCCAGGTATCACAGATAGGAGCCGCCCGTCCAGCGCAGATGAGTGAGTCATACGTACCTCCTCCTTGAGCTGGGGCGCGGCGCCGTCCTGCACGATGCTCCGTGCGAGCGCTGCGTAGGCGTGCAGCCGCGTGCGCAGGCACGCCGCGTCCTCCGCCACCGCGCCCGGCGCCGCGCCGCCCGCGAGCCGCTCCTCCAGCGCGTGGAGGGACCACACCACGGAGTAGAACAGGGCGCGTACCACGTACACCAGAGCCTGGAAACAAACAGCATAACTCCTGACGCCCGCTCGCGACATGTTGATCTGTTTGCGGGCCTGGGGCCTGGGGCCTGGGGGCCTTGTGTAATACCTGCGTGGGCATCTGGCTCTCGTTGCTGCTGAGACACTTGGGCATGTCGTCGAACAGCGAGTCCCAGATGTTGGTGTCGTTGAGATTGTGGCACATGTACATGACGGACACCTTGCGCAGAGAGTTCACGACGCTGAACACCTCGTCTGCGTCCGGCGTCTCGCCCTGAAACACATTCAGAACACCTCTATCACCAACACGCTCGCCCCTCCGTGCCATCACGTTCGTCGCACGCCCGGTTGGAACCGCAGTTATCTGCTATCCTAGTACTCACCCCTTCTATCAGCGTGCGGAACTCGTCGATGGCCTCCTTGTACCTGTTGACGCACATGTCGGTGATGGTGGCGCGCGCCACGTTGCACCGCGTGTACACCGCGCACTGGTCGCCGCACAGCGCCTCCAGCGTGCGCCCGCAGGTCTCCACCACCTCCGCCTCCGTCTGCACGCTGACTATATCGCGGATCTTGTTCAGAAGCTGGGTTAGGTTCTGTGGGAGACGGTACATTATTAATATCTAACCAGATATCGTTTATATATACTAGTAACAAGAAAGATCCTAGTATTGATCCCTGTGTGACACCAAATAAGATTTACTCACCAAGGAGCCTCGTCCGCATAGACAAATATCATGCATGCTGTATGAGATGAGTAGGTAGGTTAGTACTATATTAGCTGCCTCGGTTTCAACAGGTCCGTACATCAGTCATTCACACACTACCATGTATCACGGAATCAAACGGTTTAGACTGATATGCAAATTACAGTAACCAGTGATTAATGAAGAACATCGAATCTAAAAGAAAGCTGGTGTTGCATTCTAAACTAAACGAATCAGCTCTAGAGCTATGGAGTAAAATAAAATGTTGTGGTAAAATAGTCAAGAAAGAGCCACTAGAGCTCATAGATAGCGTAGAAATGGGAGAGTGTATGGTTACCGCCTCCTGCCGCTGCGTGGTGTACAGGTCGAGGTCCATGTACTGCGGGATGGAGACGAGGTTGGTGAGCTTCTCGGGGTCGGCGCCAAACTTTTCGAGCAGTGCCGGCAGCGTCGTGATGAAGTGGGCCGTCATCGCCGCGCGGTCGTCGCTCACCAGCTGGACACACACACAAATACATAGAACATGTAGCTCGAAGGCCGTCGTCCCCTAGCAGCACACAGCTGGGTGCTGTGGGTGACCTCGTGTTTTGAGTAATGTTGATGATGAAGAACTTAAAAGTTCAATAAATAGAAAAACCACAATGAGCTCTGTCTCCGTAATCCTGTGCGTGTGGGGAGGGGGTACCCTCCCCACACGCACAGGCTCAGTTGTCGCACGCTGCACAACATCACAGCTACCAGAGATGACTGGAAAGTACCTTCGCCTGCACCTTGGCCTGTTCCTTGGAGACGGCGCTGTGGTGCTTCCTGAGAGGGCCGCGGCCCACGGGCGGCTCTCCTGTGCTCGCCTGCCGCACGCAGCACACCATCAGCTCTATCAGAGACGACTCCTGGAAATTAATACAAATGAAGAATCACCTTCGCTCACTGCTCGCACTGGACTGGATGGAGGCAGTGCAAGACAGAAGCAACAAGAAAATTCATTGCCCTCCAAATAAGTCGGCACTTTTTAATGAGAGTATATTTTGTATGGCACCTCGTATCTATAATCACCTACCTACAAGCATTAATGAAAGCAATACTATTCATTTTTTTAAACTCAAATTAAAACAATTGTTAATTGATACGGCCTATTACAATGTTTATGAATATCTAATGGATACATTCTAGAATAAGACAATTCATTGATTATTAATTAATTTAGTTATTGACATTGTATTTATTTATATACATTTATAGTGACTTTGCATGCTGTAAAACTGATCATGGTTGTGTTCATTCTATTTTAACCTAACATCCCTGTAACCCAGGTTTCGCAAAATATATGAATTTGATTGATTGATAAGCCGATTTCAATCTAGAGGTATTGTGTCGGAGGCCAAACCCAGTTGGTGCGGTTGATGCGCCATGACAGTGTGTTTGTGCGTACCTGCCTGTTGTCGAGCGCCTCCTCCCCGGGCCCCGCCTCCTCCAGCAGCAGGTCCGTCATGCACTCCCAGTCCTTCATCATGGGGTTGGACTCTATTAGGGAGTCCACCAGGTACGCGCCGTGCTCGTGCAACTGCAAACACACAGGATGGATGGGTAGCGCGAAAGCAAGCAAGAGTTTATTTATTTATTTATTTAATTCGGATTGCCACCAGCTGAACTAATTACAATACAAATTAAAATAGACACAGCAAGCTAACATAACAATAGACACAGCAAGCTAACATAACATAGGCATCCGCTAATAGAATCATAATAATCTACCTTAGTGTGAACACTAAAATTTATGTCCTCGACAATTGCGTACATAATAATAATAGAGCAATCAAATTATAGTAATTAAAAGTAAAAAAGAAACAAATGGTCAATAAGAATTAAGAGTCTACATCATGACTGTGTAAAAGAAGTTGAGAGTCATGCATCGCCTTGCCCTGATATTAAAAGGGTCAATGTTCAACATCCTGCTGCAATCATTGCCAGTTCTACTAGCTCGCACTATAAATGAATTTTGTCTATAATTAGTTCCAACATGTGAGACATGTAGTATGGGGTTGTGTCTAAGCTGCTTATGCGGTACATTGAAGTCTAATTTGCCAAGAAGTTCTGGACAGTCAACACCTTTGTTGATAATTATAAGGATATAAAGATAATCAGCTACGTCCCGTCTATTTTTGAGCGGCAAGAAATGGAACCTCTTGCTGATTTCATCATAGGTGGAAGATTTGTAAGGGATCTGGG
This sequence comes from Eupithecia inturbata, assembly GCA_963662085.1. Classification (NCBI taxonomy): domain Eukaryota; kingdom Metazoa; phylum Arthropoda; class Insecta; order Lepidoptera; family Geometridae; genus Eupithecia; species Eupithecia inturbata. The sequence goes on along the minus strand of OY759191.1, from coordinate 389,331 downwards.
GTGCGTGACGGTAGCGTACCCATGATCGAATTCACGTTTGTTGTTATGCCTAATTTTAGAGCTTAATTAGTGAATAGCGCTCTTTCACTTCTTTCATTACTCGACATTGCGAGTTGGCGTTATGCCAGCGTACTCATTGAACAACGTAATAGTTCTTATAGAAAACGAGCTTTTTTGATTATAAATGATATATGTATATTTAGCGCCTGAACTACTGCCTCTACCAGTAGTCATACTTTATGCAAATTCGTAGTGAAACATTATACAAAGTCGAAATGAAGTTGTAGGAACAAATGTATTGTAGTACAGTCGCGCACAACAAATAATTTATGGGTGAAATTATACACCGAACAATTTAGGTAGGTAGTAAGAATAACTAGTTTTGTTACTTGACAAATCACTGATCAGTTTCGGAATTCGTAAGGCCATATTTCCCCTATAATGGGTAAGTGCTCGATGGCTGTTAGTAACAATGTTTTTCCCGCTCCACCCCATGTTGTAATGCAAGAAGTTAAAATTGATTGACACAGGGCAAAGTAAACTTGTCGAATTATATTATAATCTGCAATATGGCGTAGCTTTTTAAATATAAATATTAACTTTCGCACTCTACCATATAGGGTTTTTATGTGGGGCTGAAACGAAAGATTATCATCTAGTACGATACCTAAGTATTTTATAATTTTAATTACGGGACATATTGATAGCATTGAGTGTTGTTTGAGCTATAGCAATGATGTGCGTATATTTTAGAGATAGAGTCTGTTTGCGCATCGAAAAAATTAGTATAATTGATCTTCTCAGCACTTAATGTTAGTAGATTGTGCTGTAGCCATTTGTTAACAACATTGAATCCATTTTGCGCAAACTCGAAAACTTCCTTAACAGAATCAGCTGGAAAAAGGGGGGCAGCGTATGATATAATTATGCCGTGGTCTAGTTTTAAGTTACACAGATCGTTAATGTAGATTAAAAATAGGGTTGGGCCCAATATAGTTCCAGGGGGAAGTATATTGGGCCAACCCTATTTTCCGCCCAGGACACTCCCAATTCTCACGGATTGAGTGCGGAGTTCCATGTAGCTTGTAAAGAGCTTTAACTATGTGTCTAATTCCTAGGACTTCTAGCTTGCGCAAAAGAATAGGTAAAGATGTGTCAAAAGCTTTAGCAAGGTCGAGGAAAATTCCTATTGTGTGTTTTCCTTTAACGAGCTCTTGAACGAGATAGTTGGCCAGGTGATGGACAGCATCGGCAGTGGAAATTTTTGGTCTAAAACCAAATTGAGTCTTAGATAAAATCAATTTATCCTCCAAGTAATTCACCAACCTTGTATTGATATTTTTTTCTAATATTTTAGATATAGAAGATAGTAAAGAAATCGGTCTATAATTTGTGACTTGGTCCTTACTGACAGATTTGTACACCGGAACAATGGCAATGGCTTTTTTCAAACATGCAGGGAAAACAACCGAAGACAAGCATTTGTTGAAAATGTGTGTCAATGGAGGGATAAAAATGTGCCTTAATTGTTTTATTAGGTATTTTAGTTGTGATATTGTCCCATCCGGCTGCGCAGTCGTCTTTTAAACTCATAATTATCCTTTCTACCTCGGCTTCATCAGTCTCTAGTAATACAAAGGATGTTAGAACATTGTGGTCCGAGAAAGCTGTGCATATTTGTGTTTGTAAGTGGCCCTGAGCTCGTTCTGCCACACTTACCTACATATACTAAGAAAGAATTTGCAGAGTTAGCAGATTGCAAATTTGATGCGTTTGTTTGCAATAATTCTAAACTCTTGTATGTGCTGCTGGTTTTCCTTTTATTAATAAATTAAAATATATTCGAAGATGACTCATGCGATTTTGAAGAATATGTTACGTTTTTAATATGTTTCCAGATTTTTTTGCAATTTTTTCCCGCATTTTCAAGTGCGTTTTTGTCATAGTTCATTTTGACTTTTCGTAACAGATCATTACAGAAGTTACGATAACGTTTATACGACAGCTGCAAAGTCATGTTACTTGGGTTAGACTTTGCTTTTAAGTGCAATTTGTCCCGGTGTCTCATACATGTAATAAGACCTGGTGTGATCCAGGGCTTAACGTTATGGTATTTATTACTCAAACAAACATTGTACGAATTCTTTAAAATTGCGCGTTGCACATTATCTATTACAAAAGACATGCACAACTGTGGATCATCGGAATTGTAAACGGAAGCAAAATCTACTTTGCATAAATAGTCTTCGACTTTATTTATGTTTATCTTTGACCTAATGCGATTACTGCTTCGTTTAGATAATTTGAAATTTAAAGAAAGTAGGATAGCCTTATGATCGGTAATAGATGAGTTAGTGACAAGTGCAAGTGAAGAAATATCCGATTTAAGCATTATATTTTCTAAGCAGGAACCACCTTGGTGCGTTGGGAGCGTGTGCGCAGGAAGCAAACCATGAAAGGATCATAGATTTAAGTAGTTCTGGTAAGTTTCGTCGCTATATTCAGGTATAATATTGATATTAATATCTCCAGCTACAACAATATTCTTAAAAGACGATAAGCATACAATGCTTATCCGTGTCAGTGTTTAATTATTAAGAATTTGACCTTTTCTAAGTGTACATTTATTGTATTTATGGAAATAAAGAGTTTTTGACTTTGACTTTGACGTATTCTAGATGACTCCTTACAAACGTGCAATATAAAAGTTTAAAAGTTTTAACGTTGGTAAAGCACTAGCGTTGGACACTTTAGTAGACTATGAACAAAAACACAAACCTGAGAGGACACTCGCTGAAGCTGCAACGCTAAGCACCAGCAAACCCAGAGAGCACATACTGCCCATAGTGAAAACTTGGAACCGGTTACCGGAATCAGTGATCAGTGCCCCCTCAACAAACTCTTACCAAAATATATTAGACAAATATTTAAAGTGCATTGACAAAGACTTAGATATACACATATCAGCTTAGGAGCTGCCTGTGTATCAGAAATAATAATAATAATAAAAGCTCTTAGAGATTCGCATGACAAACCCCAGTGATCTCGAAGCCTTACTAATTATGTTGTCATATACCTGATTGAGAAAGATTATTTAACAACGTGAAATGGTTTATTATGTATATTGAACGCTTTACTGTAGTCGGTGTATATTACATCGACTTGATGACCGTTGTCCATAGCCTGAGTGATATAATCATTTAGGAGTATGAAATTTGAAACCTGATTTACCTCGCAAGAACCCATGCTGAAAGGGACTAAACATACTTTTATGTCTCTGTGCAGACTAAGAGTTGTTATAATTCTCCGCGCGCGTCACTGTTCTATATACTCACGTAACGTCAGGTCGCTACAGTGTTCTGGCTGGCACGACACGAGGACCAGTATTGCCAGCGTGGTACGGCTCTGCAGATAGCGCAATATAGTCCGTGACAAAATCACGCGGGAGCATGACGTCATTGTGACAGTGATCTCTGGTGGTTCTGGTATGGTTCAGGACAGTAGGACGGTACCTCTGACTCGATGAAGAACTGCACGAGGTCGCGCACGAGCGGCGTGCTGGGCAGACGCAGCTTGCCGCGGCGGGAGCGCGCGGGCGGCGGCGGCACGGCGGGCGGCTGGAACAGGCGCACGTTCAGAAACTCGCCGGCCGCCGCCGCCACGCCGCGGCACGACGAGTACACCAGCTCGTACACGTTCTCGCAGTCCTTGTCGGTCAGCACGTCCGGGTGCATTCTGGAACAACCACGACACGATGCTTTTACTAAACGCAATAGCACGCTTTGCGGTTCTTAGCATGCCGCTCATAAATCTCGTCTGCCAAAAAAAAAGCTAAATGTTTATTTACCTTTCGTGCCGAAAAGAGGGGATGGAGAGCCTCTTTGCTCGCCACGAAATTCAGTCCGCTCCCGACAGCTTTCCACGAAAAATGCCTTGTCGTTCAATAACTAACTGTTCAAACACCACCAAAAAAGGAAACTGTAATTTAGTGGTGGTTTACATCACTAAATGACTCTGGTGACGTCAAAGTACCTATGCAAAATGTTACACGCTCGGTTTGAATACAAATCGGCGAACTCTTTGCTTCTATCTAGATATATTTCTGTGGCTCGCAGACTGCGCTTACTGTAATTTGATATTGTTGTCCGCATCTGAAGAAGGCCTAAGCCCTCTATGCCAGCCAGTAGGCTGCTTATCCATTGATGCGAAGCGAGGCAGCGGAGTGGAGACTTATGCAATGTTAACCAATGGAATTGCATAAAATCTTGGCTCTGTTTCAGTAGACCCATGGGATTGGTTACGATCGGTGCTTCGCTTCGTATTTATAGACAGGCAGCCTTAGCTATGTATATCTATGTATAATGGTTGCCTTAGTCAAGTAATCGTATGAGTGAGTACAGGAGGCTGCGTACTTGAGTATAGCGATGACCAGTTTGACGGCGTGCACGGCGACGTCGGGCTCCTTGTCCAGCGACATGGACACGATGCGGTCCTTGAACTTGGACGTGAACAGCTCCAGCTTGCCGCGCAGGTCGTCGCACGAGTACAGCGGGGTGAGGGCCTGCAGGCAGCGCAGGCGCACCTCTCCCACCTGGGAATAGAGGACATATTAACTTGCTCATATTGGACAGAGACTCTTCCCGTGGGTGTCTAAGGTCAGGGCGCTACGAGCGTCGAGGTGTATAGGACGGCGGCGGCTTGCTTATCGAAGCATTTTGAACTGTTAGCCACGCGCCTAGCTACTATAGAGTAGCTAGGCGCGTGGCTTAGAGGTCAAAACGCGAATCTGTCATCGCCTTGCTACATCCAGGCGCTTAGTTAAGCTGTTGCTTGCAGTTTTATTTCTGTCCGATGCCTGTTTCGGATTTTGAATTTTAAGCTACCTATAGCGCCTAGGTATCGAACTTACATTCGATCGAAGCGCCGCCTACCCGGCCTCTTGCAATGCAAAGACCGCACGGGGGGTAGCCATTCTCTGGAGAAAGGGTATGTTTGAGTCGGTCGGTCCTGGGTTAGTTGCTATTAAGGTCACCAGCAGAGGGCGCTCTGTAATAATATTTTCTGTATACATGCCTACATGCAAGAAAGACAATCAGCCTATTTTTACGGAGGTCCTAAGTGAGATAAGTGCTATAGAGGAAAGTAGTAATGTAGAATCCATTTTCGTTCTGGGGGATTATAATGCTCACCCACAGGAGTTTTTGTACAGAGAGCTGTCCAACTGTTGCTCTGATCAGTCATGGCTATGTGCGGATGTAGAGAAACTAGGTTTTACATCTAATGCCTATACATTTATTTGTCAAAAATCCGGGAGTAGGAGATTGTATCCAGCAAGTATATGTGAGATAACCCTAAACGGCATGATCATCAACAAAGTCTCATCTTTTAAATATCTAGGGCATTATATCACCGACGACTTTAAAGACAATGTCAATGTCGGCGACAAAACCTTAATGTAAGGCTGATTCGTTTTTTGTTATATTAAGACATCGTTTTGTTTAAGTACATTTTTGTTTATTGATGAATCATAACAAAAATAGTGTTATTTGAAGGGTTTTGGCTTGGAACAAGGTTTTCCGTTTGAATTGTGTAAATCTGTTAATAAGTTTTAGAGTTATTGTAAAATTAGTATAAGAAAAATGTTCCGAATCAAGTTTTTTATAAGTTTTAGTTCTAGAAACTTTTTTATTTGTTGAATATGTTTAGATTTTGTAATTTATGTTGATAAGGCTTGTTTTTGTTATTTATAAGGCTTAGATTTGTAAATGTTCTTTGGGTAAATTACAAGAAATAAAGGTTTAAAGGTTTCGGCTCAAGGAAAAAATTAGGTGAATTTGAGTCAAAAGCACGCAGGCGTCTTGCCGGTAAAACACGGCCATAAAAATATGAGCGCAGTTTGTACGGCCGTCAGTCGCAGTCCAGCCACCGAAGAGGCAAGTCGCAGTCGAGCCACCGAAGAGGCAAGTCGCAGCTAAGCCACCGAAGAGGCAAGAAGCAATAGGAAGACAGCAAGTAGTAGTAGGGAAACCTAAGAACAGCCGAAACCTGAATATTCAAGATCCTGTCTTTCATTTCAACGTCGAGGTCCCCCATAGGAAGGAAGATCAGGTCGTCATAGCTTCATACGCATTCAGGGGTGCGTGGCGGCGTGCGTCTACCAGCTTCGGAAGGAGAAAGGAACGCACGTCGAACTTAAGTTGGGATACTTTCCCAGGGCGAACTAGGTCATCCTGGTTACCGTCCGCAACAGTCAAAGTCAAAAACTCTTTATTTCCATAAATACAATAAATGTACACTTAGAAAAGGTCAAATTCTTAATAATTAAACACTGAGACGGAAATAAAGTGATATTTTTGATTTCAGTCGCTTCGGTATGTTGACTAAAGTAAAGAAGCGTATGCGCGAATGTTGACATTGAAAGGGAACGTAGGGCTCTAGCGGTGAGGGGTAACATGTTGATTCGTAGGTTTTCCCGGTGTTCAGAAGAAGTCAAAATAACGCTTTTTAAAGCCTATTGTCAGGGTTTCTACACCAGAAACCTATGGATCAGCTACAACAAACGGCCGCTGGAGATCCTACGCATCCAGTACAATAATATATTTAGGATGATGTTGGGACTGCCTCGGGGATGTTTGCGGAATACGAGACGGATGGCTTTGCTGCCATCCTCCGTAAAAAGACCGCATCCCTAATGCGCAGGGTACGTGACAGCCCCAACACCATCCTAAAAACCATAGCAGGTTTCTACCTGCTCCCTGTGGAAATGTTTCATGGGGACTCTCCCCATGAAACATTTCCACAGGATTTAATTTAGTATGATTATTATTATTTTTTTTTTTTTGTTTAGCTAACCCTAATTATAAGTTCTAATTGCATGTACCTACTAACAAATTATGAATCTCAGTTATTCGAATTAAAATATTTTTATTTTTTATTATTTTAATGCGGCCGTGGCCTTAGGGACTTAAGGGACCAGGGGGCGCGCTGCCACGCTCCCTGCAGAATTAACCCACCACCGAACTGCGATCGATCACAAACCAAGAGCAGTTCTTTTGGGTTGAGATGCAGCTTAGCACTAGCCATTATACCTAGGAAGGTCCACTTCATACGGATTAACTAATACTGCTGAAGTATATCTTCAAGTGTTACCTTGTCATGCAGAGTCCACCCTATGTACTTGAGGTAAAGATCGTCCAAGAAGTGTGCTGGGAACTTCTCCATCCAGCTGCCGATTTCTATCATGGTGATAGACCTGATTTCTGGAAGTGTGTCCCTGTAGATAGATCAAAGTAATAGCTCAATATTGAGATAGAACTGGGGCAGAATCGGGAAATCTGCAGCCTGCGCTAGCTTACCTGCACTAGCTTACCATATAGATAATAACGTAACAGGTTATCAGTTTAGCCTTAAAGTTGTTTCGGTCGGCTGTTTATCCATATGTAGTTAGTAGTGGTCTTGGGTGGAATATTCAGATACCATTACAGTGAATAGCACCACCTTAAGGCGCAATTAGTACGGCGAACGTGGTGTAGAGGACGCGGCGTCGCTGCCTTTAAAATGGATGACTTATTGTTGCCCACCTGTATCTATGCACGAAGACCGACTTGAACATGTAGGAGAGCATGTTCTTGATCTCCTCCATGTTCTCCTCCAGCTCCTGGCGCTTGGCCACCAGCACCTCGAGCCGCTCGGAGGCCCGCTTGTCGCGCGCCTTCAGCCGCTCCGCCTCGTACTGGCGCAGGCAGTTGTCGCAGTTGATGCTGGTCAGCAGCGCCACATCCACCAGCGCCGTCATCAGCTTCATCACTGCACAACAACATCATTTACACAGGGACTTGTACATATTCAAACAGGGGGAGGTGGAATGGCTTGTGCAATAGTTTGTGCAATACATTTTTTACTGCGCAAAAGCTTCTCGGCCATTAAAATATATAACTATAATGGGAGATAAATGTGTCGCGTTACAAATGTGGCATTACAATTGTCATAATACAAGTGAGAAACCCTACGTGAAAAATTCAAAGAAATATACATAATGACAGTACCATGTCAATATATTAGGTCCTTACATATGAAATTGGCGTTTTGTATGGGAGGAACAAAAAGTCGAATATTTTTTAATATAATATATTTAATTAATCAAAGTATGAACCATTATTTTCTATGCACTTTTGCCATCTTATAGGTAGTTCATTGATCCCTTTACTAAAAAAACCAGTCGGACGGGAATCAATAAAATCTTTGAAGGCGATTTGGACTGCCCCATCGGAGTTGAATTTTTTCCCTTGCAAGAAGTTATCCAAATTTCGAAAAAAATGGTTATCTGTTGGAGCAAGGTCCGGGGAGTACGGAGGATGTCTTAGACTTTCCAATTGAAGCTCTTCTAATTTAGTAGCCGTCTGTTGCGCAGTGTGTGGTCTAGCGTTGTCGTGAAGCAGCAGTGGCGTGGAGCGATTGACCAGCCTAGGTTGTTTAGCCGCTAGCTTTTCCATCATGGTTTGCAATTGCTGACAATAGACATCAGCCGTAATAGTCTGGCCAGATTTGAGAAAACTGTAATGAACAATACCGGCACTAGTCCACCAAACGCTTACAAGTAACTTTTTTGGGGTTAATTTTCGCTTGGGGCAGGATTTGGCTGGCTGGCCAGGATCCAACCATTGCGCTGAGCGCTTCCGATTATCGTAAAGAACCCATTTTTCATCACAGGTAATGATTCGGTTTAAAATACCTTCATTATTGTGCCGGTTTAGTAATGTAACGCAGCAGTCGACGCGCGTTTGCCGGTTTGCTTCAGTCAATTCGTGAGGTACCCACCTTTCAAGCTTTTTAATCTTCCCAATTTGCTTCAAGTGAATTAAAACAGTTTTATCACTAACATCGCAGCCTGCAGCTAACTCGGACGTGGTTTGCGATGGATCCGCTTCCACAATAGCCTTCAACTCTTCATTATCAACTTGAGTCTCAGGCCGTCCACGGGGCTTGTTCTGCAGGTCAAAATTTCCAGAACGAAAACGTTGGAACCAAAAACTAACTGTGTTTTCTTTTGCAACACGACCGCCATACACATCATTCACCCTTCGAGTTGTTTCCGCAGCACTAGTGCCACGGCGGAACTCGTACTCGTAAATAATGCGATATTTTAAGTTTTCCATTTTGTAAAATGAGTGACGCAAACAGAAAAAAACAGAAGAAAAAAAACAAATGAATGACGATCATCGAAGCACAAATACATGAGTCTATAGCTGTACAAATTTGAATTTGGAATTCCTTACCAAAGAGGAGAAATTTGTGATTAAAGTGGCCAGTACGAAAAACGCCAATTTCATATGTAAGGACCTAATATTTAAGAAAACTTGTTGTACACTCATAGGAATATCAATCGGTTTCCTAAAAATAGCGACATACATAATTTAAATACTAGAAATAAGAATAAACTCGCTGTGCCCACAACTAGGGTACACAAGATTAATGTATCTTTTAAAGGGCAATGTATATGCTTCTACAACAAAATACCAAATGAGTTGTAAAAATTATCAATAAATAAATTCAAACAAATTGTCAAACATATTCTTTGTAAAAAGGCTTACTACAAAATATCAGATTATCTAGCTAGAGGATAAAAAAGCTTGGGACAAGTTTTGCTTCAACTCGAAACCTAACAACCTAACAAGGTAAAGGTTTCTTGTTTGCTTCTTTGCTTTACCTTAAAAAGATTGAAGTGAACAAAAATCAACGTGATCACTTTATTTCCTAGTTTTACGTACATATGTAATTTGAATTTTGTGGCGTGTCCTTTAAGGTCTAAAGGAAATAAAGCACTTTGAATTTGAATTTGAAATTTTGAATTTTATGATGTCCAGTGCCTCACTTAAGAGTAATGAATGACTGACAATTTTTTATTCCAGATCTATTATAGAACTACAGCTACCTACACCAAACTTCAGCAAGGTAACCAACATCCAACCACACAAACTGAACGGATCAGGCTTAAGTTATGTAGCTCTAATCCTGGATCTAAACATAGGCTACACTTTATCCCATAAATCAGTTCCCGTGGGATAGAAGTAACATTTAAACATTTCCATAGAAACAAAGCAGATTCGGGGACGCATAGTGTGGAAAACCTCAAATACAAACAAACAAACAAAAAACATCACACTTTGAATTGAATTAAATAAAAACTAAGCGTCTTTATGTATCTCTGATCTTCCGATTTACTTACTGAAAGCTTCTCTAGTTCATATCCATTGCGCAACGGTATGACCCCCGCCGGGGACACGTTCACTTCTGCTCCGCGTTATAATATTTGATATCGCGTGAAAATGGCGATGAAATCCATCGAAAGTGTTGTGCGCGAGTTGCAACAAACTGTGACCAGCCTAGTTAGTGAAGTCAAGACCCTTAAGAGCACTATAACGGAGCATCAACTACAGCTGAGCATCAAGCTCAGCTTGCTTAGTAAGCAATTCGGGTTTACTCGCGGCAGATCAACTACTGATGCCGGTGTTGATATTTTTGATGCTTGGGAGAAGTCGTAAGATGCTGTAGGTGTTTTTTTGCGACTTGTCAAAAGCATTCGATTGCATACACCATGAAACATTAATCAGGAAACTACATCACTATGGAATAAGAGACCTCTTTAGATCTTCTTACACCTTACTTGAGTGATAGGATACAAAGAGTTGACATTAATGGGAAACGGTCCAGATGGGATGCAGCTGACACAGTACTGTCCGGACCTGAGTGGTCACAGACTGGGCCAGGATCACAATAGCCGCAGCGCTCCTGAATCCTGCACTCTAGATTCACCTGGCTACTGAGGAGTGCATCCATGGCCAGATTGAGTTCCCTTGTCTGTTCAGTAGTTCTTTCATTAAGGAGTGCTCGGCATGGCCAAGTTTGTTTTGAAGTTTTTTGGCACCCAAGTGTAGTTAAAATTTCGGAAAAACATTAATATTTACCTTATAAAAATTCTTAAATATAGCCAAGATGCTCTTGAGGGTTTAAAAAACCCGCCAAGCTATTGCACTTGGTTCCACCTACCCCCCCATACTCTATGGCACATGTCCTGCTGAACACCTTGTAAATCCCTAAAATGCTGATTCAGGCAGGACTTGACACCATAATGGAGTCCTGCTAGTAAATATTAGAGACATACAAATTCTCAGAATTTGCCCGAAATGTAACCCAGATTTCAGCTGGAATAGATAAAAACAAATAGGTAAATTGAAGAATAATGATGCACACAGCATCATCTAGCCCCAAAGTAAGCATGCAACATCATTACAAGGTCAAATTGTTCCCTCAGATTTGTGAAAAATTAAATTTATGGAATGAATGGAGGCACAAACCTGCAAGAGTGGCAGTATGCCTGAACGCTCGGACTTGTGAGTCGGAGAGCCCAGTCAGGAGCGAGATGATGTTGTCCATCAAGAACTGGTCGTAGATGATGGAGTACTGACACATCTTTACTAGGGTTTGAATGAACTCGCAGAAGGTTGCACGAAATTTCTTCCATGTATGTCCAGACATGATCAGGGGGTATTCACCACTTTCCTAAAATGTTAAGATTTTTTACTAATAATTTATATTCAAATTGATTGGCAGTTTTAAAGATTCATGAAATTATGAACTAAATTAGCAACCTCATCAAACTCCTGTGTCATCTTTTTGATAATCAGTGTGTGATCCATCTGGGCCATGTCCGGCGTGACGCGCCCGCGGCACCCCGAGGAGTTGATGAAGAACTGCATGAGCTGGACTAGCGCCACGTCCCGGTGTGTCTTGTACTCTTCAATCCAAGTATCTACCACGGTCTGCAGACAAGAGTCAATCATTTTCATGGTTAAGTTTTCTGGCCTGGCTGAGTAAAAATACCTTCGTAAATTATTGATTTTACAATGTGCAACAAATAAACAGCTTACATTTATGGAACTCTTGTTGAATCTGAGAATATTGTAGAGACTGTTCTCATCGTCTCCAGGCAGCAGCACGGGCGGCGGCGAGTAGGAGGGCGGGGGCTGCGCACCGCCACGACCGCGACCGCGCCCTCGGCCCGCGCCGCGCCCGCGCCGGCGCAGCGGCGGAGGCGGCGGAGACTCCGCCAGGCGGCCCGGGAAGGCAGTGTCTTGGCGCCGGCCACGGCTACGCGTGACGCGCTTGGTGGGCGCCGGCGACGGCGGCGGCTCGTCGCCCTCGTCCCGCGGTGGCTCCGAATGTCGCGACTCGTCCCCGTCGTCGCGCGGAGGCTCCAGGCCCACGGCGGTGGAGTTGACGACGGCGCCGACGTTAAATCCCGAGTAATTGGGAGTGGCGGGCGTCTCCGGCTCGTGCACGGACTGCCCGCCGTACTCCGTCATAGGGGTCGCCGGCGTCATCGGGTTCACGTACTCCGGCGGAGGATCATCCATCCGGATTCGTTTCCCGCCACGGCGATGCATTTTGGAATGTGCGGTCACTATTTTTTAGATTCGACACGAAATGTTTTTTGCATATTTCACTTTCTTCAGCAATGGGCACACGTATCGATTATACCAAGGAACAAGCAGACTCAAGATACCACGTAAATGGGGAAATTAGAGCAAGCAAAGGGGATATTATAATCAATACTAGACGCGCGCAGAAAAATAAATACAGCGCAGCGCATTCTTCTTCTTTTATCTTTGGCTCTGCATCATGGTTTGACACAATTCTGTCAATGTCCAAATGCGCATTTGTGAACGATTTTAATTAAAATTTATGCAGGTTGAGTTTGAATTATAAAAAATAAAAGAGGATAATTTAATCTCCATCATGTTCTTTATTTACAAAAGCAATCATATGGTTCATGGGCGATATAAGTAGGAGAGATGTTGTTACGACACACAGACTTCGTTCCGGACACATGCCACTCAGAAAGTTTGCTTATCTAATGGGCAAAGTGCCGTCACCGAATTGTGAAGCGTGCGACTAGCCAGAAGTCCCCCTTCCAACTTCTATGAAATGTATTTTATCTCTAAGCTTTTCCCCTAAAATTAACGATGCCATTTGTAAATTTGTATATAATAATGATATAAAGTTGTAATTAGTAGTAGTAGTTGCTCCTTTGTGTTTATTTATTGTAAATTTAATTATTTTGCAGTTTTGAGTTATTGTAGCACTGCTTCCTTTTGTTCTGTTTTGTAGTTATTAGGTGTTTTTTTTTTTGTTTGGTATGAATGTTTTTCTGTTATAAATACTAATGAAATTTTAATGTACCTTTATTATAATGTGCAATCCTTATAGCTTGTGATGCTGTCATGATACGGACATTGGCGAAATTGCGACAACCCAGTCGCAGAAGCCATCTGACAAGAAGAAGAAGAAGACAAGCCAGAGGACGTGTACCACGTGCTGATGGTATGTACCCGGAACCAGGCTGAGGCCGGCAGGTTCTAGATGAGCTCAACATCATTGGTGCTTTCCATCAAATCTTAGCATGTTGCTATTTGAGTTAGCGACGACTCGCTCAAATGGCAACTTATTTTCATAAGTAATAGGTATGGTAGTTTGTAAGTACTAATAACAATTAGCAGTTTTTATAATGTAATTCTCTTTTGTTTTGTAATTACCAGAAGTTTAATTTTGTTTTGTTTTTAAGAATTTTCCTTTGTTACTTGTATACCTAGCCAACTGGCATGAACATGTTGTTCATAAGTTGTAAAATTTGAATAAAAAAAAAATATACACCCAAATTAATAAAACACAAGCTAATAAAAATGTATTAAAATAAAATAACATTCGTTCTTATCAGAAGAATGGCAGCGCATTCATTCCGGCGTGGGACGGGGCGGGGCGGCGGCGCGGCGGCGGCGGGGCAGACCATTCGCACCTCTATTCGCACTCTCCCTCTCACTCTCCGCTAGCGGGTCAACTTCAACTTCTTGTTTTATGGCGCCGTTTGCTTTTCGCTACCGAGTCATCGACACGGAATCTGACACAGATTCGAGCGAAATTGAAATATTTAGCAAATAAATAAATCATGTCATTATTTTCTGCGTTCTGCAAGGAACTTAACTACCACAAAAGCAGTTTTCCACAAATCGAAGACCATTTTATATGCAGCAAGGAAATAAACTACCAGAAAAGTATTTTTTCATAAATAATAAAACATTTTCTATGAACTCATGTTTTAACAAACTTAATAGGGTTACTTTTGGAGTAATTAATAATAAAAGAGATTTATTATTAGAAATCAACATATTACCAAAAGCATGGGTTCATAGAAAATGGTTTTCGATTTGCGGAAAACTACATTTCTGGTAGTTTAGTTCCTTGCAGAACGCAGAAAATATTGACTTGATTTATTTGTTATTGTGCAATAAGTGCCTGTGTGTCTGGTTTTTCACTTTTCTAAACCGCTAAAATGTAGATTCATGATATTTGAATTTCAAATACTTTTAACGTGAATCTACATTTCCGTGTCGAACTTATTTGCGCGAAATTCAAATAGTTTTGTGGTTTTTAATATTTTCTGCGTTCTGCAAGGAACTAAACTACGAGTAGGTACGAGAAAAGTAGTTTTCCATAAATCATAGACCATTTTATATGAACCCATGTCACAATAAATTACGATATAATGTAGCTTTTGGTAATAATGTTGATTTATTTCTTTAAGCTCTATTATTATAATAATTTTTTCTTGTATGTTAATGTCAGGATTTATTAATTGTATTAACAAAGGAAAATACATACCTTTGTTTCTTGTAATTAATAATTTTTGTTATCTAGCACTACCTACTAAATTGTTGTCAACACTACGCAAAGGTAAGCAGGTAAAGAATGCTATCTAGCATTATGTTCGCCTATGTACAACTTTTGTGCAATAAAGAATATTCTATCTATCCATCTATCTAAGCTCTTTTATTATTAATTGCTCCAAAAATAGCACTAAATCGATATTTGAATAACCCTGCTGCTGCAGCCGCAGCCAACCGAGCGGAGCGAGTAAGATCGAGCAAGCAAATCAACAAGCGATGGACAAACTAAATTAGTTACTTCTCATTCGTAAGCAATTAAGCAAGTGTTCAGATTTATATTGCCACCTACCTGGTCAACACAGTAATAGATATCCATTCTGAGAACTATTATCCATATTCAGTTCAAAGATCTTTATTTCTCATTTACAACAAACATGTTACTTACATGAGAAACTTATGCTAGTAATATTATTATGTTATTTTCGTCTCTTATGGTTTAGTTTAGTAGTGTTACATCTTCGGTTATATATCTTTGCAATTTAGTTTCATACACGCCAAACGTTCTAGCTCCTTTAATATCTTCAGGTAGCCTGTTATAGAATTGGACACCTTCGAAAGTAATCGTCTTTTTACCCTGCTGAGTTCTAATTGTAGGCAAAACAAGATGGTCACCTCTTCGTCTACTGTATTTACTGTGTTTTTTTGTATGTATTTATTGTGGCTTTTTTTGATGAATGTGATATTTGTATGAATGGTTTTGTTAAGAATTCTACGTATAAGTAAACAGGTTGTATAGATATAGAGTTGTTTAATGTTCATTAATTTAGTTTCTTTATAGATTTTAACTGTAGGTGTTAGAAATGGATAGTGAAATAGAATTTTAATAATTTTGTTCTGTAGTCTTTGTAGCTCATTCAGTTTATGGTTTGGTGCGTTACCCCATATTTCTATAAGGTACGTTAGGTGTGATTTTACTGCATACAGGAACTATTCTTAGGTGTAGGTAGTCTTAGTGAGTTGAGTACACAATGCATAAAAACCCTGTCAGGGCGCACCAATTATTTTGGGTTCGCTCTTGTTAGATTGGTAACATTTACAGGGTGTAATCGTTAAGTGTGCACAGGCGATTATTCCGTAACTATTGCAGATATCAAAAAACTTTAAACTGATATCGAAAGTACTTTACCTAATGAGTAAAATGACGTTAATAACTTTTTAAAAATAAAACGAGAAATATCCAAAAAAAATACATTAATCACTCCCATACATTTGGTATGAGATAGTAGAAAGGTTTTAGTTTCCTTATTTTAAGTGGAATAGTACCTACTCATTTTACCCTTGTCATTTTATAATTATGTACGGTATGAAGGTATTAATGAATTTCAAGTAGATAGACGTGTAGATTAATTATCTTACCACTTCAAATTTATAATAAACCTTGTTTCAATATTGTATTGATTTGAACTAGCTGAAAAGCAACATACTAAATAAAAACAAAAAGAAAGATACTCTTTGGTGTTCGTTCTAAATTCAAATTCTTTATCGCGGGTTCTCGTTCCCGCCAATTTATTGTATTTTTCAATTTGCGTTAATAATCGTGATTGTTGCATTTATTGATTGAAAAATGGCATATTCCAATACAGAAAAGAGGGACATGTTAAAAATGTACTACAAACATGATTGTAACAATAGGGCGGCCATTATCGCCTACAGAAGAGAGTACCCAGATAGAGAAGTTCCTTCTGGTACGTATTTACGTAAGTTGGATAACAATTTGATAAATTATGGATCTTTTAACAGAAAAAAAGGTTCGAGAACAAGAGCTCCGGAATTTGATAATGACTTAGATAACAATATTATTAACTACGTAGTAGATAATCCACAAGAATCAACGCGTTCAGTGGCCCGATCATTTCCAGTGTCCCACAATTATGTACACAAGTTATTAAAAAAACACAACTTCAAAGCATTTAAGATAAAACCTACTCAAACGCTGCACAATGATGATCCTGCTCGTCGGCTGGTCTATTGCAATTGGCTAGTCAATAATTATGTCAATGTAAGGTCAATTTTATGGACCGATGAAAGTAATGTTTCAAACTGCGGCATTTACAATAGAAAAAACTCGCATTATTGGTCATTTGACAATCCTCGCTTAACTACTGAAGTTAGAGCTCAGGTGCGATTCTCAATTAATGTATGGTGTGGTATTCGTGGAGATCGGATCATTGGGCCATATTTTTACAGTGGAACCTTAAATGGACAGAGATATTTCTCCTTTGTACAAAACGATATGCCAAGTCTCTTAGAACCAATTCCAGACGATGAAAGAAGGTCGATAATTTTTCAACAAGATGGAGCACCTGCACATAATACAAATGTTGTAATGAATTTCTTACGAAACAATTATAATGGCTTAATAGCCAATAATAGTGCAACCCCTTGGCCTGCCAGATCCCCGGATCTCACGCCTTGTGATTTCTTCCTATGGGGATTTGTCAAAGACCACGTGTACGCTGAGAGAGTACACAGCCTAGAAGAGTTACAGAATCGTGTACGTCGTGCAATTGCTTTAATTACTCCGCAAATGTTAAGGAAAGTTCATTTAGAAACTGTAAATAGAGCTCGTCATTGTATTGCACAAGGAGGACGTCACTTCGAACATATGCTTTGAACACAAAATTTTGTACTTACTAAGAAATAAAATGTATGGGAGTGATTAATGTAATTTTTTTGGATATTTCTCGTTTTATTTTTAAAAAGTTATTAATGTCATTTTACTCATTAGGTAAAGTACTTTCGATATCAGTTTAAAGTTTTTTGATATCTGCAATAGTTACGGAATAATCGCCTGTGCACACTTAACGATTACACCCTATGTATAAATAGGTACCTAATTAATTAATTTAGGAATGTCATGATTAAAATAGGTACAGTCAAACCAACAAAGAGTAGAACATAAATGAGAGCGCCACTATTGTTTACATGGCATCACCACATACTACGGCAGAACGTTTTGATACTTGATATATTTTAATATGTTTTTAAAACACATTGGAGTTTTTATTTTTTCAATTTTATGCTTATCACATAAATGTTTGTCCTGGTTACGAATAAAACCCACTATATTATATATACATGCAATAAAGAAATCAAAGCTTTTGTAGACTAAGAGCGTTTGTCCACCGCACCAATACCGAAACGATAAACGATACCCACTTTTGTTTGCTACTTTGGCACCGTCATCTAGTTAGTGTTATGCTTTCAGATTTTCCTGCAACCAAACTTAAGTAAAGTATCGAAGATAAAGGGTTGCACTACAAAATACGATTCAATGGGAAGTTCCAGTATTGCCGCTAGCGGTAAATCTGCTCACCTGGACGTTCCAGCCGTGGAGGCGGCGAGCAGTGCTAGTGCTGCGCGAGTGCACGTACCGCAGCTCATGCTGCGCGAGGTACGCGCGGCGCTTGCGAGGCTCAAGCCAAAATCCTCCGCGGGTCCGGACGGGGTTCCGGCCTACATAGTTAGAGACTGCCGTATGGCGCTTGCAGAACCACTCGCCTATATTTACAACCTTTGCCTAAAGGAATCATATTTTCCGAAACGCTGGAAAACAACACGTGTGATTCCTACGCCAAAAGGGGGACCGGGAAATGATGTAACGGGATTTAGGCCGGTGGCGATTCTTTCGACAGTGGCAAAGGTGTTCGAGTCAGCGGTGCAGCGCAGCATGCAAGAGCAGGTCGTGGCTCGTATGTCTGACGCGCAGCACGGGTTCCGTCCGGCTCGTAGCACCGCCAGCAACCTCCTAGACTCCATGACCTACATGCTTCCGCACGTCGACGCAGGGGTGCAAGTCGACGCCGCCTACTTCGACTTCAGAAAAGCATTCGACATGGTCGACAATGACAGACTGCTTCAGAAGTTGGCGACGATCGGCTGCACAACCAAGCTGCTGCGGTTCTTCGTGAGTTACATGAGGGACAGGCAGCAGTATGTTGACTACGCAGGGTGCAAGTCCGAGGCTTACGCTACAAAAACAGGGGTGAGTCAGGGTAGTAATCTGGGCCCGCTTCAGTTCGTCATTATGATTAACGACCTTCCGGCGGTGGTCAAGGACGCCAAATGCTTACTCTTCGCGGATGATCTCAAATTGCTCTTGCCGATCAAGGAGCAAACAGACTGCGAGCGCCTTCAACGCGACGTGGACAGAGTGGGGGAGTGGAGTCGTAGGAACGAACTACAGTTTAACGCCAGTAAATGCTCAGTAATCACGTTCAGTAGAGCAAAGACGCCACTCCACTACACTTACCAACTGAACGGTTCCAACTTGGAGAGAGTGAACTCGGTAAGGGATCTAGGGGTTCACCTTCTCGTAGATGTAGACCTGAACTTCCGAGTACACATTACCAACGTTTGCAAAAAGGCGTTCAAAACTCTTGGGTTTGTTCTTCGGCAAACAAACACCTTCACCAATTTGAGAGCAATAAGAGCTCTATATGACGCTTTGGTTAGAAGCCATCTAGAGTTCAACGTCGTGATATGGGCTCCACACGAGGCCAAATATAGCGGAATGGTAGAGCGCATTCAGAATAAGTTCACCCGTTACCTGTACCTAAAGCTCTACGGCGTCTACCCGTTCTACCCGCTGTTGTATCCAACCCTGTTTGTTTTAGGCATAGTTTTAGGTTGGATACAACAAGCTGGAAGTAAGGCGGGACGCAGCACTGGCTGTTTATGTGGTGAAGGTTCTTCGGGGGTTTATTTATAATCCGAGCTAAAGCTGAATGTGCCGGAGGAATTCGTGCACCGGAGGAGGCGGCCCACTCTATTTGCTGTACCTCGAGCGAGAACTAACCTTCTGCACAAGGCTCCCTTGACGCGATGCATCCGCACACTCAATTCACTGGCAGAGCGGATGGACGTGTTTTACTGCTCCTTGAACGAGTTGGCAAGGGCGTTATTATTTATTGTATGTGATTTTAATGGTTTGATGAATGATTTATTATTGGATTAATTTTATTTTGTTATTATTAAATTTAAATTTTTGTTTTGTGTTAGAATAATTTGGTGTAATGGTAACATGTTAAAATTGAGAATGTTATTAATAATTGTAATTAGTAATTGTGTTAAAATATTGATGACCAAAGGTGACTTAGATTTTAGGGATTATTGTGACTATAGATAGTACACTATCGCATTAGGTTTTCCTTTAAGGATAGTGTACTAACAATATTTTTTTGAATAAATGTTGAATGCTATAATTTTGTAATATAAGCATAATTTTTAAATATAAATAAAGTAGGTAAGTATCTAAGCAAAGTACGTGCATATAATTTTGCAACGAAAAGCTGAATCTGGCGACCAATTCACTATAGCGGCGACACTGGCCTTTCGTAGGGAGTTCCAGTTTACAGTAAATTTTAGTTCCTCGTTAATTAATTTCTACTCTTTCTGGTTTGACTGTATTGGATATAAAGGCAAGATTAAATAATAATTGAAATGAATATGTTAGTTGGTTTTTAATTTAAATAATCTGATAAAACGATCGCGATGAACGATCATCATCGCATCATCGCAGCAGCATTAATCTATGTAAGTAATTTTTATATCTAGGTAAGTAATAAAATCGGAAATCATATATTTGTAAATTTTGAAAAATACCAATTTACTGCTCATATTAATAATTTATCCTTGCTTTCATTCCATTATTATGAAATTTACATGAACTGGACACTGGCAGAAAAGTGTCAAACTAGACACATTGCCATTATGAAAGAAGTCAAGTCAAGAGTATAAATTCCACGTAATCATTGTGCTTTACGCTTTTCATGTTGTGTTGTCATCTTGTTGTCTTATTAAAATTAGATAAATCATTTAATGCATAATTACATTTTTTTTCTGCGTTCTACATTTTTTTCTTTTTTATTGACACTGTTAGAGTCGTAGCGAAAAGCTGCTTGCTTTTCGCTACGACTCTATGAAAGAAATTGGCCATTATGAAAGAAGTTGGCGCCATTAAGAAAGAAGTTGAAGTCATCTTTGCTCACATTACACAGAGACATACATCATGTCATGTCATGTCATTGTTTCACTCATATTTTTCACTTTTCTTTCAGTGATTTGATTTCGTGATAATTTCGCATTTTACCAAACAATTACGCTAAAATGGCAAAGAAAACCTACGACTTACTCTTCAAGCTCTTGCTTATCGGAGACTCCGGTGTCGGAAAAACGTGCATACTATTCAGATTTTCAGACAACCACTTTACAACAACTTTTATTTCCACAATAGGTACGAAACACCTTTGTATTTTACGATTCAAATCTGTGTAAATTCTTAGTTCAATTGAAGCTCATTCTGAGATATCTGACGCCTACACTGGTTGTGATGAACGACCGCGGCATGGTACTTTAGTGTAGAGGTGTAATCATTTGTTGCAGGCATAGACTTCAAAATAAAGACAGTGGAGCTCCGCGGCAAGAAGATCAAGCTACAGATCTGGGACACGGCGGGGCAGGAGCGCTTCCACACCATCACAACCAGCTACTACCGCGGCGCCATGGGCATCATGCTGGTCTACGACATCACCAACGAGAAGACCTTCGACGATATCGTCAAGTGGTTACGAAATATAGACGAGGTAATGCCTGTTATAGACAACTAGTGCTAATTGTGTGATTCACTGGGTGCTATGAATAATTCTGAGAACAGCCAAACTTATTTGTCAAGTGAGTAAGCGGAATAATCTAGATTAGAAGAACTGATGATAAGAGCCGCCTGTGACAAAAGTAAAGATGAAACAGGAGCAATCTACCTAATTTTGAACCTAAGTTTTATAGATGTTGTTACTCAAACCATACCAAATTGACATGTTGTGTCTGTTTACAGCATGCAAATGAAGATGTTGAGAAGATGATACTGGGCAACAAATGTGACATGGACGAGAAGCGAGTGGTCAGCAAGGAGCGTGGAGAAGCGGTGAGTTGGCACTCATCATTTGATATTTTCATGCTGACAGAGAACTCATTTTTTTTTGTATTGTAGCCTATCACCAATCTTTCACCATTTGACCTTTTGAAAGTAAATATAAGCAATTGTTTGTTATCAAATTTTTTTTTATACCTACACTGCCGGCCAAAAGTTTGAGACCACCTACATCAAAGTAGGAAAATGAAATAAAACTCAAAATACAAAGCAAGAGGTTAAATTATGAATTAAAATACTTATTTCCTAATACACATACATTATGAAGAAAACAAAAAAATCAAGAAAAATCAACCATTTACTTTAAAAATGTCGCTCATATTTTATACAGATTTTTCGTCGAAAAACCCTCCCTTGCATTTTATTACTACTTTCACTATTCTTGGCATACGAGCAATCAATTTGTCGATTGTATCTTGTGATATATTGTTCCAGCTTTCTTGTAAAGCCTTCCACATGTCTTCTTGCGAAGTGGGACAACAACTGCGCACATTTCTATCAAGCTCTTCCCACAAAAGCTCAATCGGGTTGAGATCCGGACTCTGAGGGGGCCACACCATGTTTTTTAAAACCCCTTCTGTTTCTTTGTGTTCTAAATAACCCCTGCATAATTTTGAACTATGTTTTGGGTCATTATCTTGTTGGAAAAAAAATCCATCTCCAATTATTCTTGAACCAGACGGAATGGCATTTTGCTGTAGTATTCGTTTATATTGCTCCTTTTTCATGATTCCTTCGACTCGTACCAAATCTCCGGTTCCATGGCCCGAGAAGCATCCCCAGACCATAATGGAACCACCACCATGCTTGACTGTTGGCACCACACAGTCTGGCATCATCTTTTCCTCGACGTTACGTCGAACAAAAATTCGTCGTTTTGAACCAAATATTTCAAATTTGGATTCATCTGACCAAATAACTTGTTTAAAGTCTTCTTCAGTCCAGTCTCGATGGGTAAGGGCCCACTGCATCCGTTTCTTTTTGTTTTGTGGCCTTAGTAGTGGTTTTCGAACGGCGACGCGACCAAATAACTTAGCATCTCTCAAACGTCTTTTTACTGTAGTCAATGATACAGGTTCTGATCGGGATTTGTTCACTTCTACGCGGATTTCTGGTGCTGTTAGGCGTCTATTCCGCTTGCTGGTAGTGACGATGAAGTGATCCTCGCGAGAAGTGGTAGTTCTCGGCCTTCCCGAACGCGAACGATCTTGATTACTGCCAGTCTCCTTGTATCGGGTTATTGTGTTATGAACACAAGTCTTCGACAACTTAAGTTGAGAGGCAATCGCACGTTCAGATTTGCCTTCGCCGTATAAAACAACTATGGCAGAGCGAGTTTCACTGCTAATTTCGCGAACTTTTCCCATTTTAAGATGTCTTCACTGTAACAACGACGAGCTCAGACTAATAAGGTAGAAAATAATTTACTCCATAAAAACTCAGGTACTAAATATGTTTTAGGAAGCTAACATAATCCCTGATATCGGTTAACGCGAAACAAACCCAAAACAATAAGTAATGAGCAGATCATAAAAATATTACAATGACTCTACCACCTGGTCCTTGCGCGGCGCTCATTGATGTTTTGAAACAATAGACCTTTTTAGGATGATAACTTAAACAACAACATAAATAATGACTCTTAGAAATTCTTTAATAATAATAGAATACGCAGGTGTTCAAATTAGCTCATTATCATATGTGTACTTTGAAATATTTTGTTGGTGACAAAGATTTTTACAGTGGTCTCAAACTTTTGGCCGGCAGTGTATATAGTCTACTTTTACATGATTCTGCATGTATACCTAAGACCAACCTACTGTGTCAAGCAATGAAATGCAAAAAATAATAAAAATACTCTATTTAATATATCAATCTACCTCGTGTGTTCATAAGTTTTGAGACGAACTTATTTAATTAATTTAAAAAGAAAGTAATTCATGCAACCTTTTTTAAACTATTAAAATTTTAAATTTCGAATGTTTTGAATTAGAAAAAATATATGTACATTTGAATATTTATTTCATTCTCCGTGAAAATGGCGCCAACAAAAGATTTGCGTGCGACTGTAATTTCACTGTTTCAAGCAGGAAGAAAACCAATGCAAGTTTTTAGTGAAATCCAAAGTTTGGGATGTAGTCGGAACTTTGTGTATTATACCATAAAGAGGTACAAGGAGACCGGCTCTTTAGAAGACCGTGGTAGATGTGGCCGCCCGCGGTCTGTAAGGACGCCCGCCAACATCAAAGTAATCAGAGAGCGAATTCGTCGCAACCCTTGCCGGACTCAAAAGAAATTAGCTCTGCAGACCAACATAATATCGCGAATATCGGTGAACAGTATACTTAAATATGATCTTAAACTAAAGGCCTACAGTCGAAGGAAAGTGCATTATTTAAACGAGCGTCTTCGTAAATTGCGACTGGAACGATGTCGGAACCTATTGAAGAGACACGATCCAAAAAATATCCTGTTTACCGATGAAAAGATCTTCACGGTGGAAGAAAAGTTTAACCGGCAGAACAATAAGGTTTACGTCAGAAGTTCAAAGGACGTCCAGCCATCTGTACGCAATGTCCAGCGCACTCATCATCCAGCAAGTGTGATGGTTTGGTGGGGTGTTTCCTACGAGGGGGTCACTTCGCTTCATTTTTGCCAGCAAGGCGTCAAGGTGAAGGCACAAAATTACCAAACTGACATATTGGAAGCGGTGGTTAAACCATTAAATGATACGCTATTCGCTGGAAAATACTGGGTTTTCCAACAGGACTCTGCTCCCTCCCATAAAGCTAAGACTACCCAACGTTGGCTGGAGGCCAATTTGCCAGGCTTCATTCGGAGCGAAGATTGGCCCTCGTCAAGCCCTGACTTGAATCCTTTGGATTATTCTTTATGGACGGAATTGGAGCTGAGAGCATGCAGAAAGTCTCACCGAAACCTGGATTCTCTCAAGCGAGCCCTTATTAAAGAATCGAAACGGATTCCCATTGAAAAGATTCGTGCCGCCATAGATGAATGGCGCACGCGTTTGAAGGCCTGCATTGAATGCAAAGGCGGCCATTTTGAATGATTTATTTTTAAATACAGATCTAGATGTCAGTAATTTTAATTTTAATATCCAATAAATGAATACTCAACTTAGCTCCAAAAATATTTTAGTTTTACTGTGTCTCAAGACTTATGAACACACGAGGTATCTATCTGATGAGTCTGCAGCAACTACCTACTGTTACTGATACCTACATGATTGTTACAAACAAAGCCAATCTGCTGGCAATGTGTCCATAGGATATCAGGTAGCACCTTGCTTACTGATACCTACATGATTGTTACAAACAAAGCCAATCTGCTGGCTATGTGTCCATAGGATATCAGGTAGCACCTTGCTTACTGATACCTACATGATTGTTACAAACAAAGCCAATCTGCTGGCTATGTGTCCATAGGATATCAGGTAGCACCTTGCTTACTGATACCTACATGATTGTTACAAACAAAGCCAATCTGCTGGCTATGTGTCCATAGGATATCAGGTAGCACCTTGCTTACTGATACCTACATGATTGTTACAAACAAAGCCAATCTGCTGGCTATGTGTCCATAGGATATCAGGTAGCACCTTGCTTACTGATACCTACATGATTGTTACAAACAAAGCCAATCTGCTGGCTATGTGTCCATAGGATATCAGGTAGCACCTTGCTTACTGATACCTACATGATTGTTACAAACAAAGCCAATCTGCTGGCAATGTGTCCATAGGATATCAGGTAGCACCTTGCTTACTGATACCTACATGATTGTTACAAACAAAGCCAATCTGCTGGCTATGTGTCCATAGGATATCAGGTAGCACCTTGCTTACTGATACCTACATGATTGTTACAAACAAAGCCAATCTGCTGGCTATGTGTCCATAGGATATCAGGTAGCACCTTGCTTACTGATACCTACATGATTGTTACAAACAAAGCCAATCTGCTGGCAATGTGTCCATAGGATATCAGGTAGCACCTTGCTTACTGATACCTACATGATTGTTACAAACAAAGCCAATCTGCTGGCTATGTGTCCATAGGATATCAGGTAGCACCTTGCTTACTGATACCTACATGATTGTTACAAACAAAGCCAATCTGCTGGCTATGTGTCCATAGGATATCAGGTAGCACCTTGCTTACTGATACCTACATGATTGTTACAAACAAAGCCAATCTGCTGGCTATGTGTCCATAGGTTATCAGGTAGCACCTTGCTTTTTTAATTACCGTAATTTAATTCTCCCTAGCCAAACTCAAATATAGGCGATAGGCTTATTTCTTATTACAACCCCCTGACTAGAATGGCCCGACAATACAATGATTTAGCTAAGGACAACATGACGTTATTGTTCCGAGTGTGAGCTAATTTATCAGAACTCTAAAATCAATTCAATTAAGTCCCTGATTCTGTGCTTACATTATTGTGGCATTAGGTATACCAACCTACATTACCACAGATGTGAGCGTAATAACTTCATTCCTTTACTTTTGTTTTAAATATTTTATGATTTACCTTTTGGCTGTACATTTTCTGTATGTAATATTATTATCCCAGTATGCACATAGGTTGTGTTACAATCCAGTTTTAGACGTACATTATTGAAACATAAAAGCATAGTAGCTTAAACAGTACTAGGTTTTACAGGATAAACATCACCTCGCCAATATGATATTCCAGGTACACATTTGAAAAAAATTGCATAATTTCAGCCTGATTTGTTTAGTATGTGTATGTAGGTACTGTGTGTGTATGTTAACACATATTCATGACAAACTTTCGCCTTTATATTATTAGGATTATTGAATGCGTCTGTGTTAGAACGTGTGTTGTTGGTATGTGCAGATAGCGCGCGAGCACAGCATCCGGTTCATGGAGACGTCTGCGAAGGCCAACATCAACATCGACCGCGCCTTCTCGGAGCTGGCCGAGGCCATCCTGGACAAGACGGCGGGCCGCGACGCCGACGCCGACCACGCGCGCATCGCCGTGGAGCGCCGGCCCTCGCGCGCGCCGCCCGCTCGCGCCTGCTGCACATAGCTCTAACTGTAACCTGCTCTGCTCCGCCCCACGCTACGTATCTGACTCTGTGGTTCCATGAGGCTTTCATCTAGGTATGAACATGGTGTAACGAGACCTCGTATTGTCTGGCCTCTCCTCCATAATTATAAACGTTTTCAAAGTCAGTCTGCAGTTGTGGCCCTGCACAGTTTTTTGACTCATTTACATGTCCCATATTAGATAATAATGTAATATACTTTCGAAATATTTGAATAATACATTTTTCTATTTATAAATGTGGAGAAGACGTCCTCGTGACTTATGAAGAAAGCGGATCGATTTATTCAAATTGCGACTTGTTGGGCTCATTAGCGGAGCATCCATCACCTGCATGGTTGTAACGACGGAGATGACGAGTATTGGCGTGATTCGTCCTCTCGTCGCATATGTACTGCCCCAGGCGCGGCGGCGCGTCGTACGGAGCGCCCCGTGGACTGGAGGCTGTTTAGGTCTCTGATAGATTTTTTAAATTAAATCTCAAAGAATGAGAGGACCCATTTTCGTTTTGCTTATTTCTTTTGTCGATTGCTTGTTATACATGTATGTCTGTCTGTATGTAGTGTGGATAGTGAAATGCGGACAAGTTGAACAATGAATTAACGTGAAGTGCAAGAAGAGGTTCGTTCACGAACGCACATGTTTGTATACATTCTTAAAATGCAATGAATTGTACCACTTTATATTTTTGTTTTTTTATATGAAATTGTGATTTCTGGATGGGTAGTATAAGGATACCAAGGCTTTGTTCTATAATTATTATTTAACTATTTCAATTTGTCTACAAGCTTACGATCGGCAGCCGTCGGTGCGTGATTGTTTTATAAGAGGGAAGACTCAACAAGTCTGATGATAATGTAAGTGCAATAAATGTACACCATACTGTACTGTACTGTATTGTATTGTACTGTACTGTACTACAGAATCAGAAGTTATTTCGAGAATAGAGTTGTGGTAATAGTCAATTATTGGTCGTTGTTTGTGCAGCGCTGTGACAATCCTTAGTTTTCTCATCTCATCTGCATGACGCTGCGCTGACGACACAGAAGCCGGTTTTGATAAGTTGGGTCGGGTGCTCGCGTCCTGTGTCATGTCACGGAGTATTGCTACAGCGCGCGGTAATAACGTCTGTTTCATACGTAAATGGTAAATAGTTGTTTTGTATGTAAATGATCTTTTATTTGTTACGTCTATTGTACTTACGCATAAGTGGATATCGTTGTTAATAGGTATCTCTATCAACTATTCAGCAATAATTTGTATTTTTCAAGTTTTGTAATGTTCTTATGTATAAATATAATTAACAAATAAGTACTTATATTATTCAATTTTCTATATTACTTTTATATTTTGGCGTTCGTTAACTTATCGCATAAATTACTTATTGAGTGTATTTTATAGTTTATATTAGTAATTGCATGACTCTGTAAGTAGTCTGTCGCCGGGATGGTAGGCGGCAGGCCCTGTCCTGTGCATGTCCCTGCAGGTGCCTACGTGCTGGTGGCAAACGGAGGCAGTGCGCATTTGTTAGTTGCTCGCAACACTTGAAGTATGGTTGCCGCCAAACACCTTGTCCGGTGACGGGTAGCGAGAGTGGGAATTTTGCGCAGGTACACTTACGCTTAGCAACGCAAGAGATAGGTACAGCTTCATATAGAGCTCTGTCTCGCTCTTTCATTGTTTGAAATAAAAACTCAGTGTTCGACGCGACTGTCCAGAAGGTAGCCGCTCACCAATTTGCCCTTAGAATTGAGTTCTGCGCATCTTCGTCACGTGGTTCGCCAGAAGACAAGAGTAGGTAATGACGAATAACCACTCTTAGGCGAATATCATCGATGTCGATACTTCAATGTTTTAAGCATCCCTAGAAACTATTTTTACTAGTCAGTAAGTTGTCGAAGTCGACAATATTCGGTTTTTTCCTTATCTATGAGAGGGAGTTTTTGGGCCGCTCTGCTAAAAACTGTCGGCCACCAACTGAACCGACGCGATGCCAGCGGTGATTAGCAGGATTCCACGAATCAATCGAATCATAGTAAACAATTACTAGGTATAAGTTATTCTACAACTATCTGTAGGAAGCGTTGATAGGCGATAGCTTACGATTGTACAGTACGGTGTATGTGTCTCGTCGGTATTTACTTGCTTTTATTAAAATAAACGTCGGCATTGTATATTACGTTCTTAATAAACGACTTATCGTAAATCGACTTTCATTCCAGACTAAGTAGGTACTTTCTTCCGGTATCATTATATTTCCAGCCCTGTGTAGCCTGTAGGTACCGCACCTCTGCATTGTCAGGTTATTAAAACGTATACAACTTTTAGTAGGTAAACAAAGACCTTGTCCCTTTTTAAAGAGAAAAACAATAATAGCGTCCTTCTTGGAAGCTTATCTACTTGGAAGTCAGGGGCCACGCTATCACGGAGCGGGGCCCGGGGCTCGCTGCGCAGTGCAGTCGACGACGGCCGCCGGAGCTCGGACCATGTTTGTCAAGGGACTTGTGATCGTATTGCTTTGCTTTCAAGTGGCGGATTTTACTGATTGTGAGTATAAGTTTTTCAGTTTAAACTTTTACATAGCTGTAGGTACTTCGGTAGGTATAGACTAGAACTTGGTCGTCTGAGTACTAGGTACCTATATGCTTGGCTCTACTCTAACTGATGTTAAGATGTCCTACTGAAATGATAATGAATCCATTCAATTGGGTCACACACACTCAAGCTTTATGCACGACCGTATATTTTTCACTGTTTGATTGTACTTCTAATATTTTGAGAATATAATAATTTACAAATATAATTATTAGCGAATATAATATTTTGATAACGTAATAATAAAAGAACCTAAGGTATGAATTTGGTTATTATTTATAAAATAATAATAGCTAAATATGTTGCTAAGAGCAACACTCGAGAATGGCTGGACAAACTAACCATTTTTTTTAAAGGTTATTAGGACAAGAAAAATTGCCCGAATAAACTTCACTTAATCAAATTAACAGCAGGTAACGCCGCGGGGCGCCCGCACCTACTTAAAAATATATTTTTGAACAGTTTGAACCGTACGTAACCAACCTGCAATGGGGTTTGAGGATTTTTGTTTTGGCCCTAACAGCAGACACAATATTTTGTTTTTTAATCTTGGCTCACAATGAAAGTTTATTTGGATAGAGGACACTAAAACAAATAAAAAATGTTCTTTAACATAATGTCCTAAAGCGTTAGGTTTCTGAGATATTCACAAATGAAAATAATTATACTTTTTATATTCATGTTGCGTCGTAGAGACCTGACGGTTTATGTATATTCATGTTGCGTCGTAGAGACCTGACGGTTTATGTATATTCATGTTGCGTCGTAGAGACCTGACGGTTTATGTATATTCATGTTGCGTCGTAGAGACCTGACGGTTTATGTATATTCATGTTGCGTCGTAGAGACCTGACGGTTTATGTATATTCATGTTGCGTCGTAGAGACCTGACGGTTTATGTATATTCATGTTGCGTCGTAGAGACCTGACGGTTTATGTATATTCATGTTGCGTCGTAGAGACCTGACGGTTTATGTATATTCATGTTGCGTCGTAGAGACCTGACGGTTTATGTATATTCATGTTGCGTCGTAGAGACCTGACGGTTTATGTATATTCATGTTGCGTCGTAGAGACCTGACGGTTTATGTATATTCATGTTGCGTCGTAGAGACCTGACGGTTTATGTATATTCATGTTGCGTCGTAGAGACCTGACGGTTTATGTATATTCATGTTGCGTCGTAGAGACCTGACGGTTTATGTATATTCATGTTGCGTCGTAGAGACCTGACGGTTTATGTATATTCATGTTGCGTCGTAGAGACCTGACGGTTTATGTATATTCATGTTGCGTCGTAGAGACCTGACGGTTTATGTATATTCATGTTGCGTCGTAGAGACCTGACGGTTTATGACATTATGTTAAAGAACATTTTAAATAATTAGAGTCCTTTAAGCAAATAAACAGGATGATTGGTAGCTGGTTGCAAAGCTTCAAGTAGAAGCTAGAATAAACCATTTAGAACCGTTTGAGCCATGGTATGTAGATCATGTCTCTCTATTGTTTTTGTACGAATTATTTTTGTTTTTGGGGAGAAAACCCAAAATTCAGTTAATTGCTAATAATAATAGTCAGATAGACAATAAGTGAACTGTTTTTTTTTTTTAGTAAAGTGTAAGCAATCTAACAAAACATGTCCTATCCTAGCTCTCTGTGACCATAACCACACACTTTTTTTTACTACTGCCATTTAAATAAACAATTATTGTCCGCCACGATTACGAAAAATCAAAATGGCGGCTGATGTTAGGGCCAAAATGTTCAAACCTCTTTCTTCAGTCCTGCCTAGGTACAGGAGGTACGTACACGGAAACCAATTTCACAGCCGTTAATAACGACAAACATTTCGAAAGGACAATCTTCTACGCTTTCACGGTGTGTTCCAGCGCCATGCATCATAGACCTGGAGTGTGAGGAGTGCGTGCCGGACAACATGGCGATAGTGACGTCACACGGGACCGCCAATGGCAGCGTCGTGGTGCCGGCGGGCGCCGAGCTGGCGCTGGCCTGCGCCGGCGGGAAGTTCATGCTGTACCCGCTGCGGGAGACGCTGGCCGCCGTCTGCGAGGCCGGTCGCTACCGCGTGCGCGAGGACCGCGCGCTGCGGCACCTGCTGGAGCTGGGCTGTCAGGAGAGCGTCTTCGAGGACGTGCTGCATCAGGTAACATACCGTAACGTAGGTAACGTTACATAGTGTTAAACAGCGAGTATTAGACTGGTATTTAAAATGTCTAGGTGGATGAGTGCGGAGCTCCGCTGCAAGGACGCGCGTACCAGATGCAGGAGCCGACGCACCGCGGCGTGCGGCACCTGGCCACGGTGTGCTTCGACGCGGACCGCGGCGTGGCGGCGCACCTGCGCGTCGGCAATGCGCCGCGCGCCGGGCTCGCGCTGGCGCCGCACGCCGAGCGGACCGGGCCGCTCAGCCTGCTTGGCAACTTCAACCACATGTTCGACGCGCGCGCGCGGGCGGAGGCGCGTGCGCTGTACGGCGACGAGGCGCGCCTCACGCGGCGCCTGCGCGAGCTGGTCAAGCACGAGGGGTTCAGCTTCGCGGAGCAGACGTTGGCGGCAGCGCGCCTGCTTGCCCCTCAGTACTTCGACGACCAGAGCTCGCGCGTCGCGGACTTCCCCTCTAACCAAGTCGCGGCGTGGCGCAGCGTCGTGCGAGGGAATCTGAAGCACCTGCAGAGCGACGTGGCAGCGCTGATGCGGAGCACGCGCGGCCGCCTCGCGCTTGACGTGTACGCGGGCACGCACGGCGTGCTCACGCTAGGCGCCGGCACGCCACGCACGGAGGTGTGGCTGAAGGCGGGGCGGCGGTACCCGGTGCCGCGGTACCTGTGGACGGCGGTGCTGGCGCGCGAGCAGGGCCGCGGGCTGGCGCTGGTGCTGCTCAACGACCCGCTGCTGGCCGTGAGCGACATCCGCGAGGCCGTGTTCTGCGAGAGCCGCTGCGGCTCCGTGTCCTGGCTGAACGCCCTGCTGCGCCAGCGCAACTACGAGCGGCCCGCCGCCGGACTCGTCTTCTGTTGCAGTCTGCAGGACTTCGCCGAGAAGGTCACAGAGATGCCCAAGATATTCAATGATACTGTCAAACTGTTACTCTAGTCATGTAGATAGAACTTCCTGCGTTAGGTTTGATTCAAGCGATCTGTGTGAGGAGATGAGTACTTATAGAGTTATATAATATAACAATGTTAGATTTGAATAAATGTAAATAGACAAGTTTGTATAAAGTATAAGTTTTATTGAATGGAGGTGTGTAACAGATGAGATGAGCTAATCGTTTAATCCTTCTCGGCGATGGCGGTCAGGTGTCTATCGATCTCGTGTTCAGTCAGCACTCTGCAACAAATAATAAGGCGTGTTTTAATAAACTTGAATGACGACCTCTGTGGCGCGGTAGGCGAAGATCCGCCTGCGACGCAGGAGGTTGCGGGTTCGATTCCCGCCTCGGGACAAATGTTTGTACGATCTGCAGATATTTGTTCCAGGCATTCTGGTCGTTTTCTATGTAAAACAAAAAAGAATCTACCTATGTAGTGTATTAAGTATATCAGTTATCTGGTACCCACAACACAGGCTCTGCTTAGCTTGCGGCTAGGTGATGCTGTGCGGATTGTGCAGCATTGTTTATTTAACTATAAGCCGACGTAGAATTGGTGAATAATTAAAATTGGTTTGGAAGTAGGGGTAACACGGAACACTTCGACAGCGCGTTTAACATTTTCTAGTGGCGACATCTAGTTAAAATTTGAGTCTAATTTATTTTTATGATAAAGTTTCGGTTAACGGATCGCAACAACCTTACTGCTGAGCGCAAACGTGCGTTGCTTCGGACGCGTCACACTTTTTAGAGTTCCGTACCAGAAGGGTGAAAATAGAACCCTATTACTAAGCCTCCGCTGTCCGTCCGTCCGTCTGTCACAGGGCTCTATCTCAAGAACCGTAAGAGATAAATTTACAGAGAATGTGTATTTCTCTTGTCGCTTTAACAACAAATAATGAAAATAAAAATCCAAATTAAAAAGGCTCCCATACAAGAAAACGTGTTTTTATTTTTGCTATATCTGCTCTTCGATTGTCGAGGCTGTATCTCTTGAACCACCATAGGTAGACACATGAAACTTTCTATAAATAAGTAACACTTCAAATAATAAAGTTGAAAATTTAAAGGGGTCTCTGAACAAGTGAAAATTTGATGTTCTTTGAAAAAGTTGCCTGATTTTTACTGTACAGAGCCCTTTGTGTGCGAGTCGACTCGCACTTGGCAGTTTATTGTTTCAGATTTGTAAGAAATAAATTTTAATAGCATTTTCATAGTAGGGTCATCGAAAGAACGGATCGGTCTTCTTTCGTTTTATGCGATCCGCCATCCGCCATCCCTCAACTTTGTAATTTGTTTGTCGAAGTATGTAGACCTCTTATGCCCGTTGCCATGGAAACCAGTAGACGAAGTTGGTACGAGTTGATCTCACATGGTTGTGGTCAAACTATTAACGCCATCTAGTAACTATCTTCAGTTAAACGTAGCCCCCGCACCCCGCGCACCAGTCAAAACGTAATGGCGGTGCACGTGACGAGTGCAAATTTATGAGTGAAAATAAAAATTGTGTGGTTTTGATGTAAAGTACCTAAGCCTGACTTTAAGCATTGATTACTTTTGTTGTAGATGATGAATTTATTCATTTTATTTTAACAAGATAAATATATTCAGCATTCTGAGTATGCAGCTGCAAGCTAGCCGGATAATGTTTGCCTTTCAAATAGATTCCAATAATTATTTTAGAAGTTGTGAAAATACATATCAATCCCTCGAGAATCTAAACTTTTACGGGACCACCTCAAAATTAACCTTTATACAACAACGAAAGAATCATCCAAATCTATTAACAATTGGCGAAGAAATCACCAAAATTGTTGTAGCTTGAAAGAAAGAATCAGAAAAATCAGTTAACCATTAGCGGATATATCAAGTAATATACACTTAAAAAAAAATGAATTGACACTCGTCCTTTTTATGCAGTCAGTTAAAAAGTACACTTATCACATCACTACTTAATATAAAAACAAAGTCCCCCGCAGGGTCTACCTGTCTTTGTTTTATCTGCAATCAGTCTCTTTGGGTTTTGAAGTATGTATGTTTATGTCGAGTAGAGTCGCGTCTCCACACTGTAGGCAAGCACTCTTCATCTTGCTAAGTCACTCAGGGTGTGTGTTTTCTTTTGAGTCTCATTTTATAGAATGGTTCTGTGAGTTGGCGTGCCAGCTGGTTAGGATGATTCCTGAGTTTGGCCTGAAAGGCTGCTGCTGTTGTTTCCTCATTGACTGTGCTGATATGAAAGATGTCATGAAGTTCCGAGTTTCTGATGAACCATGGCGAATTTGTCAGATTCTTCAGAGCACCATTTTGAAATCGTTAAGTGATGTTTATGAAAGAGTGGCAGGTGGCAGGCCCCCCCTATGTCCATATTGGTTTTAAGACAGTTGTGTCTTTGCCATCTGTAATTTGGAATATACGGTCTTTGAGATATGAGTTCAGGAGCATACAATATGTATCTGACGGTAAAGTTTTTATTTTGCACAGAAGGCCCTCAGCGCCATAGAGTATCAGAAGCTTGTTGTACGTTAGCAGCAGCGGCAGAGCAGTATTTCTTATGTTCAAGGGCTTCTCTTATAGTGGCATACACTCTGTGCACTTGTTCCATAGTAACATGGTTTTTCAGAAGCCAAACTGATGACATGTTCTGGGATAATTTTTGTTTCCGCCATCATGGGTGTCATTCTTTTAAGTACGACTCGTTCAAATAATTTTGAAAGCACCGGCAGGAGGCTTATTGGTCGGTATGAGGTCACTTCCTCCAGCGGTTTTCCGTCCTTGTACACCATTATTATTTGAGTGAAGGAAAGTGTTGCACTGAGTATGCCATTAAACAGTGTACTCAGATATTGATGCCTTTGTGGTTGTTTGTCAGTTCAGTTCAAGCCGGATTTACTTTTTGCGGTTTGTCGTTAAGTTTTTTTATTACCTTTTGGTTGCTTTGGCTTCTCTCACAGGGCAGGTTTCTGTCTTTTCTTGAGTGACTGGATTTGGTTTCGTGTGGCTTCATCTCCTGCCTGTTTAATCAGGCACTTAAGGTCTTTAATTGCTCTGATAAGACGAGTTTAGTCATAGGAGCATCCACTGGTGTGCCAAGCCGACGTAGGTGACTTTTCTCTTTCACTTTCTCACGAATTTCTCAGGGCAGGTTTTTCTGTCTTTTCTCATGATCAGATTGTTTGGGTGTGCTCTTCCAGCCGGCTACTTGAATTGTTTGGGTGTGCTCTTCCAGCCGGCTACTTGAATTGTTTGGGTGTGCTCTTCCAGCCGGCTACTTGAATTGTTTGGGGTGCTCTTCCAGCCGGCTACTTGAATTGTTTGGGCGTGCTCTTCCAGCCGGCTACTTGAATTGTTTGGGCGTGCTCTTCCAGCCGGCTACTTGAATTGTTTGGGTGTGCTCTTCCAGCCGGCTACTTGAATTGTTTGGGTGTGCTCTTCCAGCCGGCTACTTGAATTGTTTGGGTGTGCTCTTCCAGCCGGCTACTTGAATTGTTTGGGTGTGCTCTTCCAGCCGGCTACTTGAATTGTTTGGGTGTGCTCTTCCAGCCGGCTACTTGAATTGCATTTGTGATATTCATGGCACAGCAGTATAGCAGCATAGCAGTTTCTATATCATCGGTGCATTTAAGAGCGACTTGAACTGTAAGCGATTCCTCCATCAGGTCACGAAATTATATTTATTGTATAGAATTTAGGGTTTCCTCTTCAGTAGGATTTGCCTTTGCTCTTCTGTAGGATTTGCCTTTGCTCTTCTGTAGGATTTGCCTTTGCTCTTCTGTAGGATTTGCCTTTGCTCTTCTGTAGGATTTGCCTTTGCTCTTCTGTAGGATTTGCCTTTGCTCTTCTGTAGGATTTGCCTTTGCTCTTCTGTAGGATTTGCCTTTGCTCTTCTGTAGGATTTGCCTTTGCTCTTCTGTAGGATTTGCCTTTGCTCTTCTGTAGGATTTGCCTTTGCTCTTCTGTAGGATTTGCCTTTGCTCTTCTGTAGGATTTGCCTTTGCTCTTCTGTAGGATTTGCCTTTGCTCTTCAGTAGGATTTGGGTACTCATATTAAGTAAGACTGGAACACTGGGTTTGAACGCTATTAACTCTAAAACTACTGCACGGATGTTCATACGGTTTCACCAAGCAATAGACGGAGTCATTCATGAGGAAAGATAATTGTTGAAGATGTTGTCGGAAACAATCTTGCCGACTAGGAGCTTCGCTGGCGCGCCGCGTAAACTATTACATACTTTGAACATAATGTTTATTTAATGAATCTGCTCTGCTACCCGTGTGAAGTCGAAGGGGCGGGTTGCTAGTTAGATTATGAGATCTGCAAAAGATTGGATTACAATCGCAAATGGTAAGTTCGTCTTCCGTAGAGAATGTGAGCAGGGGGTGTGGTGCGGTGTACTTACTTGAAGTCCGGATGATCCTTGCTGACGAGGCCGACCTCGATCTCGGAGGACTTGAAGTCGACGGACAGCACGTGCGACAGACACGAGATGGCGAGCTGCACCGCCTCGTCCGCGCTCAGCTCCGACCGCTTCTTCAGCTGGGGACACAAGCAGTTACTTACATTACTTATTATAATGTTAAGGGTACCGACGTATTACCACGTATTGCTACCGCACCACTGATGAGATTTAACTTATTTGTTTTTAGGGTTCCGTACCCGAGGGGTGAAAACGGAACCCTATTACTAAGCCTCCGCTGTTCGTCCGCCCGTCTGTCACAGTGCTCTATCTCGTGAACCGTAAGAGGTAGACAGCTGAAATTTTCAGAGAATGTGTATTTCTCTTGCCGCTATAACAACAAATAATAAAAATAAAATAAATATCAAAATTAAAGGGGGCTCCCATACAAAAAACGTGATTTTTTTGCCTTTTTTTGCTATTAATTTGTTAAACAAGCCTGTATCTCTTGAACTTCTATAGGTAGACAAGACACATGAAACTTTCTACAAATAAGTAACACTTCAACTGTAATAACAACATAATACTAAAAACAAAATAAAGTTCAAAATTTGATGTTCTTTGATAAAGTTGACTGATTTTTACGGTACGGAACCCTTCGTGTGCGAGTCGACTCGCACTTGGCGGTTTATGTGTAGTCAATAGACCTTCGTTTGACTACAATCTCTTCTGACCTGATGTAAGTGACGTGGTGGCCGACGGTGTCGGAACTTGATCAGTTTTAGGTCCTATACCAACAGATGGCGTTAGTTGTGGGCTTTATCACAGGCTTGTCTTGTCATTCAGGAGGAAGAATCAAAATTAAGTACTTACTCATTCCACGCATTTACTTTCTGTCAGTTCGACTGACAACCAAATAGTGACCCTATGCTCTTTAAGTACCGATTCGATTATTATGACAATCGAATTTGTTTATGAATGTTATTGATTTTGCATAACATTTTGTATTATTTTCCAGACATACCTACTCCGGCGTCTAAATGACTTTATTTTTAGAATCCGAATATTGTACGGAATCTAATTTATGTAGCTATTATTTGTATTGTTTTATTTGCTACTAGCTCCTGCCTGCGGGATGACACGCGCATTTTCCGGGATAAAAAGTAAGACAGATTACTGCCAAAGAACAACGCCATTCGTAAAAATGTCTAACAAAACTATGTGGCTAAATATAAACTTATAATAAAAGACGCAGCGCTAATTTTATAATCATAAGGGAAAAGAAAGACCTTTTGATTTGAATACCTTGCTGAATGCTACGCTACACTGTTGCCTTGATCTTGATATTAGCTTTTGGCATTTAAACTTTTTAAATTTGTATCTATTCAGAAGTTTTGTATTAACAATCACCTCCACAACCTGTACCTTCTGATGAGTTATTTAAGAAGCACCTTCTTCTCCAAGTAGGCGTTGGCGTCGGTGGCCTTGGCGCCGGCCGCCACCGCCTTGTACGAGCAGTAGGAGCCGGAGGGGTCAGTCTTGTACACACTTACCTTCTTCTCCAAGTAGGCGTTGGCGTCGGTGGCCTTGGCGCCGGCCGCCACCGTCTTGTACGAGCAGTAGTAGCCGGAGGGGTCAGTCTTGTACACACTTACCTTCTTCTCCAAGTAGGCGTTGGCGTCGGTGGCCTTGGCGCCGGCCGCCACCGCCTTGTACGACTGCTCGTACAAGGTAAGTGTGTACAAGACTGACCCCTCCGGCTACTACTGCTAGTAGCCGGAGGGGTCAGTCTTGTACACACTTACCTTCTCCAAGTAGGCGCTGGCGTCGGTGGCCTTGGCGCCGGCCGCCACCGCCTTGTACGAGCAGTAGTAGCCAGAGGGGTCAGTCTTGTACACACTTACCTTCTTCTCCAAGTAGGCGTTGGCGTCGGTGGCCTTGGCGCCGGCCGCCACCGCCTTGTACGAGCAGTAGTAGCCGGAGGGGTCAGTCTTGTACACACTCGGACCAGACTCATCATCAAATGCAATCAGCATCATACCTGAAGGGAAAATTAAATGCTATAGTCTATTCACCCGAGCAAAAGAAAGAACGTTAACAAAGAATCAATGGTTCTCAAATTTTTTTCCTAATTTATTATGCCTTTTTGGATTTGCCTATATCTTTTTATTAGCAAGTAGCTTAATTATCTTTACCGCTTTAAAAATGTCTTCATTCACTGCATTTAAAATTTGTCAATTGTTGTATTATTTTAGTTTTACTGTATTATTTTAGTATGGTTTTAAATGCAACTAAAGTTTGATTATCCTTGTATTTTTAGGGTAATCATTGCATAGAGGCGGTGTCAATATTGAACATTCTATAGAGTACTTCGGTCCAGTCTAGGTTTCGTTGGTCCAAGGTGACTTGAAAGTTTGGCTAGTGTATAGGTAACTAGATGAGGCAGTGTGCAAGTGTCTAGCACTATCTATGTACTACAAATAAATAAAATTAAAGTATGTGTAATGTCCAAAGAAAAAGCAATTTTATTATTATTATTCTCTTCATTTATTTTAAATCTCGTTATAAAATACATTTTTCAATATAGAAAATAAAATATTATAAAACTATTCTACAGTAAAAAATATATTAAAACGGTGAATCACAAATCACGTGTTTTATTGGACATAACACTAAGTTTATCTTTCTCAGCTTTAACGAGGTTAACATCATGTGGTATCAGCGAGCACCGCCCTCCTTTCTAACCAATCTATCAGTACAATATCAGGCTTATTCGCAAGAATAGTCCTGTCTGTAATGATAGATTGGTCCCAATAGAGCGTGGCACGGCCATTTTCGAGAACTGGCGCCGGTGTGTACTTATAGTACGGAACTTCAGAGCCAGTAAGGCCATATCGGAGAGCAAGTTGCTGGTGTATAATTTTGGCTACTTGGTTGTGTCTGTGCAAGTACTGAGAGTATTATTATTATTATTAGTATAATTATAGATGAGCAGCTGAGGGCTGACATGTCTATATTACAGTGCTTTTAACATTTTTCACTACATTAGTTTGTCCCTTATAGTGGTCAGATTGTGCATTTGTAACCAGGTGGTTGAGTCTGGTTTTGAAGCAGTTCACAGAGGGAGCAGTTACAACGTCTTCAGGAAGCCGGTTCCAATTGTGCACCACTCTGTTACTCAGGAAGTGCTGAGCAACATTAGTGTTAGAAGATGTACGAGTTACTCTGAGACTATCTGACTGCCTCTAGATGATCTTAGTGGCTCCTTCGGGGTATACATTTTGTTTATGTCAGGCAGGTTGTAGGTGTGCAATAGAATTTTGAAGGTTTCAATTAGATCACCATGGAGGCATCTATCCTCCAGAGTAGTGAGGCGTAGGGCGGCTAGTCTCTCTGGGTAAGACATTCGGTGAAGGCCTATAGGAATTTTTGTGGCTTTCCTTTGTACACTTTCTAGTAGGTTTATGGCCCTATGAAATTTTTAAAATGTTTTTCTGTCAACTTTTTTGGGCTAATTCCGAAATTATATTTGATTATTTTATTTTAGAAAAAAGTAGCACAAGAGGTACTCACTGCATCCAAGAGGGCGCATCTCAGCATTCTGTGTGTAGACCTGTGAGATGTCTGCAATGCGGCGGCACAGGATGTGCACGGGGATCTCACACCCATACTTGTACTGCCAGTTAGCAGCCTCGTACCTGGCCCTCTGCACTTGGGACTTGCTGTCAGCTATACAAACATTGATAAAAAGTTATTTATGGTTCAAATAATATGGTGAATAAAGGCAGTCAAGAGACAGAATGGTGATGTTGATTTGGCAGCCCAAACCAGAGTTAGGAAGACGCTCTGTACTTAATGAATGGTAGTAATGTTCTGTTTCTGACCGATCATGCCCGTCATGGCGGAGCCGATGCGGCTGGTTAGGCGGAAGAGATGCGTGACAGAGGATGGGTCCAGCAGCCGGTCCGGCACCTTACGCTGCGCCGCCACCACGGCCGTGTCGCTCCCGCGTAGCGCCACCGACGTCAGGCCGCCTTGACTTATCGCTTTCAGGGCATACTCTGCAACCAACACAACAGCATATAGGTACACTGCCTATTATTGCAGATACATTCGGTCTAACAAATCTAGGACGTAAAAACCTACATTCCTGTATAAGCGGAACTTGCAAGTTACTACTGCTTTATTGTTTTGTTGGTTACCGCTGCTTCAAATTTCCGCAAATCATGCACTTATCGTCAAAACTTACCAACTTGATACAGTCTTCCTTCTGGAGAGAAAATAGTAATGTGTCTGTCGAATCCTGCACTGCTTTCCCGTGCCATTTTTTGATAAAATTTAAATTACAACGCAACGTACTTAGAAAATAAAAGCACAATCATCCACCACCACAATCCACAAAATCTACAACAACTTTGACAGTGACAGAACAGATAAAAAGCCGAACATCTTCTTCAACTTCTTGGTTTTATGGCGCCGCTGCTTGCTTTTCGCTACGACTCTACCCAGTGTTCGAGTTAGATCAAAGTGTCAAATTTCGAAGACAGAAAATAGATCATCACGATCAATTGAACATTTAGCTTATAATTTTGCATCAAAATGATTTTCTACAACAAACGGACAACACAGCTTATGTAAAAGAACAATATAACATGTAAAGCGAAATGATTAACGCAGAATAATTATTATTCTGCGTTATTCATTTTGATTAGCACGTACTAGTAACAAAGAAGATGTGAACCTTTTCTCCATAAATCTGTAAAAACTCTGTTAAAAAAAAATTAGATAATTATAATTTGTGTATAATAATAATTAAT
This sequence comes from Eupithecia inturbata, assembly GCA_963662085.1. Taxonomy (NCBI): domain Eukaryota; kingdom Metazoa; phylum Arthropoda; class Insecta; order Lepidoptera; family Geometridae; genus Eupithecia; species Eupithecia inturbata. Next base: position 347,608 of record OY759191.1, on the reverse strand, counting down.
ATCCACAAATTATAATTAACTAATTTAATTTTTTTTTTAATTTTTTTTTTTTTTTTTTAATAGCTTTTGTTATGTATGAAGTCAACCATCTACGGTGGCTTCGTACGATAAGTGACTTGACTTCTTTGGCAATATGTGTCTGGTTTGCCACTTTTCTACTGTGCGACTTTAGATAGATTTCATTCGTCCGAACTTTAGCCACAAGAGGGCAACATCCGCATAGCAATGTCAATGTCAGATGGTTGTTGTTGTTATTGTCAACGTTTGTGTTTCTCGCTCTACTTATTGGAGGCATGATGTAGCCGCTCTACGCTTGACAGACGGTTTGTTCTGATTTAGATTTATAATCTGGAATTATAATTATACTTATGATTGCATAAGGTGAAAAAAAGATTATTTGTCGTGTATTTATCGCGTACCTTTTGTTTTATTTTCCTCTACGTTAACAAATAATCTTTAATTATGTTAACAGATCGCGAAAGTTTAAAAAGTTTTATAAGGTGAGAAGGCTGACAATATGAACAAATTTGTATTTTTAAGAACAAAACATAAAAAAGAATGTTGTTGGGGCTGCCCCGCTTCGGCAGCGCATGCCTCTTGTATGTTGAGGCCCAGGTTAATGGCTTTTACGCCATCCATCGCAAGAAAACCGCCTTGCTGCTGCGCATAACATGCAACAGTACCAACACCATCCTACAAGTTGTAGTCAGCAAGTTTGCTTCGCTCATCAACAGGGTCCTTGTGAGGAAAACTCTTCCCACGTAAATAAAAGAGCGGCTTCAATCACTAGGATTTAATGGTGTAAGGATAATACAGATTACAGTGATATAGAACAATAAAATTGTGGTATTGGATTGCGTTGTTACAAATCGGAAAAACCTTGCTGATAATTATCGTCTCTCACCCGACTAGGGATGTACCCAACCAAAAAGGGTTGTGACGAATCGATTCGCCACACCACCCCTACTCTAACTCTTTAGACTCCTTCGACACTGTCTCCGTTCGTTCGTTTACTTCTCCGAAAACTTGAACGTCTTTGAATTCAGGGAACTGCACTTAATTGGTTTACAAGCTATTTTTCAAACGGAGACAGTGTGTCAGGATCAGCCAGGTTGCTAATGATCCACAACCTGTACGTTATGAAGTTCCTCGAGGCAGCATTTTAGGTTCCACCTTATTACTCCTCTATATCAATGACATTCATGAAGTTTCAATCTCAAATGCAGATATAATTATTGTGCTACGCTGATGATACTGCAATAATCTTTCACGGTACTTCATGGCCTGAGGCGTATCTACTTGCTGAACGGGGTATGGCGAATGGCTGAAGCAAAACTTTCTCACTCTCAGGGCTTTCACAAAATAGCGGCTTCAGCCCCAACACTTTCTCAGGTCTTTAAGGGCCTTGCAATTGTGAGCCTCTTATCCGTTCAGAAGCTATAAAATATCTTGGAGTTCTTATTGACCAAAAACTGTAATTGCAAGCTCACATTGGATTTCTCTCTGCACGTAAGAAAGGCATCATAAAAAGCCATCGGTATGTAGCAAGCTTTGACACCCTTGAAACAGTATATTTCTCTTAATGTCAATCTCTAATTTAATAATCTACTGCATATCGTATTGGGGTAGTGCTGCGAAGACCTTCATTTTACGAGCTAAGAGAGCGCAGCCTTCAGTATTAAAAGTGATGCTTTGAAAGCCTTTTAGATATCCCACCACGGAGATCTATAAGGATGCCGGTGTACTCACAGTCCGCCAACTCAACTTACTCAAAACTGCTCTGTAGGTAAATAAAACATTACTGTTCTCCCATGATTTTGTAGTCATATCCCACCGTAGAGTATACATACAGTAATAAAATATTGGATTACCACATTAAACTATCATAAAACTGAAAAAGTTCTTTATACTACTAATTAGACGGATTTACTTTCAATTTAATATAATATACATACTATTTTAAATAATAATATTACATTATTAACCTGAATTTTCTCATTTATTTATTTTTGTCATATAGATACTTAGATACCGATTTAATGTTATGTTTGGTTGATTTCGTTCTCAACGGCTTTTACAGCCATAAATACTGCAATTCACCCCATTCCTGCACAAGTGCACATTATATATATTAGCTTTTGGAATATCAATAGTCACAAATTAAACAAAATAAGCGTTTTACAGTTTTTAACAACGAAAATCTTTTGGCACCAGATATTGTATGACATCAGACTAGTGATGGCACAAAAAAAACCGATACGCAAATAAAGATAGAAAAATATTTTTTATTTGGTATTATTATTATGCTATGTCCTGCTCACACATACACATTTTGACATGTTTCAACTTACTTGCGCAATTATTTTTAATTTAGGAGCATGTCTGTTATCTATTCTCAGTTTAAGGCTCTCAGTTTAAGTTTGTGGTCAGAGACATGCATGAACGTCAATGGGGGGCATTACTCTGGCGAAGCGAGTTTACCGTCGTTGGCATCCCCACACGGCACTCGCAATTCGCTTAGCCAAATCTCTGTTGCTGGCTTTGGCTGTCACTATCAGACAGAAATCAGATAGGAATGGAAAGGAGACAGGAGTGGCTGAATTGCTAATTTGAATAAAATTTCGTATTTATTTACGTGAATACTACCGTTTCAAAGAAAATATTATGATACTTGAAGTTTTATAATCGCCAGAGTACGTTAATTCGGTCTTTGTTACATTGTCATTCAGTGTTTTGTGAAAATTTGCTATCAAAATGCAAGAAACCGTTACGAACACAAATGAGAGAAAATCTTTATTTTCATCGTTATTGGAGGTACTGGAAGCCCGGGACAAGCAAGCACAAGCCGACAGGCTACTGCACGAGGAGAAATATATGAGGAGAACACAACGGATCTATGATTTTCATGGTTGGTAACTTGAAGTTTATTGCCGCGCATTTTTACAATTTCTATGCTAAAGTAGCACTGCCAATATACTTCAGTAAATACTACCACTTTATTCTACTTCTACTAAAATATTGTATGGCTGAAATGGATATTGTTGTTAGTGTTACCTACCAAATTATAATTGACCTTTCTTATAGATGTTTTTCACAATTGTGCATTAACTTATCCTTGTTCTATTTTATACTATAAGGTATATTCGTAATTCCTGTGCTTATCTCATGTAAACTTATGATAATAATAAAGCTGCTTTTTACTAAAAACTATTGAATATTCTGAACTCTTTCTCTACATACCGTATGTAAGTGTCTATTGGATGTCCTTATTTTGCCAAATGTTATATCAAACAAGTCTTGGGTAAAATGATTCAACAGGAACAACCAACCCTAACAAATATATTTTAGCTGCTGGTCTTTATTGTACTGTAACATAGTCTTAAACTATGGGGTTGGAGATGGGTTATGGAGATTAAAAGGCCTTCTTATTCCCGAGTTATAAAAAGTTCAATACCAAATGAACTACTGGTATGTTCAGCACTTATTTTACAGAGTTAAGAAGCCCTTAGATTAGATGAGTGTTCCAAACAATGTTTACAAGACACACCAAATGTTCAGCACAATCTGTTCAGGAATTTATGTAATGTATCATGTTCATCATCATCACAGCCCTCTGCTGGGTATAGTATAGGCCACATAGAATTTTTGCTAGAGTTCCCTGTCCTACACTTTTCATCATAGTAAACATCCTTTTGTGGTCAGATCGACAGCGTCGCGAGGCGGTGGAGCTGCGGCGCTGCCTGGACTATGTATCTCAGCACGCGCTGATGCTGGAGAGCGTCCTGCGGGGCGCAGGCAGTGCGGCGGGTGAGGTGCCGCTGGGCGGCGCGCTGGTGCGGCAGGCGGCGGCGCTGCAGCGCTGCATGGCGCAGTGCGTCGCCAACGCGGCTACCATCCGCCAGCTGCTCACCGCCGCGCACCAACCGCAGATGGACACCATGCTCGCCAAGATGGTCAGTGCACACAGACACACACACACACATCATTGTTAGTTCCTTAACATGTAATCATCACCAACAGTTATCCGGCCACCCCGAGGATAGCCGTAGTGAAGCGCCGCCGCCGCCAGTCTTAGATGATCTTCAATAACCCCACAATAGCAGCAATTCCTCGAAAAGATTTTCTCGTTTTCCAAAATATTGGTGTTGTTGACAAGTATACACCGAAACTACACACACAATGTTCTTTGTATTCGTTCGGAAACACCGGAGTGACATGACAGGTAAGGTGTGACGCGATGTCAGTTCCATCTCAACATCATTATCTTTACCGCCGAATAGGCTTTAGGTATCTCGTTCACCGATGAGAATGCGACGGCGCGGCGCGGCGCGGTGGTGGTGGTTGTGGTGGTGTCGGCATAAAGGCTGAACACTATTCCTGGCACCCCTGGAACCCTGCTCACAACCAAATAAGTCACTTAAAGTCATATAGGCAGGCTGTCCGTCAGGAACACTATTTAAACAAGTGCAACCGTCACCGATAGCACACCGCACTCTATCGAGGGAGCAAACACTTGCGTTGCTCCAGAGACCACTAGTAGCTATCGATCGATTCTTTATTGTTTCCTAAAACAAGGAATTCGGCTATAAAAGCATAGTTTTTCTATCTATACACTAGCCAAACTCGACGTAGAATGTTTGTAAACAAACCGCCCAAACATAACCTACCCATATACATATTATATTTATATTATACATACTTAAAATAAAATAAATTTCTGATAATCGACGCCAAGCAAGTTTTAGTTATTTGTGTCGTGGTTGTTCGATTCTACATCGAGTTTGGCTAGTTTATAGGTACGTACGCAACATGGCAATGAGATAGATACCTACACATCTCAGAGTTGACAGAATATTAACTTGTCGATAATGAGCAGAGTTCGCGCCGCGCCGCCGCGCCGCCGCGCCGCCGCCCCGCCGCGCCCAGGAGCCCTTAGAGTCGGTTGTCCTCCTTCCGTATTCATCTTGGAACAGTCCTACGCGCGCACCGTAATGTGCACTGGATCAGAGAGGTTTTCATCATCCGCAGCTGGGTTGTACCCACAGCTGGGTGCAAGCATCCGTTTGTGCCATCTACCACTTCCTTGCGACGACCGCCATGTGGTCGACCAACCCCATCCGCCGCTGCATTTGCCCATCCTCCCCCACCTCCAAGATGACTGGTGGTTTCTTTCAGTCCGTCGCTTTGCTCCATTGAATTTTCTCACCTTGTTTGTATTAATACAAATGTACGTGGTTGGATATGGTTTTAATTAAAAGTAATTCCGCTGTGTACCAAACCCCACCAGTACCTAAACCCCCGATGTAGGATCAAGTCGCAAGCAGGAGGATTAGATACTTCTCGTAATCGATGAATACATTAAATGCAATAAATGTAGTCGAGTGCGGCCAGCAGAGTATGACTATGTTTTTAAGTGGATTTCTTGCCCTTGACATCCCTCGAATAAAGTTCTCACCATTCAACATTTGTTTATCCTTAATTATTGCGTAAGGACGTCCGCCGCACGTTTGCTATTCTCCGTGGACTGTGGACGTCATACAAGTTGTCAGTGCAGCCCGCTGCGGCGAGTCTAGCCTCTCCTACGCTGCAGCCGTGTGATCGAGGGGTAGGAAGCGATGAGGGCGCTTCCTACCCCTCGATCTAAACTTAGCAATGCAACAGTAGGTAACAGTATTTATATGAAATCGTTCAAAGTAATCCGGAGCTGACAAGTGTAACTACATATGTACTATTACAGTGCGTGTCATTTCATTTAATACAGTTTGTGTCGGTCGTTAGCATTGCCTTGTCATATGGAGACACAAATTACTTCCCACAAGCCAAGGGCTCGCAATTACTCGTATCATGAACGTAAAAAACCTGTAGGTTTGTTGTTATTAACGGATCATGTCGGAGTCGCACCGCCCCCCTTGCCGCCCCCCTTGCCGCGACGACATGTTGTCTCGGCCAAAACTTGTATGTGCGTTTTATGCGACCGTTCGTTCGTCGCATCCGGCCACCGACCGCATCGCCGCCGTCCCGGAATCCGCGTTATTTACTTTTATCAAAATATTATGTTTATTATTTCCCCAATGCGCAACGCCTCCGTAGGATGTTGAAAATTGTTGTTAACACATTTCATAGAAATATCAAAATGTTTTTATATTTAAAGACTGTCATTATATTCCTGTTATTAATTATTAGAAGCGGTTAACATGCTGTTGACATCAAAGAAAGTAGGCAATCCATGTAGGTTAACAAATAGGAACAAACATAACTTTCAAGTGTAGGCACGGCGCGGCGTGTGGAGTGTGCGGACCTGTTGGCTGAGCTCATGAATGCTTTATCAGATCAATAGCGTCCTCCAAGGCGGGCGGCCGCGGGGGCGGACTAAACTTATTGGAATATTTGAATAATCATGTTATGTGATCGTGTTCGAGCTTTTCATCTCTGTAACTACGAGTATGTAAATATCATGTTATCGGTCTTACTACCATAATGTTATGTTATTCAAGGCCAGCCTGTCCGTGGCGAGTGTGCGGCACATTTCTGCGGCGGTCGTTAGCGCCGCGCTCGAGGAGCCATTGACATTTCCCTCATTGTTTGACCGCCTGTGTCCACAAACGAACTCGCCGCCCCGCCCCCGCGCCCGCGCCCATTTACAACTTTCAGATTGCCACCTCCCTGTCTGTTGCGTTGCGTTGCGTAATACCTACAACACTATGTTCTTGAACTTGAAAGGTATTTGATTGGCGCATGTATGCTTAAATCAGTTCTTTCTTGTCAATCGCATAGGTACACCACATAACTTAGACACCAACATCTCCGACAGACGAGTCGAGGACGCAGGGTTGGCCCCTGAAAACACATTAATTACCCCGAATGGTAGGTAATTGAACCTTGCTCGTTGTTAAATGGGGTTTTGGATGTCTGCTAATAGCTGACATTTACCTGTATGACCGACCAGCATCGATCACTACATTGACGACACGGTATAGAATATACCCAGGTACCTTGTTGCTGGTAGCACCTGGTGATGCAGAAGTAAATACAGTACTTTTAATTTAAGACGTAGGTAGCTGTGTCCTTGTTCGACAAAGCTTCCAGACTTTTGGACTTATTGTACGTGACGCGTGTTTGTCCAAGTGTGTCCAATCGATCACGATATCCCTGCGTTTAGCTACTCGACAGCAATAGAGCTTCCCCAAGGGAAGGTCCCGCTCCGCTCTCGCGCCCGCTTCCTGTCTCACGTCGGGTTTCTATTCCTTGTAGCCTTCGATCTCACCGCGGTCGGTTTTGTGGTTTTCGGTATTTGATACCAACTGAACACGGCATTCACTATATTTATACGGTTTCGCGTATGTTTATATTTTATATCTTTAACTACTTTTGTGTTAGCTCCTCTTGGCGACCACTTGACCTTCTCATTTCGAGGATTTGGTTTTGGTTTATAATGTTTCTTTAATTGATGTTGTGTTGATGATTTAGTCCAACATTGCTTGAGTATCTTATCTACGTATAGAATGTGGGGCATCTGAGTGGTTGAGTTATTATTACTACGTACTACGCTAATAACAATATTTCAATGATTTGAGTAATGTTTTATGAAAGGTCGGGGCGGCCTGTTTCTGTGACCGGGTCAGCGATGACGCCGGAGAGGCTCAGTATCAGGGTCACTCAGCCTCCGCGCCCGCGCCCGCGCCCGCTCGGTCGCCGATCCGATAACACCTAATTAGCGCGCTCGTCTCCGAAAGTGGAATGAGCTGTTCGCTTGTTACTCACGGTCTTGGTCGAATGGGTCAATTATTATTTATTGCCTTTTCTTTCTTTTTGCTTGTTTATGGAGCACCTTAGCCTGGCGGTCTGAGATCACAGTGTTCCTTATCGCATTACCGCTGAACATCGCTTGCTATGAGGGGGTGAGTGGTATCAAATTTTAGTCGAACTTAAACATTGGCTTCCGGTCGTGCGAAGTTTGTTGTCCCTTTCAGTCGTTGACCCAGCCAGGCGCGTGCTCGCCTCCGAGCCGTGGAGCCGCACTCGCGCGCTGGCCGCTCGCTGGTGACCCGGAACGCGTAGCCTGACACTCATCTCTGTCTCGCTAATTAACACTGATTCAACACTGATCGCCTGTATTCATGCTGTTGGGTGAAAAGGTCTAATCTATTCGGACAACTTTTACTCATTGCTCACTTTTAAATAATTGAAATGTTGTGTCTAAGCTCAGCCCGAGCGAGCGGTCGGCGAGAGGATGTGGTTTAGTATCATTAAGTGAAAGTTTAGCTGTCTGCCTGCGCCTGCTCGGCAAACAGGGTCCGATTTCAATTTCACCCTCAATCAATCAGTGAATGATGTAATCGCGCGCGTGTCGCCTGCGCCGACTCGTCGCGCCGCGCCGCGGCATGCGGCGGCGGTGCGCGAGGCGGTCGCATGCCCTCCATGAGGACGACGAGCTGGAGGCTAATAGGTAATCCCTCCACCTTCCCACGGTCCTGCCAACCTTGCGGTCACACCACGGACCGACATTGTGAAAAAAGAGGCTAATGGCCAGTGGAGGTGACGGCACGATGGATGCCCTGCCGCCCCGCGGTGAGATCACACGGTGCCAATTACGGACATTATCCACTTGCCCAGACAGAGCGCCGCCGCGCGACCACAATTATGACCTTAATGCGTTAATGCCAGGTCACACGTATTATTAGATTAAAACTTCGCACTTTTTGTAATAGCTCACATGCAGGAATACCTAGTCCCATCCAGCGCCAATGTACATACATCTCTGTCTTGTTTGCAATCAACGTCAATTTCAATGACAGTCTTTCTGCGGGGTCATGGCGGTCCCGTTAGAATGACGCACAGAAAAAATTAAGAGGATTCTTGGAAAGTAATAAATGGTCGCGTGGAGCCGTGTCGCGGTCACGGTCGCGTGGAGCCGAGTCGCGGTCGCGGTCGCGGTCTGCTGCTACTGTACTCGGTACCACCTGCTGTAACTCGACGCTCGCTGCGCCTGCGCCTGCGCCGCACACTCGCCTGCGCCTGCGCCGCACACTCGCCTGCGCCTGCGCCGCACACTCGCCTGCGCCTGCGCCGCACACTCGCCTGCGCCTGCGCCGCACACTCGCCTGCGCCTGCGCCGCACACTCGCCTGCGCCTGCGCCGCATACTCGCCTGCGCCGCGCCGCACACTCGGGTGCGCACCGGTTAGCAATGTAATCTCACGATGTCACAGTCAATCAAGTGGCCAATCGTGCGAACGATCATGCAGAAATACGATCTGAGAAGGGAATTAGCGAAAGTGATTTGCAGAATGTGGCGCAGAAGTAGGTGTTCTACTTGAAGAGTACCTACCTTATTTGTAGAATCTGAATTTGAATGAATGAAGCTTTGCGTTATTCCGCCAGCTCCAACATAACTAGGACTGACGCCGGCTGACTTGGCTGTGTATACTTCGCGTCTCTCGCAAATTATTCAATTGAATTTTTTCTTTGTCATGTCTCTTTTATGAATATTGCGAAATAGGAGTGCTTTAAAGTGTACTAGTGCGTTAATGGCTGCAGCAGGCGCCAGGAGGGGACGCCAACCGTCGGCTGCCGGGCGACGACCCCATACACTGGGCATTTTTACACATTACGTACGAGTAGGTATCTACTTGTAACTGTTACGGGCCAATATCCATATCTATTATATATTGTTAGTTTGCTTGTCAATATCAGTGGCGTGGAGTGGGATCGACGTCCTGGCCAGCATGTACCCTCGCATGTACCCTCGCATGTACCCTCGCGTGCCGCTCGCTCCCCCGCTCGAGCGGGGCTCGACTGAGTTCACTGGAAGCCCTTGCTTATTATAACTGCATGATATGATGGAAATTAATGAGTATATAATAGGTGTTCAACGGTTAAGTTTGCGAACGACTAAGTTTACATATACGATGATAACGATAACGAGTCGAAACTTCGCATAGTGAGATCAGTCGGGGCAATGAGCGGTGACCTCGCGGCCGGCGCCCGCGCCGTCGTGCGATGTCTTGCAGTTCGGATGTTATCATTGCAGCAGCAAGTAACAGATTCCGCTTTTATGCGTTGGGGTGCCTCTGGGCCCCGGGGCCGGGGCCGGGGTCGCGAAGGAACAAGCAGGATCGTATCGGCTGATATTAGCTGACGAGACTAGAACTCGGTCTTATCTTGTAAATGGCGCGAAGAAACAATTTAACGATATCAGAGAAAGTGCTACTGATAATACCATAAATTTGGGTTATCAGACGTTTGTTTACCTCCTTATGTTCGTTGTCATTTTTGACTGCCAACGATGAATGCAATGATAAAGCATAGCGCGATGTGTCCGGCGGCGGCAGGCCGGTCCCAGGTGCTGTGCCAACACAACACAACAGAACATAACACAGCATGTGTTATGCTCGTTCGACACCTACATGAATGTAGAGGTAGATTCATCGTAATGTAACTTTCACCGTTGTTCAATGTTGCGGTCCTTCCTTTGTTCGATGTGACACCACATCGGCGGGCGTCGCGGAGGCGTGAACCGTTAAACATAACGCTGCGGAAAAAACGTAACAATTGCCGAGACAATAGATAAGTGGTGGTTATAGGACAGGGGGCTTTGCATCTACATGGAGTAGCTTTCTAATGGCGGCTGCGCTCGGTAACGAGAGTGAAAGCGCAGGACTGCGGCGCGGCGGGGCGCCACCTACGCAGTAATACCAAACAACTTTAGGAGAACGACCTTCTCTTGCTCTGCGTGCTATTTCCCACTTATATTATTTACCTTGAAACGATTAATTTGTAAGACCTCACTTTTCCGGTTTACGAGCAGCTCTCACGTTGTCACGTTTCGCCTGCATTCCGGGATCTACGAGAATCACCTGCATTCTAATCTCCAATGGTCAACTATCTGCGCCAATCAAATCACTGCAACGATGATTAATGAGTTTAATGAGCCATCAATCTGCTGCCCCCGGAGTGCAGTGTCACAATCATTGAACACTGATTGATGGAGAGCACCTTTTCACCCGGCCATCTCGCTACATACGACCAGCACCTACTATACATAGACGGACAAATAATATATATATTTGGAGTAATTACCTGGTGTATTTATGGATCAGACATAGAGGGAACATTTATCTCTAGCTCTTTATTAGCTCTCATCTTTTACGAGCTTCTCCGCGCTCGAGGGATTACCTTTGCTAAGTTGAATATTAAAGACGCGGGTGGAGCTCACTCACAAAAGCTCCTCGCTGGCTGCACAGTGCATGGTCCCTTTGTTTGTGAATAATGCAATGGATGCAGATAGTGGTAGGTACTCATATTTTGGGAACGTTTCGAGTGTCTTTTGATGAAGACTAAAGGAAATTAAATCTAATAATTAAAATAGGTACTGAAAATACGTCATGCCGATTTGGAGGCAATCTTTTTACTAAATTTACGGGCGCGGATGTGGGTCGGGTCGATTATAATAGCGCCGAGGAATCACTTAATTTCTATGAACAGTAAGAACAACGGGGTCTTTGCTATGTTAGTGTAACTAGAGTATAGACTAAACTAAACAAAGTAATGAGAGGAGTCCCTACCCTACATGACTAGGTATCGTGCGAGTCTTGCAGCGCAGCGGTGTTGCGCGATGAGACTGGTTTGGAAGTAACGGGTTCATAGTCGGTGTCGATGCACCGACCGGGTGCGAGCGCGCAGCGTCCGGTTGGTAGCAGTGCGCCCTACTTCTGTACCACTGCATTAGGTATGGGACAGGTCTGCCAAAATCTTTGCAAAAACGTATTAACGATTGTTCCCCAGTTTAAAGAGGCGCTAGTCAGTTATCACATCATTAGCATAGCATAGAGTAATGTAATGAGGTCTTCATTACTCTACGACAGCGCCGGGCGATACTCGGACGGTCCTAGTATCGCCCGGCCGGCGCTGACGCGATGACGCGATGACGCCGCGCCGCGCGCCGCCCTGACTGGCTGAAATCGGGTTTTTAAGAAAAAGGTCGTACCAGTGGCTGCTTCATGGAGTATGCCAAACTCCCAAATAATTCAAGGATCAACCACCTGCAAAAGAATTACGGCCAAATGTGCGATGACCGAGATATATGCTTTTTTCATGTCTGCTTCATACAAATTTTTAAAGTAAAAATTCTGTGCGAGCCGTTTGCATGACTATTCCATTACGATGATATTTAGGGGCATGTTTTTAGTCTTCCGAAACATAATCACACATAAAAGTCGACATTTGGAAAAATGATTATATTAATAAGTCTATGAAAGCAGTGAAAGCTCGACTTCAGCCCACTGCGCGCCGCCCCGCGCCGCCCGCTCGCGGAGTGCACTCCACGCTCGCTATTTGATCGCGATAATGCCTATTGATTCGGATATTATGTTCGCTTATCAGTTATTGTTGACCGTGATCATGGTACCTACCTACTTTATTGCAATAACCAATTGTTCTCCACGTAACGTCAGCCTGTGTTGTGTGTAAGCTTCACTTGAAAACTAATTCGTCACCCATTGTATGAATTTTATGAATTTGCAGTTTTTTTTCTGCCAGCAATAATCGTTTTGAGTATTAAATACTCAAAACGATTATTGCATCATTAAAGTTGAAAGTTTGGATCGACGGACGTTCGTCACGTTTATTGTCTTCACACAATAAACGAATTGGGCAATTCATGATGCACCTAGTAGTATACCTAGAATTGCATTAAGTTTAGACATTACACAGGAGGACAAACCTCAAGTCAATAGGAAGGAGCGCGTTGATTTGACCCCTATCGCCGCTCGTGTTGCCGGAACGCGGGGTGACATAACGCTGGGCGCGGGTTGAGGCATGGATCTCATGATATGATGCACGGTAGGTAGGTGTTTAATGGCCACTTGTGGGTGACGCTGACGCCGCTCTCAGCCCGAACCAGCGTTAATGTGCCCGCGACTCCAGCGCGGCTCCAACACAATGCTTCCGGGTACGCGTGGGCTGCTCTCATGGGATTGCAAAGTCATTTCATAGAGCTTAGGTATAAGTGCTTACAACCAATATTTTTTTGGGTTATTTACATCCGGATTCGTTAAAGTTGCACACAAAACGGCACAAGTACAAGTACCTACACGCACTTTCCAGCAATTTGCTGTCCGTTGATTTCACGCGTTGCAAAACGATACATGTCGTGTGTCTGAATTCGGAATTTTATGATTAGTTCATGCTCTTTCATTTCAGAAAGTTGCTATTTCTAATAGCATTTAGCCTGCATAAGGTTGATCGTCTCGGGTTGGCGCGAGATTCTAATTTTTTCATCGTTTTTAATGTATTTCTGCGTTTTTCAAGGAATATAACCACGGAAAAGTAATTTGTCGCACATCGTAAAATTTTTTCTATGAACTCATGATAAAGCCAACTTCGATTCAATTGTTTTGAGAGCATTTAGGAAAACGTTAATTTTTAGCCCAAAATCTCGTATTTTCCCAAATGCTCAAAAATACCAGTGAACCGAAGTTAGTTTCTTCATAGGTTGATAGAAAATGGCGGCAAATTACTTTTCTGTTAGTTATATTACTTAGAGAAAGCAGAAAAAATTTAAACCCCAAAAAAAAAAAATCTTGCGCCAACCCGTGACGATCACCCGTAATGTCGACACATGCTTTACGCTAACTTATGAACTGTTATTTTTTAAAACTTATAAAGGCGTGGTAGTGTTATAATTATAACTATAACGCGGGGGTATTAGACCACAAAGGGCCACACAGAGTGTTACTGCGTCCGGATCTCAGATCAGTGCAATCAACATCACAGCGCGTCATAAAGAGGAAATCGCTTGTTACACCACTCTCAATCGTTAAAGTTCATAAAAGCCGAGAACAAAGAAAGAGAAGTATCTCTTGTTTGTAATACCTCTCAGCGATAATGCGCGGGCGCACAAATTCTGAGAAATCAATTGAAGCCGTGTACTTGTGGCATTTCATTTCGTTGAAAAGCGGATGACTGCTTGAGAAGTTGTTTGTTTTTTGTCGTTCTTCTTGGAAAGCTCACGCAAAGTCCTCTACATAAAACTGCTTGATTGATATTGTGGTGACTGAGCATTTTATGTACAACATTCTATTGAATGGTACCTACTCATTACTCGTCCTATTGTAGTCGCAGTGAGCTCTCGTGACTGTAGGAGGCTCTGGCAGAATGTTTTCTCTGGCGCGTGAAAGTAGTTAACCCGAGAGGAGGCGCGCCGCCGGCCGCCCGCTGCCCGGGGCGCCCCGCTGACATGCGCGCGCCTCAAGGATGGGGCTAAAGGGCGACCAACAAGATTAAACATCTACTTGAGCAGGTCGCAAACCTTGCAATACATCGCACTGCTCGTAATGATGATATCCGAGTCCGAGCCCGTGTTCCTGCTGTCAGTTCAAACAACAGCTTTATATCCCCGCTTCAAAGCACGTCATAAATATTCGCACCTGACCCAGTTCCGCCGGGAGCGCTATAAACCGGAGAGCACCGGTAAACTTTCCTTATTCAACAACATCTAGTTTTTACGGCCCTTCGTGTCGTCTCCAAGGTAAAGGAGATACGTACTGAGATACCTACTGGGCGTCATGTTTTGTATGAAGGTAAACTTATTAAGTTTATGTAAAACTGCAAACGCTCTTGCGCTTTAGCCATTCATTCGTAGTTTTAGTATCCAGCTTTTTGCGCGAAGGACTTACAGCCGGTTTCTCGAACGCTGATCAAATCGCAAATCAGTTGACAAAGCATTTAACTTGACACACTGGTCAAATCAAATCGGGTTGCACGAACGCTTATCAGACAAAAATTTACTAATCATCGATCATCTTACGATTGTCGGATAAGTGTATATTTTCACATAATTTAATCATTCCTTCTGTTCAATCCATTCACTACAAATCACATCCCTGATTTTTAAATTTGCGTCACAGATTGTTGGCATTAATTAGGGCAATGCACAATGTGCGTGCTCGTACAGATTGCTTGAACATTAAGAGAGAAATACCCTTTTCTGTTTCTGTACAGTCCTGCTTGAGGTCCACCAGGAGATGAGATTTTTATGTGAGTGCAGTCTATTGCCCCAATCACATTTGGGAATAGACAAATCTTGTAAAAATCACTTTTCACATTATTTCGTTCTTCTTCAGTACCAGGCATTTTCACAAATTGGGGTCCTAACTGGGCAATAGCTGCAGACACTTTTTTAATTAATGGCCAAGCTGTTGTCTTATGTATACAGATCCGGTCAGCCATTGTTATTTGAAATGCACCTGTCGCATACAAACTTTTGTTAAGAGGATCTGTTGTAGCCGTTGTAGGGCACTTATGGATCTACTCCGCAACGTATGTGGCTTTATAGACTCCCCAATGAATGTCACCAAATACAGAATTACAGACTTTGAAACTCTATATCGAATCTTGAATTCCGTTTCTGTAAACTCTTCGAATGGCTCTACTCTAGCCCTGAACGTCCTTGAAATCCAGGTGTATTTTCATTATCTGATTCACTGCTGCTGCTCTCTGTTACATCCGAAAGCAATATTCTAAAATATTAGAGGTTATTTTACTTAACAAGTTTATTTTTTATTGTTTTATCAATCATAAGTATTGTGAAATATATCAAACCCACTTTTGGAGTACTAACCAGTTGATTTTTTTAGATGTAACTCGTTTAGAACTTAGCAAAACACTGTAAATTGTAGTAAATTATTTCAGCTAATTAGAGCAAAATCACCGATTAGTTGATCTTTGATTTGACAAGCGCTTGACCAATGAAAAATGCCTAATTATGGTTCCAGAAACCCATTTTGATGTTTGACAAGAGATTTGCTTCAATGATTTGACAGACTGGTCAACTAATCTCTGTTCAAAATCAAAGTACGTAATCAACGTTCAAGCAACCCAAATGACACTTGATTAGAAATTTGATCATTGATTTAGTTAATTTGAAGATGATCTGCGTTCGAGAAACCGGCTGTTACCATCGTGGCTATTTAACAACTACGAGTAAGTACATACAACTATCAGGGAGTTCACAGGAAAGGCAGATTAAAGTTAAAAGGATAGATTAGATACCAATGTTTTGTAACACGACAGACAATAAACACTACTTACCTATCTACAGAAAGAAATATTGAAATCTGTGGAAGTATAAAAGGCGATCTTATGTCATACGTAAGGATGCATAAGCTCACCTGGTTCTTGTTCTGGGTCGTTTAAAGATCCTTACTTAGGTAGGTATAATTCACTGTCACTTACTTAACTGTCTTGCCACACCTAATTTCAGAAGTAGGTACCTACTTCCTGAACGTGACCATAAAAGGGGAAGTGTCGCGCGCATCCTATCCACATAGAAACGCTGTTGGCAACAACCGAGGGGTCCGTCAGACCACGTCACCTACCTCTCGATAGTTTCCTTTTTTACTTGCTTAGCTTTGATTGGTTGCAGCGAAAGTACTTACTGTGAGCCGCGGGCCTGGGCGGCGGCTAGGTCAGGAGTAGGTACTGGGGGAGGTCTAGCAACGTCCACGGTTCAGCCGTGGACGTTGCACGCTGATGATGATGATGAGGCACTGTGGGCAGACAGTAGATTAACCTTATCATAATAAGCGTGATCATATCTGTGGTGGGAGTGAAGTGGTGTCAGCCATGTCAGGGAGCGATGGCGTGGCCTCGGTGAGGCGCGCGGCTCCTTGTTGATGCAATTAACTGCGCAGGTGTCTGCGGGACCTCATCACGAGCTTAAGGACTCGCCTAATTAGCGGGAGCGGGTCTCGTCTCGGCTCGCGTCATCGCTACATCTACCTCACTCAACTCATCGCACATCTTTATGACTACATTTTTAGCTTCAAAAATATATCTGTGCGCATTGTAACAAGTCGGTGGACAGGCAAAAGCCTTATAAAACGTGTTCAACTGAAAATAAAGCAGCTGTAAATAAACAATAGAACTGCGGCATGAGTTTGAGAGTCGTGTTGCGACGCCGTGCGTCGTCGGGGACGATTCTTTTTCAGCCGACCAAAGATTTTAAATCTTTGCAGCCGACCCGAGTCCTACACGACACCTTGTATTATACATGATTAAACTTAGTAAAGGTAATATTTCGTTGCCGGTACTCAAAAGATTGTAGTTGCCTACAAAATCTTTGCCGGCACCGATTTCAGTGGATGTTTTGTGTAATTGTAATTCTATGGAACACAAAATACAATTACACAAAATGATAGTTTCACTGATGTCGGTGTCGTCGGTGCGGTGTCGGGTCGGCTGGTGATGAAACGTCCGACGCCGGCCGGAGCGCGGGGGGACTGACATACCGACATGAGTAGGTACATTATCTATTTCCGTTACATTCTTTTAATATCGGTTATTATTGCTCTGCGTGAAGTCAACGGACTAGAGATAGGTATGAATCGTCCTTGCTCTATTATGAGATCTCGCAAGTTCAGGATATTTCGAACACGTGTGTATGAACGAGTACGAGTTCGTATTCCTGCGGCGGCGTGCGCGGTGCGGCGGCGGTATGAATCGTCCTTGCTCTATTATGAGATCTCGCAAGTTCAGGATATTTCGGACACGTGTGTATGAACGAGTTCGTATTCCTGCGGCGGCGTGCGCGGTGCGGCGCGCGGCGGCGGTATGAATCGTCCTTGCTCTATTATGCGATCACGCAATCACGCAAGTTCAGGATATTTTGAACACGTGTGTATGAACGAGTTCGTATTCCTGCGGCGGCGTGCGCGGCGCGGCGGCGCGGCGCGGCCTTGCATATGCTTTTATTTATTTACTTGGGCAAGCAAAAACCTTTAGAAATAGAAAATGTAAGAAAGAACAGTAGAAAAATTAAGCAAAGCAGTTTTCTTGAGTGAAAAAACTATGTTATTTTCCGGGATACCGCTAGTCTCCTTTCATTTAGCCGTTTAGCCGAGAATAGTCGGAAAGACAGTGCCTGTCTGTATAATATGTTAGTAGTTATAGATGTATTGTCCAAGGTGATAACGCTAACGCCAGGGTTGGTGGTGTGGTGTGGTGAGGCAGGGCGGCGCGGGCGGGGCAGTGCAGCGACCGCGGCGCGACCCTGACCGTCATCTCATCTCTATAAATACACGCCGCCGCGCCCGCGCGTTGCTACGGGGAACTGACCACCACACGCCGCCGCCCGCGCCGCCGCGCCCGCGCGTTACTACGGGGAACTGACTGCTATGCAGGAGGTTGCGGGGTCGATCCCCGCCGCGGGTCAAATGGTTGTAACATCTGCAGATCTCACACCGCCATACACCTGCACAACATGATGAGTATGATGTGTGAGATCGTTCAGTTCCGCGAACTTTGCTAATCCGAAACTACAAACTAGTTCTGTTCACCTCCGCCTCCGCTGCGATTCATCGCGCGCGCGGCTGTCGGCAACAACTGATAATGACTTGTCGACTCCACTTAGCAACGAAACCCCCAGGCTTACTGATCGACGGGCGAAATGCACCCTACAGCGAAAGGTAAGGTCACACGTCAATGCAAAGAACCACCAAATGATAATATCGCGTCGCACCTACCGCCTGGTGGCTGTCGGTACAGCCACTAAGAACCCCAGGCTCTCACGGTGTCCGCGCTGACGCTCATCAAACCACATTTTGCGGAATGTGTATTCGCGCAACAGTTTATGATCCGCTGCCATTTCCGTTAAGGTACCACACGCCCCGGCGCCGCCGCCGTGGAAATGTTGGCGCAAAGCTAGAAACAGCTGGTTAATTGAAACTTTGAATGATAGGTTGCACCTAACATACCACCCTTTATGTTTATGTAGTGCCTCGGATAGAGAAACCAAAACCCTAAGAGTGTTAGTTCCAGACTCCACCAAACAGGAGACGAGACGAGCGGAGAAGAGATGTGTTTTAAACAAGCAATAGAAAGTCGTTGTTCACACATCTCGTGTCCGCTCAGCTTCAGTGGAGACCACCGAGTAGAGATGTATCGTATTTGTATGCGAAGAAAACAAAGAAAGATCAAAGCGGAGATGTGAGCAGTGCCTTGCAAGCTGGCGACGTCACGCAGCGGAGACGAGAAGAGATGTGAGCGGCGTGCAGTAAGCGGCGCAGCGCCGCTAGTGCATTCATCTCAACAAACATCTGACTCTCGCCGCACGCAGCTCAGTTCCGCTCTAGCCAGCACATATCTCCGCTGCAGTCTAGCCAGTACGCATCTCAGCACAGCTTTGGTAGAGACCCTAGCTGATAAACGTCTCTTCTCGTCTCCGCTTCGGACATTTTCGCAAATCTCCGCTTTGGTGGAGTCCGGCCTTAAGCTGCGTAGCAAAGTGTATAACCAAATCCAACCTATAGATAGGCCCGCTCTATTTTGATAGCCAAGCGATTCTAGTGACTGTTTTTGACATTTCACGGCTCTCAGCCAAGCTCCGATGGCGAAGCAAGCACCATGCCTGATGTGTGTGACAGTCTGCATGACTCGGAGAGTTGTACCCTGTATTGTATTAGTATGTTGTTGGCAGGAGGCGGAGCTGAGCTCGTGGACGGCGTTCCTGCAGCGCGCCGTGGACGCCTCCTACAACACGGAGATCGTCATCGACAACCTGCACAACATGATCGGTAAGCATCTGTCCTGTCCTTAGGAGGCGAAGCTGAGCTGAGCTCGTGGACGGCGTTCCTGCAGCGCGCCGCGGACGCCTCCTACAACACGGAGATCTCGTCGTTTAATATCATTCTTGTATGTCGAGCTGTTTTTTTTTTCTACCAAACAATATTAACTAGTTGATGGCCCCCTCAGCACGCGGCACTCACCTCGCGTGTGCGCTGGAAGGGATTCATCGAATAACATTTAATGTACAAGTACAATTATTAATACAGATTATCTGGAATTAAGGTCGGTTCGGAATTAGCTCCACAATAGTAGAATAGATACCATCTGTAGCAAACATGATTGAAGAGTTTGTTTGTGTCACGCGTTACAAGCCAGCCGCCACCGCCGCCGCCGCCTCTACAGGCGCGGGGGGGTGAGATAAATGGCGGAGCTACGTGTACTTACCACATAGAAAACGATCAGAACGAAGCCAAATGTGAGGAACCAATCAGATACACCTACCACTCAGCAGTTAGTGGGCTTCACGTTGTTCTGTTCCGCATAATATCGTCCACAATAGTAACCAACTTCTGTTACCTAATACAGCTTTCATAGATGCGTTTATTAGGGTAAGTTCCTAGTAGAAAAAAGAAAATAAATGAGTCCTAATTCAAATCATCTTAGCCTTGTGAGTTTGAATATTAGTGAGTAACATCCAGCAAATAGGCACGTATCGTACTGGTCATTGCATTCCTGTAATGTCTGCGATTATAGTATTCCAGGCGTAACTGTACCGGTACAACATCGAGTGTGTACGAACTGTTCTCAGGGCTCACTGGAGACTAGGGTGGCCTGCCCAGTTAGAACGCGGTCGCGTAATGCACGGGCGCAGGCTGTGTGCTGTAAGGCTTCGCGGTCGCTGGGCGCCGGGATCTCTTCCGCACACGCGGCGCGGGTTCCTTGACCGGACAGAGACACTACACCGTACTCACTCACTGGTGTGGGGGCGCTCGAAAGCTGAAGATAATTTATTGTTTCTCTAAAACAATTTTAAAATATCAAAGATAATGACGATTCTGGCATTATTACAAATCGCTGTTAAACAACTCATAAGTTGGTAGCAACAGCGTCATAGAGATCGACTCATTGAGTGAGTGAGCTTTTCAAGGGGAAATGAAAACACGTGAACGTTATTAGCCATAAATTTGAACACTCTCAGTGCCTGCCTACAGGAGCAGAGCAGACAGCCAGGGCTGCCAGCTGCGGGGCACAGCACAGCTCACGCACTCGATGAGTCGTGAAGTGACCCGATGTTCTGCTTGTGTTGTGCCCTGTAATGTACTCGTATGTGCTCCCTGTAATGTATGTGCCTACTGCATGCACTGCGTGCTCTCGGTAGGTATTGTATTGTTACTATTGTTTAGCGTCGAACTAGGGACAATAGTGAATTCACTGCGAATTTAAGTGTTCATATAAAGTTATATGAGTTACACAAAATATTATAAATATTAAAATTTGAGTTTTTACCGCTTCACGCCAAAACACTCGAAAAGATCGGGCTGAAATTTGTTTTTTTTTTTAGTTCTAAAAATAGAATAACATTAGGCTAATTTGTATCACGGGTAAATGCGTGCGAAGTCGCGGGCAGGGGCTAGTTACATTATAATAAGTATTTCCGACCGCAGATTATTAATGTAGTTCCTCGCGATCTGGTAGGAGCTCTGAAAGCTTCGATCAATAAATTGATCGAAGTCTGAAAGGCGCTAAATGTATAGGAAGGACTCGAAAACTATGAAAGTATTCGATCAAGTTAATGCGCACAGCCATACTAAGCACTTTGATGAGGTTACTGTCGGAAGGGTCGTATTGTCTGTGCTGTAACGTAACACGTGATGAGCCTTTCACTATCAGCTAATCATTGTGATACTTGTTAACAAGCATATACCTCTATATACCTACCAATTAAGCCAATGTGATGACAACAATAGACATATTGAGTATTGCAATTTCCAAGAAAATAAATAAAACGTCAAGTGCGAGTCGAACTCGCGCGAACGGTGCGCGAGTTCGACGTTACGTTACGTGGACGTTATTAGAAGACCTTACTTCTTGCCAAACTTTATGATTCTAGTCTAGGCCATCGGGAAGTACCCTATACGTTTTCTATGCATGTCATTCTCTTGAAAATTTTAAAATATTCGGGCATAAATCAAACTTGTAAATGAACGCAATCAAGAGGCGTTGATTTCCAAGTTTGTTTTATTTATATCACGGCTCCTAGAGGTTCGGTGACGGACTTGAAAGTATTTGCCGCGATACCTCCGCCGCCTCCACGCGCTCCCGAGTAGAAGGGGCTGGCAGACGGACCACAAACTGATGTGAAGGGAAGTGAAGGGATCCTTTTTTAGGGTTTCGAAGATCGGAGATCGGTTTCGAAACCCTTATGGCATCGCTTTTTCTGTCCTTTTTTCCATCTTTAATATCTCAGCAACTACAGCAGCAAATAACGTGAAATTTGAAATAATAATACATTTTGTGCGCCTGTACAGATTAAAAGAAAAATAAATAAAAATAAATAAAAAATGAAAATGTAAATTTTCAGTACAAATTGTGATGTCGAAATTTTAAGAGACCTACAATGTCAAGTGGGGTATCAAATGAAAGGTATCAGATTGTATATTTCAAAACAGTTATTGAAATTTCTGTAGGTTTCATACTTTTTAAAATATTTTGCAAAAGGTCAAAAAAATACCCATTCCCCCTCCATCTCCGAAGTTTGCAGAGCGATCTATCTGAAATGTATGTAGAGTTTGTAAATATGGATCTATATTTTACAGGAAAAATATAGAGAAGTCTGTAAGTAGACCACTTTTTGAAAAATGGTCAAAAGGGGGGGGGGGATAATTTTAAAAGGGGGGGCTACCTCACCAAGTGGTTTCAAATGAAAGGTATCGGTTTGTACATCTCAAAACAGTTTTTGAAATTTCTGTAGGTTTCATACTTTTTGAAATATTTTGGTAAAAAGACGAAAATTTTACTATTACCCTGTATACCTACTTCGAAGTTTGCAAACCGATACATCTGAAATGAGGTACCTTTAATTTTTTAGTATTCATCAAATAGCAAAGTCTCTAACCAGTCTCTAACTAGTACATATTGGTATACTTGACAATCGTTCGAAACCCTCGGCGCGCGAGTCACACTCGCACTTGACAGATCTTGTTTCCTTTTGTGGCACGTAACCCTAAAATATGAACGGAAACCAACGAGGTGACACAGGTACTGTCTGGGAGTAGGACGGTGACGATGGCGCCTCGCATGCGCGGCTGGCTGTGGAGCGCGGCGCGGCGGCGCGAGAGCACTAGGCCGCGAACGCGAACCCTCGTGACGGATCTTACCTAATACCAGGGAGCTAGTATAGTACCTACCTAACATTCAATACTAACGTGTTCGTTATCAGGGCAGAATCCTAGTTATGTCTGGGTCTGGATTCTTGTGTTACACAGTTCTTACGTTAGCATTACATTGTTTTCCCTTTTTCTAGTGGGCGAGATGTACAAGGTGCAATGTGTTGTTCAGTGTATGCGTGTGATATCAAGGTTACCTAGCTTCCTAAGTTATTATAGCTTAGCGATATCTACGTGAGGTTATGTATCAACGTGATTTCTTATCTTCCGCATAATGTCTTGATATTAACTTAAATCTAACAAATAAACCAGTTGCGAACTATCAGCGTTTGAGTTATCATTTCACGGTGCCTCTAACAAACGTAAAGGCAGCTCATCAACGCCACAATAGATTCTATTCAATACATTAATAGATATAGTACCACGGCGGCGGTACCTTCTACGCTACGTAAAGCTCTATGTCTGCGTATGAATGAGTTTGTAGGAACCCTACGAGTAGTACTTAGATACTGACGGTGTTAGCGACAGCGCTCTGATTTTATCTACAGATAGATTTTTCATATTCTGCGAACGAATTCGACGAATAGAGCACCAGTCAGCGATGTGGTTACGTATCAAATAAACGAACTTATGTTTTGCACCTCATGTTGCAGTAGCAAGGGCCACGCTCGCCGCCGCCGCTCCCGTCAGGCTCCACGTTGCACCTCATGTTGCAGTAGCAAGGGCCGCGCTAGCCGCCGCCGCTCCCGTCAGGCTCCACGTTACCTACTCGATACGGGCACGTGTCTTGTAATTAGGGTTGCATCTCATGTTGCAGTAGCAAGGGCCGCGTTAGCCGCCGCCGCTCCCGTCAGGCTCCACGTTACCTACTCGATACGGGCACGTGTGTCTTGTAATTAGGGTTGCACCTCATGTTGCAGTAGCAAGGGCCGCGCTCGCCGCCGCCGCTCTCGTCAGGCTCCACGTTGCACCTCATGTTGCAGTAGCAAGGGCCGCGCTAGCCGCCGCCGCTCCCGTCCGGCTCCACGTTACCTACTCGATACGGGCACGTGTGTCTTGTAATTAGGGTTGCACCTCATGTTGCAGTAGCAAGGGCCGCGCTCGCCGCCGCCGCTCCCGTCAGGCTCCAAGTTACCTACTCGATACGGGCACGTGTGTCTTGTAATTAGGGTTGCCACCCGAACTTTATAATACTTAAAGTGTTGTACGTTATTTAGGGCTAAAGTACTTTATGAGCACAAAAAAGCAAATGCCGCTGTAAAGTAAAAAAAAAACAAAATAAATATCGGGTACTCTATTTTTATATGGCTTACTTTATTTATTTATTTCTCTTAGGAAAACAAAAAGCTTTAGAACTAGAAATTGAAACACTTAACATTAGAAAAAGAATAAATTATCCACGAAAACACAAGTTACAAAAAATTTAAGATTATAAAATTTTAAAGAACCATCAATCGTTCAAGTAGGAAAATGATAAGTTTAGGTAGAGATTACCTACGCAAACAATTCATTTTTATAGAAACTCTTAACACGGTAAATATAAGATATCTAAATAATATCCCAAAAATGTTTTGACTTCGACGGGACTTGAACCCGCATCTTTCTTTCATTACGGGAACGTGCTCACCTACTACCTACATCTTCATCGTTTCTTAGTTATAATAAGTGTGCAATAAGTATGTTCTATGTTCTATCTATCTAGAGGTACATCACGAGGTCAAGTGACGTATAAGACGAAAAACTTTGCCCAGTGTGAGGCTTACGCACTATAATAAGAAAAACTTAGAAATAAGCAACGCGACACCTCTCGTCAAACAAACTAATGCTTAGTATATACGACGACACTGACATTCGACAGAAATGACGACACTAGTGTCGATTGCGTCCACACGGTAAGCAATTTTTTGTGTCGACATAGGTGTAGACAGTGTACCGGTTCCAGTGTATTTGCCGTCTCCACGAATCAACTATCTGACACAGACTGCAATTCAGTGTGGTACATTCCATCGCCATGAATCGACGTGCTGGTGAAGAACTCCCAGGTGCTTGTATAATTTTCGTCTGCGCTTTGTCCACTCTTCTTTTTTTTTATTTTTCTTAGTTCATTGTTAAATTTTGTTCGTAAATTATGCAATTTTCTATTGATTTCCGTTGCAGAAGTATCAAACTGACTGGCCAATTTTTCTACAGCTGCGGTTTTTTAACTCGATTTTTTATAGTCGGGGTTTGTTATTTGCCACAGTTCTGGCAGCGATTCATAATATAAAATCAAGCATTTTATTTCATCCGAAGACCACGCGCGTGACGTCATTACTCTAGCTAGAATTTCGCTCACGTTCGAAATAAGCGATACTTGTGTCGAAAAGCGCGCACGTCCTGTCTACACGGGCGGCGACACCGACACTAGAGCGACACCGTCGCTACAACTGCAACTAAGTGTTGCGGCAGTGTACACACGCAGACATTCGATGTATACACAGAGTGTCTGGTGTCTGATGTCGTCGTGTATACGTAACTTAAGCTTAAATTTACTCTTTGAACAGGATTGGATAACACTTCTGTTCGGGTAAACCGACCACGCAGCAGATATGCGTTTAGGTGCGCTTGCAGTTGAATGCGTATTTGCTCGCGGTTACCTAAATTTACTCAGTTCGCGATCGACCGCCATCGTCACGAGTTCAAACCAACACTTATAACCATTTCATACCATTTACCATTTATACCATAAGTTGGCGACAGTAACTTAATTTACCATAACGTGTCTTGTGAATATGTCTTGTCAAAAAGTTCAAATGATCGATAAGGCAACCACACCATCTAGAGTTTTTCCCACTTTTCACGCAAATGATGTAGATCATGACATCTAACTAACATAGCGTTTAAGTTTAAATTTACTTAGGTTAACGCATCATATCATTTTATCATTAGATTATATTACTAATCCTATCATTTATCATACAGCATCTTTACCTACATCTCTCGCCCGGGAGCATGTACGGTGCAGCGCAACCGTGCATTTAGGTATAAGCTAGCTAATTATTGTCAAATCATCGATATTATTAAGGTCAATTGTTACACGCGCCTTCCACTTACTTTATTGCATCAGTTCACGTTTTCACCCCATCATGGTAGGCGCGTGCTCAAATATCAATCAATTTATAATATCAATATAAGAGTTTTTATCATATACTCTTCTTATCATTTCTATCATATAAAGGTGTCCCGTACATAGTCCGTACACCACACCACACCAGTGACTTTCCTTGACCTCCATACCAATTACCAATCTCAAAGGGCAGTTTGGGGATCAACCAGCACCATCTAACACAACCCCTAAAACATACCCTTTTCATGGTCCTTCGACAAAACCTACCAGCCCCTACCAAGTGATACAGTGAAGTGAAACCATACCATTGGATTGCAGTGATTATTGAGGACAGACGCAGGTTGCGGAAAATAAGGTCAGACCAAACCATTTAATTTTATTGCTTTGTAATATCTACCTATCTATTCTACACCATGGATAACCTTTTCATCAACCAAACGGAAATTTACGAAGCAATAAAACAGCTGCTCGCTAATTTCAAAAAAGCTGGAGCGGAAAGAAAGACGTATGACTATTGCAAGCGTAAGCCTTTTGGAGACCTATTGGTCAACGTACCTCAATAACCATAGTAAAATAAGTAAGTTAGCGCAACCTGGCCATGTTTACTACACAAAAGGCTGTAACGAAACAGCCCGAGAAGTATACATGGCCGCTAAAAGCGTCATAAAGACAACTATTGACCAGTTGGAGCCGAGGCGAAACAACCAGGTACGTCAGCTCGACCAGCTACTCCTCAGCCAAGCACCCCCCAACCAGTAGGGAGATCCTTGGCTACAATGGCGAAAACCAACATACTGGAAGAGTTGATAAGAAAGCAGAAAATAAATATGAAGGCCTTCATGAGGACCCTCAAGAGCATACAAACTGACGAGTTAGAGAAGAAATGGGAATTCGAGGACGCATTAAAGTCCCTGGAATCTCGTTGGTTCGCTATAGATAATTTACATTGGGAAATAGAAGGAGAGAACGGTAATGAAGATAGCCAGTACCAGGAGGATTTTACTGATTACGAGAGCATTTTTATTCAAACTAAGAAAGCCATCAACACCAAAATGTGGTCGGTATCTCATCGGGAAAAATCTACCCCACAAATTGACATCCCTATTTTTAATGGGAACTACAAGGGCTGGGTATCCTTCAAGGATCTTTTCACCGAAGCTATCCGTAGCAATCCCTCTATGACCAACGCCCAGAAGATGCAGTTTTTGAAGAGTAAGGTGACAGGAGAAGCTGAGCGGCTGATCTACCATCTACCAATCAGTTCGGAGAATTACGAAGCGTGTTGGGAGCTTCTTAATCGTCGCTATGGGAATAAAAAACTAATTTTTACCTCGCACGTCAACATTCTGCTCGACTTTCCTACCATGCAACACCAATCTTACGACTTAATGAAAAATCTGCACGACGTTACCAACGAATGTCTTCATGGTATCTGTAACTTAGGTGTCGACATAACCACATGGGACCCACTCCTAGTGCATCTATTAGCACAGAAGCTGGACAACACTTCTTTCACGGAGTACTTGGAATCGGTGAAAAATCCCAGGGCACTTCCCTCGTTACAGGAGTTCCTGGGATTCTTAGAATCCAAGTTTATGGCTTTAGAAGCGGCTCGTCGTAAAACCGAACCAACCAACCAGAAGACTAACCATCAACAACAACCATCTATCTCTAACCAGTACCAAAAACTAAACCATAACCAAAATAAACAAAAGGATCGACCATTCAATGATTACAAAAATAAATCAAACATGAATGCTTTCCATATATCTAGGTCATCGTCCTGTGGAGTGTGTAACCTCGATCACGGTACATGGCATTGTCAGCAATTCTTAGCGTCAACGCCCGAGCAAAGACTGCATAAAATCAACAAATTGAATTATTGCCATAACTGCCTAATATATAATACCATTCTAGCGAAAACTGTTCGTCAACAAAGCGATGTCGCAAGTGCTTAGGTACTCACAATACTTTGCTTCATGACGCACTAGTTAAACTATATTCACCTTTACCATCACAACCTACTTTCATGACTACCAATGAAGAAGAGGAGGTCGAAACAATGTTAGGATCTTCGTACGCATCATGGGAAGACACAACCGAGATACTTTTGGCAACCGCCATGGTCCATGTAAGGATAGTGTACTAACAATATTTTTGAATAAATAAATAAATAAATATATCGGGAGTCGACGGCACCAAACACACCATGAGAGCATTAATAGACGGAGGAAGTCAAGTGTCTCTCATAGATGAGCGTGCCGCTCAGATCTTGGGGTTGAAGAGAAGTGAATGCAAGGGCAGAATATTTGGCGTCGGTAAAAACCAAAATAACGCAAGTGGAATGATTACAATAGAAGCGCATTCGATCTATGACCAGTTCTACCTAAAAACCAAAATAATCAATGTTTACCAAAAGTTGACCAAAAACCAGAAGATGAACCAGCTACCAAAGCAGAACCAACACAAAGAAATTACCGACCAAAATATTTAGATAAGTTATGCCCTACCATTCATAACCAATACCATTGTAATATTATCCTTCGAGGCCAGCGCGAGTTCCAGGAAGTTAAATACGACAATGACTTTGTGCTTACTCAACATTGTAATATCCACGCTAGACGCAGCCGACGCCGCGCGCCGCGGTCGCATCGACGGTGTTGGGTTTAAAGTAGGTACTAGATCCAATGCAACAACAAGCTTTTAAAGGTCAAGGCTACCAAAACATTCGTCATTAGGTATAATAGAAATCATTTTCCAGCTATTAGCCAGAGAAAGCTATCAACTCTACGAATTACCGTCAGTA
This sequence comes from Eupithecia inturbata, assembly GCA_963662085.1. NCBI lineage: Eukaryota > Metazoa > Arthropoda > Insecta > Lepidoptera > Geometridae > Eupithecia > Eupithecia inturbata. The sequence continues at coordinate 318,748 of OY759191.1, read as the reverse complement.
CCTCACCAAGTAAATACCAAGATGGTACTTGCGCAAATATTATCTCAGCATTTTTTCTTTCGTTGTGATGTACACAATAAAGATAATGTCATTGCACATTATCTTTATTGTTACCAACCAAGTTACCAAACGCCAGCTGAGTGGCAGTGGGGTCGTTACCACCAGCTAGGAGCTTATCCTCAAAGGCAATGACTTTACACTATCACCATTCGCCACCTATTCAACCAAATCAACATAACATCCACTACTACGCCATCAGCTATACCACTTAAGTGGGCGTAGTGAGCGCTGTAATAGCATGGATGTGGAGGAGCGGACGTTGCTGCCGGCGAGCACCTGCTGCGGAGCGCCGCCGCGCCCTCCAGACCTCGGCGTCGACGCGGAAGTCACCGTCAACAGGAGTTTGCGGAAACTTCCGCTCCGCCGAGGCTCACCAGTGCACCACCACCAGTTGAAGTGTTTGTGCTAGTGGGTTAAATAGGCACCCAGAAGGCCTAGAAGGACTCACTGTGCTAATCGTTTAAATAATAACGGTTTTAAGGAAGAGACAATATTTTAGTGATAGGGTTTATTTACTGTTTATACTATACCACTTGTTTATTCTTTTAGTTTACATATTATACCATTTTACTACGAGTAGTTAACTTTTAGATATAAGACCAATGTGCTTTTATATATTTGCTTTATACCAATTTGTATTTTATCAACAATGTTTCTGTATTAGATAAATTAATATTTATTAAATATTTTCCTCATGGGTGAGCCTATTGTGCGTGTTTATGAGGCACGAAATTTAGGGCTGATAGTCGATGCTGACCTCAGATTCGAAAAACAAGTCACGGATTCAGTTCAAAGCTGCTTCTATCGTTTAAAAGTTTTGTATGGAATTAGATCACATCTGAGCGTAGAACTTCGAATCCAGCTTGTAGAGTCATTAGTCCTATCAAAATTCAACTACTCTGATACAGTTTTTGGTCCCCGTCTTTTAAAGCGTACTCAGCGTCTTATCCAGAGAGTTCAGAATGCTTGCGCTAGGTTTTGTTTTGCTATACCACCACGAGAACATGTTACGCCATTTCTAAACCAACACTACATCCTTAGAATGAAGTCACGCAGAAAACTCCATTTAGCTACTCTTCTTTTCGGTGTCGTCAAGTTTGGTGCGCCCCCTTATCTCTATGATAAGCTTATTTGGTTTAAGAAAGAGGGAACGAGGAGAAAATGTTGCCCTATTCTAGCAAGACCCCAAGGTTCTTCTGCAGCTTTCAGGGGTAGTTTTCGTTACGCAGCTACAAAATGCTGGAATAATATTCCACCACCAATCAAGGACCTAAAACATATAAATGCGTTTAAACTTAAATTAAAACAGTTCCTCCTCCGCGCTCAGAAGGAGGATGAAAGTCTTAAAGATAACGATAGATCTGTTATCTGAATTATCTTATTTATTTTATGTGCTTTAAATAATATGTGCTTTAATATCGGACTAAATTGCACAGTCATTCGCGGTTTCTGTCTATAGTTTGTCTTTGCATCGTCGTGTTGTTTGTATAAACGGCGTAATTAGTTCGGCCTGACTGACCCAGCCACAGCCACCCGACCGACCGGCAACAATGGTATTGCAATATTAAATTGTTTTTTAAATTGTTTAATACTCTAATATTTGGTTGCTTTCATAGGTTTGTTAGTATTTGTTTTTCTTTTTTAATATTTTTCTTTTTTTTTGTTATCATGTCTACAACACGTACCTGGCGATCGTAACGTGACCCGATCCCTCTGGTCTTCACTGAACACCAGCGCTGGGTGGACACACCAGTGTGCACACACACCAGCATAATGCTGAGTGAAGGCCATATTTCCTTAAACACTGCTACGCACAAAGTGAATTTATTTTGTAACTTAGGTCGTATAAATTGGCATAGAATTAAGGCTAATTGTGTATAGTAGTTTTAAGGTAGATAAAATATTTTTTCATTTTCATTTTTATTTTCATTAGATGACATATTTAAGATGAAGTTGTTATGGATCATCATCATTCCCCAAACCACAGCATCCTCATCTCGTTGTCGGGAGTATGTTTGGGTAAACCGACCACGCAGCAGATATGCGTTTAGCTGCGCTTGCAGTTGAATGCGTATTTGCTCGCGGTTACCTAAATTTAGTCAGTTCGCGATCGACCGCCATCGTCGCGAGTTCAACCCAACACTTATAACCATTTCATATCATTTACAAATGGTAAATGGTATACCATAAGTTGGCGGCAGTAACTTCATTTACCATAACGTGTCTTGTGAATATAGTCCGTACACCACACCACACCAGTGACTTTCCTTGACCTCCATACCAATTACCAATCTCAAAGGGCAGTTTGGGGATCAACCAGCACCATCTACCACAACCCCCAAACCATAACCTTTTCAACTTCCATGTGTCCCCTGTAGGTGGAGCTAACGGCGCTAACGGCGAGTCCGATGAAAGTCCCAAAGTGTTTCGTCTCTTGGTGGAGTAGGGTAGGTTAGGTTGTGTGGTGGGTTCCCGAAGTGAGGGAAAGACGCGGGACGGGTTCAAGTCCCGTCGAAATTAAAAATTTTTTTGGTATATTATTTGGTTTTCTTATAAATTAACCCAGTGTGAGGCTTACGCACTATAATAATAAAAAAACGGTAAATATACTTGCCGTGCGTTCCGAAATAAGATTACAGCGCTGATAGCGATCACAAAATATTTTGTGTTCCGAATTGGTTATCACGATACTGACAGTTGAGTGCTAACAATAATTCGGAACGCTCATGAGCGCGCTCACGATCACACGCACGTCACGAACATTCTAAACGTCAGTCAGTTTCGACTGACGTTTAGAATGTTGACAGACGACCGATGTGGCGCGGCGGGCGAAGGTCCGCCTGCGACGCAGGAGGTTGCGGGTTTGATTCCCACCTTAAGACCTATTTGTACGATCTGCAAATATTTGTTTCGGGTGTTCTGGGTATTTTCTTATAATAGAAAAATATATATATTTTTTTTTATTTAAAAACAATTAAATCTGTGTAATAATTTAATGAAACAAGTATAATAATATCATTTATCTAGCACCCATAACACAAGCTCTGCTTACTTTGGGGCTAGATGATGCTGTGTGTATTATCGAACATTATTTATTTTTTAGTATTTTAACCGCACACGCAGAACATTATTAGTTATATTATAACTTACTAACGTGAAAATCAAAAGAGAAGGGCAGAAAATAGGGCTTTATAAACTAATAACAGTAATAACAAATAACTCAGTTGAGGAGTGGGACTACTATGACGATTCGTTACGAAGATGATGCAGAACAACAATTTTACCAACCGACTTCAAAAAAGGAGGAGATTCTCAAACCGTGTGTATGTTCGCAAGCCAACTGTCATATTTGTCACTTTTGACTGATCGTTCACAGTGATTTCGGTTTGTAGGATGGTCGGTGATATCGCAAAATGGCGTATGTAATGACGTCATCTATGACGTCACACGGGACGTCGTTGTCGCGCTCATGGTAATACGGAACGCGTGTGAGCGCGAAAATATCGATATAAGCGTAATTCGGAATGCACTATTAATGTGCTCAATAAAAAGGGGACAAACCTACCTGTAATAAATAAATCATAAAATAACACCCTTAATGTTAAAGGTGTATAATAACACCCTTAATGTTAAAGGTGTATAATCACATTAATCACCAAGTGAAGTGCAGCAATGGCGGCCTCGGCAGGAGCGCCGAGACTACTCGGGACTGGCCTCTTGTCTCGGGCACAGACCGAGTGAGACATCGAGTGTACACCTGCAGTGCAGATGTGCAGAGTGTACTCTCGTTGAGCGGCCCAGCCAGACGTTATGAGACATCGCGGCTACTGTGTACCTACTGGTGCCCTCACAGCACAGGCTGCATCGTAGTAGGCGGACCGGCGCAGTTGTATGGGCTTGCAGCCGCCGCGCCCGAGGCAGAGGCCGGCGGCTTTTACGTTTGTCATAATTTGACAAGAATAACAGTAGAATGTTGTTTGTTCCAGCGGAGCAGCGGCGCTGCGTGCGCGAAGTGTCTTCGAGCAGCGTGTTCGTGGCCATGTGCGGCGCGGAGGCGGAGGCGGACGCGGAGGTGGAGGCGTGCGCGTGGGCGGAGGAGTCGCCGGAGCCGCGCGCGCCCTCCGCCGCCGCCTGCAGCACGCCCATCGCGCGCGACTAGCCGCGCCGCGCCGCCGCCAGACAGTGGACCGTGTCTGCTCATCTGAACTATCCGCCGACTCCCTCAAACTTATTGCTACGAAGGTGGAACCTTTATTTTCATAAGCCTGAAGGAAATGCACACGCATATCGTACTGCCGCGGGCGGAAAGAGCCAGTATGTGGGACTCGAACCCACTAAATTGTTTAGGGTGTTTCTGCCTCCGCCGCATTCAACGGGACCGTGGGGACGCCTTCGCTCTCGTCCTCCGCACCCGCCTCCCTCACTGCGGGTGTGGAGCCCCCTTCGCACACGACGCGTCGCGCCCGCCTCGGGGACCCACGGAAGCGGAACCTGCGTCTACCTATCGACTGTTGCGAGATGCTGAGGCAGGTGTAGCTAAATTACAAAAAAAAGCTTTTTCGACCGAGTAGCATTGTACCTCTAGTTGTATCTGCAGTTATTTAGTGCGCTTGTAATGAGTTAGAGTAGGACTGGGGTCCGATGTGCCTGGTAAATAAGTTGAGGTTTGGCTTAAAAAGTAAATAGTATGCGGTGTCGGGCGCGCCGGTGCCGCGGTGTCGGAGTAGCTTCGGTCATACTTTATGGATCTGTAATGGACAGATGCCGTCTCGGTGCAGAGTTGATGTGGTGCCTGCCTTACGATGTGCGCCTTCGCCTTGTGTTCAGTAGCGCAGTACCGCGGTCTTGCCTCGAAGGGGCCGGTCCTTGAGCCCCGTCTCGTGCCTCTCTATGGACGGACCGAATGTGTTGTTGTGTGACTGTCGATGGCAGCGAGTGTCGCTCGGAGCGCGGCGCCGCGCGCGGGTGCAGTGCTGCGCTTGCCTTCGATGTACACTTTACTGGTTTTGGATCTTTTACAATGATTGTCGTTAGTAATTAATATTTAAATATAGTAATTTAAGTATCTCCATTGTCGCGCGATCTGATTGTGCGTGCCCTGGGGGCTAAAGGGGCCCCCGTTCGCAACCCACGCTCGAGAGGTCGGGGGCGGCGTGTCGGTTCGCCTCCGGTTTATATTTATAGATAATTGAATGATTATATCACTTGTTAGGAACTGATTCTATTTGAGCGTTACAAGTTAGATATTTATGATATGACAGTATTATATCACAATATTTGCATTTATGAATCATATAAGATATGTATGTAACTGTTACTGAGTACTGTTGTATTTTATTATGTTATAGTATGTAAAGTATACTCGAGCGTTGCCAAATTTTCCTTAGTCTACCGCCTCTCGTCTACCTCTATTTATACAACGTAATGTATTCTTGTATCTATCCAATGTATGTAGTATATTTATAAGTCGGGTGCGGTGAAGAGCGCCTGCTGGTCGCAGCAGGCAACGCGCGCCGCCTGCTGGTCGCAGCAGGCAACGCGCGCCGCCTGCTCGTCGCGTCGAGTAGGTTTCACTAAACCAATATTTAATTACGCTCGAAGTTTTGCAGAAATCGTATTTTCCTAAATCGTTGAATGATAATAAAATGCTTGCGGTAATAACGTGTGAGCGGTACCTTCATATGTTACATAGTTGCAATGTGATTAGATTGTACCAACGAAGGTACTATTAAATGTATGTTACGATTAGGGTTGCCACCTTTTGTTTAAGCAAAGTAGGTATATTTAACGTGTAAGGAGTTTAAAAAAATTACGCCATGCAAAAATAGAGTACCCATTATTTATTTTGTACGCTGAAAATATTTCAATTTGACGTTTTATGTTGCGTTTAAAAACGCAATGAGTCTCATAGAATAATACGATATGAATGATATATGTTTCGTGACACTCAAAAGCTATATGTTAGGTTTATTAAAGTGAACATTCAAATAAAAACTTTAAAAGTCAATTAAAGTATTTTCGCATATTTTACGTTAGCCCGAAGTAGCGTACTTATTCCTACACTTACACCCATACTTTATTATAAAGTATGGGTGGCAACCCTAGTTACGATGTACATGGAACGGGACCTTGTGACATCGCGTCTTTTGATGCGCGCTGGAGCCTATACTGGACAAGCTGTCTCTGCCTGTTCCTACTCGTAGATAGTGTTTATTGAGGGAAATTAACCAATATGTTATCAATAAATGAACTATGAACTATTGTTGTACCTAGGGCATTTACTCGTAGTTGTGCAACTCTGTTCAAACCTCTGAGTGTTCACTTTATGTAAGTTCTGTCTGCCGCGGGCCGAGCGCGCGCGCGGGCCCTTGCTGCGCTCCAGCGGCACGCGGGGCGCGTCGTGCCGGGCCGCTCGGCCACGGACCCCCGGCCCGTGTCCGTGTCGCGGACGCAGCTGGGAGAGCTGGTGTTTAGCTACCGTCTTCATTGCACCAGCGATGAAGATGGCTTCTTCATTTTCGCTCCACATTCCAGATACAAATTTTTTTATACCAACATTTTAAGTTCAAATAAAATTAAAAAGTATTTTATAAAATGTTTTATTCAGATTAGCCCTACCTACTCTTACGATATGGATGGGTATACTTATACCTAGTATAAAGTAGTGGATAGTTTAGTTGACTATCGTTACATCTAGCGTGGCATATACCTAACTATAGTCAGACTCATGGGGGCAAGCTGCGCGTTGAGCGCTAATTCCTTTATTACGTATTCCTTACATTTAATTTAAATTAGCTAATTACATTATACAGTCAAATGATAAATTTAAATGGTATTTCTTGGGAATATGGTCTTTCGAGCCGGATATAAAAATCCCTGGGGATTCTAACGGAATAGGTAAAGTGATCGCAAAGTTTTATGAGCTCTCTGATCTTAGGCACGGAAGCAAATATGCGCAAGTACTATCAAATAGAAAAGCCATAATTACCAACTAACGACGCGCCCCGGCTTCACACCCGTGCGAAAGATAGACCTTGAAAGTGTTGATGCAATGTTAAGTCTTGAACAATTGAACCCTAATAGCAAGGCTTAAAGGTGCTATTTTCAGCAACAGGACTTTACTAAATGTAAATTTAAAGGTTTTCAAAGAATATTATAATTAAACTTAAGTATCTTGTACCGCCCGCGAAGCATATTTAACGTATAAGACAACCAATATCAGGGAATACTCCACAAAATCACAATAACAAACTATGAAATCAACCAAATCAAGCAACGAACAAACAACGAAAAGACTTTGCTGCGTCATTGTACTCAATTGACAGTATTGCCAACTAGTTTTTAAATAAATTTGCTACATTGTAATTGTTTTATTTTCAAACTTGGGTTAATTGCGTAAGATAAAAAGTTTAATTTTTTCTAAAATTTAAGGTTTTAAATAATCTGTCATTTAGTATAATGTGTTTTTTTATATTCTATCATTATTGAATTGAAAAAAAGTTAAGCAGAACAAAATGTGCTAGACAAAATAAAAATACGCCATAATTCTTGCTGGGAACCCTGGTTTGACAGACAGATCCCCTCTCCACCCGTTCTTTCCCCTCAACGCCTTATTTTCGGTTTAGTGCGCAGCCGTTGAAGCCAACTTTACAGAGCTCATTAAACTTTGCGCGGACTGTACTTTTATAACTTACGCTAGAGGAAAGTTATGTAGGTATGAGGAATAGCACCGTCTGCACAACACTGGTACAGTACAGGACGACAAGTCACGGTCAAACAAATGTAACAGTACGTCTGGCGCCGCGCCGCGCCGGAGGCATCGGCAGCATTACAGAAATGGCTAACCGCTTCGTGCGCATGAAACGTGCCTCGAGTATTCAAAAGTTCACCTTGCTTTCTAACTGAGAGCTGAACGCGGTCCAGCGCAGCCGCTGTGTAGGTCCTGTCGGTCACCGACTCTACTATTTACACAAATAAAATAATACGGCACCATGATAGAGACGTTTGTCTTACGTATCTAAGTAGTCAGAATATCCCACTGCTGCGCTGCTGTCTCCGAGCGCTCGTTCCGATCCAACCATCCGCGCTGTAGAGCCGTGCCGCGCCGTCAGGCGAGAGGCGCGGGCGGCGGGGGCTGCGCGCGCGGCGCGCGGGGCGGGGACAGCACGCTGTGGGGGACGCACACCGTGCGCACGCCCAGCTGTGGAGAAACAACACGCTCAGTCTCGCGCACAGCACACGTCGGGAGGAGACAAGTAGGTGTGTGTCCAGCTGACCTGCACGGCGACGTGTCCGGGGCGGGCGGCGCCCACCACGAGCACGGGGTCGCCGGGGCGCAGGCGCGCCGCGCCGCCCTCCTCGGCCCAGACGGCGCACACGAGCCGCTGCTGTGGGTAGCCCAGCTTGACGCCGCCCGCCACCGTGTAGGCGCGCGGCGGCGGCAACGGAGGGGGCCGCTCCAGGTCCAGCCCGAACAGCGAGCACGTGCGCTTCACCACGCCCGCGTCGCACGCCGCTGGCTCCGCGCTCTCCGGCGGCGGCGTGCCGGCGATGGGCTGCGGGCGCGGCCGCGGCGGGGCGGCGGCGCGTCGGGCGGCGCGGTGTCGCCGCCAGGCGCGCTGCACGGTCGCGGCGGCGGCGTGCCGGCGCGCGCGGCGCATTCGCTCCAGCACCTGGCGCATGCCCTCGCTGAGAAACACGTGTCGCTTGCCGAGCGCCCAGGCCACGACGGCAGGCGAGGCGGGCGCGGGCGGCGCGGCGCTGGCCTGCACGCCGCGCAGCACGCCGGCGCACGCCGCGCCGCCCTCCTCGCCCAACGCCGCCGCGCCGCGTGTCCACAGCGCGCGGTACCGCGTGCCGAACGCGCGGAAACGCATGCGGTGCGGGTACCCGCTGGCCATCAACTGCGTCGTCTCCAGAATCTGTAGCGCGCGGACCTGGAACGTGCAGGGGGTGGTTAGCGGGGGCTGGGCCACGCACGCCAGTCGCGGCTGTAAGTACGCACCTGCTTGGCGACGGCCTGGCGCTCGAACAGCATGGGCGTCTCGGAGCAGTTGGCGCGCAGGCAGCGCACGAAGTGGGGCCGCGCGTGCACCAGCGTGCGCAGCAGGTTGTCGAGCCGCGTGTGGAAGTCCTGCGTGAAGGTCGAGTCGGGCGCCGCCGTCGGGGACGCGCGGAAGTACCCGGCTGGAATACACGACATCCGGTCGATTAGATACACTCGTGGATATCACGCCCGAACCGCACCACGGATAGATGAGATAGGATACCGACTGTCGGGGCCCTGGTTGGCGGCGCGCGCCTTGAGTTCGGCGCCGAAGAGGTGCGTGGCGAAGCCGAACTCGCAGGTGCGGCTGTCGAAGGCGGCCAGCAGCGCGGCGGGCACGGCGTCGCGGTTGGCCTCCAGGAAGTCCGCCGCGTCGTACGCCACCTCGCCCGCGTAGTGACGCACCACGAAGCGGCGCGGGTGCGGCGGCCGCGTCTCCGCCAGTCGCGGGTGTCCCCTGCAACGAGAGGACAGCGTACAGCGCTCGCCGGTGCGGGCGGAGGATGCGCTCGGCCGGAGGTAGGTACTCACCTGTGCGCCTGCTTGATGCGCGCCACGTAAGTGTCTGCGTCCCCTTTCTGCGCGCACTCGAGGTCGAGGGCGTTGAGCAGGCCGCCGCGCAGCGAGGACACGAGGTCGATGCACGGCACGTTGTCCACGTAGTCGAGCTCGGGCGCGCCGCGCACGCCCTCCTCGCGGCACGACTCGGCCGACGACTTAAACACGTGCGTGTTGTAGAAATGCTGCATCGTCTCGGCGCAAAGGTTGGCGCAGAGCTGCTCCAGCCGCGAGGGCGCGCCGTCCTCGAAGCCGAACATGTCGAGGATGCCGACGAACCCGTCGGTGGCGTGCCGCACGGCGTCGTTGAGCGCGGCCATGGAGCGCGCGCCGGCGCGGCCGCGCCCGCCGCCCGACGCCGCCGACCGCCGGTCCTGGTTGTGCACCGACTCGTTGGAGTCCGAGGAGAGCGTGCCCAGCGTGGAGCCAAGCCGCTTCAGCGAGTTGGCGCGCCGCACAATGGTTGCTACGGTGCGGCAGTACAGCGCCTTGGCGAGCGCGTCGCGCGCCTGCGAAGCCGCCGGCGGCGTGGCGAGCGCACGCGCGCCCCGCGTGCTACGCTCGCACAGCCCGCGCAGCAGCGCCGCCGGCGGCACGCCCAGCAGTGCCGCCGCCGCGCCTAGCTCGCCGTCGCCGGCGTGCGCGTCGCTCTCGAACTGCACGTTGCCCAGCAGCAACACGGCGGCCAGCACGCGCACCACGTCCATGAAGGGGATGCCGAGCGTGACGAGGCAGGTCTTCCAGGCGTGGAAGCGCGCCGCGTCATCGGGCTCTGGGCGGCGTGGTTGCGGTGAGGCCAGGTAGCGCAGGTCCTGCGGCGAGAGGCGCTCCAGGCGGAGGGCGGCGCGCTCGTCGGGCTCAAGGCCGGCCAGCATCTGGTAAAAGATGTGGTAGTTGCGCTCGGCGCGCGGCGGGCGCACGACGCGCGTCTGCTCCAGGAAGTAGCAATGGATCTTGGTGCGGTAGAGCGCGCCGTCGGTGACCTGCACCTCGATGAAGTGGCCGATGCGCGAGGAGGAGGAGTTGGCGGGCGTGGCGGCGGCGCCGAGCGCGCGCAGCACGGTAAACGCGGCCGCCAGGTGCTTGAAGGCGTCGGTTTCGGGCCCGCCGCCCGCCACGTCAAACAGCCGCCGCAGCAGCACCATGGAGGCGTGTGTCTTGCCGGCGCCCGAAGCCCCCGACAGGATGATGGCCTGCGGGTAGCCGGAGTCGCCCTGCGCGCGCACGGCCTCGCTCACAAGCCGCGCAAGCTCGGGCCGCTGCGCGCGCGCCGCCGTCAGTGTCAGCGCGTTGCCCGTGTCCGTGTACGGGTTTACCGCCACCACGATCGCGCCGATCTGCGTCTGCAAACACACACACACACACACACATAGGTACTATTTTAAATTTTATTCTTTTTGGGAAATAATAAAACATTGCCCAAAACCAAACTGCTGCCTAAAATAAATGTAGGAATCGCGGCTAGCTTTTCCCGGGATGTAACAATAGCTATATTGTATAAAACTACGACTAATACATTGCAGTTTCAGATCTATAAGAGAGGCGCAGCCAACTGCCGCCCTATAAGCCTTTCCTGCCTGATCTGCAAAACCATGGAGAAGAGAATAGCCACATATGTGAACTTAACTTTCCGGTAAAAGAGAAACGTCCAAGATTTCACTTCACTTTTATTACCACTTTTACTTGGCCACATCATTGGCCCCAAGACAACCTTCTTGTTCCGTAGCTCAACGACCACTGACTGTTTTCCAAAGCACTGGATGTCCATAAAAACTCAAGCTCTCAGCTGACTAATTTTTGAACGGAATGTCAGTAGTCGTTTGAGCTACGAAATAAATAATTAAGTATTATAACAATCTCTTTAAAAATATAAACTAATATTAAACATAATCTAACAGTTGATATCTCAAGTTAACACTCCAATTTGTCGAGAGTTTCCGCTTTGATGAATTATATTACAAAGTAAATTCAGCAACCTATTTTAGAAAATGATGGTAAATAAATATAAAAATGTATACGAGGCTTCTAAAATCGCAACATTAATTTTAAATAAGCTAACACATACATACATTATTTATTTATTTATACTTTTAGGGACTAAGCTTGTGACAAACGATAGCCAACTGATATCAAATACATAGACTATGAAAATGCCCTCGACAGAGTCCCAATAAAGAGGATTATTTCCGAGCTGGTCTTTTGCATAAGTGACTGAAGCATACCAGTGGACCTCTGGAAAAGGTAGAAAAATAGAGAGGCCTCGGAGCACTTATAACATACAGTTGAGTAATTATGATATTGTGGTTTTGACCGAGACTTGGCTGCATGATGGTATTAGAACTGAGGAACTGTTTAGCGACGTGTTTACGGTGTGGCGGCGGGACCGGGACTGCGGAGTGACGGGGCAGGCGCGTGGAGGCGGGGTCCTCATAGCAGTGAAACGGGTTCTGGCTGCGCGCGCGCCCTGAGTGGCACTCCACGGCGGAGGATATTTGGATCTCATTACGTTTTACTAAGACTAAAACTATGCTGGCCATGAACCTACATCTAGGCTGTGTATATCTGTGTGCCCAAAACTATGGTTTATCGTTCTCTTCTCAACTCACTAATTTCTCCAAAAGTATTTTATCTGTCTCGACGCATAATCCTGATGATAAAATTCTTCTACTGGGTGATTTCAACCTTAGTGGCGTAAGCTGGATTACTTCCTCAAACTATACTTATCTTTTACCTACGCATAATACTGCTGATTCTGATCACGCAGAGTTGGTTGACATGTTATCTATTAATAACTTTATTAATAGATAACATGTCTATGTGATATAGTTGGCCAGTACAATTACATACCTACTAAACGGGCTAGGTCGCATGCTAGACCTCATATTGTGCAATGATGAGGTTAGAGTGTCATCCTGTTTAGATCCCTTGGTGAAGGAGGACAGTGTTTATCATCAGGCACTACTCTGTGAACCGCATTTTATTCGCGCAAGAGCCCTAAATCCTCGCCCTAGACCTTTCTACTGTTATAGTGCAGGTGACTATACAGCTTTAGGTAAAGAACTTGATGTTTATAATTGGGAGACGGCTCTCTTGGATGGTTCATTGGATGATGCAGTTCTGTTATTTAACAAGGTGGTATCAGACGTTCGTGATAAGTATATTCCACGAAAAAACGTCCGGCGCAAGCGCTATCCTCCATGGTACTCCCCGGCTTTGTTAAACATTTTAAATGAAAAGAATAAGTATCATAGGAAAAATAAGATATATGAAAATAAAGCTGATTTGAACTCTTTTAAGTTACTAAGAGCCAGAGCGAAGAGAGTCGAACACGAGTGCTATTTAAATTACATAGAGAGAGAGTTGAAAATTCTATTAAATCGAATCCGAAGGCATTTTGGTCTTACATTAAATCTAATAAGCAGCATAATTCATACCCCTCTTCTATGACTTATATGAATATAGATGTTAATGAAGGCACCACCATCTGCAACGCATTTGCTGACTTTTTTAATTCTAATTACCTTCCACCTTCATCCTCAAGTTCGACTCCTTCCCACTCACATCAATCAGCTCAGTTAGCAACTGCTGAGTATACATCTACTACTGACTTGAGCACCATAGAAATATCTCCTCGTATTATGAATCTAATGAAATCTCTCGACTGCAACAAATCAGCTGGTCCCGATGGGCTGCATCCCTTTATATTTAAAAATTGTGCCAAATCTTTATGCTATCCCATATGCTTACTTTTTAGCCGGTCTATTACTGAAGGGACTGTACCATCGATTTGGAAGATGGCATCTGTTACACCCATTCATAAAAAGGGGTCCAAACGTGAGGTTTGTAATTATAGACCTATTTCAAAACTATGCGTACCTACTAGCTAAAATCCTAGAGAAAGTTGTCCACGAACAGCTTCACTCCGCCTTAAAGTCATCTTTCATCAACCAGCAACATGGTTTTCTAAGAGGTAGGTCGACTACTACCCATCTTTTATGTTTTATTGATTTTGTCACTGATCGAATGGAGTCGGGGAGTCAGGTCGATACAGTTTATACTGACTATAGCAAGGCTTTCGACCGTATTGACCACTCCATTCTAATGAACAAACTATGCGCTGCTGGTATAAAGGGCAATCTTCTAAGGTGGTTCGCCTCTTACGTCTATGGTCGCTGCCAAACCGTGGTCCTTAATGGTTATGCTTCTGGTGTGTCACCAATTCCTTCTGGCGTTCCCCAAGGCTCGATTGAACATGCAACCTAAAATGCAAACTCAATCATGTACATTACATATAAGAACGGCCTTCTCAAACAACAACAAGGAACTGTTCCTGAAGCTGTACATGACCTACCTGAGGCCCTTACTGGAGTATGCTTTCCAGATATGGAATCCATACTTCAAGAAAGAAGTCACCTTCTCGAACGAGTGCAGCGGAGGGCAACAAAAATGGTCCCTGGTCTATATTAGAAGTTCCATATGAAGAGCGACTGCAAAGACTAGGGCTAACCAATCTTCAGAAACGTAGAGAGCGAGAACCCGTAAACAAACCTTCAAAATCATCACCAACAGATGTAGTACCAAATCATCACCAACAGATGTAGTACCAAATCATCACCAACAGATGTAGTACCAAATTTATCACAGACACTTCATACCTACTATGAACAAAAACACAAACCTGAGAGGACACTCGCTGGAGCTGCAACGCTAAGCACCAGCAAACACAAACCTGAGAGGACACTCGCTGGAGCTGCAACGCTAAGCACCAGCAAACACAAACCTGAGAGGACACTCGCTGGAGCTGCAACGCTAAGCACCAGCAAACACAAACCTGAGAGGACACTCGCTGGAGCTGCAACGCTAAGCACCAGCAAACACAAACCTGAGAGGACACTCGCTGGAGCTGCAACGCTAAGCACCAGCAAACACAAACCTGAGAGGACACTCGCTGGAGCTGCAACGCTAAGTACCAGCAAACACAAACCTGAGAGGACACTCGCTGGAGCTGCAACGCTAAGCACCAGCAAACCCAGAGAGCACATACTGCCCAATCACACAGTGAAAACTTGGAACCGGTTACCGGATTTAGTGATCAGTGCCCCCTCAATGAACTCTTTCCAAAGACTGGACAAATATTTAAAGTGCATTGACAAGACTCAGATATACACGCATCAGCTTAAGAGCTGCCTGTGTATCACAAATAATAAGAATAGTTTCTGCTTATGGTTACTAATTTTTACCAGATTTAAAGACTAAGAAACGACTAGTTCTACAGGCGGCTTTTTGAGATGAAGTGGATGGCCAAATACGACACCATGCGAGGTAGAGCAAAGTCGTGAAAGGAGACATGTGGTCATGTGGCAATTTATGGTAAAATAAAAACTACATTATGTACTTACGTATTCAAAAAAACTGAATTTTACATTAAAGTTTACAAAATTCATTAGGAATACATGTTTCATCTAGGATTAACCTCATTAAAACATTTTCAGGTTATGTAGTAGGTACATATCCTGGCTAGCGCACATATGTACCTACACCTAGTTGTTCGAAAAGATTAGGTAGGTACATATGTAAAATTTTCACATTAGTAGGATCCCAGTTCTTGCGAGGTATGTGTGAACCGGTTACCCCGGTTCTTTTAAATAATAAAAATGGTTTAATTTTACGTATTAATACGCATAGAAAATTGAGGTAAATAAGTCCAGAAAGAAAATAAGTTGCTAAGGTACCTGGTATGACTACCTTCCTAAAATAAGTTGCTAAGGTACTTGGTATGACTACCTTCCTAAAATAAGTTGCTAAGGTACTTGGTATGACTACCTTCCTAAAATAAGTTGCTAAGGTACTTGGTATGACTACCTTCCTAAAATAAGTTGCTAAGGTACTTGGTATGACTACCTTCCTAAAATAAGTTGCTAAGGTACTTGGTATGACTACCTTCCTAAAATAAGTTGCTAAGGTACTTGGTATGACTACCTTCCTAAAATAAGTTGCTAAGGTACTTGGTATGACTACCTTCCTAAATAAGTTGCTAAGGCACCTACTTGGTATGTCTACCTTCCTAAAATAAGTTGCTAAGGTACTTGGTATGACTACCTTCCTAAAATAAGTTGCTAAGATAAGTACTTGGTATGACTACCTTCCTAAAATAAGTTGCTAAGGTACTTGGTATGACTACCTTCCTAAAATAAGTTGCTAAGGTAGGTACGTGGTATGACTACCTACCTTCCTAAACAATATTTTACTTTGTTAACATACTCGTAATTTGTATTATGTTTAATTTTTTAGATTTTATCAGGGTTTATGAAGCACTAAATGAAAAGATTAGTTTATTTAAGTTTTCCGATAGCTTATATCATTCCACACGTTCACTGACCACTTTATCGTGGTTGGATTTACCATAGTTGGACCATTTGGTCTAGCTAGGTTGACATAGTGATCAACAACTTCGATACCTACCTGACATCGTGCCCAACATGAACCCGTATGGGCACGTGATCATTCGACATAATTTTCGCTTTACCCATGATCATTTTATGACCTAGGTACCTGTCGGATGTTGAGATCTCTAAGCATCTTGCTAAGGTCTTCTAGTGATTCCGCCATATAGGTAATGAGTATATCGTCGGCAAACCGAAGAAGGTAAGTGTTGTAATCGCCATTGATATTGATTCAATATCCAGTAGATATCCATCCCAGACCAAAAACTCGAAATTAATTCTCCAATGCACAGAGTAACAGTTTCGGAATATAGCGTAGGTACTCTCCCTGTCTCACCTTTTTTTTTGCAATGGGATCTGATTTGTGATCAGGTTCTGGATCTGGATAGATATTGTGGCCTTGTCAAACACTTCAACATTTAGTCATAGTACCGGTAGTCGATTCGGTATCACTGGCGAGACTGTAGCACTGCTATGTTGCTTATGTTTCGACTAAATCAAAGGATTTCTCGTAGTCCACAAACGCCGGATAGGTATATCGGCCGATTATACTCCTCTGTTTTATGTAGGGAGGTATAATCTGCTGGAGCGGATGTAAGTATGTGGTCCACTCTACTCTACAGTAGGCACTAAAGCCCTTTCGGAACCCGGCTTGTTCGAGGGTGGAAGTCAAACCTTCGAGAGAGACGATTGGTGCATAACTCTTGAAAATAGTTTAAAGACGTGGTTCAGCCGTGAGATGGGTCCTATTTTTTATAAAGTTGTTTAGGAGAGCTTTGTCCTGATTGTAAAAAATATGAAACAGTCAGAACAGGAATATGGTGGTACCACACTCTAGTTCCACGCCTCTGGCGTTTGCCTCGCATCGAGGCCGAGAATAATGGAATTGAACCGTCTCTGACAAGCCCCGCCCCGGTGGTCCACCTACTCTCAGAAAATTACTTAGGTATCCTTTCAAATGATCTATGATTTAATCTAATCGTAAAAAAATCGTTTAATGGTATTACCTGGAAAATGTATTATTTGTTACATATTTTTGATTGATTATTGATTATCGATGGTAGGAAATCACTGATTTTACCAAAATTCAAATACCTACCGTACCTTCACTTGTACCTACTGACTGCATTAGTTGTGGACACAATACAAGAGTAGTAGGTATAAGAGTATTTACGTAGAACTTGTTGTGGTAGAAGCGGGCTTGCAGCGCGCGCACCACGGCGTCTTCAGTGAGCGGGCCGCGCAGGTGGATGAGATCGTCGGCATCGGCCGGCAGCCCCGCCGGCGCCGGCAGGCTCACCGGCAGCGGCGCCGGCACGACGCTTGCCGGCGGCGGCGCCGGCGCGGGACCGCTGCCGCCGCCCGCCGTAGTCGTCGGGGCGTTGCGCCATCGCGGCTCTGCAATAACCACAACGGAGTGTGAAAAACATTCCTGCTAGTTGTCGTAGAGCGATGCTGGCGATACTTCAGCTGCTGACTTCCTCGCAGTCGGCGGAGTGTTGCAGTGCAGTGCAGTGTTACCTGGCGGATGTTCCCGGGCGGGCGGCTGCGGCGCGGGGAGGAGGGCGCGCGGCGGGACGGCCGGCTGCGGCGCGGGCGGCGGTGTGGACGCGCCCACGTGCAGGTGGTTGCGGAGCGTGACCAGCTCCGAGCTCAGGCTCAGCAGGCGCCGTTGCAGGTGCACCGCCTCGTTCGACGATGAGGCATCTACAACACACATACACATAACATACCCGCATGCTACTCGTCGTTTACTGAGAGTGAGTACCTACCTACCTGCATCGATATTAGCTAATCTCAAGAGAATTTCGTATAATACAGGAAGATTGGTAATTCACCGACACTGCGTGAGTGAACTGCAAATTCCCGTAACTTTCCGTATCGCAACATGTCTTCGGTCGGGTGCAAGGTGTTGCGCGCCTCATCAATGCCAGTGCGGTACTGCTGTCGAACAGCTTGGTCATCACGGATTATCGTGTACAAGGGCTGCCGGTCGGATATCTTGTCATGCCAGCCTGGCGGGCCATTGTCACCGCTAACGTACCAGCTATTCTCGAACCGAATGGTCTGTTGCGTGACGATGGTACGAGGCCCGACGGCATGACACTAGTCCAATGGGAGTTGGGGAGGCCAATTGTGTGGGACGCTACTTGCGTCGACACACTTGCGCCTTCCCATCTTCCGAGGACATCCGTGAAGGCTGGTGCGGCCGAGAATCTCAAGAGACGCAAATATGCAGGTCTCGACAGAGCCACAAACCACAACACCTTTAATCCGGGGTCGAGACCTTAGGTCCGTGGGGTACAGAGGTTCTCCGGGTTTTTAAAAAGTTATCTGAGCGTCTGGTCGACGCGACGCGTGATCCGAGAGCTGGTGGGTATCTGGAGCATCAGCATTGCCATACAGCGGGGCAATGCAGCCAGCGTCTTGGGGACGCTTCCGACTGGTATTGATATGGATCAGTTGAGCTACCTGTAGATTGTTTGCGACAGTCTGCAGTTAGCTTAATTGTTTCAATTGTAAATACTAGTTCTAATTTGTTTTTATTATTGAATTGTAATTTTCTTTGTCAATAAAGAATTAAAAAAAAAAGGTAGGTACTAACCAATGCGTCCGTACAAGGTAAATAAAGCAGCTATAGGCATGCAAACTGTTGAAAGTGAAAATTTCAAACTGAGCGACTCGCACTTGGCGGTTTATTTCAACTATCAATCATATATTACGTACGTAGTTACGATCCAGTCTATTTTTTTACCTGCAATTTTGGTATATAGCTACTTATCTACTACACAAATATCGAAATTCAGTCAGAAATGATGGAAACTACAACATCCCCATAATCTACGAGTAGGTCGACTTAACCAGTAACCCTGTACATTAAACATAATTAATAAGACTTGTCCTACCGATGCCGGGGCGGCCGCATTGCCCTGTCATCCCACGGGTAGCCTATGTGTATAAGACTTGTCCTACCGATGCCGGGGCGGCCGCATTGCCCTGTCATCCCACGGGTAGCCTATGTGTATAAGACTTGTCCTACCGATGCCGGGGCGGCCGCATTGCCCTGTCATCCCACGGGTAGCCTATGTGTATAAGACTTGTCCTACCGATGCCGGGGCGGCCGCATTGCCCTGTCATCCCACGGGTAGCCTATGTGTATAAGACTTGTCCTACCGATGCCGGGGCGGCCGCATTGCCCTGTCATCCCACGGGTAGCCTATGTGTATAAGACTTGTCCTACCGATGCCGCCGGGGCGGCCGCATTGCCCTGTCATCCCACGGGTAGCCTATGTGTATAAGACTTGTCCTACCGATGCCGGGGCGGCCGCATTGCCCTGTCATCCCACGGGTAGCCTATGTGTATAAGACTTGTCCTACCGATGCCGGGGCGGCCGCATTGCCCTGTCATCCCACGGGTAGCCTATGTGTATAAGACTTGTCCTACCGATGCCGGGGCGGCCGCATTGCCCTGTCATCCCACGGGTAGCCTATGTGTATAAGACTTGTCCTACCGATGCCGGGGCGGCCGCATTGCCCTGTCATCCCACGGGTAGCCTATGTGGTATAAGACTTGTCCTACTGATGCCGGGGCGGCCGCATTGCCCTGTCATCCCACGGGTAGCCTATGTGTATAAGACTTGTCCTACCGATGCCGGGGCGGCCGCATTGCCCTGTCATCCCACGGGTAGCCTATGTGTATAAGACTTGTCCTACCGATGCCGCCGGGGCGGCCGCATTGCCCTGTCATCCCACGGGTAGCCTATGTGTATAAGACTTGTCCTACCGATGCCGCCGGGGCGGCCGCATTGCCCTGTCATCCCACGGGTAGCCTATGTGTATAAGACTTGTCCTACCGATGCCGGGGCGGCCGCATTGCCCTGTCATCCCACGGGTAGCCTATGTGTATAAGACTTGTCCTACCGATGCCGCCGGGGCGGCCGCATTGCTCTGTCATCCCACGGGTAGCCTATGTGTATAAGACTTGTCCTACCGATGCCGGGGCGGCCGCATTGCCCTGTCATCCCACGGGTAGCCTATGTGTATAAGACTTGTCCTACCGATGCCGGGGCGGCCGCATTGCCTTGTCATCCCACGGGTAGCCTATGTGTATAAGACTTGTCCTACCGATGCCGGGGTGGCCGCATTGCCCTGTCATCCCACGGGTAGCCTATGTATATAAGACTTGTCCTACCGATGCCGGAGCGGCCGCATTGCCCTGTCATCCCACGGGTAGCCTATGTGTATAAGACTTGTCCTACCGATGCCGGGGCGGCCGCATTGCCCTGTCATCCCACGGGTAGCCTATGTGTATAAGACTTGTCCTACCGATGCCGGGGCGGCCGCATTGCCCTGTCATCCCACGGTTAGCCTATGTGTATAAGACTTGTCCTACCGATGCCGGGGCGGCCGCATTGCCCTGTCATCCCACGGGTAGCCTATGTGTATAAGACTTGTCCTACCGATGCCGGGGCGGCCGCATTGCCCTGTCATCCCACGGGTAGCCTATGTGTATAAGACTTGTCCTACCGATGCCGGGGCGGCCGCATTGCCCTGTCATCCCACGGGTAGCCTATGTGTATAAGACTTGTCCTACCGATGCCGGGGCGGCCGCATTGCCCTGTCATCCCACGGGTAGCCTATGTGTATAAGACTTGTCCTACCGATGCCGGGGCGGCCGCATTGCCCTGTCATCCCACGGGTAGCCTATGTGTATAAGACTTGTCCTACCGATGCCGGGGCGGCCGCATTGCCCTGTCATCCCACGGGTAGCCTATGTGCATAAGACTTGTCCTACCGATGCCGGGGCGGCCGCATTGCCCTGTCATCCCACGGGTAGCCTATGTGTATAAGACTTGTCCTACCGATGCCGGGGCGGCCGCATTGCCCTGTCATCCCACGGGTAGCCTATGTGTATAAGACTTGTCCTACCGATGCCGGGGCGGCCGCATTGCCCTGTCATCCCACGGGTAGCCTATGTGTATAAGACTTGTCCTACCGATGCCGGGGCGGCCGCATTGCCCTGTCATCCCACGGGTAGCCTATGTGTATAAGACTTGTCCTACTGATGCCGGGGCGGCCGCATTGCCCTGTCATCCCACGGGTAGCCTATGTGTATAAGACTTGTCCTACCGATGCCGGGGCGGCCGCATTGCCCTGTCATCCCACGGGTAGCCTATGTGTATAAGACTTGTCCTACCGATGCCGGGGCGGCCGCATTGCCCTGTCATCCCACGGGTAGCCTATGTGTATAAGACTTGTCCTACCGATGCCGGGGCGGCCGCATTGCCCTGTCATCCCACGGGTAGCCTATGTGTATAAGACTTGTCCTACCGATGCCGGAGCGGCCGCATTGCCCTGTCATCCCACGGGTAGCCTATGTGTATAAGACTTGTCCTACCGATGCCGGGGCGGCCGCATTGCCCTGTCATCCCACGGTTAGCCTATGTGTATAAGACTTGTCCTAATAAAGCCGAGGCCGCCGCATTGCCCCGTCATCCCACGGTTAGCCTATGTACCTATGTGTAGCGGGAATCACGAATACAAACACGAACTTCCTTAGTTTTGTAGATACGAAAGCTCCCGCTGCGCTGTATGAACGCTACCTGCTCTCCCCTACTACCTATGTGTAGGTATATATTATGTCATAACCAACATTTCAACATGTTGGTTATGAAGAAGTGCAGTGCTGTGCAGTCGAAATATCGCAGCGACAGTTGTTGAAGCGGGCGACATCGAACGTGGAGACGGCATGGTCACCTGATTGTATTTTATTTTAGGTTCGTGATGCAGGGCTGCGGGGCGCGGGGCAGGCGGGTCAGGGGAACCGGTCGCTTGTTGCCCCCCGCGGCGCTCTCACCGCCCCCCGCACTCGGCGTCAAGCACCTTGTTATAACTCCCCGAGGACACGTGCTGCTCCGTCCCGCCATGCCTGGCCGTGAGGTAGGCACACATATCATATTGGAAGTCAACACCGGTGCAATGTAACATGGAGGATTTCCTCATTATACCCTATGGTACAAGTAGGAATATTTGCATGTTCTTGATGATTAGTAAGCCGCGCGTGGCGTGTAGTGTACTAGGTAACACGGCTCTTCCGCTGCTCGGTAATGGCACCATTCCATGCGCGTGCAAGGGACCGGACGGAGGCCCGCGCGCGCCCCGCAGCCTCCGCGACCACATTCTGCCGAAACATAACGGTGCGGGCCGTTTCTAATCCGAGCGCACGAACCTCCATCCTATCGCAACGCAATGCGCCACTCGCTTACAATTTACCCTACAACGAACTCATACGACGCCTAGCTATATAATTACATTAATTACCTATGTGTTTCTACTCTAGGTGTAGGGTTGGGACAATCTGTTCCGTTTTGAGCGACAGCTGACCCGACGGACACTTTACCAACGTTTCATAACGGCCAGTCTCCACTCCCACAGCCCCGGTTACCAGTTAGTTATTCCACGAATCTCCTGCGATAATCCCCGGTCGCCATCGGTCGTCGTCTACAACTGTAATAGACGACGACCGATACTATTATGAGTTCACGACACGGGGCCGGTTTACGATTCCACGACGGAGGCACGCTCGAAAACGGTGGTGTCATCATCGTATTAGTATAACTTTATTGCTTTTCCAACAGGTTATTAAAAACAAGAAAGGAAAAATGCCTGTACCTATTATGTGTTGAAAAGGTGTTTAAGCTTTAAGCTCTGTAGGTATAGCGGCGGTGTGTGGCAAGCCCGCCCGCGCGCCTCGTCCCGCCGCCGCGAGCCCCGCTCTCCCTGGGCGGTCTAGCTGGCGGTTCACCGGTTTGATGCAGAATCCTTGAATAGGCTTCGAAATTGGACGAGTGCTTTTTTCCGCCAATCGCAGGCACGGTGGAGTGGTGTCATAAGCTCCGAGTGCGCCTGCGCCGGTCGCCGTGCCACCAGCGTAGTGCTGCGGCGCGGCTCTGCAGCGCGACTGTTGGTTCCTTACACTACCTAATGTACTATCTATCGTCTTACCGTTCCTATATCACCGTCATACCTAATTATGTAGCAATAACTTTCATCTTAAATTCTACAGAGCTCACGTGACTCATGACTCATGATGATGCTGCACTAACGAGTAGGTAGGTACAGGCTCGGTTAGTAAAAAGGTTAACTTGGTGTAAATAGTGGTAATATCAATAAAGCAAGCGACGCGATTACAATGTTCGTAAGGAGGAGCGAGCCGGCTGCACATAGTACCTTACATAGGGACTAGAGATGTAACGAATGTAAATTTTTACACATTCGCGAATGCGAATAATGACTTTTCTTTTGGTGCTTCTACATGTTGACGCCGATGTCTGCTTCTTCATTATACCAATAAGGGTTTTTCGATTTAACATACAACTATTGAATAATCCATGACGATTAGTTCCAAGTAGCTCGATAGATGCACATATACACACTCATTGTGTGAAACTGGAAGAAACTAACCTAAGTGTTTAAATCGCATGGACAAACAAAATAGGTACCTACTAGGTTTTTTTTTTTTTTTAGTGGGTTCTTTATCAACTCTGAAGATAAAACCTTATTTGATTATGCAGTAAAAGATTATGAGCCAAGGAGTTAAAGCATAGTCTAACGTCACGGCCGCTAATTGAATCCCGAGTTGTTTAGGTACCTAACTCACAAGCGGAGCGAGAGAGTAACCAGAATCCTGAGTCCGAGAGGGATTTAAGTAGTCAGACCCAAGACAAAGCCAGCATTATCCACGAGGAGAATACTTCACTTTTCAAACTCAGTGCGTAAACCGTAGACTTTCATATTCATAAAACTTTTTAAACTTTCGCGATCTGTTAACATATTAAAGAGAGAACATATTTAAGATTATCGGGTATTTATCGCGTACCTTGTGTTCTATTTTCCTCTACGTTTCCATCGCGTTGCAGCGATCGTGGTCATGGGGCGACTGTGACAACTGATGTCAGGCTCCCACGACATGTGTTTGAAAAACACTACACAGTGGAACTTCCTTGCAGAGAAGACTGGCAAAACAGCCAGGTGCTCTGCAAGAACGGGTGCCTAAATTGGTACACGGATGGTTCCAAAATGGGACTGGATGTAGGCTGTGGAGTGTATGGAGAGCGACCTAGGTTTGGCAAAAGTACAAACCTAGGTAATTACGCCTCTATCTTCCAAGCAGAAGTATTCGCCATCTTAGAATGTGCCGATATAAATCTGGAAAAGCGCTACTCCAACCAAACGATCTTTATCAACTCTGACAGCCAGGCGGCTCTCCTAGCACTGGACTCGAAGGTCATTACATCTAGATTAGTCGAGGACTGTATGTCACGTCTAAACGCGCTCGGCTTGAACAACAGAGTCGTCCTAAGATGGGTACCGGGACACGCAGGAATCAACGGCAATGAGTGTGCCGACGAACTTGCTCGTTCCGGGGCCAAGGGGACTCAGCTGGGCCCCGAGCCGTTCTGTGGCATACCTAAAAGCCTGGCTAACAGAACCCTCTAGGATTCCTGCTTCGAGGAAGCTTCCAAGCTTTGGAAGAATTCCTTGGGCATGAGTCACTCTAAGTCATTAATAAAAGCCTTCGATAAACGGTTCACCAACCGAATCCTAGCGCTAAGCAGAAGCAACCTTCGCATCATGACAAGAGCCCTAACTGGACACTGTCGCCTTAACAAGCACATGTTCAAACTGGGTCTAAGCGACACACAATCCTGCAGATTTTGCGAAGAGGCGGAGGAAACGCCTCTCCACCTGCTAGGAGAGTGCGGAGCACTGATGCAAAAACGTAGCATCCATCTGGGCAAGCACCTGCATAGCCCAGACGAGCTACGAGCCATCACCTCGAAGAAAATCCTGCAGTTCCTAGCAGCTGCAAGGGTTAGTGGCGAACTATGAACGTCGCAGCTTCAGGGCTGAACACTTGAGTGGCGATCACAATAGGCCTTTCATGGCCGCAGTGACACGAAAGCCACCTAAAGCAAATAAAAAAAAAAAAAATAAGTTATAACCTGTTTCGCGGCATGACTTTTTTTTCTTGAATTCTGCACAGAGTTTGAATTTCGAAATGTTGTGATCTGCGTGCGCCACAAAATATTTTTACTTATGCAGGTCACATCGCTTCATATTTTTGTTTTTGCCCTTGTATATGCTCAAAATTCTATGAAAATTTCCGCACAATGAGTTTTTTCGAAATTCTAAAATGATTCAAATTGTTTAGCCGCAAGGGCTACCTGCTTGCGTTTAGGTTTACATGACGTAGGTATGTATAAAGTAACTTTGTCGAGCAGGTGGTGTGGAAAAGTGATATGGTTCGTCCGTAGTTCATGCGAAATTCGTAACTTAAATCTTTTAGGTTTTTTTTTTCAATTTGACGTTGGCCATCTATTGAGCTATTACAATTTAAATTATTAAAACGATTAAAATATGGGATGACCACCAACACAAACACTGCTAAATCAACGTCTTGTAAGCAATGTTATTTAATTGAAAAACTTCCCATGTTTATGTGTGGAGTGTGTTTGTTTTGTTTTAGCAATCCGAATACTTGATTCATAATTATATAATAGGATTTTATATGTCGTGTTAAAGGTTTTCTTTATAATTCCTTAATAATTCCTTCCTTTATAATTCCTTCCTTCCTTCCAAGGTAATTCAGTTATTTTACTATAAAAGATGATATTTTCTTTGTCCTTAAATATTCGCATAACATTCGCAACTCACATGAATTTCTGATATTATTGAATGCGAGTATTCGTAACATCCCTAGTAGGTACCTTAGTGCTCGGTATGAATGGGATCGCGCGCGGCTAGCGTGCAGGGCCCGCAAAAAGTGGCGCGGCGACACGCTGCTGCGCGGAATGCCTAGAGCTTTTACTTTCGCAGCATACCAGGGGACCTTCCTCGTGCAACGACAGCTAACGTTAAGCTCTGAAGAGGCTCATATGACGTTTTACTATTGACTCTATCGAGTGTTGCACATTTACCGAGTGCTAATCTGCACAGCGGCACAGCGTCCATCTGCGCACCGGATGCGCCCGGAGCCTGCAGCACTTTCGCTTTCTGCATACCTACCTACTTACTAGGGACACATATTCGACATCAATAAATATAACCCGGCCGAAGTAGCCCGGTCGCGAGGCCCTAGTACCTAGGTAGGTAGGGTGTTTCGCTGTTCTGAGGAACTTCGATGGCGATCATAGGTATGTTAATAATGTATTGTCGCGAATAGACAATAATATCGCGGTGGTAACATCAAATGTTCTGATTGCGGTAGAGTGTTCGCGCGGCGTGTGACATAGGCAGGTACCTACTTACGTACTTAACACGCGAGACATGCTAATTCTATGCAAATGCAACGGACTTTTTTCTTCCGTGACGTAAGTGATATGGCTTTCGGCACGAATGTGCCGAAGTAGATTGGTAGTGTTTGCGTATCCGGTGCATTTGCACCGGATACGCAAACACTACTTATCTACTGTCGTTCATTGTACGTATATATTAGGTCCTTACATATGAAATTGGCGTTTTGTATGGGAGGAACAAAAAGTCGAATATTTTTTAATATAATATATTTAAGTAATCAAAGTATGAACCATTATTTTCTATGCACTTTTGCCATCTTATAGGTAGTTCATTGATCCCTTTACTAAAAAAACCAGTCGGACGGGAATCAATAAAATCTTTGAAGGCGATTTGGACTGCCCCATCGGAGTTGAATTTTTTCCCTTGCAAGAAGTTATCCAAATTTCGAAAAAAATGGTAATCTGTTGGAGCAAGGTCCGGGGAGTACGGAGGATGTCTTAGACTTTCCAATTGAAGCTCTTCTAATTTAGTAGCCGTCTGTTGCGCAGTGTGTGGTCTAGCGTTGTCGTGAAGCAGCAGTGGCGTGGAGCGATTGACCAGCCTAGGTTGTTTAGCCGCTAGCTTTTCCATCATGGTTTGCAATTGCTGACAATAGACATCAGCCGTAATAGTCTGGCCAGATTTGAGAAAACTGTAATGAACAATACCGGCACTAGTCCACCAAACGCTTACAAGTAACTTTTTTGGGGTTAATTTTCGCTTGGGGCAGGATTTGGCTGGATGGGCAGGATCCAACCATTGCGCTGAGCGCTTCCGATTATCGTAAAGAACCCATTTTTCATCACAGGTAATGATTCGGTTTAAAATACCTTCATTATTGTGCCGGTTTAGTAATGTAACGCAGCAGTCGACGCGCGTTTGCCGGTTTGCTTCAGTCAATTCGTGAGGTACCCACCTTTCAAGCTTTTTAATCTTCCCAATTTGCTTCAAGTGAATTAGAACAGTTTTATCACTAACATCGCAGCCTGCAGCTAACTCGGACGTGGTTTGCGATGGATCCGCTTCCACAATAGCCTTCAACTCTTCATTATCAACTTGAGTCTCAGGCCGTCCACGGGGCTTGTTCTGCAGGTCAAAATTTCCAGAACGAAAACGTTGGAACCAAAAACGAACTGTGTTTTCTTTTGCAACACGACCGCCATACACATCATTCACCCTTCGAGTTGTTTCCGCAGCACTAGTGCCACGGCGGAACTCGTACTCGTAAATAATGCGATATTTTAAGTTTTCCATTTTGTAAAATGAGTGACGCAAACAGAAAAAAACAGAAGAAAACAAAACAAATGAATGACGATCATCGAAGCACAAATACATGAGTCTATAGCTGTACAAATTTGAATTTGGAATTCCTTACCAAAGAGGAGAAATTTGTGATTAAAGTGGCCAGTACGAAAAACGCCAATTTCATATGTAAGGACCTAATATATATACATACAGGTGGCTTTTTAGATGATAGTGGATCATCTGATCCGAAACCATGACTGTTGGAGAAAAGTTGTGAAAGGACCTCGATTTATAAGAAAACAAAAACGGCATATTTCGATTTTTTTTATATTTTCATTTTGCAGGAAATACAACATATTTATTTTTCAAAAAATATGACGTGCGATATTTTTACACCAACATATAGGGTGCTGATAAGTAGAGACCGCATTATATGCAACATAAAAAGCTCAATATATGCATGAAAAATGTTTGAAATATGCACGGGCACTAATGGAAAGTGTAAAAATATGCAACATTAAATAATAAAACATAGACTTTAATTCAAAATAACGTATAATTTGTAAGTTTGTCGACAGTAAATGAACAAATATTTAACATTTTGTGTTATTGTAGACGTTAACATAATCAATCAGGTACTGTTCCAAATGTTTCAATAGACGCCGCAAAACTGAGCGTATGGCTACTCTCGCTTACATAAGAAAACCTGTTTTTGGACGAATTTCATGACTCTTGACTTATTAATACATTTTTGCGTATAAATGAGCCAAGGAACGAAATTTCAATATATACTTTCATCATTTCAAAATGAAAAGGCTATTCAACTACGTACGAAATATAAGTTTTAGTTGGATTGGCGGGGCGCGGGCGTAGCGAGCGAGCGAGCGAGCGATCGAAACGAAACCCCTAATGAGTCTTGCTCCGTGCTCCATTATACGAAAAATAAAAGACGGTCGTGCCAGCTAAGCAAGGGAGATGTGAAACGTAAGATTTAATTTGTTCATTTCATTATCATTAACTATCATACAATATTGCAAATATAGCGAATGTATGCATCATCACAAGATTTTACGTAAAATATGCAATTACCTACCGATGAAAATAGGCTAAATATGCAATTACATATAATCCGGTCTCTACTGGATCAACCTTTATAATAAATGCATGATTGAAATTTAAAGGAAATGGCAAAATTGTACAATTTAATACGAACAAGGTGTTTTAGGTATGGCACCCAAAATATATAATCATGCTGTAAAATGTATAAACAACAATTACTCTGATACTTCAAATGTATTTAAAAATAGACTCAAGAATGTACTCATAGGGAAATGTTATTATAAGCGTTAATGATTTTCTGCTTGACAAATTTTGATTTTATATACCTACCAATTAGAATGCATAATTAATTTTAAGTTTATGTGATAATTTTTGAATATGGTTGTACCTTATTTTGAAAAGACATATCATATTAGTGAGAAACCTGCAGTGTGCCCACTCCTATTTGCACGCCAGTAATGGCATAACATGTAGGTCATCAATAATTTATATTTTAACATAATTGCATGCTCACACCATGTTAATACTCATGTTTTGGAAATAAATGATTCTTATTCTTAAGTTTGAAATAAATACTCCCCCTACCCAAGATCAATGTGGAAAACTTAATTATAACAACTTCGAACAACTAATGTACTTAGTTACTTACTTGCCTCTAGCCAGGATACTTAGCCCGTGTTTTAATATAGTTTATACTCCTTGTATTATCGATTCTTAATGAATTTTGTAAACATTTATAAAAATCAGCAAAAAAAAAAAGTTAAGTATAGTACAGTTTTTGTTTTCTTTGTTGTTGAGCCTATGACTCTTTTCACAGCTTTTCTCTAACTCTCATGGTTGCGGATTTGGCCATCCGGCATCCGCTCAGATCCGCTCCCATCTCAAAAAGCCACCCTGTAGATGCCTGACGAGCCTTGGCTTTTTTTGACCAACTTGCTGAAATCAACGAACAACATGTTACATATTCATATAGAACTGGTTTTGAACTCTGCAAATAAATAACATTTCGTTAATTTTTTAGTTTTAATGGATTTGATTTAATTTAACTTGTTTATTTAATTTTATTAACTTTGTTGTAACATACATGTAATTTATGAGATTTCTGCTACTAACAAATTATGAATCATGTTATCTGAAATAAAATATATTTTTTTAGCCGTAAAAAGCGCGAATTAAATGCAATTTTTTTATATCTGGACAACCTAACGTATGAATAATTCCCAAAGAAGCATTTGTATGAGATGAGAGGAAAGCGTGGGAACGAGCAGTACACCAGCGCCGCCGCCGACTGCACCGTGCGTGAGTGAGGTGCCTGCCTACGTAGGTGCTCGTACGCTGTATTGTACTGTAACGTAACACAGACATTGCTGCGCGTGCGCACAAACCTGCAGGGACAAGCTTCTTTGTGATTATTAGAATCTGCATTTCTCATTCACGATTATAAAACCTATGTATTATTTGTTTTGAATGAATCAACCACCCGTTCAAAACAGAAAGCTCGATATAATGAATCAACCACCCGTTCAAAACAGAAAGCTCGATATAATGAATCAACCACCCGTTCAAAACAGAAAGCTCGATATAATGAATCAACCACCCGTTCAAAACAGTAAGCTCGATATAATGAATCAACCACCCGTTCAAAACAGAAAGCTCGATATAATGAATCAACCACCCGTTCAAAACAGAAAGCTCGATATAATGAATCAACCACCCGTTCAAAACAGAAAGCTCGATATAATGAATCAACCACCCATTCAAAACAGAAAGCTCGATATAATGAATCAACCGATCTCGGACCCTTCTGACCCCACAATTTTTGACCCGCTTAATAAAAGTCCCCTTATGACCCACTTTCAAGTACCCATTTGACCCACTGTGGGTCAAAACATTTTTTATTATTAAATTAAATAATTATTTTGTACCTTTCTGACCCATTTGTGCAAAACAAAGAAAACTGACAGTACAGTTATAACAAAAAATATTTGGCATTGAAATTATTTTTATTTATATGTATAAGGAATGTGACGTGTACTTGAGATATTATAGATAGTATTTTCGCATTTTTATAATGGTTTGATATGGTTCAATACGTAGAAGTTTACAACTAACCTAGAAACATACCTAGCGAAAGACTAAGTACCTGCTATCTGCACCCTGCGACTGGTTTCTAGCAATGGCCCTGTTTGCAATGGCACATTTTTTTACCTGGAACTGATAGCAATACCAGGTAAAAAAAGTTCTAATAAGCATCTATTGATATACTGATACAATAACCAAATAACAATAATTAAGGGTCATCTTAAGGGTATTTACCCCACCCCTTTCCAAGCAGTTTATCAGTCAAAATACTGAATCCTATTACTTTGCTTTTTGCCTGCGATTAGTAAAGTGCTCTCGTGTGATTTATTTCGCTGTGTGATTGTTACCCCATTTTCGACATAACGCTATTCCTTACTGGACTCCGATTTGTTGTTTTGTGAATTGTGACTTAGTTTTGGACACCTGGACCTCGAGTTTGATCTGCGATTTGGATATTTGTTGCAAACCGATTCTTCTTTCTACTTTATTCCATATCTGGTAAGTACCCATACAAAATATTATTAATGACATATTATTTGAACATATGTTTGCTATTAAATGGCATAAGAGAGGTACATGACAACATCTAATGAAACATTTTGTTTAGACACTTGTTAAAGTCTTTGTGTCATATATTTAAATTTGTAGATCTTTACCTAATAGCCACAACTGCCCCTACTGTGTAATGAATCCTTTTTTTTGACAAAGTATAGTTTCTGTAAATTAAAATATTTATTCTCTTGTTCTAGATACTTATTTCAACATTGAAATAATGGCCGATTCTCTACCAAGTTCTTCGTCTGGTGCGTCTGACCTATGTTTCGTCAAATCGAAACGAGGCGGCGTTGTATTGCTTCATGGCGGTCATCAATATAATAAGAAAAGAGACAATAAGAATGGAACAACACTTTGGCACTGCATTCACAGATCCACATGTCACGGAAGAATCACAACAAAAGAAATGAATATTCTTAATGAAGTTAATCACCAGTGTGAAGTAAATTTTGCTACGAATGAAATAAAGAAAAAACTTGAAGAATGCAAAACAAAAGCAGCTAATGAAACAGGATCATTGCAAAAGATTTATAACGAAGCCATGACTTCATTAACAGACAGTGGAATTAATATAGTGGCAAAAATTCCGGAATTCGCGGATGTAAAACATGGATTATATAACAGTAGAAAAAAAGGATTTGGAATCGATCGCATTGTTGAAAAAGATATGCTGAAGTTGCGGATTCCGAAAAAATACAGTGATTTTTTATTAGCTGATTATAATGACGACACAAAAAGAATTTTAGTTTTCGCAAATCAAGAAGCGAGGAAAAATATTACCAAAATTAAGGACTTTTTCGCAGATGGCACTTTAAGATGTGTGGTAAAGCCATTTTATCAATTATACACCATATTTGGCGATATTTACTTCGATGAAAATTCAAAGAATGTCGTGCCATTGATTTACGCATTGCTACCAGATAAAAAACAAGACACATATGAAAAACTATTTTCTGTGATAAAATTGCAATTGCCAAATTGGTGTCCTTCTAAAATGACTACAGACTATAAAAAGGCTGCAATGAATGCAATCAAAGCGATTTTCCCAAATGTTACTATTGGAGGATGCTATTTTCATTTTAGTCAGGCCTTGTGTAAAAAGGCGAAAAAGTTAAATGTGTTTAAAGAGCCAAGCCACAAAAGACACATTGCATTATGTGCTGCCCTCTCTTTAGTGCCATTAGAAGAAGTCGACAACGGATGGTTGTATATAATGGAAGATTGTCCTACAGAAAATAAAAATATATGTGATTTTAATGATTATTTCATTAACACGTGGTTAAAAGATGAAA
Source organism: Eupithecia inturbata (assembly GCA_963662085.1). Classification (NCBI taxonomy): domain Eukaryota; kingdom Metazoa; phylum Arthropoda; class Insecta; order Lepidoptera; family Geometridae; genus Eupithecia; species Eupithecia inturbata. Next base: position 286,070 of record OY759191.1, on the reverse strand, counting down.
ATTTAAGAAGCAGATGGAATTTTTGTGGTCTATTGCATAGAACCACTAATAATGTAGAGGGGTGGCATTCAAAAATAAATAAATATTTAAACGGCAAGACAAAGCCAAACATATTAAAATTTTTAGAAATTTTAGATGTTGAAGCGTCTTTAACAACAATAAAGATGGCTAAATTTGAAAACGTAGCCTTCTCGAAAAATCGTAGAAACAGTGACATTGAAAAAGATAGGAGAATTAATTTAATTTCAGAACAATTTCATAATAAAGATATTACTCTTGGTCATTGTCTGGAAAAATTGTTAACGTATGTGTTTAATAAGTAATAAATATTATATTTTACAATCCTTATCTGGTTTGATTTTACCAACAAAACCATACCCTTTCGACAAAGCACTATGTCAATTCTCTACTTTACATTATCTCTCGAGCGCGGGGTCCGCTTTAACATTTATTTACATTAGGCTTTTTATTTCAACAGGCCACCTGCATGACATCTACCGTCCTTGGGAAATTTATCATGATGATAGTGCGATGTATCCATATGTCCCATAGGTATGAATTTCCCGTGGACATCTAGGGGAAGAAGATGGAGTAGCCCTATTAACCGGTAACCACACGGCAGGTCTTATTACAAATACCAACAATAACAGTATATACATTTTATATATTTATTATATAATAATTTATTTTATTTTTGTATAAGTTAAAATATAATTTGGTTCTATTTTATTGACGATCCAATCCAAGACAAACCAATTTTGCCATTGACTGTACCTGTTAGAAAACCGGGTCAAACGGGACATGAAAAAACGAAGCGGGTCAAACGGGTACTTTTTTAAAGATAGGATCAAAACATGCGGGTCAGAAGGGTCTGAGATCAATCAACCACCCGTTCAAAACAGAAAGCTCGATTAAATGTCGCGGTTTGTGTTAATTGTTACATTTGATTAATGCTTAATTTGATTAAAGTTTTTTATGAGCGTTAAAAAGCGTATAAATGTGAGTGAGGCTTCAAGTTTAAGGCAAGTGGCTGTAGGAGCGAGCGCGTTTATGTCTTTTGGTCCGCGCGCGCGAATACCGCGAGACACGGAACGAACGTGGCACTCGCAGCGCATGTTAGATCAAACCATCGCAACGTTACGTGCACGGATCGAGGTTGTACTGTCTTGCTTTCTCATCACATTCTGAGTGAATCTAAGAGTTCTTAGAGGAGAGACACTGATCAGGGATCGATCATATACAATACAACAGGACCACAGAGTTCTGTTCCTCATCCTCGTGCGATCTTCATTGTCGGTTGTGTGAGGAGAGCTGGTGTACTGCATAATACTTCCTTCATTATGATGATGATGATGAAATAGTAAGTGCTTACTGAAACGTTTTTATGTCTATTGTAAGTAAGTATAGAAACTGTAGGTACCTACCTAACAACTTTTAGAAGGATCGTCACAAGTTGGGTAGGTACCTAGTAGGTATGTTGATTGGTCAAGTTGTAGTGTAGTGAGCGGATAGTAAACTAGTTCGGGTGTGCGCGGGGGGCGCAGGCGCAGGCGAGTCGTTGCCCGCGCGTTCGGCCCCCCGCCCCCGCCCCCACTATCTATTACCTGTCGCCGTTACGCGACCCACCACATTGTAATATTGGTTAACTAAGAACAAAAAGCCAAGCAATTAAAGTTATGCTTTATTTTTGCCCACTAAATATGTGACAAGTGTCATTGACAAGTGAACTTGTAGGCATACCATATCAATGCCTAGAAGTTCACTTTGCAGCTACGTTACACTCCCATTCTCACGTCAGTTCCGCACCTAGTCACTAGTCACTAGTAGATAGGTAGGTAGGAGTCTAGGTAGGTACTAGAAGTGTACAAGCTATCGCATAAGTACTGTGAAATCAATAAACTCAGTGTTCAATCCATCACTTAACGGGTTCGGTTATTCTAATCTCTTCGGAGTTCTTACCACCCTCAGCTAGCTAGCATCCCTTAGCGTTCTACCCCAGCTTAGCTTATTCATTGTATGGACCTACGGGAAGATTAAATTGAAACAAATACAACTTCATTTTAAGATTCAAGAAGACACCTGCAGAAATGACTTCAATTTAATGAGCTACATAAAGATGACGGCAGGCTCGACATATGTGTTCCAAGATTAGATCTGTTCATTAAAATCATAAAAGAGATCCCAAAGAAACCCAAACAAACGGAACTGAGTTCAAGTACATAGTACCTACGTACAATAATAATTGTAAATTATACTTACTTCTTGTAAGTTAATAGAGTTTACAATTATATTATAGCATGTTATCTAATTTTAGCAACCGTAATCGTAATTAATTTATACCTTTTTTTTACTTTATTGTTTCAATAACCCATTATAGATACTTAGTAATAACTCAACCTACTCGATACATATTTATATTACAGCAGCACGTACATACATATGTTTATGTTGCAATCAAGTTTTATTCTAGTTTTTTTGTTACTTTATAATTTTAAGTGATTGTGATGTGTTTTGTACGTTAAATAAATAAAATAGAATACAATTACAGCTAGGTACCTAAATACTTACTACTTCTTTCATTTTGTACCTACAGCGAGTCATTTATATTATGGCGTTGCAGCAAATAACGTTACTGCTTTCTGATTCTGAATCATTTATGCAAAAAAGGTGTTTATTAATTTCCAAGATGGCCTCTTTTATTTAGGTAGTCTTTTATTATGGTGCGTGGAATGTCGGTCGCAACAAGTGCTTTACCTGCAGGCGGGCGGCGGCGTGGCGCGGCGAGCGGCGCGGGGCGGGCGGCGGCGGAGCGCGCGCAGAAAAAACTAAGACGCCTGGACCGAGCACGGTGATCATTCACGGCAGCCTCTCTTTATTTATATTTATTAGAGATTCGAGCAGCTTTCTCTCATGGAGTACGTACCAGCCCTACTCACTTACATGCCCAACCAAACAACACCAAAGCGACCAGAATCATTGCCTTCCACCTGATCCTGTCCCCTAGCTCTCGATCCTAGTCTAGTCACGTCCAGTCCATCCCGCAGTCTGTCCGTTCATTACTGAAGGTAGGTATCATAATATAATATTTTGCGCGTACTAGTTTAAGGTCGACGTAGACTTCTAATCTGAATTATGTTTCGGAGAGCAGTCAGCTTGCTTATTAACAGTTCCAATGATCATTCTATTTCGGACTCGGAACGTTACAAAGGGGTCTACTGTCCTTGTTGTGGGCTCCTTGATATTAGAGGGATGTTTTATGAAATCCTGATTTCATAAAACATCTATGAAATTTATTTGAAGATTGAAAGAAGCATATCAATAAGGTTCTGTGTCTCCCTGACTGCGGAGAGACGGCCACCAGATTCCCGGCTTCATTATAAAGAATTTAGAGAATAAAGAATTTATTTATAGCCACACACATGATAAATAAAAATAAGGGAAATACAAAAATACAGGTACCTACGTAATAAACGAGAACATAGGCCTTTGGATTTAAATTTAGAACATAATACAACAGCAACATGCTGCTCCTTTTTCAACCCTTCGGTTATGTTATCTTTCAAACGTCGCTCGTCGCAGCAAAAAGTGAACCACCATAGAGACATTAGCGGCGCGTGCGCGGCTCGCTCGCACCCTCCAGCGCGTCGCCGCCGGGAGCTTGGAGCAGCCTCGCCGCGCCGCCGGTACGACAGAGAGGTACCTATCTGTGAATCTGCCATGGTTTTCGCCGGCCAGGTCAAGTGGCAGAACTGGTCGGCGTTGGGAAGGTCCGCACGAGCGTGTCGCAGCGCACTCGCGGGGCTCCGCCTCCGACATTCCAGACAACAAAACAAACGAAACACAAATCAGCAGCGCTCCTCTCACTGCGCCCCACACAGGCACACACACACACACAAACACAGGCGCGCGCCCTCACCTTGCAGCTTCTTCTCAGTCTCCCAGAACTTCTGCAGCTCGGTGAAGTACTTGTCGAGGATGAACACCTTGGAGAGGCCGAGCGTGGCCATGGCGCAGCTGAGCGGGCATCACAGCGCGCCGCCCCCGCGACTGGCGCGCGCGGACATCTCGCACTGACTGCCGCCTGCGCCCGCGCAGCCCACCCGCGCCCGCGCCGCCACCGCCGCCGCCGCTGCCTTCGAAGCTCAATTCCAATCTTATCAGACCCTTCTTTGGAAAAAAGTCCCTCATTTTCGTATGTTATTAACATTATCGTTATGGCACCTTAGTTTTGCATCCATAGCATACCTATCAATAGTCTGTCTCTATCATCGGTGTTGTTACAGCTCGACATGGAGCCAAGGCTCCGAATACCTAGCAGGTAGATGTGCGTGACGTCGGATTAGGAACATGTCTATCGTTATAAAACCGGGACCCTCGACATTAATTCTGTCCGAATCCGAGCGCGCTGCTCGCGAGAGGTCGCAGGTGAGGGAAGGCGGCGCGGGCGCGGGCGCGGGGGGCAGGGAACTGGTTTGTTTATTTGTAAGCTCGCATCGAAACTGTCGAAAGCTACGATACAACGAACCTACCCACATTCTAAGTAGGTACAGCACTGCACTGGTTCGCTCGAAAAGCCTTTTCTTGTTTCAATAAAATCCTTTCCTAGTAGGTATGTGTTATGCGACTCATGTCCTATTTTACATTTGACTTCATAAAAACCTTTAAAATACACAAAAGGAAAATAGTCAAACAAAACACCAAAACGTTAAACGTTTAGCAATAGTTTAGGTAGTGCTCGGTGTGTAACAGCAGCGTAGAGTGGAGGAGTAGCAGGGTGCAGCAACGTAGAGTGGAGGAGTAGCAGGGTGCAGCAGCGTAGAGTGGAGGAGTAGCAGGGTGCAGCAACGTCTCTACGTTGCTGCACCATAGTTGCTGCTGCATAGAGTGGAGGAGTAGCAGGGTGCAGCAGCGTAGAGTGGAGGTAGCAGGGTGCAGCAACGTAGAGTGGAGGAGTAGCAGGGTGCAGCAGCGTAGAGTGGAGGAGTAGCAGGGTGCAGCAGCGTAGAGTGGAGGTAGCAGGGTGCAGCAACGTAGAGTGGAGGAGTAGCAGGGTGCAGCAACGTAGAGTGGAAGAATAGCAGGGTGCAGCAGCGTAGAGTGGAGGAGTAGCAGGGTGCAGCAACGTAGAGTGGAGGTAGCAGGGTGCAGCAACGTAGAGTGGAGGAGTAGCAGGGTGCAGCAGCGTAGAGTGGAAGAATAGCAGGGTGCAGCAGCGTAGAGTGGAGGAGTAGCAGGGTGCAGCAACGTAGAGTGGAGGAGTAGCAGGGTGCAGCAGCGTAGAGTGGAAGAATAGCAGGGTGCAGCAGCGTAGAGTGGAGGAGTAGCAGGGTACAGCAACGTAGAGTGGAGGAGTAGCAGGGTGCAGCAGCGTAGAGTGGAAGAATAGCAGGGTGCAGCAGCGTAGAGTGGAGGAGTAGCAGGGTGCAGCAACGTAGAGTGGAGGAGTAGCAGGGTGCAGCAGCGTAGAGTGGAAGAATAGCAGGGTGCAGCAACGTAGAGTGGAGGAGTAGCAGGGTGCAGCAGCGTAGAGTGGAAGAATAGCAGGGTGCAGCAGCGTAGAGTGGAAGAGTAGCAGGGTGCAGCAGCGTAGAGTGGAAGAATAGCAGGGTGCAGCAACGTAGAGTGGAGGAGTAGCAGGGTGCAGCAACGTAGAGTGGAGGAGTAGCAGGGTGCAGCAGCGTAGAGTGGAAGAATAGCAGGGTGCAGCAACGTAGAGTGGAGAAGTAGCAGGGTGCAGCAACGTAGAGTGGAGGAGTAGCAGGGTGCAGCAGCGTAGAGTGGAAGAATAGCAGGGTGCAGCAGCGTAGAGTGGAGGAGTAGCAGGGTGCAGCAACGTAGAGTGGAGGAGTAGCAGGGTGCAGCAGCGTAGAATAAGTATATACGCCCATCGCGACCGCATGCGACTAAACAAAAAATTCAATATGCCGTCTTGCGTGTTAAAATCGTGTAAAATCAATCAACTGCAAAGAAAAAAGATAGGTGACATATCATCATTCGTCGGTAAGTAAACAGAGCATCAACTAAAACCAACCAAAATTACTTTTTATACAATTTTTTCAATCAATGATATTTATGATTTTCAAACAAAATATCAGGTGCAATACCTGATATATTGTTTGAAAATCATAAATTTTACAAAGTGAACCGTACAGTTTACCGCAAGCATGTATGTAGGTACTTGATGTTTAAAATACCAATTTATTTTATAAACCAATGATTGTAAACGCATAACAATTCATTTTTATTTACTATTCTATTTTACCATTTTTCACTAATTCGTTTAGAAATAGTAATACCTATGCATAGGTACTTGATTAAAAATTAAAATGTAACTTTGTATGTACATAAACTGTGTGAAGTGTCTCTTCTGCGGTAACAAATCTTTGTATGTACATAAACTGTGTGAAGTGTCTCTTCTGCGGTAACAAATCTTTGTATGTACATAAACTGTGTGAAGTGTCTCTTCTGCGGTAACAAATCTTTGTATGTATGTACATAAACTGTGTGAAGTGTCTCTTCTGCGGAATCAAATCTTCTAGTCAGTCCACGGCACGCACATCAAATTGCGACTCGTTTTTAGTTTGGTATAGCTTCTTTATACGTAGTATTTGTAACTCAATGAAGTAAATATATTTTTTGCTATCCCACAAAATTGCCTGCTACCTATAAAGTGCGTGCTGCCATCTAGCGCAGAGTGGCAAAGCGGTTTGAGAGTGAGTGAACAAAGCTAGCCGCGGCGCGCGGCGCACGCGGGGCAACGGGTGCCGCCGCGGCGGCGCACAGATGGCGTTGCCAGTCGTTACGGTGACACGACGACGCGCGACGTTGTATGCTCTTCTGAGTTCGGCTATTTGAATCATATGATCTACAAACGCTACCTACATTTCAGATGAATCGCTCTGTAAACTTCAGAGATTGGAAGAGAATTGGTAATTTTTCGACTTTTTTCAAAATATATATAAAACTATAAAACCTTTAGAAATTTCAAAAACTGTTATAAATTTATAATATATCAAATTGATACCTTTCATTTGATTTACTTCTTGACCTTGTCAATCATTGTAGGTACCTACTGAAAATTTTCATTTTTTTTTTTATCGTACAGGCGTACGAAATGTGTTTACAAGTTATTTGCTGCTGTAGTTGCTAAGATAAAAAAAAACTAAAAAAAGACTGAAAAAAGGACAAACAAAGCGAGACCATAAGGGTTTCGAAACCAATCTCCGATCTTTTACGTTTACTAAATAAGCTTTCGGATTTGCCTAAGGTGGTCTGCTGTAATCGCCAGTTCCCAGGATGGTCCCTGCGCCCAGCGCGGGCGGCACGGTGGCACGGGGGGCGGCGCAAAAACACGCGATGGTTCCCGGCTCCATGTCGCTTCTTGTATGAGTAGCAAACATATTATAAACTAGCTGTACCCGCGACTCGTTCGCGATTGCCGTTCATACTAATTATCCTCATTTAACCAGTTTCTCTCATATTAAGAAAAGCTGTCCAAATAAAGTTAAATTTGCAGAATTGCACCTGTAACAATTTATGTTGGTGAAGTTAGCAGAGCATCTTCCAGCAGAGCGCAAATAAATTAGAATTCTGTTCGGTGAGTTCTATAACTTCCTACATACTTTTCAGGAATAGTTCGGGAGTGGCGGATTTACCAGCAGGCTGAGTAGGCTGGAGCCTAGGGCGGCAGATTTTCGGGGGCGGCAAATTTGGCCCAAAATATGTTTTTTTTGTCATACAGAAAAAGAAGCTTATTATTTCCCTACCTAAATGTTATTAGCTCCACAATATAAAGAAAAAAAGAAAGAAAATAAATTGTTTTGGACCCACAATACATCATAACACGACACATTAGGTACAATAATATACAGGTACAAGAAACACAATGATTATACTTAGTTAAAAAAAATATATTAATTATCGTCATTATTACAATCAACCAACGCGTAATAGCGCACTTAAAACTTTGGAATCAATCAAGGATAATTGTACCGAAAAGCCAGTAACACGGAGCGAAGCGGCGGCGCGGCAATACATTTGAATTCGGAAAAATTGGAAACGGTGGTACTAGTTGTTGTGTGGAATGCTTTTTGGAAGGAATATACAAAGTGAATGTTCACATTCAGGCTGCTACCGGTAGATTCAATTAATGTTGCATGGCGCGAAATTTTCAAACATGTACGAATGCCGTTTTCTCTTAAATTTTGTGTTTTACCGATAAACTGTATCAGCGCCGATCCTTGGGTACCTAAGCGAGCGGTGCGGTCGCTAGGTGCCAGATGGCAAGGAGTACCATAACGCGAATTTCTGTTTCAAACAATCTCTAAAGAAAACTTAGCATTTGTAGGTACTTGGCACATGCGATCATGGCTAAGTAATTCAGACCTGTTCGGGGAGACAATTTGACGGGCCCCTGTGGTGAGTTCTGAGAGAGGCTCGGGCTGCGCAGCTGGGCTTGGTAGGCGACGATGACTAAACCACCGATCGCCGCAGTCATAACAAAAAAGCTCGCTCCGCTTGCCGTTCGTTTAGTAGATTTTGTAAAAAAAAATATCGAACCACTAAAAAGTCTCAAAACTTTTCACGCATTTGCTCCGCTGCCGTTCCAAAATTTCTAAAATAAATCCGATATCCGCAAAAACTTTCGCGATTTACCGTAATAACTTTTTATCTCGGGCTCGCTTTGCTAGGCGTTGCTTTGCTTGTCGTAAACTATTATCAACCACCGCTATAATTCTCAAAAATCCCGCGGCTCTCTTCGCTCGCCACCATTGTCTTTTCCTTTTGTTTTGTTGCTTAGAACCAAAAAAAAATCATAAAATTTCACGGTTCACTCACTCACTCACCCACAATAACTTTATTGCTAACCCGGCCAAACCAATCTGGTCAACTCTGACAACCACCGCAGTACTGCTAATCGTAAAAAATTTTTGGCTCGCTCCGCTCGCCGTTATTTTTACTGGGGCGTAGAGTTGTAGAGGTCAGTAGGGCGGCAACATTTCAATAGCTTACTGGCGGCAAATGTGTAAATCCGCCACTGGTTCGGGCGTTTTTACATAAAAAAATTTAAGTGAAATTAGAGGTATGCTCTGCTAACTTCGTGTAGCAGAGCATTTTTCAGGAATCGATATAAAAATAGGTATTTATAAGCCTTCGCATAATATAAACAGTTCTTGATGGTTTTCAGAAATAGTTCCGGTGTATATACAAATTCAATATTATACTTAATTTAAAGATATTACACTTTGATCTTCATATCACCCACACAGTCAACAAGGCCTTTCAAATGTATAGACTTGTTATGCGTACTTGTGTTCCATTTAGGAGACATCAGTCATATATCTTACTTTATAACTCACTGGTTAAGTCTCAATTAGAATACGCTACATCAGTGTGGAACCCACTTTACAATAAGTATCACAATCAGATAGAATCTGTTCAGCGCAAGTTTCTAGGTACGTTCTATTCTATTTACGTGAAGTCCCCTATCAGTCACTATTGAGTAAGTTTTCGTTACCTACACTTAAAGTGAGAAGACTGTTTCTCGATCAACTTCTTCTATACAATATCTGTCTTAATAAATTTGATTGTAACAACCTCGTCAACCAGTTAAGCGTTCTCTCGTGCAGCATGAGAACGGTAAGCAGTACAGTTCTTACGCTGCACGAGAGACTCGCGAACAATATGTATTTGCACTCACAAATTGTTAAACAAATTCTGGCGAACGTGCACCACTACATAGATTAACTAAATCATTTAATGATAATTTTTCAAACACTGAAATTTTCGCTTCCTCGCCTTTCTTTTTCAAGAAAACAATAAATCAAGCTATCATGTCTGATTCCCTTGTTCCGATAATGTAAACAATCTACTTAGTTCTATCCTGTTATAAAATCATACCTAAGTAGGTAGGTGCTGTTCTTAAATAATATTTTGTACCTACTGTGTCATTTTGTTATCTTTTATGCCAGATTCCCAAAGCACAAACAGCGCGATATCTAGGTAGGTAGGTAGCTATGTGCCGAGGTAAAAATCTCGGCACATAGCTACCTATGTACTCGCGTGGTAGTGCTGTGGGAGTCTGACATAGTTGGTACCAACTAGGGCTTACAAATATTCGAAAATTTTGATATTCGAATATTCGATTTTTTTTCGGGTACTATTCGAATAATTCGAATATTATTTGAATAATAGAAAATTGTTATAATGACGTCTTCTTCTATTATTTTATGAGTTATTTAACAAAATAACACATAAAACAAATAAAATTAACAAAATGTTGTGTCGTCGTAACGACATAGGTGATTTACACGCACAATCAACCACAAATTCTTAGTAAAGAAACAGTCTTCAAAATCTAGGTTAGTAGGTATTTTAAAAATATCTGCAATAAAATTTTACCCAGTATCAAGTAGATAAATAGAAACGGTAAGTAACTGTTACACGGTAGTAACATAGATAAATGAATTATTAAATTAACATTTTATAAAATTTATATATTTTAATAATTTAAAAATCATGAAAGTGCTTTGTTTCGCACATAATTTGGTCAAGATCTCAGGCAGGAACCCTGCTGTCTATTGAAATGACTTATGTTTTGATTCGTAGGTACTAATTATTTGGTTCCTTGAACCAGTTTCTTCATAAGTTGTGTAGTTTTCTTGTAAATAAGCAAAAACTTGAATTTTGCGCTTACGCCGTTCCAAAAACGCGAAATCATATGCCTATCCTTTTCACTAAATGGCGCGCATTACGCCCTAATTCTAAGTGGGGGAACTGGAATCTGCACTGTCACCTCGCATTATTGTGTATTGTGCATTGTCCCCCTGCCTAAACAGGCCCTGAACAGCCCAACTCCTTGAAGTACCGGAGCAGGACTTTTGGTGACTGACAGCTTCGTTTCAGCTTTTCTGTGGGTGTGGATGGGGTTGATGCCTCAATGAGACGCCGATGCCGTCTTGTGTCTGGTCTCCTCTATGGCCGTGCAGAGTACCACAACGTGTTCCACAGTATCTGCACTGGTTTGTTGATTTTATTCTTAGGGTCGCTGCCATTGCTTCCTGATGTATGTGAACATGCAAAGGCGTTAAACCTAGTACTATGTCTAGTGCTGCTGATGGGGCTGATTTCCTGCATCCGCATATGAGTGTGCAAGCCAGTCTTTGAACTTGCTGTAATTTATTTATGGTGGTGACTAAGTTTGTTCTAGGCCACCATACTATAGCACCGTAGGTTAGAACTGAACGGACCATGACTGTATACAGCCATAGGCACAGCTTAGGCTTGAGGCCCCAGTCCTTGCCCACCACTCGTGTGCATTGCCATAAGACTTTTGTGGCTTTTAATATAACATGATCTAGGTGTTTGCCCCACAGTAGTTTACTGTCTAGTCATATGCCATTTACCCTCTTGTCACACAATGTCATTTACGTGAGAGACAGAGACAGATAGACAGAAGAGTCTCGTCAAATACGCGAATGCACTACGTAGTCACGCGCGGCACTCCCGAGTGTTTCCGAACCCTATATATTTGTCATGTTGTTAACCCGAACGACGTAAACTTGTATTGTCTTGTATGGATATATAGCGCGAACTTTTGTTTGGCATTTTAAGCACATCAGAGTTCAGAGTTTGGTGTTATTGAGTTAAATCGAATATTCGAATATTGTAATTTCAGTATTCGAATGCAAGCCCTAGTACCTACGTAATCCGCTACGTACCTACTTGCGTGCGGTCTTATCGCCTTCACAAAGATTAACATTTTTAAATGTCCGAGATGCGCCTAAGAACTATAAGTAAATTGCGCGTAACAGTTAAGCTTTAACTTACCGTGCGTTCCGAAATACGATTACAGCGCTGATAGCGATCACAAAATATTTTGTGTTCCGAATTGGTTATCACGATACTGACAGTTGAGTGCTAACAATAATTCGGAACGCTCATGAGCGCGCTCACGGTCACGCACGTCACGAACATTCTAAACGTCAGTCAGTATCGACTGACGTTTAGAATGTTGATAGACGACCGATGTGGCGCGGCGGGCGAAGGTCCGCCTGCGACGCAGGAGGTTGCGGGTTCGATCTGCAAATATTTGTTTCAGGTGTTCTGGGTATTTTCTATAATAGAAAAATATATATTTTTATTTAAAAACAAATAAATCTGTGTAATAATATATTGTAACAAGTATATCATTTAACTAGCACCCATAACACAAGGTCTGCTTACTTTGGGGCTAGATGATGCTATGTGTATTATCCAACATTATTTATTTATTAGTATTTTAACCGCACACGCAGAACATTATTAGTTATTATAACTTACTAACGTGAAAATCAAGAGAAAATGGCAGAAAATAGGGCTTTATAACTATTAACAGTAATAACAAATAACTCAGTTGAGGAGTGGGACGACGACATTCATCCAGTTACGAAGATGATGCAGAACAACAATTTTACCAACCGACTTCAAAAGAGGAGGAGGTTCTCAAACCGTCGTCTGTATGTTCGTTAGCCAACTGTCATATTTGTCACTTTTGACAGATCGCTCACAGTGATTTCGGTTTGTAGGATGGTCGGTGATATTGCAAAATGGCGTATGTAATGACGTCATCTGTGACGTCACACGGGACGTCGTTGTCGCGCTCATGGTAATACGGAACGCGTGTGAGCGCGATAATATCGATTTAAGCGTAATTCGGAATGCACTATTAGTTTCCATCGCGGTAATCCCGCGCGGGGACTGTGAATGAAAAAAAGGTTCGTTCCTATGTGTGTGTTGGAATTCGCAGAATGGCATACAATTGGTTCGCATCTTACCTCCGCGATAGAGAACAATATGTAGAAATGGAATAGTATAACTTTAGTAGGTACATGGGAGATCAGATCACTAACGTACGCTCAGATCAAAAAATAATAAACGCGTCAATACCCCAAGGCAGCGTTATTGGATGCCTTTTATTTCTGATCTACACAAACGACCTTCCAAAAATAATGGTACTTTTAATCACGATGACAATATATCTGATAAACTTGACAGTATACTAAATAATATCACAGACTGGATGAACGAGCATAACCTAGAAATAAACTTCTTAAACACTAAAATAATGACATTCCACCCCTACCAAAAACAAAAACCCGCATTAAAAATCAACGACACTTATAGAAATACACCTCTACAAACTGTTAATGAATTTAGCTTGCTAGCCCTAATAATAATAGACACCCTATGAAACAAAATTATCCAGCTTGACATACGCCCTCCGCGAAGTTAAGAAAACAACAGGCTTGGAAAGTTCCCTTGCAATCTATTCTATTACGCCAGTGCCCATAGCCTTATCATACTCCGTCATCATCATCATACGGGGGAACAGTACCAACGCAAAAAAAGCAAAAAAAAAACTTATACGTATCTTCGAAGCGTATCTTAGTAAATAAAGATCAAACAGACAGCTTACAAATACTTCCAAAATTTTAAGATACTAACCTTGCCCTGCATAGGTATATATACTTGAAATGTGTAAATTCGTTAGAAAACATAAATATCCTGTAAGAATGTAAGTGTTTTCAATAAATACAAATAAAGAATTTTATAAAACTCGGGAAAAAACCTACACCTCTCGTTCCTTACGATTTAAAGACAAACTTTTAGGACCAGAGCATGACGTCTCCTTTTTCCATACAATTTGGCATAGCGCCTCTACCGTGCGGACAAGGAACTACGCTCTCGATCGCTTTACGTTACTAACGTCAAGAGATGTAAAAATCCCTAGGAAAATGACAGATTTTGACATGAATTGCGAGTCCGAATGATGCTTACGTTACTAACGTAAAAATGTTCATATTTATAATTAAAATAGAATAAAACTGTTTAAAGGTTCTAATGTCTGAAAATGCTTATCATATTTTTAGTAGCAAGAATTGAGGAAAAATATTTTTTCTCTATGGTAAGTAACAGAATAATATTTTATAAACTGTTGCATTTTTAATATAAAAAATAAGAAAACAAATTGTACTGCTTCATTTGAAATGAAGATTTGAGATAATACAATACAATACAAATATTCTTTATTGCACACCACATAATAAAAAAAAAGAAACATAGAACACAAAAACAAATTAAGATAATGTACAATGGGCGGCCTTATCGCTAAGAGCGATCTCTTCCAGGCAACCTTAGGATGGACAAGAATTGACTGAAAAAGTATAGACGGTGGCAGCAATGAATATTATACTTAGACATAATTATATACTTAAACATAGATATACTAGTATATATTACATAACATAAAATAAACATAGTAAACATACAAAATTACATAACAATTAGATGTTAAGGTGAGGAAATGTTCATAGACCATATTTTTGAATATAGGGAGAGACTTAGCATGTCTAATAGAAGTGGGTAGGGCATTCCACAGCTCTATGGCATGTACGGTAAAAGATGAGCTATAAGAATGGAAGGGGCGGAGAGTTTTCAGTTGAAGAGTGTGTGTTGAGCGGAGGAAGCGGCTATGGGTTTGATGGAGGTATTCAAATCGTTCCTTGAGGTAACGGGGTGTATTTGGGACGAAAAGGACCTTATAAGGATATAGGAGTGAAAGGAAGTGTGCGTCCCGGCGAAGACGGATGGGCAACCATTTAAGCTTTTTGCGGTACTCTGTGATGTGGTCATACTTTCGCAGACCGAAGATGAAGCGTATGCAGAAGTTTTGAAGCCGCTCAAGCTTGTCAAGCTGTGCATGGGTTAGATCTGGATAGCTGGCGTCGGCGTAGTCGAGAATAGGAAGCAAAAGTGACTGAGCAAGTGCAATTTTGGTGGATGTTGGTAAAAAGTTTCGCAAGCGTCTGAGAGAAGCCGCCGATGCGAAGGTCTTTCGGCTAACTTCTGCCAACTGAGGTCCCCAGGACAGTTGGTTATCTATGAGAATCCCTAAGTTTTTAACAGTTTTACTGATTACAATTTGTACATTGTCAAAAAAAACTTGCGGAAGGTGAACCCAATCAATCCTAGACACCATTCGCGAGCTACCGATTACGATTACCTGGGTTTTCGAGGGGTTCACTTTCAACACATGCTTATTGCTCCAATCAAGGATAATATTTAAATCGTCATTGATCCTACAGATGGCTTCCCCTAGTCGATCTACTGGAGCCTGGGTATATATTTGTAAATCATCTGCATAAAGGTGGTAAGAAGAAGAGAGTTCCTTTGAGATAGAATTAATGAAAATAGCGAAGAGGAGAGGTGATAGAACGCCGCCCTGAGGTACACCGGCACTCAGTTGACACCAGGAGGAAACGTTATCGTCAACAGTAATGCGTTGCCGGCGACCAAACAGGTAACTACGAAACCAGTGAATTACAGTTGGAGAGATGTTAAGAGAGCGAAGGATACCTAATAGAATGTCTAAATCAACGTTATTAAAAGCACTACTGAAATCTAGAAGGGAAAGAATGGTTGCTGATCCGTTCCAGATACCATCTCTTATGTCGTCGGTAATCTTGATGAGGGCTGAAGTAGTGCTATGGCCTGGGCGGAAACCGGACTGGAAAGGATTAAGGAGGTTATTGGAATTAAGGAAAAGGCTGAGTTGTTGGTGCACTAGTCGTTCAAGAACTTAGGATAAGAAAGGCAATATGGAAATTGGACGGAAATCAGAGAAGGAGGAGGGCTTAGATTTCTTAGGCAGTGGGGTAACTTGTGCATCTTTCCACGTGCTGGGAAAAGTACCACTACTGATAGAAAAGTTGAGTATGTACGTAATGACATGGACGATTATCATCAAGGATAGGAAGAATCATTTTCTTACTAATGCCATCGGTACCGACAGCATTAGAAGAAATGGAGGAAATGCTCTTCTTAACATCGGAGTCGGTAAAATCGCAAAAGTTGAAAGGAACAAAGTCAGGAGTAGAGATTAACGAAAGAGATTTTAATGTTTGAGATTTAACAGTTTCCTCAAACTGAGAACAAGAGGAAAAGTGAAGGTTTAAAGCGTTATTATCTAAGTCTTTTGAGGGATTACTAAGCCGCGATTTACCAACCCCTAGTGATCTGAGAAACTTCCATACCTTAGCGGGGTCGTTATTTTCAACAGACTTATGGATGTGTCGGCGTTGTGCATCCCTACACACCTTATTGCAGTGATTACGAGATTTGATAAATCGTTCTTTGTTTTCAACAGTAGGTTTCAGCTTGTACCTGGCCTTGGCCACAAGTTTTTTACGAAGCTCAGCTTTTATTTCATCCGTAAGCCAAGGAGCAGGAAGATGTTTCTTTTTTACTGCTCTAACTGGGGCATGCTCGTCATACAGATTAGTTAAAATACGATTAAAATGTGAGAGTTTGCTGTCAATATCAACTGCATCTAAAACCTCAGACCAATCAACGTCACGTGCGTCCTTCCGCAGGGTCTCGACATTCATCGCACCAAAATTGCGCTGAAGAAGGATTAGATTAAGATAGAATTTTGTAGGAGAGAAAGATCAAGTCATGATATGAGAAAGCATCCGCTGGACACTGGCCGTGCTTCGCGACATGGGACAGGGAGGATACTAACATAAGATCGAGAAGGGAAGGATTACAATTAGGAAAATTATGAGTTGGGTTTAGGGGAACAATAGACAAATTACTGGACTGGACAAGACCTTCTAACGAGCATGCCCGGGAGTCGCGTTTTAACGAGCATGTGTTAAAATCGCCCATAATAATGGTATGGTCATATAATGGAGTTAGCTCATCAAGAAGGGTCTCAAAAGAAGGGAAGTAATTGGTTCGGAGAGAGGGTGAATAATAAACGCCAAGCAAAATTTTACGATGACATAGGAGAACCTGGATAAATAGATGTTCACCCGCACTGGACGGTGGTGGTTGCGCAGACATAACAGTGTAGGGAATATGAGATCGAATGTATATGGCTACGCCCCCACCACCAGCGCCAGTGCGGTCGTTACGAATGAGTTCGTACCCGGGAAGCGAGTAAAGGACAGAAGACAAGCAGGGTTTTAACCACGACTCTGAGATAAGGATTGCGTGAATGTTAGCCAGGTTAAAAGACGCCAGCATATCCGTAAAATGAGCCGGAACGCTTTGTGCGTTAATATGCACTACGTTAAAGTTTCTAGGAACATTGGAAAAAGTAGACTCTAAGGTATCAGAAAGAGTTGGGATGCTCACAAAACTATCGTCGCTGCCACTTTGAGCAGAAGAGGGACATGACATGAAGTCGTCGCCGCTACTGATATTCATAGTTATGGTCAATATAAGAACTTATTGTTTTATAATATTAATTAAATATATATTGTATATATTATACTCAATTATAATTTGTTTCTATTTGTGTTGTGCCCATCTACCAGTTGTCAAAGTTGAGAAAAAACCTAGAAAAACCAAACAAAAATTACTTACAAACAGTGAATAAAAAGAAAAATAAAAGAAGAATTTTATCCACGAAACACAAAAACTTACAAAAAAACCGATCCGACCGGATAACATACATCAGTGCTAGCTACACTAAACTGGTTATAGACAACAAAACAAAATTCAAAAATTATTAAATATTAGGTCCTTACATATGAAATTGGCGTTTTTCGTACTGGCCACTTTAATCACAAATTTCTCCTCTTTGGTAAGGAATTCCAAATTCAAATTTGTGCAGCTATAGACTCATGTATTTGTGTTTCGATGATCGTCATTCATTTGTTTTTTTTCTTCTGTTTTTTTCTGTTTGCGTCACTCATTTTACAAAATGGAAAACTTAAAATATCGCATTATTTACGAGTACGAGTTCCGCCGTGGCACTAGTGCTGCGGAAACAACTCGAAGGGTGAATGATGTGTATGGCGGTCGTGTTGCAAAAGAAAACACAGTTCGTTTTTGGTTCCAACGTTTTCGTTCTGGAAATTTTGACCTGCAGAACAAGCCCCGTGGACGGCCTGAGACTCAAGTTGATAATGAAGAGTTGAAGGCTATTGTGGAAGCGGATCCATCGCAAACCACGTCCGAGTTAGCTGCAGGCTGCGATGTTAGTGATAAAACTGTTTTAATTCACTTGAAGCAAATTGGGAAGATTAAAAAGCTTGAAAGGTGGGTCCTCACGAATTGACTGAAGCAAACCGGCAAACGCGCGTCGACTGCTGCGTTACATTACTAAACCGGCACAATAATGAAGGTATTTTAAACCGAATCATTACCTGTGATGAAAAATGGGTTCTTTACGATAATCGGAAGCGCTCAGCGCAATGGTTGGATCCTGGCCAGCCAGCCAAATCCTGCCCCAAGCGAAAATTAACCCCAAAAAAGTTACTTGTAAGCGTTTGGTGGACTAGTGCCGGTATTGTTCATTACAGTTTTCTCAAATCTGGCCAGACTATTACGGCTGATGTCTATTGTCAGCAATTGCAAACCATGATGGAAAAGCTAGCGGCTAAACAACCTAGGCTGGTCAATCGCTCCACGCCACTGCTGCTTCACGACAACGCTAGACCACACACTGCGCAACAGACGGCTACTAAATTAGAAGAGCTTCAATTGGAAAGTCTAAGACATCCTCCGTACTCCCCGGACCTTGCTCCAACAGATTACCATTTTTTTCGAAATTTGGATAACTTCTTGCAAGGGAAAAAATTCAACTCCGATGGGGCAGTCCAAATCGCCTTCAAAGATTTTATTGATTCCCGTCCGACTGGTTTTTTTAGTAAAGGGATCAATGAACTACCTATAAGATGGCAAAAGTGCATAGAAAATAATGGTTCATACTTTGATTAATTAAATATATTATATTAAAAAATATTCGACTTTTTCTTCCTCCCATACAAAACGCCAATTTCATATGTAAGGACCTAATATAAAAAAAAAAGAACTTTATATAGCTCGTAAAACAAATGCGCGGATTGGAACGTAAAAGTGTGAAGTTGTCATTTAATTTGACATTTTGATTCTGACAGAAACAAAACGTCATAGAAAATGTATAGTCATATGTAGTCGTGCAAAATGTAAACAAAACAAAGATTTAATTGTCCAGAAATGACTTACTTACTGTCTAGTGTCTACCTGCTTATGTTACGCAGAAAAAAAAAAAACCATCAATCGGATCATTAACTAAACGAAGTCGAGGTAGCCATCATTGTACAGGAAATCACTTTCTGGGGGCGGCTCCTCGGCGGCCTTTAGACGGGCCTGCAATTTCTTTAGCAGCCGCAGGCGCAGGGGCCAGAGTCGCACAGGCACCGCAGACAACTCTGCGATACTGGATACTCGTTGCCGAGACCCATCCGCGCCAACCACGAAAACAAAACCCTGCCTCGTCCAACATTTCGTCACACCGAAACGTTTACGAGCCTCCATGAAGGTGTCGTAACGCGTCTTCGTGAGAAACTCCGACAGAGTTATGCAGGTGTCCTTTAGCGCAGTTTTGGATGTCCACAGTTTGTCGCGAAGGGCCACATCTCGGAGCTTACAGAGTATAGGACGAGGTCTGTTGTTAGCAGACCGTCCCATACGATGACAGCTGCTTATGTCGGTTTTAGACACACCAGTAACCTTCAGCTTGTCAACGATGGTTCTCACCGCTACCTCCTCAATAACTTCCTGAGTGCCTTCCGGAACACCATGAATAAGAAGGATTTTACGTCTTCCTCGCATTATCTACTATCTTTATTATTTTTGCAATATTATGACGCGGCTAGTTTTCCAAATTAGCATAATTTGGAGTTTGTTGATTAGCAATAAAATAATTCGTAGATAATAGGTACAATCTTACATGGTGTATCCTCCAAACATGATCCAAGCTTACTTAAAATACTGACTGTGTTATTGCTTGAATTTTTGTTTTGGTAGAGAAAACAGTAGCAGAAAATTATTTTATAAGATTTCTTACCCTACTACCTACATTGGTACCTAAAGAAATATCCACACTACCAATCAGTGACCAATGTTTAGTGATAAATCGATTTGTAGGTAGGTACCTCAGTTTTGTCGGAGTGTTAAATAATACGTAGGTATAAGGCGTAAATTATATTTTTGCAGAATCGCGACTCTAACGCCATCTCTTAGTAATGCAACTACAACTACCATAGACCGTGAAGTTCTTTATATTACCAAAACATGGCGCTAATATCGCTTATTTATTTTGTTATTTTAACATGTAGGAATACTAATACAATAAAATAACGAAGACTTTAGTAGCAAATAATTTTGTTTTACTAAATAATATGCAAATAAAAATAATCTTGCCTTTGATTCGTCTGGTTGTGAATGTCAATGGTTCGTATATGAGCTGCATTCCAGATATGAACCATTTTTACATCCCTGCTCGACAGCTACTCAACACGTTTACGATAGCTACCGGACTACTAACAGACGAGACGTGATGGAGACGTCGACGTCTCCATCACGCCCTAGGCCCTGACAGACTCACGTCTCAGATTCCAAACTTTAACTTCTTTCATCGAGCCCATATGTAATGTAATGACAAGTAAATTATATAATAAACTACCTGACGCATTGAAAAATTAGAAAAACGACAATTTTTTTTATAAAACAATTAAAGATTTTATTAATTACAAAAGCATATTACACGATTGACGAATATTTAAACGAAAAATAAGAAATGCAAACGAGTAAAATATATATGACATGTTAAAAATGACGTCCTCCTCTCTCCGTACATATTGTGTGCCCAGCAGGGTCTATAGTGATACCTACTTGCTTCGATCAATTATATCATTGATCGAAGCCTAATTGATTAGATTACAAACACCTCTGTACACCTAAAGAATGCAATAAATGATTGAGTATTGAGTAGGTTTTTGACACATTTAAATAACCGTACTACTGAAATTTTTATTCAAAAAGGTCTCGAAAAAGTTTGAAATTTAGAGTGATTTTTCGTCGAAATTGAAAAGTTTCAAATACCGGTAGAGCAGGTTTTATCAGAGCCCCGAGTCCCGCCTGACGTTAGTATCGAGACGTGAGCGTGACGTCTCCTTTTTCTATACAATTTGGTACAGCGCCTCTATCTTGCGGACAAGGAACTACGCTCTCCATCGCTTTACGTTACTAAAGTAATATGTTTATATTTATAATTAAAATAGTATAAAACTGTTTAAAGGTACAAATAATGTCTGAAAATGCTTATCATAGTTTTAGTAGCAAGAATTGAAGTAAAAATATTTTTTCTCTATGGTAAGTAACAAAATAATATTTTGTTAGATAAATATTATTTTGTTACTTACCATAGAAATGCATTTTTCATATTAAAAATAAGAAAATAAATGATAACGATTGATTTAAAATGAAGATTTGAGATAATCTAGTATCTGTATTATTTTTGCAATATTATGACGCGGCTAGTTTTCTAAATTACCTTAATTTGGAGTTTGTTGATTAGCAATAAAATAATGCGAAGATGGTAGGTACAATCTTAAATGATGTATCCTCCAAACTCCAAACATGATCCAAGCTTACCTAAAATACATTAGACTGTGTTATTGCTTGAATTTTTCTTTTGGTAGAAAAAATAGTAACAGAAAATTATTTTTTAAGATTTCTTACCCTACTACATTGGTACCTAAAGAAATATCCACACTACCAATCAGTGACCAATGTTTAGTGATAAATCGATTTGTAGGTAGGTACCTCAGTTTTTGTCGGAGTTTTTTAAAGTGATAAATTATACGTAAGCACCTAAAATAAGGTGTAAATTATATTTTTGCAGAATCGCGACTCTTAACGCCATCTCTTAGTAATGCAATTACAACTACCATAGACCGTGTAGTTCTTTATATCACCAAAACATGGCGCTAAAATCGCTTATTTAATTTGTTATTTTACCATGTAGAAATACTAATACAATAAAATATCGAAGAATTTACCAGCAACAAATTTTTTTTACTAAATAATAAGCAAATAAATGAATAATCTTGCCTATGAGTCGTCTGCTCGACAGCTGCTCGTACTCGTCACGTTCACGATAGCTACATAGGACAGGACTCCATCACGCCCTGACAGACTTGCGCCTCTGAGTTCTACTGGCGTCTCTGGCGTCTCTGGCGTCTCTGGCGTGCATCGAGTTAAAGACGAACTCCTGAAAGTAACGGACCTATGACAAAATGTTGAAATCTGAGATATGTATGTGTATAGCTTCAAACAACAGGAGACCCAGTTTTATCAGAGTTTTAATCGCATGGTTTGAGTTTTAGACGACGCAATGTTCGTTCTTATGATTTTTTTATACTTCAGAAGCAAGAAGCATGAAAACCCGTCTTCGAAAAGTGACAAAATCTGTGATATGTGCTTGGATTTGTATAGATCCAAACACCTGTAAAACAATTTTGATAAGAGTTTTATTAGCGTGCAATAAGAGGAAGACAAACAAAGGTTTGTTTTTATGATTTTATAACTTTTCAGAAGCAGAACTCCCCAAATTCTCATAAAAACGTCTTCGCAAAACGTCAAAATCTGTGATGCGTGTGTTGAATTTGTATTGATCCAAAAATATGTAGAGTTCTATTAGCGTGCATTGCGGTGTAGACGGAGGAAGATCCGTTCTTATGATTTTGATATATTTGAGAAGTAGAACTACTGAAACTTTCAAGAAAACGTACTTACTTAGATAAATGACATCGTCGAAAGTGTAGAGATTCAAACACAAGTAGAGCAATTTTAATATGAGTTCGAATCGCATGCATATAGATTTAGAAGAACACAAGTCTGTTTTAGATTTTACAACATTTTAGAAGCAGAACACTTGAAAAATTCATGAAACGGTCTTTGAAAAATGTCAAAAACTGGGACATGTACGTCGAATATTTTCGTTTCGAACACCATTAAACCCAGTTTTATCAGAGTTCTAATCGCATGCATCGGATTTCATTGATTATCACTGATGTCCGAAACATCAGTAAAGAAAATATTAATATTAAAATGTGACATTTCGGACAAAGTGTCCGAAGATATAGTGTCCGAAATGTCGGCAAGCCAGAATATGGATCATAGATTTTGTCATTTTTCTATGTAGGTTTTCATGAAAATTTCAAGAGTTCTGCTTCTCAAATGTATCAAAATCATAATAACAGCTCTCTGTCCTTCTGAAACCTGATGCATGCGATAAGAACTTTGATAAAACTTGGTCTATTGGTGTGTGAAGCTATAAGTATCCGACGCACATATCTCACATATCTACATTTTTCAAAGACAGTTTTCATAAAAATTTCAAGAGTTCTGCTTCTCAAATGTTGTAAAATCATAAGAAGAGACTTGTGTTATCCAAATATCTAGATGCATGTGTTATTTGTTTAATTATAAATATATAAAATAACAAGTGTATGTAGTCGTAAACAATAATGTCCACCAGTCACGCGCTTGCATTCGCATCGACCGGCCGCGCGCACGCACTCACACTGACGACGCCGCGACGTCCCCGGCCGCGCGCACGCACTCGCACTGACGACGTTCCCGGACACACGCACGCACTCGCACTGACGACGTCCCCGGCCGCGCGCACGCTCTCGCACTGACGACGTCCCCGGACACGCGCACGCACACGCACTGGCGTCCCCGGCCGCGCGCACGCACTCGCACTGACGACGTCCCCGGCCGCGCGCACGCACTCACACTGACGACGTCCCCGGCCGCGCGCACGCACTCGTACTGACGACGTCCCCGGCCGCGCGCACGCACTCGCACTGACGACGTCCCCGGCCGCGCGCACGCACTCGCACTGACGACGTCCCCGGCCGGGCGCACGCTCTCGCACTGACGACGTCCCCCGACACGCGCACGCACACGCACTGACGACGTCCCCGGCCGCGCGCACGCACTCGCACTGACAATCCCCGGCCGCGCGCACGCACTCACTCACGACGTCCCCGGCCGCGCGCAATTCACACATAATTTCTTAGCTATTGTTAAATTATCTTGTCGACCTACAACATGAAGTGCGCTGCCTGTAAGCAAAATTTTAGTGATGGAGTACAGTGCTCATCCTGTAAGAACCATCTGCACTTCAGCTGTACTGGATCGTCAGAGGGTGGCTGGAGAAAATTAGGAGCGGAGCGTAGGCTTGCGCGGAAATGTTCTTCGAGCAAACTACGGGCTCCGTGCCCCCCGTCGTAATCTGCCAGTCCAGAGCCAGCCTCGCTTTACACTATCTTGCGGGAAATGAAGATTCAACTCCAAAGTCTACCTTCCCCGGCTACCACTACCTAACCACTCCACTGCCGAAGATTTATGGCTTACCTTATCATAGAAACCGATTAACTACTCACGTCCTATCAATCTGCATATTTGCGTTCTTTATTTGTGTAAGCAAAACAGAGGTAACTCGTTCTCGGCCCAACTAGCTAGTTTCCTATCTAAATTAAATGACATTACACTGGCTCACCCTGAAGAAAAGTTCCTCTCGGCAAACGTAGTGTAGGTGGGATGACGGTATGCGAAAGACTGTAAGCAGATGCTGGATGCGGCAAGTTGAAGACGGCGCTATGACGCTCATTAGGGGATTATGTCCAGCAGTGGACTAGTATAAGCTGATGATGATGATGATGACAGATTTTTTACAATTTTGCAATATTGTATAATATTAAAAAAACAGAAGCATAGAAATTAATATTAATAATATTGTATTATTATTAACTTCTTTTAATGAGGGCCTCAATAATTTTTATTTACACCACAGCTTTATTTATTTATACTTTATGATATCCTAGTTCCCCTCCTTCTAGTCACCAATCTGTAATTTGGAACTGGCATCATGCAAACCGGACGCAAAATTAAACTTTTTTCTATTGTCATTTAGATAAGATATTATATTATAGAATAGGTGCTACCTCTGTTAGGCTCGCCGTAGGTATCTTTTATATGTTGTATTAGTAATATATACTTTTGTTTGTTTTTTCTTTTAGTTTTAGGTCAGTTATTTATACACACCTACTATGAGTGGAAACTGTCTTTAGCATAATTTGCTCTAGTTTAACAATCTATGGTTATTTATCCATAAGCTTTTTGTTTCCCAAATAAATAAATAAAATAAAATAAAAATATTGTGTCTGACAAAAAAGAATTAATGAAATCGGACAACGCGTTGATGAATTTAATACAACTAAGTACACATTTTGTCTTTCATCCCCACTCCCAAGGAAACCGTAGGTACTGATCGCCGGGATAGAGAGTATCCTATGTCCTTCCTCTTAATAGCTTCGTCTAAAAATTAAATTTTAAAGTCCAGGTGGGCCCAAACAAGATGACTTTAAAATTTTTTCATCTAAAGAACTAGTGCTGTAGACGGAAGACATGAACGCTGGAAGGGCTACACTTGAAATTTTGCGTACCTAAGCCTCCCAATTTGACAGGCAGGGAGGCCTGCGACCATGCCTTGTCATCTAAATCGACATTCAAAACCGATGATAGAGTATTCTTTATTATGTTGTCTAAGCCTTCCAAGAGCTCGCTGTGTTTCCACAGTTGACTTCATCTCAAAGAATACGTAAATTTAGGTACAAAAAGACAAAACCGAATTATTATAAAAGCCATATGGCTATTAATTTTGAGCAGTCTGTCCGAAGTTTTATTGAAATTTTGAATTTTCTCATTTACAAAGGACTGAAAAGACTCATCAAGAATTGGTGAACCAAGGAGGCGAAGTGAACATTTATCAACAACTGTTATGTTGGGGGCCAAACTATTGAATTTTCCAATGATATTGTTTTTGTCTAAACAAGAGTCCGAAATAAAAAGCATGCATTTTGAAAAATTGAATTCCAAACCTATTTTACGAAATTCATCTGTGATTATTTTTAAATCATCAAAAACTGTGTTTACCTCTCCACCTCATGTTCCGTCATCTTAATATAACTTAAATCATGCCAAGTTTCATTAGAATTAATTCAGTAGTTTAAGCGTTATGCGCGGCCAAGATACAGACAGACATACAAAATATGACAGTTTTGGCTTCAGTTCAGTCGACAACGAGTGAAAAACAATTTATATTATCTTCAATGTTCAGTTCAGTCGACAACGAGTGAAAAACAATTTATATTATCTTCAATGTTCAGTTCAGTCGACAACGAGTGAAAAACAATTTATATTATCTTCAATGTTCAGTTCAGTCGACAACGAGTGAAAAACAATTTATATTATCTTCAATGTTCAGTTCAGTCGACAACAGAGTGAAAAACAATTTATATTATCTTCAATGTTCAGTTCAGTCGACAACGAGTGAAAAACAATTTATATTATCTTCAATGTTCAGTTCAGTCGACAACAGAGTGAAAAACAATTTATATTATCTTCAATGTTCAGTTCAGTCGACAACAGAGTGAAAAACAATTTATATTATCTTCAATGTTCAGTTCAGTCGACAACAGAGTGAAAAACAATTTAAATTATCTTCAATGTTCAGAATTGGACATGTTACACTTTTGTTATAAGTAGGGTACATAGATGTTGAAAAGGCACTTTCATATAATTCTGCCCTAAAAACCTCCTGAACGATAGAGCCTTAGCCTTATCCTCGTTGTCTTGTTTCTTCAATCAGGTGCAAATGAATGTGGTTGTTTCAAACAAATTGGTACAATTTAGTAATGATAGGTATCCTACCGTTTTCTTCCATGTGGGAGAGCGTGGCACGGATCACGGTATAATATCCGACGGGGGCTTGCTCTCGGAGGAGCCGTGTGCTGGAGAAGACCCGAGCAGCGGCAGCCGCGGTCACGACTCCTAGGTACCTACTGCTCCAACGTCGTCGGGTTTAGCCGGACGGACCTGCGTGCACAGTTAGATGATGCGGCACCGCCCTAACGCGCGCGCCGCACGCGACCCCGGGCGCACGCACGCACGCTCATAACTAGACTACAATTATATAAAATTCGTCCAATACCTCCTTGACTCTGCTCTACACGGGTAAAAAGGATTTCTTAAAATAAGAAAGCACAGATTTTCAAAATATTTGGTAGATTCAAAAATACATATATTGACTAAGAATAATAAAATATTTTTATTACAAAAATACTACTTTTTTTTGTTTTGATACTATTTTAATCTCAACTTTGTTCTAATATTTAGAGAAATATCTTTGTTTCAAGACTTTTTTATTTTTAATTCCATAATTCGACTTTACTTACAATAAGGAATGTTATCTCCTCATATTAAATAATATTTCTCTCAAATATATTACTAATTTCTTTTTTTTTTTTTGGATAAAGATCTATGTATTGAGAGAAAAGATTCTCTTAAATTAAAAAAATATATATTTAATCTGAAGAAATATTATTTCTATTTGTGAATCTGGTGTACTCTAATTAAATTAACCTTTGTTTTCGGTCAAGAAAAAAAATACAACTTTTAGTTTATATTTATTTCAATCAAAACATTTTAATACGAATAGTTATACTTTTTACTTTGCTCCAAGAAAAATAAACTAAGTCTGTGTATATAATTTATAAGTAAGTACCTACGTATTTTTTGTCTTGTATTTAAGGAAATGTTTTGTTCGATAGAGAGAATTGTAGATTCA
Source organism: Eupithecia inturbata (assembly GCA_963662085.1). Taxonomy (NCBI): domain Eukaryota; kingdom Metazoa; phylum Arthropoda; class Insecta; order Lepidoptera; family Geometridae; genus Eupithecia; species Eupithecia inturbata. The sequence continues at coordinate 258,556 of OY759191.1, read as the reverse complement.
GACAAAGAAAATAGTAAAAATAAAACAAAGAATTAATAGTATTTTATCAACACGTAAAAATTTTAGAGTTACAAAAATTCTCTCAACCCAAGAAATTTCTTCTTCGCTTGGCAACATTTCGTTCCGTGCAGGTTACAATACAACCTGTCGCAAATTGTTTTTATATTTCCTTCTCAGTGATGCCAGGTCGATCCAAAAAGAACGGAACAGTTACTTTGTACCGCGCGGCCGCACACCTCCGATTTTTTGTCTGATTGTCGGATGAAATTGTCTACATAAAGGCGTCATATTGAAACCGACTCGCGATGAAGGTATCAAGAACCTTCTGCAGTCATTGGAAAATCTCGAGGAAGATTGTAAGTCATTTGATAATACTATTTTAGGTTATGGTAAAATTATAATAAATGCAAAGCTAACATTTTTCAATTGTTTCAGTAAAACTTCCAGCTCAGCTAAAAATACTAGCACATTTGGTACCTCCGAAGGTAAGATTTTCAAAAAAAAATTAATTTAAGACTCAAGAAGCTATTGACTCCCTTTACGTTTGTGTGCCAGTAAGTATTATTTGTCTTCATTTTTGTTTACATAGCGTTCTTTATTTGATTAGGTATTTTTTTACAATTATGCCAATTTGCTATCATATTTTTATAACATTACTCTTATTTTTTCTAGAATGTTGGCGAAATAGAGCATGTAGGCGCAGAACAAAAAAAAAAGGCCACAAGGATGAAGCTGTTTGTTCAACCTTATATTATACTGCAGGGATCCTTGCTGGCATGTATTTCACCATTACTGATAGTGGATAATGCGAAATACCAGTTTCCAACCATAACAAGAGCTTTTGATACGCTTTTCAAGCTTTATTTAACGTCAGATATCCTAGCGCAGGAGATCATTTATATTTGATAATACAAAGATGCATTTATGGAATAGTAACTAATTAGGACAACGTCGTCGAGATTTGTATACAAATTTACCTTCTTTATTGTATAAAGTAAATTCAGATTCCTTTGTCAATGTTGATTTTTAATGAAAATTTATTGCTATAATTGTGATGTTTGCAAAATGACCGCGACGTATCCATATTAAAATATATAAGTTTAGATTTAGAGCTTTTCATCATTATATTTTATTAACTTGATTCTTAAACAGTCTCTTTATTATTTAAGCCGTTTTTTTGTTTAGCAGGGCACAGTTCTCATAACGGACTAAAAGCGGCACTATACGGCGGCCCTAAGTCATCAAGTACCAGGATACACTTTGTAAGAGATGGTGTGTACATAAAAATACAGCATTGTCTGGGAACCTGGAGGATTTGTTATTGAATCTTCCGAAACCCCTCGACAACGCTACTTATACCTTTTGAGATACGCCACTTGGTACAAGATGACGTAGGGTCACCGATGGCAACGTGCCCGCTCTCAGTCGTAAGTATTTTCCGGAACTGTGTTCTTGTTTTAAACAAACAAAATGACTTAAATTAAAAAAAACCCTATATTTCAATGCAAGACAATAAAATCTTAGATCGAGATTATGGAGTTAACAATTTAGTAAAACTTCTCTATAACAGAGACATTGCTGCTTTGACATAACAAAACGAACAGTCATTATTAATCAATCCTTTTTTAACCTGAAATAATATCAAACTTAAAGCTAGATCCTCAATGAATAACATCAAGAAAATATAAATCTTCGTTTAATAAACGAGATTCTTTATTTTTCATTATATATTTTTTCAACCTAGATCACATTTCTCCTACCAACTAAGCATTTTATCGAACCCAGATTAAAAATATTTTACTTCAAGATAATTAAATCTAAATATAAAAAAGGAAATCTCTCAAATAAACATTTGATTTTATTCAACTAAAATCGGAAATTTCTATTCCTAACAAATCAATTTCTAGAATATAGATAAATATAATTTTACTTTAATAATATTTTATCTATGTATGATAAAAAAAACCTTTCACTTGAAGACCACACACTCTTGACTATACAAATAGCTGGTGTCTTAAGTTAATTAATTTGTTTCTTGGATTCCATGATTTTTTCTTGAAACAAAGAAATATATTTAAGACGATTTTCTACTAATATGAAGTAAATATTCTCTTACGTCTATAGGGAGAGGATCATTTTCTTGGATCTAATAAAATTGCTTTGATGCAAAGAAATTTGTCTTTTTTCAAGTAATACAGTTGTTAAAAATACACTTCTCCATCACAAAAACTCTTCGTTTAGAACAGCTGATGCCAAATGCGCCATTTTGTATCGTTTTCTACTGGGTCTCAGCGATCGCTCGCCTTGCGATCACAAACTTAGAATTCGTTTCGTTAGCGATTGTCAAAAATGCGACTTGTCTACCATTTTGTATGGGGTATAGCGATCAACGTATTAGAATAAACAACATTTTATTCTATTCGTGTTGACGAAACGCTATCTTGTAAACTTGGCTACGGTTTCTCGATTCGTTTGTTCTGACCACGTGACTTTGCGTTATAGAAATGTGATTCCCATACATTATTTAAGTTTTCTATAGCGTTAGCGTTCATAGATTTGCAACTTGGCTAGAATAGCTGTTCGACGTGGCGCTGGCGGCTCTCGCTCGCGGCGCGGCCGGCGAGGCGCGTGCTTTGCTTTGTGAATGTGCGCAGAGAGAACGAGCGCGCGCGCATTGTGTACGCGCGCTATAAATCGACGACTAGTCTAGGTAGGTACCCTAGTATTTATGTTCGCACCTTTCAAGTGTTATCGCACATCCTATCTCTGCACCACAGAGCAGAAATCTCCACAGATCGGTTACTTCACGACACAAACTGGAATCCACTCCACCTTCCAAAGCATAGGTAGCTACGATTCTAGGTAGTATCATGGACGAACTATGCCTGGAAGAAATCGCTCAAAGCGATAAGGCCGCCCTTTGTACTTCCTTGATTCGCAGCATTTCCTTCTGTATTGTAGGTATTTGTGTTTGTATGGTATGATAAGGAGTGATCACTATCTACCTAGGTATGGTAGTTAGTAGGTACGGTTACACAGATCAGGTCCACTGTGAACGTTTATGAACATGGTCAACCTCAATTAAGTAGGAGTAGGTACCTACCTACTTAATAAGTGTTCGATGGCAAAGCAACGACTCACGGCTCGAGTTGAATGTTGAAGAATGAGTGATTGACTTACGTTTGTACTGGCGGAGGGCGGCCCCGGCGGCGGCGGCGCGCGGCCCGCTCGCTGCCTTTGGCCGCGGCCCGCTCGCGGCCTGCGCTGCCGCTCTGCAGACAAACACGAACCATTGCTTCACTACTGAATGATTGTGACCTCTGATATACTTATGTACTTATAAATTGATTTACAAGTCAAGGACTCACTTGGGGGTGGGTCCCGGCCCCTCGCTCGCTCGGTTGGAGCAGAAGAAGTCGGGGCGGGCGCGATGGGCGCGCAGCAAGGCGCGCAGCGGGTTCGGCGGCAGCTGGCCCTCGTACGTCTGGTCGGGCAGCAGCGCGCCGCCGCACAGTGGATCGAAAAAGCCCTTCCTATAGACATAGAACTTTTTTTTCTAAACATGATTTTTCTTATTGGAAACCAAGACAGAATCTTATTAGAAGCCCAAACTATATCATATTTTATGAACCTAGGTGATAATGACGCAGAAAAGATTTTTTGAACTTTAATTTGTATGGAGAAAAACATGAAAATCGATATTTTTCGGCTCTCGTGCGAGTGCCCGTTATTTCCTCCGGCATAAATAATGTTCCTATTTTTTACTATCTTTTGACATATAGCACATATGGGGCACTCGATGGACTTCAGGTGAAAAAAAATTAAATATATTTTTAAATTTTCATTTTGCATTTTATTCATTATACAAGGTACATTACGACCTAAAAATAATATTTCAACTCACCTAATTATTGTCACAGTTTTAATGCAATATTTCACCAGCCATACTTTATAATTTTACCTGATAATTCCATATTATATGGTGGTTTTATGATATTTAGCCGTTAAAGACGATACCTATTGTATATTTTTTTGTTAAATTTACAAGGGGCCATTAAGTTAGGTACTCGACCTTATCATTGTTACAAAATTTACTGCAGAGGTTTACCTACTTATCTTAAACTACCTGCTAACCCGTCACTTATGATTGTATTATTATTCTAAGAATTCCTTAAGCCCCTTTGCTTTGTTATTAAAAATGGATGTTATTTTAGTAGGTACTTACCTAATTAACAATTTGTCATTGTCTAGTTTTTTCTAGTAGTCGTTAGCCGGTATGAAGTAAGTATAAATATGGAGGGTTCTGAATATTTTTTTAGTTATATTAAAACTTACTACGTAAAACATCTGTGAAATTTCGAGTTAAAAATGGAAAAGCATAGTGTGGTGACCAATCTGGATCTATTTGTGATTCTAAAACAGTCTGGCAAGCTTGGAAACTATTTAAAACTGTTAGAAAGTGTTAAATTTCAGTTGAATTTGAGTTTATCTGAAGAAGATACAGACACTCTCCAAGAATTCTGTCGAAGGTTTAGTCAGTCTGTGATAAAAAGAAGAAATCTGCAAAATGTAACACAGAAACTTTCAAAAAACACTATACAGATTGGTTGGAGCAGAATATCGAGTGGCCAACTTGTGTACGTGAAAATATACGACCACAACAGCTAAATACTGCAATTCAAGAAACAAGTGAAGCTGGCGAATTGTTTTTACCCTCTCCGAGTACATCAACTGTTGGAACATCAACGAAAACGGCTCCCAGTCCGCGCAAACCTTTCACAGAACTTGGAACAAAACAAAAGGTACGAAGGATTGAAAATTATAATTATAAAGGCCGAGAAAGTTCAGAATTGGCCTTTGCTTTAATTGCTAATATGAAAAATGAGGGTAAAGATATTTTGGCAGCAGCCATAGATCATATTCTAAAGAATCCAAAAGAGGCGGAAAAAATCGTGGAACAAGCAAATGAAAAAAATAGATGTGTTTTCACCCCTACCAAAGCGCTCGGCTTATTACAGTCACTTAAACTATCAAAGTGGCAGTATATAACGTTGAGAGAATCTGCCATTCAAGAAGGCATTACAAATTTGTATCCATCATATTACAAAGTGCAGCAAGCCAAGATGGATTGCTTTCCTCCGAAAGACGCAATCACTGTTACAGATACAATGGCCAAAGTAGCTCTTCAAGCACTCCTTGACATAACTGTTAAAAGAATAATAAAAAGTTTACCTGACGAGATTACAAACCAATCAATGATATTAATATCGGAATGGGGATTTGATGGTGCCTCAAGTCAGAGCACATTAATTCATTGATCCAGAAGACACAGATTCTGACACAGATGCTGATATGGATGTGTCTTTTAATATGTTCTAATTGTTTTACAGAAACGTTGTAACTTATATATAGGTACATAATACGTGTTTTTTAAATAATTATTGTGTATGATAACTTGTAATATAGAAAAATTTGCCTTGTGTCTAAAAAAATAGTAATATTTATTTCGTGTGAATTGTTTAATCGCCTTTGTAGTTTGTAATTATTATTCTTTTCTTTTTAAAAATAATGACTGTATTTGATAATTATGCTTTTACTTTAACTAAATATAAAAATTTTATATATTTTCATTATTATGATAGGTGAAATATTACATTAAAATTGTAACAATAATTAGGTGAGTTGAAATATTATTTATAGGTCGTAATGTACCTTGTATAATGAATAAAATGCAAAAAGAAAATTTAAAAATATATTTTATTTTTTTTCACCTGAAGTCCATCGAGTGCCCCATATGTGCTATATGTCAAAAGATAGTAAAAAATAGGAACATTATTTATGCCGGAGGAAATAACGGGCACTCGCACGAGAGCCGAAAAATATCGATTTTCATGTTTTTCTCCATACAAATTAAAGTTCAAAAAATCTTTTCTGCGTCATTATCACCTAGGTTCATAAAATATGATATAGTTTGGGCTTCTAATATGATTCTGTCTTGGTTTCCAATAAGAAAAAGCATGTTTAGAAAAAAAAAGTTCTATGTCTATAGGAAGGGCTTTTTCGATCCACTGTGCGCCGCCGCCGCGCCGCCACGCGCGCTCAGCCCGCCGCGCCCGGCTGGCCGCGCCCGAGCCCATCCCGCCCGCGCATGCTCCGTCTCATTAGCGGCCGTGACTCGACGATTCGACCGAGTGAGGTGTCCGTGCGAGCGACGCGGACGCCGCGCTCGTGTGTCAGCAGGCCGGACCCTCCGCCGCTCTGTGTACAGTACCCGCGTCTCACTTATCGCTAGGTATTTAAAAGCAGGACAGTTGGAATGGAACCCAAACGTGAGGGGTGCGGGGTGCGGGGGGCCGCGTGTCCCGGAGCGGCCCGCGGAATGTCGTCGTGCTTTTTGCGCGCGCGGCTCACGGCCCGGCGCTGGCGCACACTCACGCATGCCTCTCCCAAATACTGCACTACACAGATACCTACCTACGTAAAGTATTCCCAAATCAACCGACTTGAGTATCAATATGCTTTCGGATTTGGGGGGATCACGCCTAGGGATCACGGCCCGGTAGACTTCATTCATCTGAAGCAAATCACCTGGGTGTATTAGGTGCTATGCATGGTACACTTGGTGCACCTGGGTGAACTACGCACAGCTTTTAATAAAGTTGAGGTAGACTTAATTCACCTGGCTTGAACATAATCAGATGACCCCTCGGACGACGGGAACATGAGCACGACCCGCCAGTATACAGGGTTACTGGTTAAGTCCTTGAGGGGGTTGTATCCATCGTTACTGACTAATTTGACTATTAAACACCGTACCCCACCAACTACAGAGTTATCGGGATAATTTAAAAAAATATATAATTTTTTTTGTCTCTTTTACTATTTTTTTTATACATTATCTAGTTTTATTTTTTTAACGATTTTTGTGTAGTAGATAAGTTAATTTGCTTTATTATTTTCAAGACCAATACAGCAGGTTAAAACAAACTAAAAAAAAAAATATTCATTTCAAAAAAGGTTGATGGTTTAATTAGGTTCGATATTGTTTCAGATAAAATGACCAGTAAGTACATAATGACCAGTAAGTACATAATACTCTGACCGAAAACCTAGTGCTGACAATGCTAGGTCTCCTCGCTCTAGCTAAGTAAAACCTAGTGCTGAAAATGCTAGGTCTCCTCGCTCTAGCTAAGTAAAACCTAGTGCTGACAATGCTACGTCTCCTCGCTCTAGCTAAGTAAAACCTAGTGCTGAAAATGCTAGGTCTCCTCGCTCTAGCTAAGTAAAACCTAGTGCTGAAAATGCTACGTCTCCTCGCTCTAGCTAAGTAAAACCTAGTGCTGACAATGCTACGTCTCCTCGCTCTAGCTAAGTAAAACCTAGTGCTGAAAATGCTAGGTCTCCTCGCTCTAGCTAAGTAAAACCTAGTGCTGAAAATGCTACGTCTCCTCGCTCTAGCTAAGTAAAACCTAGTGCTGACAATGCTAGGTCTCCTCGCTCTAGCTAAGTAAAACCTAGTGCTGACAATGCTAGGTCTCCTCGCTCTAGCTAAGTAAAACCTAGTGCTGACAATGCTACGTCTCCTCGCTCTAGCTAAGTAAAACCTAGTGCTGACAATGCTACGTCTCCTCGCTCTAGCTAAGTAAAACCTAGTGCTGACAATGCTAGGTCTCCTCGCTCTAGCTAAGTAAAAAACTTGTGATAAGACGCGAGGGCCGACTCTACCTCGGCAGAGCCAGACAGTGCCATACAATACAATACAATATCTTTATAGACAACTCCAAGTTAGAAGTCAAGTAGGTACCAATGTAGGTACATATTTCTTAAATAACAATAAATTATATTATAATTTATAATAAATTCAAAATCAAAACATATTAACTACTGATATACAATTATTGATTTAACTAATAAGCATTACTATTATTAAAGAATTGGCAGTTCATAAGACTCTTTTATAGAGTAGAACGAACTTTCGAGGAGCCACTTGCGTAGCCTCAATCTGAAGGCCGTCGTGGAGGTTGCATCCCCTCGGATTGTGTCCGGTAGCCTGTTATATACAGAGGGACCCATGACGTACACGGACCTCTCCGATTTGCACAGCTTATGAGTGGGTGCGACTACGAGGTGGGCTAGCTTATTGCTGCGGAGAGCCCAAGAGGTGTGTAAGCCTCTACGTTTACAGCTATCGATGTTTTTGTGGGTGAACGTCGCCACCTGGTAGATTAGTTCGCAGGCGAGCGTCATTATTCTTAGTTCTAAATACTCGCGGCATGACACGCCGTCGGCACACCGACGGCGGACCGAGCGGACTTGGTGGAACTCTTTGGTGGAATGTAAACTAGAGGTACACAGCACATAAACAATAAAATATTTCTACGGTGTACCGTAGCACAAACTAACTCGATTAAGGCCGCGTCCGCTTGTCCACGGATGTCGTCTAAGCAAGTTGCATTTTGGGTAAGGTTTTCAACGGTCACAAGCTTTGCTTTCTTCGCGCCCCGGTGTGGACGTACCGTTATGTTTGGCGATATGAACGTTCGCACTAAGTTCACAGCAGCGGCAGCTGTCCCACTTGCGCGCGGTACTATTTCCGTAGGCACGTCCCACTCCCTCGTACCCCTCCTTTCTTCAACTTTGGCGAATAACTGCTCAAATACCCTCTTCTGTTCGGTAATAATGGCAGAAAAGTTATTGACCGCGAGTTCTTGATCTTGCAGTTTCTGCGATTGAGCCTCAATCGTTGCTGATTGCGCAGTAATTTTAGCCGACAACGAAGCTACTAGCTTCGATAGATCGCTAAAAGCACTTTCCAAGTTAAATTCGGACATTTTCACCGGTAAACGGAAATAAAAACACGGAGACCGAAGTGCGCGTGTTGGTAGTACTATCACCACTTCATACAGTAGAACTGTATCATCTGCAAATGTTATCAGTTTGCAGTTTCCCGGGGTAAGGTTGCAAATTTGGTTCATGTATGTCAAGAATAGAGTCGGGCCGAGTATTCTTCCTTGAGGAACGCCATATGTTACAGTTAACTCGGAACTAAGATGCTCCGCATTGCCTTTTGTTACGGAGATAACTTTCAATAAGTTTCATTTGGTTACCATGTATTCCAAGTCTCTCCATCTTTTGTAAGAGCAAAGGAATTGACACCGTATCGAAAGCTTTGGCTAAGTCCAGAAAGATTTATAGACATTTTGTACCTTTAGCTAAGTAGCTAACAATAAAGTTATTATGCTCCGATACGGCGTTAGCTGTTAACCTGCCTTTTCGAAAACCATATTGGTTTGTAGTTAGAAAGCAATTCGAACTTATCCTAATAGTTTATCAGTCTTTATTGTTAATTTTATTTAAATTTTATTGGTAATCGCTCTAATATTTTAGAAAGTGTAGGCAGGATTGCTATGGGCATATAGTTACTAACAGTAGTTTTATCGCCACTTTTGTAGATCGGGAGTATGACGGACTTTTTAAATGCTTTTAGAAAAGTAGAGGTCGAGAAACTTAAAGACCAAATGTGATTAAGGGGTCCAAAGACAAACTCTATATTTTGTTTGAGAATCAGTGCAGAGATACCATCCCACCCAGTAGAGCAATCTGTTTTTAGACACATTATAAGTGTCTGAACCTCTAAACAGTCGATCTTAAATAACGCAAAGGAGTTACAACGTCTACTTTGATCATCGCAACTGTGTCCGGTCTTTATGTAAATTTCTCTGCCAAAGCCTTTCCAACATTTACAAAATAATCATTTATACAGTTTACAGCCATAGAGGGCATTTGTTTTTTTTTATTAAATCCAGAGGACTATCTCTGCAAGTACTAACTTTATTTGATTGAAGGGAGTTACAAAAGTTTCGATACCGTTTGTAAATATTTCGAAGCGTTTCGTCTTTAGGAGACTTTCGCAGTTTACTATGTCTCTGTGCCTCATGCATCGTATGAGTCCAGGAGTAATGCAACTTGTTAATAGCCACCTGTTTCTTCACACATCGCAATTATGTATATTGTGCTGAAAGATCCCCTAATATAAATAAATAAATAAATAAAGGCTTAATAGGTGTTTTTCGGGGACATTTTTTTTATTTTCTGTGTGTTACGATTTATAATCTTTGTAAGCAAGTCTATGAAGATATCTGTAGCGATATCAAAACTAGTGCTGTTCATAACAGGACTGAAAATAAGTGGCACTAAGATCATTTTTGATTACAGAGTAGTTATGTTTTTGAATTATTGTCTAATTGATTTTATTGGTCAACTGTGAAAGCGCGAACATTATGGTATCATGATCTGTGACACTATTTTAAACAACTAGAGTTAAAGAACTTTGTACGGTCTCAGTAAAACAATGGTCCAGACAACCTGATAGTCGAGTAGGATGATGAGTGGGCAAAAGGCCATGGAATGCTAGAGCGTCCAGGCATTCCGACGAACGCTGGAACGCTGTTCAGTTGCGTCGTCTAAGATATTTATATTGATATCTCCTTTCATAATAATATTTACAGATTTTGAAAAGGATGTTAGGAGTGCTTCTAACGAGAGGGTAAAGTTTTCTAAGTTTTTATAAGATGGTGATCTGTAAATAGAAATAATAGGTATGTTGTCGATTACGGTAACTAAGCAGTTAGCCTTCGAAAATGTAGGCTCGTAAGAACTAGCTTGAAGGTTGCACTTGGCGTAGACCACTACACCGTCATTTTGTAAGACATAATTTTTTGTGAAAAAGACGTCGTAGCCATCAATAAGTTGAGGGTTATATAACTGGGTCGTAGTAGACGATTGATTGTTGAAAAAAGAAGTACAAATATTTTTTTCTTTGAGGAATAGGTATTTGAAAAAAATCTATGGCAGTTACCCACGAGATGACGAGATGACCATGATTAGACGCTGCACATGTCCCTCGTTACCCACGAGATGACCATGATTAGACGCTGCACATGCCCCTCGTTACCCACGAGATGACCATGATTAGACGCTGCACATGCCCCTCGTTACCCACGAGATGACCATGATTAGACGCTGCACATGCCCCTCGTTACCCACGAGATGACCATAATTAGACGCTGCACATGCCCCTCGTTACCCACGAGATGACCATGATTAGACGCAGCATATGCCCCTCGTTACCCACGAGATGACTATGATTAGACGCTGCACATGCCTCTCGTTACCCACGAGATGACCATCATTAGACGCTGCACATGCCCCTCTTTACCCTCGAGATGACCATTGCGTGATTCCAGTGAAGATTCTTTTTTGTAATTTCGTGTGAGCATAAGATCTTACTCGTAGTTTTTCCAATGAATTTTGACCATACTCTAGACCGTTTTACTTTGTTGGATAGCAGAAGATACGTAGATATTTTACGTACATCTCCAACATGTAGCTGAGCTGAGAGAGTGGATCTTTTTTGCTGTTCCATGAGCGAAGTCCAAAGGGCTTCGTATATTATGTTATATTATGTTGCACGCTGAGACTTCCTAAATTATAGAGACACATAGATTTAAGAACCTTGTTACTTGTTTGTTACTAACTTGCGTTGTGTGATCTCATGTTGGATATCCTATTTAATAAATAAATAAATAAATAAAATATATGATTATGGGGTGAGATTTATCATATTATAATTTTGTATCTTATTTGATTATTAAGGTTTGACGAATTTTTATGTTTTAATATTGAAAAATTGTAATCACTTTGACTCGCACTTTGACAGATTATTATTGTTTTATTCAATGATTATTATTATTATTTTTTCTTTCTTGTAATTATTATTATAATTTTTTTTTGTGGTAGGTATTTTATTTTTGTAAGGAATGTTTAAATGTTAAAGAATAGTCTAGAGGTAATCTGTTGCATTGGGTGCCTGCGCCTGTAGAGGTAAAGATGGAGTACATTTGATGAATAAATAAACATAATATATATTTTTATATACTCCTCTAAGAAAAAAATACTTTATACAAAATTATTTATTTTTGTTCTACTAAGTATGAATCGTCTACTTCGACTCATTTTGTTTATTTACCTGCAATTTTGGATTTGAAATAGTAGATTGTGTCACAACGGAAGAAAATAATGTATTTAGGGCGATAGCGATTTATTGGACACTACACCGGTAGGCGCCTCTGCTTACTGCCCCGTCCAAAAAATCCACCTTTTATAGCTTTCTCCTTATTATAGGTTCGTACACCTAGTAGGTACACCTACCTGATTTGTACTCACTGAACGGCTGTCTGGACTGGACTGAGCACCGCATCACCGCACAGGCACACGGATTTAAGAATGATCGCCATAGCAACCAACTCACAGCCCACTAGGTACCTGCATACGCACAGCGACGCGGGCGGCTCCCACGGGCGGCGCCGGCGCACAGTTACCCGGTGCCGAGTAATAACTGAGCATGGAGTAGGTAGGTATCTTAAAGCTTTCTGTACAACATGTTTGCAATAAAAAATTTAGTATTGAGGTTCCCTGCGCGCCGCTTTCGTCTCACTCCTTCCTCTGAAGACTAGGTACTCTCACAGACCTCACTCGAGGGAGTCTTCTTCCTTACCTACCATGATTGAACGTTCACCTTGAACTCAGCAGAACGAGTCTATTTGACGTTAGTAGGTAACGAGACGTGATCCTTTTTGTATGAGGATTTGCGTAATTCCCTGTCCGCACGATAGAGGCGCTCCAAATTGTATGGAAAAAGGAGACGTTACGAGACGTGATCGTAACTTACGATCACGTCTCGTTCTTAACGTCAAATAGGCTCACCCCTCTGATCTCGCTAGGTACTTGTAGACAAAGACTCGAATCACAATCATCGTTAGAACTGCATGGATTTTAGTAAGTACTTAAGCAGGTATTCCTTAGGAAGGTTGATGGCACCAGCACCAGCACCAGCCAACGTTCCTGGCCAAGCAAAGGAAGACCACAAAAACCAACAAAATCTGAGATGTAGTACTTACTTATATATAATGTATGCTACCATTTTATGAAGTACCTAATCTGTGGTATGAGTGTAATAACGGATCTTAATAAAGAGTAGTCATCATCTAGATTTCAGTGGTTTCACTCGCCTCCGTCGTCAATCCTTACAAACCGAGCAGAGACGCAGCCATCGACTGAAGGAACTATCTCGGCCAGACTATCGGTGTGCAGGAAGAAATTCTGTAAGCGGTGCAATCCGGTATTGTATTTGAATTTATTTATTATTTATAATACAGGCCGTTATACAAGGCAAATCAGAAATTGTACAATTTGAAAAGACAAAACCATACTTCACTAAATAAATAAATCATTAAAAAAAATCTAAATAAAATAGGTACACATTTCAGTTAGGTAATTCCAGATCATAAAATTCAATGTCATGTTTTCATATTACTTAAAGAAAGGGATTATAATAAATTAGTACTCATAAATTCACTGTAGGATGCATGCCTTTCAAAGAAATACTTGATTATGTTTTTAAAATGTTCAACGTTATCAATGTTCGTAAAGTTAATTGGTAGTTTATTATATAACTACTTGTATTTTAATATATTATTATATACTTGTATTTTAATATATTCTTCCTGCTTTTGTACCTTTGCAAGGCGTAGGTACCATTGGTTTGACTAGTTTTTCTTTATTTCTTAAATTATAGTTATGAGTATCTTTTTTTTGAAGATAGTTTTCTTTGTTAGCTAGCTATGTCTAAAAGACTTCTATAAATATAGAGTGATAGGTACCACAGTCATTATTTTATATTCCTCAAAATATTTCTTAAGTGACGTTCTCTTATGTACCTAGTCCGCAAATTATTCTTATGGCCTGTTTTTGTCAAATCAAGACCTTAGTTACAACAGCACTGTTTCCCCAGACTGTTATGAACTTATGACATACGAGTAGCATAATATGGAATGGACATAAGCATAATACACTGTGACCAATGTCCTTTTAGTAACCACAGATTATAATTTTAAAAGAGCATAGTTGGCACTTGCTAGTCTTTTGCACATTGTTTCAATGTGTGATATGATTGAACGAGTGATCAATAGTGTACCCATGTTGTCCTGGGTCCTCCCAGGACAACATGATCCATGCCGAAACTGACACCCTTATGGGTCGATATAGTGAGGAAAATTATACAATGAAATAGTCATCAAAGTATTTAAACTTATCAAAGAGTAATAAAATGAAACAAAAAAAAAAACAAACATACATTTGAATGTGAAACCTTGCCATGTTCGTTCAGATAGATTAGTGGCATCACCGATATGAGCTGAGATCAGCAAGATCACAAAAAATAAAGGTGCCAAGTTTCATAGCAGTTCCTTAGGTATCTTAATTAGTTACGTTCTTTCATTATTTAATTAGTCTTGGCAAGTCCAACATTAAAAGAAATGCGATAGAGAAATGCACAAAAATTGCCCCAACTTACCACTAAAGTAATTGTTGCTACGACAATACAGACGCAGGCTGCTCATCTCATCACCTCTACAGACAGGTAACTAATGTTATGCTATTCGAGGAAGAACATAAACATATAGGTAAACTAGATTACGCCTCAACGAACCTATTTCTTACCTCTGAAGTTTGCTAAGCATATGAATGAGTGGATAAGTACCTACTGTACAAAGGTTGTCCAATAACTGCATTTTGTGGCTGTTAAATAAAACAGGTCATATTTTATTTTAATTTAAATAAAAAATGATTCGAAGTTTCTTTATGAATTTTATTTGTAAATATCTAATCAATGGTGTATTTTTGCTATCTTATAAACTGATCAATAAAACATTCGAAAGGCATTTCGAAAGTGCATTTAATAACTATCCAAAAATGAGTGAGTCAAATTTACAAAGTGGCCAAGAACTATGCCGTTCACCCTACGCGTAAGCGAGATAGAAGTTAAAATCAATCGAGCTCTCGAAAACTTTTTTCATGATCAAACTGTGCAAACTGGTACTAAACCAGAGTGCAGTGCAAGAGACAAGTGCGCACAGCATTATATAACATTACTATTCACGGGTGTTCATCGCATTTATTAAATTTTCCCGGCGTTTTAGCCGATTTACTGACTTAATACATGCCATTATTGTCCAGCATTATTTATGTTAAGTAATTGTGTTTATGACCGAGCGAGCGAAGCGTTTCTGCTCTTCGTTTGTTGGTACTCCTCTCCTCTACAGATCGTATTTTACAACCGAGCTGATCTGGACGAAACATGGTGAACAGGATCCATATTCATATTATAAATTCGAAAGTAACTCGGTGTGTCAGTCTGTTACCTTTTTACGCCTAAACGACTGAACGGATCTGAAATTTGGCATGGAGAATTGGAGATAGATGGTATCCCGCACATAGGACATAGGCTACTTTCTATCTCAGAAAAGAGCGTGCGAAGCCGCGGGCAGCAGCTAGTCCTTTAAAGTGACCTGCATAGTTTGTTTCTTCCCGAGGTTGTATTGTACAACCTGTAGAGGAGGAGGAACAAACCAACTGACCCAGGAAACCACATTTACAGAGACGCTTCGCTCGCTCGGTCAGTGATTGCCACGCCCTGCGCGCCCCCGGGTCGGCATGCACTCGGTAATTGCGTAATTATTGGTTCAGATTATTTAGTGATTTATTGGCAAACTTTCCCACGTGAACACGTTGCTTATCTTCGTGACTGGTAGAGTCCATATTTTTAGGGTTTCGAAGATCGGAAATCGGTTTCGAAACCCTTATGGTCTCGCTTTTTCTATCCTTTTTCCGTCTTTAATATCTCAGCAAATATATAAGCAAATAACTTGAAATTTAAAAAAATAATACATTTCGTAAAAAGAAAATAAATTAAAATTCAAATTTTCAGTACATTGTGATGTTGATATTTCAAAAGAGACCTACAAGGTCAATTGTACAAGGTCAAGGTATCGGTTTGTACATTGTACCACAAGACAATTTTTGAAATTTCTGTAGGTTTCATATTTTTTGAAATATTTTGAAAAAAGTGAAAAATTACTTATCCCCTCCTATCTCCAAAGTTTGCAGAGCGATCCATCTGAAATGTATCTAGCGTTTGTAGATATGGAACTATATTTTACAGGAAAAATATAGACAAGTCTGTAAGTAGACCACTTCTTAAAAAACGGTCATAAAGGGGGCAATAATTTTCAAAAAGCTACCACACCGAATGGCGTATCAAAAAAAAGGTATCGTTTTGTACATACATCTCCAAACAGTTAGAATTATGTAACCTACAGAAGTTTCTGTACGTTACATACTTTTCGAAATATTTGAATAAACTCGAAAATTTTACCATTACCCTCTATACCCCGAAGTTTGCAAACCGATACATCTGAATTGTAGGTTAGTTAGTAGGATATTTTTTAGGTATTCATTAAATTGCAAAGTCTCTAAACGGTAGGTACTTAATCTTTTCGTGTTGGAGCGAGATTATTTTTTTATTGTATTTTTGAAATTTTTCGGTTCTATAAGGACCTACCGGAAAAATAAATTAGCCGCAATTCGTAAACCATTTTTTATGAACACATGATGAAACAACTACGATTCGCTTTGCATTTGGGATTGTTGCCCAAAATCTCTTATTTTCCTGAATGTGCCAAAAATACCAGGGAGTCAAAGTTAGTTTTAAAATTTACCATTGCCTAATCTACAACATCATACACACATCATACATCCCTAATAATAAGTTTGCAGCGATCCGTCATACAAGTAGGTACCTACTGTTTTTAGGTATTCTTTATTTTTCCGCTAGTTGTATTCCTTGGATTCCTTGTAGACATCCGCCGGCCCCCGGAGACGAGGCTCCCAGGGGGCCCGGCGATACCTGATCGAAGCTTGTAGACATCCGCCGGCCCCCGGAGACGAGGCTCCCAGGGGGCCCGGCGATACCTGATCGAAGCTTGTAGACATCCGCCGGCCCCCGGAGACGAGGCTCCCAGGCGGCCCGGCGATACCTGATCGAAGCTTGTAGACATCCGCCGGCCCCCGGAGACGAGGCTCCCAGGCGGCCCGGCGATACCTGATCGAAGCTTGTACACATCCGCCGGCCCCCGGAGACGAGGCTCCCAGGCGGCCCGGCGATACCTGATCGAAGCTTGTAGACATCCGCCGGCCCCCGGAGACGAGGCTCCCAGGCGGCCCGGCGATACCTGATCGAAGCTTGTAGACATCCGCCGGCCCCCGGAGACGAGGCTCCCAGGCGGCCCGGCGATACCTGATCGAAGCTTGTACACATCCGCCGGCCCCCGGAGACGAGGCTCCCAGGCGGCCCGGCGATACCTGATCGAAGCTTGTAGACATCCGCCGGCCCCCGGAGACGAGGCTCCCAGGCGGCCCGGCGATACCTGATCGAAGCTTGTAGACATCCGCCGGCCCCCGGAGACGAGGCTCCCAGGCGGCCCGGCGATACCTGATCGAAGCTTGTAGACATCCGCCGGTTCCCGGAGACGAGTCTCCCAGGCGGCCCGGCGATACCTGATCGAAGCTTGTAGACATCCGCCGGCCCCCGGAGACGAGGCTCCCAGGCGGCCCGGCGATACCTGATCGAAGCTTGTAGACATCCGCCGGCCCCTGGAGACGAGGCTCCCAGGCGGCCCGGCGATACCTGATCGAAGCTTGTAGACATCCGCCGGTTCCCGGAGACGAGTCTCCCAGGGGGCCCGGCGATACCTGATCGAAGCTTGTAGACATCCGCCGGCCCCCGGAGACGAGGCTCCCAGGCGGCCCGGCGATACCTGATCGAAGCTTGTAGACATCCGCCGGTTCCCGGAGACGAGTCTCCCAGGGGGCCCGGCGATACCTGATCGAAGCTTGTAGACATCCGCCGGCCCCCGGAGACGAGGCTCCCAGGCGGCCCGGCGATACCTGATCGAAGCTTGTAGACATCCGCCGGCCCCCGGAGACGAGGCTCCCAGGCGGCCCGGCGATACCTGATCGAAGCTTGTAGACATCCGCCGGTTCCCGGAGACGAGTCTCCCAGGGGGCCCGGCGATACCTGATCGAAGCTTGTAGACATCCGCCGGCCCCCGGAGACGAGGCTCCCAGGCGGCCCGGCGATACCTGATCGAAGCTTGTAGAACACACACGAACCGATCGACGTGACGGTGCGCGGTGGTTGACGACACGTGGAACATAAGGTACCTAAGGTAATTAAAGCCCGCGGCATAATAAAGCCCACTTTCAAAATTCGCGCGGGTAATGTGTAAAACCAACTTGCGTCTACACGCACACATGCTCCATGAGCATTACTTATGCCCCCACCGCGTAAACAAACCACGCGCTGGCCGCTGGCGCCAGCGCCACCGTCTTGTCAGTGGCGAGCTCTGTATTGTACAAGTGAGACGTGCAACGTGATTTTAGAAGATTTGAATGCAGAAGATTGAGTTTCTTTGCTTTTTTATTACTTTGGTACAACATAACTTGTTTAGATCGTATGTTACGAGTAGGTCAAGATCAGTGTGATTTTAATGCTTGTTAACGTAAATATCTGTTTGTTTCGCTATGTTGGGGTTTCTATCTGAACTTACCTCTAGGATAATAAGGCCCAGCAAAACAAGCGCTGGGCCTTATTTTCCATGTAGAATGAAGTTACGTAGCCTATATTTTTATATTTATTTTTGCAGATACAGCCAACACGCCCGCGCCGCCCAAGAGCTTTATGGACGGAAACAAATCTTCTATCTGCTATGAAACCGATGTTCCTAAAACTATTTTGATTGAGTTATTGTAGCTGATTTTAGGTTTGTGGAAGAAGTATAAGAAAAAGACTGTTTAGTTTATTTTCATGAACAATTTTTGATTGAGATTGAAGAGTTTTTAATAGATCATAGTATGTAAATGCCACCAAAATATCTTTTGAGCCATTATAACCTCCAATAGGCCCAACAACTGTTTTTTTGATTAAAATATCTACTGATTATAAATGTTGTTTTTTTATTGAAAAATATCATATTATATTATAATCATATTTCTTTGACCACTTCGCAAATAAAACAGTTTTGTAGTGGGCCATATTTTACTGCTATAGTAAAATAAGGCCCAAAGGCAGGTTTTTTTAAATGGCCATAACTTTTATTTTTTATTATAAAGAGTATTTTTTTATATATTTAAAAATAGCATATTGAACTAAAGTTTAGGATAAATCCAGTTTTCATCTCATTAGTCTTGTTACACACGTTATTTATCACTTTCAAGTTAGGTGGGCCTTATATGCCGCGGCTACATAAGGTAGGTAGAAAATAGTAAAAAGTATAATACTTTTTACTATTTTCTAGATTTTCATGTAATTTTGATAGCAGATAAGATAAGAGACGTTTTGCGCACAATGTAAGCCATTTGCTGTGAACTTTTGCTAAAACTTTTTTGGTTTTGATGATTTTTGTATGGAGGGTGGCCTATAATTTGTATTTCTTTTCAAAATCACGCACAATAAAACTTATATGTATATTTGGATAGAAGACACTAGAACAAATAAAAATGCCTTATAAAATAATTCCCTAAGGCGTCAGGTTTCTAAGATTTTCACAGATGAAAATAACTAATTACCTCTATATGTTTTCTTTTATATGAGTATCTCTGAAACCTGACGCTTTAGGACACTATGTAATAGAACTTATAAGCGTTGTCAATAAACGAACTGAAATTAACTAAATTGTAACTATTTTATTTATAATGTTTGCAAAGGTCACTCACGCGGGTGTAGAAATAAGTAAATATGTGGAGCCTACCTACTACCTACCTACCTAAAAGTTCGACGAGGCTGGTATTGTATGACCTGCACTAGGTACCAGTGGTAGGTAGACCGTGTGGCTGACGTTGTATGACCTGCACTAGGTACCAGTGGTAGGTAGACCGTGTGGCTGACGTTGTATGACCTGCACTAGGTACCAGTGGTAGGTAGACCGTGTGGCTGACGTTGTATGACCTGCACTAGGTACCAGTGGTAGGTAGACCGTGTGGCTGACGTTGTATGACCTGCACTAGGTACCAGTGGTAGGTAGACCGTGTGGTTGACGTTGTATGACCTGCACTAGGTACCAGTGGCAGGTAGACCGTGTGGCTGACGTTGTATGACCTGCACTAGGTACCAGTGGTAGGTATACCGTGTGGCTGACGTTGTTGTGGTCAGCGGTGGGGCTCCGCTTGCAGCTGCCGCACAACCTGCCCGCCGCGCCGCGCCGGTCACTCAATGCTGCACATAGCCACAGATGACAGTCATGATAAAACTTACTCAATCGAATAGGTCAATATTATTGTTCATTGAATATTGAAAGAAAGAGGTTGCAAATCGCTCAGGTGCTAGTGGGGGCCCAGGCACGCTCATGTGCCAGTGGGGGCCCAGGCACGCTCATGTGCCAGTGGGAGCCCAGGCACTCTCATGTGCCAGTGGGAGCCCAGGCACGCTCATGTGCCAGTGGGGGCCCAGGCACCCTCATGTGCCAGTGTGGAGCTCTCCTCCTCGAACGTAACGCTCTATAAAATAGAGGTACAATTTGATGATCACAACACAATGCGGTACCTGTAATGTTCCATTAGGTACCTAAGCGCTTTGTAATAAATGCCGTTGATTTGCCAAGCAACTAATAAAAAAAAAAACTAACTCAACTTACTAACTTATCTTTGCTTGTATTTTTTCAGAAAGAGTTTTTCTGCAGCTTTTCGGGCCCTAGGGCGGCGGTCCACCGCCTAGGGCGGCGGTCCACCACCTATGGCGCATCAGGTATTGTGTCCCAGGCCGGGGACAACCTCAGCGCTACATAAATTTAAAGGTGGATTCTCTCTTTGTAGTTTGGTTACGTTGCAGTTGGTTTTGACAGAAGCTTATTTTTTGTTATTTTTCTCTCTACTGTAAAGACGGCGTTTGCCGTGGAGCCCGAGCTACCACGCGTGCGCCAGCCGCTGACATCCCGTTTGCCGTGGAGCCCGGGCTACCACGCGTGCGCCAGCCGCTGACATCCCGTTTGCCGTGGAGCCCGGGCTACCACGCGCGCGCCAGCCGCTGTCATCCCGTTACTTTATTTAGATTTGTAAGAATTTTGTTTACATTTTGTGTTAAGTTAGGTACATTTATTGTGATGATACAATGCACGCAACCGTTGAATGCAATATTCTCAGTAAATTTTATTCTAAATTGTTTTAGCATTCCCTAATGTGATTGGTTTATAGTGATACTCAATTTGTTTTAAATTTTACAAAAAGTAAATCCTATAGTGGCCGTACGTTTTACAAAATTGAGCTCGTCAATTTTTTCTTCCTCAGGGCTGTGGATTTTATTTTTTATTTAAATAAATAAAAGAATGATTGTGTCTGAAGTCCGCGATAGTCATCCAGATGATTATCTTATTGTTGCGGGCGATTTTAATTTGCCCTGCATTGATTGGTCTTCGGAAGAACCTAAAATTCTTAAGCAAGGTGCTGTAGAGATCCAAACTGCGGCGTCTGAGCTGTTGTCATACTTTAGTTACATAGGTATTTCCCAATATAACACACTAAAAAATGTGAGTAACAACACCCTTGATCTAGTGTTCTCTGCTTTTCCTATTAAAATTTAAAATTCTGGGTTTAATCTTGTGCCTCCGGATACTGCGCACGTGCGCACCCAGTCCTTGAAATAACAGCTACGGATATACTAGTCCCGCCGCTGAAGCCTAGGTCCAGAACTAAACAGCAGTATGCGTGCAGACTACGGGAATCTGAATAAATCCATTATTGAGCTTGACTGGTCCTTTATTACTCAGATGAGAGACCTGGAAGATGTTATGGATACCTTTTATTCTAGACTTTATGAGATGATTGATCGACTTGTCCCTCAGGTGCGTAGTGGCATGGCGGTAGTTATTCGTATCCTGTGTGGTATAGTAAAGCACTCGTTAATGTGATCAGAGAAAAGCAAAGAGCACATGTCAATTGGAAGAAATTTGGGAACCCTGTAGATTATAATGGCTTTTCTGAGTTACGTAGAAGACAAAAAGTACTACAAGAACAATGTTATAGATCCTACATAAAATTTTCTCAAGAAAAAATCAAAACAAACCCCAAATTCTTTTGGAGCTATGTTAAATCGAAACGTAAAAATACTACGGATTACCCACAACAGATGACCTATGGTGACTCACATTTTAATAACCCTACTGATATTTGTTCGGCCTTCAATTATTTTTTTAAGCGAAATTTTAATGTACCTACTACTAGACAATTTTTTACTGACCCAGAGCATACTACTAATAGCTTAAATTCAATACACAACATCCAAACAAGTCCAGATGAAGTAAATAAACTAATAGATAAATTGGATGTTAACAAAGGAACAGGCACTGATAATTTACCGCCGATATTTTTTGTTAATTGTGCTAAATCAATATCTGTCCCAATTGCACTACTGTTTAATAGGTGTTTTAATGAAGGTTACTTCCCCATGGCTTGGAAAAGAGCCAACGTACTACCTATGTACAAAAAGGGCTTCAAAACATGCGTGGAAAATTATCGCCATATATCAATCCTAAATGTTCTTAGTAAACTGGTAGAGAGAATTGTTCATGTTAACATCTATCCTATTGTTTCGTCCGCGATCCCAACAGAACATGGTTTTATTAAAGGACGCTCGACGGCAAGCAATTTAGGTGTGTTTGTTGATTATGTGGCCACTAACATGGATGGGGGCTCTCAGGTTGACGTGGTCTATACTGATTTTGAAAAAGCATTCGATCGTGTAGACCACCTCATACTTTTGCGTAAGTTACAGGAATTAGGTATTCAGGGTAACCTACTGAGATGGCTTGAATCTTATCTGAGAAACCGATCGCAAGCTGTCGTTGTAGGAGGTTTCCGATCGAATTTTGTAGATATTACCTCGGGGGTCCCCCAGGGATCAATTCTGGGCCCACTCTTATATGCCTGCTATCTATATGATGTCCATAAATGTTTTCATTCTGCCAGGTTCTTGATGTACGCTGATGATACCAAGATCTTCATGCAAATAAAAGACAATGCAGACAGTATAAAGCTTCAAGGTGATCTTGATAGGCTTGGGGAGTATTATGCGCTTAATCGCATTGATGTCAACGTAAATAAGTGTCATGTTGTTTCATTTACTCGTAAGAGGAATGCTAACAGATTTATTTATCAATTGTGTCAAAGAAATTTAGCTGAAGCTTAACTGGTTCGTGACTTGGGTGTTTTATTAGATTGCAAGTTGTCATTCTCTGATCATGTAGATTCTATTGTAAAGAAATCTTTTAAAAGCTTGGGTTTTATTACACGGGTCTGTAAACCTTTTTCTGATATTGGCTGTATAAAGTTACTATACTACTCTTATGTTCGAAGTATCGCTGAATACTGCAGTTGTATCTGGAATCCTCACTACTTAACTTATATTAACGACCTAGAAAGAATTCAACATATTAATTATAGAAAACATTATAAACCCGTAAGCTATAAGGATTCGTGCGACTTTCATTCCCTTACAAGCCTTCGTGACCGACGCACCTTAATGGACATGTCATTCCTACATGGTCTATGTAATGGGTACATAGACAGCCCCGAACTAACAGATAGGATTCTCCGTTTATGGGCCCCTAAACGACGCACAAGACATACCAATACAAAACTCTTCGCCACTACAAAATTTTCGACTAACTATGCTCATTACTCTATTGTTAACAGGCTACAAGGATTATATAATATTCAATTTCACACCACTGACATATTTCATGTCGGTAAGGTGGCATTTAAAAGAGATGTTTTAAAAGTTCTGCGGGAGGACTCTGTATAGATTTGAATAATAGTTTTAGTAATTGCTTTCTTTTTCTTTAAATATGTATATACCTAAGTAGGTATTGTAGGTATATAATTAAGTAAAATTGAATGTCAACTAGCACTAGACTAGGCAAGTACATATATGAGGTAGGTATATATATGTATTTAAATTTATTGCGGTGGGTTAAATTATATCTTATTTGTCTAATTTACCTGTACTTTTAATAATTCTTTAAGTTGTACTTTGTTTGTTGTGTTTTGTTTATGTTAGACTGTCGGTATTTTGTAAGTTTATTTTGTATAATGTAAATCTCTCATTGGCCGTAAGTTAGGTTATTAAGGTTAGAACTGTTTAGATATAAGGGCTGTTGATTTTGTTAAACAACAAAAATAAAAATAAAATAAAATGTGATCTGTTCAACATGAAGCGCAATGCTTATAAGAACTTAATTAATATTAGGTCCTTACATATGAAATTGGCGTTTTTCGTACTGGCCACTTTAATCACAAATTTCTCCTCTTTGGTAAGGAATTCCAAATTCAAATTTGTACAGCTATAGACTCATGTATTTGTGCTTCGATGATCGTCATTCATTTGTTTTTTTTCTTCTGTTTTTTTCTGTTTGCGTCACTCATTTTACAAAATGGAAAACTTAAAATATCGCATTATTTACGAGTACGAGTTCCGCCGTGGCACTAGTGCTGCGGAAACAACTCGAAGGGTGAATGATGTGTATGGCGGTCGTGTTGCAAAAGAAAACACAGTTCGTTTTTGGTTCCAACGTTTTCGTTCTGGAAATTTTGACCTGCAGAACAAGCCCCGTGGACGGCCTGAGACTCAAGTTGATAATGAAGAGTTGAAGGCTATTGTGGAAGCGGATCCATCGCAAACCACGTCCGAGTTAGCTGCAGGCTGCGATGTTAGTGATAAAACTGTTTTAATTCACTTGAAGCAAATTGGGAAGATTAAAAAGCTTGAAAGGTGGGTACCTCACGAATTGACTGAAGCAAACCGGCAAACGCGCGTCGACTGCTGCGTTACATTACTAAACCGGCACAATAATGAAGGTATTTTAAACCGAATCATTACCTGTGATGAAAAATGGGTTCTTTACGATAATCGGAAGCGCTCAGCGCAATGGTTGGATCCTGGCCAGCCAGCCAAATCCTGCCCCATGCGAAAATTAACCCCAAAAAAGTTACTTGTAAGCGTTTGGTGGACTAGTGCCGGTATTGTTCATTACAGTTTTCTCAAATCTGGCCAGACTATTACGGCTGATGTCTATTGTCAGCAATTGCAAACCATGATGGAAAAGCTAGCGGCTAAACAACCTAGGCTGGTCAATCGCTCCACGCCACTGCTGCTTCACGACAACGCTAGACCACACACTGCGCAACAGACGGCTACTAAATTAGAAGAGCTTCAATTGGAAAGTCTAAGACATCCTCCGTACTCCCCGGACCTTGCTCCAACAGATTACCATTTTTTTCGAAATTTGGATAACTTCTTGCAAGGGAAAAAATTCAACTCCGATGGGGCAGTCCAAATCGCCTTCAAAGATTTTATTGATTCCCGTCCGACTGGTTTTTTTAGTAAAGGGATCAATGAACTACCTATAAGATGGCAAAAGTGCATAGAAAATAATGGTTCATACTTTGATTAATTAAATATATTATATTAAAAAATATTCGACTTTTTGTTCCTCCCATACAAAACGCCAATTTCATATGTAAGGACCTAATATTAACTTCTTCGAATGAGGGCCTCAATTATTATTATTTACATCACAACTTTAATTATGATAATTGGTAGGTAATATCCATCCTAGTTCTCCCTTGCAGTCACCAATCTGTATAATTTGGAACTGACTTCAGGCAAACCAAACTAAATTTAAACTTATTATTTTTATTGTAATTTAGATTAGATATTATAGAATAGGTACTACCTCTGTCAGGGCACGCTGTAGGTATCTTTTATACATTGTATTAGTGTTTATAATTTTGTTTGTTTTATCTATTAGTTCAGTAATCGTTCAAAAGTCGCCTTGTCTTGTCGTCCGGGTGTTTAACGGGGTACCGATTACGGATCCTATTTTATCTTGACAAGTAGAATTTATATTTTACAGAGTATTTAATTGTAAGGTTTTCATTTATTGAACCACACATCCGGTTGGTACGAGTATGTACCCACCAATTAGCACCTGAATCAGTTCAGTTCCATCCAGTTTCTCCACACGGAGCACACGCGATTTCACTTGACGTCAGGAAAATTTAAAATAATTAATTCAGCAATAAACCATAACAAATGCTGATAAAGTATCGCTATGCTCCAGATAGTGGTAGGTACCACCTTAGCGAGCGTGCGGGCGCGGCGCGTGCGCACGGGAGCCTGCGCGCGCGCGACTGCGCCGGCGCGCGGAGTGAGCCCTACCACTTGCACCGCGCACGAGGTACCTGTTTCTAACATAACCTGGGCTCTGTGGTGCTTCCGTACAGCGGTGTCCGATACATACGAGCTCCCGTCCCTCGCATCCAATTAATACCAGCTCGTAGATGTCTCTAAAATACCAAATAAAACTCGTCGTAAAAATAATGCACTTTTAATCACAGAGCGCCTTCACATCACGTCACATCACGTCACGTCACGTTAGTATAACAAAATAAATTACCACAACAACCATACACAGGAATAACTTAGTACCTAGTTAGTACCTACTATTACAGTTAGCTCTCCGCACGGACATCCCTGGGGCAGGTCCGTCCGCCCCCGTCATCATCATCATCATCGTCGTCGTCGTCGCTGCAGCTCTGCTGGCCGAGCTACTAGTGATGCTTTGCAATCGGAATCCATTCGCGACATAATATATAAGCTGCTACTCAGTACTCAATACGTAACGGCTGGCGTTGCGCGTGCGTCCGCATTTACTTGCAGCACAATGAGGTTGAGGACAGGATGGTACCTCTGGTGTAAGTACCCGAGTCTCGAACCTGTTTTTACTCACTAGTTTCATTAATTTTGTAATAACAATAATTTTCGGGATTATACTGGTTTAAAGTCGAAAGCAAAGTCTATGATGGCTTCCTACAGCGACTGCGCCGAGGGCTGCGCTCGCGTCGATGTGCGAGGGAGCGTTACTTACAGAGTATTTTAAATTTACATTTAACGTCATGTATTTACATTGTGTAAATAATAATTTATACACATAACAATAAAGAAGTTATACGAGAAGTTCTCAGATCTTGTCCGAAACTGTCTCTCACTCGGTTACACGAGCGGTGCACATCTCCACGTGCACATCTCCACGTGCACATCTCGTACGAACGTACGAAACATTCACTTCAATACATATTTATATACAAAAAATCGACCTACCTACTTGCTACGAATCGTAGCTAAGCATAAATACGTCAATAACTCAGTTACCCTACATCTAGATAGCGTCGTACCTAGATGAACTACTAGCTAGGAGTATGCAGGTCCCGGAGCGCGAGCCCCGCAGCCAGCTGGAATGCGTCGAGTATCACTGTGGAGGCGGTTAGTGCGCCAGCAGCTGCGACAGGTGGTCGGCGATGGCCGCGGCCGCGTCGCCCGCCAGGATGGAGCGGTGAGAAGCAGCCAGCTGGCGCGTGGCCAGCGGGCCGGAGCACACGGCGCGCAGCCCGTAGTCTTCACCCAGCGTCACGTAGTTGTCCCGCGCCGTGAACAGCTGCACGGGCGCGCGCAGCGAGCCGGCCGGCGCGTACGTGTCGGCCGCCACCAGCTTGCGGTAGAACGCCTCCGCGGCCGCCGCCAACTCCTGCGCTGCGTGCCCCGCACCGCCACCCACCACCTGCACGGTCCGCTCCACGCGCGCCGCCCAGCTGTCCAGCCGCTCCAGCTGCGCCGCCACCTTCAACGGGTCTACGTCCGCCGCGAACTGCTGCGCGAAGAAGGCCAGCGCGTCCGCCTCGTCCGTCACCTGCGAGCGCGCTGCGCGCTTGCTCTTGCCGCGGGTCGTGTGCGTGCTCAGGTAGGCGGGCGAGCCGTCCACCAGCACCAGCCGCGCCGCGCAGCCCGCCTGCAACACACCGCGCCGTCAGCCCGCGCCTCACCGCGTCCTCACGCCTCACCGCGTCCTCACCCCGTACCCCGCGCACACTCACCTGCTCCAGCTGCAGCGCCATCTCGAAGGCGACGCCGGCGCCGAAGGAGTAGCCTAGCAGCGTGTAAGGCGGCTCGGGCTGCAGCTCGCGCACGTGGCGCACGTAGATGGCGGCCAGCGCCGGCATGTCGCGCGCCTGCGCCGCCGCGCCCGCGCACTGCAGTCCGTACACCGCGCCGCGCACGCCGCGCGCCACGCCGCGCAGCACGTCCACCACGCCCTCGATGGGGTGCACCATGAACACGCACGCCCCGCTATCCTCTACGCCCCCCGCACTCGGCAGCTTCACCACCACCTGCGCACAGAAACACCAGCTCAGCATTCAGATTTCAATTTATTTATTGCGTACATATACATTTAGTCGGTACATAGTTTTAGCTTAGGTGGTGATTAGCTTAGCTTAGAGGTGTATGTACTAATGTACGTACATTACATTATATGTACATGTACCCATGAAGGCGCAACTATTTATTTAAACATTATTTTATACTAGACCTGCTCGGAAAGTGACTTATTCCTTTTCCAAAATTGAGCTAGAAAGTACGTCATTGCAGGTGTACTAGAATGCATGCGAAAAACTCTATGAATTCGATGAATTTCGTTTCTCACACGTGTTTTTTTTTCTAATCATTTAGCCTTTAGCTATGGTTATTTTCATTCTAGTTTAAACTACAAAAAGTTATTACTCCGCGTCCGCCCTATGATATCGGCCTCTTCCGTTCTCGGAACAGTAATTCAAAAAAGAACCAAGTGCATTCGCATTCGCGTTATTTTCTTCGCAATTGAACGTATTACCCGAGAAATCCAGAAATAAATAAATACAAGACTTATGAACATTTCGTGTACTGGAAAAACGAGAAGAGTGCAACTTCTTTTTCAGAAAATGTTTTATTTGCCTCGTAGGGTATAAAGCACTATGTATCGCTTCGGAGAAAGTGCCATTCTTACCTCGTATTTTTTAAGGCCACACTCAAATGCCACACTTGATAGGAATTAGTCACTATTTCATCTCGGTGAACAATGTAATAGGGACCTAGGTAAATTATAGCTAGAAACATACTAGTCGAAAAATATAGGCAAAGTCAGCTACAAGAATCAAAACAATTGTAATAATAACTCGGTAAGTAGGTATGTAAACTTGCTGCCAAATAGTTATAGTTTAGAGTTATCCCACAACCCCAACCAGAACCCTTATCGTGGTCCTTCGACTAAAGCTAGCAGCTCAGTGGCGCGCCAGTCGTCTTTGTGAGCGCACGCGTCTTTTGCTTATCTTTGCGAAAACCCGGTACAACTTTTAAATACCTATTCGTTTATCGCTCGGGCGGTGGGTCACCATGGACGGGGATCCTCGCTATGGTGGAACGAGTTGGAGCATTTTGCCAGTAGACGTTGACTTACCAAAAGATGATGAAGAGATTACAGTTAGTGAACAACAAGTTAACAACATGGAAGTGGCTAATGAATGCGCCAGCGTTTCTTCGCCAGTGGTGGGAGAAAAAAGACGAAAAGAGACAGCAAGACAAGAAAGTACTAGTGGAGAAAATACAGAAGATGGATTTACTCCGGTGTCAGCCCGGAAAAAAGAGAAGATGCGGAGAGTGGAGCAAATTAGTGGAACAGACCAAAACGAAATTAGCCCTCCCGACTTGGAGGCGGAAGATGACACAATAAAATGCATTGTATCAATAGTATCGCGAGAAATACTACCCAAACAATTTGGTTTGGCTAAGATACTTAGAGCTGAAAACATAAAAAATATTTTGAAAATTATGTACAAAAGTCCCTACAGGGTTCTTATTGAGCTGGAAAGCAGAGTGGATTGTGATAGCGTTATTAAGTGCGAAAAGCTGACAGATTTGGGCTTTAAATGTCAAATGCTCGATGAGATGGATGTGTCGTTTGGGTTAGTAAGACAAGTTGACCTAGATATTGAAGAGAAAGACGTATTGGAGAACCTAAAGTGTGATTATGATATTATCTCTGTCAGAAGACTGAAACGACTAGCTGAAGACGGTAAATGGGTGGACAGCGAGACTATTCGACTGAGTATAAAGGGTTCTACTTTGCCCCCGTATGTTTATGGATACGGGTGTCGGTTTAAAGTCGAGCCTTATACATTCCCCGTGAGTCAATGCTCTGTTTGTTGGAAGTTTGGCCACTTGGCCCGTGCCTGTCCTGCCAAAAGGCCCACGTGTCCGAAGTGTGCTGGCGAACATAAAGAATGTGAAACCACCAAACTCATGTGCAAACTGTAGTGGATCACACATGGCCATGTTTAGAGAATGTCCAGTGTTTCTCAAAGAAAAGGAAATAAGGAGAATAATGAGCGCTGAAAACTGCATTTACAGAAAAGCATTGTCCACTTATTTGGGCAAGAATATGAGAAAGAGGCAAGATTTGAACCAGAGAGCTACAGATGAGACACAAGTCACACAAAATTTTACATCCTCCCGCTCTTATAGGAATGTACTGATGACACAGGCTATTGTGCACAGAGCAGAAGTTGAGTCAGATGAATATATTCAAGACTGTGACAGAAATAAAAAGAAAGAAGAAAAGTTGGGATTGGAAGTGGAATACAAAAAGACGGGAAGAAAAAGACGAAATAGAAAGTCAAAACTAGGTACACAAGATATTCAAGAATTTCAAGATTCTTCCGAAAACGAAATGCAAATTTCACAAGATGAAGATAAGGACACGAGAAATAAGGAAAGTAGTGATAAGAGTGAGAGTGGTAAAATTTTTAACTTAGGGAATGTAATTAAAGTAGTACAAAACATAATTTTATCGGCAGGAAGCTTCGAGGACAAATTAAAAAGGGTATGTAAGTTTATGTTTAAGGAAATTGTCGAGTATTTACTAAGTTTATTTAAAACAGAGAAGCTTTTGAGCACACTCATCACTTTCGCAAGTGATGATGGATAACGCCAAAAAACTTCACTCTTTGAACATAGTGCAGTGGAATACACGGAGCTTGAAACCTAAAGTGGTAGAATTTGAACTGTTACTTTCACAAGAAAAAATCCACATTGCTTTGATTAGTGAAACTTGGTTAGATCCCGAGTCCCAGTTTCGATTAACTGGATACAACATTTATCGCAAGGATAGAAACGATGGATACGGGGGCGTTGCTATAGTCATCCACAAAACAATTAAGGTACAGCAGACAAGCGTGACTCATCGAATCTCAGGTATAGAAATAGTATCTATCAAACTATTGAATTGTGGACTCTTACAAAATATTATCTCCATTTACTGTCCACCTTCAAGTTCTGTAACTCAATCTGACTGGGATTTGTTATTTACCATGTATCCTAGGAATTGTTTAATTGGTGGGGATTTTAACGCACACCATACCGACTGGTCTTACCGTAATGATACAAGGGGGGCACAAATTTACGATTCAGCAATAGAATCGAATTATGTTTCACTTAATAACGGACAGCCTACACGAATTAAATTAATTAATAATTTACTACAAAGTTCATCCCCGGATATTACCTTTGTTTCTTCTGATATTGCTTTGGATTTTACTTGGGCTGTTATGAATGAACAATTAGGAAGTGATCATTGTGTAATAAAAATTAAATTTAATTATATAGAAAACAATAGAACTTTAGGAAACATTCGGAACTTTAAATTAGCTAATTGGGATGAATATTCCAATTTTATTCAAAATTCAATCTTGTACCCGACACAGGAACTAGACGTCCAAATATTGCATGACCCTTTGATGGATATAATTTTAAAAGCTTCTGATAAATAAATCCCTATTAAAAAAATAACTGGTAATCCTACTAGTAATAGTAATTGTAAGCCTGAGCCAGAACTTTCTGGAATCCAACACTTTCAAATAACTGGTAATCCTACTAGTAATAGTAATTGTAAGCCTGAGCCAGAACTTTCTGGAATCCAACACTTTCAAATAACTGGTAATCCTACTAGTAATAGTAATTGTAAGCCTGAGCCAGAACTTTCTGGAATCCAACACTTTCAAATAACTGGTAATCCTACTAGTAATAGTAATTGTAAGCCTGAGCCAGAACTTTCTGGAATCCAACACTTTCAAATAACTGGTAATCCTACTAGTAATAGTAATTGTAAGCCTGAGCCAGAACTTTCTGGAATCCAACACTTTCAAATAACTGGTAATCCTACTAGTAATAGTAATTGTAAGCCTGAGCCAGAACTTTCTGGAATCCAACACTTTCAAATAACTGGTAATCCTACTAGTAATAGTAATTGTAAGCCTGAGCCAGAACTTTCTGGAATCCAACACTTTCAAATAACTGGTAATCCTACTAGTAATAGTAATTGTAAGCCTGAGCCAGAACTTTCTGGAATCCAACACTTTCAAATAACTGGTAATCCTACTAGTAATAGTAATTGTAAGCCTGAGCCAGAACTTTCTGGAATCCAACACTTTCAAATAACTGGTAATCCTACTAGTAATAGTAATT
Source organism: Eupithecia inturbata (assembly GCA_963662085.1). NCBI lineage: Eukaryota > Metazoa > Arthropoda > Insecta > Lepidoptera > Geometridae > Eupithecia > Eupithecia inturbata. The sequence goes on along the minus strand of OY759191.1, from coordinate 226,221 downwards.
GTAAGCCTGAGCCAGAACTTTCTGGAATCCAACACTTTCAAATAACTGGTAATCCTACTAGTAATAGTAATTGTAAGCCTGAGCCAGAACTTTCTGGAATCCAACACTTTCAAATAACTGGTAATCCTACTAGTAATAGTAATTGTAAGCCTGAGCCAGAACTTTCTGGAATCCAACACTTTCAAATAACTGGTAATCCTACTAGTAATAGTAATTGTAAGCCTGAGCCAGAACTTTCTGGAATCCAACACTTTCAAATAACTGGTAATCCTACTAGTAATAGTAATTGTAAGCCTGAGCCAGAACTTTCTGGAATCCAACACTTTCAAAATTAGTCTCGGAACGAAGATTAGCTTTAGTCAACTTTAGAAAAAATCCTACGCCTAGAAATTTAGAGATTTTAGAGGAAAAAACCTCTAAATCTAAATCAGAAATTTGTCGAGCTAAGTCAATTGGATGGCAACAAATGTGTAACAGTATTGATGAGTCGACCTCGGCTCATGAGATGTGGCGAAGACTAAGGTGGATGAAGGGAAACAGATCGCAAAAATGTTATATTTCTACAGAAGATAAAGACCAGTTATTGTGTAAATTAGCCCCAGATTATGTTGTTTCAGCTATACCTGCGTTTATTTCTTGTAACGAAAGTTTGGAAGCAGATTTTACTGTACATGAGATGTGTAGATGTATAAAAAAGAAGGATACAGCTCCAGGGTGTGACAGGGTCACTTATTCTATGATTTATAATTTACCTAAAATAGCAAAACAATACCTTACTTTCTTATATAATCGCATACTAAAAACCGGCGTCGTCCCTACACAATGGAGAAACATTACTGTAGTGCCTATTCCTAAGCAGGGTGAGTCATCGAGCTCCGTACCTAAACTAAGACCGATATCTCTTATGTGTTGTCTGTGCAAAATATTACATAATTTGATTAACAAACGTATTGAGTGGTACATCGAAAAGAATAACTTGTTATCGCCACAAATTACGGGATTCAGAAGTGGACAGTCGTGCTTGGACTCCTTATCGCGCTTAGTAACACAGATACAAATAGGTTTTACGAATAATACATCTACTGTTGCATGTTTCCTTGACATCGAAAATGCGTATAACAATGTTTTGATAGAACAAACTACAACTATCCTCGACAAAATGGGAGTAGGTAGAACAATTTGTACGTACTTGTGGATTTTTTTAAGTCAAAGAAATCTCAAAATAAAAGATGATTCTAATACATTAATAGATACCTATACTAGATATGCAGGGAGGGGTTTAGCCCAGGGCGACCCGATTTCGCCGCTTTTATTTAACATTACAACATCAAAAATATGCAAAGAAATTAATTTTGTGTACATTTGTCAATATGCGGATGATTTTGTTTTATTTCAAAACTGTAGGAAATTAACGGATAGTTCTGATAGGATACAGAGGGCTTTATATGCTTTTAATCATATAATTAATCAGTTAGGTCTTAATCTGTCTATTCCTAAATCTAAAATATGTGTTTTTAGCAGAGGCCGAAAGTCACAACAGTTAGGTATTAAGATAAACAATTGTGTTATTGAACAGGTGGACGTATACAAATACTTAGGTATTTGGTTGGAGTTCACTACGCTGGGGAAGGCATGTTAATGAGATTGTAATTAGAGCACAGAAATTTAATAATATATTAAAAGTTTTAGCTGGATCTAACTGGGGTTCGCATCCATTACATTTACGAAGGCTATATATTTCATTAATTAGAAGTCGATTAGATTATGGTTCGTTTTTGTTTGACAACAGTGCGAAAACTCATATTTATAAATTAGAAAAGGTTCAAAACCAAGCTATGAGGATAGTTGGTGGTTTTATTAGAAGTACTGCGATACATACTATGGAAAGCGAGCTCTGTGTACATCCACTGCATATTAGACGGAAGTACTTAGGTTTGAAATACTGTCTTAAAATTAAAGCAGTTACTAATAACGAAACAATTAACCTGCTGACGGAATTAAGCAGGTTGTGTGCTTCTAACAATTACTGGTATAGTAAGAAAAAACCATTGTTGGTGTCATGTTTAGAGTCGGTTAAAAATGATGAGATTTGTTCATCTCTCATATTGGATTGTTTCAGTTTGAATACATGGGTTATTAAAATAAACACTGATGACATTGTTATTACAAGTTTAGAATGTATGGACAGGGCTAAAAAAGACCATGAAGTCAATTTACTTAGAGCTGAAACTATAAAAGAATTGCGTGAAAAATACTTTGATTGGTATGCATTATATACGGACGGCTCGAAGAGTGAAGATGGGCGAGGGGCGGCCTTTTATGACCCTGCGGTCAATCATTCTTATAATAGGTCAAATTGTTTTAAAATTGTTAGTAACATATCCATAATGTCCGTGGAACTCATTGCGATAACTGAGGCACTCGCATATTACATCAGTATTCTCAGCCGAATGAAAATAGTGATTTTTAGTGATAGCAAAAGTGCACTTCAGCATATTCGTGGGTGCGCCTCTGGCAGGAGGGGGGTGTCCATAGCTTATGTTATACTATCGCAGCTTATGGAGTTGCGCGAGCGCGGAGTTGAAGTCCGGTTGCAATGGGTTCCATCGCACATTGGACTCAGGGGGAATGAGGAGGCTGATACACTAGCAAAAAAGGCGACACTTGAGGGCTCTGAGTACAATATTTTACCTAATTATTCTGAAATTTTACCTAAATATCGAAAAAGCTGCTACAATTTTTGGAAAGAACATTTTAATGAAAGGTCTGTGGAAAAAGGCATTTGGTACAAATCGATACAGTGTGAGCCTCCTCATGTCCCTTGGTTCAGTATGACAAAGATACCTCGTAAACTTATAATTATAGCACACAGGTTACGTACGGGCCATATGCCCCTAAAGAAGTTTGCGTACTTAATGCGTAAAGCCGACTCACCGAATTGTGATACATGTGATGTTGTGGAAGACGTTCACCATTTATTAGAAGAGTGTATCCGTTTTCAGCAAGAGAGACAATCGCTTGCGGTGGCTTTCGGCTTAAACAGACTGGACACAGGAATTTTCCACAAAGTTTTAGCGCACCCGACAACTGAGTCAGCTATGCAGCTGTTTAAGGCCGTGAGCCATCACAAGTAGGTAGAAGATTAGTTGTTTTGTATGATATACATACACCTTGTATTTTATATTTTTTTACGTCATGTTTTCATTTTTGATAAGCTTATATTTAAAATCTACTTTGTTGTGTATACAATAGGACTGACATGTTTATTTATATAACAAAAGTCCTTACAAATAAATCAGAATAAAAAAAAAAAAAAAAAAGCTAGCAGCTCCTACCAAGTGATACAGTGAAGTGAAACCATACCATTGGATTGCAGTGATTATTGAGGACAGACGCAGGTTGCGGAAAATAAGGTCAGACCAAACCATTTAATTTTATTGCTTTGTAGTACCTACCTATATATGTATTCTACACCAAGGATGACCTTCTCATCAACCAAACTGAAGTTTACAAAGCAATAAAACAGTTGCTGGCTAATTTCAAGAAAGCTGGAGCGGATAGAAAGTCGTATGACTATTGTAAACGTAAGAATGACCTATTGGAGACCTGTTGGTCAACGTACCTCAATAACCATAGTAAAATATGTAAGTTAGCGAAACCTGGCCATGTTTACTACACAAAAGGATTTAACGAAACAGCCCAAGAAGTTTACATGGTCGCTAAAAGCGTCATAAAGACAACCATTGACCAGTTGGAGCAGAGAACACCAATATCGCAACCAAGTAGCCTACGTGCACCAGAAGCTGAGGCGAACCGACCAGGTACATTAACTCGACCAGGCACTCCCCAACCAGTAGGGAGAAATTTAGCAACAACGGGGAACACCAGCAAACTGGACGAGTTGATAAGAAAGCAGAAAATAAATATGAGGGCCTTCATGAGGACCCTCAGTGGCATAAAAAACTGACGAGTTAGAGAAGAAATGGGAAATCGAGGACGCATTGAAGTCTCTGGAATCTCGTTGGTCCGCTATAGATAATTTACATTGGGAAATAGAAGGAGAGAGCGGTAGTGAGGATAGCCAATACCAGGAGGATTTTACTGATTACGAGTCCATTTTTATTGAAACTAAGAACGCTATCAACATCAAAATGTGGTCGGTATCTCATCGGGAAAAATCTACCCCACAAATTGACATCCCTATTTTGAATGGGAACTACAAGGGCTGGGTATCCTTCAAGGATTCTTTCACCGAAGCTGTCGATAGCAACCCCTCCATGACCAACGACCAGAAAATGCAGTTTTTGAAGAGTAAGGTGACACCTACCAATCAGTTCGGAGAATTACGAAGCGTGTTGACAGCTTCTTAATCGTCGCTATGGGAACAAAATACAAATTTTTACCTGGCACGTCAACATTCTGCTCGACTTCCCTACCATGCAAACACCAATCTTACGATTTAATGAAAAATCTGCACGACGTTACCAACGAATGTCTTCATGGTACCTGTAACTGAACCACATGGGACCCACTCCTGTGCATCATCGCCAGAGAAAGCTATCAACATTACAAATTACCGTCTGTACCTCACCAAGTAAATACCAAGATGGTACTTGCGCAAATATTAGATTTACCTACGAGTACGTTACGTTCGTTGTCTCAGCAGTTTTACTTTCGTTGTGATGTGTACACAATAAAGACAATGTGCAATGACCAAGTTACCAAACGCCAGCTGAGTGCCAGTGGGGTCGTTACCACCAGCTAGGAGCTCATCCTCGAAGGCAACGACTTTACACTATTACCATTCGTCACCCATTCAACCGAATCAACATATCACCAGATATCTACGTGGATCGTGTTCCTGAACCAGACCAGATCTACCATATTATAGTATCTGACCATAAACATACCAGACCACGAAATTGACTAACGGAGCCTATACTCAACCTTTACGAGTTTACGAGAGTTTATCGAGAAACTAAAGAATAGTAACACAGAAATCGAGGAAATATCATACCATAACATCTACTACTACGCCATCAGCTATACCACTTCAGTGGGCGTAGTGAACGCTGTAATAGCATGGATGTGGAGGAGCGGACGTTGCTGCCGGCGAGCTCCTGCTGCGGAGCGCCGCCGCGCCCTCCAGACCGCGGCGTCGACGCGGAAGTCACCGTCAATAAAAGTTTGCGGAAACTTCCGCTCCGCCGAGACCCACCAGTGCACCACCACCAGTTGAAGTGATTAGTGCTAGTGGTAATAGGCGCCCAGAGGGCCAAGAAGTGCTCACTGCTAATCGGTTAAATAAAAGGAGTGAAACCGTTTTTCAGCTCAATATTTATACTCGTAGGAACCAACCGTTGGCTAGGCGGGGCAGCACGGACGGGGGCTCGATAATAACGGTTTTATGGAAGAGACAATATTTTAGTGATAAGGTATATTTGCTGTTTACTGTGGTACTACACCACTTGTTTATTCGTTTAGTTCACATATTATACCGTTTTACTACGAGATGTTAACTTTTAGATATTCTATATGTTTTGTTTGAATTATTAGATTAAGACCAATGTGCTTTTATATTTGGCTTTATACCAACTTGTATTTTATCAACAATGTTTGTTGTGTTAGATGACATATTTAAGATGAAGTTGTTTTGTATCACCATCATACACCAAACCACAGCATCCTCATCTCGTAGTTGGGAGTATGTTCGAGTAACCGACCAGGCAGCAGAGATGCATTCAGCTGCGCTTGCAGTCGAATGCGTATTTGATTGCGGTTACCTAAATTTACTCAGTTCGCGATCGACCGCCATTGTCGCGGGTTCAAATCAATATTACCATCTCAACCATTTCTGGCGGCGGTAGTTTAATTAACCATAAATAACGTGTGTCTTGTGAATATAGTCCGTACCATACCACATCAGTGACTTTCCTTGACCACCAACCAAGCACCGTACCTATTACCAATCTCAAAGGGCAGTTTGGGAATCAACCAGCACCATCTACCACAACCCCCAATCAATACCCTTTTCACATTTAAACATTGTTCAACGGTAACATTTAGAGATAAGGTTCTTATTCTTTGAGTTTACTGAACGTTACGTTACGTTTTCACATCGCTCTGGAGGCGATTCACCATGACTTTAAAAACGAACCTGTTTGGGCATGAGCTCGCCCATCTTAGCCATCTGCACGAGGTCGGCCGCGCCGCCCTTGGGTGCAGCGGGCGCGGGCGCCGGGGCGGCCGCGAGCGCGGGCGCGTCGCCGCCGCCCTGCATGGCGCGCAGCTTGCCGAAGCTGAGCGCGCGGATGTCCTGCACAGCTAGCAGCACGTCGTAGCCGCGCTCCAGCGTCTGCTTGATCTCGGCGCCCATGAGCGAGTCCATGCCGAGCTCGGCCAGGTTGGCGGTCTCGGAGACCTTGCTGGGGTCCTTGATGCCGAGGATGTTGGCCACCGCGTGCACCAGGTCCTGCGAGGGCGCGGCGGCGGCGCGGCGCTTGTCGGCCAGCACCATGGACGCCTGCACCGGGTGCGGCAGCGCCAGCATGGCGCCCAGCGCCTGCATGCAGGACGCGATGCGTTGCGGGACCGTGCCGCCCACCACGGCGTCGTCGCCGCCTGCGCAGAGGGGAACAACGTTAGAGGCACTCTCCTATCGTTCTCAACGAGGCAGCGTGCAGTGCAGGCACTCACCCATGGTGTCGACGATGAGGCCGACCTCGCCGACGGCGCCCCACTGCACAGCCAGCGCCGGTAGCCCGTCAGCCTGGCGCCGCTCGCACAGGCGCTCCATGGCCGAGTTGGCGAGCCCGTAGTTGGCCTGGCCAGGGTTGCCGCGGCCGCAGGACACGGAGGACCACACCACGAAGTACTCCAGGTCGGGGCACAATGCGCGGGTAGCTGCGTCCAGCGCGCGCGTCGCGTCCACCTTGGGGCGCGCCACCGCCTGGAACTGTTCCCGCGTCTGCTTGTCCAGGAAGGCGTCATGAAGCACGGCGGCCAGGTTGAAGACACCGCCGACGGGCGCCAGCGCGGCCGCCGCCGCCAGCAGCTTGCGCGCGCCGCCCTCCGCCGCCGCGTCCTCCGTGCTGACGGCCACCTTGACGCCCAGCGAGCGCCAGCGCCGGATGCACCAAGCCTGGTAGCCGGTGCGCACGCCGCTGCGCGAGTTGAGCAGCAGTGCCGTGGCGCCGCGCGTCACCAGCCACTGCGCTAGCTCCAGCCCGAAACCGCCCAGCCCGCCCACCAGCACGTAGCTCTTGGCGGGGTGCATGTAGGTGCGTGGCTGCGCGGACAGCAGGCGCGGCGCCCCCGCCCCGCGGGTCGCAGCCTCCTCTTCGCGCACGCGCAGCACCACCTTGCCGATGTGCCGCCCCGTCGCCATGAACCTGCGACAAAACACGCCTGAGTCCCGACTCCCCGATCCGCCTCGCGGTGCTGCGCTCGGCAGGCAGTATAGTTACCTAAAGGCCTGCTCCAGCTGCTGGTCAGAGTAGACGGTGGCGGGCAGCGGCCGCACGGCGCCACTGGCGATGCCCTCGCTGACGCAGCGCACCACGGCCGCCTTCTCGGGGTCCGTGCCATCCGCGTCGAACAGTGCGTCCAGCAGGATGCCGTGGAACGTGGTGTTCTTCAGGAACACCGCCATGCCCTGCGCACGCGCACACGTCAGACACACACACGCGCTCCTTGCACACGCGGCCGAACCAACTGAGAGGGTCGGGTCATCGCTCTGCATCAGTTTGACGCCAACATGGATAAAACATTTAAGAAGAACAACCATTGAACATGGTCCAATTCGGGGAAGAAATAAGCTCCTATTTCAACCCACCTAACCTATTCCCACTTCGTTCGACCGTCTATGAACGGGACGCAAACTAAACAACCGCCGACGGAGGCTACGAGGCAGCAGATACACAGTGTACTCACGAGAGGCGTGTTGTTGGAGAGGTCCAGCTTGCCGATCTCGAGGAAGCGGCCGCCGACGGCCAGGCAGCGCACGCTGGCGGCCAGCTTGTCGCCTGCCAGCGAGTTGAGCACCAGGTCTACGCCGCGGCCGCGCGTCTGGCGCAGCACCAGCTGCTCGAAGGAGGTGTCGCGCGAGTTGCCGATGTGTGCGTCCGGCAGCGACGGGAAGCGTTCGCGCAGGAAGGCACGCTTGTCAGGCGTGCCCACCGTCGCGAACACGCTGCAGCCGGCGTGCAGCGCGATGGCTATGGCGGCCTGCCCCACGCCGCCCGTGCCCGCGTGCACCAGCACCGCGTCCCCGCGCCGCATGCGTCCACGCACGCTCAGCGCGTAGTACGCCGTGGCGTAGGCGACCGGCACCGTGCTGGCCTGCTCCAGCGACCACTCCGCCGGCACTTCCCACAGGAAGCCGCGGTCCGCCAGTACCGTGGTGGCGAGCCCGCGCGCCGCCACCATGCCCATCACGCGCTTGCCGTCCGAGGAGCGGCCCGAGAACTCTAGCCCGAGGATGCACTCCTGTCCGGCCAGGTTGCCGGGCAGCGCGTCCGGCGGCAGCTTGCCGGTGGCCAGCATGATGTCGCGGAAGTTGAGCGGCGCGCAGTAGACGGTGCACAGGTCGGCGCGCGGAGGCAGCGGGCGCGCGCGCGCGAAGCGCAGCTCCGACTCGATCCAGCGCAGCGAGGACAGGTCGCCGCGCGTCAGCGTGTTCACGTACGCGTGCTGCACCTGCAGCTGCGCCTCGCCGTCCGCGCTCAGCTCCACGTGCCTGTAGCAGCCCCACACGCCACCGCGCAGCACGTTCACGCACAGGTCCTTGCTCAGCTGGTCGGCGTAGGGCGCGGCGCCGGGCGCGAAGGGTGCCTTGGCGTCGGGCAGGTAGTAAAGGCGCAGCGCGCGGCCGCCGGGCTCGGCGCGCAGGCAGGTGGCGAGCCCAAGCACGCCGCTGTCCACGCGCCGGGTCACGCAGTATACACGCATGTCTTCGGTCTCGGCGCGCGCCATGGCCGCCTTCAGCTCCTCCAGCCAGGCGAAGCTCGCGTCGTCGGAAACGTCGAGCACGACGCGCGTGGCGGGCAGCGCGCGCGCGCGCCACGCGCACACGTACTCGCAGGTGGCGGACGCCACGCGCGCCACCACCGTCAGCCCGCTCGACTTCAGCATCTCCCTGCAAGGTACGACTCCTCATTACCAATGTACAAGGTACAATGTGTTATTCAGTATATGCGTGTGATATCAAGGTTATCTAACTTCCTAGTTATTATAGCTTAGCAATATCTACGTGAGGTTATGTATCAACGTGATTTCTTATCTTCCGCATAATGTCTTGATATTAACTTAAATCTAACAAATAAACCAGTTGCGAACTATCAGCGTTGGAGTATCATTTCACGGTACCTCTAACATTCTTCGAGCCGGATTCACAGTCTAAATCCGTGGTCGCGCTCACCACTGTCTCTCGAAGGACAACGTGATAACGTACGTTACTAAAACGTTATCATAAGGCTACTACGTCGCATACACACGTAGTATTGTGCGAACTGTGTTCCCTACATTGCTCGTCGGAACTTACATCGCAGAGGAGCTCTTGGGAAGCGAATTGTGTTCCCTACATTGCCCGTCGCAACCCACATCTCGGAGCCGCTCTTGGACAAGTATCCTATATCAAAGAGGTCTTGTTTAACCTACTAATCATGGATAACTTGAAGGAGAACCTTGAGGAGATTCTTGAAGCTATGTTACACATCAGGACCAACATCCTCAAGGATCCAGCCAGTCAGAAGACACATAAGCACCTTCTGACAAGTATAGACAGACTAGATAAGCTTCTGGACATCATGGAAAATAAGTTCAGCAATCTAGCACCATTAATGAAAATGGAAAAGGATACAACAGTTCTGAAGCCCCCGAAATCCAGTTCACTCACAATGAAGAAGGATATGGATACTTTAGTGCGGCAGCCCCTGAGATCAAATCCCTCTCAAGGAAAGAAACCCTTCACCCAGTCAAAGGGAACATGCAGCAAGCTAAATAATCAACAACAATCAAGCTACAGTAAGTCAGGTGACCTTGGATTTATTTCAACAGCTTGCACATTATTGACCTGTCCTTATTGTAGCCACAATCACGCAATATACAAATGTGACGATTTCATAGAACTAAATGCCAAAGACAAGTTAAATGCAACGACGCAGTTAGGCATTTGTGAAAATTGCCTACTTCAGCATGAGGTAGGTCAGTGCCGTTCAAGGCGCTCATGTAGAGTTTGCCAAGGTCGACACAATTCTTTATTGCATGACGCATTTTGGAAACCTTCTGGACCATCCGAGAATTCTCATGTGCAGCCGACTATCGGGAATGGCGAACATAACGGATACGGAGTTATGAAAACGATCGAGGATATTATGAACATTCGATTTAAGGCTATGACGCAGCAGATAGAAGGGATTCGCCACAGCGTGCATCAGTTACAAACCGAATCCCTTGGAAAAAATCGAAGTCATAAAAGCCTAAGCCAATGTTCTTCTCGTACACAACGACGGAGAAGGCCGCAGCGAGCCGACGCAGGACCTCATCTGACAGCGACGGTCAACTCGGCGGCCCTTGTGGAAGGCCCTAAGGCAGCACAGCATCAAGCAGCGTGGGATGAAGCAGCGCTGAGTGTTTCGCGATGGAGCTCCGGGTTGAATATCCCGACGGTGGAAACACGCAATGAAGCAGCGCTGAGTGTTTCGCGATGGAGCTCAGGGTTGAATATTCCCACGATAGAAGAAGCACGAAATGAAGTAGCACCGAGTGTTTCGCGATGGAGCTTAGGGTTAAATATTAGGTCCTTACATATGAAATTGGCGTTTTTCGTACTGGCCACTTTAATCACAAATTTCTCCTCTTTGGTAAGGAATTCCAAATTCAAATTTGTACAGCTATAGACTCATGTATTTGTGCTTCGATGATCGTCATTCATTTGTTTTTTTTCTTCTGTTTTTTTCTGTGTTTTATTAGATTGCAAGTTGTCATTCTCTGATCATGTAGATTCTATTGTAAAGAAATCTTTTAAAAGCTTGGGTTTTATTACACGGGTCTGTAAACCTTTTTCTGATATTGGCTGTATAAAGTTACTATACTACTCTTATGTTCGAAGTATCGCTGAATACTGCAGTTGTATCTGGAATCCTCACTACTTAACTTATATTAACGACCTAGAAAGAATTCAACATAAGTTTATAAAACATATTAATTATAGAAAACATTATAAACCCGTAAGCTATAAGGATTCGTGCGACTTTCATTCCCTTACAAGCCTTCGTGACCGACGCACCTTAATGGACATGTCATTCCTACATGGTCTATGTAATGGGTACATAGACAGCCCCGAACTAACAGATAGGATTCTCCGTTTATGGGCCCCTAAACGACGCACAAGACATACCAATACAAAACTCTTCGCCACTACAAAATTTTCGACTAACTATGCTCATTACTCTATTGTTAACAGGCTACAAGGATTATATAATATTCAATTTCACACCACTGACATATTTCATGTCGGTAAGGTGGCATTTAAAAGAGATGTTTTAAAAGTTCTGCGGGAGGACTCTGTATAGATTTGAATAATAGTTTTAGTAATTGCTTTCTTTTTCTTTAAATATGTATATACCTAAGTAGGTATTGTAGGTATATAATTAAGTAAAATTGAATGTCAACTAGCACTAGACTAGGCAAGTACATATATGAGGTAGGTATATATATGTATTTAAATTTATTGCGGTGGGTTAAATTATATCTTATTTGTCTAATTTACCTGTACTTTTAATAATTCTTTAAGTTGTACTTTGTTTGTTGTGTTTTGTTTATGTTAGACTGTCGGTATTTTGTAAGTTTATTTTGTATAATGTAAATCTCTCATTGGCCGTAAGTTAGGTTATTAAGGTTAGAACTGTTTAGATATAAGGGCTGTTGATTTTGTTAAACAACAAAAATAAAAATAAAATAAAATGTGATCTGTTCAACATGAAGCGCAATGCTTATAAGAACTTAATTAATATTAGGTCCTTACATATGAAATTGGCGTTTTTCGTACTGGCCACTTTAATCACAAATTTCTCCTCTTTGGTAAGGAATTCCAAATTCAAATTTGTACAGCTATAGACTCATGTATTTGTGCTTCGATGATCGTCATTCATTTGTTTTTTTTCTTCTGTTTTTTTCTGTTTGCGTCACTCATTTTACAAAATGGAAAACTTAAAATATCGCATTATTTACGAGTACGAGTTCCGCCGTGGCACTAGTGCTGCGGAAACAACTCGAAGGGTGAATGATGTGTATGGCGGTCGTGTTGCAAAAGAAAACACAGTTCGTTTTTGGTTCCAACGTTTTCGTTCTGGAAATTTTGACCTGCAGAACAAGCCCCGTGGACGGCCTGAGACTCAAGTTGATAATGAAGAGTTGAAGGCTATTGTGGAAGCGGATCCATCGCAAACCACGTCCGAGTTAGCTGCAGGCTGCGATGTTAGTGATAAAACTGTTTTAATTCACTTGAAGCAAATTGGGAAGATTAAAAAGCTTGAAAGGTGGGTACCTCACGAATTGACTGAAGCAAACCGGCAAACGCGCGTCGACTGCTGCGTTACATTACTAAACCGGCACAATAATGAAGGTATTTTAAACCGAATCATTACCTGTGATGAAAAATGGGTTCTTTACGATAATCGGAAGCGCTCAGCGCAATGGTTGGATCCTGGCCAGCCAGCCAAATCCTGCCCCAAGCGAAAATTAACCCCAAAAAAGTTACTTGTAAGCGTTTGGTGGACTAGTGCCGGTATTGTTCATTACAGTTTTCTCAAATCTGGCCAGACTATTACGGCTGATGTCTATTGTCAGCAATTGCAAACCATGATGGAAAAGCTAGCGGCTAAACAACCTAGGCTGGTCAATCGCTCCACGCCACTGCTGCTTCACGACAACGCTAGACCACACACTGCGCAACAGACGGCTACTAAATTAGAAGAGCTTCAATTGGAAAGTCTAAGACATCCTCCGTACTCCCCGGACCTTGCTCCAACAGATTACCATTTTTTTCGAAATTTGGATAACTTCTTGCAAGGGAAAAAATTCAACTCCGATGGGGCAGTCCAAATCGCCTTCAAAGATTTTATTGATTCCCGTCCGACTGGTTTTTTTAGTAAAGGGATCAATGAACTACCTATAAGATGGCAAAAGTGCATAGAAAATAATGGTTCATACTTTGATTAATTAAATATATTATATTAAAAAATATTCGACTTTTTGTTCCTCCCATACAAAACGCCAATTTCATATGTAAGGACCTAATATATAATATTCCCACTTTAATAAGTGACAGTTGAAAACATTAAGGTCTCTATACCTCATACAGTTTTTAAAGTTTATATTCATTTACTTTTTCATTTACAATCGTACACTTTTACTAGAATACTTTGTTTTTGTCATGTTTTAATAAATACTTGTTTCCTTTTGCGAGTGGCCAGGATGTACGGAGTACAATGTAGTGACATTATCAGGGAAGAATCCTAGTTGTGTCTGGATTCTTGTGTTACACAGTTCTTATACATTACATTGTTTTCCCTTTTTCTAGTGGCCAAGATGTACAAGGTACAATGTGTTATTCAGTATATGCGTGTGATATCAAGGTTATCTAACTTCCTAGTTATTATAGGTGATGGAACCCAAACAATTAAAACGTGTTAGCAATATCTACGTGAGGTTATGTATCAACGTGATTTCTTATCTTCCGCATAATGTCTTCATGTTAACTTAAATCTAACAAATAAACCAGTTGCGAACTATCAGCGTTGAAGTATCATTTCACGGTACCTCTTACAACCAAACTCACGGATAGAATTGCTCCCCGTTTGGTACTTACGGATATTTAACGGAATGCTTCATAGGATGGAAGTATTTAAAAAAAAAACGTCAAGTGCGAAGTGACTCGCGCACCAAGGTTTGCAATTGTAAGACCATGCTTCCCGCCAAATTTTATGATTCTACGTCAACGGGAAGTACCCTATAGGCTTCGTGTGCTTGTCATTCCCGCGGAAATTTTGAAATATTCCGACATAAACGCCTGTAACTTTTGATTGCAATGACTTAGAAGTTTAATATTCATTTATATCACGGCTCCAAGAGGATACGGACTTGAGTATTTGATGTTAATTTGAACTCGATGCCTCCCCTCCACGCGTTCCTGATAATAGGGGGTTCACAGACGGACAACCAATTGATCCTATAAGGGTTATTTTTTTCATTTTGCTGTACGGAACCCTAAAGATAATGATGATAATTATGTAGAGTAGGTAAGTAACGGGAACCTTGTGAGGCCTGCGCGAAGCAGTGTCTACTGGTTCTGCTGTAACTTACATTAACTGAGGTTTTGTTCCAGGGAACCATTTAGTGATTTTCGAAGCATCTCCGTTTGTTTTATTTTTGTGAAATGATGGGTACGTACAGTTAGCGTTGGCAATACAATAAATTAATGCAGAGTCTGCGAAGGTTACCTGGCTGCGGGTTCATCGTAGGCACCCTTCGGCTCCTCCAGCACCAGCATGCCAGACTCGGCCAGCGAATCGGCCAGCGCAGTCAGCACAGCAGGCCCGTGGCGCGCCAGCACGTCGCAGGCCAGCACGCAGTGGCAGTCCGCGTCTACGGGACCGGCGCGCGCGTCCTTGTTGTTGACCTTCACGCCGAGGTCCGCCTGCAGCTGCTGGTAGGCGGGCGCGGCGGCGGCGGCGGCTAGCGCCGCGTCCGCGCGCACCTGCGGCTCCGCGTCCAGCGCCGCCAGCGCCGCCGGCAGCAGCAGCGCTTCCGCTGGGCGCTCCAGCGCAGCCTCGCACAGCCGCAACCGCAGCGAGCCTGCGTTCTCCAGCACCAGCTGCAGGCACAGTGCCAGCGCCTCCCGCCGCCCGCGCGCCGCGCCCTCCTCCGTGCCCACGGCCACCGAGTCGTATGGCAAGAACCCGTACCGCTCCAGCTTGGGAGGCGCCTGCGGGTTGGAGCGCCGCGGCGCCAGGCTCGTCTTCACGCCGCGCAGCTCCACGCCCGGCGCCGCGATCACGTCCTCGCGCCGGTGCATGGCGACCGGGACGCTGCCCGGCGGCGGCATGCCGCGCGGGTCGATCAGCGCGCGCTGCAGCCGCGTGGGTAGGTACAGCTCGCGTGTATCCACGCCGATGATGCCGAACTGCAGCATGGTGTCCATGTACGGCACCCACCGCCCGCCCCAGGCCAGCTCGCCGCGCACGCCGCGCGCGTCCGACCGCTCGATGCCGCGGAACACGCCACCGTAGTTGTACCCGCGCAGGCGCAGCTCCTTGTAGATGTCGTCAGACAGCAGCGGCGGCTGCTCCGCCTCCCCATCCCCATCTTCCTCTCCCTCCAGCACCAGCCGCTCCTCCTCGGCGCGGCCCGCTAGCCGCACGCTGCCCGTCACCACGACGGCGCCGCCCTCGCACACGTCGAACTCGCCGGTCCCGTCGAGCACGTTCACGTGGAACTTGAGCGGCGCGTCGCGCGACACGATCGTGGCGCGGCGGAACTGCACGTTCTCGAGCACGATCGCGGTCTCCTCCAGCTTGGTCGCGTGCAGTTTGGCCATCGTGCGCCAGACCAGCGTCAGGTAGCCGGTGGCCGGGTACAGAACGCGGCCGTCGATGTTGTGCCCCTCGATGTAGGAGTCCTCAGGGCGCGACAGGTCGCACTCGATGGTCTGGTCGCCGGCGCGCGCGGCGCCGCCGTACGCCGCCACCGCCCACTCCACGGAGTGGTCCCATCGCACGTGCGAGGCCAGGCCGGGCGTGCCGCGCGCCACGGGCCAGGCCACGGGCGCGTGCAGCGCGCTCAGCTGCGGCTGCGCGCCCGCCGCGTACAGTCGCCCGAGCGCTCCCAGCAGGTGCAGCGCGGCGTCGGGCGCGTCGCGGCGCACCAGCGGCACGTGCGCGGCCGGCGGCGGCAGCGCGCGCCGCAGCACGGCGTGCAGCAGCGCGTGCGGCGCCACCTCCACCAGCACAGCGTCCTTGGGCACCTCGGCCAGCGCCTCCGCGAACCGCACCGGCGACAGCAGGTTGTTCACGTGGTAGGTCGCGTCGCTCATCTTCGCGATGTCGCTGCCCCAGCGCTCCTTGGGCAGCGAGGAGGACAGCCAGCGTGCGGAGCGCGGCTTGGGGTGCGGGATCACCTTCTCCAGCGACTTGCGCAGCAGCGGCGCCGCGGTCTCGATGTACCGACTGTGGAAAGCCACGCCCGAGCTGTTCACGCGGCGCGCGAACACGCCGGCCGCGCTCAGCTCTGCCACCAGCCTCTCCACGGCGGGCACCGGGCCCGACACGGTGACGCTGTCGGCCGCGTTGTGGCAGGCCGGCACCACCTCGGCCGGGCAGCGCGCCACGCACTCTTCCCAGGACAGCCCGACGGCCGCCATGGCGCCCGGCGGCAGCTTGGCGTCCACGATGCTGCGGCCGCGCCAGTACGCCGCCAGCACCGCCTGCTCGCCCGTCAGCGTCTCGTCAGCGTACGCACATCCTGCACAGAACGCAAGTCAGACACTCGCAGCACCTAGGTACTCCGGTAGTGTAGTATGTACGCACCGATCTCCCCGACGGAGTGTCCGAGGATGCCGTCGGGCCGGCAGCCCAGCAGGCGCAGCACGTCCACCAGCGCCACCTGCACGGCCGCGATGCACACGAAGGATGTGATGACGTCGTCGAAGGCAGCCTGCGGCGCCTCCGTCAGCGCGTGCAGCAGGTCCAGCTTGTGCGGCGCCAGCGCGCGCGCCGAGCGCTGCACGCTGTCCGCGAAGGGGGGCAGCGCCATCAGAGCGCGCGCCATGCCGGCCCACTGCGACCCCATGCCCGAGAACACCCACCACACGGGCCGCGCGCCATCGCCGGGGCCGCCGCCGCTCTCCAGCTCCTGCAATTTTAAAATATCCTTTTCATATTTTTTCAGTGCAGAGTAGAACAGTACCTTCATTACTGACCAAATGGAAAACAATATTTTTTGCTCTATATGTTGGGTATGTACAGTGGTGGTCATATAATTAGTAAAACTTTTCCATTTTACCACTGTATTCATTGATACACATGATTAGTTAGAAATAAATAGACAAACTTTTTACACAACTTCTAAACATAGTATTCCTATTTACTGGCTGGTCACGTAATTAAGAACTCTAAATAGTTTATACCTTTATTCAAATTTAAATAGAGAACACTCAGTCGATTTGTTACTGTTTGTATAATTTTGGCGCCATTTAGTGCTGTAAAAGATTAAAAGTGATCGCTTCTTATGAAAAACAATGGGAAAAATAAAAGTTGTGATAAATCTACAAGGGAACTAATAATAAAACTTCGCCGGAAGAATTGATCCTATAAAAAGATAGCCGACCATCTGCAGTGTTCAAAAACGATGGTTTTCCACGCTGTAAAGCATTTACCTACGTATCAAACTACTTCGAATGTTCCACGTGTACCTAAACAGAGACAACCAACTCCTCGAGATGACCGAAACATCGTTCGTATGGCAAAACGAAATCCTTTTAGAGGGTCCAATAAGCTGAGGAAAGAATATTTTGGTGAAAACAACCCTTCAGGAATCTCAGCATGCACTATTCGAAGACGTTTGGTAGAAAGAAATTGCACGGTAGGATACCCATGTTGAAACTTTGCCACAGGCAAGCCCGGCTTGCATTTGCGAGAAAGTATGAAAACTGGACGGTGCGACAGTGGAAAAATGTACTTTTTTCTGACGAGACGAAAATAAACAGAGTATGTTCTGATGGAAAATGTACGACGTCCCCCGAATACAGCATTCGACACTAAGTACACGAAAGTTACATTAAAGCACGGTGGTGGAAATGTGAAAATTTGGGGGTGCTTTCCTGGACATGGTGTTGGACCTGTAAAGTTGATAGAAGGTAACATGGATCAGTTCCAATACAAAAATATACTGGAAGAAACAATGTTACCTTAGTTATTTGGATATTCCAGCATGACAATGCTTTGGAACATTGTCACACTGCACGCACCGTAAAGGAATTTCTTACAGCGCAATCAGATTCTGTCTTAGATTAGACTGGCCAGCTAACAGCCCAGATCTAAACCCAATAGAGAATCTGTGGTTCGAAGTAAAGAAATAGGTTTCAAATACACAGTGTGGGAATTTAAGACAGCTGTACGACGGTTTTTTAGAAGAATGGAACTCTATTCCTCTTGCGAAATGTCAAAACTGAATAGAGTCGATGCCTCTCTCGCTCTCTATTAATGTGGCTATTTTATAACATAACTTAATAGTGACTATTTTATTACACAGTTGCTTCTCAGAAGGTACACATCTCTGTGTATGACACGATTTAAATAAAAAACTTCTATAACTTCAAATCGCTGTTAATGAAATGACCACAACTGTTTACCTACATACCTAACGTAGACACCCGCACCGAGCGGGCGTCAAATGAAACGTATCGGTTTGTACATCTCAAAACAGTTTTAAAATTTTCTGTGGGGTTCATACTTTTTGATATATTTTCAAAAAAGTCGAAATATTACCCATTCCCCTCCCCCCCTATCTCCGAAGATTGCAGAGCGATCCATCTGAACTGTATGAAGCGTTTGTAGATATGAAAAAATATTTTACAGGAAAGAAGTCTTTAAGTAGATCACTTTTTAAAAAATGCTCAAAGAGGGGGGGGGGGATAATTTTCAAAACGGGGGGCTACTTCACCGAATGGGGTATCAAATGAAAGGTATCGGTTTGTAAATCTTAAAACGGTATTTGAAATTTCTGTAGGTTTCGTACTTTTTCAAATATTTTGAAAAAAGTCAAAAAAAATACCCACTAGCCCCCCCCCTCCCTATCTCCAAAGTTTGCAGAGCGATCCATAGCCCGGGTGGGGCACTGCTGTTTGGAACATACCTCTAGTTTCCAGCTAACACAATTTTCTTTAGTTACCTATGTCATAAAATAATATAACATACTTTATGGATCATAATATTCTATATAACTATATTTTAGAAACCATACATTCAAATGTTTAAAATAATGTACCTACTATTAACTTCTAACTTATTTCTATGTTTCAAAATATTCCTGTAAGGCTTAGAAACTTTTTTTAATCAGGTAAGACTTTAAAATGTTTTTGAATCTTAAAAATATTTGATACTTTATATCTTGGGGAATGTTGGTATAAATATTTGATTCATCTTTTATATCTTGGGGAATGTTGGTATAAATATTTGATTCATCTTTTATATCTTGGGGAATGTTGGTATAAATATTTGATTCATCTTTTATATCTTGGGGAATGTTGGTATAAATTTTTATTGACATAGAATATTTTCCGCAATGAAACATTTTAAGTTTAGATAAAGGGGCGGCTAATTTTTTATAAGGACGAAGATTTGGCGAGAGTATTCTTGAAAAAAGTTTATTTTTCCTGACAAATGTGTATATTTCTAATGTATAAATACCAATGAGTGTTAGGATCTATTCTAATAAAACAGGGTGTGCAGCTTTACATTGCATCCAAGTTATGAAAGATGTAATACATCGTACATGTCTTTTGTATTGTATTTTTATTGGTGTACAATAAAGTATTTTTGTATTGTATTATATTGTACATCGTTTTTGGCGAGTAAAGAGTTTTGCGCGTCAGTACTATTTCCCCATATAATTATGCCATATTGGCGCCAGGCGTGGGCATAATGCGTAATAGGCACATGTTGCTGTTTTTGAGTCTGTCGATTCTACGTTCTACCAAGAATAAACCTGCCGTAGAAGTATTTGCCCATAAATAATGTAATCGTAGATAGATAGATACCTACTGCGTTTACCTATGTAGGTACTCGTTTTCTTTTTTTGAACCCTGCTGAATAAACTTGATTGAAATATACATAGTTTGAAACAAATTTTTTCATAATCACGAAATTATTTATTTATTTAATTTGGATTGCCATCATCTTAACTAATTACAATAAAAAATTAAAATAGACACAAAGAGCTAAAAATAAGCAATCGCAAAAAAAAAAAAATTTCGACCATGGTAGCTATTCTACCAATGTCGATGTTTTTTTTTTGTACCTAAATATGTCGACTTAGTCACCCCTGCCTGCCTCAATGAGTAGGTACCTACCGCGGTCACATTCATCCGAAACACCCCCGAGGCCGAGACCGAGCTTACAAGTCTTATACCTACCTACCTAAGGTAGGTGCATAGATATGTAGGTACCTACCTAAGGTAGGTGCATAGATATGTAGGTACCTACCTAGGGTAGGTGCATAGATATGTAGGTACCTACCTAAGGTAGGTGCATAGATAGGTGGATAAGTGCATAGATGTTGTTCAACGATAGATAACAACATGCTGAAGAGAATATATTTCCTACAAACCTAGTTAATATTTAAATTTATTCAACAATTCGGCAAATGACGTATGTAGACAGGTCGTTAATAAATTAGGTTCGCAGATTACACATTGCAAATTACCAAAATACTAATTATTTAATTGAACAATGGAAGTTTTACATTACAGGTAAGTTAACCTTAGGCATTCTATTAGTTAACCTGCCTCTATTAGTTAACCTGCCCATGCTTAGTGTCCACAATAACAAAGCCGGTAGGTACCTGTCACACTCACAGTAGGACCTATGTATTACCTACATACATCTGTCTAGCCGGCACTAATCTCAGCGCGCCTCGCTCTGAGCGTGGCGCATGGCGCATGGCGCATGGCGCGGCGATTACGTCACGCAGGCGATCTCTTCATTGCGTTACGTACGTAGAACATGACTCATTCGGTGGGGTTACATTCGTAGATCATGACATGACTAGAGTGGCGCGTCGCGCGGGTCGTTCCGCCCGCGGTGATATTGTTATCGGTACGATACGTGTTGTAGGTATTGTTGTAAGGGAATAGGCACTTCCTTGAAGCACTGTACTGTCACAAAATGTTTTAAATAAATAATCGCAAGGTTGCAATAGGTACAGGCTGTTGTTTTTGGACGGTGCATTATGGAGAGGTACTTAAACCGGTGTAGCTACAGGAAAATGGTCTTAGGAGACTATACATAATTTTTTGAGAAATTTTCATCCCTAATCAAATCTCCATACTTATTACTTCATTGTTGCAATGGGTGAAGAAGCAAGGATCTTTACTGGCTCCATACTTATTACTTCATTGTTGCAATGGGTGAGGAGCAAGGATCTTTACTGGCTCCATACTTATTACTTCATTGTTGCAATGGGTGAGGAGCAAGGATCTTTACTGGCTCCATACTTATTACTTCATTGTTGCTGTTCGATACATCGATCACGTAGGTATGTATTTAGCATCATCAGCAGTTTGACCTAAGTAGGTTACTCGTGCCGCGAGCGCGGACCGGGCGCCTACGGAGGTCAGTGCATCAGCAGCAGCCATTTCAATCGCACTCATTAACATCATTATTAGTCGTAGTTTTATACCTCTACAATATAGCTTTTGTATTATAAACTCGACTTTTATATCAGCATCCCGGGAATAGCTAGCCGCGATTCCTACAGTTGCAATGGGTGAGGAGCAAGGATCTTTACTGGCTCCATACTTATTACTTCATTGTTGCAATGGGTGAGGGGCAAGGATCTTTACTGACTCCATACTTATTACTTCATTGTTGCAATGGGTGAGGAGCAAGGATCTTTACTGGCTCCATACTTATTACTTCATTGTTGCAATGGGTGAGAAGCAAGGATCTTTACTGGCTCCATACTTATTACTTCATTGTTGCAATGGGTGAGGAGCAAGGATCTTTACTGGCTCCATACTTATTACTTCATTGTTGCAATGGGTGAGAAGCAAGGGTCTTTACTGGCTCCATACTTATTACTTCATTGTTGCAATGGGTGAGGAGCAAGGATCTTTACAGGTTCCATACTTATTACTTCATTGTTGCAATGGGTGAGGAGCAAGGATCTTTACTGGCGCCATACTTATTACTTCATTGTTGCAATGGGTGGGAGCAAGGATCTTTACTGGCTCCATACTAATTACTTCATTGTTGCAATGGGTGAGGAGCAAGGATCTTTACTGGCTCCATACTTATTACTTCATTGTTGCAATGGGTGAGGAGCAAGGATCTTTACTGGCTCCATACTTATTACTTCATTGTTGCAATGGGTGAGGAGCAAGGATCTTTACTGGCTCCATACTTATTACATCATTGTTGCAATGGGTGAGGAGCAAGGATCTTTACTGGCTCCATACTTATTACTTCATTGTTGCAATGGGTGAGGAGCAAGGATCTTTACTGGCTCCATACTTATTACTTCATTGTTGCAATGGGTGAGGAGCAAGGATCTTTACTGGATCCATACTTATTACTTCATTGTTGCAATGGGTGAGGAGCAAGGATCTTTACTGGCTCCATACTTATTACTTCATTGTTGCAATGGGTGAGGAGCAAGGATCTTTACTGGCTCCATACTTATTACTTCATTGTTGCAATGGGTGAGGAGCAAGGATCTTTACTGGATCCATTCTTATTACTTCATTGTTGCAATGGGTGAGGAGCAAGTAAGGGTCCGTACTTATTTTAAGGTTATTATTATTTGAAATAAAATTTTTGAGATTGTTTAATGTGTTTCCTATATTTGAACTATTTAGTGTTGTAACTTTTTTTCACTTCTCTTGCTCAATAGCTTTATCATTATAGCGTAGCTTAGCGGGACTAAAAGCAATTTTAAGCCCTAGGGCTAACAAGTAATTTTTGGCTTTTTTTTGTATGTTATGTTATGCTATCATGAGCCAGTACAAGACATATTTTGTCCTCTTACATAAAGACTCGACTTTTTGTTGCTCCATACATAAGGAACTTACATTATTTTTGAAAATGACGGTTGAAAGTTTTTATGTGATTCTTCCTCCATGGTAGAATGGGTAAGTAATTTGCGTTGCGCGTAACAAAGACATTAAAATGTTGGTATTTTATTTTATTTTTATTTTACAAATGGACTAACAGTTAAAACCAAAACGTCCAAGAGTCAGGAAGTCACACAAAAATAACAAATAAAAACATTGTAAGTTAAATATTATACAATAAATTGCAATGAATACAAATAATTACCAATCTTAATGTAAATCATTCATAGAGTCATTACAATAATTAGCGCGAAATATATTTTAGTTTATTACATATTGAATTAAAGGTGAAAGTGGCTTATTTAAATTAATTGAGAATGTCATCAAGTGAAAATTAAGATAATATTAATGCAAATGGAACAGAAGGGCTAAAAAACATTTCTAATGTATCGTATAACTCGTGAAGTAGAGAAGTGGTAAACGTGTGCATTAATTTACTGAAGGCGAGCTCTGATTGTTTTATTTTACTGAAGGCAAGCTCTTACCTTTACGACCTTTAACCTGTTAGTTGTTATTTATTTCTCTTGCATCGATGTAGTATGTATAGACTAAAGTAAAGCGACGACCTTTAACCTGTTAGTTGTTATTTTTCGAGTTGGAGCAAAACTCGTCCCAAGCTTTTTTATCCTCTAGAAAGGCTGACTATAAAATATTAGATTACCTAGAGTCTAGAATTCTATATAATCTGATATTTTATAGTAAGCCTTTTTGCGCGGGTTTTCAAATTCGAATTCAAAGTGCTTTCTTTCCTTTAGACCTTACAGGATATAATATACGGCATGACACTAGTCCCATGGGAGTTGGGGAGGCCCATTGTGTGGGACGCTACATGCGTCGACACACTTGCGCCTTCCCATCTTCCGAGGATATCCGTGAGGGCTGGTGCGGCGGCAGATTTGGCCAAGGATCTCAAGAGACACAAATATGCAGGTCTCGATAGAGCCTACACATTTGCTCCCTTTGGGGTCGAGACCCTAGGTCCGTGGGGTACCGAGGCTCTCCGGGTTTTTAAAAAGTTATCTGTGCGTCTGACTGGTCAATACCAGTCGGACGCTTCCGACTGGTATTGATATGGATCAGTTGATCTACCTGTAGATTGTATTGTATTGTATTTTCGTATATATTGTATTATATACCTCTAATATACAGGGCGTCCCACGGCTATGCCACATGGAGGGAAAGTACCTTGAATATTGTAGATAGAACACTATACTGAAAGAAGACATTATTTTATTTTAAAAAACCATTTAAACTGCATTCATAGATTTTTAAATAATTACATGGTTGAACCGGGAATCGAACCCGCAACGCGAGAAATAAAATTACCCTGTAGCTTTATCACATTTATCACACCGATCGAAAGGCTTTATCATAAGGATTATTTTTTGCTCAGTAACATAGTGTCAGAAATAAAGGGAAGACCATGAATTTTAAAATTAATAATTATTATTAATTGAATTATTTTGATACGCCATGGTTATGTATCAAATTCAAAATAGATACAATGCAAAAATCCAAAATGAAAATCACAGAAACAAAAGAATAAAAGTATGAAATTGAAACACATTTTTGAATAATTTTTTTAAAATCAGCCAGCCGCATTGCAGGCTCACAGTTGTATATCGTTACGGCAATGTCAGCTTTTCATTTTTCTGAACAAAATTTCACATCAAATGTTATAATTCATGGTCTTCCTTTTATTTCTGACACTATGTTATTTAGCAAAAAATAATCCATAAGATGAAGCCTTTCGATCAATATGATAAAGCTACTGGGTAAGTTTTTTTCTCGTGTAGCGGGTTCGATTCTTGGTTCAACCATGTAATTATTTAAAAATCTATGAATGCAGTTTAAATTGTTTTTTAAATTAATATAATGTCTTCTTTCAGTAAAATGTTCCATCTACAATATTCAAGGTACTTTCCTTCCATGTGGCATAGCCGTGGGACGCCCTGTATAATACATGTATTATAAATAATACATGTATTATATAATATATATTGTATTTCGTATTTATTTATTTACCATTTATAACATAACGTCGTTAAAGGTACAACGCAAATTAGAAATTGTACCATGTGAAAAGACAAAACCATACTAAAATAAATCATTTAAAAATCTTAATAAAATACACATTTCAATTCATTCTAGATCATTTATTTTCATTTATTTCATTTATTCAATATAAATGAAATAAATGAAAATAACATATTTCATTCATTTATTTATTTCTTTATTATTTTATCATAAAGTTCAATGTCATGTTTTCATATTATCTAATGTAATAAATTAGTACTCATAAATTCACTGATGCTGTATGGCTTTCAAAGAAATGCTTGATTAAGTTTTTAAAATGTTCAAAGTTGTCAATGTTCGTAAAGTTAATTGGTAGTTTATTATATACTTGTATTTTAATATATTATTCTCCTGATTTTTTACCTTTGCAAGGCGTTGGTACCATAGGTTTGACTAGTTTTTCTTTATTTCGTAAATTATAGTTATGAGTATCTTTATGTTGTAGATAGTTTTCTTTGTTACTATGTATTTGTAAGAGACTTTTATAAATATAGAGCGATATCTCAGTCCTTATTTTATATATCTCAAAATATTTCTTACCTGAGGTTCTCATATGTAGTCCGCAAATTATTCTTATGGCCTGTTTTTGACAAATCAAGACCTTAGTTACAACAGCACTGTTTCCCTAGACTGTATGACATAGCTTATTATGGAATGGACATAAGCATAATGCACTGTGACCAATGTCCTTATAGTAACCACAGATTATAATTTTAAAAGAGCATGGTCTGCATTTGCAAGTCTTTTGGACTGTAAGGTAAAATTAAATCGACTTTTACTTTTAAATTAAGTAGTAGGCAGATAGGACCCTACTTACAAGACATTCAATCTCTAAGACCAATAGTGTACCCAAGGACGACATGTGACATGCTACCCTCTGAGGGCCTGGTTCTTCTTGCTTTATATCGCATTATAATACTTTTATTAGCATTTAGATCAATGCCGTTAGCCTCGAATCAGTTTGTAAGTAACAGTTGTTTACAACAGTCTGCAGTTAGCTTAATTGTTTCAATTGTAATACTAATTGTAATTTATTATTTGACTGTAATTTTTTTGTCAATAAAGTACATTGTATTATAAGTTAAGCGTCTGCGTGTATTAGCAGTCTGTGTGTGTGATGTGCGTGTGTGTGTGTGTGCACTCACAATGATCTCCTGCGTGGGTTGCGGCGCGGGCGGCAGCAACGCGTATCCGCGGAAGCGATGTCCGGGGATGTTGTGCGCGTGCACGGCGTGCAGCAGCGCCAGCAGCTCCGCGTCATGCGCATGTGCACGCGCCAGCTCCAGCAGCGCCTCCACCGCCTCCTGCGTGCGCCCCGACGCCACCGCCAGCCGCGGCAGGCCCTCCGGCGGCGCCCCGCCCGCCGCGCGCTTAACGGCGCCGCGCTCGCTCTCCAGGATGATGTGCGCGTTGGCGCCGCCGAACCCGAAAGAGTTCACGGCCACCAGCCCGCCCTCCCAAGCCGTGTTCTTGTCCACCACCTGCGGAACGCACGCACGCATCAGTGTCGCCGCGCCGCGCCGGCCATCTGACCGGTGACCGGTCAGTAGGCCCGAGCAAGCGTCCGGTGTCGCGGTGGCTCACCTGGATGCGGCCGTCGGAGAGCGCAGGGATGTCCTTGTTGGGCTGGTTGTAGTGCAGGTTGGCCGGGATGAGGTTGCGCTCCATGGCGACCACCACCTTGGCGATGGAGCAGAGTCCGGAGGCGGGCTCCGAGTGTCCCATGTTGGACTTGACGGAACCGAGCAGCAGCGGTGCGGCGCGGCCCTCGCAGAAGAGGTCCGCGATCGCGTTCACCTCCTGCGGGTCGCCAACCTTGGTGCCGGTGCCGTGCGCCTCCACATAGGCCACGTCGCGCGGCCGCAGCCCCGCCGCGTCGAAGGTCTCCTGCGCGAGGCGGCGCTGCATGGCGCCGGCCGGGAAGGTGATGCCCTGCACCTTGCTACCGTCCGTGTTCATGCGCGCGCCGCGCACGGTGCAGTAGACGCGGCGGGCGGCACCGCGGCGCTGCAGCAGCACCGCCACAGCCGCCTCGGAGCGTACGTAGCCGCGCCCCGCCGCGTCGAAGGCGGCGCAGCGCCCCTCCGGCGACAGCATGCTGAGGCGGTGGAAGTTGAGCGAGTTGGCTGGCTTCAGGCAGAGGTTGCAGCCGGCCACGACGGCCGCGTCGCAGTGGCCCGCACGGATAGCCGTGTACGCCTGCGCCAGCGCGAACATGGAGCTGGAGCAGGCGGTGTCCACGGCGTACGAGGGCCCCTGCAGGTCGAACGTGTACGAGATGCGGTTGGGGAACATGGCGCGGCAGCAGCCCGTCAGCGCGTACCCGTTGATGCGGTCGGGGTCGGCGGTCCACAACTCCTCTGTCTCAGAGTTGGAGACGCCCACGTAGACGCCGGTCCGCGAGCCGCGCAGCTCGGCCGGACTGATGCCCGCATCCACGATGGCCTCGTGCGTCAACTCCAGCAACAGGCGCAGCTGCGGGTCCATGAGGTGCGCCTGCTTGGCGTGCACGCCGAAGAAGGTCGCGTCGAAGTGCGCCAGGTCTTTCAGCTTGCCGTTGCGCTCCGGCAGCCCGTGCAGACCTGCCGAGAACCAACAACACCATCAGACCCTATCGGATCAGAAGCGGGTCTCGGACGCCAGAGAGATCTATAGATATGTACGTTCGAACTAAACAGGATGTAGGTTTGCTCTGACTGGTTCTACATATTTAGGTAGAACTCTATTTACTTAACAAACATTATACAGCGTCCAATTAGCAAACCTACGTAATAAAGGCCTCTATGGTAGGGTGGGTATAGGCAAGCTACCTATCATTGCACGTGCTTAGTAATTCGTGTAACTACCGACGTAGATTACACACACATATTCGTTACCTTTGTAACAACAAGTTATTTCTGTTCCGATACCTACATTTAGTAGGTACTTTTTATTTATTTATTTATTTATTACTTAAAGGAAAACCAGCAGCACATACAAAACTTTAGAATTAGTAAAATAAAAACAGAGGGCTATTAAAAGGATTTCACGAGTAAGAAGAATAGTAGATACATAAAAAAAGCTTTTAAAGCTTCTTATGTTTCCGACGCGCAACGCAACTATTCTAATTATTAACAGACTTTTTGAAGTCGGTTTTCATTGTTTTCAAAACAGTCTAAGTAAAATCTGTTTCAAAACAATCAAATTTCTGAAAACTTAACGTATGCTTCGAAATGGTTTTCCTTCCAAGAACATTGGTGGCCAGTATATTTATTTGTATTATTTATTGTAGGGCACTTACATACTTTATTAGCACCTCCGCAATAATGCGCATACAATTTGGGGATAATCTCGGTTGACGGCAGTTTGCGCATCGAAAACCTAATGTACTTTGTCTTATCTGCATTAAGAGTTAGTAAGTTGTGCTCAAGCCATTTATTTACAATATTGAATCCACATTGCGCGAACTTATACAGTTCTTCTACAGAGTCAGCTGAAAAAAGGAGGGCAGTGTCGTCAGCATATGATATGATTTTGCCATGATCTAATTTTAAATTGCAAAGATCATTGATGTAGATTAAAAACAAAGTAGGTCCTAAAACACTGCCCCGGGGAACACCAAACTCAGTGTTTTTCTGATCATTGCTGAGGACATCACCTATCCTAACGCGTAATTGTAGGTGTGGCCAGGCTCTAGTACCGGTGGAACCTATCCATGTCTTAGGGCGATTGGTTTCAAGTTACCACGAGGTAAGTTATTTACAAAGAGAATTGAATACATAACTGTGTTGCTTATCTATGATGAGTACTAACAGTATGATCTAGCTAGTCTATTCTATAGTAGGTAGGATTCATTCATGCATAATTGTTCCACGTTACCACAAGTTATTTTTTGCGGTTTTTAATATTTTTTTCCTCCTGGAAGAAAATATTAAAAACCGCAAACCGCCGCGCCGTACTTATTCCTTGTAGGAACAAGGAATAAGTTATTTATCTAGTTAACTGTGGCAAAAAAAATCTTCAAAATGATCAGAGCCTCTCTGCATGATGTTGCCTTATCTTTTTATTATTTATATATGTATATTCTTGGCAACAGCGGCTGCAAAGCCTGAAAGTTATAAGTAGGTATGTTGCACTCTGCACCTCGTTCTCCTTCTCCTTTCTTTATTTTCATTTCATTTTGGGTATTTGACCAGAACAAAATAAATATGTTTTGTGCAGCTCTGTCAGCTTGCCGTTATCTATTTCACTTATCTTAACACTCATTGTTAAGGTTTTCTTTTCACTCAGGCCAGGTGCCACCAAATTCAAGGTCTATGGTGCTATGGCCAACTGCCACTCTAAATTAAAATAAAATACTAAATAAATAGTAGGTAAGCACTCTATTTTTACGCGGCGTACTTTTTTCCCCCTTTACCAGGTAATTATTTTCATCTGTGAGTATCTCGAGCCCTGGCGCTTTAGGACATTATTTTATGAGATATTTTGTGTCCTCTATCCAAAATTGTCGCCGAGATTTAGAAAAAAAATCATAATGGTGACCGATGTCAGTCAGGGACACCCTCCATGCAACAATCTGAAACCCCTTTACTAGTTATGTATACAAATTGAATTATACTAACTTTTATTGTACGCCGCGATTTTGATAAATAGAAAATCTTCAAACGCCTTTTATCGATTCAATTTTAATAGATTTTAATTTTCGGTGGAAGCTTTCGCAGACGTACCTCTCTTAGATGCTGCAAGTACAAACTGCCTTGACCAAAGTCGCAACAGCCACTATATTAACATATTTAATTTCGATGTCTTGGACGTGGTAAAAGCCATCGCCAAGCTAAAGTCAAGTGACTGTGCTGGGCCAGATAGTCTGCCTTCAAATATTTTAAAACGAGCAAAGCAATCATTTGCCTCTCCACTCTGCTGTATGTTTAACCTGGCTTTGAAAACTCGGGTGTACCCATCCCAGTGGAAAATATCCAGAGTAACTCCAATACCGAAGCCCTCAAACAGGCTTGCTGTTGATGAACACAGACCTATAGCAATATTGTCGTCTGCCGCTAAAACATTCGAGAATACCCTGCATACCCACATGTGGAATGATTTCTGAATGCCGATCAACATGGTTTCAGAAGCCGCAGGTCAGTGAACACTAATTTACTCTACCTTGTTGAGTTTGTCTCCAGGCAGCTTGACAGGAAGGGGCAGGTGGATGTGTTGTACTTTGACTTCCGGAAAGCGTTCGCTAGGGTCAACAATGACATACTGTTGGGGAAACTTAGCGCCATAGGCTTCGCGCCTGGCCCCTTACTCTTATGCTTACGTGTCTAACTTTTTGTGAATGTGATTTTTGACAAATGTTTTACTTTTTTTTTAAATTTTGCCCTATTTAGACATATATTTAATTCCTAAATTTCATTGATCATTGTATATTATTTGACATAGGTATGTACTATTCTAGCATTATGTACCTACTTAATTTAACTATATATAATACTAAACCATAATTAGTATAGCCCTGTATTTAGTATAATTGGCCTAAGGCCGTTCTAAATAAATAAATAACAATAAGATAAATAATAGATATTCCTTAGTTAGGCGCGATGAACTGATGAGGGTGGGTACAGCCAGCTCGCGCGCGCGTGCGGCGTAATAATATGGTAAGGAGGCTGTAGGTACAACACGAGCACGCGGTGCGCGAGTGCGCGCGTGACGGTGGCGTGCGGGATCACGCCATGCGGTGATGTCACGCCGAGACCGCCGATGATAACGGTGCTCCTCCGCGCCGAAGCGCGCTGCACCACGCGCGATACACGCCGGGAATCGAAGCCCACGTCTCATCTCATTCCAGCCCAGCGTCAACTATTCGCCAAGGTCGCGATCACACGCAAATCTGTCATTAAGTAAGTAGGTAAGATGTAGCGCAGACAATGGTGGAACGTTTAGCTACTCGTACCTACTACCCTGGCGATACCTATGCCGGCGATTGACGTCGCATGTCGCGTCACGGAGACTTGACTTCCGCAATCGCAAGCGCCGCGCCCCGCCCGCACCGCCCGCGCCGAGTGCTAATAGGTAGGTAAGGTCACTCGGCGACCGCTGTCATGACACTAAGTGCCTACTAGCAGGTAGGCACCTACATAAAGGTCTAACTGGGTAGACAATGTTTAGATGTTCCACACGCACGATGCGTCGGCGTTCGAACGAAAATGGGAGGTGGGGTGGGGTTAGGGTTGCTAACTTATTTTGGTTCGAATATTATTATTAACATCATTTAATTAAAGTCTCGTTATAAAATACAGTTTTTACTATAGAAAATAAAATATTATCAAACTATTCCACAGTACAAAATATATCATAAACGGCGAATCACCGGCCGCGAAGCTATCCTCAAGCGGCCGGTGACTAGGGCTGCAGAGAGAGGAACTTCCTGACGATGCGCGCCGAGTCCAGGAGTACCGCCTTTTGAATCTGTCCCTTGATCCAACTTCCTAGCGAGAGTCTCTTGAGATGTTGATCGAGGCTCTTCGCTATTACGCCGTTAACCGAAAGGACTATCGGGACGACGACGACGGTCGCTGAATCAACATCCCCCAAGCTGACAACCTCGTTAGCCAAGTCAAGATATTTGCTAAGTTTATCTTTCTCAGCTTTAACGAGGTTAACATCAT
This sequence comes from Eupithecia inturbata, assembly GCA_963662085.1. NCBI lineage: Eukaryota > Metazoa > Arthropoda > Insecta > Lepidoptera > Geometridae > Eupithecia > Eupithecia inturbata. The sequence goes on along the minus strand of OY759191.1, from coordinate 194,610 downwards.
GTGGTATGGTGACATCAGCGAGCACCGCCCTCCGTTCTAACCGATCTATCAGTACAATATCAGGCTTATTCGCAAGAATAGTCCTGTCTGTAATGATAGATCGGCCCCAATAGAGCGTGGCACGGCCATTTTCGAGAACTGGCGCCGGTGAGTACTTATAGTACGGAACTTCAGGGGCAGTAAGGCAAGTTGCTGGTGTATAATTTTGGCTACTTGGTTGTGTCTGTGCAAGTACTGAGAGTAAGCAAGGTGCGAACAACCGGAAAGTATATGACGGAGGGTCTCCCCAGGAAGATGACACGCTCGACAAATATCGATCGTGCCATCTTTCATTATATACTTTCGGTAATTGTTCGTCTTTACCACCTCATCCATAATCTCACAGACAGACCTTCGGTTTCCCCAAAGAGGTCACCAAAGCGTAGCCAGTTTACGGAGCTTAGGAGATCTACATCAGGTCATGTGAGGACCTTGTAGAATCTCCCATGCAGCTCTTTGCTCTCCCATATAGTCTTCCTGTCCTAAATGCTTATCAAGTTATCACCTTATGTTTGCGCCGGTGCTCGTTAGCTAAGGAGAGAGGAGTAAGGTTCTTAACAACTGCAACCACATCATGATCAGTTGTTGATGGTACTCGGCTTGATGAAAATGATTTCTGAAATTGCATACCTCGCGGTTGTGTAGGGTCTTGGCGTTTAAAAAGCCTCGACCACCACATTATTATTATTATTAAATATAGTAGGATAAGGTAGGATAGGAAAAATCTAAAAAAAGTAGTTTCTGGTCAACATAGTTATTTACATTTTGTCAAAACTATTCTGTGTAAGAAGTTTGGTAATATCTTTATAAATGGCGTGTGCTCCAGGTCCCCAAGGACCAAGGGTTTCAACCCCAAACGGGGTAATAAATAACTTAATTAATAACTTAATTCTGTGTAATAAATAACTTACTACAAAATGTCACACTATCTAGCTAGAGCTTTGATTTAGCTCAAAGCTAGATAGTGTGACATAAAAAATTACTAGCAACACTTTGTCAAAAAATTAAGTGAATAAAATGTTTTTTTTATGTGCTAAACTATTCATTTTATCTTATAAAGTTTAAATAAGTAGACTATAGCATCAGCTATCTGCCAGTGGTCCTGTCAAAATCGGTGAAGTTGTTTCGAAGATGAGCCGGAATAGAGACAAAAATTTTAAAAAAAATCTTTTGTTTAAGTGCCCTGTATACTTTCATTTGCATTTAAAAAACTATTAGGTATTTGGAAATCACAAACAGACACTTAAATTTGATTTAAGTATTTATTGTAGAAAATAAATTATTAATGGGGTGGGATTGCCAAGAGTGAAGCGCTTTAAGTACTTGGGTCACTGGGTCACAGAAAACCTCAACGATGACGAGGACATAGAGTAGAGAGGGAGCGTAGAGCGTTGACTGTCCGTAGCAATATGTTGGCCCGTAGGTTTGCACAATGCCGGGAGCAGTACCTAATGGTCACTCTATTAAGGCCTGCTGCCAGTCACTTTACTCGCGCGGTCTGTGGGTCGGTTATAGTAAGAAGACAGTCAACGCCCTACGCGTCTAATACAACAACGCTTTTAGGGCGCTGGTGCGGCGCGGCTGCCCCAATACTGCTGCGCATCGGGCATGTTTGCTGACGCTCAGGCAGACGGGTCCCATGCTGCAACGCGGAAGCGAGCTGCCTCGTCGCTGCGCCGTGGCGCCGCGTCCCCTCCACCAAGAATTACCAGCTGAAGGTTTTAGCGAGTAAAGCCGACTGCTTTATTTTGTGGCGCTTTACGCAGCTTCACGTGAAAGGCAATGACGCTGTGTGAAATTGGCTACATTTGTTATTTTTTATTTATAATTAACTCATGAATTTTATGAATTGTATGTAAATATTAGTAATTTTTAATTTTAAAATATGTATACCTAATTTTATATATGTGTTTATGAATTTTAATTGAGTATTTTGTCTTAATGAATTGTATGTATTATGAATTTTAAAATTGTATAAAGTGCATTTTTCTGTAAACATGTTCATATGTGTGTATAAGGCACCAATAATGTGCTGAAATAAATGACTTTTATTTTTATTATTATATCTATTTTTACACTACATTAAAATTACAGTAAATCTCAGCTCAGCTCAGCTTTGATTGACTGAAGGTTTGCTCTAACCCTCTCTTCCATTTGATGTTGAATTAATGAGAATACTCTCTCTGTGTAGGCTGAGGTAGCTGGTAAAGAGAGCAAAATATAACTACATCTACTCGGGCCAAGGATTCCTTCAAAATGTGCAGGATGCGTTCCATTGCACACAAAAACAATTGTTGCATGTCATATTCCTTTGGGCCCTTATATGCCACCAAATATAGTAGTTTCGCCTATTATATTCCTTCCAGAAACATAGTAGGCGGATACAGGGTGTTATTACTAACACCCTGTATACTAGGATACTGCACATTACAATATAGCACGGTTGGCAACCCTAGGTGGGGTGGGGGTCACCAACCTGCATCGATTTTATTAACCCTCGTGTGTGCTAGGTAGATATACGATTTTATTTATATAAACGTTAGAGCTGATTTTAAATAACAAGTTTTGTTGGTTTGAAGATGCTCAATAAACATGGAAGTCTATTTTTTTTTGAATGCTGAACATTCATTGGTTAATTCAATGCAAGTTGATGCCCCCAATGATATCATATCGGATGCTCCCCACTTTGTTAGATCACCGATGCCCGGATCACCCTGTGTAAATATAAAGGGGTAGTTACAGTACAGTAGAGTGTAGACCGCGCGAGCACAAAATGTGTTCCAGCAAATAATATAGGTACAATTAATATACACTGAAGTTATTTAAAACGGTATATTGCCTGTTAGCATCATTAAAAAACCCTCCTTTTTGTACAGTCGGGTAAATGTCAAATATTTTCCTGCAAAATAGCTTCGCGGTGCGGCCGGCGCGGGATACTTGACGAAGCCATTCCCGGGCTCCCGGGCGGGATTGGAAAATCACATAGGGAAGTTTAAACTGATTTTGCCAATAGTTTTGAGTATTTCAAAAAAACTCAATTCTAATGTAAAACTCATGTAAAACAAGGATAAAGGCATTACCATTAAAGTGCTGTATAACTTGAGACTGGTGTTTCAACTGATTTTGACACTATTATACTTAGTCAACTGTATTTTTATTATTGTTTCTTTTTACTACCATCCTGTAAAATTGCTGTAGTCTGATATGTATGAGTGTGTCTGAAGTCGTAAATAAAAACCTTATATATACACTGCCGGCCAAAAGTTTGAGACCACCTACATCAAAGTAGGAAAATGAAATAAAACTCAAAATACAAAGCAAGAGGTTTAATTATGAATTAAAATACTTATTTCCTAATACACATACATTATGAAGAAAACAAAAAAATCAAGAAAAATCAACCATTTACTTTAAAAATGTCGCTCATATTTTATACAGATTTTTCGTCGAAAAACCCTCCCTTGCATTTTATTACTACTTTCACTATTCTTGGCATACGAGCAATCAATTTGTCGATTGTATCTTGTGATATATTGTTCCAGCTTTCTTGTAAAGCCTTCCAATGTCTTCTTGCGAAGTGGGACAACAACTGCGCACATTTCTATCAAGCTCTTCCCACAAAAGCTCAATCGGGTTGAGATCCGGACTCTGAGGGGGCCACACCATGTTTTTTAAAACCCCTTCTGTTTCTTTGTGTTTTAAATAACCCCTGCATAATTTTGAACTATGTTTTGCGTCATTATCTTGTTGGAAAAAAAATCCATCTCCAATTATTCTTGAACCAGACGGAATGGCATTTTGCTGTAGTATTCGTTTATATTGCTCCTTTTTCATGATTCCTTCGACTCGTACCAAATCTCCGGTTCCATGGCCCGAGAAGCATCCCCAGACCATAATGGAACCACCACCATGCTTGACTGTTGGCACCACACAGTCTGGCATCATCTTTTCCTCGACGTTACGTCGAACAAAAATTCGTCGTTTTGAACCAAATATTTCAAATTTGGATTCATCTGACCAAAGAACTTGTTTAAAGTCTTCTTCAGTCCAGTCTCGATGGGTAAGGGCCCACTGCATCCGTTTCTTTTTGTTTTGTGGCCTTAGTAGTGGTTTTCGAACGGCGACGCGACCAAATAACTTAGCATCTCTCAAACGTCTTTTTACTGTAGTCAATGTACAGGTTCTGATCGGGATTTGTTCACTTCTACGCGGATTTCTGGTGCTGTTAGGCGTCTATTCCGCTTGCTGGCAGTGACGATGAAGTGATCCTCGCGAGAAGTGGTAGTTCTCGGCCTTCCCGAACGCGAACGATCTTGATTACTGCCAGTCTCCTTGTATCGGGTTATTGTGTTATGAACACAAGTCTTCGACAACTTAAGTTGAGAGGCAATCGCACGTTCAGATTTGTCTTCGCCGTATAAAACAACTATGGCAGAGCGAGTTTCACTGCTAATTTCGCGAACTTTTCCCATTTTAAGATGTCTTCACTGTAACAACGACGAGCTCAGACTAATAAGGTAGAAAATAATTTACTCCATAAAAACTCAGGTACTAAATATGTTTTAGGAAGCTAACATAATCCCTGATATCGGTTAACGCGAAACAAACCCAAAACAATAAGTAATGAGCAGATCATAAAAATATTACAATGACTCTACCACCTGGTCCTTGCGCGGCGCTCATTGATGTTTTGAAACAATAGACCTTTTTAGGATGATAACTTAAACAACAACATAAATAATGACTCTTAGAAATTCTTTAATAATAATAGAATACGCAGGTGTTCAAATTAGCTCATTATCATATGTGTACTTTGAAATATTTTGTTGGTGACAAAGATTTTTACAGTGGTCTCAAACTTTTGGCCGGCAGTGTACATATATCCTTATCATTATTATGTATTTATGTTTATAAACATGGTAAATATTCCGTTATAAATAACTGTCTTCAGTATGGGGAGATGTAGGCAATGGAGATCACTTGAGCGGGCATTGAAATAGAAGCAAAATATAAAGGAACCATGTACAGAGGGGTGAGTCTATTTGACGTTAGTAACGAGACGTGATCGTGACGTCTCCATTTTCCATACAATTTAGTACAGCGGCTCTATCGTGCGGACACGGAACAACGTAAATCCCATACTAAAAGGAGACGTCGCGATCACGTCTCCTCACTAAAGACAAAAAGACTCACCTTTAAAAAGATTTACCTATTTAATTAAGATGAAGTTTACTAAATTTTATTTCTTCAGGAACTGGAAGCATTACAAAACAGGTTTGATCCCCACATTTGATCAGTCATATGATATGATACGTAGGTAGTAGCATAGGTACCTACATAATTGCAGGCAGAGACCCACCCACCCAAGTGCAATCTGCATAATCCCTAAATCTGCAGAGCCTTCTCTAGTAGTTTCATTGGGACTATGGAGACGAAGATAATCTAAATCTGCAGAGCCTTTTCTAGTATTTTCATTGGGACTATGGATGGAGACGAAGATTATCTAAATCTGCAGAGCCTTCTCTACTTGTTTCATAGGGACTATGGAAACAAAGATCTGTAGATCTGTAGATTATCTAAATCCGCAGAGCCTTCTCTAGTATTTTCATTGGGACTATGGATGGAGACGAAGATTATCTAAATCTGCAGAGCCTTCTCTAGTTGTTTCATAGGGACTATGGATGGAGACGAAGATTATCTAAATCTGCAGAGCCTTCTCTAGTAGTTTCATATAGGGACTATGGAGACGAAGATTATCTAAATCCGCAGAGCCTTCTCTAGTATTTTCATTGGGACTATGGATGGAGACGAAGATTATCTAAATCTGCAGAGCCTTCTCTAGTTGTTTCATAGGGACTATGGATGGAGACGAAGATTATCTAAATCTGCAGAGCCTTCTCTAGTAGTTTCATATAGGGACTATGGAGACGAAGATTATCTAAATCCGCAGAGCCTTCTCTAGTATTTTCATTGGGACTATGGATGGAGACGAAGATTATCTAAATCTGCAGAGCCTTCTCTAGTTGTTTCATAGGGACTATGGATGGAGACGAAGATTATCTAAATCTGCAGAGCCTTCTCTAGTATTTTCATTGGGACTATGGAGACGAAGATTATCTAAATCTGCAGAGCCTTTTCTAGTAGTTTCACTGGGACTATGGATGGAGACGAAGATTATCTAAATCTGCAGAGCCTTCTCTAGTTGTTTCATAGGGACTATGGATGGAGACGAAGATTATCTAAATCTGCAGAGCCTTCTCTAGTATTTTCATTGGGACTATGGAGACGAAGATTATCTAAATCTGCAGAGCCTTTTCTAGTAGTTTCACTGGGACTATGGATGGAGACGAAGATTATCTAAATCTGCAGAGCCTTCTCTACTTGTTTCATAGGGACTATGGAAACAAAGATCTGTAGATCTGTAGATTATCTAAATCTACAGAGCCTTCTCTAGTAGTTTCATTGGGACTATGGAGACGAAGATTTTCTAAATCCGCAGAGCCTTCTCTAGTATTTTCATTGGGACTATGGATGGAGACGAAGATTATCTAAATCTGCAGAGCCTTCTCTAGTTGTTTCATAAGGACTATGGATGGAGACGAAGATTATCTAAATCTGCAGAGCCTTCTCTAGTATTTTCTTTGGGACTATGGAGACGAAGATTATCTAAATCTGCAGAGCCTTTTCTAGTATTTTCATTGGGACTATGGATGGAGACGAAGATTATCTAAATCTGCAGAGCCTTCTCTAGTATTTTCATAAGGACTATGGAGACGAAGATTATCTAAATCTGCAGAGCCTTCTCTAGTATTTTCATTGGGACTATGGAGACGAAGATTATCTAAATCTGCAGAGCCTTCTCTAGTATTTTCATAAGGACTATGGAGACTAAGATTATCTAAATCTGCAGAGCCTTCTCTAGTATTTTCATTGGGACTATGGATGGAGACGAAGATTATCTAGATCTGCAGAGCCTTCTCTAGTATTTTCATTGGGACTATGGAGACGAAGATTATCTAAATCTGCAGAGCCTTCTCTAGTATTTTCATAAGGACTATGGAGACTAAGATTATCTAAATCTGCAGAGCCTTCTCTAGTATTTTCATTGGGACTATGGATGGAGACGAAGATTATCTAGATCTGCAGAGCCTTCTCTAGTATTTTCATTGGGACTATGGAGACGAAGATTATCTAAATCTGCAGAGCCTTCTCTAGTATTTTCATAAGGACTATGGAGACGAAGATTATCAAAATCTGCAGAGCCTTCTCTAGTATTTTCATAAGGACTATGGAGACGAAGATTATCTAAATCTGCAGAGCCTTCTCTAGTATTTTCATTGGGACTATGGAGACGAAGATTATCTAAATCTGCAGAGCCTTCTCTAGTATTTTCATAAGGACTATGGAGACGAAAATTATCTAAATCTGCAGAGCCTTCTCTAGTATTTTCATTGGGACTATGGATGGAGACGAAGATTATCTAAATCTGCAGAGCCTTCTCTAGTATTTTCATAAGGACTATGGAGACGAAGATTATCTAAATCTGCAGAGCCTTCTCTAGTATTTTCATTGGGACTATGGATGGAGACGAAGATTATCTAAATCTGCAGAGCTTTCTCTAGTTGTTTCATAAGGACTATGACTCAAAGCTTCGACTCAAAGTCAAGCATCAACTCGAGTTGGGTAAGCAAATATTTTTATCGATATCGATGGTCCATCTTTATAAACTACTAGCAAACCCGGCTAACTCCGTTTCGCCACCAGATGGCTTCGTATCAGAGATGGCGCTTTATGTGAAAAAAGATTTTCCCGCTTTTCTTTTTAAATTTTTCCTGAATTTTCTTTTATATAAACCTCACGGAGCCCGAGACCTTTCCAACGAATGCAAAACCGTGGAAATCGGTTCGTGCGTTCTGGAGTTATAGCGTCAGGAAGGAAAATCCGACTTATTTTTATATAGTAGATGAGCGTCGCGAAAATTATTTACGTCAATAATAGTGAATTTATGGTTTTTGAAAAGCAAACAAATCACATAAGTGTATTGAGTGTGCCATTGATATAATAAATAGAAAGAACGAATTATAAGGGAAGTTACCATTAGTAAGAATCGCGGGACTGCATAGGGCATCTTTATTACCGCTATGGGCAATTTCTTTCGAATCTAATTGAAAATGAATGAGTATTGTAAAAAAAATATTGTTACCTACATTTTCACTATATCGATGAAATAATATACAAAATCCCGGAGTTTCTATAAAAGTTACAAATTGATAAATTTTATCAATTTGATCAGTGTAACTTTTAACTTTCAGTGTAGTTCCACTGATCAAATTGATAAATTTTATCAATTTTATTAGTGTAACTTTTAGGTACATTATTTAATTATTTCAGCACAACACTAGTTTAAAGCGATTAGCGAGCGAGAGTTGACATGTGTTAATGAAAAAAACACTGATCAGTTTCGGAATTCGAAAGATCATATTTCCTTTCTATTGGGTAAGTGCTCGAAGATTCCAGATTAAAAAAAAAATTAAACGTCAAGAGCGCTTCGGACTCGCGCACCAATGATTCCGTATAAATGTAAGACCTTGTTTCTTACCAAAAATTATGATTCTAGGTCAACGGGAAGTACCCTTTAGGTTTCGTGTGCTTGTGATTCCCGCGGAAATTTAAAATATTCCGACATAAACGGCTGTAACATTTGATTGTGGTGACCTAGAAGTTTTATTTATATCACGACTCCAAGAGGATACGGACTTGAGTATTTGATGTTAATTTGAACTCGATGCCTCCCCTCCACGCGTTTCTGATAAAAGGGGGTTCACAGACGGACAACAAAGTGATCCTATAAGGGTTCTTTCTTCCTTTTGAGGTATGGAACCCTAAAAACTAAGATAATATGAAGACTTAGATACTAAATTACAAAAAAACACAGAAGTCAACATACATACAAACTATCACAGACCTTGAGAAGGAAAAACAATTTGAATCACATTTCCACCCCCTAAGGGAATTCCAAAAAATCCGTTCATAGTAATACGAACTCTTGTTATATAAAATATTAAGTTATATATTATTATTTACTTAAAATATAAATAATAATAACAAATAACGACTTGCTGTCGATTCGGACAAAATATATTGGGAAACAGTATCCCAATTGACACAAGAGAATAACGCGAAAGTTTTACACGTGCAAGGGTAATTGTGATGCTATTGCTACAGCCCTCGCACGGCGACGGCGGGGCACTGCGCTGGGCAGCGGGGAAGTATCGAGTTCCGAGCCAGGTGCCGTGCCGTGTTAATTCGCCCGGGATATAGTGAGGGAGAGGTTATTCGGTCTGGTCCTTGTCAGGTCAGGTCGAGTCGTTTGGATTGGATAGGAGTTTGCAGGTGTCCTTGTGTCTAAGATCTTCTGATTACTGTTCCGTATCGGTGATAGAAGTCGGTTTGTATAAAAAATATTTCCTTTTGCAGAATTACTTCGAGGCTAAGAATATAACGCAAAAATGTATTAGAGAAAGCGTAGGTGCACGCGTGTACCTGGAGTCCACCTGCGGTCATCTGCGGTGACGAGGTCCACACCGTCGAACAGCTGCTGCGCGAACTCGTCGATGGAGCCGGAGTCGGGCAGGCGGCCCGACAGCCCCGTCAGCACCACCTCGTCCGCGACATCAGCGCCGCGCTGCACTGCGCTCGGCATGCTGCACTGCTCCAACCTGCAACCAACGGCACCGCCACAGCTCAGCATCGCTCCTACCGACCGATCTCACTAGCGCAGAGTAGCGTAGCAACCTACAGGTAACTATGTGTATCGAACAGGATCCGGGTGGCGCGTGCTGTGCGCCAGGAGTTCGCGAGCGGAGTGATGCGCCGCCGGACAGGCGAGCAGTTAAAGAGAGCGCTGATAGCGGGGTCGCGGCCCGGCCACGTTTCCACGAGAGTCCGTCTTATCGCAAGGGCGCCGCAAGGTCACAGCTCTTCTTGGAACTGCTGCCTGCAGTGCGGAGGACGCACTTCGCCCCCCGCGCCCTCTGCTGCCTGCGGCCATCTCGCAGCCAGCCGGTACGCTGCTGGCACGCCGCGCCGCGCCGCACCGCACCGCCTCGCCCCGGGGGAGCCGCGACGCAGCGCGTCCGCTTCGACCTCGCCGTTATCATCGCAACGACGACATCGAGATAGCGTGACCTCATAGGTAGGTACGCGTGTTTTGCTACCTAATCATTGGATTGGCACCTACATCACACGCGGCTCCCGACAGACGACGGTTCGGTTCTCGACATCACTTGCTCATTTTACAATTGAACAGTAATCGAGTATGAATAGGCGCCCAACTTACGCTTTTGTATGATATCCTTCCCCGGCGGAGTCTGCTGCGCCGCCGCATTGTGCTTCGATTGACTCCACCAAACCCCCCCCCCATGCTGCTACCACATTACACAAATTCATCCATCCAAAAATTGGGGCATCCATAAATTACGTGAGATGATTTTGGTGATTTTTCGACCCCTCTGCCCTCGGTGAAATGAGACTTCGACCCCTCTCCCCTCGGTGAGATGAGACTTCGACCCCCTCCCTCAATCTATCATGACATTTTTCAAAACCCGTATTTTAATGTAAACTGAATAAGTTAATATGTGCTTGATTGCATTGAATTTTGACTTCTGAGAACGTAGCTAGAATCACAGTGACAAAATCGAACAATAAATTACTTAAGAGGGCGCAATGCGCGCCATTTTGTGAAAGGATAGGTATAGGATTTTACGTTCATAAGAGCGTTAATACGTTTTTGGAACGGCGCGGCGGCGGCGCATAGGGGCAATTATCAAGTTTTTGCTTATTTACAAAAAAAAGACAACTTATGAAGAAACTGGTTCAAGGATCCAAATAATTTATAATAACCTACGAATCAAAACATAAGTTATTTCAATGGACCCCGCAGGGTTCCAGAGGTCTCGAACACATTATGTGCGAAACAGTGCACTTTCATGATTTTATTTTATCGTATTCTTTTTCCTCTATCGCGTTTTCACATTCAAGGAACCAAAGAAAATATTATGAATTTTATATAATTCTAGTTTTTTTATAACGGGGATCCCGTGACCTGGTGGGGATCTAGGCCTAGTTAGACAACCGAACTCGTACGAGTTTGGTGATTGTAAAACCAAGTGCATATAAGCAAGTAATAGTATCATGGTATATTAACCCTCAACAGCATATATGTTTAAGGTTCCGTACCCGAATGGTCAAAACGGAACCCTATTACTAAGCCTCCGCTGTCCGTCCGTCCGTCTGTCACGTGGCTATATCTCATGAACCGTAAGAGGTAGACAGTTGAAATTTTCTGATAATGTATATTTCTTTTGCCACTATAACAACCAATAATAAAAATAAATAAATATCAAAATTAAAGGGGTCTCCCATACAACAAACGTGATTTTTTTGGCTATTTTTCCTCTTAATTTGTCAAGGCTGTACCTATCTCTTGAACTACAATAGGTGGACTCATGAAACTTTCTTTAATTAAGTAACACTTTAACTGTAATAATAACAAATACTAAAAACAAAATAAAGTTGAAAATTTAAAGGGGTCTCCAAACATGTGAAAATATGATGTTCTTTGAAAAAGTTGCCTGATTTTTATGGTACGGAACCCTTCGTGTGCAAGTCGACTCGCACCTGGCTGTTTATTATTTTACCTAGTCTCACGTTCATATTGATTCTAATATAGTACGGGCTATCATGTCACATATTATAAGTAACAATAAAAATATAAGCCATGTTTTTGTACGTGTGTAGTTCAAATTTCGGAAAATTTGGAAAAATCATTATGTATTTATCGGTTTTCCATAGAAAAGCCGTGAGAGAACTCCTGCCATTGGTATACATAGCCAAAAAACCAAAAAGGGTAATACATTGTTCACACTATAAGCTCGTAAAACGCACTTTATAGCTATACGTCACGTAGCGCGTAGCCCAAACCGAAAGCAAGTGAGTATCACCCTGCTAGCTGCAAAACGAGAAGGTTTTACCGCACTCAAACAAATCGAATGAGATCTCTTAGTTCCGAGTCTCCTTTCCTTACATATTTTGATGTTCCAAAATTAAACTCATTACTTCCCTGATAATAATGAACATTACCTACTCCCAACTTTCCAAGAGAATAATGAGATTTTATTTGGAACATCAAAATAATTGTGATTTTTTTTTAACAAGTATTTGACAACTATTGAAACGGATCTCCCGTTTCAATACTTACTTCTATGGTACAACATGATCTTTTTCGAAATTCGAACTAACCTCTGTTCAGAAGGCGGTAGTAAAAAAATAATGCCGGGAAACCGAAACACGTACCTACCTAGCCAAACTTTTGCTAGATTTGTAGAATGTTATCCTCGTGCATAAAGCTGTTTTCGTCTTGGGCGTGATTAAATCCCTCTCGCCCTCAGGACTCCAGTAACTCTCGCTTCGCTAGTGAACATCCCATTGTGCGGACTTCCTTGGTCAAAACATTCAATCTGATTGATTCCATTGGGAGTAACGTTTTCTGAATTTCTCATTCAATCGAATCACCACACCACCTCTATCGGCTAAACAAGCTATCATCACTTTCATTCGGTTAGATATAATATACATTATATTACATGACATATAAATTGCGTTTTATGAGCAGAGCGTGTGAAAAATATTGAAAACCTATATATTCAATATTTTTAGTGTTCAAGTAATAAAAAACTCGTTTTTAATATTTTCTGCGTTCTACAAGTAATTTCGATAGCAGATATGAAGCTTTGCGCACATTGTTAGCCACTTGCTATGAATCTTTGCTAAAACATACTAAGTTTTAGAATTAAGAGTCAATCGACATAACGTTGTTTATAATAACCTCCTAAACTCAATAGACCACATAGAACGACAATTGATTCGTAGTTTGATCTAGCCCCACGCTTCATAGCAAATGGCTTATAGGTACCTACAATGTGCACACAACTACCGAACTTACGAGTTTGATCTAGCCTTGCGCTTAATAGCAAATGGCTTATACCGACAATGTGCACACAACTACCGAACCTACGAGTTTGATCTAGCCTTGCGCTTCATAGCAAATGGCTTATACCTACAATGTGCATACAACTACCGAACCTACGAGTTTGATCTAGCCTTGCGCTTCATAGCAACTGGCTTTTAACAACAATGTGCATACAACTACCGAACCTACGAGTTTGATCTAGCCTTGAGCTTAATAGCAAATGGCTTATACCGACAATGTGCACACAACTACCGAACCTACGAGTTTGATCTAGCCTTGCGCTTCATAGCAAATGGCTTATACCTACAATGTGCATACAACTACCGAACCTACGAGTTTGATCTAGCCTTGCGCTTCATAGCAAATGGCTTATACCTACAATGTGCACACAACTACCGAACCAACGAGTTTGATCTAGCCTTGCGCTTCATAGCAAATGGCTTATACCTACAATGTGCACACAACTACCGAACCTACGAGTTTGATCTAGGCTTGCGCTTCATAGCAAATGGCTTATACCTACAATGTGCATACAACCACCGAACCTACGAGTTTGATCTAGCCTTGCGCTTCATAGCAAATGGCTTATACCTACAATGTGCACACAACTACCGAACCTACGAGTTTGATCTAGCCTTGCGCTTCATAGCAAATGGCTTATACCGACAATGTGCACACAACTACCGAACCTACGAGTTTGATGGTCAAACTAGGGCTAGATATAAGTAGGTACTCACGGGCTCACGTGGTAAAAAACTCGAATTACATTCAAATCTACATTTTTTCTATTGAATGTGAAAACAAGATTGAGAAAAAATAATTTGATAAAAAACATCATGATAGTGGACTGTTACGCACGTAATTTGGTCTAGATCTCAGGAACCCTGCGGTCTATTGAAATGATTTATGTTTTGATTCGTAGGTTATTTATTACTAATTATTAGGTTCCTTGGATCAGTTTCTTCATTAAGTTGTGTAGTTTTTTTTGTAAATAAGCAAAAACCTGATTTTTGCGTTTTCCGCCGCCCCGTTCCAAAAAGGTATGCTCTGTCACGCTTCTGTGAACACGAAATCCTATGCCTATCCTTTTCACACAATGACGCTCATATGTTGCAAAAGCAGATAAGACAAAAACTTATTTTTTAATTACCGTATCTTTCCACCACTAACCAATACTAATTAAGTTTTAAACTGTGGTCGCAAAATACGTGCGAACTAGGGGTGTGCACCGGTTTTCAAAAAACCGGATAACACCGGTTAGGGTGGGTACCGGAGCCTAATCGGTGTTTTTCTTAGCTACAGTTTATTTGATTGGTAACCATTTCTGATGAAATTATTCAGTCGCGGTTAGGGATGTATGTTCGATACCTACTACTCTTATGCATACCCTAACTAAAAGATGCGCATGCTCCGCGCGCGAGAGCTCTTGACGCGATCGCGAAGCGCGGCGGCGCGGCGGCGGCGGCGGCGGCCTAACACGATGTACATTTTCGAATTCCTAATTCAACAAATGTATAGGCCGCGCCGCACAATGGGCCGAGACTGACAAAAAGGGAATTACGAAAACTCGTTTCAATATTTTCTAGGTTTTCTTATACCAATCGATATAACTCAATGATCATTATTAGAAACTATTCCATAACATTTTGTCATGAAAGTAATCCACAGCGAGAAAAAAATTAAGGTTCAAAAAACTTGTACGCATCGATATAAGTAAAATACCTATAAGGTACGTTCTTCCAGCGCTTACTCAACAACTGGCCTGTGTTACTACTTCACGCAAACACTCACAGTTATATTTCCAATTTTGTGCAATAATTATAATGAACAAACACGAGGACAATGCTGTAGTTTTTTAGTCAATAGCCTATATGTGAAATTCTTAAACCTCTCACATTGTATTAGGATCGCAAAATAAATAAATAAATCACACATAAGTACGTCGTAGCAAGCACGCGAATCACGAACGCTGCGCCGCCGCCGCGCCGCCGGCCGGTCCGACTAAGACTGAAGTGGGGGAACCTAATTGGACCTAATTTGAGCCTACCACTTTCGAGAAGCTAGTCGTGCCTCATCTCCCTTTTTTACTTTTATCGAAGATGGAATGTCATCTACCAGGCTCGCTTTCTGCGAAGTCTTACCCTTTGAAGCCCAGTTACCTACATACGAGTATCATTAAATAAGTAGGTAGCTGTTTTTCTTTGCTGTAATTTTCTTTGGCAATATTGCTGTTCATCGATTGAATACACAATAAGCTAGGACGCAAATCAATTTTTAGGTACTCCAATGCGGTTTTACCTATAGAGACGTTATACTCATTAGAAAGAAATAAAAAGTTATCTATATTATTATATTCTCGGTAAAACGTATCTGCCTCAGCATAGATACGTATGTATACCTACCTCCAGTATCATTGCTAGTTACTGTCGTTTGAACACTATGAACGAATAAGCATATGATTTAGGTACGTTTCCCAAAAATCATGGATAGGTATTATGATAACTATGAATTTGACGTCATTGGACTAAGGTAATCTAGCCTATCTATAGATGCCTAACGAGGTGACCAAATGTCTGTTATGTATGGAATGATGGTGTGGTGTGGTATGGTATGGTATGGTGTGGTATGGTGTGGTGTGGTATGGTATGGTATGGGGCCAAACACCCTCCTCAGATAATAATCAGTTACATTTGCAGGGGATGAAGGTCGAAATGTGTTGCTTAGCAGTTGTAATTCATTATCGCGTCGTCCGTTTTCATTCATTCTTTTTTTGTTAGAAGCAGTGTAATGTTGCAAGATCGACTTTGAGTAAATCAGTACCTAGATACCCAGTCAAGTAGAAAATCAGTAGATTGAAGAAAAATACCTATAAAGTAGATTTAGAAAAAAAACTTAACTTTATGTAAGTATATGATCTACCTATTTATTTAGCTACTTCCTAGACTCACACATTACCTAGTTGGTTTGGTTCCCACCCCACCACAGAGGTATACCTACCTAGTTAGAGGTAGCTCAGATTCTGATGTCTGCGGTTCTAACCTTTCCTACTCAAGCCGTTCTGAAGATAGGAAGGTAGCTAGGTACCTACTTACCTATGTCGGATTGTTGAGTACTAGTAGTACATTTTGTACCTAGGTACCTATCTGTAAAAAATTTACAACACAACAATCCGAAGCTAGGAATCGTTTTTTTGTAGTCAGGCACAAATTTCGGCTTTAAGCAAGTTCTGAGTTCACATCGACAAGTAGGTAACTATACACTAGCCAAACTCGATGAGGAATGTTTGTAAACAAACCACGACACTAAAACCTATTGAAGGAAGGATCACAGATCGACAAGTGGGTACCTACCTACCTAATGTAAATTCCATCTAGGTATAAAGACGCGGCAACAGAAATAATTTTAGAGCGATTTGTTTACAAACATTCCACATCTAGTTTGGCTAGTATACACTAGCCAAACTAGATGTGGAATGTTTGTAAACAAACCACGACACGAATAACTAAAACTCACTTGCTTGGCGTCGAGTGTCAGATACATAAAGGCACCTAGGTACCTACATACCTAATTGTAAGCAATATTTATAGGATCTCAAATCGACAATTAGTACCTAATGTAGGTAAATTGTGTCTATAAAGACGCGACCACAGTGTGAATTTTAGGTTATGTATGGGCGGTTTGTTTTTTGTTTACAAACATTATACATCGAGTTTGGTTAGTGTATACCTAGTACAAATCCGTCGAAAAATCAACAACAAAATTATTTTATATCCAGTGCATAGAGACTTGGTAACTCGAGTCTGGCCGGAGTATAGGTACAGAACTGTGGTACCTGATAAATATGTCGAAAGTGCGCAGGTCCAGGTGCCTTTGGGTACCTACTGCTAACTAGGAACATACTTACAGAGGTATACTAGTATAGGAGGCACTTTTACATACCTACTCCAAAACAAAGGTGATCCGTGGCCGTGAGTACCAGCAGAAGGGTTCCGAATGCTTGTAGGTAGTGTGTGGCAGACAGCGGGATGTGTTGCTCAGGGACAACCGGCAAGCACGCAGGGGTGGCCGGCGAGTGCAAGGGGCGCAAGCTGTCCCTCAACAGATCAGATTGCGCAGTTTGATGTTCCGCGAGACAAATATCTAGGTGTGGTACTGGCTAATTAAAGGCTGGCTAGGTAGTAAGGATTCGTTCGTAAGCTATCGATCGACAGGTCGCGTCAGCTGTGTGCTCGGTGCGGATCAGTCGCGGCCTCGGGCGGCGGCGTAGCGAGCGCGACTGGACGTCTGGCTCTGAGAGCGGCGAGACGGTATCTAATGGAGGGGCGCGGGCGCGCGCGGGGGGCGCACCGTTGCCATGGTGCGACTCGATCAGGCCACGTGCGCGCCACCAATCGTGGCCGAGCAGCCGCGCCGCGCGCCGCCCGCCCGCTCCCATCAACCATGACTGTCCATGACCATGCCCCGCCGCGCGCCGCCACCGCTATCGCCACCGCCCCCGCCCGCCACACTGCTGATGCACCGCGCACCGCGGCGCGGCGCAGTGGCGGCGGCGGCGGGCGGCGGCGGCGCGACGGCGGCGGCGGTCTCCGCAAAGTCCGCAAGCAGAGTACCTAGGTAGGTAGGTATGACGTACGAGTATTAGTAAGTTTAACCAAGGGGTTTTACCGAATTTTACTTAGATCGATGTGTTCTACACACAGCATCAATATTATGTAAACAAGATCCGTCAAGTGCGAGTCTGACTCGCGCGCCGCGGGTTTGAAAGATTGTCAAATATAGCAATAAAAAATAAGTGTACCTATGTACCTACCTAGTAGGTACCGGTTAGAGACTTACAACATAAAGGTAGGTAGGTACCTTACAGACGTTGATACTTCAAGACTAGTTTATTTCAGCTACTTCCATACTGTTATGTCTTATGGCATACTGCTATGGGGGAACGCTGCAGATATTAACACCGTATTTGTGCTGCAGAAGAGGGCTGTTCGTGCAATCTATAATATGGGTCCCAGAGAAAGCCTACGTGAAAAATTCAAAGGAATAAACATAATGACAGTACCATGTCAATATATTTATGAAAACCTATTGTACACTCATAGAAATATCAATCGCTTCCCTAAATATAGCGATGTACATAATTTGAATACAAGAAATAAACATAAACTCGCTGTGCCCACAACTAGACTACACAAAATCAATGTATCTTTTAAAGGGCAATGTATACGCTTCTACAACAAAACTCCTAGTGAGTTGCAAAAATTATCAGTAAATAAATTCAAACAAATTGTCAAAAACTTCTTGTGTAAAAAGGCCTACTATAAAATATCAGATTATCTAGAGGATAAAAAAGCTTGGGACGGGATTTGCTCCTACTCGAAAAATAACAACTAACAGGCTAAAGGTTTCTCCGTCGCTTCTTTACTTTAGTCAACATACCGAAGCGACTGAAATCAAAAATATCACTTTATTTCCGTGTCAGTGTTTAATTATTAAGAATTTGACCTTTTCTAAGTGTACATTTATTGTACCTCTATTTATGGAAATAAAGAGTTTTTGACTTTGACTTTGTACCTAGAACCGATAGAACTTACAGGTCGTAGGTACTAGGTACCTAGCATCTGGGTAAGGCTGCGGATTTTTCCACTTTTCGTGTTTCAAATCTCCCCGCCAGTTTTTTATAGAAAAGTATCCATACTTTTGGATATTTTACTAGTGTAAAAAAATAACAAATTTCTGAAGCAGGCCATTAAAAAAGTATTAATTTAATAGGTACATAAATCCGAAAGGTATATCGACGTCCCCCGCGAATAATCCGGTAATCGGAAAAGTTAAAATGTTCAGGAAAAATAAAAAACCATTTTTTATTGATAACTCCATTAAACAGCAAATATTAGAGACTTTTTGTACCGCTTATGGAACCTATTTTTTTGGGCTATCTGGTTATAATAAGAAAATTTAGTCAGCCCCAAGCACTTCGTTATAATTTAGCTAAATGCTTTTTACTATACTGCCCTCCCGAGCTTAAAGTGCAGTAATAGACATTTGGCCGGTTTTAAGCTAAATACACAGAATGAAACCCCATTTTAAAACCTATAAATCAAATAAATCCTTTTTTTGACATTCAATGTAGAAGTATTTTATTTAATTATTTTTCGGAAACGGTAATTGCAAAAATATGACCAATTTATTAAAAATATACAGTGTTTACCAGCTAAACCGCAGTAAAATACATACTGCACAAGATTTTCTTGGGTTTCCTAGCTAAAGTGCAGTATTTCATCTTATTTTGTGGCACTTTAAATGGTTTATCAAGAGGATTAATAATAAAAAAATTAAAGTAAATGTAATAATCATTTAATGAAGGAGTTAACTTCTAATTTTATTACATTGTTTTTTTTTACAAATGATATGTGATTGTGAGAGATTTTGATTATTAAAAGGTGATTGTTAAGTTGCATTTACGAGTATCTAGTTACTGTTAAGATTCCCGGAAAGACTGTTAATTTTAAACGTGTTACGATTTTATAGCATAGTTGTGTGTTTCTTAATTATGTAGCATTTAAGTTTAATTTTCGAAAATACACACTTTTATTCTAATCAAAGGTAGTTTTCTTTTAGGACACAAGAGGAATTTTAAGTATTTTATCACAAAGAAGCCTATTAAATTGCAGTATTTTCACATTATTACTGCACTTTACTTAGTAAATATGACAGGAAAACGGTCGAAATTCAGTAATAGCAGAATTTACTGCCTTTTAAGGAGTTTTTAAGCAGATTTCATAGAAAAATTACTCGTAGTAATAGAGGCAAAAAAAATGTTTTGACTGTAACTATTTTATTTAGAAGAAAATATTTATGTAACGACGTTTGGTACACAGTTTTTCACGTTACCTTTCACTTCGCATTCAAAATTTTATCAAATAACCTCTTTAGGATATTTTTTTTAGGTTTCTACACTTCAAACGCGTTTTTCTCAAAATCGTGTTTTTGCTGTTACTGCACTTTAAGCTCGGGAGGGCAGTATAATAATGTATGTAAGCTCTGGAACGTATTGTCACTTACGATATTATTCGTGTAAATTTATATATTCAACTCCAACAGTATTGTTGGGTTGCGATATTATTCCTGTAAATTGTTTTGTACCTGAACAATTGTAGAAAGCAATTACTGTGTTATTCGCTTGTTTAAAAATAACGCACATTTTATTGTTTTGACTATAACCGTTTACATTATTATTTATATTCGAATAGTTTGCTAAAGTATTATTTAATGATAAATATTATACTAATATTTTATGAAATAAATGACATTCTAGTAAATAAATGACCTTGGCTAGTTTGATGAAACATGAATACTATATTTTTTTTAAATAGACTCTGCCCTTAAGGCGCTTCTATTATGTACACATGAAAATTATAATTAGATAAAAATCACAGTTTTAACTGTCTAGTATCTCATTCAGAATCTTCATCGTCATCTGATTTAGGATCACAATAGCAAAAGCTTAAGTTGCTATAAAATGGTTGGTAATGGCGAGGAATTGCTTGGGAGTTACACAGGCTTAGGAGATCATCGTGCAAAGCTTTTCTAATAGGGAGGAGCTTGTCGTATGCTGGCTTTAATTCAATGGTTTGAATTTTTTTGGACACCTGTTTCTGCCGACGTCGTTGTCTACTTCTGCCTGCATCGTAATCCAATTCAATATAATCCTGATCAAAATCATATTTGAAAAGAAAACAGTTAGGTTTAGTGTGTGACACACTTACCTCCATCACATCGGACCACCGTACTTTTTCTCCCGTCTTATCTTGAAGCCATCTTTTGGGTTCAACCAGTTCATTTATGTTGAGGATATCAGATTGTTGCATTTCTTTTAGGACATATTTGTCTCCGGAGACTTTAGCGTTCATGATGATACTATAGAGGTATACTTGGTCCGGAGTGTACAAAACTTTGTTTTTCAGAGCTCTTTCAATACATGCGTGCATGGAATCGACTTCATTTTGCCTATGCCGACCAACAAAAATCTATGGGTGATCTCAATTTGAAGAGCCATTGCAACGTAATTACAAAATTGTGTCTGTTTTTATTCTGACCATAACAATCATCAGAGTAAAATATAATTTTGCGTATGCCTTTATCGTGTACGGTCTTTATAAATTGCAACAAGCAACTTGTTGCAATGCATCCTTTATTCCCAATTTGAGCTTGCCAAACGTAATAGAACCCAAGTTTGTTTAGAACGTCAAAAACTGTAAAATTATGGATAGAATATTTACGTTTGTAGTGGAAGATTGACACTTCAGACTGTGATACATGTAACACTTTTCCAAGTCAAATATGGCCACGACGGTAACATCCTTATGAATTTTTTCCTTTTCTTCTTTTTTAATTTCACGAACTCTTTCTTTCATACTCAAATGATTTCTGTACTTTTCTTCTAACGACGTCTTTTCAACAGAGTCAGCTTGCTGGTACTGTGAACATATTATAGTAAAGTACCTACACTGATCCTTTTTGGGCTTAAAAAAGTAAAAGTTGTAGTTAGTTTTAAACACTCTTTCATACTGTCGTTTTGAAGCCATCGTAATAATATCTGGATAGTTCTGTTTTGCATACCATGACTTGTAGAGGCGGTACATTTTTGAAATATTAAGATTCATACAAGTATTCTCGTTACGACTCTTTTCTAGTGTAATGCGATTCGACTTGAGAAATAAATCAATATGATTTCATATACCTACTGTCTTCTGTTTCTAGCTTCATCTGATGTGGTCTGTTCTGATGCCATCCTCGTTTATCGATCAAACTTTCATGTCTTTTAATTTTTGCTAAAGCCGTGTAAATCATTTGCTCAGTAATAGAAAGTGTGTTTAAAAAAACACCTTGCTAACATTAACTTCTTCATTGTTGAGATCAAAATAATATTTTAATGTTTGAGATTGATTGACTTTTTCTATTAACGGTTACCTTTTTAACATCACTGGATTTCACGTGTCGTGTAATGTATTGCCAATGAAATTCTCGATTGCCAAGTTTATAAAAAAATTATGTAGGGCCAGCCTGTCTTCTGTGTTGAATTTCAGCCTGCAACCTTTTTTACAGGTACAATTAGGTAAAATATTCTTATTCGGATGATGTTTTTTATTACGAGCACCTTCATATGCTTGGCCTGAATTTTGTAGTTTCTTTGTTTTATTATCGCTCCATTCATTAGGGTCTCCTTTACGTTTTCTAGTCATCTTTTTTGTTTGTGGTTGATTTTGATTTTCAAAATTAGCGTCCCAGGTTGGCCAAGTCAGTCAGGTTCTTCGTTAACAGAATTCAGATTTGGTTGATCACATAAATCCAAAGGGTCTAAGTTCATAATATCGTTATTATCCTGTTCTTTTAAATTTTAACATAGCACATAGTAAATTGGTTCCCTAATAAAAACCCGAATAAACCTGTACTATCATTTATTGAATTAAAAAAGTATATTATTAACCCGAATAATATCGTAACAATGTTTACCGTCAAATCTTATTGATTTTTTTTTCCATAATGATCTAAAACCATATTATTCGTTTAGAATACATGTAAATGCATTTTTACGGAATATACATGTAATTTTTCATATCTTCGTAAATATCAATAGAAAAGTTGTCTAGATGCCGAAAAACACATAACATGAAAAACCCCGTAATAGGTCATTACCGGATTATTCGCGGGGGACGTCGATATGAAGAAGTTTCCTGAAAAATGGTAAAAATTGTACCTAGGTACATAAAATGCGTGTCCGTTTTGAAAAGCGTGCACTTCAACACAAAACTTAAGACTTAGGTACTGCCTTACTGCTAACTTTTTTATTTTAACTAGATGTTCATATCATTGGCTAGCTTCCCTTTTAGTTGAATGTCTTGTTTCCTAAGTAATTTAATGATCTTCATTTATGAAAATACAAATAAATTTCTACTTCTACGTCACTATTTGTACGCTCCCATTAATTACCAACTCTGTTTTGTTCACAATGGGTAAAATTTGTGCCAAGTGTCAACATTAAAGATACCACACACACATTACATTAGGTATAGACTCTTTGGTCGAAATGGGCTCATCGGCCATCTTGGCGGCAGTCTGGATGTCAACATTGTGCAAAGTGGATGGGTCACGGATTTTGTGAGGACAATTTCTTTTAATTTCAAGAAAAGTTTTTGGTTAATTAAATAGATGTTTGCTGTGCTATATTCTAAAAGACGTGCGCGTTATTTTAATGCTAATTTTACCAAAACACCGAATGATGTCAAAGTTATTGTGGTTTTATTCTGCGCGACGGTAGTGAAAAACTACCACTACGATACTTCTACGTCACTTGTTGTGTAAAAAACTACCACTACGATACTTCTACGTCACTAGTTGTGTAAAAAACTACCACTACGATACTTCTACGTCAATAGTTGTATAAAAAACTACCACTACGATATTTCTACGTCACTAGTTGTGTAAAAAACTACCACTACGATATTTCTACGTCACTAGTGTAGAAATTCGCTACCGAATAAAGGTTATTAATTACACATAACTAGTGTCCGACCGAACCTGGATTTTAAGCCGAAACCGAACCATCGGCCTCGGTGTCAGTTTCGGCCGAAACCGAACATCTTTTGAAACATTTAAAATGAAGTTGCATTTTTACCCCAACTTTTTATGGTCAACATTTAAAAGTTAAGTCAGCCTCACTACGGAGCCTGATAGTCAGGTTGTCATTTTATTGGTAAAATCATGTTTACAAGTCAAATGTACCTAATTGAAATTGGTACCTTCTAATAAATTAAATAACAATTTGTTCCGGGTGTTCTGGGTATTTTCCATATATAATAAAAAATATCTATCTATGTTATGTATTGTATTAAGTTTATCAGTCATCTACACTTGCGAGCTATAAACTGGAATCACTTCATCGCTGGTTTTTGCAAACCATATTTTACAGTTTCCATGCAATAAACTGTAGGTTGTAGTATATTATTTTAAAGATCATTTTATTAGCTTTCATACTCTTTCGATATCATAGCGAAAAAAATGTTCATCATATGTCATGGAACATGAAAACAAAAGACATAAATTTTTGGAACGAAACATCATTTTTTTCAAACTCCTGAATCCCTATAAAAACTGGGAATTTATGCAATTTTGTCATCAGTCCAATATATCACGTCACTCAAAATACCGGAATTACAAGAAAATGGAAACCACACCAATAGAAGCCGCTCAAATCGTCACCCTAATCCAGCAAGGGTTCTCTCAGCGTACTATCGCTCGACAGCTTCATCTGAGCCAGTCCTGTGTCTCCAAAGTATACAAGAGGTTTAGAGAGACTGGAAACTTAGTCCGAAGACCAGGATCTGGACGACAGCGATGCACTTCGGCGAGAGATGACCGATTTATTGTCAGCACTTCTCTCCGAAATCGACATCTAACCGGCGATGACGTCCAGCGGGAGCTCGGAGAAGTTCGAGGGAGAACTGTCAGCGAGTGGACAGTGAGGCGAAGACTCAAAGAAGCTAACTTGACCCCAAAAAGGCCAGCAACGGGACCCAAATTGTCTACAGCCCACCGACAAGCCCGACTTCAGTTTGCTCGTGATCACTTAGATTGGGATATACAGCAATGGAGCCGAGTTTTGTTCGCGGACGAGACTAGGATGTGCCTGCATGGCAGCGACCGTCGACGGAGAGTCTACAGGTGACCGGGAGAGCGATACGCACAATGCTGTATAGCGGAAACAGTGGCATATGGGGGTGGGTCTTGTATGATGTGGGCGGGGATTTCAATTGAAGCTAAAACGGAGCTGGTATTCGTACCCGGTGGAGGTCGGGGAGGAGGACTAACCACAGAAAGGTATATCAACGACATTCTGCTGGGCCATGTACTCCCTTACGCCGGGTTTATTGGCGAAAATTTCCTGCTAATGCACGACAATGCCCGCTGCCACACCGCTCGTGCGACTAGACAGTACCTGGAAGAAGTCGGGATTCCCACAATAGACTGACCAGCCGTCAGACCTGACATCAACCCTATCGAACACCTGTGGGACGAGCTGAAAAGGCGGGTACGAGGAAGATCTCCAGCTCCGGCGTCAATAGAAGACCTAAAAACTGCTCGAATAAACTGATCGGAGAGTGGCAGGAAATTCCACAGGATTCCATCAGGAAACTCATTAGGTCAATGAAAAACCGTTTACAAGCAGTCTTTAGGGCCAGGAGGGGGCAATACAAAATATTAAGCGGGAAATAACAAAGATTTTAAATAAAAATTTGATATTTTCATATTACTTCTTATTAATTTAAACATCCACAACTTCGACCTATTGTAATAATTCACTAAATGAAGGTAGGAAACTTAATTAAATTTAAATAATTTTTATACCATTCGAAAGCTAACAAAATTGCTTTTCAAATGGTATACACCAATCTGCAGTTTATTCCATGGAAACTATAAAATATGGTCTGCAGAAACCAGCGATGAAGTGATTCCAGTTTATAGCTCGCAAGTGTAGTACCCATAACACAAGCTCTGCTTACTTTGGG
Source organism: Eupithecia inturbata (assembly GCA_963662085.1). NCBI lineage: Eukaryota > Metazoa > Arthropoda > Insecta > Lepidoptera > Geometridae > Eupithecia > Eupithecia inturbata. The sequence goes on along the minus strand of OY759191.1, from coordinate 168,975 downwards.
GCTAGATGATGCTATGTGGATTGTCCAGCATTATTTATTATTATTATTATTATTTTAAATACTAAAATAATAATTAATACATATTTTTTTGTGAGTATACATTGTTTATTTTATAGGGTACCATTATTCATTTAAATTATTGAGGTTTCATCAAGATCCCACATAATGAATACAGGCCCTTACAATTCAACGCTACTATTATGCGTCACCCTACGTTACCGAAGCGTAAAAGTTTCTACGTCATATAAGGAAAAATCCGCGGCATTAGGTACCCATCTCCGGTCAATGAGTACTTGCTGTCATCTTGGACTGTGATATGGCTCAGGTAGTTGTTATGTCCGAGTATTGTGATTGTATCACTCTTGATTGTGCAGCCTTGACCTATATCCAGTATTCCATTTCCTTTCAGGGACTTAATAGTCATGCCACTACCAGTGCAGAATATGCGGACTGTGCACCACAGCACGAGAACAGCCAGCTGTTGATGTTGTGTAACTCGATCCATCGCTCGCAGCTCTCCGCCTTCTTCGCGTGACACATTGTTATGTTTTGTACACAAAATATGTATATATATACATATTTAATTTACTGTACTATTTATTATGGATGCTTTCCACGTAGAGATCGTAAAAAGTAGGCCATTGTGTGTACTTGCCAGTAAATGTTGGGATCTCGGTATGAGGCGTCGATTGTTGAAGATGCGATGTTGAAGCCAGCTTGTAGTTCAAAGTTCGCTTGATCTTCGTGTATGTATCCTCGTAAGTATCAAACTCGCCGTCATTTCGAGGATCTGATCCTTGTAGAATGTTGTCAAACTCGCCGTCATATCGAGGATCTGATCCTTGTAGAGGTAGAATGTTGTCAATGCGCAAGTGCAGAGAGTCGATCGCATTCCATCGGTGTCCCGTATCTCGTCAACTTGAAGTTTGTTTACCTGAAAGCTATCATTATAAAATATTGCATAGCTCGGGCGTTATTAAAACGCTAAATTTGTGTGTAAATTCCGTTGCTATAGCATAACATAAGTCGTTTTCGAGTACGGTCATGTGTACGCCGCGCCAGCAGAACGTTCCGCTAGCGTACCGACTAAGAATAAAGGCAGAATATTTATTAATTATAATTATGCACAACAAACAACAAACGTGAATTCGATTAGGTACGGGTCGCTACCGGCACGGACACGGAGTCGGGGCTTTTTTATTGGAAACTAGCTTATGCCCGTGGCTTCGCACGCGTTGTTCCTACACCTTACTGTACACCTATTCCTTGTTGGAAACGTTTAAGGTTATTTCTAATCTCATGAAAACTGATTTATGGGATAAAAATAGCCTTTATTTTATTCCAGGCCTAGAACTACATCTACGCAAAATTCCAGCTCGATCTGTTTAGTAGTTTTGGCGTGATGGAGTAACAACCATCCATAGGTATCTAAACACACAAACTTTCGCATAAGTTTTATAATATTAGTACCTAGTACCTATGGATAGTTAGTTAGTATTTACTTCTCTATATACATATGTATATTATTCAAAAGTTCTTAAATAATAATAGTTTCGAGTTATTAACGAAAAACTAAAAATATATTATTTTTCATCTTATTTTGTTAATACCAATTGTAACTTTTTGTGTGCTAATTAATCCTCGAGATTCATTTTTGTATACCGCGTCGTCGTCGTGATTCCGAATCGGATGAGCTTTCGCACACCAAGAAAATCCTTTTAAACTTGTTGACTGACTGGACTATCTGGTCTCAGATGCAAAGACATGTGTTAGAGCTAGAGCTACCGTGAAATGATAACTCTAACGTTGATAATTCGCAACTGATTTATTAATTAGATTTAAGATACATGAAGGTTCAATACGGAACAACAAAGATCACGTATTGCAAGTAGACATTATAATGTAGGACTTTAGGTGAACTAGATTCTCGGCCTGACCTGACACATTGTACTTCGTACATCGCTAAACTAGAGGTATAATAACATAGGAAGCTAGGTAACCTTGATATCACACGCATAGACTGAATAACACATTGTACCTTGTACATCTTGGCCACTAGAAAAAGGGAAAACAATGTAGGTAATGTGTAAGAACTGTGTACCTAACACAAGAATCCAGACACAACTAGGATTCTTCCCTGATAATGTCACTACATTGTACATACTTCGTACATCCTGGCTACTCGCAAAAGGAAACAAGTATTTATTAAAACATGACAACAAAATATTCAAGTAAAAGTGTAAAAAAAACTATTGTAAATGAAAAAGTAAATGAATGTAAACTTTAAAAACTGTATGAGACATTGAGATCTGAATGTTTTCAACTGTCACTTATCAAAGTGGGAATACTATATATTTAACCCTGAGCTCCATCGCGAAACACTCAGCGCTGCTTCATTGCGTGTTTCTACCGACGGGATATTCAACCCTGAGCTCCATCGCGAAACACTCAGCGCGCACTGCTCGTCCCACGCTGCTTGATGCTGTGCTGCCTTGGGGCCTTCCACAAGGGCGGCTGAGTTGACCGTCGCTGTCAGATGAGGTCCTGCGTCGGCTCGCTGCGCCCTTCTCCGTCGTTGTGTACGAGAAGAACATTGGCTTAGGCTTTTATGACTTCGATTTTTTCCAAGGGATTCGGTTTGTAGCTGATGCACGCTGTGGCGAATCCCTTCTATCTGCTGCGTCATAGCCTTAAATCTAATGTTCATAATATCCTCGATCGTTTTCATAACTCCGTATCCGTTATGTTCGCCATTCCCGATAGTCGGCTGCACATGAGAATTCTCGGATGGTCCAGAAGGTTTCCAAAATGCGTCATGCAATAAAGAATTGTGTCGACCTTGGCAAACTTTACATGAGCGCCTTGAACGGCACTGACCTACCTCATGCTGAAGTGGGCAATTTTCACAAATGCCTAACTGCGTTTTAGTTCTATGAATTCATCACATCTTTATATTGCGTGATTGTGGCTACAATAAGGACAGGTCAATAATGTGCAAGCTGTTGAAATAAATCCAAGGTCGCCTGACTTACTGTAGCTTGATTGTTATTGATTATTTACCTTGCTGCATGGTCCCTTTGACTGGCTGAAGGGCTCTTTGCTTGAGAGGGATTTGATCTCAGGGGCTGCCACTCTAAAGTATCCATATCCGTCTTCATTGTGAGTGAACTGGATTTCGGCGCTTCAGCACTGTTGTATCCTTTTCCCTTTTCATTAATGGTGCTAGATTGCTGAACTTATTTTCCATGAAGTCCAGAAGCTTATTTATAGTCTGTCTATACTTGTCAGAAGGTGCTTATGAGTCTTCTGACCGGCTGGATCCTTGAGGAAGTTGTATAGCTTCAAGAATCTCCTCTTCAAGTTATCCATGATAAGTAGGTAAAACAAGACCTCTTTGATATAGGATACTTGTCCTAGAGCTGCTCTGAGATGTAGGTTCCGACGGGCAATGTAGGGAACACAATTCGCACAATACTACGTTTATGCGACGTAGTAGCCTTATGATAACGTTTTAGTAACGTACGTTATCACGTTGTCCTTCGAGAGACAGTGGTGAGCGCGACCGCGGATTTAGACTGTGAATCCGGCTCGAAGTATGTTAGAGGTACCGTGAAATGGTAACTCTAACGCTGATAATTCGCAACTGATTTATTAATTAGATTTAAGATACGTGAAGGTTCAATACGGAACAACAAAGATCACGTATTGCAAGTAGACATTATAATGTAGGACTTTAGGTGAACTAGACTCTCGGCCTGACCTGATACATTGTACTTCGTACATCGCTAAGCTATAATAACATAGGAAGCTAGGTAACCTTGATATCACACGCATAGACTGAATAACACATTGTACCTTGTACTCTTGTTACATTGTACTTCGTACAACATGCGCGCTGACCGTCGCGTCAGTCATCCATCACGTCAATCACTATTCTCATGCAAATGCAAGGTGCAGTGGTAAGGAAATCAAAAATCAGGCGAAAATCGGTTTACCATTAATATATTTATTTAACAGATACCTATACATACGTAGACTAGCTACACATAGTTAGACTAGCTTTGCTCGCGCATTTAATATTAATAGTTAGAGACAGGATATACACGGTGTGGCGTAATGAGTGGACAATCCTTTACCCACGGCTGGGGGGCATCACGACTCTTCAGAACATCAGAATTTGTATTCAGTAAAAGTTTCACGGTTTTCGAGTTATTAGGAATTTTTGAAAATTTTAATAAAGTTAAATCCTTATCCACTCTTATATGTGCTAAATTTGAAATACATAACAACTTTCTGAATAGCAACATAAACTACCAACTTTGTACTATACCTCTAGACATAACAACTTTCTGAATAGCAACATAAACTACCAACTTTGTACTATACCTCTAGACATAGTTTTTTTTCTTTTTGAACGCAAAATTTGTGATTAGTTCTTCTTTTCTCTAACCTTGGTATATCGTGGTGTAAAAAAAATGTATGGTGACATGAGTGCCCAATTAATTATTAAATGTCTGGTGACATGAGTGCCCAATCAATTATTAAATGTATGGTGACATGAGTGCCCAATTAATTATTAAATGTCTGGTGACATGAGTGCCCAATCAATTATTAAATGTATGGTGACATGAGTGCCCAATTAATTATTAAATGTCTGGTGACATGAGTGCCCAATCAATTATTAAATGTATGGTGACATGAGTGCCCAATTAATTTTTATATAACCTATTTCATTAAGATTTCAAAATTATATAACTCACGATATTTCTAGCTCTGAATTTAAAAATATTGCATTGAAGATGAGTCGTGCAGGGTCAACTGTCTGAGAAGGTTGTCTTTCGCAAACCTATTACTTTTTGTAATGGTTCTACTTTATCTGCCTTTATCCTCACAAAACCGGCCCCTCCATCAAGTCGAATAATAATTCATAGAAAGAAATAAAATAAACAAGTTGTGATGTTCCGAACAGTCGTGATGCTGCCCCCCAGCCGTGGGTAAAGGATTATCCACTCATTACGCCACATCCTGCATGCAACGTAAAACTCGGAGTGATGGATGGATACTATAGGTGGGTACTACAACCAGCACGAACAGGTCTCTCGCCGGCGCCGGCGCGGTGTGAGTGTGAGTGGCCGCAGTCCAGTCCTAGTCCTAGTCGGGGCGGCTGCACTGTGGTCAGTGTGCATCGGCGAAGTCGATGAGGATCTTGCCGCGCGCCCCGCCCGCCGCCGCCCGCGCATACGCCGCCGCTCCCTCGCGCCACCCGAACGCGTGCTCCACCACCACACCGAACTGAAACACGAACACCGGCGCGCCGTGAGCCGACTGCGGCCCGCTAGCGCGCAGCCCCCGCGCACCCCGCCCGCACTTACCCGCCCGCGCTCCGCCAGTCGGCGCAGCATCTCCAGGTCTTCGCCGCGCGCCGAGAAGAACGCCCAGCGCACGCGCAGCGGCGCGCTCGGGGCCGCGGCGCAGGCAGCGGCACGCGCGCTCTGCGCCGCCAGCGCCGCCGCTGCCGCCGCCGCGCCCGCTGCCAGCCCGCGCGCGTCCGTCTCGCGCAGCAGCGGCGACGAAAGCGTCACGTAGCGGCGGAAGCGCCAGCGCCGCGCCCCCGCTTCCTCGCCGCCGAGCCCCGCGCAGTCCAGCACGGCCGCGTACGGCCCGCCACGCTCCACGCGCTCCCAGTACTCCTCCGCGTGCCGGTCTAATGTCTCCGCGGCGCCCAGCTCGCACGCCAGCGCCGCCTGCTCGCCCGCCGCGCCCACGCATACCTGCGCGCCCGCCGCCGCCAGCAGCCGCAGCGCCGCCTGCCCCGCGCCCCCCAGCCCCAGCAACAGCACGCGCGCTCCTGCCGCCCGCGCGCCCTCCAGCCCCGCGCTCCGCAGCAGCGCCGTGGCCGTGAGCGCGGCGTATGGCGCACCGGCGCACGCCAGATCGTCGAGCGCGTCGGGCGCTCGCGACACCCATGCCTCCTTGGCGAGCACGTACTGCGCGTGCGAGCCGCGCGTCACGTGCGGCGGCAGAGCGCCCCATACGCGCGTGCCGCGGCGCAGCTCGGCGCGCACGCCGGCGCCGCGCGCCTCCACCGTCCCGCAGAAGTCGCGGCCGCAGGTGAGCGGGAACTCGACGCCGCCTCCGTCCGCCAGCCCGCCGCCGACCAGCCGCCGCTGCGCGTTGAACGCGCGCGCGCCGTACCCGCCTGCGGACAAAAGGCCGCGTCACGCACCTCGTCTCTGAGAGGACGCGCCGAGGAGCGGGCGGTACACTCACCGATCATGGCCACGTCGATGGGGTTGAGCGAGGCGGCGCGCACGCGCACCAGCAGCTCGTCGGGAGCGCGCAGTGGCGGCACGCGCGCCTCCTCCAGCCGCAGCGCGCCCTCGTACGCGTGCACGCGCCACGCCGCCATGCGCCCCGCCTGCCGACCGCCTGACACCAACATTCCCTGCAACCGCGCACCCTTCACTGACCGTCAACACCTACGAGTACATATAAGTTTGTTCGTTTCGTGTTCCTTGTAGAACGCAGATAAAAACCACAATTAGAAACTCGCGCTAACACGAAATAACTATCTTTTCATTGATAGATTTTGTCACTCTGTGATTCTAAGTCAAAGTCAAAAACTCTTTATTTCCATAAATACAATAAATGTACACATAAAAAGGTAAAATTCATAATAACTAAACACTGACACGGAAATAAAGTGATATTTTTGATTTCAGTCGCTTCGGTATGTAGACTAAAGTAAAGAAGCGACGACGAAACCTTTAGCCTGTTAGTTAGTTGTTTTTTTTCGAGTTGGAGCAAATCCCATCCCAAGCTCTTTATCCTCTAGCTAGATAATCAGATATTTATAGTACCTAGGCCTTTTTACACAAGAAGGCACTTTGTTTGAATTTATTAATTGTTCCAATTGTAAATACTAGTTCTAATTTAATTCTATTATTTGATGGTTAATAAAATCAATTTGCCAATTTTAAAAAAATCTAATTATATTACCAACGTAACTTGATAAACTTATGACTAGGGCATGGCGGGCGGTATTGGACTTATTGACAATAGGTACTGGTATTTTTCCCGATATTCATATTTTTAAAACCGGGATTCCGGTGTTTCGGTATTATTTCGGTATTTCACTATAAATATTAAAATAGTAGAAAAATATATTTTCAACTTCATGTAATATTGTTTTAGATTGAATCAATACTATACTCGTACCTAACTTATAATAAAAAAAAGGTTAAATAAAAAATATTTTTCAATATGTCTACCATGATATCAATACATTTATTTGGTCGTGAAATAAGTTTTTCTATTCCCTTGAAATAGTTATTTGTTCAACAAGTGAGCAAAACGTTTTGTAAATCAGTCTAGAGTAGAGTCACGAGCGAAGCGAGTGGCTCTAAAGTAGACTGATGAGCTAGCGAGGGATTTAAAAGAGAAAGATTTAAAAAAAAAAAAATTGCTTTCGAGTTCAACATACAACTTATGACCTCGACTAGCTAGAAAGAAAATATTTTGTAATTTATAAAAGAGGTCGAATGTCAGGAACTCATTTTGGTCAACGACCATGGAGGGTACCAATGCTATAAACCTCTATCAAACCATGAAGGAACGAAATAATACGTTTCTGTGAAAGTTGAACGCTATCTAACCTCCTTTCCAACGGAAGGTTAAAATGAGTGCAGCTCACAGAAGAGGTGCAAATCCTATATAAATTCCGAACCTGTTGTTTGGTAGATTATTTAAAGATGGCGCTGTCCGCCTAGAAGAATGGTCTTCCAAGCCAAGTTGTCAAGGTACACATAAAAATGGTGATGGTGCAGATCGCGTAGCTTATTCTTTTTTCGGCGCCGACCATAAAGTATCAATAATATATTACACCATCGAAATTTAGTGTTCTGTAGTATTCAAATGACTTTTTTAAACAAGTTGAATAATATCATTTATTTCGCATGTGACCCGATTTTGCTCACTGTTTTTAAGCAGCAAAGTCACCGTTTTCTAGCGAGAGTGGTGAAAAAATAATTTTCTTATTGGCCTGAAAAATGCTCTTTTACAGCGGACTCGAATTCATTATCGTCAGCAAAAAGTAGTCACTGGGTGCCAGGTCCGGGCTGTAGGGTGGGTGGTTAGTTTCCTCGAACACGCACTCTCGTACCTTCTGCGTGCCTTGAAGAGGAACGCGGTGTGAACCGGTGCGTTGTCTTGTCTTGAAGAAGCAGCATTTTCTTAGCCAGCTTTTTTCTTCTTTTTTTTATTGCTTCTCTCAAATGGCGTAAAGTGGTTAAGTATTACAAGACTAATACAAGTTTTTCGATAGTTTTCACATTTTCTTCTATAGCCGCCGTGATTGGCTCACCTGGGCGGGGGTTGACCACATTTGTACGGTTGATATTAAAGGAGCAGACTCTTGATAAACGGCTATTATTCCTTCATGGATAGTTTTTGAGATTTTCCTTGTTTAGTGAGGCTGAATCACCGCGCGGTGCTTGATTTTCTAACATTGTTGCGTCAGTCATTTCCGTCGTCTTTAAATGGAGGTTGCAAACAAACTAATGAAGTTATCAACATGAAACCCTGAGATAGTGTTGTTAACTAATTAGTAATTATGTACTGTAATTACCCGCAACATTATCAACCACACCGATACCGAAAATACATTGAACGCCCTTCGTACTAAAAAAATACAGTGGAATTGAGAACCCTTTTTTAAACTCGGTTGAAAATACTTTCTGTTTTGAATTCACTCATATATACCTATTTACAATCATCAGCATATTACATCCTTCAGCAATTCAGCATAAAAGTTATTTCTTGCATAACGTTTACATATATCCTCGGTGATAGTTTTTCGTAATATTGTCTCTCGGATACACTGATTGCCGTTTGTAACTTGTGCTCGTGCGTATACGCCCACTATAACCGGTTTTTCGGTAATACCGAATACCGGTTTCCATGCCCTACTCATGACACTTCTTACTTTTGGTTTTACTTTGTATGTTCAGAATTTTATAATTATACTAAAATCTAATAAGAGCGGAAGCAGTGAATATTTGATCGAGGGAAGCGAAGATCTCAGAGTCTACTTGAAGAATCTGGCGTCTGTATGTATATAACACTGTCACAGCACGGTCTAGAGTTGTTTAATTATTATTACGTTCCTATTTTACTGCTTACCTACTACTAATTTTAATTTTACTATGTTTTTAATTTATCTTTAAATAACTTGATATAAATTGAATATGTATACATTCTTATAATTTATTTATGTAGTGCCAAGGAGGCGGGCGATGCGACAGCTCCACAGTTTTTAACTTTTGCTGTCTCATCGTTCATTTGTATCTTATATAATTATGTCCTGATCCGGGAATCGAAATTGCGACAAAGGTGTGACAGTCCAAGGCACTAGACTACACAAAATCAATGTATCTTTTAAAGGGCAATGTATACATTCCTACAACAAAACTCCTAGTGAGTTGCAAAAATTATCAGTAAATAAATTCAAACAAATTGTCAAAACCTTCTTGTGTAAAAAGGCCTACTATAAAATATATTAAGTCAAGTCAAAAACTCTTTTATTTCCATAAATACAACAAATGTACACTTAGAAAAGCTCAAATTCTTAATAATTAAACACTGACACGGAAATAATGTGATATTTTTGATTTCAGTCGCTTCGGTATGTAGACTAAAATAAAGAAGCGACGACGAAACCCTTAGCAGTTAGTTATTATTTTTCGAGTTAGAGCAAATCCCGTCCCAAGCTTTTTTATCCTCTAGATAATCTGATATTTTATAGTAGCCCTTTTTACACATGAAGGTTTTGACAATTTGTTTGAATTTATTTACTGATAACATTTGCAACTCACTAGGTGTTTTGTTGTACAAGCGTATACATTGCTCTTTAAAAGATACTTTAATTTTGTGTAGTCTAGTTGTGGGCACAGCGAGTTTATGTTTATTTCTTGTATTCAAATTATGTACATCGCTATTTTTAGGGAACCGATTGATATTTCTATGAGTGTACAATAAGGTTTTCATAAATATATTGACATGGTACTGTCATTATGTTTATTTCTTTGAATTTATCACGCAGGGATTCTCTGGGACCCATACTATAGATAGCACGAACAGCCCTCTTCTGCAACACAAATACGGTGTTAATATCTACAGCGTTCCCCCACAGTAGTATACCATAAGACATAATACTATGGAAGTAGCTGAAATAAACAAGTCTAGATGTATCCACGTCTGTAAGATGACGGATTTTTTTGACAGCATAATTATGCTGCAGAACTAAGTCTCTTCGATAGCTTATCTATGTGTGCGCCCCATTGAAATTTATTATCTAAGGTGATTCCTAAGAAAACGGTACTTTCTACAATTTCTAACGTTTCTCCTTTTACATTTACATCACCCTTAACTTGTTTAACATTAGGTAGAATAAATCTAATACATTTCGTTTTGGTTTCGTTAAGCAAAAAATTATTGACACTAAACCAATGGACTATTTTTGAGATTGAATTATTCACATCGTCGAAATTCGTGTCTTGTCGTTTTATTTTAAAAATTAATGAAGTATCATCAGCAAACAATACAATCTCGTGATTATTCTTAACAAGATGAGGCAGGTCAATAATATAAATTAAAAATAGGAAAAGGCCGAGGATAGATCCCTACGGTACACCTATTGTAACTACAGACCCTGAAGACCGTTTCCCATTAATGTCAACTCTTTGTATCCTATTACTCAAATAAGATGTAAGAAGACCCAAAGAGGTGTCCCTTATTCTATAACGATATACATAGTTTCTTGATTAATGTTTCATGGTGTACGCAATCGAATGCTTTTAACAAGTCGCAAAAAATGCCTAATGCATCTTGCGACTTCTCCCAAGCAAAAAAATATGCGTTAGTAACTCTACACCGGCATCAGTACAGTAGTTGACCTGCCGCGAGTAAACCTAAATTGCCTACTATGTAGCAGGTCATTTCCATTGAAATGCCTAAGCAATTGTTGTAAAATAAGTTTTTCAAAAACTTTGTTGAATGTAGGCAGTACTGATATTGGTCTAAAGTTAGTGGGGTCAGACCTACTACCCGATCTAACAGTGGGATTATTTTACTACATTTTGAACAAGAAGGAACTCAGTTTGAGCCAGTTCTGGTTTGACCAAGGCTGTTGCGGAATTAGGTAAGTACCTACAACCTACATTATTTGGAATTTGCACTTAAATGGACATCGCTGGCCAGCAAAACAAACAAAAACTTAAAAAATTAATATCGTTGGCTACAGTTTTTTTTTCGGACTATGGTGTTTTTATTGAGTTTTTTTGGGAGGGTGCATCACCCCTTTTTGTTTTCAGTAGTCGTCTTGACACACCCTGTAATATATCCGCCACTATCTAGCCGCTAGACACCGGCGCATCCCTAAGGTAAACTAGGCACGTGCCCAGGGGTGGGAGTATAGAAGCAAGCTAGAGATAAAGAGAACACAGAAGTTTCAAAAAGAAAACAAATATATTATTCCTAAGCCTTGAAAACAATATCCCATGCAGAATGATGGCCATACACAGTTCAGAGCACAGATGAACTACCTATATTTTTTGTTCATTATGTGAATATCTCAGAAGCCTGACCCGTTAGGGCATTATTTTATAAGGCATTTTTTATTAGTTTTAGTGTCCTTTAGCCAAATAGGTATACAAATTAGTGTGTAGAGATTTCGAAAAAAAAAACAAAGTGGTGACCGATGTTAGGGCCAAAATCTTCAAACCCCTTTCACGTTACCCCACCAACCTTGAGCCTTGAGCAGAGGGGCGCCGATGAGGTGCTTGCCTAGGGCGCTGTCGACACCTGGTCCCACGTGATAAAGATAAATCGAGGGTGCAAGAGGGATTTGCAGGAACCTACTAATAATATTATTATTACTTAAATAATTAGAATATTTACTAGCTGTTGCCCGCTACTTCGTCCGCGTGTAGTTCGGTTTTTTAACTTCTGTTTTTTGTTAGGTATATTTTTAGATGCATATGATATTATTACGATTTCAAAAAAATTACATCTACTTTACGATGTAAATAAGTGGATCAGGGGATTTCTTGAACTCTTGTCCAAAGATCCCATGCGCCTCTGCTTTCTGAGCCGGCAGGGGAATAATGGAATAAGCCTTTAAAGTTACCTACTGTTTCCGCTGTCGGGTTTACAAGAGCCTTCTTGCTACTGTATTCAATGCTATGTACTCCACTGTCCACATGCCGCCGGTGTCTACGCACGGCACACTGTGCAGCAAAACAGTACACTTATTTTCTACTTTTTGTTTTCTTCCGAAGGAAAACAAAAATTTGAAACTTCAACTTCTTTGTAAAAAGCTCTCAAGACTGGTTATATCTACGAAATGCGTTAATAGCACCTTAGCTTAGAAGTACACGCAATCTACGGTTAGAAGGCCACGCAATCTACGGTTAGCATCATCGTAGACAGAGTACATTATTTAATATAAATTCTTAGTTTACAGTCATCACATCATCCTATTATTTTGTGTCTCCATGAAGGGTTTAGAACTAGGGCACATGCCGTCTCATTCACACAAGATAGAGAACAACATAACACTTAAGCATATAGCCTAAGAAGAAAAGAATTAGAATTAGGGTAGGTGCACCTGTTCGCCGACCAGCCCTCCTTACCGACCATCGCGGGGTACGCGCTTCATAAATATCAGATATTAGAAGTGTTGAAAACAATTTCCAAACGTAATCAAGTTCAATGAGTATTCAAATAGAATACACTTTATGTGGCAGCATTGTCGAGTGAGTACACACACCCGGTGATTTTGAACGATTTGTTTAGTTCTGCTTTGACGAAGGCACCGTCACCAAGTCGGTTTTAGAACAAAAAAAATAGTGGCACGTATTTTAGTTCAAGGCAAGTATTGTCATGTTTTAACGATGTACACATGGTCATTTGTATTTTTATACTTTAAGAATAGTTCCTTTACGTATTATGATAAGAATATTTATGTTTTTTTATTGAATTACTTGAAAATTTGGGTGGTCGGGTATCGAAACAAGAAATTCACAAATAAATCACATCTCGGCCGGGGGGGCCGGAAAGAAGTACGAATGGACCCAGAATACTTTTGTCACATTCTTTTACTTAAGTGGGTTGTAATAGAGTCCTTTTTCATTGTATTGACTAAAACCGACCTAAGGAATCTATGTTTTAATTTTCGGCCTTCCATAATACTGTTATTCAACGAAATTTTGTCATTTGTTTATTTGTGGCCGAGAACGGAAAAGTGAATAATATTGTGATTTAATCTTCGGCCAACTACAATTTGTGCGAAGATATTAGGTGGCCGGAAATGAATAATGCCGAATATAAAATGCGATAATGCCGAAAACTGAAAGGGGTTCCCTTTCAGTTTTCGGCATTATCGCATTTTAAAACATATTCGTAGTACAAATCGGAGATTTTTGTAATTGAAACTAACGTATTTTGACATTTTATGGGTATTGAATTGTTTTTTATGTACACAAAAACTATTAGACAAAGGGGTTTGAAGATTTTGGTCCTAACATCGGTCACCGATTTTAGTATTTTGTCGATAATCGTATTGGCGATAATACCTGCCTACCCCCGTGCCACACCACACGCACCACCTCCCGCTCACTTTCCTGTTCAGGTACCTAGTACCTGAACTGTTCCGTGAGTTTTTTTGATAGTGGTTGTGTTGTGGTGACCGTGTCCTCAATGCACTGGCATTGAGTGGCTAATATACCATACGAAGTAGGTAAATAACTTAGTTGTAATAAATTATTTATTTTGCCTGTGTAGTAGATTTTGTACAGTATCGGAGGGCCTCTTAGATTATATAATATACCCTATTGCTTACAAAATTTTGAAATTACAAGTTACGATGACGCTCTAAGTAGACTCATGGAAAATAGCCTGTCCTGACACGAATCTGCCCAAAGTCCTTTCTTCTCAGACAAAAACGTCTACCAGCTCATCAGAACGTGCTCGTCTACTCGCTGTCTCCGAGTGGGAATCAGGACTTTGGTTACATGTTCTGCCTTCCAAAAATCTAGGTACCCATTTAGACAAAAAACCCTTTTCGAGTGGCCACCTCTTCGCATTTGGGTTCACCTTGCATAATTGCACATCAATGCCAGTGTGCTGAAACCGTTGATTAGTTTGGTCACCATGCACTGGCACGTATCTGTAGTTCAGGACGTGTGCCCCGTCGTAGTTCAATTAGCGACATCATTCGTCGGGCTGTTTTACCAGCGTCAGTGTGGCAGCTACCCTTGGACCACGTGGCCTTATGCGAGATGATGGTAAAAGACCTGTCGGTATGACCCTGATTTCCTGGAAGGTGTGTCGGTCTTTAGTTTGCGATGCCACGAGTGTGATACCTTAGCGCCTTCACATTTTGCAGGGACATCCATCAGTAAGGGCTGGCTCCGCAGCAACATCAGCGGAGTCCCTCAAATGTCGAAAATACGCTAATCTTGACCTAGGGTTCCTGTTTGAACCGTGGAAACCCTTGGTCCTTAGGGCCCTGGGGCACACGCAATTTATAAAGATCTTACAAAACTTCTCAGAGTCGACAGGTGATCGGAATGCTGGCTCTATTTCGGTCAACGAATTAGCAATGCCATTCAACGTGACAATGCTGCCAGCGTTCTGGGTACTCCTCTGTGCCTTCTGGTGATGGCTTAGATTTTTAGGAAATTTATATTATTAAGTGTAATTGAATTGCACAATTGTATGTTCCTTACCTTATCACGCCAAAAAACTAATCAAAGTTGGCCGAAATTTAGCATAAATGTAGTTCTTGACCTGGAATAACATAAAGCCTACGTTTAATCCCGGGAAATTGCGTGATAACCGCAGGTAAAAGCTAATTACAAATATATATTATTTAAATTCTACAGTTATTGGAATTATCTGAATTATCCGGATATGTGAATGATTAAAACTGTATTATCTGGATAAGAGAATTATCCGGATTTCGCAATCCCTATTCAGATGCCACCTATCAAGCGTCCGCCACCCGAAAAGACAAAACTAATACCGAAAACTAACTTCTAAGAACACTCAAAATGCCGTGGACACAGCTAGGCTTTGCCTATTATGAGTTTGATTACTTTTGTTATTAAAGAACATGAGCAAATAAGAACTATGTTAATATTTTAGACTTTTATTCCATAAATACCCTACAAAAATTAGTGGCCGAAATATTATTCAGGTCCGGCCGAATACTAAATTTTGTGGTCGAAAACTGAAGTTTTACTCATTTTCGATTTTTTTTTTTTTATAAAATAACTATGAGGTATAACTACAAAAATCTTCCAGTATTTAAAACTCAAATATCTAGACTATCGATTAGTATTATTTTGAACTAGGTTGACAAGTTGCCAATATTTTTTCTGAGGCCTTAAAGTTGGAACTTCGCTAAATGGTAGATATTAGGTGCCACGACCCTAATGGGTTCCTATCTCATCCAGCGTGCCGGTTTTTTCATTGTTTAGCACAAACAATGTGCTAAACAATTATACCGGGACATCGACGCAATATTATTATTTACGACCTATAATCTATTTTTCTTTCCATAAAATCTGATAGACTGATTTGGAGGACATTATTGCACCTCATAACATTAAAGACCTGATAATTACAATACGTTGTTAATTATGATAGGTTAGGTACCTATCATCATAATTAACAAAGTATTTTATTCCTCAAACGTTATTTTATTTCTTGCTTAGGTACTTAGCTATTTACGAGTTTGCTTATTCCCTTATACTCGTAGATCGTACATAACATACTATCATTCATCACTCTACGCTACTATCCTATAGATTTGTGATAGGTAGGACCTGTCACCCACATACCAACTGTTAAAGCTATTTCCTAGGTTGAGATGACTTATTGTAATGGCACGCCAATTCATAATGAAATGTTAATGTCATTCGAATCGTTCTGTCAAAATTTAGTGTAAAAAAGAAGAAGAAGCAATAAACTCAGTTTTGCAATGTATGGTGGACATGTTTTATTCAGCTCCCAAGGCAAATACAAAATTAAACAGAAAAACACCAACGTTAGCCAAACGATTAGATTGTTTGTAAACAAATCGCCCCTAAAAATATAAGGACGAAAGATGTTTAGTAACAATTCCGCGAAAAAACCTTCTCCAATAGATCTAACAAAAAGTAGTCCGTGTAGAAGACCACACCAACCACAAAATGAAAGAACATCTATCAAAGCAAGTCGTCAACTAGTTTCGTCTCTCCACGAGACATCATCAGGACACCACATTACTCGACCTTGACTTTGAGAGCACCAACCAACAACGGTAGAGTCCCACCAGAGATGTTGTCACTCTGAGCTCCGCGCGCCAAGTGAAGCATTGCTTTTTTTCGAAAGGACTAAAATGCTGTTGACCGCAGATGGCCATGACAGCGTTACCGGACTTTTGGCGGGCGCAGAAGGCGCCTCGCCGGTAAAGTTATGATGGGGCAACACGCACAAGGGCCACCACTTAGGTGCGAGCCTCGGCTTGGGCTGTCGCCAGATGCTACAAGAGGGAATGGAGGTTTCGCCAAGGTGCACGAATGCACCTATGAGCGAAAGCGGGGAATTCTTCGACCCCGCATCCGGCGGGGTCGGTTTTTGGTCGGGTGTGTACTGTGCGGAAGCGAATCGGTACTTGTTGCCGTCACCTCCGGGTTAGCGGCGGTGATTGGGTCAACGGGGTCACCGAGAACGTGTCTCGGTCTACGGACACAAATTTTACACTCATGTCCGAAAGAAATTTCGATCGACTTTTGAAATTGCTTTGAACCAATAATTACAAAGCTGTCAACCCAGAACAGTTACGTGAAGCGATACCTAGTAAAATAAAGTTGTTGAACGCTTTGAGGCACAGAAGTTCACCGAAACCGGAAAACGTGAATCACAGCGCACTTCGCTTTCAACTCTCATCGCTATCGCGCGCGCCTCCATTGTCTGCGCCCGCACCACTATCGCGCGCGTTATTACTAGAGAAAATTCGTAATAACGGCGATCTAGGCAAACCTGTACTTAGTTCGTTCAACAATGTATTATTATCTATTTTGTAATTTCTAAATTTTCTAAGACCGACAACCTAAACCCCTTATCACAAGTATGTGTTTTTTTTTTCTTTTCGTCATGCAAGGCAATTCTTGCCAATATATCACTAGACAAATATGGCAAGAATTATCAAATTTCACAGTTCGACTCGATAATTATCAATAGAATTGTCAAATCGAGTGATGAAGGCAATTCTCGTCATTATATCACTCGATAATATATATCAAAAGAACTGTAAAATTTATTGGGTCCGGTTAACTTACAGCCTAGCAAAGAATAGCCCGGGAATTTACGACCACGGATTTTGCTGCTGTGTTGTAATTTTTTTTACAGTTTGGTAATATTTTACATAGTGTTGAAGTTTCCGGGACTGTATAAAGCTGTTTTACGCTTAGATAGCGTAAATAACGTAGGTACGCACGTGCGTGCGTTATAGTATGTAATCAGCCCCCAAGATGGACTGCTCAATTTGCCAGTTCTTGCCTTAGGAGTGATTTATTGGCAAATAATAAAAATGACCACTTGCCACAGAGTAGGTAGGTACATTACATTACCACAAAGTATGGTTCGTGCACCCCAGCCTATATAGCCTTGATGAAAATTGTAAGTGACCCTTCTTGCGAGTGCGGTGATGAATTTGGTGACGAATATCATATATTTTTTCTTGTAACAAATACGATCACAGTGCCTTCTTTAATGATCTCGTCTCCCTCCCTATTCCGCTTCCTATTAATATTGCCTCCCTCCTTTCTTCCTTAGACCCCTCTATAAATTATAACTTAGCATCCTATAATTGTACAAATAATATAAATATATAGTGTATAATATACACTATAATAATTGATAATACCTATATTATTCCTTTCCTAACTCGTCTGATCCTTATCCTTGTATCGTTTCGTAGTAGGTTTTAAAATTAGTTGTAAACGTTTCCTAAATTTTTTAATTTTAAATAAAAACTGATAGGTAATTAAAAACTCATAAAAATAAGAAATTATGGCAAATGCTAAAACAAGCAAGTCCAAAGAAAAAGTTTGTTACAATTTATCCGTACCTATCTCTACCTTTTATAGTCTGTGCATTATGTCTCCCATAGAGGATTGACAGCGAAACAAGCGATCGAAAAATTTGCGTGATTTTTTCAGTTTTAGTTATTCACAAAGAAAATTCATTTGGTTTAGTTAGAATTAACTTATTTAATTTCCAAATTCTTTATTTTTTTTATTTTAGTAGGCACCTAGGTACTATTTTAATATATATATAGTTTATCCCGTGACCGCTCGTGTCCGTGTTCATCATGGACATTGACGGGAATAGTCCCGTCCCCCCCATACCCCCGGAACCCCCTAATCCTAGGGATTCAAAAGGGACCAAGCCTTTTCCAACCTTTTATCATCAATGTTTCCCGTGTGGAGCCGGAGCCTGCTGCGGGCACTACCATTAAGGCCATACAATTTGGTAAGTTTTTAGCAAACAATGAAATTAAGGATATACGCAAAGAAGGTGTGAAGTAGGTAGGTCGCAACAAAATATCAGTATATCATCATATTTAAAACCTTTGAGGCTGCTAACAGCTTCATTGAATCCTCAATTCTCCCAACGTCGAAGATGGTCGCATCGATCCCAACCTACAACGTTACACGCATGGGACTGGTTCGCCAGGTCCCTATTGACCTACCTATGCAGGAGTTCGAAGAGGAAACGGGCGTTCCCACTGAATGCGGAATAATATTAAAAGCTCGACGCTTAAACCGAAAAGTTTTGGATGAAGGTAAAGCTACATGGATTCCAACTCAAACAGTTGTTGTAACATTTAAAGGTCAGTCCCTACCACCTAGAATATTCCTATACTATAACTCCTTGCCAGTGGAATTATACACCTACCCCACGATCCAGTGTTACTCATGCTGCAGGTATGGTCACACGAAAATGCTATGCAGATCACATCCACGGTGTTTCAGGTGTTCTAAAGAACACCCTGGAGACAGCTGCGACATTCCTGAGGTGGAAGCCTTCTGTCTGCACTGTTCAGGGCGGCATTTTGCTACCAGCAAAGTTTGCCCGGAGCAAGTGAGGCAACGTTCCATCAAGGCTGTTATGGCGCAAAATTGTATTTCTTATGAGGAGGCTTCTACCCGATTCCCAAGAGTTTCACGCCCTTATACCGAAGTTGCTCAAGACCAATTATTCTCCCAAGACCTTTTCTCCCAATATCCCCCACAATCCTCTCGAAGACCTGTTCCACAACCTACGCGATCGTATGTTAAAACTGTTTACGCCTCCCCAAAACCTTCTTTCTCACCAGTTAGGACCTACGATAAGGTCGCCCATAGAGATATTGTTTCTACGCCGACCTCTTTGGAGCCTAATAGTTGTGCGCTCAACCAACCTTCCCAAAATAATAACATGTTAGAAACTCTTTTAAATTTAATCATAAACATAATTGTTACGAATTCACTTCCTTTACCGAACAACGTTGCTTCAAAATTAATAATAATAATAATAATATTTTATTCAAAATAACAAATTGTCACAACTTATATCGATAACCTCCCAGAATGAATCCTCTGACTGTTCTGTAATGGAACTGTCAAAGCATACGAGCTAAACGTCATGAACTCACACACTTAATTAATAGGTATAGCCCGTCAGTAATTGCCGTCTCGGAGACATGGTTGAAGCCTGGTTCCCATTTCCGGATCTCAGGGTTCTCTTGTCTCAGAGCGGACAGAGCTGACGGGCATGCCGGGAGCGCTCTATTAGTACGGCGTTCCCTTTACTTCTCTCAAATCACCCTGCCGTCCCTCCCCGTTGACATCAACGCTGTTGGTGTCAAGTCCTTTGGTATACCTTTTATATTCCTTATCCCAACTCCACTATGATTTCGGATATCCTTCTTCTCTTCTCTTCCATTCCTTCTCCTAAGGTAATCATGGGAGATTTTAATGGGCATAACGAACACACTCACTGTCACTGGACACTGTCTGGGGTCACAGTCACTCCGATTTGTTTGGTCTTTCCCTTCTAGAAATTATTGATGAAGCTAACCTTTGCATTCTTAATGATGGGTCACCTACCCGCAGGGTTCTTCCCAATCAAAATCCTAAAAGCGCTATTGATCTCTCCCTTTGTTCCTCATCACTTGTTCCCGATATTTTGTGGCAAGTCTTATCTCACACATTTGGTAGCGATCACTTTCCTATAGGTCTCTCCATTAATAACTCTAATAGCGTCACTCCTCTTCGTAACCCCATTTCATGTTCAAAATATATCACTACTCATGCTGACTGGTCATCTTACTCATATTCGCTGGATTCTAGTTTGGAATCTTTTCTATATCTGAAGATTCCCCTGCTTCTTCCTATAGTGAATTTGTCGACTGTATCATTGCATATGCAGACCGCCATGTCCCCATAAAAAAGACCTCGCGTGATTTTAAGGTTTCCACCCCATGGTGGGATTCAGAATGCACAGCGACGATTGCTGAGCGTAAGTCGGCTGAACTGTTTTTTAAAAAGAAAAAGTAAGGCTGGATAAGCTTTTGTGAAAGCCTATCTCCTAGATCTCCTTCATCACTTGTATGGAGGCAAATAAGGCGCTTTAGAGGGTCTTGTGCCATTGATAATCTGACAGCTAATGATCCCTCTTCTTGGTTGGAGGCCTTTGCAGATAAACTTGCTCCCCCTTCTTCCCCTTCTTTGAATTCTATTCCATCCCCCCTTCTTTTCTTCCTTCCACTAACGGCTTAGACGCCCCTTTTTCTTTTAGTGAACTGACCCTTGCTCTTTACGAACTGACAGACTCTATAATAAATAATAATCAATAATCATTTATTTCGTACATTGCTAGAATTACACGTCACATTCGTCCCTATAAAAAATTAGTAAATTATTTTATAATTAAGTATAGAAATTATTAAAAAAATTATACAATCATTCGTACATTTACCTTAAAAATTAAAATAAAAAATAATAAAAGTAGTAATACTTACATAATATCTAATATCTACAGGCAGATAACAATCTTTAGTCCCTTTTACAGGCTACAAACTCATCGTAGCTGTAAAAGCTGTTGTCTATAAGCCAGTGCTTCAGCTTGTATTTAAAAGATGTCAGGCTTGTTGCTTCCGTCACATTTTTAGGAAGACTGTTGTACACGGTCGGTCCCATTATGCGCGTTAACTTCCCAGACTTCGCGAGAGTACGAGGCAGGGTGGTGTGTTTGTCCGCTCGCCGAGTATTGTATTTATGAATGTCGCTATTTTTAGTGAAGACCTCTAAGTTACTCCTTACATATACCGCTACCTGGAATATTACAATGCCTGGAAGGGTGAGTATTTCCAGCTCTTTAAAGTGAGGTTTTGCAGAGACGTCCTGTGCAATCTTCACCATTGCACGAATGGCACGCTTCTGCATGCGGAAGGCACGCTGCCAGTCCGCCGCCCGCCCCCACAGCTCAGCTCCGTACTGCAATAGTGAGTGGACAGTCGCAAAGTAACAGGATCGTACTACTTGTCTTGGCAGGAACCTTGCAAGCCGACTGAGCGCGTAGCACGCACCACCAAGCTTACCACATACCTTGTCAATATGGGACTCCCACGTGAAACTCCTGTCAAGTTCAAAGCCTAAAAAGGTGGTGTTAGCCACCTGTTCGATGAGCGTCCCGCCAGCGATTACCGATAGAGCTCTAGGTAGGCGTCCAGACAGGCAGACGTGCATAAAGTGCGTCTTCGAGATGTTCAAGACAAGCCCGTTCACTACGAACCACTGGGCGAGGCTGGACGCGGTGAGATTCAGATTCAGCTCCACGGAGTCTATTGTTGCACCAGAGACGACGGCAACCACATCATCCGCGTACATAAATACCTCCGCAGTGCTCACAGCCTTCGGAAGGTCATTAAGTAGCATGGAAAACAGAATATTAGAGACTGCAGATCCCTGTGCTACCCCCATTGTCGTCATGAGAGGACAGGATCTGATATTCCCATGATCTCCTACAACTACCTGCGACCTAGACCTTAGCATGCTAGACAGCAGTGTAAGCGCAGTACCTCGCACTCCGTAGTGTTCCAGCTTGGCCGTCAGCACCGCGTGGTCGGCCACATCAAACGCCTTTGATAGGTCGCAGCAGATAAGAGCTACCTGCTGCTTCATCTCTCTAGCCTCCAAGACGCTTTGTACAACCTCCCGCACCAGAGATGTGGTCGATCGGCCTTCACGATACGCGTACTGCCTGTCTGATAGCGCTTCAGTCTCAACTAGGTAAGAAGTTAGCCGCGAGCCTACACCGTTCTCCATGACTTTAGCTATTGCAGGGATTATGGACACTGGTCTGTACGAGTCCATGCTAGTCCGACTACCCTTCCCCTTATATTAGGTCCTTACATATGAAATTGGCGTTTTGTATGGGAGGAACAAAAAGTCGAATATTTTTTAATATAATATATTTAATTAATCAAAGTATGAACCATTATTTTCTATGCACTTTTGCCATCTTATAGGTAGTTCATTGATCCCTTTACTAAAAAAACCAGTCGGACGGGAATCAATAAAATCTTTGAAGGCGATTTGGACTGCCCCATCGGAGTTGAATTTTTTCCCTTGCAAGAAGTTATCCAAATTTCGAAAAAAATGGTAATCTGTTGGAGCAAGGTCCGGGGAGTACGGAGGATGTCTTAGACTTTCCAATTGAAGCTCTTCTAATTTAGTAGCCGTCTGTTGCGCAGTGTGTGGTCTAGCGTTGTCGTGAAGCAGCAGTGGCGTGGAGCGATTGACCAGCCTAGGTTGTTTAGCCGCTAGCTTTTCCATCATGGTTTGCAATTGCTGACAATAGACATCAGCCGTAATAGTCTGGCCAGATTTGAGAAAACTGTAATGAACAATACCGGCACTAGTCCACCAAACGCTTACTAGTAACTTTTTTGGGGTTAATTTTCGCTTGGGGCAGGATTTGGCTGGCTGGCCAGGATCCAACCATTGCGCTGAGCGCTTCCGATTATCGTAAAGAACCCATTTTTCATCACAGGTAATGATTCGGTTTAAAATACCTTCATTATTGTGCCGGTTTAGTAATGTAACGCAGCAGTCGACGCGCGTTTGCCGGTTTGCTTCAGTCAATTCGTGAGGTACCCACCTTTCAAGCTTTTTAATCTTCCCAATTTGCTTCAAGTGAATTAAAACAGTTTTATCACTAACATCGCAGCCTGCAGCTAACTCGGACGTGGTTTGCGATGGATCCGCTTCCACAATAGCCTTCAACTCTTCATTATCAACTTGAGTCTCAGGCCGTCCACGGGGCTTGTTCTGCAGGTCAAAATTTCCAGAACGAAAACGTTGGAACCAAAAACGAACTGTGTTTTCTTTTGCAACACGACCGCCATACACATCATTCACCCTTTGAGTTGTTTCCTCAGCACTAGTGCCACGGCGGAACTCGTACTCGTAAATAATGCGATATTTTAAGTTTTCCATTTTGTAAAATGAGTGACGCAAACAGAAAAAAACAGAAGAAAAAAAACAAATGAATGACGATCATCGAAGCACAAATACATGAGTCTATAGCTGTACAAATTTGAATTTGGAATTCCTTACCGAAGAGGAGAAATTTGTGATTAAAGTGGCCAGTACGAAAAACGCCAATTTCATATGTAAGGACCTAATATATCGGCGAAACTTTGCTCAACTTAAGGCACGATGGGAACTCGCCAGCGCGCAGGCACTTGTTGAAGAGGCCAGCCAAGATTGGCGCTAGTGAGCCGGCCGCCATTGCCATCAGTTTCATAGAAATGCCATAAGCGTCTTTACAGGGCTTCGGAGGTATCTGCTTCATAATAATATGATGTACCTCACCTGCAGTAAACGGGACAAACCGCAGCGAACGGTCGGCCGGCGGGCGCGCTGCCTGTAACGCAGCCTGCACTCTAGCCAGATCAGCCGCGGGTGCTCCGCATGCCGAGGCTGCGCCTATAAGCCTCGCATCTCATCTCATCAACAGCCAGCTGCTTTGACTGAAATTTTTGACCGCAACCATTAATAATAGTATCCGTAAAATCAATATTACACACATTGTATTTTCCCCTCTCAGAATTAACAACCCGCCACATTGATTTACATTTATTTTTACTCTTTAATATTATATTCGAATAATATTCATTCTTTCTACATCCAATTAAGTCATCATATTTAATATTCAAGTTACATATACAAGTTACATTATTTGTACAGAATCATTTTTATTAAATTTATTGCAAATGTCAATCAAACTAAATAATAAGACCCTAAATTCATTAATTTCATTTGTAACCCACGATGGGGTAGTCAAGCAGTTGGCTCTCTTTATTGGAAAGCAGATGTCATGTTGATTGGTAATAATGTTCACAATAGACATAGCAAAAGATTCTATTGATTGCCCTCGACTCCTTATCATCTCCCAGTCTACACTCCATAGAGCTGAGACGAAGTTATTTCGGTTAATGGGCGAAAAATTCCTAATATATTTTGACTCTTCACCAGACTTACCTTTGCCACAATAAATCTTAGCGCGCACTGCTAAGTGGTCGCTAAGGTTAGTGGTTACCGGAGATGTTATCACAATTTCCGGTGGCAAGTTTGTGTAAAGATGATCGAGACAAGTTGACGTGAATTGTGATACTCGAGTCGGGAAATCAACGGCATTGGACATACCGTGGGACGACAGTAAATCAGACAATCGCTTTCTTTCGCAACTAAATTGATCCAAATAATTAATATTAAAGTCACCTACTATGACGCAATTGATGCATAAAGCACTGACTTTTGCCAACAAACCTTCCAAGTGAGGGAGGAACTCATTAGCACGAACAAGATTTGTCCTATAAATACAAACTATTGTTAAATTAAAATCTACTAAATCAATTGCACAAATCTCACAGTATTGTTCCACTGAGAGCTTGCACAAGTCAGTATTTTCAGTACATTTAATACAATCTTTTACGAACAGACACGACCCGCCGCTGTGAGAAATGTTTTGCCTACAAAAATAAGAAGCTAATTTATAACCGGCTAATGTCACACATTTAATTTTTGCTACACTAAGCCAGTGCTCAGTTAACCCGTCCCGCGATCTGGACCTCGACCGTCAACAATGCGTCTAGTGTTCGCAAGTTTTTACCGGGAATAAGGTATATGTACGTGACGTCTTCAGAAAAATCAATTTTACGGGATTATGATATAATTATCTGAGCGTCTGGTCGACGCGACGCGTGACCCGAGAGCTGGCGGATATCTGGCGCAGCGCATCAGCATTGCCATACAGCGGGGCAATGCAGCCAGCGTCTTGGGGACGCTTCCGACTGGTATTGATATGGATCAGTTGAGCTACCTGTAGATTGTTTGCAACAGTCTGCAGTTAGCTTAATTGTTTCAATTGTAAATACTAGTTATAATTTGATTGTAATTTTCTTTGTTAATAAAGGCCATTGCCGTTTTAAAAAAAAAATTATATGTTATAAATTATACATCATTGTTTTCGTTGTAAAATTTCCTAATAGCTAATGTTCTCTAAATAGTTTCTAAAAACTTACATGATACAGTAATTATTTAATTTCTTTCCGAGTTGATAATTTCGAGTCAAAATCGTGACACAATTTGCATTATTTTTCCACTTCACAATAGATATTCACCGAAACTAACACTTTAACTTTATAGCATAAGTATTTATGCATAATTACATGTATTTAGATCACTTTCTAATACAATAATTACACCACAAATCTGTTAACAACTAAAAACTAAACACGGCAGCCATTACGGGTGAGCGCCGCTTACGCATCACGGGCGATTCGCCGAAAAAGTACCGACGTCATAAAAAGTACCTCGCATTTTTTTATGATTTTTGTTTTAGTTGATATCATAGTACCGTTTTACTTGTAGTATAGGATTGCAATAATTTTTAGCATTATAAAAATTAGGTACCTACGTTTCTACTTCAAGAACCTACCTACCTACTGGGAGGTATCGACGGAAATATTTGATACAAAATAATGCTGTTTGATATAAAAAATTTTGTAAATGTTTGTTGGAATATAGTACTAGGTACCTACCATAGGAACTCATGATCATGATCAGGCGAAAAAAATACTCTGCTGGATATATAAATCTACAAGATAGTCTCACTCTGCTAAGCATAATTACCTTTAGTCGTAATTTGGGGAAGGGAGGGGGTAACCAATATTTAATGCAACAAAAAAACACGACACATACAAAAAACACAAAAAATACTATAATAAAAATAATTTATACAGTACATACCATAATTATACACACAATATAAAAAACAAACAATACATTTACAAAAAGTAAGTGTAAAAAAAACTTATCTAGAAGAGCCAGAAAAAACAGAGAGAATAAGGTCAAAGACTCATCGATAGAAATTGCGCGAGCCAAGTGATACAGGTTTGAAAATTTTGAATTTAAATGCCTGATGACAGGTCCTAATTTCACTAGTTTTGGTGAAAGCCCTTCTTCATTTTGTATACAATTATTGTCTACGAAATGAAGAAATTTATTCAACAAAACATAGCGTTGGTAGGTCATGGTCTCGTCTGCATCTGTAGGTTTCCACTTATGTAGACGAGATGATGGCTGAAAAAAAAGAATATAAAAACATTTTGAGATTTTTTTTTTTAAAAAGCAGTTTTGGATTATCAATAAATCATTATATGTTATATATACATATAATATATATATACACACATATTATATATATATATATATATATATATATATACCTACTTATACCACATCATTTGCAACTCGATTTTGATATTTGTTTTCGATGCTGCTGACGGTACCGGAACATAAATGACCGTTCGTAAAGTCGTTCAACTTTACGCAAAATGGTTTCTATCTGCTTTTGATTTTATCAAGTACTTACCTATTTATGTATAAATGTTCCTTGATAAATTACCAGCTTATTCATGTATATAAATAAGTATAAATCCCATAATTTGAAAGAAAATAGTACACACACAAAGCGTGCATGTAACTTTGACGTGCAAAAAAACATGCTCTGCGAAAGTTTGTTCTATTTTTTCATTACAATTGTACCACTATTTGTGATTCTATAACTTTACATGTAATCTACAGTATTTTCCCAGTAAATACAAATAAAAATCTTAATAGAATACTCACCTTTTCCCTCTTGAACACATTTTTCACAAAACTCTTGTCAGTTGCCGTGTTGCAAAATTACAAAAAGATGGCTGACCGGAGAGCCGTCACCGCGATGTTTGGATATATTACTTGGTCAGAATGAATCTCCGGTCTCAATTTCTCTCTATGGACCGAATTTCGTTCAGTATTGAATGAAGCTTGACATTGGTGCAGCCAATGGACGTTAAGATAATCCGGTCTTGACGGGAATAAGCAACCTATTGGATCGAAATCTTATGCCCACCCGTGTGGGCACTAAGCACGCGGGGCCTTTAAAACTTGTGGCCTTACGGGTGGGCCGTAAACATTTCAAGGGTTAATGCAATCACTTCGCACGCTAACGAACTAGATAACAGCACTTCCAGTTTCTGAGTCTTTTTATCAACGGATGCTATGTTTTGTATACATACCGTTATTCCTAGGTCATTCGTTATGCATACTTTATGAGGCGCCGTCCCTGCGCAGGCGCTCGGCGCGACTGACGGCGCGGGCGGCGCAGCTCGAAGCAGCGGCCGCGGGTCCCTTGGAGAGGTCCCCCCGCGGGGCGCGGGGGCGAACGAGAAACCAGTCCGATAGCTTCACTCCCGGTGGCCACGAAGTTGGCGAGCTGAGTCTGTCGTATAGACTCTCAGGGAATCCAATAACGAAGGAAGCGTGTTTGTCAGTTTTTATGGTTCTCTTATGAACTGTAAACTGCTCGCAGGTTTCAATCGAGTTTATGTACTTTAGTACGTTTTCTTCAGTAGTTTCCGGTTTTAAGGACCAAGCTTGTAGATACCTTACTCGTTCTACAGTCTGCAAATCAGCATTTTGATTGCCAGTCCCGGTTACAATTTTGCGTTTCTTTGTAGCGCGTTTGTGGGTGACTTCCATCCATTCATTGTCGTCATTTACATTTTTCTCGACTGGCTTGTCGATCGTTGTATTATCACAGATTTTCATAGTCACTGGTTTAGTGGCCACACATTGTACCTCTTTCTGCACAGGGCGTGTGACGTCAGAATGAGTTGTTGATGTGCGCTTACTACCTATCACAGATTTTGGCAGCCCTTATAGTAGCAGCATTTAATCTAGCTTGTCTCAGAGGTCTTCCCCGGGTCACTGAACCAGCTGGCGCGTCTTCCTTAGTCAGCTGAGTTTTCGAGGTACCCTCAACAGCCAACTTAAGTTTTATGATGGACTCACTCTGCGTCGTAATTATTGCATTTTGCTCTAATAATTTGCACTCCAAATCACAGATTCTCTTTGTAAGGTCTGCTACGTACTTTTGTAGCTCCCGCACTGCAGTTTCCGTGGCTTTTTGAGCCATTTTCGAATTTTAACAGACGTAAAAAACGGGACCGTAATTGTGTATGGAAGGCACGACTACCTCCAGTCCATCTTGTCTGGCATAGTTAGAATCCCTTATTCTTTTCTTGTTAAATCTAAACGGGTATACCTGTCTCTAGTTAACAAATTTTTTGATATTGGTGTCATATCGGATCAGTGGAAGTCCCAAATTATTGTACCTATCCTCAAACCTGGCAAAGACCCCTCGGATCCATCCAGTCGTAGGCCCATAGCGTTGTCGTCAGTTATGGCCAAAGTGGCGGAACAGATGGTCAATCGCCGCCTACAATGGTGGTCTGAAAATGGATCTATCCTCTCTAAAACTCAGTTTGGTTTTAGAAAAGGCATGGGAACTAGATAACCTTAGTTTATTAATTTCAGATATACAAATAGCTTTCAAAGAAAAAAAATACCTCGTAGCTACATATATTCCTCGACATTGCTGCTCCGTACGATAGCGTCCAACTTCCGCTACTAATGACGAAGCTTCATCAACTTGGTGTTCCCGAGAAGTTGGTCCGATTTATTGGTAACCTTCTATTGGAAAGATCAGTGGTCATTAAATCTTGCCAAGGGCTCCTTCTACCTAGGTTAGTCTGGAAGGGTTTACCTCAGGGCTCTGTCCTCTTCTATATAGCCTTTATACATATGATCTTGACCAGACTGTTGATTCTTTCTGTAGTGTATTACAATATGCTGATGACCTAAATCTTTACATATCTGTTCAAACCATTGAACATGTTTTATTACGACTAAATTAATATTATTTAATACTTAGTTAATAAAAAATACATGTGTAATATAATAATTTAATTAAAACAAGCCAAGTCAACGGCAAAACTAATGTAAGCGTAACTGCATTACGCAGTTACAGCATCTTTTAGCCTACTACCATAAGTCCAAAAATCAATAGAGCGTCGACTCAGCAGGTACTGCTGCGTCGACGCTACACCGACTGCACATGTTACCTAGATATTAAGTACCTATATAAACTGTACACTTTTTAAAATAATGGATGAAGCACTGAGTCGAGTATTACTCCTCCCCCCTCTACGAAGACCCTACGGACCCTGAAGTACCAGCACCCGCTGATGAGCAGTTCTGAAGTACCAGCACCCGCTGATGAGCTGACCAGAAGTTCCCAGCACCCGCTGGAAGAGCCGCCCAGAGGCCCCAGCAATCCACTGATGAGCTGACCAGAAGCTCACAGCATCCGCTGGAGAAGCCGCCCAGAGGTCCCAGCAACCCGCTGATGAGCTGACCAGAAGCTCCCAGCATCCGCTGGACGAGCCGCCCAGAGGCCCCAGAAATCCGCTGATGAGCTGACCAGAAGCTCACAGCATCCGCTGGACGAGCCGCCCAGAGGCCCCAGAAATCCGCTGATGAGCTGACCAGAAGCTCACAGCATCCGCTGGAGGAGCCGCCCAGAGGCCCCAGCAATCCGCTGATGAGCTGACCAGAAGTTCCCAGCATCCGCTGGAGGAGCCGACCAGAGGCCCCAGCATCCCACCAAATTTGGTCCAGCGCCTGCGCCACAAAGGCCAAGCCAAGAAACCAACCAGCCAGCCACATACCACCGAAGAAGCCAGCAAGAGGGATACGAAACCTGGCATATGAGGAGTCTGACGAAAAACCGACCGGTATAGAATTATATGAACTAAAGTCCTGGCCTGAAGAGGCCCCAGAATGTTCAAACCATTGAACATGTTTTATTCGAACTAAAGTCCTGGCCTGAAGAGGCCCCAGAATGTTCAAACCATTGAACATGTTTTATTACGACTAAATTAATATTATTTAATACTTAGTTAATAAAAAATACATGTGTAATATAATAATTTAATTAAAACAAGCCAAGTCAACGGCAAAACTAATGTAAGCGTAACTGCATTACGCAGTTACAGCATCTTTTAGCCTACTACCATAAGTCCAAAAATCAATAGAGCGTCGACTCAGCAGGTACTGCTGCGTCGACGCTACACCGACTGCACATGTTACCTAGATATTAAGTACCTATAAACTGTACACTTTTTAAAATAAATCACTTGGAATGAAGCACTGAGTCGAGTATTACTCCTCCCCCCTCTACGAAGACCCTACGGACCCTGAAGTACCAGCACCCGCTGATGAGCAGTTCTGAAGTACCAGCACCCGCTGATGAGCTGACCAGAAGTTCCCAGCACCCGCTGGAAGAGCCGCCCAGAGGTCCCAGCAATCCGCTGACGAGCTGCCCAGAATTTCCCAGCACCCGCTGGAAGAGCCGCCCAGAGGTCCCAGCAATCCGCTGACGAGCTGCCCAGAAGTTCCCAGCACCCGCTGGAGGAGCCGCCCAGAGGTTCCAGCAATCCGCTGACGAGCTGACCAGAAGTTCCCAGCACCCGCTGGAGGAGCCGCCCAGAGGTTCCAGCAATCCGCTGACGAGCTGCCCAGAAGTTCCCAGCACCCGCTGGAGGAGCCGCCCAGAGGTTCCAGCAATCCGCTGACGAGCTGCCCATAAGTTCCCAGCACCCGCTGGAGGAGCCGCCCAGAGGTTCCAGCAATCTGCTGACGAGCTGCCCAGAACTTCCCAGCACCCGCTGGAGGAGCCGCCCAGAGGTCCCAGCAAGCCGCTGACGAGCTGCCCAGAAGTTCCCAGCACCCGCTGGAGGAGCCGCCCAGAGGTTCCAGCAATTCGCTGACGAGCTGCCCAGAAGTTCCCAGCATCCGCTGGAGGAGCCGACCAGAGGTCCCAGCATCCCGCTGGATGAGCTACACTTTCATGCTTCCAGCATCCTCTCACTGTGGCCAAGACACCCTTAGCCATTAGTATCTGATCGGTCTTGTGAGTCTGCTTGACCGGCAGTGAGAAAATCATTCCTGTGTACATTGCACGCCGTACACGCCCTTTGCTCCTTCCCACCTTCCGTCTGTTACCTTAGGTACTCCTGGTAACAGATATCCCGTTTTATCTATATATTTATTTAGTACACTTATATGGTCAGGGATAGGGTTATAGGGACACATACATACACATGAATAGGGCTACATTGATAGGGGTGATAGACCAAAATACGTGGTTAGGGTCCGATTATAGGTACCGTAGGTAGGGGTTAGGTAGGGGTTAGGCTCTAGGGTTAGGCTACGTAGATTAGGTAATAGTGAGTTAGGATCGCCTTGTGCTTGTGTACACCCGTGTGTACCTACATTCAACGCCCACACGTAGGGTAAAGTACCAAGCACTGGGTTCTCCTACAGTAGGAGTTTAGTGTCTGTACCACCGCCCGATCATCACACACCCGTGCGTTCACAAGAAACGTACGTAGGGTTAAGCGTAGACTATCAGGTGGTTGTACAATATCATCTTCTTTCCTTGATGAGGCAAGTACCCGAATCAATTTAGCTCTATCATACCTCAATGACTGGCTTATAGATCATGGTCTGTCTCTGTCTGCGGCAAAAAGTTCTGCTGTCATCTTCACTAAAAAACGAATAGTCCCGCCTGTAAATATTTTTATTGATGGTGACACTGTCCCTATAGCGAATCATGCAAAATTTTTATGCATAACGTTGTACTCTAACTAAAATGACGGGTTCTCAACATTTTATTTCAATTGCCCAAAAATGTGAAAAAAATACTAATATCCTCCGGTCTCTATCCGGTGTGTGGTGGGGCTCTCACCCATACACCCAGAAATTGTTATATAATGCGATAGTAAGGAGTCATTTTGATTATGGCTCCTTCCTTCTTAGCATAAGCAACAAAGTAGGTTTGGACAAAATTGACAAAATCCAATATAAATGTTTACGTATAATAATTGGTGCCATGAAGTCTTCGCCTATAAATGCTATGCAGGTTGAGTGTGGCGAACCTCCATTATTTTGGCACCGACAATTTCTTTCCAATAGATTTTTATTCAAATTAGCTCAAAACTCTAAACACCCTCTTCTCCCACAACTAAACCATCTTCTTAGTTTATTCCGATATACTGAGAAAATTCCCTGTCTACTCCGTAGCTTCAAAAAATTTTCAGAATTTCCATATCCTGTTATGCAGTTTCCAACTAACCCTTTATATTCCACTCCTTATGATGCCCTGGTTTTCCGCCCACAGGTTTTATTGCGTTTTGGTATATTTAAGAATTCTGTTGATGCGAGAGGAATATTTAATTCGGAAGTTGATACAAAATTTTGTGGGTGGCACTCTATTTTTACTGACGCGTCTAAGTTATCAACAGATAGTGAGGTTGGTGCAGCGGTTTGGATGCCTTTTACAAATATTACGCTAAGTTTTAAATGCCCTTTCTTCTCGTCGGTTTTTACTGGTGAGGCTGTTGCTATATTACAAGCTATTCTTAAATCTCATAAGTTAAACAAATCTATAATTTTCTTTGATTTTAGAAGTTGCCTCCATTCATCTCCAATCAATTATTTCTAATCCTTTTGGAGACATATCGCGATTCCCTCTGATTCTTCAAATTCGTCAGGCCCTTTATGAGTGCAATAATCTCTGCATTGATGTAGTTCTTGCCTGGGTCCCAGGTCATTCTGAAGTTCCAGGTAATGAATCTGCTGATTCTTGTGCGAAAGCAGCGGCTCAGTTAGGTTCGCTTGAACATTTCCATTCTTTCTGCCACGGCTTTTGCCTCCTTCCTAAAACTTATCTCCAGAAATTTTGGACAGACCTCTGGAATGCCTCAAAACTTGTTAAAGGCAAGTATTATGCCGATGTCCAGCCGGACATCCCTCGATCTCCGTGGTTTTTTAAGTTTCGAAAATTCAATAAAACTACCACCTCGACAATTTGCAGGCTAAGGCTAGGTCATTCTTGCACTCCTGTCTTCCTTGCGAGACTTCGGATCAGGGACTATTCCATATGTGAGTGTGGCTTAGATGAAGGTCACGTGGACCACATTTTTTTCAGCTGCCCTATTGTTTCTCTTTCTTTATACGATTCCCTTCCCCTGAAGTCCCCCTTCCAACTTCTATGAAATGATTTTATCTCTATGCTTTTCCCCTAAAATTAACTATGCCATTTGTAAATTTGTATATAATAATGATATAAAGTTGTAATTAGTAGTAGTAGGTTGTAGGTAGTAGCTCCTTTGTGTTTATTTATTGTAAATTTAATTATTCTGCAGTTTTGAGTTATTGTAGCACTGCTTCCTTTTGTTCTATTTTGTAGTTTTTAGGTGTTTTTTTTTTTTGTTTGGTATGAATGTTTTTCTTTCTTAAATACTAACAAGTTATTAATAACTTCCATTATTGCGCAATCCATAAAGCTTGTGATGCTGTCATGAGACGGACATTGGCGAAATTGCGACAACCCAGTCGCAGAAGCCATCTGACAAGAAGAAGAAGAGGCTTAGAGCCCATAAAACAGTGAAATTTTTAGAAAAATAAGTTCTTTCAAAGAGCTCAACTTAGCCTTTAATGCGCGCGCTTAAACAATAAATAAAGGCCTGTATTAGTATTTTATGCTACTTGTGGAAGTTACGAAGGCTGGATAATAATGTCTAGTGGAGATGAGTGGTGTGATTGCCCGGAGTAGAGTTAGCGGAGAACAGTTGGACGTGCTGCTGTCGTTTATGGAAGAGCACCCCGAGTTCGCGGCAGGCAAGCTCAGCATCTACTCGCGGTTCAGCGCCAGCAAGCTGTGGCGGCTGTTGGCGGAGCGGCTCAACGCGGCGGCACACCACTCCGGCGGCGCCGTCAAGTCGCCCGACAAGTGGTGCCGGGTCAGTACAGTACACCACCCACCAGTACCTTCAGCTCCTTACCTACCCTACACCAGCTGTCAGCTCTCACAGGAAATTGAACTTAGCAGGGCAAGTTGCCCTGCAGTTGAAAAGATGATATTATTATGATATGTTCTAGCTGGTAGCAGTGAGTGAATTAATTATTCCCTTTATTAAATATGTAAAGCTGTGATTTACTAATAAACAAAAATATGTAAAAAATATAAAATCCTCAGATTGAAGGATGAATAATACAGTAAGTATCTACAAACCTAAGTAAACTATGAAATTAATGTGGATTAACAAAGAAAAGTGACCTAACACAATAATTAAATAAAACAGGATACAAGGTTACTTTACAAGATGGTTTTTTAATTTATGGTTACAGTATTGGGCTGACATAAAGTACAAAGCACGTAAGAAGACCGCAGCGGGAGGAGCTCTAGGTGAGCTGTCTACAGCAGAGGAGCGCCTGCAGAACATCTTCAACACTACACACCGCGAAGGTGAGTGCACTGTACATTTGCCAGCATTCATAAGTACAAAGCACTTATGAAGACTGCAGCTGGAGGAGCCGAGCTTGTGTTATGGGTACTGGATAAACATAATACAATACATTACATAGATAGATATTTTTTTTGTATACATAGAAAATACCCAGAACACCCGGAATAAATATTTGCAGTTCATACAAACGTTTGTCCCAAGGTGGGAATCGAACCCGCAACCTCCTGTGTCGCAGGCGGACCTTTACCCTCCGCGCCACATTGGTTGTTTATGCTTATGCTGCCTTGGGTGCCTTTAGTAGTATTAATTAGGCAGGTTATTTCATGTTATACAAGGTGCCACGTTACTCATGTACCGAGCCGAAACTGGGTCGTTGTGCACTCTATACCGAACTGATCCGCATGGTTGATTTTCAGAAATACATTGTTTTAAATTTTCATAG
Source organism: Eupithecia inturbata (assembly GCA_963662085.1). Taxonomy (NCBI): domain Eukaryota; kingdom Metazoa; phylum Arthropoda; class Insecta; order Lepidoptera; family Geometridae; genus Eupithecia; species Eupithecia inturbata. The sequence continues at coordinate 133,675 of OY759191.1, read as the reverse complement.
TAAAAAATATCTTACGCATACGCTTAGAAAAATTACAACCCTATCACTAATGCAAAACCGACAAAATTTTAGGGTTCCTTTTTCATGTGCAAATAAAGAACACATTCATTCATGCTAAAAAAAAATATAACTAGGCACATAAGTAGCACTTTTTTAAAACTGGCGATTTATTAACGGACCTACCTAATGAAGATTATTTATTTTAAAATATCGATAAATAGTCTTATGCATTTTAGGATATTTTTGAGATGGGAAATTTTTTAGGCTATTAGTGAGTAAAGGTAAATTTTGAGTTTCTTTCCTACTTTATCAATATAGTTTTTCCAGAAAAGGCCATTTATCTATACCCCAGACGATGTCATTTGGGAATGTGGTGACATATAATGGACAAACAACGTGTGAGCTTTTCTCAAGTTATTTTGGTTCAGTTTTTGTTAAAGACTCGTGTTGTGAGTCTGTTGCAGATGTTGATGCATCAGTAAATATTGATCATTGCATTTCGTCTTCTTTATCACAGGTTTCAATAAATAAAAAAGAAATTGAACTGAAAATTAGAAATTTGGATGGAAACAAGGATTCAGGACCAGATCAATTACCTCCATCTTTTATTAAATCTTGTGGCAGGGAGCTATCTATTCCTCTTTGTATAATATTTAATAAGTCCCTCAAATTAGGTACTTTAAAGTCAGTGGAAAACTGCGCACATAGTTTTAATTCACAAAAGTGGAGAAAAATCTCGTGAGAATTTTAGACCTATTAGTATTTTATCGTGTTTTGCAAAACTATTCGAATCATTAGTTTACGTTCGCCTCTACAGCCACATAAAACCAATTCTTTCTGATAAACAGCATGGCTTTGTTAAGAATCGATCTACGATAACTAACTTTCTGGAGTATAAACATTACCTTTGCCGAGCTTTTGCTACTGGAAGTCAGGTTGACTCGATCTATACGGACTTTTCTAAGGCTTTTGACAAAGTCAATCATCGACTACTTTGTCGTAAGCTTTTTACTTATGGTATACATGGAAATTTGTTTCGCTGGATTTCGTCTTACCTTGATAATAGAAGTCAGTTGGTGGCATTAAAAGGTTTTGTTTCTTCTCCAGTGGTGGTATCTTCAGGTGATCCTCAAGACTCTCATTTAGGACCTCTACTTTTTGTTATTTTTATTAATGATTCAGTTACGCGTTTATCTTCTAATTGTCTTTTGTATGCAGATGATTTAAAAATCTATAACGTTATTTCTAAGCCATCTGATTGCATGATGTTACAGGATGATTTGAATACTGTATCTATGTGGTGTGAGATTAATAAGATGTGTCTAAACGCGGACAAATGTTTCGTAATCTCTTTCTCCAATAAGCAGCAAAAAATTAATAACACCTATACTATAGATGGAAATTCACTAAATCGTTCTGACACTGCTAAGGATCTGGGTATTATATTTGATAGTAAACTCTCTTTTAGACCTCACTATCATCAAATCATATCAAAGGCTAATCAACTTCTTGGTTTTGTCTTTAGGACGACAAAGGGTTTTACAAAACCTCACAGTCTTTTATATAATACCTCTTCTTTGCCTTGGTCAGAAGTGGTTTGGAATATGGCAGTCCAAATGCTTATTGGACTGCCATTATTTATTTATATTGTGCTTATTGGACTGCCATTATTTATTTATTTTATTAAATTAATAATTTATCGTCAACAACCCGGGCGCTCTACTGTGAGCTATGAAAATAGGTTATGCAGATTTAATGTTCAGTCCTTGGAGACGTGTCGATTATACTTTGATTTAGTTTACCTGTACAAAATCATGCATTCTATTATTGATTTTCCCGAATTGCTGTCGCATATTTCTCTGAATACCTACTAAATTTAGCGCCCGTATAGCAATTCATTCTAATTTATTTTCATAACTTACTTATAAAAATAATATTTCTTTTTACAACCCACTATCGAAAATGTGTCGCCAGTATAATGAGCTATCAAAGTCGCATATAGTGATGGACATATTTTGTCCTAGTTTGCATGGTTTTGTTAAAACTGCTAAGGACATCCTCCATTCGAACAGCAGGGGAAATGATGCTTGTGAGAGCAACATAGCCACTGTATCCTAAAGTCACCATTAAATACATAGGTATTGCTGTTTTGTGTTATTTTATATTTCTGGTCTTATTTTTTTGTTCGTTTTTTTTGTATCACCGTTTTCAAAACAATCTAAGCTTTTGTTTACATTTCTACTCAATATACCTAATTATTTGTTGAGTGCACATAGTGTTAGGTACGTGTCAAGCCAGTTCATATTTTCTCAGATTTTTGTGTTCTATTATTGTTATTGCTTGTTATGTGTTTTGTGTACCAAATAAATAAGTAAATAAATAGTTTAAGCATTTATCCTTGTATCCAGTTCTATACTAGGAGCGTTGTTGATTCTACATGGTTTGTCCAATTTAAAATTTCTAATTATTTTTTATAAGTAATGCAGTCTGAAATGCAATATTTTTGTTGTATTCAACAAAATAAAAGACTATACAAGGTGCCACGTAATTGATGTACTAAGCGGAGAGGGGGGATCTACCCCCTTCCACGAACATTTTTTGTTCTAGCACTTTCCGGGTTTCTAGGTCTTGTACTGAAAAAATGACCTCGAAACTTTCATCGCAACTAGCCCATGTACTCGTAACAACCCTAACATCAGCTGTTCATCAGTAAGGTGCTTGACCTTTCAATCGCTTTTGTTTAGCCAATGCCGTTAATTTTACGGTGGTTCCGTACATTTTGCTTCTAAAATATTATTATTTTAACTTACAATGTTTATCTGTAGGTAGGTGCGTTTGTTTCGTGGTAGTTACGTCTACGTAGGTACCTAATAAATAATAAAATAAAATCGTTTTATTTCGGACAACATAGATCCATATGGGGTAAGTAACATAGTAAAATACAGTAAATAATTAGTAAGCAAATCGAGACATACAAAAAAAAAGTTAAAAATTAACGCAGGAGTCCTGCGTTAATTTTTAACTTATTTTTTTGTTTTTGGTGAGATCACTCTGGGAATTTGTCCTGCGGCAGGACAAATTCCCAGAGTGATCTCACCAGAGTAGCGGGACTTTTTCCGGGATCACTCTGCGAACCAGGCCTGCCCACAGCGGTGAAGAGTATCTATCTGCAATGGTTTTCAGGATGCTGTTGTGACTGTCGCGCAATCTGCGGATCAGGGATGTAGATTTTTTGCGAATGACGGCACCGAAGTCATCAGTTTGATTTTCAGCAAACATCCCTGAAGCACTACAGAAGCGAGGCAGACCCAACATCATCCTGAATATATTATTATATAGGACGTGCAGGGTCGCTAGCGAGTTTTTGGTGTGCGTAACCCACAAGCTTCCCGTGTACATGTTTTGGCAGTAAGCTTTGAAAAGCGTTATCTTTACTTGCTCAGTACATCGGGAAAACCTGCGGGCCAGCGTATTACCTCTAACTGCCAGCGCCCTACGCTCCCTTTCTATATCAGAATCGTCCTTGAGGTTGTCGGCAATGATATGTCCAAGATATATAAATTTATTAACTTTTTTTATGCTCATGCCATTAAGGGTAATATTATGGGTGCTGTTATCCTTACCTTTGCCGGCGACCCCAAAGACCATGTACTCAGTTTTCTTCACATTGTACCTCTAGAAGTCCATGATCGGCAGCGTATACCTCTCAGGCTTTCAACAGTTCTTGTAGGCCACCCGCAGTCGGACACAGCAGCACCGTGTCGTCCGCGTAACTAATGTTATTGATGCTTACGCCATCTATCCGACATCCGACACGCATGCTGCTCAGCCCCACGATAAGATCGTTCACATAAATGTTGAAGAGTAGAGGAAACGTCAACCCTCCTTGTCTTACCCCACTTTCCAACACATGTCATATGCTTCAGATAGTGAATCAGCCCATTTCACAAAATGCGTTGGGTTAGCGTACCAATATATAAATATACTGTGCATTTCCACCGGCACACCCCTGTCTCTTAACTTTCTCCAGAGCACATCGTAGGACACTAGGTCAAAGGCTTTAGATAGGTCAAGAAAACAGGCATGTATCGACGTTTTACTGAACAATATACTTAAAACTCACTATGGCGCTTTCAGTAGAAAGTCCGGATCGAAATCCGAACTGCGCGTCATTTAGTTGGGAAAATTCTTCCAAGTAAGTGTTAAGCAAACTGTCCAGCACCTTTGCTATCGTTGTTACCAACGAGATAGGGCGGTAATTCCCTTTTTCCGAGATATCACCGGTTCTGTCCTTCACAATGGGTACCACGTTGGTTTTCATTAAGTCATGGGGTAGATAGGAGTGACTGATACACATTGAGAAGAACAGAGCCAGCACTCTCAGCAGGTGAACACCCGCATGTCTCAGATGCTCTAGACTGATACCATCATGCCCGGGAGATTTGCCACCGCTCATTTTACTCAGAGCTTTTCGTACTTGCTTTGCAGTAAAACATATTTGCTGCGCCACTCCCTGACGCTCCAAATCAGTAGATGCGGGGCAGACGGTGGGGAGAGCAGATGTAGGTCCCAGTGGAGAATTTACCCTAAAATGATCTCTAAACAAGTTGGAGATCTGCTCCGGCTCACTTTTTCCACCCACACTCACCGGGAGGCCAGACTTAACATCATACTTCCCCGTCGACTTCCAGAATTTCCTAAAATCCTTCGCTGCCCTATGTTTTGCTACTCGTAGTATATCCATTTTAAGTTGTTCCTGATTATTTTGGCACCATTTTATACGGGTCTTGAATATTTTTCGTGTTTCCTCCATCTGTTCAAAATAAGCGGCATACGCACAAGCATAAAGTCAAAGTCAAAAATTCTTTATTTCCATAAATACAATACATGTACACTTAGAAAAGGTCAAATTCTTAATAATTAAACACTGAAACGGAAATAAAGTGATATTTTTGATTTCAGTCGCTTCGGTATGTAGACTAAAGTAAAGAAGCGACGACGAAACCTTTAGCCTTTTAGTTAGTTGTTATTTTTCGAGTTGGAGCCAATCCCGTCCCAAGCTTTTTTATCCTCTTGATAATTTGATATTTTATAGTAGGCCTTTTTACACAAGAAGGTTTTGACAGTTTGTTTGAATTTATTTACTGATAATTTTTGCAACTCACTAGGAGTTTTGTTGTAGAAGCGTATACACCATAGAATAACAAAACAAGTCTATTTTATACATATATGTAGCTCCTGCGGCGCTTCGTATGGAGAGAAAGTAGTGACAATAACCAGCTAACCAGTGTAACTACAGGAAAATGGTTGAACTTTACAAAACATTTTAACATAGTCTCTGCTTATTTTTTTATCTTTGGGTGGTTTAGTATACCGTCCGGGACCCCAAGGACAAAATCTAGACAGCTTTTAGTTTGAAATTCCATCACATTTTGCTTAAAAATACTAAAATATAAGATATGTCTGTATACCTCGTTGTTGGATTTTTTTTTTTTAAGTAAGTAAATCCTTTATTTGCACACATAAAACACACACATACAGTTGGTATACTCATTACAGATTGGTAAATTATAACACAACTTAAATATAAAAATTGCGAGTAAATACAAAAAGAAGAGGCACCTCTTTTACATTGCTAACCCCGCCACTAGGTTCCTTTTACTGAATTACTTACATTAAATATTTATATTTATACATTTTACTTCGAACATTTGAGTTTTCAACATTTTAATGATTTATGGTAGTTTAGAGGAACCGGGCTTAAACACTAAGTACCTGCTTACAATACAGGGCACTGTGATTATCTTAAACAAAAATACGTGTGTATAGCAGTGGCAAATGGGTAATAGCTCAGTGATGATAATACTGCTCTATGAGCAAACACTTTCAGCATTTTCAGCTACCACCTACAGGGTGACGAGACAAGGCGAGCCCAGCGACACACGTCTGTCAGTAAATGTACCTATAGCCTACAATTATGATAGAAGTTAAATCTACAAAATATATTTATTACCCTACTTACAAATACCTATAACCTATTCAACATACCAACAACAAATTTTAATGTAACTATAAGATGGGTGCTCTCACCTCTGAGAACACCAATCTCATAAGAGTCTGGGCAACATTGGAGAGCCACCCACCTATGCAGCAAAATAAATAAAATATGCATTTAAATTATGTGCTTAAATACCTACTACCTGAAAGAGTGTCGTATCGTTTCGTTTCGCGCGGTTCGCGCGAGGAATTCCCTGTTTTTGTTTATCAAGTAAATGGATCTTAAGTTTAGATTTTAACGTATATTTTGATAGAAGATTTTTTAGGGGAGGGGGTATATTATTCCAGCACTTCGTCGCCGCATACCGGAAGCTACCAGTAAATGCCGCCGTTCTATGGTGGTGATACAGTAGCGCTGATCTTATGGGTCTTAGCTGCCTTGTAGAGTTCTGATTTGCAAAGTTGAGCTTCGCATACAAGTATTCTGGTTGCTTAGACTTAATGACATCGAAGAGAAGCCCCGCAAGATGCAGTTCTCTCCTTGAGTCCATGTTGACCATGGACGCCCTGTTCAAAAATGGAGTGATATGACTCCTGGGAGGGACATCAAAACAAAATCGACAGCATGCATTTTGCACACGCAACAACAATCGCTCCGTTCTCCTGAGCAACCGAGGACCATAAACGACATCTCCATAATTAAGGCGGGACAAGACTAATGATTCGCAGACAGTGACACGCGATGCCTCCGAGAGTTGGTCTCTTATATGGTATAGCACCTTAAGCCGGAAGAAACAGGCTTTGACCATACTAAGCACATGACTCTCGAATCTTAAATGAGAATCATAGATAATGCCAAGGTTACGAGCCTCCTCTACACGGTCTAACGGTTGACCCTGCATCTTCACTTCCAGATCACCACGTAGTCTATTTAAATGTGTCTTTGTACCCATGACCAAGTATTTTGACTTTGTAGGATTTAAGACAAGAGCATTACGTGCCGACCAGACAGCGATACTATCCAGATCCTCATTGAGGCGTGTTATAGCTTCTGGAATCTTATCCACCGCGTCCGACAAGTACAGCTGTACATCATCGGCGTAGCAGTAGTACATGGAATGGTTAACAGCTTTGACATGATCTGCACTATAAATGATGAATAGTAGCGGGCCTAGAATGGAACCCTGGGGAACACCGCGATTAATGAGCTTAGGCTGAGATCCTTCAATGGAACCATCACCAAATTTCCTAGCTGATAACGGTTGCTTAAGTAACCACTAAACCATGCGATCGCGTTTTTATCTAAACCGTAATAACATAACTTAGCCATCATAAGATTGATATTTAAACAGTCGAAAGCGCGGGAAAAATCCAAAAGTGACATAACAGTGCAATAACCTATGTCTTGTGCCACTAGTACGTTATCACTATCAGTAACATCTAGCAAAGCCGTAGCAGTACCGCGGCCCTTTCGAAACCCGAACTGTAGAGGAGGTAAAAGGTTACTATAACTTTCCACATACTTCGTAAGCTGTCCGCAGACCGCCTCCTCTAGCAGCTTTGAGAGGAACGGAAGGATTATAGGACGCATCTGCGTCCTATTAGTATCCTTCCGTTCCTAACCCTGTTAACCCTGTTGAGCTCAAGGATCTCCTTGAGCTCAACAGGGTTATCATTCTTTGTTAAAGGTGTTACAAGTGCTTCTTTCCACTTGTTTGGAACAATACCAGATGTTATAGACGTATTGATAATAGCTGTTATAGCATCCAGAGTGCAGGGGAGTGAAAACAAGACCATGTCTCTGCTAATACCATCGCATCCGACAGCATTCGATTTGATGGACATTATATGTTTACTGATGTCTGCTGAACTGATAGGAGCTAATTTAAACTTATCATCGTGGAACCGATTTAGTTCAAAGAACGATAAAACAGAATCGGGTACTACATTAGTTCCCGGCATATTTAAAAAGTGTTCATTTATTTTATTTGGATCGTTAAAATGTACTGGCATCGATTTGTCTTTAGAAGAGTCAACAAGAATTTTATTTTTTAAGTTTTTCCAGAAAGCCTTACTATTATTAACTTCCGAGTTTATTAACCTATTAAAATAAGCTCTCTTTTCCCCAGCAATACCCTTTAAAACTAGAGTCTTAAGTTCTTTACAATATTGTCTATCTTTATCAGATCTAGATTTACGATAGTTGTTATGAGCTTTATTCCGCTCATCAATCATCATTTTGCAGACGTCTGTGATCCAAGGTAGTGAGCCCCTGTTTTTTACAGTTATAGTTTTTGAAGGTGCATGTTTATCAAAGAGATATATGACCATTGAGTTAAACTTATCTACCATTAAGTCAACTGTTGGTAAGTCAGTTACTTCATCCCAATTTTCTGCATATAAGTCTTTATTAAAAGCTTCTAATGATATTTTTTTTATTGGTCTGAAAGTGAATGTTCTTGGAGGGGGTATTACTTGTTTTAATGACATGGTCACATTAACCATAGCATGCCCATTTGATCCGGTAATATTGTTAACAGAAACATCACGCACCGGTGCGTTCGTACATATTACATCTATAAGGGTCTCGGTATGCGATGTGTAGTGTGAGTAGTCGGCTCATTAACAACTTGACGAAGATTCATATATTCTAGGAACTGTGCCAGCTTAACAGTACTTGTATGTTGCTCTTGAAGCATGTTGATATTAAAATCACCTAATAAAACAATAGAGTCGTACCCTGAGAAAAAATTCACTGAGTCAGTAATCGCATCAATAAATGTCTCTACATTCATCCAAGGTGGACGATATGCGGTCCCTATGGCTAGACGATAACCATTTACGCGGGTGGACAACCACATTTGTTCAATGACATCATTAGGCCTGTTCAAATAGCGCACATTAATACCACGCTTTATATAAAATGCAAGGCCGCCCCCCCTGCCATTGCCCATATGCAGCGGGCGCGGGGTGTTGCGCATTCGGTAGCCAGGGACGGACGGCGCGCACGCCTCTTGCCCGCTTGGTATCCACGTTTCATTTATTGCGACCAGGTCTGCACTATGACAACTCATCATGTCCGGTATTTAAAGATCCCGCATTATAAAGTCCTAACTTAAGAAACTTTGAATTAGGACCCATTATAACTTAAAATACAAAATGTCTGATTGTTAAATATAGAAGAATAATTTTGCGTGCGGGAATATAGTTGAACGACTAAAACTAGAGCATAGCAAGATAAACATGTCGTGCTCGTGCTACGCTGCGCCATAATATGCCCAAAACAGTTTATACTGCACACTGATAAACACACGCATTGTAGAAAACGTGCTAAACTCTGAGCATTGAATGCACTAGACTGCAATTTCCTATTAAAATAATTTATTTATAAACATGTACATCTATCCTTACGGGCACACCAAATGCAATAGAGTACCTACCTTATATAATCGTATAGTCTTACACAGTTAATATTAGGTCCTTACATATGAAATTGGCGTTTTTCGTACTGGCCACTTTAATCACAAATTTCTCCTCTTTGGTAAGGAATTCCAAATTCAAATTTGTACAGCTATAGACTCATGTATTTGTGATTCGATGATCGTCATTCATTTGTTTTTTTTCTTCTGTTTTTTTCTGTTTGCGTCACTCATTTTACAAAATGGAAAACTTAAAATATCGCATTATTTACGAGTACGAGTTCCGCCGTGGCACTAGTGCTGCGGAAACAACTCGAAGGGTGAATGATGTGTATGGCGGTCGTGTTGCAAAAGAAAACACAGTTCGTTTTTGGTTCCAACGTTTTCGTTCTGGAAATTTTGACCTGCAGAACAAGCCCCGTGGACGGCCTGAGACTCAAGTTGATAATGAAGAGTTGAAGGCTATTGTGGAAGCGGATCCATCGCAAACCACGTCCGTGTTAGCTGCAGGCTGCGATGTTAGTGATAAAACTGTTTTAATTCACTTGAAGAAAATTGGGAAGATTAAAAAGCTTGAAAGGTGGGTACCTCACGAATTGACTGAAGCAAACCGGCAAACGCGCGTCGACTGCTGCGTTACATTACTAAACCGGCACAATAATGAAGGTATTTTAAACCGAATCATTACCTGTGATGAAAAATGGGTTCTTTACGATAATCGGAAGCGCTCAGCGCAATGGTTGGATCCTGGCCAGCCAGCCAAATCCTGCCCCAAGCGAAAATTAACCCCAAAAAAATTACTTTTAAGCGTTTGGTGGACTAGTGCCGGTATTGTTCATTACAGTTTTCTCAAATCTGGCCAGACTATTACGGCTGATGTCTATTGTCAGCAATTGCAAACCATGATGGAAAAGCTAGCGGCTAAACAACCTAGGCTGGTCAATCGCTCCACGCCACTGCTGCTTCACGACAACGCTAGACCACACACTGCGCAACAGACGGCTACTAAATTAGAAGAGCTTCAATTGGAAAGTCTAAGACATCCTCCGTACTCCCCGGACCTTGCTCCAACAGATTACCATTTTTTTCGAAATTTGGATAACTTCTTGCAAGGGAAAAAATTCAACTCCGATGGGGCAGTCCAAATCGCCTTCAAAGATTTTATTGATTCCCGTCCGACTGGTTTTTTTAGTAAAGGGATCAATGAACTACCTATAAGATGGCAAAAGTGCATAGAAAATAATGGTTCATACTTTGTTTAATTAAATATATTATATTAAAAAATATTCGTCTTTTTGTTCCTCCCATACAAAACGCCAATTTCATATGTAAGGACCTAATATAAACATTAGAACATTTTAAAACACAAACAAGTTAGCTAACAAAACAAAATGTCAAAGATAAATATGTACAATAATATTAGGTCCTTACATATGAAATTGGCGTTTTGTATGGGAGGAACAAAAAGTCGAATATTTTTTAATATAATATATTTAATTAATCAAAGTATGAACCATTATTTTCTATGCACTTTTGCCATCTTATAGGTAGTTCATTGATCCCTTTACTAAAAAAACCAGTCGGACGGGAATCAATAAAATCTTTGAAGGCGATTTGGACTGCCCCATCGGAGTTGAATTTTTCCCTTGCAAGAAGTTATCCAAATTTCGAAAAAAATGGTAATCTGTTGGAGCAAGGTCCGGGGAGTACGGAGGATGTCTTACACTTTCCAATTGAAGCTCTTCTAATTTAGTAGCCGTCTGTTGCGCAATGTGTGGTCTAGCGTTGTCGTGAAGCAGCAGTGGCGTGGAGCGATTGACCAGCCTAGGTTGTTTAGCCGCTAGCTTTTCCATCATGGTTTGCAATTGCTGACAATAGACATCAGCCGTAATAGTCTGGCCAGATTTGAGAAAACTGTAATGAACAATACCGGCACTAGTCCACCAAACGCTTACAAGTAACTTTTTTGGGGTTAATTTTCGCTTGGGGCAGGATTTGGCTGGCTGGCCAGGATCCAACCATTGCGCTGAGCGCTTCCGATTATCGTAAAGAACCCATTTTTCATCACAGGTAATGATTCGGTTTAAAATACCTTCATTATTGTGCCGGTTTAGTAATGTAACGCAGCAGTCGACGCGCGTTTGCCGGTTTGCTTCAGTCAATTCGTGAGGTACCCACCTTTCAAGCTTTTTAATCTTCCCAATTTGCTTCAAGTGAATTAAAACAGTTTTATCACTAACATCGCAGCCTGCAGCTAACTCGGACGTGGTTTGCGATGGATCCGCTTCCACAATAGCCTTCAACTCTTCATTATCAACTTGAGTCTCAGGCCGTCCACGGGGCTTGTTCTGCAGGTCAAAATTTCCAGAACGAAAACGTTGGAACCAAAAACGAACTGTGTTTTCTTTTGCAACACGACCGCCATACACATCATTCACCCTTCGAGTTGTTTCCGCAGCACTAGTGCCACGGCGGAACTCGTACTCGTAAATAATGCGATATTTTAAGTTTTCCATTTTGTAAAATGAGTGACGCAAACAGAAAAAAACAGAAGAAAAAAAACAAATGAATGACGATCATCGAAGCACAAATACATGAGTCTATAGCTGTACAAATTTGAATTTGGAATTCCTTACCAAAGAGGAGAAATTTGTGATTAAAGTGGCCAGTACGAAAAACGCCAATTTCATATGTAAGGACCTAATATTATGTCATAAAAGTTGCAGATACTGTAACGCCCCCCGTTTTAAACGCATCGTCTAGCTCTCATCTACCCTTTTCCCCCTAAAACCTTAATTTATAAACTTAATCTCCCTACTTATTTCATTGTAGCTATTGTTCTTAGATTATCGAATGTAGAATTAATGATAAGTTTGGCCAACTGATCGTCTAGTTAGTGTTAGGATTCTTACGTTGTGTTGTGATAGTAACTCTCAGTTCTTTTAGGTGATAAAGACAAACGAACTAATTCAAACGATAATTTAATCCATTTCTAGTATTAATTTATTATCATATCTAAAGTTTCGAAGTTTTGAAGTATTTATGTACTAAGATTATACAGGGTGTTTGGAAGCTCGGTGCAAAGCCTTAAGGGGGTAGTAGTATAGACCATCTAGAACATGTTGAGCCACATTTATCTTAACCAAAGTCTAATTGTTTTTTTTTAGGGACCTTTTACGATTTTTAACCAAAATCCCAAAAAAATCTAATTAAGTGCTGATAATGCAAAGTTTAAGTGGAAATGTCTATTTATTTTGTATGTTTTTATTAGCCTAATGTGTGTTTAATGATATTAAATCATTATAAAGCACAGTTTATGCTAAAAAAATGACTTTCAGACTATTTAAACTTTACAGAAAAAAAGAAAATGAAAAAAAAAATGTTTTTTAATGACATTTAAAAAAATAAATAAAATAGCTGCAGATGTTCAGATTATTTTAAAAACACGCTGAGTTATTGCTCTTTCTTTTAAGGTATCATTTACTTAGATATCTATACAATTTTCGAAAATACGGTGCCTAAACCAGTTAAGGGTAAGAAAATTACTGTGTACCTAATAATAAACTTACCTGAACAACAATGTAGAGAGGGACCTTAGACAACTAAACAAAGGCCGCTGTGCCGGCTGGCGGTGTACAATAACAAAGAGCTTAACCTTGATTCTTTGGTTTAGATAAAGACAACTTTGATCTCATTGCCGAGGCAGCAAAGCTTCTTTTTAAGTTTATAAATTCGTAAGTACCTGAGGTGGGTTGAATAGTCATGGACCCATTGTTTTTTTAAAGTCATCTCATCTCGTCTAGTCACTGCTCTGCTTTCGTGTGTTGCGAGTAGACGTGTTTGAATTGAGATCTGTGTTGTGTTTGTGATTCACCGTGTTCAGTTGTAGCTCTACGCTCCTGCACGTGTTGATTTTAGACTATTGAAGAGTTTGACTTTTGAATTGTGTGTGTGTGTACATACGGCCATGGCTGCATTTACAAACCAGGAACAAGCGGATATCGTTTTTATGTATGGCAGAGCTGATGGTAACGGAGCTTTGGCACGACGTTTGTACCAAGAACGTTACCCGACCCGCAGGTAAAGTAACATTTAATTCTAGCATTAGTTCAATTGCCATTTTGATTTGTAACAGACGTGGTCAATAAATAAGTAATTCCATTTCAGGATACCTAATGTCCGTGTTTTCTACAACACGTTTCCCAGGCTTTCTGAATTTGGCATCCATCACGCAGGACCTCGTGAATCCGGGAAGACATATCCCCGCCGTTGAAGAGGAAATAATTGCAGCCTTTGAAGCGGATCCTACGAGTGTCAGAACTGTAGCTAGAGACTTGAACCTTTCAATATGGAAAGTTTGGAGTACCATGCACCGGGAAAAAAAGTATCCGTTTCACGGTACAGGCGTGCAAGGCTTGGTAGAAACCGATCCTGAGAGAAGGATGCGGTTCTGCCGATTTATGCTCAACAGTGATATTGATGACGGATGGTTCTTAAAATCGATCCTTTGGACTGATGAGTCCAAATTTACAAGAGAAGGCATCACGAATTTTCATAATTTACATGAATGGGCTGACAAGGACAGCAATCCGCATTGGAAAAAACAGGTACACAAATGTTTATTAAATTAATTCCAGTCGTTCAACACATCTTTAACAGAATACTTTAATTAGAATGCATTTTTGTTTTAGGAGTCTTTCCAAGCCAAATTTTCAATAAATGTATGGGCTGGAATAATCGGACGAACATTGATTGGGCCACACGTTTTACCAGATAATTTAAACGGTGAGAATTATCTGCATTTTCTGGAAAATGATTTACCAGAACTCCTGTATGAAGCCGAAGTACCCATACTAAATACGGACAGGCCAATCATCTTTCAACAAGATGGATGCCCAGCACATTGGACGTTAAGTGTCAGGGAACACCTTAACAACTGTTTTCCAGACAGCTGGATAGGCAGAGATGGGCCCATCCCTTGGCCCGCACGATCGCCCGACCTGACCCCAGTAGATTTTTTTGTGTGGGGACGGGCAAAGGATCTCGTATACACTACCGAAATATCCACGAGGGAAGAATTACTTCAAAGGATTGAAACAGCTTTCACAACTATGAAACAGGAAATGCAGCTGAAAGTCACGACGACGGAAGTTAGAAATCGTTGTCGTAAATGTATACGCAATGGTGGAAGCCATTTTGAGCATCAGAATTAAAAAAATAATCATCAAAAACGTTTTTTTCTTATCTCCTTTAAATCAGTATTTACGGACTTTAACTGGTTTAGGCACCGTATTTTCAAAAATTGTATAGATATCTAAGTAAATGATACCTTAAAAGAAAGAGCAATAACTCAGCGTGTTTTTAAAATAATCTGAACATCTGCAGCTATTTTATTTATTTTTTTAAATGTCATTAAAAAACATTTTTTTTTCATTTTCTTTTGTTCTGTAAAGTTTAAATAGTCTGAAAGTCATTTTTTTAGCATAAACTGTGCTTTATAATGATTTAATATCATTAAACACACATTAGGCTAATAAAAACATACAAAATAAATAGACATTTCCACTTAAACTTTGCATTATCAGCACTTAATTAGAATTTTTTGGGATTTTGGTTAAAAATCGTAAAAGGTCCCTAAAAAAAAAACAATTAGACTTTGGTTAAGACAAATGTGGCTCAAAATGTTCTAGATGGTCTATACTACTACTTAAGGCTTTGCACCGAGCTTCCAAACACCCTGTATAATAAACATGGAATAACTGTAAATTTCAGATAGGTAGTTTTCTTTAATTTCGGAGTCTAGGATATTAACAGCTTAGTAGTTTTGTAAATATTGAGATAATCATTCTTCATTCTGACTTACTGAATTTAATACGGCATTGGGCAGCAGCCCCTCACCCGCCGCTGCCGGTGGTATTCGTCCCTGATTGGTTAACCTCCCCCTTAAGGCCTTCATAATGATAGACATGTCACAAATAGTCATTGGTCATCAAGTCAGGCTGTCAGTCGGGGACAAGAGGACTTTATATTTAATCAAAATTCCTAAGTCTGGTCATAGTCAGTTGGAATTTAATCGCATCCATGGGCAATATTACTTTTTATGACATTTAATTCAAAAACAATCATTCCATCAACTTTCATATTAAGTAATCAGTTCTCTAATTTTCTACGGAACCTAACTCTACTAAGCAACCCTAGCTTAGTACCGAGTGGTCCCTATTTTCCACACTCGGAGTGCATACAAAAGCTTTAGCCTATCTAGTCTATCTAAGCCTATCTATCGGCTATTTCAATACTAATGTCTCAATTCTTTATAGAATTGATAATGGATATATGTCCTACAGGAATTAATTCCCATAATTTATTAGGCCTAATGAGGCCTAATAAATTCCCAAAAAGAGTAGTCTTTTTGGGCATAAACTCTTTGTAATGACAAAGAGTTTATGCCCAAAAAGACTACAGCTTTTCTTAGTAATATCATATTAAATTTCAGATCTTCCTCATAGATATTATTCTCAAGTAGGGGTTGCATTATCCGATACGTTTTCGTATCCGGATAATTCGGATAGTAGTGAGTCTTACTATCCGGATATCCGGATATTTCGGATAATTTATAAATATACATACTTATAATTTAAATTAAAACAAGGAAAATGGGTTCTGTATCAGTCAGAATGTATTAATTAATACTCAAAAAAGTAAGAATAATATTATTTTTAAATAACAATAGAATCAACATAGAAACTAAACAATATAGAGATAAAAAATAACAATATCGATCAAATAGGTTGAAAAACTAAAATATCTATGAAATAATAACGGTTTACTTCGTTCCATCTAACTTATTTTTTTGACATAAATAGACATCCTTCCTCCGGGGAAGCTGCGCTGCGCGAAGACCGGTCCCTTTCGGCGTCGGATCGCTGACCAACCAGTGTCAACGCAATGATGCGATTGCGCGCTATTGTAGGTCTTGCTTCCCTTATAAGTTCAGAGATATACACGAATCAGTACTTGTATATTTTTAACAGCATAAAAATTGTGTGCAAATCAGTGTTGCCAATAAATTTTTTTAGGCGGCCGTGTACGTAAAGTTTTTTACCTTGCCGTGCTTAGGTCAGACGTATCACTGCTCAAAATAAGGAAATACTATACAACATTAGCCAAATGGTGCTATTTTATACTTTATATGCATTAGGTGCGTGGTGATTATGGCAAAACCCCCCAATATGATGGCAACAAATAGAAAACTTTGTAGCGGTCGCAGGGAGTCGATGGATGAAGGCAGCTCAGGACCGCTATTTGTGGCGTCGTTTTGGGGGAGGCCCATGTTCCATGGACGTATACTTACGGGCTGATTATGATTATGATGCATTAGGTAACATTCTGCCTTACGGTAGCCAAATTCCCATAAACACAACCTCTGCTAGATGATGCAGTGTGGATTGTCCAGCTTTTTTTATTTTATTTCTTCATTAAATACCTACAATAAACTCCTTCCCTCCCGGACCCCGTTACGAACGGTCGTGTTTTTGGAACCAAGATATTTTTGCCGTAAATAACAAATTTCTGCTCCGTTAATCCAAGTGAAATAATAGGCGCGCATAACGCTGAAGAGGTCTTCTTAACTGTTGATGTGAGACATATCGAAGTGGGACAGTGATAAACATAGTTTTCTTCACGCGTCGGATCCTCGCTCGTGCCGTCCAGCTAATCAGTGCACTCAATATTACAAGTGCAACGGTAGCCGCACCTCCCGCCACTGGCTGCGTTTGCGCAAGCCACACCTCCCGCTTATAGCTACACTCGCACGCTCTGCCGACGGACATCGCGTAGGCCTATTATTTCAGGCCTTCTCGTGAGTAAATTACCTTGCTGTGCTTCCCTACAACAATGAACCAGCTTGAAAGAACCCCACCCAGCGTGGGGAAAGTCTTCAGAACACCCCCATTTCATCACTACAGTTCTGACTCGGCCATCAACACGCAAATGACCGACGAGGTTGAAGACTCAAATAATTATCTAAGCGCGGCTAAGCGGCAAAAGCGTGACTTTGGCGATATTGCTTCGCCTACCCAGGCAGCCGATATGGAACAATTAAAATTGATGTTTGCGGAGTTCACAACAACACAGAATAACAAACTAGAGTCGTTAACTTCGGCTTTGGGTACGATCATCGAACAAAACAAAGATATCCAAAAATCGGTCGATCTTATCACGACAAAGTACGAAGAAGTTTCGGAAAGGACGTCATTTTTGGAAAATGAAAATAAAGAATGCAAGTCCCGCATTCCTTCACTGGAGATGAAGCTGGAGGTTCTTGAGAAGCAATCCCGTTGCTCAACCATTGAAATCCGTAATATACCGAAACAATCGCATGAAAATAAGCAAATCACCACAAAAATCGTCACCGATATTGGGTTGGCTCTAAAACTTGACCCACCAATTCACGCATCAGAAGGAAAAGACATTTATCGTGCTAGGAATGATACCATAGTTGTGAACTTAACGTGCTCCAGCCGTAAGGACGCCGTCATCGCAGGTTACAAGAACACCTATAAATCTAGACGCGAAAACAAGGAACAACCTTTTAGCACTACGCATATAAATCTGCCGGGTCCCCCCCGGACTATTTTTATATCTGAGTCACTTACGGGTAAAGCTCGTCAGTTATTTTACGCTGCGCGTGAGCATGTCAAGAACAAGAATCTGGTCGCCGCCTGGACATCGTATGGAAAGATTCTGGTAAAAAAGGGAGAGGGTATGTTGCCGGCTCGAGTTGACTCTGAAGAGGAATTACTTAGAATAATTTCGCAATGACTAGCTTGTTATTATATTATTAGTTTTACAAAACTAGTATTAATTTTTAGTTTGCATGCTCATTGTTACTTAATTTTTTATAAAATACCTAATCCTATTTTTGTACTTAGCTTAGATTACAGACACCAAATCACTTACAGATATCCACTCGCAGTTTTTACACACTTCACTAGTATTGTTCATGTTCATACCCCAAAGCTGCCTCTAACTGATTATAGCTCTTGTAGCTTTCACCTTCAACTTTTTACAGTTGCTTCACGTCACATAGCTGAGTATAACCATGTTAAATTACCATTATTCAGCCAATATTCTAGCCTAGGTAAATACAAACCCGTTCCAAACACTATCCTGATGTCCCTCATGAGTAGGGACCAGATATATTTTAATCATTCATTATTATGGTCGTAATTCAAAGTAATATTGAAAGTATTAACCTAGAGTTGGATTCATTATCGGTTGCAAAATCTGTAGATTGTGACATTGAAGATTTAACAAAATACGTTACTAAAAATAGCTTGCCTAATCTTAATATAATCTCCCAAAATATACGAAGCATAACTTGTAATCTCGATAGTTTTATATCTCTTATCATCCGATCCAACACTGACTGGGACGTCATTGTGTTGTCTGAATGTTGGCTTCCCAATACTAAATTTATTCCACCATTAGACAGCTATAACTATATACAGACCTCTCTAAACAGATCCCAAAACGAGGGTGTAGTTATTTACTTCAACAAACGCCTTGACATAACATTTGAGGAACTGGTGTTAGTGATGCGAACTGCCTACTTCTTAAATTAAATAGAGAAACCTGCATACTGGGTATCTATCGCTCTCCTAGTAAATCTGACACCACCAATTTTATAAATAGCCTGGACTATGCTTTGACAAAATTATCAAGCTATAAAAATATCATTTTATGTGGCGATATTAATATTAACATAGCATCTGATTCGGCTGACAAACGTTTGAATGATTACCTAAATATGTTGGCCTCCCATGCTATTATGCCAGGACATCTTTTTCCGACTCTTGGCCCCGCCTGCCTTGACCACATGATGTTGAAAACAAACCTAGACGCAACCTGTTTCCACATACAATCTTCTATTACCGACCACGAGTGTGTTGCACTAAATATTTCACAGCGATCTAACTTAAACTTTATTCACCAAGACAGTTCCCGTCTTAACTACGATGGGTTAGATTCTTATATTAAAAACATTAGTTTTCAGGCAATACTCGATTTCTCAGATGTAAATGCGGCTACGGATTTATTCACTGAACTTTTAGCCTCGGCAATCGCCCAAAACACGAGTAGTAGGAAAACACCGAAACGTAAAAAGATAATCAAACCTTGGATAAATAATGGCCTCCTACGCTGTATGAGAAATCGGGACAACCTTCATAAGAAACTTAAAAAATACCCTGATAACGAGATACTTAAAGCTACCTATAGGAGATACCGTAATTATTGTAATTCCAGGATTAAAAAGGCAAAGCGAAATTTTGAAAAGATGGAAATTGAGAATGCGAGATGCAACAAGAAGAAACTCTGGCAGGTTATTAACGGCTTTTGTGGAAGAAGTAAAACATCTGACTTTTCCCCAAACTTAATCGCCCAGGGAGATAAGGCAGAGAGTATAAACGAAGTAAATCGTTACTTCTCAACTGTCGGTAAGAAACTAGCTGAAAAGATACTTAATGCAAATATGGGCATTAGCCGTTCCACTGATTCTACTTTCAACCCAAACCCGCCTATGTTTTCGCTAGTTTTACTCCCGACTGATGAGCGCGAAGTCTGCATGCTGATTAGGGAACTGAAACAGGACTGTGCAGTGGGTCTCGACCACATCTCTGGAACCATATTAAAAAGATATGCCGATATTCTGTCGATCCGTATCACGCACATCTGTAATCTGGCCTTCTCATCTGGTGAATTTCCTGCAGCATTCAAAATAGCGCTCATTAAACCCATACACAAAGGTGGGGACAGAGGTCGGGTTGAGAACTTCAGGCCAATTTCCATTCTCCCTACCCTCTCAAAGATCTTGGAAAGACTCATGAACAACAGACTCACCGGTTTTCTGGAATATAACACCCTGCTTTCACCATGTCAATTTGGGTTTAGAAAAGCAAAATCCACCAATGATGCTGTTTAGAGTTAACTAACCTTGATGAGCGGAAAAAGTGCCTAGTGGTATTTTTGGATCTGGCAAAGGCTTTCGACACGATATCTGTCCCTATATTGCTGAAGAAACTCGAAAACTGCGGGGTCAGAGGACTACCTCTAAAGCTTTTTGAAAACTACCTTAAGGACAGGAAGCAGCGTGTTAAAATTGACCAAATTTTTAGTGACGATCAGCCAGTAACCTTCGGTGTACCCCAGGGAAGCATACTTGGTCCCACGCTGTTCCTTGTGTATATTAATGAACTGTGCAATATGCGTCTAGATAATGGTAGGGTCATCACGTTCGCCGACGATACTGCTCTTCTTTTTAGTGGTAGTTGCTGGAGGGAAACTTTAACAGTGCTCAAGTTGGTGTTGATAGGGTTTGTTCTTGGCTCACTAACAACGTCCTTACTCTGAATGCCCTTAAGACTAACTACATAACGTTTGCTCTTAGATCGAATCTACTTCCGCCCTCTTCTTTTTCAATACGAGCTCACTCCTGTCTTACAGCTACTCCCAATTGCTCCTGTCCATACATCTCAAGAACTGATCATACTAAATATTTGGGAATTATTCTGGACCAAACACTTACTTTTAGAAGGCACATAGATGCGCTGGTTGGCAGGACGCGTAAGCTAATATACGTTTTTAAGGGATTAAGAAATGTAGCAGATCGCAAAACTGTCCGGGAAGTGTACACGGCTTTGTGCGAGTCGATCTTGCGATACTGCATCACCTCTTGGGGTGGCGCGGCAAAGACTCACCTTATAGAACTTGAGAGAGCCCAAAGGGCCGTGTTAAAGGTGAGTGCGTGTCTTCCTTACCGTTACCCTACCGTTCAGCTATACAAGGAATGGAAACTTCTCTCGGTTAGGCAAACTTTCCTTCTTCAAATCATCCTTATGAAACACTCTCAACTAGAGTACAATCAGGAGTTAGTTAAAAAGAAGCGTAGGAAAGGTAAGGTGCACACCTTACCTTTCCTACGCTGACTGCCGCTGGCTGCCGCTCAGAGCTTTCACACCAGCCGATCTCATAAATTCAGCTGCTTCTTGGGACCCTACATCTACAATTAACGCCATTCTCAACATCTTTCCCCTACCTAGAATTAAATGTAAAACGGAAGTAGCTGAATGGTTGAAAACACTGAACTATGCAGAGACTGAAAATCTCCTAGCCACCCTTTCATAACCTACCATAACCTTTACATACCTAACAATATACATTATTAAACTGGGGATAGGGGTCTGCATGATGAACATACCTTCTTAGATTCGCAATCATATACGCGCTACACAAAAATACACATACACACACACACACACACACATGGGTAACTCCTGTCGCCCGGGCTCTTAAGAGACCGGTGTCCTCAGGAGTACCCTACCAAACATGCGCACATACCACACTCTTTTACACTACTCTGGCTTCATACACCTATACACACACCCTCACACACACCTATAAACAAACATTTAATCTATTTGTATGTACTTCTCTTAAATTTTTAATTTGTATGGTGTTTTCTAGAATAGACTAAGATTTAAATTGTTTTTTTTCCCTGCCATGCAACCTATGTTTATTTTATTCATGATTAGTTTCAGATCCAACTTAGGTATAATATGCTCATTGTTTTGTATTGTGATCCGTGGAGTGGGAGCCTCTGGAGACTTGCAGTTTCAAGTTTTTCTAAAACCTAAAGCAAGCTCAAGCCTCTCACAATACAGGTTTAGATATAGATCTCTGTGCTTATGATAACTAAATTTTAAGTAAACCTATTGTGTAGAGGAAATAAACAAATTATTATTATTATTATTATTATGAATAAACAGGGCAAAACTAAATTAATTGGAAAAGTGCCCAGAATCCATTTCTCAAAGAAAGAAACCAGGACTGGTCTGACTGGTATTGACAATGGGAATGAAATGGATGTTGATAGCTCTAATAAAAGCAGTGGAGAAGAATAGTTTTAAGTTACCTACCTAGTTAAAAGAATTTAATAAGAGTTTTTTCTGTGTAAGTAGAGTTCTTATAATATTTATTGTGTTTTAAGTAAACTATCTTTATCCTTAATTTCGGGAAAAAATCCGGGTTGTCACTTGGATTTCCAGCAAAATCAACCTATGTCACCGCCTTGTTAGGTTATAGCTAGGTTTAGGTACTATGACTAATTATTCATTATTTTTATTTATGAAAAAGTATACCATAACAAAGCAAAAGTATAAAAAAATATTAAACGTGATCCATACAAAAGTCACACTATAAATGGACGTTAAATGGTTTTATTTTTTTCCTGAAAAATGAGTTATTCTGACAAAGATTGTTTTTAATAAAATGTCTTCATATGTTTGACAATGTTTTCTATTTATTAAAGATTATATCGGGTATTTATCGCGTACCTTTTGTTTTATTTTCCCTAACGTTTCCATCGCGTTGCAGCGATCGTGGTCACGGGGCAACTCAGGGTACGAACGTAGGGGAAAATAAAACAAAAGGTACGCGATAAAAACCCGATAAATAATCTTTAACAAGTTACCTAGCAGATCGCGAAAGTTTAAAAAAAAATCTATTTGGTTGGATACACATGAAAATAGGGATACAATATTTGTTTGGTGTAGAATAATAGTCCATGACTCTATAGACAACTTTGAAATGTTGGCATTCGGATTCGGATACACAATCGAGCCAAAGATTTATAATTATAACAATCGAATACTCTAAAAGTGAACGCGAATAAATGAATTGATATATTTATCGATAAATTAATTAGGTTCCGAAGAATTTACGGCCACAGGATTGCAGCCGTAGGGTGTTTATTTTGTTATTTTTTTAGCTGAAAGCTGAAGAACACGGTAATTGCCGTAACATTGGTAACACTGGCTTAAATATATAACATTTTAAAATGCTGGACGCTGTAGTGTTGTGAATTAGAGAAAACAACTAGGTATTCGTATTATCCGGATAAAGGTGCTCCTATTATTCGGATTTCAAAACCCGCGGATATCCGGATAATTTGGATATCCGGATTGCAATCCCTATTCTCAAGATAATAAGACCCTCATACATAAGGGAGGTTAAGTATAGGAAGTCAACAGCTTCTAATAGTAGGATATTTCTAATTTTCAAAGCCCATTTTGTTATATCACAAAGATTATCCAATCTTTAAGGTTCAAATTAGCACCAAAACTCTGGCATTCCCTGTTCTCACGAATAGCGAGACAGGCTCCCAGACCACTTAGCTCCGTATAGAAAACTATGGCGACACGAAATGGGTATTGTATACCTGTTTGAAGTCCCATTTGAGTTAAAATAAGAACTCCGTTATCCATTTACGTTTCCAAAATATCGATTAATATTTCGAGTGTCAGATAACCCAACTTTGTAGCATTGAATTTCAATGGCTGTAAAAAAACCCCTCTCATAAATAAGGTTCTTTATTATGGTGGATATCAGGAACTTGTTTCAAAATATCGTCAATTTTTCCATGTAAACGATTTGGTTTTAGATAACGTCTGTTATATTCTCACGCTTTGGCGAGACATTTAATATCCTCGCTTCAGTCAAGTGTTCCTATGAAAACAACTTGACTAGTTAATTGATTATCAACCCTCTCAAATTATGGATAGCAAAAGCTTTTAGCGTTGAATTTCAATGGCTGTAAAAAATGTCATAAATCCGGCAATTTTATTATGTACATAGATAAAATATCTGGAGCAATTTTCCAAGACTTCGATAATTTTTTTTAACGTAGATGATTTGCTTTTATCATGTGAAAGCTTATCTAATTGTTGACAGATATTTAACTAACCCTGTTATGGGACTGAATTCGCTAGCTCAAACTCCGATCCTTTAACCTATAAATCTTATGCCTACTTGATTAATTTTTTATTTGCAAACAACAGGCAGTTTGAGATCTGTGCTGTTACAATACCTTTCAGAGTCACCGGCCGCTTGAGGCTAGCTTCGCGGCCGGTGATTCACCGTTTTGATATATTTTTTACTGTAGAATAGTTTTATAATATTTTATTTTCTGTAGTAAAAAATGTATTTTATAACGAGATTTAAAATAATTGAGGTGAATAATAATAATATTAATCCTAAAGTTAGCATTACTTCAATTTACATAAAAGAAAATCGGATTAAAAATTACAACCTAATACACAATAAATTAATATTCATTACCTATTAATAATCTCAATATTTAAAACATAAAAATCATACTAAACTCGAACTGATGTGATAACATAAAATAAAAAACAAAGCCTTTTGGAATTCGCTCCGGGAACAGTAAAAAAGATCAATTCTCTCGGCTATCAGATTAAGCGTGCGAATGCTGCGCGTTAGGGGTGCTTTATGTAGCAGTTTGGTTCGCCCTTTTGGTACTGCCAATAGGGCAGGACGCCTTCGTCTGTGCACAAAGTCCGCGGGCACATTCAGCCGCATTTCCTCCAAAATACCTGGATAGGCGATCATCCCTCTTAATACCTTAAACAAATGTAGAGCGAGCGCTGCATTCCTCCTTACTTCTAGCTTGTTGTATCCAACCATACCTATGACAAACAAGGATAGATACATCAAAGGGTAGAAGGGGTATATACCGTAGACCTTCTGGCATAAAAATCTCGTGAACTTATTTTGTATGCGCTCTATGCTTTTGGTTGTACCTACTTGGTCTCATGCGGTGCCCATATCGCTGAATTGAATTCCAATTGGCTTCTTACCAAAGCATCATAGAGCGATTTTACTGCTTGCAGGTTTATGAAGCTATTCGTCTGACTGAATACAAATCCTAACGTTTTAAAGAACTTCTGACAGATGTTGACTACCTGTACCCGGAAATGTAGCTTGTCGTCCAGACGAACCTCTAAATCTCTTACCGAGTCGACTCTTTTCAGCTGAGTACCCATCAACTGGTAGTCGCGGTAGGGTGGTGTCCTTGCTCGACTATAAGTTATTATAGAGCATTTGCTGACATTAAACTAGAGTTAGTTTACCATACTCTACCACCCTATCTACGTCACGTTGAAGGCGTACACAGTCTTCTTCGTCCTTGATGGGCAAGAGTATCTTCAGGTCGTCCGCGAACAACAAGCATTTGGCATCTTTGATGACGGTTGGCAGGTCGTTTATCATTATGAGAAACACCAGCGGCCCCAGATTACTTCTCTGACTCACGCCTGTTAAGGTTGAGTAAGCCTGCGATCTGCGTCCTGCGTAGTCGACATACTGCCGCCGGTCCTTCATATAGCTTGCGAAGAACTGCAGCAGTTTGGTAGTGCAGCCGATCGTCGCCAACTTCTGTAGCAAGATGTCATTGTCGACTAGATCGAACACTTTTTTGGAGTCGAAGTAGGCGGCGGCGTCGACTTGCGGTAGCACAAAGGCCATGGAGTCAAGGAGGTTCGTTGAGGTGCTGTGAACCGGCCGAAAACCGTGCTGCGCGCCAGACAGCCGCGCCGAGACTTGCTCCTGCATGCTGCGCTGCACGGCTGATTCAAAGACCTTCGCCACCATCGACAGAATGGCCACCGGTCGGTATTCCGTCACATCTGATCCAGAGCCTTTAGGTATAGGAGTAACCCTTGTTATCTTCCATCGTTCTGATAAGTGTGATTTCTCTAGACAATCATTGTAAATGTGTGCGAGCGGTTCCGCAAGCGGCATTCGACAGTCTCTCATAATTTTAATTTTAATTTTATTTATTTATTAGTTCACAAAACAGAGTAAAATCATTATAAAAATACAGTAGGTACAATGTAGTTACGAACTAGATTTTACCCAAATATGCAAACATAACAAGTGATCAAAAAATGTTGCAATGTAAAATATAAAATTTACCAAAAAACTCTTTTATGATATTGATTTTTACAGTACATTATTTAAAATTAAATTAGTAACTAAGAAAAAATAAGACAAATTACTTGAAAAAAACAAATAGTAACGAAACAAATAAGATAAACATTATTTAACATTGTTGTTGAACACCATATAGCAACCTGATTACGCATTGCTTAAATTTATAAATATAAATAAATAATACAGACTCCTCCGCCGCTGCCACGTCTAGTTGAGCCGGTGAGGTACCGTAAACCAAATGAAAAAGCTTCGCAAATTCCTCCGCACATTCTGGTTGCGAGAGTATTTTCCCGTCAAGTGTAATTTGTTTTCGGTTTACGTCAAGGATGTGCTATTTAATTTTGACTAGTGTTTTACTATAAGTAACTTTTTATAATTAACTTTTATTTACTTTTGCTTTTATTTTTACTTACCTACTTGAACTTTGTTTTTATATTGACTTTGTACAAATGATTCCCTTTGTTGGTTTTATCCTTTTTTGGGTTGGAAATATGTACGAAGACGTACCTTCTATGTATATACCTATCTATGTATCTAATATGACTGAATCGGCATATTTGCGCCCGGAACGGATAGTGCGACACTGACCGCGGCGCGAGGGAATCGTTTACTTTGTACCTATGTACGTGTAACTTTTTCAATAAACTTTTGAAAGACCAAAGTGATCAGTGATTTCAATTTAGCACTCAATAACTTACTAACTTTAATGCTAATGTACGACACGTCCGTACATTTGGTCCTTCGGCCTAACTAGTTTTATGGTGTGTTTTGTGACTTGGAAACTGCGAATGCGAATCGGCGGCTTGGCTTCCCACCAGCGGGTCTCACCAGGTTTGTTGAGAAGGCGCATATTTCGTGGCGGAAAGTCGCTTACGCACTGAAGACTACAAGGTAAGGACATTCAAGTACTTTTTGGAGTTCGACGTAAACTACGAGAATCGTCTAAAGAAACTTGGAGAAGAAATAGGTACTGCCCTGTCTTCGTGTCCTGACCTGTACCAGCATACTGGAAACTTCCATTGCGTTACTACTTGTCTACTACTACTAACTAGCACCTATTGAACTATCTTAGGAATAACTAAACTACAAAAATGGATGAACTGTCCAAACAAGCAACTTGTTTTGATTTACTAAAACGTTTATGCTCTAACTACAATAAGGATAGCAGTTCCAGGAAAACTGTAGAATACATAAACAAGCGTATTCAAGCACTTAACGAATATTGGCATGATTTTGACTCGAGAAACGAGCTTCTTCTTCAAATAATAGAGGATAAAAGCAAAATTAACTACTTTACTAGCGACGTTTATGGGAAAACTAAAGAACTCTACGAAACTACAAAAGCGAGCATGATGAAATTATTGGCCTCACTCGAAGACCATGATGTAGGAGAGTCATCGACTATTGATTTCGATCTGTCAGGGATGCTGGAGGAGGACCCTAATACCATCACTGCCAATAACACTACTACGGAGGTGGATGGTTCAATAATAAAGATATTGCAACGCCAAGAATGCAATTTCAAAGCTATGGAACGAGCAATGTCAAAAATTAACATCGACCATATAACTGAAAAATGGGAGTTTGATGATCACCTGTCCATTTTAAAAGGAAAATGGGATCCCATCGACAAACTACACTGGCAACTGGAAGAAGCTCTGATGGGAAGGAATTTGAGTGAAAACTACTCTACTAAATTTGAAAAGATAGAGAATAAATACGAGGTAGGTACTGAAGAAACAACTAAACGACAAAATATGGTCCAACAAACACTATGAAAAATCGGCTCCGAAAATCGAGTTACAAGATTTTAACGGCGACTACGCTCGCTGGATTTCATTTAAAAATCTCTTCATGGAAACAATTCACAAAAATCCCACCATCTCGAAAGCGGAAAAAATGCAACATCTAAAAACTAAACTAAAAGGTAAAGCAGAACGCCTTGTACAACATCTCGCCGTTAGTGCCGAAAATTACGACTCGTGCTGGGAGATATTGAACCATCGGTTTGACAACCGCCGTCTCCAATTTACTTCATTCATGAATGCGATGCAACAGCTTCCAATCATTCAAAGCCCTACTGCGGATAACATCAAGAAAATACACGATGTCATTACTGAAAGCCTAAACGGACTAAATAACATGGGCGTGGATATTACGAGCTGGGGCCCAATGATTGTGTACTACATGTCACAAAAAATGGATGCTGCTACTTACAGCGAATACTGCGTAATTACTAACAGAGATTTACCTAACTTAAATGAATTCCTAACTTTTCTAGAAAACCATTTCATGGCCTTAGAAACAGTTAAAAACAGACAAAGAGACACAAACACTTCCCAGAAACAAGCTGGAAATACGAGTACTACTAAAAGATCAACTTACAATGAAAAACCAAACTACAATAAAAAGTCAACCTTAACTAAGGACAATAAAGACCAAGCAAGATCTTACTTTGCTGCTTATGGAAAATGTCCCTTATGTGACGGGAATCATGTTCTAATGCAATGTACTAAATTCATAGAAATGAATGTATCGCAGCGCATCTGTACCGTCGCAAAACTAAAACTCTGCAAAAACTGCTTGTACGATCATGGAAACAAGGAATGCAACTCAACAAAAACATGCAAAGAGTGTGAGAACAAACACCACACGTTACTGCACCATACTAAAAGGTCACAAGCACCTTCTAAAACTAACACTGAAAAATCTTCTACTTCAGAAGAATCTTCTTCCTGTCTCTCTGCTACAGCTGAGAAAAACACAGAGGTACTACTGACTACTGTCAAAATAAAGGTCAAGGCCAACGATGGCACTTACCAAACTTTTAGAGCACTGCTAGACCAAGGCTCTCAGGTTAACTTGATTTCGGAGAACGCAGCCCAATCACTACGCCTGCCACGAAAAAAGTTCAACGCAACGATACCCGGAGTCGGATCCGCATCGGGAGAATGTAAAGGACGGGTAAAACTTACCTGCAAATCTATACATACTGACTACACTTTTGGCACTCAAGCTTTGATACTAAAAAAGCTAACAAATGATTTGCCAAACTCAACTTTTGAAAAGGCTAACTGGCCACATCTTCAAAACTTAAAACTAGGAGACCCTGACTACAATGCTAGTGGCTCTGTCGACCTACTTCTATCAGCTGATGTTTATGCTGAGATAATAATGGACGGCGTCTTAAGAGGAAACCAAAACTCACCAGTCGCCCAACAAACTCAACTTGGGTGGATACTATGTGGAAAACTGAAAACTTTGCGCTGCCACGCCACCATCATTGACCTCGCAGATATTGCCAAATATTGGGAAAGCGAGGACATTACTCAAAATGAACACGATGTCAACACCGACGACAAGTGCGAAAAATACTACCAAGAAACAACTACTAGAGCAACTGATGGCAAATATATTGTGAAGATGCCAATGGTCAAAAACTTTGAAGCTGAACTCGGCAACTCAAGGCCAAAAGCAGTCTCACAATTTTTACAACTAGAAAAAAGACTAACTAAAAACAAAAAATTATCTACTATGTACAAGGACTTTATGGATGAGTACTTACAACTAAGTCACATGAAACAAGCTCAGCAAAATAACGAAGGTCAGCAAGTGCAATGCTACCTACCTCATCATGGGGTCCTACGAGAAAACGCTACAACTACTAAACTGCGAGAAGTATTTAACGCTTCCAGCTCAACTAAAAATGGAAAAAGTTTAAATGCTCTCATGGAAAAAGGGCCTAATCTACAGAAGGACATACAGGCTCTAATCTTGAAGTGGAAAACCTACAAATATGCCTACACTGCAGATATTGAGAAGATGTATAGATGCATATGGCTAGCTGAAGATCAACAATCGCTGCAAAAAATCATATTCAGATTTAACATGACTCAGCCACTTCAAAATTACACTCTGTGTAGTTTGAGTTACGGCACAAAATGCGCGCCGTGGCTAGCTATGCGAACACTTAAGCAACTGGCAGTGGATTACATGCATAAGTATCCAGCAGCCGCCAAAATACTACAAACTCAATTTTACTTGGACGATTTAATCAGCGGCGATAACTCTTTCGAAAATGCCAAAGAAATGAAAAAATCACTTAACGAAAATAACGTGACTATATCGGCTTGGAGTGACTCTAAAGTCGTACTGGCATGGCTGCAGGGGGAACCAACTAAATGGGAAAGATACGTCGAAAATCGAGTACAGAAGATAAGACAAATAATACCATCAAAACAATGGACTTACATCGAGTCTAAAAATAACCCCGCTGACTGTGCTACCAGAGGAGTGAATCCGAAAAAACTACAAAATTTTGGATTATGGTGGAATGGGCCAGAAATGCTGAAAACTTTCAGCGCAAATCAAGAAACTAAATCTATGAAATGTTTACTTACAACAAACATTGAACGAAAGCAAGAGACAGCCCTAGCCATAACTAAAACAAACGACAACTTGATCGAAAAATTATTAAACAACAACAGTTCTATAATACGAGTGAGGCGAATCGTCACTTGGATTATGCGCTTTATAACAAAGGCGCGCCCCTCGAAACATGATGCAGCTCGTGGCGATAAAGAGATACCTACCTACTTAACAACTGCGGAACTACTTGCGTCAAATCAACTGATTGTAAAATGTATGCAAAAGAATGATTTTGAGATGGAATACAACTTACTTTCCAAAAATCAAACATTAACTAACAAGAGCTCTATCTACAAGTTATGTCCTTATCTTGAAAATGGAATTTTAAGAGTTGGGGGCCGCCTTAATAAAACTAACTTGCCACCGGGGATGAAAAATCCTATGATACTGCCTCGAAATGGAAGATTGACTCAACTCGTAATTGAAGAAGCCCACACAGCTACTCTGCATGGTGGGGCAAGGTTGACTCTTGCTTACTTACGTCAACGCTATTGGATTATAGGAGGCAACCAAACCGTGAAAACCCTACTAAGAAAATGCGTTCGCTGCAACAGATTTAAGCCTACTGACAACTATCACAAAATGGCTGATCTACCAACTCAAAGAGCCACCCCTTCGCGTCCTTTTACCCATACAGGGGTTGATTTTACAGGCTGTATAGACCTAAAACTGAATAAAGGTAGAGGGGTGAGAACTTCTAAAGGCTACATAGCTATATTTGTGTGCATGGCAACAAAGGCTGTGCACATTGAACTTGTCTCAGACCTGAGCACCGAAATGTTCATCGCAGCATTTGCAAGAATGTGTGCCAGAAGGGGTACGCCAAAACACATGTACTCAGACTGTGGTACCAATTTCATAGGTGCATCGAGAATACTGAGAAGCGAATACGAACTATGGAAAACTGAGCTCTCGCCTGAATTCTTCATTGAAATGGGGAAAATGGAAGTCGAGTGGCATTTTAACGCTCCCGCCTGGCCTACTGCAGGGGGGCTCTGGGAAGCGTCCGTACGATCGATGAAACACCATCTACGTCGCATTTTGGGTGACCAGAAACTAACTTACGAAGAGTTTGCCACGCTGCTTTGTAAAATAGAAGCATGCATGAACTCAAGACCTCTTTGTCCTCTCACTGAAGACCCAGAAGACTACTACAACTACTTGACTCCGGGGCACTTTCTAACTGGAAGCCCTACTATGACACTGCCTCTGTCTAGCTATGAAGAAGAAAGAAACGTAGATTTACGTCAGAGATGGCAGTTAACTCAACACATGCTAAATCGCTTTTGGAAACTGTGGTCTACAGACTACGTGACCCTAATGCAGACCAGAAGTAAATGGCACAAACCTACTCAAAACTTAACTGAAGGTGACGTCGTGTTGGTGAAGGACGACAACCTGCCACCGGGAAAATGGGCCATGGGGAAAGTCATCCAAGTTCACCCCGGGGAAGATGGGATGGTGAGAGTCACCACCATAAAAACTCAAAACGGTGTAATGAAAAGGTCCGTTACAAAGTTGGCTAAACTAATAACAAATGAAACAACAAGCTCAAATAGTAAAAACGACGAAGAAGAGCAGCAAACTGGGAACTTACCCCAAAAACGCAGTGGTAAAGGAAGAAATTACATGACAATGTTTATTTATTTTCTAACCATGATAACTTTAATGACTGGATCACACTGCGCCCCAACTTACTCAGAAAGTACCATTCAAAATGCTCAAATAACGAACCTTGGAAACAATCGGCCAATTTATTACGACACTATTGGGAAAGTACAACAGATACACGACGAATGGATTTTGCTAACCTTCTACAACCTTACAACCTACTGGCAAACGAATAAAGACTTACAAAACTACATAAACAACATAGCACACCTCTGCGAAAATCTGGACCAGAGATTTTGTGCGAGTACTACACAAAACTTACTAGCTGAACTAGAGCAACTTAACTACTTAAACACCCTACTTTTGTCACCGCATAAACATCTTACCGGAAAAAACGCGGTCTGATCGACGGAGTTGGGTACGTTGCAAACAGCTTATTTGGCGTATTGGATCAGCATTTTGCGGAAAAATACACGAAAGACATCCAAGCTGTACAACAAAATGAGCAATACTTATTGGATCTAATGAAAAATCAAACTTCTATAATAGAAATTGAAAATGAGATCATGAAGAAAAACGAAAAGAAGGTACAACATCAATTTCAACTAATAAATAAGTACATGAACGACACCAGTGTGAAGCTCTCAAAACTTGAGTCGAAAATCGGAACGGTTATGGCTACTAACTACTTTAGCTCAGTATCGCTCACGGCACACTTACTACTATCAAACTTGAAGAACGTTCAAGAAATACTATTCAAAGCCCTCCTGGATGTCTATAAAGGTCACATTGATGTCCATCTACTAACTCCAGTCAACTTGATCAAACAGCTGAATGAAATCTCTGGAAAACTGCCGAAAACACTAACTTTCCCAGTTGAGAACATTGAAGAAAACATAAAAGATATTTACAAACTACTCTATGTAAAGGCTCGAGTTACGAACAACTACTTCATGTTCGAGATACACATTCCGCTGACGAGTGATGAAGATTTCACGCTATATCGACCAATACCTTTGCCACTGATACTACAAAAAAATGAAACTAAATACGTACAAACATTATCTAAGTATATAGCGGTGAACTTCAGAAAAAATACTTACATAAGCCTAAGCGAAGATGGGCTGAAAAGATGCATACAAAAAAGCACAGATAATTTTGTATGTATTCTAAATCTTCCAGTGAGAAACTTAGAAAGTAAATATGCACCCTGTGAAGCTAAATTTCTAGGTCACGAAACGACCTCATTATGTACTATGATAAATAAACAATGCCAGCCCGCTTGGATTGAATTACATTCAACTAATACATGGCTTATGACTTGCTGCGATGACTCATGCATGTTTAGAACTGTATGCGCGGGAGACGTCACATCTTATCAAATAAAAAACTCTGCGCTTGTTACACTAAGACAAGGATGCGTGATGCAGACTAAAGATTTAAGCATATCTTCGCACAACCTCTACCACAGCGATTCCAGGGTCAACTTATACCTACCTAAGACTTGATAAATCTATTAATGGCATTGTTAACTGGAAAACGCCACAACTCAAACTCATCGATCCCTCTGACGATCACAAGACGGTTGAAACATGGCTACAACAAAAGAAGGTAAACGAACTACAGTTACCAGAAACGATGACAGGCCATGACATACATCATTACGCAATTAGCTACATCTTGGTGATTGCTGCTATCAGCGTCGCCATAGTTTGGATTGCGAGGAAGCGAGGCTGGTTTACCAGAAAGACCACCTCTGCCCCTACTACGATTAACACCTCAGAACGCGAGGCCTTCGAGCTACAGTCACGAGACACTCAATCGCCGACTTACGAATCAGTGGAGAAGCTGCACAAAACCCTTCGACGGTCAACCTCAATGGTGGAGCGCCCGCACGAGGGCCCGGCGCCGGCAGCACGCGAGCGCCGCACAGTGGATCGAAAAAGCCCTTCCTATAGACATATAACTTTTTTTTCTAAACATGCTTTTTCTTATTGGAAACCAAGACAGAATCTTATTAGAAGCCCAAACTATATCATATTTTATGAACCTAGGTGATAATGACGCAGAAAAGATTTTTTGAACTTTAATTTGTATGGAGAAAAACATGAAAATCGATATTTTTCGGCTCTCGTGCGAGTGCCCGTTATTTCCTCCGGCATAAATAATGTTCCTATTTTTTACTATCTTTTGACATATAGCACATATGAGGCACTCGATGGACTTCAGGTGAAAAAAAATAAAATATATTTTTAAATTTTCTTTTTGCATTTTATTCATTATACAAGGTACATTACGACCTATAAATAATATTTCAACGCACCTAACTATTATTACAATTTTAATGTAATATTTCACCTATCATAATAATGAAAATATATAAAATTTTTATATTTTGTTAAAGTAAAAGCATAATTATCGAATACAGTCATTATTTTTAAAAAGAAAAGAATAATAATTACAAACTACAAAGGCGATTAAACAATTCACACGAAATAAATACACTTGAGAGCAAAAAAATCGCACATTCATGATTTTTTGACATAACTAAAAAAAAACAAAAAATATTATGTTTCTGTAATGCAGATTCATAGTCTATTTTAATACCTATCCAGTGGTATCTGATTTGTCTTTCAATCATTACATAAAAATGCTTTTGTGGATCAATAACAAAAATGCATGTTTAGTAAAAAATTCTTTATTCAAGTATTGGTGTCAAAGTTATGAAATTAAAAGATAAAATTAATTTAAAGTTTGTTATTAATACCGAGTGTTCCCTCCCCTAGCCTAAATCACTGACTCCATCCGTGTTTTCATTGATGTTACTAGACTTTTGATAAAGTCTTGAGGAATAGCCTCCCATTCCTCTGCGATCGCCTGTTGCAGCTCCTGTAGAGTCGATGGAGGAGCATCTCGGCCTCGAACTCTTCTTTTCAGCTCGTCCCATAGATGTTCGATGGGATTGAGGTCTGGGCTTCGAGCTGGCCACTCCATAAGGTCACATCCACCTCTTGAAGGTACTCGATCACTATGCCAGCAGTATGCGGTCTTGCATTATCTTGCATAAACAGAAAGTTTTCGCCGATAAACCCAGCAAAAGGTACGACGTGGCTCTCGAGTACTTCCTCAATGTATCGTATGGAAGTCAATCCTCTTGATTGGCGACCAGTATTCGGTCCGGTGATGAAGGCAAGCTCGGTTTTTGCTTCCATAGACATGCCTCCCCAAGACATGATTGATCCACCGCCATAGGCGACACGTTCTGTTATGCAGCATTGGGCAAATCGTTCTCCCGATCTTCTATACACCTTCCCCCGTCCGTCGTTGCCATGCAAGCACATCCTGCACTCATCAGAGAACAGGACTGCACTCCACTGCTCTTCGGTCCAATTCAAATGGTCTCGAGCGAACTGAAGGCGGGCTTCTCGGTGGGCTGGGGTCAATTTCGGCCCGTTTGCTGGCCTGTGTGCAGTCAGGCCACCTTCTCTCAATCGTCTTCTGACTGTCCACCGGCTAACTTCTACTTCACGAACTTCTTGAAGTCGTTGGCCCAGTTGAACTGCGTTCAAACGACGATTTCTTAAAGATGTCGTTATAAGAAAGCGGTTATCACGCTCTGTTGTAGCACGGGGACGGCCCGATCCTTGTCGCCGTTGGTAGCCACCAGTCTCTTGATACCTCTGGTATACACGCCGAATGGTAAATCGGCTCAAACTCAATTGTCGAGCCATTTGACTTTGCTTAAGCCCCGATTCAACAAGGGCAACCACTTGAGCGGCTACTTCTGGTGTAGTATCCATTTTCGTGTTCCGTTTGAAGCCAATATCAATAGAGAACCTTTCACACTGTACGTTGGTATGCAAATGATGACCATTCCCTCAATATGCACTCTTTTATACCTGCGATAAATCCCGCCGCCGGCCTTACCTAGATCGAGCGACATAGGGGGGTCT
The DNA here is from genome assembly GCA_963662085.1 of Eupithecia inturbata. Taxonomy (NCBI): domain Eukaryota; kingdom Metazoa; phylum Arthropoda; class Insecta; order Lepidoptera; family Geometridae; genus Eupithecia; species Eupithecia inturbata. The sequence goes on along the minus strand of OY759191.1, from coordinate 97,419 downwards.
ATTGTTTTGTTGCTAATGAGTTGTTTTTAAAGGTAAATGTCAACCCTTTATCAGTTTTGCGAATGCCTAGATTATGCACTTTAATTTAATTTGATTTTAATTTGCTGTAAGCTCCAAATAAAAAAAAAAATTAACTTTTAAGTAAAAATGTGCGGATGTGCGATTTTATTGCTCTCAAGTTTATTACTATTTTTTTAGACACAAGGCAAATTTTTCTATATTACAAGTTATCATAAACAATAATTATTTAAAAAAACACGTATTATGTACACACGTATTATGTATTATGAACACATATAAGTTACAAAGTTTCTGTAAAACAATTAGAACATATTAAAAGACACATCCATATCAGCATCTGTGTCAGAATCTGTGTCTTCTGGATCAATGAATTAATGTGCTCCGACTTGAGGCACCATCAAATCCCCATTTCGATATTAATATCATTGATTGGTTTGTAATCTCGTCAGGTAAACTTTTTATTATTATTTTAACAGTTATGTCAAGGAGTGCTTGAAGAGCTACTTTGGCCATTGTATCTGTAACAGTGATTGCGTCTTTCGGAGGAAAGCAATCCATCTTGGCTTGCTGCACTTTGTAATATGATGGATACAAATTTGTAATGCCTTCTTGAATGGCAGATTCTCTCAACGTTATATACTGCCACTTTGATAGTTTAAGTGACTGCCACTTTGATAGTTTAAGTGACTACCACTTTGATAGGTTAAGCCGAGCGCTTTGGTAGGGGTGAAAACACATTTATTTTTTTCATTTGCTTGTTCCACGATTTTTTCCGCCTCTTTTGGATTCTTTAGAATATGATCTATGGCTGCTGCCAAAATATCTTTACCCTCATTTTTCATATTAGCAATTAAAGCAAAGGCCAATTCTGAACTTTCTCGGCCTTTATAATTATAATTTTCAATCCTTCGTACCTTTTGTTTTGTTCCAAGTTCTGTGAAAGGTTTGCGCGGACTGGGAGCCGTTTTCGTTGATGTTCCAACAGTTGATGTACTCGGAGAGGGTAAAAACAATTCGCCAGCTTCACTTGTTTCTTGAATTGCAGTATTTAGCTGTTGTGGTCGTATATTTTCACGTACACAAGTTGGCCACTCGATATTCTGCTCCAACCAATCTGTATAGTGTTTTTTGAAAGTTTCTGTGTTACATTTTGCAGATTTCCATCTTTTTATCACAGACTGACTAAACCTTCGACAGAATTCTTGGAGAGTGTCTGTATCTTCTTCAGATAAACTCAAATTCAACTGAAATTTAACACTTTCTAACAGTTTTAAATAGTTTCCAAGCTTGCCAGACTGTTTTAGAATCACAAATAGATCCAGATTGGTCACCACACTATGCTTTTCCATTTTTAACTCGAAATTTCACAGATGTTTTACGTAGTAAGTTTTAATATAACTAAAAAAATATTCAGAACCCTCCATATTTATACTTACTTCATACCGGCTAACGACTACTAGAAAAAACTAGACAATGACAAATTGTTAATTAGGTAAGTACCTACTTAAATAACATCCATTTTTAATAACAAAGCAAAGGGGCTTAAGGAATTCTTAGAATAATAATACAATCATAAGTGACGGGTTAGCAGGTAGTTCAAGATAAGTAGGTAAACCTCTGCAGTAAATTTTGTAACAATGATAAGGTCGAGTACCTAACTTAATGGCCCCTTGTAAATTTAACAAAAAAATATACAATAGGTATCGTCTTTAACGGCTAAATACCATAAAACCACCATATAATATGGAATTATCAGGTAAAATTATAAAGTATGGCTGGTGAAATATTGCATTAAAACTGTAACAATAATTAGGTGAGTTGAAATATTATTTTTAGGTCGTAATGTACCTTGTAGGTATAATGAATAAAATGCAAAATGAAAATTTAAAAATATATTTAATTTTTTTTCACCTGAAGTCCATCGAGTGCCCCATATGTGCTACATGTCAAAAGATAGTAAAAAATAGGAACATTATTTATGCCGGAGGAAATAACGGGCACTCGCACGAGAGCCGAAAAATATCGATTTTCATGTTTTTCTCCATACAAATTAAAGTTCAAAAAATCTTTTCTGCGTTATTATCACCTAGGTTCATAAAATATGATATAGTTTGGGCTTCTAATAAGATTCTGTCTTGGTTTCCAATAAGAAAAATCATGTTTAGAAAAAAAAGTTCTATGTCTATAGGAAGGGCTTTTTCGATCCACTGTGCGCCGCCGCGTCCCTCCCGCTCCGCAACGCGTCAAGGATGTGCTATTTAATTTTGACTAGTGTTTTACTATAAGTAACTTTTTATAATTAACTTTTATTTACTTTTGCTTTTATTTTTACTTACCTACTTGAACTTTGTTTTTATATTGACTTTGTACAAATGATTCCCTTTGTTGGTTTTATCCTTTTTTGGGTTGGAAATATGTACGAAGACGTACCTTCTATGTATATACCTATCTATGTATCTAATATGACTGAATCGGCATATTTGCGCCCGGAACGGATAGTGCGACACTGACCGCGGCGCGAGGGAATCGTTTACTTTGTACCTACGTGTAACTTTTTCAATAAACTTTTGAAAGACCAAAGTGATCAGTGATTTCAATTTACCGCGGCGCGAGGGAAAAAGTTACACGTAGGTACAAAGTAAACGATTCCCTCGCGCCGCGGTCAGTGTCGCACTATCCGTTCCGGGCGCAAATATGCCGATTCAGTCATATTAGATACATAGATAGGTATATACATAGAAGGTACGTCTTCGTACACTCTGTTTGCTCTCACAAAATTCCAGAACGATTTCGGATCCTCCGTCAGACGGTGCTCTACTCATGAAATACTTATTTTTATATTATGCCAGTTTTGGGTCATTATTATGAGTCTGTGTGAAATGTTGAAACAATAGGTTTATAATCCAATGACATATTCACAAATAACCTCACGAAAATCAATATCGGCACTGATATTGAGACCTCAAAATATAAAATTTTGGCTTTCGAATTTTTTTCTCTTAAATATTATAAACTTTGATCATCTACCTTCATACCTAATTTCAACTTCCTGGGTTAGCTAGAAATGGTTAAGGTTTTTTTATGAGTCAGTTGTTAAAAATTGCATTTATCGGATCTCAATAACTCAAGAACCTTATATTATTTATTTATAAAATTTAGTATTTCTACTCTTTTCATGGATCTCACTAGACATGCAAAATGGCAAGGCTGTATGTTTGATAATGTCTGAGATACCGGTGGGACCAAAAGCATGCCGAATGGTTCGTGTAAAGATACTCTCTGCTATTGCGTCGCCTGGTTCTTTCCGAACTTGGCTGGCGCTCTACCGCGCGCCTCAACTAAGGTCCCGTATATACGAGAGCACCTGTCATATGAGAGAGGTGCATGGTCGAGTAGTAAAGGGTGTATCGGTGCAGGAGTCGGGGAGGCGCGCGCGCCGGGCTCCGACGAGGAGCGCAAGCCGACGCCGCTGTCGGACGACATGTGCTCGGAGGCGTCGGGGGGCGCGGGCGCGGCAGGCGACGCGCCGCGGCCCGCCACCGACGAGCTGCTGGCGGAGGCCGCCATGCGCACCGCGCTCGCCGCCGAGAAGCAAGCGGAGGCCGTTGCTCAGGTTCGTTTGTGCATGTGTCGACGTCGAGAGGAGATGAGATGGCTAAACCACCTGACTTTAGGCATCGCACTTTGTAGGATGCAGGTCCTACAAAGAAGAATAACCTTCGCGGAAAATAATCGTTATGTGGTGGGTAGGGGTGAGCGGGGTACCTACTGACCGTAACGTAACGTAACGTGTTACACAGCGAAAGATCGTGCAGAAAGGGAAAAGAAGGCACGAGCAACGAGCAACGAGACGGATTTTAACACACGATGTAACTAGAGGATTCGATCCCGGTCCTTATTTCTAATCGCGGGACTTCAGGCACTCAGTACTTCAGGCAATCCCCGGATCTGATTCCTCGTCCCCGTTCCCGAATATATTTTTATCAACAACAAATTGTTCTTAAAATAATAAGCAAAAAAGTAAGAGGTCAACAAAATCCAACTTCAATTCATTAAAGTCCCAAAAATGTTAACGAATCATGGTACCTAAACTACTAAATCAAAAATCACAGGGCCGTACCGCTACCGTACATCACAAAAATAAGCATTCTAATATCGGCTATACTTCCTTAAAAAATGTTTTACAGTGACAGCATCGCAGACACGCGATATGCGTGTTTGCCGCCACCTTGATTAGGTTGCTCGTTGGTTAAAGGTGGCACTATAAAAAACCTCGCTCGCGTGAGGACGCCGCCGCCGTGGCGTCCACCCGTTGGTTACTGGTTGACCACGCGGTCAGTGGTTACTATCTGAGGCGGAGGCGTGTGGGAGCTGAGCTGCAGCGGTGCTTTTCCTCTACAGTGGATGTATCAATTTATCATGAACCCAGTTGGCCATTTTGTGTTATTGTAAAGAAATGTTTTTATAATATTAGGAGTGTTGTGTGTTCCCGTGTGCACACTACGAGATTGCTCACAATATTAGGAGTGTTGTGTGTTCCCGTGTGCACACTACGCGCTTGCTCACAATTCAGTATTCATGTTTTGTGCACACTACGCGCTTGCTCACAATTCAGTATTCATGTTTATTTGCTGTGCGAATTATTTATATTTATTTGAGAGATTAAAAAGAAATAATGTTGGTAAGTATGAAAATTATTGGTCCAAAATACTGGTTACACGATGTCAGGCGCAGTTTAGATACACCTCTCGCTAGCAAGCAAGATACTTAGCCGATATATGACAGGTGAAATGAGTGTTGGGTTCGTTTCATGTAACATTTTAAGCAACTTTACATTGATTTTTCAATCCCGACAATCCCGGGATTTGCCCAAATGTAATCCCGAAGTTTTTGGAATTGGAAAACGTCCGGGATCCCGTGATCGAATCCCCTAGATGTAACACCGGTCAGTAGGTGCCGCCCGCGCCCGGGGGCAGAAGCAGAAACACGCTCCGCCACTTGGGAATCATGTAGATACCTAAATAGTAAACTTTTGCAAGAAAGACTCCCCTCTCTCTCTCTCTCTCTCTCTCCTCCATAAGAATGAATAGGCACTTATTTATTGCTTATTGATTAGTATAATACAATTGTTATTGTAGCAGAGCACACTCGCAGATATCTCGATGCACGCCTTCGAGAGCCTCCATGTCGCTCTCGAGCTGTGGCCGAGTCGTGACGACACCGAGGCGAGACGAGTGTGCACTGTCGCCATTTTATATAATCACAACACATTAACAAGAACTAACATAGATTGGATCTCAACAATGTCTGGCGGTGTGTCCATGGCAGCCTATCCCTCTATCAAAACAAAAATTGGTATGCACAAATGCACATTGAACTACAAAAGTACAATATAAATCCCACTCGTTCCATCAGGCCGTGGATCTGCTGCGCGATCTGGTGTCTCTGCTGCGCGAGCGCGTCGCTCCCGGGGGTGCGGGCGCGGGGGCGGAGCACCTGCACCAGCACCACCATCGGCTGTAGCTAGCGCAGGCCCGCCAGCCGCTGCACGCGCGCCCACGTGACGTCGGCGCGAGCGCGCGCGCGGGCCGCCCCTAGGCGCAGCACGTCGCGCAGGTAGCGCGGGCGCGCGCGCAGCTCCATGGCGCGCGCGCGCACGCCCGCAAGGTGCGCCACTAGCGCTGCACTCACGACGCTCTTGTACTGCGCCGTGGTGAGACCCTGCGCCTCCTGCACCGCCTCCTCGGGCAGCTTGTCTGCCGCCAGGCAGTGCAGCGTCACCAGGTTGGAGACGCCGGGCCGCGCTTCCGGCTCGAAGCTCACGTGCGGCGTGCAGTCGGTCACCGCCTTGCGAATCTTGTCCCGCACCGCTTGTTCCGTGTCGTTGAGCAGGAGGCGCGAGCGCGGGTCCGGGTCCGACTTGGACATCTTGCTGGCGGGGTTGCGCAGGCTGAGCAGCCGGTCGGCGTGGTCCTCGGAGGCGAGCAGCGCGCGCGGCGCGGGGAAGGCTGGCGCGCCGTGCACGCGGGCGAAGGCACGCGCGAGGTGCGCCGCCAGCTGGAGGTGCTGCAGCTGGTCGCGGCCGACTGGCACGTGCGTGCCGGCGTACAACAGCACGTCGGCAGCCTGCAGCACGGGGTACAACAGCAGGCCGAGCGGCACAGCGGCGTCGGGCCGCGTGCCGAGCGCTGCGCTGCGCTCCCGGTACTGCGGAAGCTGCGCGAGGCGGGCCTGCGTGGCGAGGCAGGTCAGCACCCAGCACAGCTCGGCGTGGCGCGGCACGGCGCTCTGCGCGAATAGCACGCTCCGCTCGGGGTCCACGCCGGCCGCCAGCGCCAGCGCGCAAGTCTCCAGCACGCGCTCCTGCAGCCCCTCGCCCTCGCCTCCGCCCGCACCCTGTCCGACGATACAACCATTCAAATAAATATTCTTATAAAATAAATAATTAATTACAATATAATATTGACCTTCTTATTGATCCATGAGTCCGAGCCACATAGAAAATTTTGCTTTTTAGATGTGACACAATGACCATAAATAGACTTAAAACTGTGTGATATACATAAATGTATATCACACAGTTTTAGGTCTATGGGCTGATTATAGTGATTATACGATATTATCGTATAATCACTATATTCAGCCCATTTGTAGAATGCCTAGCCCGATTGCAAATCAACGCAAATCAGTTAAGTCCCTATGCAGATTGTTGAATGATAAATGTTCAATAATAAAGCTAAACGTCGCGTCGCGCGTCGCGTTGAAGTCCTCTTGTGTAAGAGTTCGACCAGTCCGTGTTCCGCCAATTATGCTCAATGGTGAGGCTCTACAAGTGGTTAGAAACTTAGAAGTTTTATGTCTAGGGCACATTGTCATCGAACATTTAAAAGATGATGAGGACATTGAAGGAGAGCGCAGAGCGCTGGCAGTCATCTAGGGGTAACATGTTCGCACGCAGGTTCGCTCGCCGCTCGAGGGCTTACTGCCAGTCCTTCTACTCGAGCAGCCTCTGGATAAACCACACCCGGCGGGCTGCCAGCTCTCTGCGAGTCCAATACAACAATATCTTCAGGGTGCTGATGCGGCTGCTTTAAAGAAAGGAATCTTAAATGGCGGCTTGTACCTGCTTGTGTTAACAGATAGTACAGTTAGCAAATAAAATTGCAAGTCGAAGATTGTTTTTCAAATTGAAAATTATAAAAACATGATTGTGTCGATTTTATTTCAAACTAGTTTATGTCAGCGGCTTCGCCCGCGTTAAAATTGAAAATTTTAAAGACATTTGGTGCCATCTATTATCATATGATCGTTATTGTTGTTTTTATCGGAAAAAGTAGGAACTTTTTTTAGGGATGAAAGACCTTTCTCTTTCTCTCTTTCTGTACACCTGACATCACTATGTATAACTTTCCCTCGCTTTCGAGGAGACATAATTACTGTCCCCGCACAGTCCAAACAACAATACTTAGCAATAAATCAAAACTCAACAACAATAACAAACAGGTAACAATAATAACAAATAGGTAACAACGGAAAAATAACAGAAAACTATAACAAGGAATTCGTAAAAAGGATTACTGAGCGCGTCAAGACAGCGTGAAAGCAAATCGAGACTAATTTTTTTTCTGCCAGCGGTACGCGCGAGAGTGAGTATAGACGGCACTAGTGTGCAAGCAAGATAACACGATAAGCACCGCCATTTAAGATTCATTTCTTTAATGAACTGAGTTATAGCAAAATGGATAATGTCATAACTTTGACGTCAAAATGCAAGAAGCATTTTAACCCAAGATTGTTGTCAGTAAAAACAAAAATATTTGTGCATACTAATGAAAATTTTAATTTTCAGCTTTAATACATTCGTATTATGCTAGTTTTAAACGAATAACTGACATAACGCCTACACGCTGGTTAACCGACCAAACTCAAACGGACACCAAAAAGCGACTATTTCATAGTTAATGATGAGTAGACTTTCATAGCTTTGTCTACGACACGCATTGGTCCTAGTCAAAGACAAAAACTCTTTATTTCCATTTTATACAATAAATGCACACATAAAAAAGGTCAAATTCTTAATAATTAAACACTGACACGGAAATAACGTGATATTTTTTATTTCAGTCGCTTCGGTAGACTAAAGTAAAGAAGCGACGAAAAAACCTTTAGCCTGTTAGTTGATATTTTTCGAGTTGGGAGCAAATCCCGTCCCAAGCTTTTTTATCCTCTAGATAATCTGATATTTTAAAGTAGGTACGTAAGCCTTTTTGCACAAGAGGGTTTTGATAATTTGTTTGAATTTATTTACTGATAGTCTAGTTATGGGCACAGCGAGTATATTATGTTTATTAAAATTAAATGAGTTTATGGTATACATAATGATAAAAACTGGGTACAGTCAACTACAAAAGATATGGTAAAGTTTTATGTTGCCAATTATTTTAGGTTATTATGAATGAAGTCAAGTTAGTAGGTACCTACTTATCTACATATTTTAGGTTATTAAGAAGTCAAGTTAGTTAGTACCTACTTATCTAGATATTGATTTACCCTTCTGCCTAGGAAGGAGGAGGGTTATGTTTTTCGGATGTTTGTACAAAATTATTTTTTTGTTGTACCTATGTAGTTTATTACTACCTTGGTAGACAGAGACTTCCTCGAGTAAGGCCAGTTCAATTTACCTACCCTGAATCGAAAACCACGTAGTAGGTAATTAGATAATAACGGACGGAATATTGTTCCATAGAGCAAATAGTTGCTTTATTAATATTGTGCAGTCAGGTTTAAGTGTTTTTCAACTTAAGTACCTAAGTATATCTAGTTAGACTAAGTAATATGTACCTATTGTACCTGCTATGTAGGTACTTGTTGTGTGTAAAGCAGAAAATTTCAGGATAAAACTTTCATTAAACGCACAATTATTTTTGTTTATCTTAAAATCTTGGGTTAAAAAAGTTTCTTGCATTTCGACGTCAAAGTTATGTATGACATTATCCATTTTGATCAATATTATTCAAAAACGCGTGTATATGTGCCTTCTTAAATTTTTTTATGGTACAAAGTATAAGAACATGAACCGAACACATTTACAATGAATTTGTATGTAGTTATGCCAAATAAAGAGCCATTTTTTAAGGTTTAAAAAAGCAAGACTACTTAAAAACGGTATATTATTTTGGTTGATCTTACTATGTCACCAATAGTCACTAATAAGGAGCTACTCATGTATGTATCTATATTTTGATAGGTGCACATACAATGGTTTCCGTGAAACAAGCTTTTGCAAAACGTTACCCCAGCAGGAAATAGAATATCTCAAAAACCTTATGAGTTATTATGACGCACAAAATAAATTTTTAGCGTACTTCTATGATTATTTTTATTCTTCTTTATTCTGCTGCTTGGCTATCTGATCATCATTGTAAATTATCATCGTTGTTAACAATGTGACTACTATTACCAACCGATGATGACAATGGTGGTCAAACATGTTTTTTTTAGTTGATATTGTAGGTACCTACCTAAAGTAATAATCCCATGTGATTTTAGTTGATCTTAATGAATAGCCAAATAGGTAATTTAAGTTTGTATAGCGGGTTAAATAATAAATACATAACTAATAGTTTTGGTTTTATTTCCATCCCCGCTCAGGTGACCCCCCGCTTGCAACACCTCCCCTAGTTCTATCAGTTTTGTAATTGTGACACGGTATTCTATCCAATTCGTTCGTTAGTTATTATGAATTTTAGGTGGAGCCTCTTGTAGGATTATTTCGGCACTTACGTTTAGGATATCTGGTGTGTGATCAGATGATAGATAAATTTTTTGTTCAGTTCTCATATTGTTGAGGGGGAGATTTCTAGTCACAAAGAAGTCCATTAGGTCCAATGGCATTACTAAAGAAAGAGAGAAAACAAGGCATATTCATACATTGCGTATTCGATAGTTGAGCTAGATTTCATGTACACGCAAACACGTATCCTTACAGATTCTTTCTAATGTCGTGCACATTGTAATCAATGACAGAGATAGGGAGACGTACTGAAACTGTAGCGTGAAAGAGGCAGCAACGGTTATCGCAGCTCCGCATCCACACACAAAATAATAATCGGGAATTCCCTTCTGCAGAATATTTATTGTAAGGTACCGTCATACCGCGTACTAATTGTTCGTGTCACACGCGCGTGTTTTTGTATATTCTATCCTTTTTTCACAATATTATATTAGGTTAATAATCAAATTTATTTCAAAAATACTGATTATAATTATTTTATAATTTTACGAGTAGGTAGGTACTTAAGCATGAAAGGTAATTCCTGACGCCTTTTTTTGTTTCCCTGAATGATTCAGGCACTTGTCAAATGAACAAGAAGGCATTCTTATTGGCAATGAGACAACACGACAGCACGTGCTCACGAGAAAGAGTTCCGCTAGCCACTTACGTCAGTGCGTGAGCTAGACGTAGTTTTATCATATCATGCCCGGTGACAAGGTACCTTGTCTTCTCTCTTTAGTAATGCCATTGATTAGGTCTGGTTTTCTCGCTTTGTCTGTATATTTATGCAATAATCTTAGCTCTCCCCATGTATGCCACTTTTGTCTAGGGCCATTCTTTTAAAATCTTCCTGCTGGATGAATGTTACTCCAGCAGAAAACGATTTTTGTGTTTTATTCCAAAATGACAACATGCACAATTTTTTTACTTGGCGCACATTTACAGCATATAACGCACTAATGCTTATTTAAATGTAATAATGTTGTGTTCTAATGTTTATTTTAAATTTTAACTTATGTTTTTGTGTTATGTGTAATAAATAATATTCTACCTTAGATGTTGTACCTAATGTGTTTGACGTTTTGGAATATACCTCTATTGTAATTCTGTAAGTCATGCTTGGGTAACTAAATAAATAAATAAATGCTTTATGGAACTCAATTCATTATAGAAGATACTTTTCTGCTGGGGTAATACACACCTAAACGTCACTTTAACTTAAATCATGAATATATTTTCTTTTTGACAGCTCGAGTGACAATTAGTGATGTCCTTCTCTTCTATCTTTTACTGAATTTGTTTTGAAGGAGTTGTAATATTTTTGTAATCTTAGCTGAACATTTTGTATTATTTCACTGACATACTCTGTGTCTTTATTTATAGAATCTGAATATTTAATACTATGAAATAGTATTATTTATGTTTTTTTATTTGCGAATTGCTTTGTCCACGGCATTACATGAGGTTTTTCTGGGATAAAAAGTAAGACAGCCTGAGTTACTGTGATAAACTATAATTTTTATTTATTTTATTAAATTATCTTAGGGGATCTAGAAAATTTACATAAGAACGTTCTTAGCAGTTTCCACACAAATGTTTATACTTTTTTCAAACTTTTCATGGAAAAATCAACAAGAGTATGTTAGTTAGTCTTCAGCTTGATAAAAAACAAAACTTTTGTAAGACCCAATATTTTTGAAGTCAACAGATTTGCATCTCTATTTTTATTATGTAACTGTGTCTATGAAAATCATCAATAGGTACGTATTTACTACACTATGAAAATTCATTCATTCACCTGTCAACAATTAGGGAACTTCATAGGTGGATGTGTCAAAAAGAAATGAAATTTTTGAACTGAGTATAGCCATCTTGTCAAATTAAATTAATTAAGTATATGTACTATACCCAGCAAAGCGCTTGTTTTGTAATTGGCTTAGCCATTCCTACAAATGGGCTGATTCTATGATCCAGAGGCAACTTAGACACCTCAGCCACAGGCTGCTTGCCTATCTATGGAATAAATAAAGCCAGATTTCTATGTGCTAAATTACCCAATGATATTAAACTAGAAATGATGTGAGGCTAGTTGCACTTGTATGAAAGGATGTAGGTAAAGGCGAGTGAAGCGCAGTGTGTGCGCACGCACCTGCGCGGTGAGCGCGTGCAGGTCGGCGATGAAGAACGTGAGGTCTTCGCCCTGGTCCTGTAGCCGCACGCAGCGCCGCAGCGCGCCGAAGTAGTTGCCGACGTGCAGCGCGCCCGTCGGCTGCACGCCGGACACCACGCGCCGCGCCCACTCACACCCAGTCGTGCTCGGCTCACCGTCCGCGCCCGTTTCGGGAGCAGCCTCGTCGCTGAACGAGCGCGCGTTATACCACCGCATGTGTGGGGATCTGCATCGCAACATGCTGCACCCGGTAGGTATTCGAATGATCATACTGCCCCAAATTACGCCAACACTACGGTACGTATGAATAATGATACAACTTGTCACAACACGAACTCGTAGGTATCTATGCGCCGCGGCGCCGTGTGCGTTTATTTTAATTTTATCGATCGTTGATTTGTAACCGAACGATACAAATGTAAACAACTTCGTTTCATCTTTATCGTAATTTTCTTCAACTTCTTGTTGACTTGACTTCTTTGATGTGTTTGGTTTGCCACTTTTCTGCTAGTGTCCAGTTCATGGAAATTTTATAGATTAGTTTGCAACTTTCTGCCAGTGTCCGGCAGGTTCATGGTTTTATAGGCATAGAATAGAATCGAGGTTACAATAATAATATGAGCAGTAAATATGAAAAACAAATGAGATTTTTACCTCGAATACAATGAATAAAAGTAAAAAATCAAAACGCCACATTTTAAAATATGAGTTACAGAAATTCTTGGCACGTCGAGTTATGCCGGCATTACACACTCGCCACGCAACGCGTGTACACGGTTAGCTCGCTCGTCTCCTCGCCTCGAAATCGCGCGTAGGCTCTCGTTCGGTCGACAAGACGTGTGTAATAAATAACCCGGCCACACGCTTCATCTTACATGCTAGCATGCTTGCACAAACCAGTTTGCGCAGGTAAGACGAAACGTGTCGACGGCAAGACGGTAGGTCGCACAAGCCCAGAAGCGCGGCTTGTATAATCGTTGACTTGCTGAAGATTGAAATGAGCAAATTTAGTTTGCACGTGTTTACTCAAGTAAACACGTGCGTGTGGCCGGTCATTCAAGCCGCGCTTCAGTCCGGCAAAGTGTTTTCGATCGTGTAGGTAAATCATAAAAACAAGTGTGTAGTTTGCACGTGTTTACTTGAGCGTGTGGCCGGTCATTCAAGCCGCGCTTCAGTCCGGCAAAGTGTTTTCGATCGTGTAGGTAAATCATAAAAATAATGTGAGGATTCGAAGGAATTTTCAACTGACTCATAGAATTGTACAAATCGTCAAGCTCCAAAAAAACTCATCTGCAGGCGACTTCGTGACGTGACTCGTGACGGACACCGAAAATAGAGAATTAAAAACAGATTTTAATCTCCAAGTCCAGTCGTACGAGGCATGACTTGAGTTTTGCACGAGCTTACTTGCACGTGTGTCTGTCCCAGTGCAGCGGTGTTCGGTCTTTTTGCACAATCTGCACTGCGCAAGCAAGATGGAGCGTGTAGCCGCTTTAATGCTAGCATTACATTTTCATAGAATAGGGTTGCCAGCTGTGAGTTTATTGTAACTATAGCAACGCCTTGTAAAACAAAACAAATTCATTATATCTGGTCTTTGTAGTAGTCGATAAATAAAAATTACTCTATGGTTCAGTGCACAAAAAATACAGAATACGAACAATTCAAGTTATTTATCGAAGCAGTAATTTTTTAGTGAAATATTTAAATTGGTTTAGGTTTTAATAGACAAAATACCGTGCAGGTAAAACCGGATACCTAACAGGAGAGTATTGTTTTCGTGTGGGAGAAATAAATAATTACCTTTATTGAGGGATTATTTCCTTTCCGCACGCTGTTATGGTAATACAGCGCATAACATTTTCTAAACTCCGAGATCCTAATTATGCCTACATAAAGTAGGTACCTAGGTACCTACCTACCTACATTAATTATTATTACGTACTATTTCAAAAAAGATCTGGATGCTGCTAATTATACAACAACAAGAAGCTTTTCAAAAAGAGAACTGGTATCTAACCACTATCTTTATTATCCAATTTATTCATAAAATAGCTATTTTACTACCTACCTATTTCGACTTGGCATTGAGGAATACGATGTCTTGGTGCATAGGAAACAAAGTGAGGGAGTGAGAGAAGCAGGTACGGAGCTACACGCGGGGCGGGCGCGAAAGAGAGAGGCGTTAGAGTCGGGACCATGAACCGTTACGTTGTACTGCAGCAGCTGGGTGACGGCACGTACGGCTCAGTGGCGCTGGCGCAGCGGCGTGACTCGGGGGAGAAGGTGGCCGTGAAGCGCATGAAGCGCAAGTACTACTCATGGGACGAGGCTATGAGCCTGCGCGAGGTCAAGTCTCTCAAGAAGCTGAACCACCCCAACATCGTGAAGCTGCGCGAGGTGATCCGCGAGAACGACACGTTGTACTTCGTGTTCGAGTACATGCGCGGCAACCTATACCAGTTGGTGCGCGACGCGGAGCGGCCCTTTCCAGAGGCCGTGCTCCGCAATATGCTGTACCAGGTGCTGCAAGGGCTGGCGCACATGCACCGGCACGGCTTCTTCCACCGCGACCTGAAGCCGGAGAACCTGCTGTGTAGCGGGCCCGAGCTGGTCAAGATCGCGGACCTGGGGCTGGCGCGTGAGGTGCGCTCGCGGCCGCCCTACACCGACTACGTGTCCACGCGCTGGTACCGCGCGCCCGAGGTGCTGCTGCACGACACGCGCTACGGTGCGCCCATCGACCTGTGGGCCTTCGGCTGCATCGCGGCCGAGCTGTACACGCGGCGCCCGCTGTTCCCGGGCAACTCGGAGATCGACCAGCTGCACAAGATCTGCGCACTGCTGGGCGCGCCTGACCCCGCCGCCTGGCCAGAGGGCTACGCGCTTGCCGAGGCGCTACGCTTCCGCTTCCCGCCGGGCGGCGGTGGCGTTCCGCTAGGGCGCGCTGTGCCGCCAGCCTCACCGCCCGCACTGGCGTTGCTGGCCGCCACGCTGCGCTACGCGCCCGCTGCCCGCCCCACCGCGCCGCAGGCTCTCAGGTAGGTACATGCGCTGTGTTGCTTCTCTGTCACGCGGTTCATTCAACTAGTACCTACCTATAATTTATTTGTTTATATATACCTCTATATATGTATATATAATAATAATAATAATAATATTTTATTCAAAATAACAAAGTTTATCTAAAATTCTAATGGTATTAAAAAATGTGTGTGCCTGAACTAGGTAAAAACCTGTTTACCAGGCAAAAAGAGTTCTTACATCACATAAAATAATCAAACAGAACTTATTAACTATACCTACAAGGCGAAGGCTTTAAAATAATTACTTATGCTATTAGTGTAGTTACACTAAACTAGTTTTATATAGATTAGGTTAGGTTAATTGTATTTAAACTAGTTAATAAAAATATTTAACTAGTTTAAATACAAAAGTTGCTTGCAAAAATTTATTGGCCTACTTTAAACCACTCAATAAATTTTCTGTGTCATCATATGCATATATCATTGCAATGTATCCATAAGTTTTTTCTTACAACTATTATAATTTAAGGAATAAATATTGGCTAACACATTCATTCTATTATATTAGGTCCTTACATATGAAATTGGCGTTTTTCGTACTGGCCACTTTAATCACAAATTTCTCCTCTTTGGTAAGGAATTCCAAATTCAAATTTGTACAGCTATAGACTCATGTATTTGTGCTTCGATGATCGTCATTCATTTGTTTTTTTTCTTCTGTTTTTTTCTGTTTGCGTCACTCATTTTACAAAATGGAAAACTTAAAATATCGCATTATTTACGAGTACGAGTTCCGCCGTGGCACTAGTGCTGCGGAAACAACTCGAAGGGTGAATGATGTGTATGGCGGTCGTGTTGCAAAAGAAAACACAGTTCGTTTTTGGTTCCAACGTTTTCGTTCTGGAAATTTTGACCTGCAGAACAAGCCCCGTGGACGGCCTGAGACTCAAGTTGATAATGAAGAGTTGAAGGCTATTGTGGAAGCGGATCCATCGCAAACCACGTCCGAGTTAGCTGCAGGCTGCGATGTTAGTGATAAAACTGTTTTAATTCACTTGAAGCAAATTGGGAAGATTAAAAAGCTTGAAAGGTGGGTACCTCACGAATTGACTGAAGCAAACCGGCAAACGCGCGTCGACTGCTGCGTTACATTACTAAACCGGCACAATAATGAAGGTATTTTAAACCGAATCATTACCTGTGATGAAAAATGGGTTCTTTACGATAATCGGAAGCGCTCAGCGCAATGGTTGGATCCTGGCCAGCCAGCCAAATCCTGCCCCAAGCGAAAATTAACCCCAAAAAAGTTACTTGTAAGCGTTTGGTGGACTAGTGCCGGTATTGTTCATTACAGTTTTCTCAAATCTGGCCAGACTATTACGGCTGATGTCTATTGTCAGCAATTGCAAACCATGATGGAAAAGCTAGCGGCTAAACAACCTAGGCTGGTCAATCGCTCCACGCCACTGCTGCTTCACGACAACGCTAGACCACACACTGCGCAACAGAAGGCTACTAAATTAGAAGAGCTTCAATTGGAAAGTCTAAGACATCCTCCGTACTCCCCGGACCTTGCTCCAACAGATTACCATTTTTTTCGAAATTTGGATAACTTCTTGCAAGGGAAAAAATTCAACTCCGATGGGGCAGTCCAAATCGCCTTCAAAGATTTTATTGATTCCCGTCCGACTGGTTTTTTTAGTAAAGGGATCAATGAACTACCTATAAGATGGCAAAAGTGCATAGAAAATAATGGTTCATACTTTGATTAATTAAATATATTATATTAAAAAATATTCGACTTTTTGTTCCTCCCATACAAAACGCCAATTTCATATGTAAGGACCTAATAATAAGTCTGGGTCCCATGTTGCCCAGACCCTTATGAGACTGGTGTCCTCAGGTCCACCCAAGACATCACAATCATGTTACACAAATCGCACATTTTATCTTATTGTTCTTAAATAAACTAGACTAACTAACTAATAATAATAGATGATGTTTAGCTACCAGCGTTTGGTCAGATCTCAGAAACCCTGTGGTCTATTAAAATGACTTATGTTTTGATTCGTAGGTTTTTACTAATTATTTGATTCCTCTAAGCCAGTTTCTTAATTAGTTGCGTAGTTTTCTTGTAAATAAACAATAAATTGATTTTTGCGCTTACGTCGTTTTTAAAACGTAGGGTCTGTACAAGGTACAATGTGTTATTCAGTCTATGCGTGTGATATCAAGGTTACCTAACTTCCTAGTTATTATAACTTAGCAATATCTACGTGAGGTTATGTATCAACGTGATTTCTTATCTTGCGCATAATGTCTTCATGTTAACTTAAATCTAACAAATAAACCAGTTGCGAATTATCAGCGTTGGAGTTATTATTTCACGGTAGCTCTAACAGGGTCATTCCCGCTCCTATGAACGCGAAATCCTATGCCTATCCTTTTCAAATCATTTATCCTGCACTCTTAACCCGCTTACATCCAAAATTAACTGCATCGTTATTGATATTGGAGATTTCAGACAGAAGGCACAATGGTCGGTCTTTGTAACAACCTTAGGGGGAGGCCTATGTATGTGCAGCAGTGGACGTCGTTTCCAAATAACTTTTTACGTAAAATAAGTAGGTTTCCTTGCACTCGAAAACCAAAAACCTGCTTCTGCTTCAGTAACTACATAGTTACGGTTCTAAACGCCTATTTCTAACCAAATACAAATACAAAATTATTTATTGACAACAAAATTAACAATTAAGCACACTTATTAAATTTTTTAAAGCTTAAGAGCTAACTACGTGTATATGTCTATTGGATTGGCTACGGCCCCACACTAGGCTCATGGCCCGTGTCGTGGGTACCCGTGCACGAATAACGAAGAACGAACGAAGATTAACTGGTTCTAGGGTATCAAAGACAACTTTACTGAGTAAATACCTACTCCTGTAAATAGGTGTGGTATGCAATTTAGAATCGAGAAAGGTAGTGTAGTGGAGCGTAGTGTAGTTTAGTGAGTGTGTGTGGGAGAGTGAGAGTGTGTGAACGTGTAGTGTTGGTGCATGTGTGAAATTGAGAGCACGAAATTGAAATTAAGAGTGTGTGGACGTATGTTTGTGTGTAGGTATGCGTAAGTAAACTAGTGGTGGTAGTTGAATGAACGAACAGTTTTTTTTAAACAGTTTGTTAGCCGTCAACGTTAGACAAGTTTACAGCCCACTGTTAAACTAGTTTACATGTGAACGACGTTTGCATCGCGCAGTCCATCGTCGAGCGTTGCCGAAACTGTTTCACCGTTTATCCGTTTATCGTGGACGATAAACGGTCTCGTTTCGTTGACTGTAGAAAAGTCGACGCCCCATTCCAGCCACCCGTCTAACAAGCATTCCGTTCTCTTCACACTTGCTTGTATCAAATCTGTGCAATAACAGCGGTTGTACACGATGACTTTTAACGCCAACATGAAGTGACTTCGCTGACGAAAATAGTGCAAGGCCTGCAATTTTCATGACTCGAGGTGAGCGGGAAATACCCTATACCTAGGTTTTAGTCCATTGTGAGAATCGTTCGTGTATAACCAAAAAATTTGGGATTCTCGTATTTTCCCCTTTACTTGTGCTAAGACCAAATGTCAAGGATCTAGGTCAACGTGAATTACCCTATAGGTTTTATGTGCATGTGGTTCTTTGGAAATTTCAAAATATGCGGGCATAAACGGCTGTAAATTTTGATTGCGTTGACTTAGAAGTTTGATTTGTATTACGGCTCCAAGAGGTTACGGGCTTGAGTATTTGGTGTTAATTTCAACTCCTCTACGCCTTCCCCAAGAAAAGAGGGTTGAAAGACTGACGGACAACTAAGTGATCCTACAAGGGTTCCTTTTTCCTTTAGAGGCACGGGACCCTAAAGATAACAAAGGGTGGCGTTCGTTTATAATTGTAATATGGAAGGTATGTGATGTGGATGGATGTATTTTAAGGGCCAATATGACCTATGACGCTTCTGAGGAGGTTACTTAGGTAGTAGGTGTGTATTCAGTGCATACAAAATGCCCAAAGGGAATACGCGCGAATGAGAGCGAAGTTTCTCGACGAAAAACTTCGCTCAGTTTCGCGCGTATTCCAAGAGCAGCAACGAAAATTGTTCGTTGCTGCCCTGGGTAGCGATTACCACAATAGGTGCGAACAGGCCCTTAAGTACCTAACTCAACAAGTGCCACCCAGCTCTGGACCTGTCACGGTACAGGGAGGCGGCATGCAAACTAATTAAATTATAATACATTCGAAAGTAATTTGGTCTATGACACCAAAAAAAATTATGATTTAAACGACGAAAATTGAAGTTTAATTTAGAAAACTGGGCACCAGGCTTATGGTTGCTAGTATGAGAGTGTTTTTTTTTTTTATTTAAGAGGGCGCAAAGCGCGCCATTTTGTGAAAAGGATAGGCATAGGATTTCGCGTTCATAGGAGTGGGACAAAGCATATTACGTATAAGGAACGGCAGGTTAAAAAAAAAACCGACCAGAATTTTCAACAGGCATACCCACACAAATTCAGACTTTGTTTTTATGTCCCTAAACTGGGCCCGGCGTAGTATTACTAATTTACGGGTTGTAAGCTATGTAAACTTTTACAAAAAAATATGTAAAACGTTTAAGAAATATTATGTGTAAGTACTTAATCTAGGTATTTTTTTAACTTTTTACTGTCCTACCCTGGTTAATAAAGGTGGCCTCTTATTGTCACTGTAACAGATCGGGTACCATATATCTTACCACGCTAACGAAGTAGCGGGCAACAGCTAGTATTTCAAATAACGTATTATTTATAGTCAATTGCCAATGGAATCAAATGGATGTTTCAAGGCGGTAGAATAAAGTTTTCGTGGGATGAACTGGGTTGTGCCTAAAAGTTTTTTAATACAAATTAAATACTTGGGGTGTTTCTTTCATATGAGTTATCACTTTATCAGCCTTTCAAAAAAGTTGAGCACAACTTTAAATAACAACTTTTACAGATTTATGATGATGCCTTAGTACATTCGCCACAAACACAAAGAATTGATTGAAGATGAAATAGACGAAAACCACCCGCACACAAACCACCCGCACACAAACCACCCGCACACAAACCACCCGCACACAAACGGAACGTAGGCTACTTGTATTCGTCTACTACTGTTACTATGTCTTTGCAAATCAAATAACCTTTGACTACCTACGTATTTAAGAAAGTGGAGGCTTTTATCCAATATCAACCTCTATGCCGTTTCCAAAACGAACAACCTGCTTGCAAAAAAAAAGGATTTTATTTGTGAAATATGTCTATTAGCCCAATAATAATCAGCTTCTTGGTACTTTGTGTAACTGTTTGATATTAAATAATTCTACGATTGAACCAGGTACTGTAGGTACATTTCATACTCAGTTAATTCATGACTCAGTGAGAATACCTATGCCTAGGCTTCTTCGAAAAATAACGAGAAAGAATACCAGCCTCAGCAAATTTAAGTACCTAGTTGTTACAAAGGACTTACCTAAGCCTTAATCATAAATGAGGCTTAATTTGAAACCTAACTTTAAAAAAAAAGTGGATTGAAAGATTGCACATCCCTCACTGATACTCTGTAGGTTGTAGGTAATTTTTTTGCCCTAATGCTTAAGTCTACACGTCTAGTATCTTCGTAAAATAACAATGGGAGAGTCAAGTAGAATGGGAGGGGTAGATCGATTAATTATTAATTCCTTGGGTTCCGGTCTACAGTGCTTTTTTATTTTGTATGGGAGGTGGATGTCATGAAATTTTGTAAATTAAGACCTGGCGTCTTCACGAACGTGTTCGTGATGATGGGCAGAACCTCCAGTTCACGTAGTGTTACTAATTAACCAATCACCCTGTATATATATGGTATATTATATATATATTGTATATATAATAAATAATACAGTATCCTTGGTCCTTTATTATATTAGGTCCTTACATATGAAATTGGCGTTTTGTATGGGAGGAACAAAAAGTCGAATATTTTTTAATATAATATATTTAATTAATCAAAGTATGAACCATTATTTTCTATGCACTTTTGCCATCTTATAGGTAGTTCATTGATCCCTTTACTAAAAAAACCAGTCGGACGGGAATCAATAAAATCTTTGAAGGCGATTTGGACTGCCCCATCGGAGTTGAATTTTTTCCCTTGCAAGAAGTTATCCAAATTTCGAAAAAAATGGTAATCTGTTGGAGCAAGGTCCGGGGAGTACGGAGGATGTCTTAGACTTTCCAATTGAAGCTCTTCTAATTTAGTAGCCGTCTGTTGCGCAGTGTGTGGTCTAGCGTTGTCGTGAAGCAGCAGTGGCGTGGAGCGATTGACCAGCCTAGGTTGTTTAGCCGCTAGCTTTTCCATCATGGTTTGCAATTGCTGACAATAGACATCAGCCGTAATAGTCTGGCCAGATTTGAGAAAACTGTAATGAACAATACCGGCACTAGTCCACCAAACGCTTACAAGTAACTTTTTTGGGGTTAATTTTCGCTTGGGGCAGGATTTGGCTGGCTGGCCAGGATCCAACCATTGCGCTGAGCGCTTCCGATTATCGTAAAGAACCCATTTTTCATCACAGGTAATGATTCGGTTTAAAATACCTTCATTATTGTGCCGGTTTAGTAATGTAACGCAGCAGTCGACGCGCGTTTGCCGGTTTGCTTCAGTCAATTCGTGAGGTACCCACCTTTCAAGCTTTTTAATCTTCCCAATTTGCTTCAAGTGAATTAAAACAGTTTTATCACTAACATCGCAGCCTGCAGCTAACTCGGACGTGGTTTGCGATGGATCCGCTTCCACAATAGCCTTCAACTCTTCATTATCAACTTGAGTCTCAGGCCGTCCACGGGGCTTGTTCTGCAGGTCAAAATTTCCAGAACGAAAACGTTGGAACCAAAAACGAACTGTGTTTTCTTTTGCAACACGACCGCCATACACATCATTCACCCTTCGAGTTGTTTCCGCAGCACTAGTGCCACGGCGGAACTCGTACTCGTAAATAATGCGATATTTTAAGTTTTCCATTTTGTAAAATGAGTGACGCAAACAGAAAGAAACAGAAGAAAAAAAACAAATGAATGACGATCATCGAAGCACAAATACATGAGTCTATAGCTGTACAAATTTGAATTTGGAATTCCTTACCAAAGAGGAGAAATTTGTGATTAAAGTGGCCAGTACGAAAAACGCCAATTTCATATGTAAGGACCTAATATTATGTAATATATTATATAAATAACTAGCAAACCCGGCGAACTCTGTTTCGCCACCAGATGGCTTCGTTTTATGTAAAAGATTTTCCCGCTTTTCTTTTTAAATTTTACCTGAATTTTCGTTGATATAAATCTCACGGAGCCCGAGACCTTTCCAACGAATGCAAAACCGTGGAAATCGGTTCGTGCGTTCTGGAGTTATAGCGTCAGGAAGAAAAACCCTACTTATTTTTATATAGTAGATATGCAATGTTTATAGCTATAGTAAATATGTGCGTTTATAGGTTGTGTTTGTGTACAATAATGCAATGTGAGAATAAATGTGTTTATAATAGGTCGGGGAAAAAGTTTCTTCGCATTTTTTAAGAAAATACAAAACAATTTTTAATATAGTTTATTTACATTTAACTAAAGTATGTAGGTACCATTTTGTTCGATAACTTTTTGCCATCTTGTAGGTAGGGACATGATCCCATTGCTATAGAAATTTTGGGGCTTCTGATTAAAATACCGCGACAAGAGGTTTTGGCAGTCCTCTCGTCGTGATGTTAACCTGACACTGCCTAAAGAATTCTGAAGAGACCGAAACAGGTAGAAATCTGAAGGTGCAAGGTCAGGACTATACGGCGGATGCATTAACACCTCCCAGCCAAACTCTCTTAATTTTTGCTGAGTGGCTAAAGATGTGTGAGGTCTAGCGTTATCATGATGAAAAACCACACCCCTTCTGTTGATTAATTCCGGCCGCTTTCTCTCAACTTGTTGCTTTAATCTCATCAGTTGTTCGCAGTAGAGTTCAGAATCGATGGTCTTGCCTGGTGGTAATAGCTCATAATGAATAATGCCCTTCCAATCCCACCACACACACAGCATCACCTTGTTGCGAGTTAACCCGGGTTTCGCCACAGTCTGCGAAGCCTGACCGGCCTTTGACCACGACCTTTTTCGCACGTTCTTGTCGTACGTGATCCAGTTTTCATCACCAGTTATCAGCTTCTTCAAAAATGGTTCGGTTTCATTACGTTGTAATAAAGAATAACAAATGAGTACACGGTTCATTAGGTTTCTTTCAGTGAGTTCGTGAGGTACCCTAATATCGAGCTTTTTTGTGTACCCAGTTTTTTTCAAATGAGCCAAAACTGTTTTGTGGTCAATTCCTAGTTCTTCAGCTACGTCGTAACTACTGATATGCCGATCTTGCTCCACTTTTTCAAAAATGGCATCCATTTTATTCGTAATAGGGTGACCAGAGAGACGTGCATCTTTGACATTAAAATTTCCGGATTGAAAACGCTTAAACCAAATTTGTGCTACTCTCACAGACACTGCTCTAGGTCCATAAACATCCCAAATTTTTTTTGCGGCTTGCGTTGCATTTTACCTTTTTTGAAGTAAAATTTTAAAAGGTATTGAATTTCTTCATTAGTTTCACTCATCTTGACAGTACGAAAAACAAATAAAAATCACACATTTTCCTAATTTGAATCTGGAATTATCTTCTTTAAAATTTAAACTTTGAATGATACCAAAACCAGCTAGATACAAATAGTATAGCCAAAGAGATTTTATTACAAGTTCATACATACTATAATGCGAAAAGACTTTTTCCCCAACCTAATACATTGTCTAATTTTTATATTTAAACTTTAATGTACCATAAGTTATATAAGGTATAAGTTATATATATATATAGGCATAGGATTTTATATACATAGGTGACTAATATTATTATTATTATGGGTCCCCTGAGGAAACCAGTCTCTTATGAGTCTGAGCAACAGGGGACCCAGATTAATTATGATATGGATCTCATCAGCGCTTCCGTCTCTTCATAACTTTTTGTTTCTAACCATTTGATAATTACTTTTTTAGATTCATTTAATTTTAGTGGATATATATTTAAGTTCTTATTAATAGAATTATAAATATATGCTGATCGGGTTCTATACTGTCTTTGAGCAAAGCGGGTCTTACAAGATTGATACTGTACCTTATAATTTCTCCTGTTTAAATTTATTATGAGGTTATAAGTTAGGGATTTATGGGGTCTCAAAATTGCGTGGAGCGTATAAAGTTTCCTAACGGATAGAAGTTCAGTTGTAGTGTAGAGCGTGTTTGTAGGCAACCTGTATGGCATAAAGAACATGACTTTGAGCATGGCTCGCTGAGCTCTTTCTATTTCTATAAACCTTGTCTTTGCCGCACCACCCCAAACTGGAATACAGTAACACAGTACCGACTGTGCTAGAGTGGTGTATATATTCTTTAGCAGTGGTTCTGCAGCAACATGTCTAAGGGTTTTGAACACCCATACCAATTTTCTAATTCTAGCGCTGAGTGCTTCGATCTGTTGGTACCATGACAGATTTTGATCTATAACTATACCCAGGTATTTTGTTAATGGTACTTTATTTATGTGCGGACAGCTACATAGATCATGCGTGATATCAAAGTCGTGTAACCGAATGCTAAAGTCACTACCGGTTGTTACTAATTAACCAATAAATATATATTATTATTTATGAACTAATATACCTATTATTTTAAATTCAGTTTATACAAGTAGTGAAAAATATTGGTCTGAAGAGTCATATTATAAAATAAAACAATTATATTATAAATAAACCGCCAAGTGCGAGTCGCGACTCACACACGAAGGGTTCCGTACCGTAATAAACAGGCAACTTTTTCAAAGAACATCAAATTTTCATTTGCTCGGAGAGCCCTTTAAATTTTCAACTTTATTTTATTTTTAGTATTTGTTGTTATTACAGTTTAAGTGTTACTTATTTATAGAAAGTTTCATATGCCTACTTATTATAGTTCAAGAGATATATACTTGAAAAATTAAGAGCACAAAAGGCAAAAAAAAACACGTTTTTTGTATGGGAGCCACCTTTAATTTAAATGTTCATCTTATTTTTTATTATTTGTTGTTCTAGCGGCAAGAGAAATACACATTCTTTAAAAATTTCAACTGACACTTACGGTGCATAAGATAGAGTCCTGTGACAGACGGACGGACGGACGGACAGCGGAGGTTCCGTTTTGACCCTTCGGGTACAGAACCCTAATAACTAATTATAATAATATACAACCATGATATTAATAAGAATAAAATATAAATATATAGGTGTTTATGTAATTATTATATTATTACATAACTACTCCCGAGCATTGATTTTTTTTTGGATAAGTACTGCTTGTTGAAATATGTTTTGCTTGGTGTGGAATAAATCAATTTATATTTGTGTGTATTATATTATAGGTAGGTAGGTATGCACTGTGCGGGGCGCAGGCGCAGGTAGGAGCTCTTACAGTAGGTAATTAATTAGTGACGCATGTAGGGAACTATAGCTTAAGATTGGTTCGTCGATATACTTGGGAATAAAACTCTTATGTTTGAAATTATTATTCTTGAGGAATATCTTTTGTGGTTTCTCCAGTTGGGTTGGTAATATACTTATTATAATGAGGATTCCAAGCCTAGGAGGCGTATTCTATATAATTCCTAACTTGTGAACAGTACAGTATTTTAAGTATTTTACACATTAAAGAGTGCAGTTATAAGAGTTACAGTATTTAAACGGGTTTGAAGATTTTTGTATGTAGGGTGGCCCTAACATTTCTTTTTTTTTAAATCGTTACTCTTAATAATAGTTATATATTTGATAGAGGACACTAAAACAAATAAAAAATGCCTGACTTTTTAGGGCCTTATTTTAATAAGGCCCTAAAAAGTCAGGTTTCTAAGATATTCATAGTTGAAAATAACTATATTTTTATATGTGAATATCTCACAAACCTGACGCTTTAGGACACTATGTTACGCAACAGTTTTTATTTATTTTAGTGTATCTATATAATAATATACAACTATTATTGTGCGCCGCGATTTTGAAAAATGAAATCAAAACGAAATGACAGAAATATCAAAACCGTTTTGAGATGTAGAAACAGATAACACCTTTTATTTGATACCCTACTCGGTGTGGTAACCTTTAAAAAAAACCTTTGAAAATTAATCTCCCCTATTCGACCATTTTTCAAAAAGTTTTCTACGTACAGACGCCTTGATTTAAAAATCCCCTTAGAGAATCCCCTGCGAAGGGGATTCTTAGACTTTTTGCCAGAAACCCCCTTAGCATCTCATTTTAGAGGTGTAAGGGGATTATTAGACAGAAAATCTTAATATCCCCTTTACCACCAGACTTATCTATGTTTTTCCTTAAAATATAGATCCATCTACAATAGCTTCATACATTATAGATTTTTCTCAGCCTGGTTTTAAGAATATCTATGTCATTTAAAAGTGAGTGACTGTTCACAAGAAATTCCTAGGTATTTGCACATGGTCAGTGCAAAGAAGAGCGGGGCAAGTACAGGAAGCGACTGAACACAGATATGGGCAATAATGGAGAGGTTAGTTAGTTGGTGGTAGCAGATTTGCTCTGAGCGCAAAAGGCAAATAATTTTTCTTATCAACATTGAGGGTCAGAACGTTTCTTTGCAACCAGTGACACGCCCTATCAAATCGAAGCTGAGCCACGCCAAACACCTCTTCCCAGCTACTTGCGTGGAAAAAAAGCGCTGTACCATCCGCTAAGTAAAGAGTCTCTACTACTCTACGACTATGCTTTAGCAAGGTCCAAGAGGCAGGCATTATTGTTTTTGGTCGAGACTAGTAATAATAGAGTTCGTCAACTCATGCACAGCGTCGTTATTTGAGACTTTGGAGCAAAAACTAAACTGGGAGGACGACAATAATTTGTTTTGTTCAAATTAGCAGGTTAGACGTTTAAGCAGTTTTTCCAAAGTCTGTGATAATACTGGTGTTTGAGCCCGACCCCGACTATCTGTACTGATGAGGAGTTTTTAGATTAAAACACCTTGAACTCTCGGAGTAGACTGATTTATTATTTTCAACACAAACCTTTATATTGCTAGACCGTGCGTTCTCGTCAGCGCGATTCAGAGCTCGTCAACTTTTACTAGCGACATCTAGTTTTGCATCTGAACTAATCGCGTGACGTCA
Source organism: Eupithecia inturbata (assembly GCA_963662085.1). Lineage (NCBI taxonomy): Eukaryota > Metazoa > Arthropoda > Insecta > Lepidoptera > Geometridae > Eupithecia > Eupithecia inturbata. The sequence continues at coordinate 70,143 of OY759191.1, read as the reverse complement.
CGCAAGGCTTGGCTTCTAGACTAAACAACTGGTAATAGTGAGATGGAAGAGAGAGGAAAAATAATGTGTTGAATGTGAATACTCGTACTCAGATATTTTATTTTATTTTTCGTTTATTAAGGTACAAACGGTTTACAATATTTTCAAAATTAACAGCAGGTATATAGGTGTATACGTAGCTAATAGCTATATGTATATAGCTATTAGCTACGTATACACCAATCAAGATGCCACTAATAGAAACATTATTTACAATAACACACAACGCAAAACGTTACAGACGCTAATTTGGAGAATAACGATAAAAAACAAACCAAAAATAATAATAATAAAAGTTAAGCATGAATACACAAAAAAATTATTAACCTAAGAGAGAAGCTTGTTTTTTAAAGTTATTCTTAGAGAGCAAAAATAAGTCACATTTAGAAAATTGTTCATTGTGCAACCTAGTTACTCTAGGTTGCACAATGAACAATTTTCTAGGAATAAAAGAATTGCCTGCATAATTAGTTTTATGATTGTTTAACATGAAAAGGTTATTTGTTTTACGAGCGTCATACGTGGACATTTCAAACCTAATTGATTTAATAAATAGGGTGAGTTAACCAAGTTCCGTAAGATTTTAAACAACAACATTTGATCGCTAATCGTGCGTCGGCTTCGAAGTGAATCAATGTTAACTTTATCAGATTGATTTGAGTTATTGTTTTTGAATTTCAGTTGTTTAATGAACTTTCACCGAATTCGCTCAATGCTGTTAACATAAACTAGATAACAAGGATTCCAGACACTAGAACCATATTCTAAGATGGGTCTGATAGTGATCAGGGAATTGAAAAGAACTACCATCGTATTCCAATTACTAAAATCTTTACTGACTCTATGTACAAAGCTTAATAAACGATATGCGCGATCAGTTATATTTTGAAGTGGGATTTAAACATTCAGCTTAATGTCAATGAAAACTCCTAAATCTCTGATTTCCGTTACTCTCTCAAGTGGAACATCGTTTAAGCGATAATTAAAGTTAATTGTTGATTTACTGCGACAAAAAGTGATGCAGCTACATTTGCTTACATTCAGAAATAAGAAATTATCTTTGCAGTATGTACTTAAACAACAGATCACTTTGTAGTTCTACGCAATCCTTTAGAGACGTTATTACCTTAAAAATCTTTTTATCATCTGCGTAAAGCAAATCTCGAAAATTTAAAACAACTAAGAAATAACATCGTTAATAAAAACATTAAAAAGTAGTGGCCCCAGATGGGATCCTTGAGGCACGCCTGAAGTAACGGGAACAAATGATGAACAGAATCCCTTGGTTGCAACAGCCTGACTACGATCACGTAAATATGATTCAAGCCATCGAAGCAAATCATCGTGTACTCCGGTTGATAACAGTTTTTGTATCAAAATATCATGAGATATTTTGTCAAAGGCTTTGGAGTAGTCACTGTATACGGCGCGGCGTCTACCTGAAAACCTGAGTCCATAGACTGTGACAAGATGTCTACAAACTCACATAAGTTTGACTCAGTGGATTTTCTATCTACAAAACCATGCTGTTCCTGTATTATTATTACTTATTAGGCGTCTAATGACTGGATACATAGCATCATAAACAATTTTCTCAAATAATTTGGGGATAGTACTTAGTTTTGAAATGGGGCGGTAGTTGCTTAAGTCGTGTTTGTCGCCCGATTTAAAGATGGGAACACCATAAGATTTTTTCCACACGAAAGGAACAAGACCCGACTTCAGAGAAAGATTAAAATATATTATAGATAGTGGCATTGCTAATGATTCGGAGCACTTACTATGAAAAAATGGCGGTATTCAATGAGGACCTGCAGTTTTGCTGGTGGTGTCTTAAGATTTGAGATGAGCCTGCGAGATAAGTTCTTAAAATGATTTTATAAACTTATCTATCTCGTATGACGAAAATCTATGGTAAAAGTTACTACGCCAAAACATCGATAGAGACAATATTAAAATTAAGTGTAACATTAAGTAAAAATCAAGATTTTGCTTATTTATGTTACTAGAAAACTACACAACTTATGAAGAAACTGGTTCAAAGTATCGAGTACCGAGATCTAGGCCAAGTTTGACAACCAAACCCGTTAGGTTTACCCCATAAGTGTCTGGTATAAGGTTGGCATTTGTAGGTAGGTATCTATCCTACCTACACATAATAATTACCTATTGTTTTGTATTACTTGTTCATATTATGTAAGTAAAAGCAAAGCACCCTAAAAATGATGAATGTTTTATTCAGGTTTCCGTATTTCGCGGTGGGCGTTGCTCTCGGATTGCCGCCACCAGCTTCACGCGCCAGAAGGTACGTACCTACATTATTTTGATAAAGTCATTCGGGTCAAATCTGCGCAATTTTTACTTTGAAACCGCACTATGCTCAAGATATTTAGAACAAGGAAATATTGTTTAATTTTGCTGTCATTATACGGGTGTCCCTCGAATATTTGCACAGCCAAAAATTACCAAAACTAAAGCAAAATGAGTAAAAATTATCGACATATATTATGGTTGAAAAAGGGGGCAGAACGTCTTCCTCGCATTCCGTACAGCCATTTGAAATTTTGATTATCGGGTTTGCGTTCGTGAACGCTCGTACTTAGTTCGTGATATCTCTTAAAGTACCTATTGGTTGTATACGTGCACAGGTTATCTCATTTCCCTCTTGGTGGAAATACCTATTCCATAATGATCATCAATAATAAATAACTTATGAAATACCTATTCCATAATGATCATCAATAATAAATAACTTATGAAATACCTATTCCATAATGATCATCAATAATAAATAACTTATGAAATACCTATTCCATAATGATCATCAATAATAAATAACTTATGAAATACCTATTCCATAATGATCATCAATAATAAATAACTTATGAAATACCTATTCCATAATGATCATCAATAATAAATAACTTATGAAATAAAGGGGTTTGAAGATTTTGCCCCTAACATCGGTCAACATTTTGTTTTCTTTTTTTCAAAATGGCCGTGCACAATAAATGTTATATTTTGGATAGAAGACACTTTAAAAAAAAATTCTTATAAAATAATGCCCTGAAGCGTCAGGTTTCCGAGATATTCACTGATGAAAATACCTATATTTTTTTTATATTTTATGTGAATATCTCAGAAACCTGACGCCTTAGGACATTATGTAATACCTATTTTTTATTTGTTTTAGTGTCGTCTGTACTATAACTGTATAACTTTTATTGTGATTTTTGCGGAGGCCCGAACATCGGTCACCATTTTATTTTATTATCAAAATTGTGGTGCACAATTAAAGTTATACATAATAACTAGCAAACCCGGCGAACTCCGTTTCGCCACCAGATGGCTTCGTTTTATGTAAAAGATTTTCCCGCTTTTCTTTTTAAATTTTTCCTGAATTTTCTTTGATATAAACCTCATGGAGCCCGAGACCTTTCCAACGAATGCAAAACCGTGGAAATCGTTTCGTGCGTTCTGGAGTTATAGCGTCAGGAAGGAAAACCCGACTTATTTTTATATAGTAGATTATAGGTATTTGGATAGAGGTGCCTGCAGAATTTATTGAATAGATCGCTTGCCCCTATTAAATTTTCAACATTATTATATTTTTAGTAGGTATTTGCTTTTGTACATTACTGAAAATTTCAACTGACTACGTTTCATGAGATAAGAGCCCTGTGACAGACGGACGGACGGACGGACGGACAGCGGAGGCTTAGGTTGAGGTTCCGTTTTCACCCTTCTGTTACGGAACCCTAAAAACGGTGGGGTTAGATTGGATGAGTTTGGACGGCATGAATGTCTATTTTACTCAGTAGCTCTGGAAAATCTATTACCTACATTTGAAATTATATTCAGAAAGAAAAACAGATTCGCAATTTCATGCCTTTTTCAAAGAGGATGAAAGTTAAACTTTTTGCAGAGTTCATCATACATAACCGAAGGGCATTATAGGGAATTATTAACCGGAAGCGCAAGAAAGATACATATCTACTACAAATCTGCCCCACTGTAATACCTACTGGACTGGACTTGATAAAAATTATCGTTAACCTCATGTTGAATAAAACGTGGACTAATATAGCCACAGGACGGGTCTTGTCTTGGTCTCGCCGGACGCGCGCGGAACACGTGGCTGGCCCACTCAACAGCGCAAGTTCCAATACATCTACCGCTTATGGACCAACTCTCGTATAATAGATAAATGTTAGTTCACTAGGTACCTACTATGACTATAAAAAGGTATTGCCTCGACTTGATATGATTATAATAATGTTAGTTCACTAGGTACCTACTATGACTATAAAAAGGTATTGCCTGGACTTGATATGATTATAATAATAATAATAAATCAATTATCAGTACTTTATCAAAATTAAAAACATCAATCAACTTAATACTAAAACAACAAACTTATCACAAACAATAAACTCATCTTAGAATATTTGGCAAATGGAAACGATTTACTAACTCGTTTCCCCTCTGAAAACTACATAGTACCTACTCACAATTACAAACCAATTGGAATTTATGCCTGGCACGTTATACATTATCAATCGCCCGCGGGCTCTCTTGCCAGTTCGCGTCGCTTCGTATCGCTGAGCAGAGCTCCGCAATAATAATATGGTGTGTAGTGCTGTGCAATCGTCACCGAGGGGTTAGGATAACGGTTCTTAACTTATCTACAGGGTGGGGCAAAAGTAATCACCCGATGTTCTTTTGCTGTAATTTTTTTTAATGAAAATTGTTTGGTTCTGCTTGTAAAATTTGTTTACTTAATCCATTAGAATTTATTCCATTAAGTTGAGAAAATGATATCGGTCAAGTGGCCGCCGCCAGAGTTAAAAGAGAGAGAGAAAATGCCATCCTGAATCTCAACGAAGAGGTGGACGATTTTTCATTGAAAATTATCATGAGTGATGAGGCTTATTTCCATCTTGATGGTTACGTGAACAAACAAAATTATCGTTTCTGGGGCACCGAAAATCCGTGTATCACCCACGAAGAACCATACACCCGCTCAAAGTTACTGCGTGGTGTGCTGTACACGCTGGAGGTGTCACCAGGCCATTTTTTTTGGAACGCCGCCGCGGGCCTAACGACGACTGGACGGCGCGCGCTACAGAGCCATGGTTACCGAATTTTTTCTTCTTTAATTGGATGAATTGGGAGTGGAGAACACGCGGTTCCAACAGGACGGTGCAGCGGCGCACACTGCTCGAGCCACAACCGATATTCTGAAGGAAGCATTTCCGGGTCGCTTCACCTCTCGTTTTGGTGATTTGCACTGGCCGGCCAGATCACCCGATTTAACCGCTCCAGACTTCTTTTTATGGAGTTTTTTAAAGTCGCGGGCTTACGTCAACAAGCCTGAGGCTTTCGAAGCTCATAAGTAGAATATTCGCCAGGAATACGGGAACCTGTCGCCCGGAGTTCTGGCAAGAGTGATGGAAAATTCCATAAAACGGGCCCGTATGGTCATCAACTCTGGCGGCGGCCACTTGACCGATATCATATTCTCAACTTAATGGAACAAATTCTAATGGATTAAGTAAACAAATTTTACAAGCATAACCAAACTTTTTTCATTAAAAAAAATTACAGCTAAAGAACATCGTATGATTACTTTTGCCCCTCTCTGTATTTGAATCGTACAATCAAACACTCCGTCTGCAGGGTGCATACAGTCACTTTACTTCCATGTGTGTTCGTACATTACCATAGATGTTCTGGCCGTTTCTTTCGGCCTGTGCAGGAGCGGCATCGAGAAGGCTTCACCGTCAGGCGCGCCGCTCCCGGAGCCCACACCCGCGCAGGTGCCGCCCGCCGCTGCGCTGCCCCTGTCCTTCGTGACCTCGCAACCGCTCCTTCGGGACCGCTTCGCTGATATACTTGGGTTCGTTCGTGATATGATAATATCGCAATCAACACCAGCCTACCTATGATCAGTGTTGCATCGTACTTTGCTTGCAGAGGGGAGGTGCTGCACTCTGGCGGCGGCGCGGAGACGGGGCGGCGCGCGCGCGTCGGTGGCGCCGGCGCCGGCGCGGCGGCGACGGGCGAGGCGCGCGCCGCGTACCTGGGCGCGGCGCGCTACGTGGCCGGGGCCCGCATCGACACGTCGCTGTTCCGCGCTTTGCCGATGCCGCTTCATTCCCACAGAGGTAAGTTTCCTTCACTTTCATTTATTTACTAAGGTTACTTTATAATAAGTGTATAAATTTGATCTAATAAGCAAATTTTTTTGGTGCCAATTGATGAAGTTTAATGAGAGCTTTCTTTTGTTAAAGAGACGGCGGTGGTGGTGGGGAGCGGTGCGTCTCGCGTAGACTGGGCGGCCAAATACTTACGTTGACTTGATAATTATGCATCAAGGAGCGTCACTGCACTGACAGTTTCATCCCGGCTTGCGGCTGTGTTCTGTTCTCGACTCGAGTTTACGATTGTTAAGACGAGAACCTATGTGTATTATTACCTACCATTGGAAAGAGATGAGAATGAAATACCTACCACCTACTTTGTGTGTAAGTATTTATATATCACATAAACGTACCTAGGTAGGCTTCAACTGGATTGAAGATAGTTTCTCGAAAACAAACCGGCCCGCGTCCGTCCTCCCCTCTCTCCATCACAGTATGGGAAGGGCTGCGAATTTTGCCAATTTTCCGTAAAAAAAATGATAGTCATGGTTTAAATAAATAGTGTTGCACGTGTGTGAAACATTTACTAAGTTCATTAAAAATCTTCACAGACATCTCAGTAGATACGAATATTTTGATGTTCAAAAACGTCCGAAAACGTGTTTTTTTAGCGAGTCTGTACCAAGATCACATATTTTCAAAATTACGTTATAAAAAAATCAATGGGTAGTTAGACATATTTTTATTTCAGAGAAACAAGCAAATCCTAGATTATTTTTATATTTATTGATTATACTAAAATACTGATTACCTACTCAATTAAATATTGAATTTATAAGCAATTTCAGTACTTTTTTAGGGTTCCGTACCCGAAGGGTCAAAACGGAATCCTATTACTAAGCCTCCGCTGTCAGTCCGTCTGCCACAGGGCTCTATCTAATGGGCTCTATCTATCTACCGTATGAGGTAGACAGTTGAAATTTTCAGAGAATATGTATTTCTTCCTTCGATCAATTGAAGATTTCTTCAGCCGCTATAACAACAAATAAAAACACAAAATAAATTTTACGGAAGAAGCCTCCATTAAAATTCAAATTAAAGAGGGTTTCCATACAAAAATAGGTGATTTTTTGTCTATTTTTCTCTTTGATTGTCTAAGTAGTATCTCTTGAACCACTATAGGTTGATACATGAAACTTTCTATAAATACGTAACAATTCAACTGTAATAAAAAAAATAATAAAAATGTTATAAAGGTGAAAATTTAAAGGGGTCTCCCAACAAGTGAAAATTTGATGTTCTTTGAAAAAGTTGCCTGATTTTTACGGTACCCCTTCGTGTGTGAGTCGACTCGCACTTGGCGGTTTATTTACTTTAGCGTAAACCTATACCTAATGTTACACTAATGTTAGAATTAGCTGTTTCGGTGCTGGCAACACATCATTTTTTTTTATTTGCTTTAGGTGGCTTTCGTGTCACTACGGCCAATATAGGCCTATTTTGTGATCGCCACTCGAGTGTTCAGCCCTGAAGCTGCGACGTTCATAGTTTGCCACTAACCCTTGCAGCTGCTGGCAAGACATACCATCTGATCATTCTACTAAAAACCAAGCAGCCATCGTGTTTGTTGCGTCAGCCGTTACAAAAGTTCAAAGTTTTTAGATGTTTTGGGTGGTAAGGACTCGTATATTTATTCAAATTATATCAAAATACCGTGCGTTAATCATTTTAATTCGTAAAGCAACCTATTGCTTTACCGTTTATTTAGCAGTAGTTTTGAGTAAATCCCCAATTATTGAAACATTAATCCCACTTTACCGTCACTTCGAGCGTAACAACGCAACGCCTACAATGGCATTGTATGTAAGTATCTATCTAAGGGTGCACAAGTGAAGATTTGGTATTGTTTTTGGGTTCTGATCTGATCCTATTTTGATTGATGTGTTCTCTTCTACTTTGTATAAGAATGCTACACGGTGCCATAGTAAAAGTTATTTCTAACTTGTTTGTTATGGTAATTACCTTGTGTATAAGCTTGATTTTATTTTTATGGTAGGTACTTTGTTTAATTTTCTATAAATAAAAATATTCCGTAACCCTGTTTTTTAGATACCTATGTATGTATAATACCTACCTATTTGCTTTTTTTTAATCATGCCAACAGAAAATCAGCATTATCTACTATATAAAAATAAGTCGGGTTTTCCTTCCTGACGCTATAACTCCAGAACGCACGAACCGATTTCCACGGTATTGCATTCGTTGGAAAGGTCTCGGGCTCTGTGAGCCCGAGAAGTTTATATCAAAGAAAATTCAGGAAAAATTTAAAAAGAAAAGCGGGAAAAGATTTTTTCACATAAAGCGCCATCTCTGATACGAAGCCATCTGGTGGCGAAACGGAGTTCGCCGGGTTTGCTAGTAATGAATAAATAAATATGCTGGACAATACACACAGCATCATCTAGCCCCAAGCTAAGCAGAGCTTGTGTTATGGGTACAAAATAACCAGATCAGCAGATCGTGCAAACATTTGTCCCAAGGCGGGAATCCTCCTGCGTCGCAAGCGGACCTTAAGCCTACTTTGTTACCGTACTAATGTTGGCTTACGATATCATAATAATTTATCAAAAAGTTATACGTTGATGAACCCTGCAAGTCGCCAAATACGGAAAAATAGATAAAAGATAAATTTAAATAAAAGTAGACAAGGAAAATTAGATAACTGGGCAACAACTAAATAAGTGACATCATTATTTGTCACTATGAAAGCGAAAAGAATCAATAGCGTGCTTTATTCAGTTTTCCCTGAACTCATTTATGCTCAATCGGGACCAAATTGCAGTTTTGGAATAATTGATTCAAATTCAAAATTCTTTATTTCCTTAAGACCTTACAGAGCTCTTGGACACGTCACAAAATTCAAATTACATAAAGTAAAACTAGGAAATAAAGTGATTATTTTGATTTTTGTTCACTTCAATATTTCTAAGGTAAAGTAAAGAAGTGAACAAGAAACCTTTACCTTGTTAGGTTGTTAGTTTTCGAGTTGGAGCAAAACTTGTTTCAAGCTTTTTTATCCATTAAATAGGTACCTAATCTGATATTTTGGTATTAAACCTTTTTACAAAGGACATTATGTTTGACAATTTGTTTGAATTTATTTATTGATAATTTTATCAACTCATTTGGTAATTTGTAGTAGAAGCGTATACATTGCCCTTTAAAAGATACATTAATCTTGTGTAGCCTAGTTGTGGGCACAGCGAGTTTATTCTTATTTCTAGTATTTAAATTATGTATGTCGCTATTTTTAGGGAACCGATTGATATTCCTATGAGTGTACAACAAGTTTTCATAAATATATTGACATGGTACTGTCATTATGTTTATTGCTTTGAATTTTTCACGTAGGGTTTCTCTGGTACCCATACTTATTAAAGATTGCACGAACAGCCCTCTTCTGCAGCACAAATACCTACGGTGTTAATATCTGCAGCGTTCCCCCCCAGCTGTATGCCATAGGGGAATTTTATGGAGAATCTAGATATATATATATATAGGTGTTCGATTACTCAGATTGACAAATACGATTTATGCGAAAGAGTGGACTGTATTAGACGAAACAATGAATTTATTTAATGTGGGCTCATTTCGATATTATAGCGACGAGTTGACCGAATATGGTTGGCAAAGCAATTTCATGAGTGTGATGATGATATGAGTGATCTCGGCGAAATAGGATTCCACTAACCTTCAGTTCGATGCGATGCGACGTGTTGGTCTGTGTTTGGCACCTAGGGTCCACTTACAGCGCTAACAGAATACTTAACAAGTCGTATACTCCCTGATCAGTAAGATGTAGGCCAGTTTTCCCGGGTGTGACACAGTGTGGAGTCCTGTTGTAGCCTTGATCACAAGCACCATCAATCACTCCTAACACAATTGGTTGCACAGTCAATAGGAAACGAGACGATGATTTATTATAGCGTATGCACGAAAAATCTCTGCTCTCTTCGAGGTTCAAAGAAAAACCGACGACGACAGACTCACGACTCAAAAAGGCGGGAGAACCAACCCTCTCGGTCATACAATACGCGATGTCAGCTGTCAAAGTCACGAATGTAGAATGTCAAAGGCAGCTCGCGTCTCCAATTCTGAACATTCCGACCACCAAAATACGCTAATTTTAACAGGATGCGGATTTTCTACAAAATACACGAACATAAAAAAAATTAAAAAATGTTACGAGATACGACACGACTTTTACGAATATGTTTACAATTATTTTGACATATAGGTAATAACAAAATAAACATAACAATAACAATAGGTATACAAAAGAATAGCGACATCATCAGCGTTTTTATCAATAAATAAAAAAAACTCATTTACGGTGAAGCCATCCGATGGAGCTAGTTTGGTGGAGGGCTAGTCGATATCCTGGGGTACCGGAAGTACACACAGTTTGACGACAGGCCTTTTGCATTCCCCGGACTGAGTCTTTAGGGTAACCACACGGCAAACATTGTCAGTCCCAGAGTGAAGTTGGGTTACCCGACCCAACTTCCACTTCATGGGGCTGCATTGCTCGTTGGAGACGAGCACGAGAGTTCCGACGGCAATGTTGTCTCGTGAGTCTACCCATTTATGCCGTTGTTGCAAGGTGTGCATGTATTCCAGGTGCCATCTGGCCCAGAAGTCTTGGTGCATCTTCTGGATGAGCCTCCATCGACGATGAGGATTGACAGTATTCTCCAGAATAGGCGCTTCAGGCATTAGAGTCAGTGGCTCAAGTGTGAGGAAGTGGCCTGGAGTCAGCGCCACAAGATCATTAGGATCCGAACTCAAGGGGGACAAAGGGCGCGAATTTAATAAGGCCTCGATTTGGATCAGCAACGTGTTGAATTCCTCATATGTCAGGCGTTGTCCGCCGACGACGCGAGCGAGGTGAGTTTTTACAGACTTAACTCCTGCCTCCACTAACCCTGAAAAATGTGGGCTGCCAGGAGGATTAAATCTGAATTCCACCCTCTCGGTCTGTGACGCTTGCGACATAAAATCCTTCAGCAGGTTACTGGCCCCAACGAAATTCGTCCCCTGGTCTGATACCAATCGAGAGCAGCGCCCTCGACGTGATATGAACCGCCGAAGGCAGGCCAAGTAGGCTTCGGAGGTTAACTCCGATGCGAGCTCTAAGTGAACCGCCTTGATAGTCGTGCACACGAACACACAGACGTACCCTTTATACGTCCTCACACCGCGACCGCGTCCGAGAGCGATATCAAATGGACCAGCGAAATCAACAGAAGATGACGAAAATGGTTTTATTTGATTAATGCGATAAGATGGTAGATTAGCCATGAGCGGCGGTGCGGACAACCGGGGTTTTGCGCGGAAGCACTTAACGCAAGATGCCACCACGGACCGGATTGCTCGCTTAGCCGAAAGTATCCAGAAATCCCGCACTAACAGACTCTGCAACGTCTGTGGACCGGGATGCAGGAACTTGCGGTGATAATCCTCAATTAGGAGACGCGTCAAGCAGTGATCTCGAGGTAGCAACAGTGGATGTTTCTGATTGAAGTTCAGATCACTATGTGACAAACGCCCCCCTACCCTCAACAACCCGTTCGTATCCACAAAAGGACATAACTTCCGAAGCGCTTTTGGAAGCGAATTAGGGGTGTGCTGGTTCAACGCACGAACTTCGGAAGCGAATGCAACTTCCTGTACTTGTTTTACAAGGAAGTACAATGCTTCGTTAGTTTCGATTATGGATAGTGCACCAGTAGACTTTGCGGACAGCCTCAAATTACGACAAAATCGGAAACAGTAAGCAAGAATGTTGACGAGACGGAAAAAAGACGAGAACCGATTAAGGATCGCATCGATGAAAGTAATATTGTCTTCTGTAAAGAAAGTCAATACTTTTCGTTCCTCTAGTTCAGATTCATCTCTCAAGGCCAGCGTTGTTTGCGGCCAGTGTTCCGGCGGGTTTACTAACCAACTAGGACCCGACCACCATGGCTGACACGGGATCAACTCGTCAGGCAGTAGGCCACGCGAACCGTGGTCAGCTGGGTTGTCGGTGGTTGGAACATGACGCCAGCAATCAGGAGGGATGCCATCTTGAATTTCTGTCACGCGGTTGGCGACGAATGTTTTCCATCGCGAAGGACAGGACTTAATCCAGGTTAGAGCAACGTTGGAGTCAGACCACGCAACAATATTTTCGAGCTGATAAAGGCCGTCTAAAGCTAAAGTTACTGACGACATCAATTCAGTCAGTAAGACAGCGGCCATCAGCTCTAAGCGAGGTATTGAACGTTTACGGAGCGGCGCTACCTTGGATTTAGCGCAGCACAGCCGCACTTCAGTCACTTCATTACTCTGAGTTGCTCGACAGTAAACAACGGCGCAATATCCACGCTCGGAGGCGTCACAAAATCCGTGGAATTGAAGTGAGGTGAACTCGGATACCATCTTTCGAGGCAAGGCGACAGAACTTAGGGAAGGCAATTGGGTTTTTATTTTAGTCCACTCGACAGCCACGACTTGTGGAGCCTCTTCATCCCAGTCCACACCATCCATCCACAGCAGCTGCATGATGTACTTAGCCAAGAAGACTACCGGCGACAACAAACCCAAGGGATCGAAAATACGGGCTATATCCGACAAAATAGACCGCTTCGTACATCTGGTTTCAACTGATGCTGTTTTAAACGTAAGCTGATCCGTGGTGGGGATCCACAACATGCCAAGGATTTTCAGCGATAAATCCTGAAGATCCTCAAAATTGCACATCTTTTCGGAATACAATTCGGACGGGGGCAAGCCGCCTAGGAACTCTTCGGAGTTAGAAGTCCATTTTCGTAGATGAAGGCCAGCCGACGACAAAATCTTAGTTAGTTCTTGCCGAATCTGGACTGCTGTCTCAATGGAATCCGTCCCTGACACAACGTCGTCAACGTATGTATCCCGCTGGAGAATAGATGCGCCGATAGGGACCTGAGCAGCAAATTCCGATGCCAAACGAGACATGCACCAGAGAGCCTGATATGGCGCGCATGACACACCATAGGTGACCGTAAGTAAACGGAAGTCACGAACAGGCAAATCCACATCATCGCGCCATAAGATTCGCTGGTAATCAGTATCTTCAGGTGTCACTAGAAACTGACGGTACATTTTCTTTATATCTCCGGTGAACACAATTTTGTGCCAGCGGAATCGAATAAGAATATCGAAAATACTCTTCTGAAGTTTGGGGCCTGGTGCCAATAAATCATTCAACGACCTTCCTTCGACATCCTTGGCACTAGCATCAAACACGGTTCTGAGCGGTGTGGTGACAGAGTCTGGACGCAAAATTCCGTGGTGTGGGATATAAAAGAATGGGCCAATACTGGCTGCAGGGGGATTCACCTCCTCCATATGCCCGCTCTCTAAGTAATCCCTCATGAACTCGACGTACGCAGCCTTGAACTGCGCGTTCACTTTGAACTTATTCTCGAGGTTTTGGAACCGCTTCAAAGCGATTTTCCGCGAATCTGAGAAGTTGGGTTTCTGATTAGGATCGATAAAGGTTAACGGTACCACCAACCTCCCATCAGAATTCCGACGACAAGAATCTTCCATGTACCTACTAATAGCAGTTTGTATTGTCGATGAAGATAGAGTGGGCTTAGGTGGATTTATATTCTCCAATTCCCAAAACCTTTTTAACGAATCTTCTAAAGGCAAATTAGAAACGAAATAACAATCCCTTTTACCGTTCGAGTTGGTGCGAAGGCAAGAAAAGTCAGTGCCAATTGTGCATTCGCCCATCACTATCCACCCGAAAATAGTGGAGATAGCGATGGCCTGACCCGGTGCACCCTTCTTAAGACCAGGCTTTAATGCCGACGACAAAACGTTGACACTAACCAGCATATCGACTGGCCCTGGGGTGTTAAACTCAGGATCCGCAAGCTCTAACCCCTTGAGGTGCTCCCATGACGAAATATCTATGCAACCAGTCGGCATGTCTTGACAGATGGTTTGGAGCACCGCAGCTTCCACAACTATGTTACCTGCAGAACCCTGTTTCTGAGGACCCAGCTCACACTTGACCAACCCAATTGTGTTGGTAGATACCCTACCAATCCCATGGACAGATTGGGCATTTTGTTGTATTTTCAGTCCCAGACGACATGCACACGACTGAGTTATAAAGTTGCAAGCGCTAGCACTATCTAATAAGATCCTAACTTTAAAGAATTTGTTATGATCATTCTTTACCAGCACAACTGCAGTAGAAAACAAGGCGTCTGCGTTGGAGGAATATGCTGCTAAAGCCACCGGAGGTGATTCCTCATGTTCCGGGGCAGTAGAGGGTGTAGGAGCTGGTTCTTCAAAATGGAGTAATGTGTGATGCCTTTGATTACATTTACTACACAAAACCTTGACTGTGCATCTTTTTACTGAATGTGATGGCTGCAAGCACAAAATACACAGCCTTTTTTCCTTCACCTCCTTAAACCGTCCCGCAGGAGATAGTTTTAAAAATGTTGGACATGCTTCCCCCATGTGACCCTCATTCGGGCAAAACTCACAACTGAGTTGCGGAGGGACCACTAATGAAGTTTTATTCCTTGAGGTTACCTGTTTTGATGGATTATGGTACCCATAACAGTTTTCTAATGCCCGAGAGCGCTTTTCTAGGAAGTCCATTATGTCATCAAATAATGGTATATCAACATTGGATTCAAGTTGCAATTCAAAAGATTCACGAGTTACGGAGTCAAGCTTTGACCACACCATCTGAAAAAGCATAAAATCTTGGTTTGGGAGCTCATACCTAGCCAATACTGCCAAGTTCTCATTGAAGGTGCGATGAATTCGCTCCAATTCAGAACCACTTTTGTTCCTAATCGACTCACACTTCAGCAATTTCTCATAATAAGTAGTGGCAATGTTCCGCTTCCTATCATAGTATTTATGAAGAGCTTGGTAAGCAGCTTTGTAGCTACTACCCGTCAGTGGGTAACTTTTGATTAGATCATATGCCGTTCCCTGAACACTCGACAATAAATAGTGAAGTTTCTCCACCTCTGCCAGTTCCCTGTTATGGATGAGAGAGTCATACAACTCCTTGAATGATACCCAATTTTCTAGCTTCCCATCGAACGGCTTCATAGTAATCTTGGGCAGTTTAGCTAACCCTGTACAATTTTTGTTTGACTCTATACTGTCTTTACTTGCCTGCATTATCCTAGATTTTAGGTTTAAGAACTTTTGATCAAAACTTATGGTATGCGAAAACTCAGCACTTCGTGCTGCCTTTGACATTGATTCTAGAACGTGGATTTGAGCTGCGTGAAAATCTCTCGAGATTTCATTGAGATCTTCAACACTAATTCCTATCAAAGCCGGAGATTCCGATAACATTTCCATTCGCATATAGCAATAGTCCCGGGTGACTCTGTATTGATCGGCTTGCATTTCGCGTTCGTCGCGGCTCGTTTCCATGTCAGATTCCATTATTATTTATCCAAAATCACAACGATTTTGATAAAACAATAACATTCAAACCAAGCAAAAATTACCGATGAATGTAAACAAACAAATACCACAGATAACCTTTTTTTTTTTTTTTTTTTTTAACTTCGTTCTTTTGACAGGCTAATAACCGATTGGTCTCATCTCAATGTTAGCTGTAGTTCTAAATGAGTGAATGATTTGATACCACCAATCAATGCCTATCTTGAAAACTTGACAATTTGGTTTGACGCAATGTACCAATACGAACCGAGCAATAAATTGTCAAGTTGCAAGAGAAGACAACAGAAAAAAACAAAAATAAAAACACGTATGTAGGTAGGTACAGTTTGACCGTGGTTTGACCGTTGAAATAAAGATTTTATACCCCCCAACAATAGTTTTTACGAAACGAAACAATGAAACTATTGCTGAAAAGCAATAACACGACAATTTACCTTTTCACAAGATGAAATCAATATTACCACGGCAATTTACAAACAACAAATCGAATACAACACAAAAGCTACGCTAGTTTTATCCGGTCGTAGGACCAAAATGTTCGATTACTCAGATTGACAAATACGATTTATGCGAAAGAGTGGACTGTATTAGACGAAACAATGAATTTATTTAATGTGGGCTCATTTCGATATTATAGCGACGAGTTGACCGAATATGGTTGGCAAAGCAATTTCATGAGTGTGATGATGATATGAGTGATCTCGGCGAAATAGGATTCCACTAACCTTCAGTTCGATGCGATGCGACGTGTTGGTCTGTGTTTGGCACCTAGGGTCCACTTACAGCGCTAACAGAATACTTAACAAGTCGTATACTCCCTGATCAGTAAGATGTAGGCCAGTTTTCCCGGGTGTGACACAGTGTGGAGTCCTGTTGTAGCCTTGATCACAAGCACCATCAATCACTCCTAACACAATTGGTTGCACAGTCAATAGGAAACGAGACGATGATTTATTATAGCGTATGCACGAAAAATCTCTGCTCTCTTCGAGGTTCAAAGAAAAACCGACGACGACAGACTCACGACTCAAAAAGGCGGGAGAACCAACCCTCTCGGTCATACAATACGCGATGTCAGCTGTCAAAGTCACGAATGTAGAATGTCAAAGGCAGCTCGCGTCTCCAATTCTGAACAATAGGTACTCCTACAAGAAGATCAAGAAATCTGCGAAAAACGCTGCATGAGCGTATGCTGCGCAGCATGCGCAAACGGTACCTATCTGCCAGGACCTGACAGCGCGCGCAGGGCCTGCTGGGTGAGAAGCTATGGAAGTAGCTGAAATAGACTAGTCTAGAAGTATTAAAGTGAATTATTGAATTTTTCATGTGTCAAATCAGATTGAATCAGCACATTATTTAATTGTCTACAATTTATTATCTGTTATTGTTTATTGTAATATTTTCTTTGGTTAGGAGTCATTGTTGTTAATAGATTTAGCTGGAGTCAACATGTCAACAATGTCTGTGATATGATATGATATGCTAAGAGCAGTTTTAGCTAGGCTCAAAATAGTAAAATTTAATATACATACCTACCTTATAAAATACTAGGTACTTAACCTTTAAATTGTCCTAGGGGAATCAGTCATAGCCTACGGCATAACCTGCTAAGGCCGTACGTTAAAAAAAACAGAAATTGACAAAATATTTCATTTGCAGCATAGGATTTTAAAAGCTACCTACCACCTCGAGAAAAAACAATATTCAAGTTTTCTGGCATACCTCCGGTGTAAGAGAGAATAAAAAAATATTCAAGTTTTCTAACATACCTCCGGCCGGTGTAAGAGAGAATAAAACATAAACCTCCTTACAGAGCAATTTCACGTGCCCGTAGCACATATTATGTACAATGACAACTAGGAAAATTACACAAAAAAAAACTAGTATCCATAAAATGAGCACAGTCTGACCAGAAAAGTAGGTTATCGAGGAACATATTTACTGTAAACTGGCAACTCTATAGGAAAGGCCAGTGTGGCCGCTATAGTGAATTTGTCTCCAGATTCAGGAAAATTATATGCACGTATTTAGCTTAGATACTTTTACTTATATTTAAATATCATCCTTTAAAGTATTACAAAATTAAAGCAATCAAAAGGTTTTGTTGAGTTATCTCAACAAACCTTTTGAATATTTTAATTTTGTATTATTTAAAAATCATGCTTATTAAACAACAGGTTTTGTTGAGATAATAGTTTATAATTTTCAACCACCCAATGATAAAACAAAAAAAAATATATAGGTAGGTACTGATTTATGTATGTAGATTTATTTTTATAATAATAGAATACTTAAACAGAATTAAAAAAACAGACGTCTAAAAATAATTTCTTGAAATCTTGCATTTTTTATTTGTTGGACTAACCAGAATAATTTTCCGCTAGCGGTAACTACAATTTCCCATTTAATCGTATTTTTTGTAGTGCAACCAATGATATTTTATCTACATTGGTAAAACCTCATTGAGTGCAATCCTTTATTTTTGATACTTTACTTATGTTTGGTTGCAGGAAAATCTGAAACCACTGCTAAGAGAATTGTTGGTAAAGACATAAAAATTTGCGGAAAATTTGGTACTCCCGCGAAGCACAGAAAAGGTCGACCTAAGAAAGTGCTGGATGATTTTGTTAATAATGCTATCAGACAAAAAAAAACATCATTTTTATTCAGTAGGGAAAGAAGTTCCTACATTGTCAAAATTGCTAGCTGCTTTATGAGAAAATAATAACTATGACGAAAGTAAAAAATATTTAAGACAATTGTTAAATATATATAAAAAATTTCAATAAAAACGTTCTGCCGTAGTAGATATAATTATGGTGATACCAATAACAATAATTAGTGGCGCCCTCATTTATTTTTTACTGTTTCTGGTCGGACTGTAATTATTACGGCAGGCGAACTACAGATTATATTATTATAATGCGTACATACCTACTATGCCTAATGATGAACTACCACCCAAACTATAATATTAGCAGAAGTTAACACAAAACACTATACACATAGATACCTACAAAAAACACTTCTTAGATAAAATTTATAGTCATATTTGATTTAAATTTACACCGAGTTACTTTGTAAAATGTAACTGAATATTAAATATATTGATCTTCATGAATTAATATTTTTTTCCAGATAGCGACTGCTGTACCTACTGTTAAAGCTGTATGCAGGTAGTTACATAAACCTAATTTACGATAAAAGCCGTCAAAAGTTATTATCAGACAAAATTACTTTCTCAGAATTATTTATTTGAAAATATTCCAGATGGCTAACCACTAAGGGGTGGTCAGCCGATAGCCATAGTCGCTTGAATCAATCAGTCAGTAAAAATTGTTGTAAGTACTTATCACTGTCATTGAATGACTGTCATGTCAGTGACTGATTATGTCAAATTAAATGTCACGCGAAATTGCGATTGCGTAGTGGAATGGAAAGGCGAACAAAACATAGCAGCTTTTAGAAAAAATCCTACAGATTCACACAATTTTAAACGTAGTTAATAACTGTTTGTTCACTCGCCTCCGTAAATCCATCAAAGATGACGTAAACGTAATGCGGGGTGGAATGGAAGAGACGTGTCGTCGGTGAGAGGAGTGGTAGCAAGCGATGTCTATAGAGTACGTGCCGGTGAGCGAGGGCGAGTCGGACGAGCCCATCGAGCTGCCCGCGGAGGAGGACGGCGCGCTGCTGCTGTCCACGGTGGCGGCGCAGTTCGCGAACGCTAGCGGACTCAAGTACCGCGCGGGCGGCGCACCGGGTGGCCGACTGCGCGGCCTGCGGCTCGTGGAGGAGCGCCTTGCGCCGCCGCCCGAGGGCTGGGCCGCGCACCGCCGCTACTGGTGTGCCTTTCCGCGCGACCGCTCTGCCAGCCCCGAGGCGGCGCGCTGCTCCGACCTCATCGTGCTCGGCCTGCCGTGGAAGACGGGCGAGGAGGCGGTGCGGGACTACTTCGCCTCCTTCGGAGACTTACAGATGGTGCAGGTGAAGCGCGACGCCAAAACCGGCCTCTCCAAGGGCTTCGGCTTCGTCAAGTTCGCGTCATACGCGGCGCAGACGCGCGCGCTCAGCCGCCGGCACATGATCGACGGACGCTGGTGCGACGTGCGCATACCCAACGGCAAGGAGGGCGGCGGCGCGGGGACTGCGGGGGCGGGCGCGGCGCACCGCAAGGTGTTTGTGGGGCGCTGCACGGAGGCGCTGACGGCCGAGGACCTGCGGGACTACTTTGCGCACTTCGGGCACGTGACGGACGTGTTTGTGCCGCGGCCTTTCCGCGCCTTCAGCTTCGTTACATTCCTGGAAGCGGAGGTGGCGCAGGCGCTATGCGGACAGGACCACATCATCAAGGGCGTGTCGGTGAATATCTCGACGGCGTCCCCGAAACGCGAGCGCGCGGCGCCGCCGCCCGGTGCGCCCTCAGCGCTGTTGGGCTGGGGCCTACTGGAGGGTGGCCGCCTGTTCAACTGGCCGGGCCCAGGCGAGCCATGGCCGCAGCCTCCACACCCTCACACGCTGACCCACTCCGACCCTAAGCCCTACCTCAAGTATGAGTGAAGCTTGCTATGACTCGTGTATGTACTCTATCATGTCTCGTGTGGACTTTTCTTGTTGATTGCTGTCAAATTTTATACAAACATATAATGTGTAAATAATTATGATAAAAATATAGTATGAAGTTACTAATTATGTTTTTGTAATTTATCTTCATCTTTATATCACTTACAACCAGTGTGTCTACCATGAGTTGTCACAGTTAGATCGCCTGAGGTTACTACAGTAGTTACGTAAATATTTGTACCGCGCATGTTAGTATCCAACTATCCGCTAGAGGCGCTGTTCAAGTTTTCATACATTTTTTTAACTACAGTCGCTAGCGAGTATAGATTGTTAAAACTCATGGTAGACACACTGTGTGTCTACCATGAGTTGTCACAGTTAGATCGCCTGACGTTACTACAGTAGTTACGTAAATAATAGTACTGCGCATTTTAGTACCCAACTATCCGCTAGAGGCGCTGTTCAAGTTTTCATACATTTTTTTTACTACAGTCGCTAGCGAGTATAGTTTGTTAAAACTCATGGTAGACACACTGAACACAACTGTCGCTTACATTAGTAGAAATTGAAGTGAAATTTTATTACTATACAGGTTGGATTCTTTCGACAGGGTAGTAAAGGAGGATACCATAACTGGTGTAGCTACAGGAAAATTATCTTAGGAGACCATAGTTTTTCGAGAAAATTTCATCACATTTAAAAAATGAATCTACTAAAAAAATCTACTAACAACGTTGATCGTTTCCTAAATAGCATTGATGAAACTCTATCGCAACTAAATACATTTTCATCTGTTGTCTTGACTGGTGACTTTAATATTAACATCATACCTAACTCTACTGACTCCAATAGTGATGATTATCTTAATCTTATTTCTTCTCATGGAATGCTTCCTGCTTATGTATTACCCACGCTTGGTCAGAATTGCCTTGACCACGTCATGATTAAGTCTTCTCACACAGCGGTAGCATTGGTCCTTGACTCATATATAACGGATCACGCTCCTACACTCTTTTGCTTGCAAAAGAGAACTCAACGTAAGACCTTGGAGAACATAATCAATAAACCAGATTTTACAGGTATAGTCAACGAAATTGAGAAAACTGACTTTAACATAATAATGGCTTCCGATGATCCTAATACAGCTGCTCAGGACTTTGTTAACTTAATCTCATCTGCAGTGCGCGAGCATTCTAAAGTTATAAAAATCACAAGCAGGAATCGCATTTTAAAGCCGTGGTTTACACCTGGCCTCCTCAGGTGCATCCGTCACCGAGATCGACTCTACAAAAGGCTGAATAAAAACCCTTGCAACCTAACTCTTAAAACTCTTAACTCTTAAAAAAAAGTTAAGAAGGACTACGAGCGTCTTGAGCTTGAGAGGGCCAGGAGTGATCCAAGGGCCACATGGAAGGTGGTCAAAGATATTACAAATCTCAAATGCAAAACATCATCTGTGGAAGAGTTGCTTGCTGTATCTTCTAGCCCTGTAGATTCAGTTAACCTAGTTAATAGCTTCTTTGCTGGCGTTGGACAGGATCTTGCGTCAAAAATTAACCCCCCTCCTAAGCCCTCTCTCCTTATTCCTAATACCATCCCATCTGCTTCAATGGCCCTCTACCCGACTGACTACGTTGAGCTTGCAAACATCATCAGCAACCTCAAGGATAAATGTGCCGTTGGCTGGGATGGCATACCTACCTCAGTTATTAAAAACTCTAGGCACATATTAATCCCTCCACTTGCTTACATTATAAACCTATCCATGTCTTCTGGCATTTTCCCTGATGTATTCAAAAAAGCTCTTGTACATCCTATTTTTAAAGCAGGTGACAAGATGTCTATTACCAATTATCGTCCTATCTCTGTGCTAACTGTATTGTCGAAAGTATTCGAAAAAGTAATTAGTTAATAAAAAACTTGTCCACTTTTTAAGCACAAATAACGTTTTAGCTAAGCAACAATACGGTTTTAGGCGAGGTAGATCGACAGAGGACGCAGTTATTGATCTTACAACTACGATTGCTCAAAATATTGAAGCAAAATTGAAAACCGTGGGAAGCCAGGGGCGGTGTCAATGACCTCTTCAAGAGCTATCTCATAAATCGTCGCCAAATAGTAGCCATTATAATGTATACAGCGAGGAAAAGGAAATTCATTTTGGCGTATCCCAGGGAAGTGTGCTTGGCCCAACACTATTCCTCGTCTATATAAATGATTTACTTAATCTGCCTGTGCCATTTTGCAGTATTTTCACATATGCTGATGATACAGCCCTTCTTGTTACTGGTCAGAAGCTCAATCTGCTGCTAAAACAGCTCTAAAACTGGTTCTAACCTGGCTCTCCCAAAATCTTTTAACCCTAAACTTTTCAAAAACTAAATATATCACCTTTTCTCCAACTTCCAGATCCCAGCCTTCCCCCTCGTTTTCCCTAAGTGCGCATACTTGTGATTTCCCAGGTTACTGCCAATGTCCCAAGCTGGAGCGAGCTCCCTGCGTAAAATACCTCGGAGTCTGGTTGGACAACACCATGTCTTGGAAACCTCATGTTGAAAGCACTGTCTCAAGAGTGCGAAAATTAATGTAGGTACATCTTTAAAAACTTCATAATTCATAATAATTCATTTATTGTTTGTGAATCAGGTAATTTTACAGTCGGTACATAAGACTTATTTTAGATCACTGAATTCTGCCGCTTAGGCGTACAAACATTTCATTACACATGTGAAAACTTACTAACAATCCAATACGTTTTTATTTGACTTAAAAGCATGCAATTTTATAATTTATTTCCAATATTATCACTTCTAATCAATGCTAAATTATGAAATTTAATTTAAAATAAAATAGTTAATTAATTAATGTCAGCTGAAGATGAACATGTCAAAAAATAAAATAAAAATGTATGATAGTCAATGTCAAACAATAGTACAGTCACTAAATTTCATAATTTGGATAAAAATGTTTTAGTTTAAAAATAAATAAAGTAATGATCATGTCATAACAAGTTCCAGTCATTTAAATATGAGAATTTCAAACAATACGGTCATTTAAAAAATCATTCACTGTATATTAGCTTTATCAATTAGAAGATTATTAAGTTTTGCACTAAATTGGTTGCAAGACAAATCACGAATAACTTTTGGGATTTTGTTAAAGATTTTTGGTGCCATACAAAACACACTTGAACGCAACAACTTTGTTCTGCATGGCACATTGCGTAGTCTGCCCTCAGAACGGCTTCCAATAGCAAATTCTTGAAACAGGTCGGGGTTATTTTTAACAAAAACTGCAACTTCGTAGATGTATAGACACGGAAATGTTAGTAGTTTTTGTTCGATAAAGTGACTTTTACAGGAGTCGCGTCTCCGTAAACCACGAATAGCCCTTAAGCAACGCTTTTGGGCTTTGAATGCTCTAAGGCTGTCAGTCGAGTTACCCCAAAACATGATGCCATATCTTAAAATCGAAGACACGTTTCCGTGATAAGCAGTGAGTAGGGTGGATAGATTAGATACTTGACTTAGTTTAAAAAGAGCATAAGATAATTGTTTTAACCTTTTACAGATAATGTCAATATGATGTTTCCAATTTAATTTACTGTCGATGTTAAGCCCTAAAACTTGGTAGAGTCCACTTCAGCCACTTTGGTGCCGAAGTAGTCAATGCCAACGTCAAGACTGGAATTATTTCTTACTTTGAAATTCATTAGGTAAGTTTTTGTCAAATTTATCTTTAAATTGTTTGAGGATAGCCAATTTATAATTGATGTCAAAGTAGATTTAATGTCAAGTTCAAAATTATGCGTTTTATCATTAATAAATAATACAGTGCTATCATCAGCAAATAACGTTGTAGGATGCATAGTCACTTCGGGTAATTCATTAATATAGATCAGAAATAGGAGTGGTCCTAGAACACTCCCCTGGGGCACCCCGCGTGACACTACTCTGGCGCATGATTCGTAAGTGATGTCAGTTTGTGATTCCAGGCATATTTTATTAACTTGGGTTACCTGACTTCTATTACTAAGGTATGACCTTATGAGATCATTTGCTGTACCTCTGACACCGTAAACATCTAGCTTATGTAATAGTCTATCATGATTAACATGGTCGAACGCTTTGGTCATGTCCATGTATAGTGCTATTACATTTTTATTATTATCCCTATTAGTCATTACATTGTTAAGAAAGTCAAAAATGGCTTTGTTTATAGACCGACCTCGTCTAAAACCATACTGATCCTTACTTAAAATTATATTGTCCTCTAAGTAGCTATAGATTTTGTTATATATTACCTTTTCTATTATTTTTGAAAATACAGGGATAAGTGGGTCTAAAATTTTCAACGCTATCTCGTGGTCCTTTTTTGTGTAGAGGTTTTATTATGGTCATTTTAAGAGTATCCGGAAAAACACCTTGTTCTAAACAATTATTGATTATAATGCATAAAATTGGAGATATGAATAACGCAACTTCTTTAACGATTGTAGTTGAAATGCTATCAAAACCTACGCTTTTAGTATTTTTTAGAGCATTAATAATTTTTAAGATGTAAGAGGTACTGTTGGCGTCAAAAATATAGAATTAGATTTATTGTATTTAATATTATAATGAATGTCGTTGCTATGGTCAATTTTATTTGCAATGTCAATGAAAAAATTATTAAATGTATTTGCAATGTCAATTGGATCTGTAATTATATGTCCATTTACTTTTAAGTTGCTCATGTTTTCTTTAGGTAAGTTACTATTATATTTATTGATTATGTTCCATGTTGCCTTCGATTTATTTGCCGCTTTTTTAATATAATATTCGTTCTGCGATTTCTGTGTTAACCTGATTATTTTATTATATCGTTTCGTGTAAGTCATTACTGTCATTAGCAATTCCTTGTTATGTGTACTACGATTACGCCTATATTTCCATAATAAGTTTATCTTTTTCTTACAACAAAGCTTTATGCCATTAGATATCCATTTGGGTTTTCTTTGTGTAGATATTTTCAACTTAACTATAGGGAAGCATAGGTTATAGAAAAGAATAAAAGTATCATGAAATAATTTAAATGCCAAATTAGGGTTATGTATATTTTTGACGTCTGAAAATGAAAGCTGGCTGATACAATTCCTGAATTTAGCACGGTTATCATCACTATAATCACGGCTAAAGGTGAACCAGTGTTTCAGTGTACATGTTTTTTTTATAGGTACTTTAATAAGCTGACCTAAATGATCTGACAGTGCAAGATCCACAATTTCTCCACTAGTGCTAGATATATTATGGACCACATTGTCTAAGCCTGAATTACTATCCGGGCGTGTGACATGTTTAAAAAGAAGTTTAAGGTTGTAGTTTGCTAGTATATTTTTGAAGTCTCTAGTTATTTTACTATCTTTCAGGATATCAATGTTAAAATCGCCACTTATTAAAATTTTGTAGTTTGCATAAAGTGTATATTTAGAAAGTAACGTATGTAATTTTGAGAAAAAGTTATCAATCATCAACTTTTTATCCCTTGGTGGGCGATAGATACAAACTATAATTAATTTGTGTTGCGGTAAACGGATAGCAGAACATTCTATAAGCATAGGTATAGATAGGTCTACTATACTCTGTACGTTTTCGTAGTCATGGTAATGGTCGCGAATTAGAATGCATGATCCGCCTTTACGAACATATCTACAGAAATTTGAAGCTATTCTAAAATTTGCAATCGGAATTCGCGAGAGATCGTCAACTATTAAGTTGTGTTCACACACACAAATAATACTCACAGTTTTACCTATTTGTTCGAAATTGTCTAAACATACCTGCAATTGGTCGGATTTAGCGATAAGACCATTAACATTCTGATGAAGTACATGTATAGAATTAAACACGAAATAAATTATTAGTCCTAGAATCGTTAGTTGTAAGGTCTATATTTATACAGTTACTATTATTAGTATTTTGTTCAAAAAATACAACTTGCTCTTTCATGAAGTGACGGAGGTGTTGGAAGATAGAACGTAATCCATTGTTGTTAACTTTTCTTGTTGGTTTGTGAAACATGCTGTAGTCATAGATAAGATGCCTGTTTGTGTCGAATATGAGCGCGTATTTATGCAGCAGTATATCTTGAAGCAATAATTCGTTAAAGCTGTAGATCCTGCGATTTATTGTATCTGTCCCAAATCCGTAGTAATAATAGGTCTTTACCTATGAAATTGCCGTTCTTCAGTACTGGTCATTTCAAATAGAAAAAAAGTTTGGAATGGCTTTGTATTCTAAATTCAAATTAATTTTATTTTAAAAACATGACATTCTTTTTACAAACTCAGTCTTTTTTTTATTGATTAGCGTTGTATTTTCATTACACTTGAACATTTTTCGTCATAATGGATACTTTAAAAATTCGTGTAATTATGGAATAGGTATGAGTTTCGTCATGGCACCAACGCAACTCAAACGGCACGTAACATCAAAAACGTTTACGAAGAGAACTGTACAAACGAACGCACAACCCGTTATTGGTTTTCCCGGTTCCGTTCTGGAAATTTTGACTTGAAAAATGAAGCTCGTGGTCCTCCGGAGACTTTGGTCAACAATGATGAATTAAAGGCGATTGTGGAAGCTGACGAAACTCAATCTACAGCTGAGCTAGCGGCAGCTTTTGATGTTAGCATCAAAACAATTTAGATCCATTTGCGACAAATAGGCAAGGTAAAAAAACTTGATAGATGGGTGCCCCACGAACTTAACGATCGCCAGCGTAACGTACGCGTCGAGACCTGCCTCGCGCTGCTCAATAGGCAAAGAAATGAAGGAATTTTGAACCGAATTGTTACGTGCAATGAAAAATGGATTCTGTTCGACAATCGAAAGCGCTCAACAAGTTGGTTAGATCCTGGTTTAGCACCAAAGCAATGCCCTAAACCAAAAATGACTCCAAAAAAGGTGATGGTCACTGTTTGGTGGTCTAGTGCGGGTGTGATTCACCACAGCTTTTTACAAAACGGCATGAGCATTACTACAGATGTGTACTGTGAAGAACTGGAGACAATGATGGAGAAGCTTGCACAGGCAACCAGCTTTGGTCAATCGGTCGTCCCCACTGCTCCTTCACGACAACGCGCGACCCCATACTGCACAACAGACAGGCTCCAAGCTGCGAGAGCTGGGGTTGGAAGCTCTCCCTCATCCGCCATACTCACCAGACCTTGTACCTACCGACTATTACTTTTTCCAAAATTTAGACAACTTTTTAGTGGGTAAAAAATTCAATTCCCGAGAGGCAGTACAAAATGCCTTTGAAGAGTTTGTTGCCTCCCGTCCAGCAGATTTTTACAAGAAGGGCATCAATAAACTGCCAATGCGTTGGCAAAGACGCGTCGATTGCATGGGTGATTACTTTGAATAATAGAAATAAAAAAAATTAAAAAATAAGTACTTTCACTTATTCCATACAAAACGGCAACTTCATAGGTAAAGACCTAATATGTTGGTGTGCATACTATAATGTTTGTGTTTGAGATTTTATGTACAGTTTTCCTTATGTCAGCTACTAGTTCCCCATATTTTGTTGTATGTACAAAGTCTTGGTCACTGATGCATATGATGCAAAAGTCATTCATTGTAAAGTTCTTTAGTTTTTCTTGAAGTCCAATCAAAAGTTGTGAAGTGTGCGCTTGGGGGGTAAGATAGTGACACAGATTGTAGTTATCTCTACAAATCACGTCCTCTGCCACAGAGAGCACTTTGTTGTCCTTGTTACTAGACAATAGGCATATTTTCGGTTTTTGAGTTTGAAGATTCTGATTTTTCGCTGGTGTGGTTGTGCTTATTTTTGGAAGAGTTTTGGTTTGTGGTAAAATGTATGTTTGAGTTTGTTTATGTGTCATATCTATGTTCTCTGTCTGTGTTTGAATGCTACTTGTGTTTTCTGTAGTTATTGGTAAGATAATTGTTTGTATTTCCTTGTCCACTGTGCTCTTAGTTCCAGGTGAGGACGTCGTTCCATTGAGATGATGATGATGATGATGTGTGTTGGTGTATTCCGTCTGTATTTCCTTGTTTCTCGTAGATTTAGGTTGTGTCTTATGTTTCTTCGGATGTGTGGGTGAGAGAGATGAAGATCTTGTTGGACTAAAGCCTATTTTCCTGTACAACGTGTTTTTCTTAGCTAGCTCATTATTCTTAGTTCGTAGATCCCTATTTTCTAAGGATAATTGTTCGATTTCGTGGTTGGCGCTATTTAATTGAGTTTTTAAAAGTTAAATTTTTTGCATTAGAGTTTCAAGTTCTATGCTTGGAGCTGATGAGAGATCTGGAAGGCTAGTTGTTGAGGCATTTAGGTGGTCAATGCTAATTTTATTTGGTTCATCTCGATTAACAAGGGTGGTGTGTGCACGCCTTATTGTAACGTTGTCATGCGAATACGGATCCATCATTTTAAAAATTAGGTACAGAAGTGCTCAGTACTCCGTATTGCCTTGTGCTATGAATAAACTCTAAAACTCGCCGCTAGATGGCGTACTTGGTAACCGGTAAATTCCGATGATTGTAGAATCACATTTGTCTATGGTTCAAATCGTTTTCCTGTCAGTGTCACAGATGTTATGTCAAGATTTGAGTTGAAAAACAGCTGATTCAGGAATCTAGTCTCTAAAGTGTTTGTGTTCCTTGTGCAAATAACCAAAATTGTACTCACAGAAATCGGTGTTCAAAAATTAAAAAACCAGTGGTAGATATTTGTTTCAACCGTTATCTTTCCTCTTCATAAATATTCAGGATGATTTTCTGATGTTTACAGCCTTCGGAATGCGCCAAGAAAGGTAACACATCACTTCTCGACTACTTATTTGTTTACTGTGAGACTTTTACACCATGAGATTCACTAATTACTCCTCAATTATATTAAATTGCGGAGGAGCTACGACTGTTGATGTTTACGATTCGGCGGAACCAGAGAAACTTAAGAGGTAGTGCTGACCTTCCTTGTATGAAAATGGTATACTTTGCTCTGGCACCATCGGTTCTCTCGTATTGTATCTCTGCATGGGGCGGTTCCATCAAGAC
Organism: Eupithecia inturbata; assembly: GCA_963662085.1. NCBI lineage: Eukaryota > Metazoa > Arthropoda > Insecta > Lepidoptera > Geometridae > Eupithecia > Eupithecia inturbata. The sequence continues at coordinate 40,790 of OY759191.1, read as the reverse complement.
CCTCATGCTCAGAGTTGAGAGAGCGCAAAGAGCGGTTCTTAAAGTCATGACCTTTAAGCCAAGATACTTTTCCACCTCAAGTCTGTATTTAATCTGCAAAGTACTCTCTGTTAGAAAACTATTTATACTTTCCACTATCTTGCGCAAGCACTCAAACCGTATTTGACCCCAACCTAGCAACAGTGAAACGACGGTTTGACATTATCTGCAAAACTGTGTCTCACAAAACTGCAGTGGCAGGTCGTCATTATCACTACATTAGTAGTCGTTTATACAATAAAATAAATAAAATATTTAACATTTACCCACTCACAATTTTTAAATGTAAATTTATATGTACTGATTGGCTTTTATCTATCTCCTACGAGGATACTGAGGAAATTTTAAGGCATCAAGAATGACCTCGTGAAATCCTACATTCTCTCTCACACACGCACATACACACACTACACATACACACACCACACACGCACGTAACCTTGTTATGTTTAATCTAGATTAGTTATTTTTTAGATATTTTTTGTCTTTAAATGAACATAATTAATTTGCTAGCGGAGGAGGGCGCTGACTCTGCTACACAGTTTTTAACTTTTGCGGTAGTCAGCCCACAATTGTACCCTAAACATTAAGTTCATTCTTAATAAAGATTTTTGTATTTTGTATTTTTTTTTATACTTATTTTGCCTGTGTAGATTATGGAGATTATACATTATTGGAGAGCCTCTTAGATTATATAATGTACCCTATTGTTTACTAAATGTTCACAGAATGTTGGAATTACAGATTATGATGACGCTTTATGTAGACTCGTGGAAAATAGCCTGTCCTGCCACAAATCTGCCCAAAGTCCTTTCTTCTCAGACAAAAATTTGATTAATACGTCTACCAGCTCATCAGAACTTGCTCGTCTACTCAGCTCTGTGAACCTGGCAACCGACCTTGAGAAATTTTTTTTTTTTTTTGGTCTTATTTGATTGTACCGGGTTTGTACCCGATTGTACCGACAAAATTTTCGTTTGTACCCCTAGGGGGTAAAAGTTACGGGGAGGGGGAGGTTTTTCAATACTCGATTTTGACCTAAGTGAGTAGAATAAATAATTTGATCTCAGAATATAATATTTCGCGGTTTACTAACATTTTGAAATCCAAATCTTGAAGGTACAAACGGGTACAAACGATAAAAGATTTCTTGAATCTGCAACTGTTCGAAAAATGCCGTTTTAGGTTAATTGACAAAGTTTCTTCAGAAAATCTAAAGTGAGGTTCTTGACAGGCAATGATTAAGATAGACCTTGAGTTGATTAACATAATTAAAGCCAAATCTTGAAGGGACAAATGGGTACAAACTAGAGATGAGTACGGTATACAATAACTAACTAAGCTAGCGTTAGCATTGTCCTAATATAACTAGCGTTGTTATTGTAATGTCCGCGTACCGCTAGAGAATACCTGGCGAGCTATCGTACAGTGCGGCTATCTTAGCAAACTTCGCAAAGTTGGTGGTTATTTTCAACCAAACACACGCAAGAACTTCTCTCCATCCATGGTTATTTTTAACCAAACGACACGAACAAACTTCACTAACTGCCCAATACCGTTGATATCCCTGTCTAACACTAGGATTCTCACGCGAGTAAACGAGATAGTTGGTTATTTCTAGCCAAACAAAACGAACGTACAGGTGGCTCGGAAATACGAAACTAGCCTTTGGTCTTATATAAAGCAAGATAAGGTTGGTTTTTGATTGACATATCGCTTATTTTATGTAAACCTCTATAGTTAGGAAGGTAAAGTTCAATTTTCGCTAGGTTTGAGTAGGTATCTAAACCTAATACAATGATAGTGATCATTGTAGTTTGACCCTTATGGAAGAGTTTAAATTCGACCTTATATCTGCTGGCTAAGATTCATTTTAAACGAATTATTTGATGGTAATTGGTGACCAGCGCCAAGTCGGCGAATATTTATTGGTGACATGTTTACGAACTAGTTATTCATTGTTGCTAAATTTTTGGTCACTTATAAAGTTGTAAGGAAGGAGTTACTACAACGAGCAAGGAACATGTCGCGAAAAGGAGAAGTGTGGAATACCAGAACCGCGCTAGCGTTAAAAACTAATGTGTATGCTGGTAGACTTTAGGCATTGGTTCGGTGAGTATTTCCAACGGTATTGGGTACCAGTTGGTGCTAACGTTATTGGGACAAAATATCCAACCAATAACCGTCTGTAAAAATACCCAATAACTCTCACCCTTAGTACAAACGAAAAAAGTTGACTTGAATCTGCGAAACTGTTCGAAAAATGCCGTTTTAGGTTAATTGACAAAGTTTCTTGAGAAAATCTAAAGTGAGGTTCTTGACAGGCAATGATTAAGATAGACCTTGAGTTGATTAACATAATTAAAGCCAAATCTTGAAGGTACAAACGGGTACAAACGAAAAAAGATGACTTGAATCTGCGAAACTGTTCGAAAAATGCCGTTTTTGGTTAATTGACAAAGTTTCTTGAGAAAATCTAAAGTGAGGTTCTTGAAAGGCAATGATTATGATAGACCTTGAGTAACCTAACATAATAAAAGCCAAATCTTGAAGGTACAAATGGGTACAAACGAAAAAAGGTGACTTGAATCTGCGAAACTGTTCGAAAAATGCCGTTTTAGGATAATTGACAAAGTTTCTTCAGAAAATCTAAAGTGAGGTTCTTGACAGGCAATGATTATGATAGACCTTGAGTAACCTAACATAATTCAATCCAAATCTTGAAGGTACAAACGGGTACAAACGAAAAAAGATTTCTTGAATCTGCGAAACTGTTCGAAAAATGCCGTTTTAGGTTAATTGACAAAGTTTCTTCAGAAAATCTAAAGTGAGGTTCTTGACAGGCAATGATTAAGACAGACCTTGAGTTGATTAACATAATTAAAGCCAAATCTTGAAGGAACAAACGGGTACAAACGAAAAAAGATGACTTGAATCTGCGAAACTGTTCGAAAAATGCCGTTTTAGGTTAATTGACAAAGTTTTTTCAGAAAATCTAAAGTGAGGTTCTTGACAGTCAATGATTATGATAGACCTTGAGTTTACTAACATTTTTAAATCCAAATCTTGAAGGTACAAACGGGTACAAACGAAAAAAGATTTCTTGAATCTGCGAAACTGTTCGAAAAATGCCGTTTTAGGTTAATTGACAAAGTTTCTTCAGAAAATCTAAAGTGAGGTTCTTGACAGGCAATGATTAAGATAGACCTTGAGTTGATTAACATAATTAAAGCCAAATCTTGAAGGTACAAACGGGTACAAACGAAAAAAGATGACTTGAATCTGCGAAACTGTTCGTGTACGGTCCGTACACCACGTATAGTAACTAAGCTGGATATGTCAGTAAAACCAAGAGATAAATTTTAACTGATATATTTAACGATAAACTGTAGTTACTAATGAAATGAAGTGAGACGCGGGTGTCGATTGACAGATGATCGCGAACTGAATATAATAAAAAGTATTGCTAAAATTGATGACTGGCGTAAATGCGCGGTTGGCATTAATTAGGGCAATGCACAAGGTGCGTGCTCGTACATATTCCCGGGCCAGAAATTAAGGATAAGATGCTGGAGAAAATGATAGGTGGATGACGTGATACAAGGTGATTCTGATGGTACAATTTAGTTTATAAATTAATGATATAATAGTTCTTAAGAATAACTAATTGTCCAGTCTTGTAGTCATTGAATTGTATAGATTTATAGTTCATGCGGTACGATTGAATTTTTGATTGAAAACTAAGGGCGAACTAGATTTATCTGAGATCACACGCGCACTAAATGACTTTTCTAACTCAGGCTCGCTACGAACACAGCACTTATGCACTGCACTTTCACTGACAGATTTCGTAGCAAGCTCCAAGCTTGTCGCTCGTAATTCAATCGGCACTCCCTCTGCGCGCTGAGGCGCAGGCGGCGATATCGGGGCGGGCGGCGCCGCGGCAGGCGCTCCGGGCTGCGCTCGCGCCCGCCAGCGGCGCCACAACAGGATTGCTGCTCCAACGACGATTACGAACAACACCAGATAAATAGCGACGTAGTGGTGAACGTCATGATAACTGACTCTGTCAGTCAGTTCTCCTTCTGCGGCATTAGCTTTAAGCTGTTGGAGCTGCCTCTCTATCTCCTCTAAATACTCTTGGTGATTAGAGTAATCAGATTGATTTAGGACGATAGACAGAGGAGTTGGTATTTTGTATATGTTGTTGATAGGAGGGATCTCAATCTTCAGCACGTCCGCTTCTTCTCGAAGAGTATTTGCTAGAGTTTTGTGAGCGAAGATCGTGATAGCTTCGCTCTTGATGATACACCCTTCATCGATGCTTATTATCCCTGACCTATGTAGTTGGTCAGCGGTAATCTGATGCTCGCATATGATTCGTACAGAGCATTGACCGCAGCAGGAATATAAGTAGGTGTTTATGTTGTTCAATCCAGTCCAGATACTCTTGCAGGGTGATGATGATGATTGACACTGGTCGGATAGGCTTTTGACACAAAGATTCTCGTCTAATTTCATCTGATAAATAGGTTGGTGTAAAGGACATGTATGAGAGTCCTTATCCAACTCTACACAACTATGTACGTCTCTTTCAGCGAGTAGTACATAAGAGTCCTTCTGCATATTTATTGCTACATATTCTGATATCGGAACTAGGCTCGTCATTTTTCTTCCAAATTGCTGTGGGATAGGTATAAGCTTATAAAGTTCGAAGTTGTCTCTGGCGACTAAAGGAATTTTGATTTCAAATATTATAAACTTATTCGAAGCTCTAGCTCTGACGGAGAGTAGATGATATATTTTAGCTATGTCTGATTGAAGATTCCAGGGCAATGATACGTCCTTTGTTAACAGTCCAGTGATGGTGTTCATCGTCGCGTAGCTGCTCAGGGGTAACAAGGTGAAAGTTGAATCTTCCAGCGTAGACATTCGTTAAGGCATCGATGACGGTTTCTTGTATATTCTGTAGACTGACTAGGATACCTTGTGCGATAGCTGATGATAAGGTGAAGTCACAGGAATTTGATACTACTTGTAAATCGTCTCTCTGCTTGTTAAACGTTCTTTCAAGATTATTTAGATGCTGGTTAAAGATTTTACTTTGCTTATCAATAGAAGATTCTACTCTCTTTAAAAGATTAAATTCCCCCTCTACGATAGATGTCTGATTTTTCCAAAGTACTGCTAAATGTTTTTCATTATCTCTAATAGTTTCAATGTCATGCTCGTATTGTTCTGCAAAATTCTGATCAAGTACGCCGAACAGTTTGTTAGCTAGAAACCCGACCCCGTTGATAAGGCCGCGCGGTAGTCGCGTGCGCGCACTCCGTGGGAACTGCTTACCGAGCAAAATGTTGTTGTAGTGCGCGAGTTCATTGAGCCCATGATGTAATTGAAGAAGGACTATGTCGCATTGTGCTATCTTTTTATTTGTTTGATCGTTGCAAACCCCGTCTAAATGATTTATGTATTTAATAAGTAGGTCATGGCTTTGCCAATATGGATCCATGTCGTAATTGATGACTAGATTCCATTGATCTCGTTCAAGTCGAATGTTACTCATATGATCAAAGTAAAATCCTTGACTTGAATTTAAGTTGGTAACTTGATATTTACCGTGGACGGGAGTTGCCATCATTGTAAAAAATAGCATAAACAACATAAATATATAGTGTGTTAGGTAAGATTTTTTTGTTTGATTGGTGATTGTAGCTTTATCTTGTTTCAGTTGAAACTTACAGTCCTGTTGAACTTTATCGGTATCCTGTATAGGTAACTTAGAAATTTTAGAGATAGGTCGCTTTAGCTCACCATTTTTGGTTTTCAGGGTGACTACGCGTACGTAATCATCTTTCCCTGGATGTAGAGCTGTTATTCTGCCTAGGGCCCACTTCCCAGATGGCAGATTGGCGTCGTGAATGATGACGACGTCATCGATATTTAGGTTTTCTTGTGGTTGACGCCACTTGCTTCGCGTCGATAGTTGGCTTAGATATTCCGATTGCCATTTCTTCCAGACATCTTCAAAGATTTTTTGAGTGAGTTGCCATCTTGTACGCAAATCTCTCTCGGTCTCAATGATAGTAAGCGTGGGACCGCTAGCTAAGAAGTGCGCTGGTGTTAAATACTCCATGTCTTCAGGGTCCTCAGTTAGGGAGCAGAGAGGTCTCGCATTCAAGCATGATTCTAGATGAGAAAGCAACGTTGAATATTCCTCGAAAGTCAACTTCTGTTCGCCGATGACTCTTTTTAAATGATATTTGAGCTTTTCACCGCTGCCTCCCATAGACCTCCCGCGCTAGGCCAACCTGGAGCATTGAAGTGCCATTGGACTTTCATATCGGTGATAGCCGAATAGAAGCTAGGATCCAAAGTGGCTTGAAGATCTAAATATTCTCTGTTGAGGACTTTGTTAGCGCCTACGAAGTTGGTGCCATTGTCGCTGTATATGTGACTGGGTGCGCCTCTTCGCGCTGCCATTCTTCGTAATGCTGCTAGGAATGCTGATGAGCTTAAGTCGGAGACAAGTTCCAAGTGTACGGCCTTGGTTACCATACACACGAAAACTGCGATATAGCCTTTGGTTGATTTTATACCGCGACCCTTGCTAGATTTGAGATCGACAAATCCAGTATAGTCAACACCTGTGTGCTGAAATGGTCGGGCTGGCCTGATACGAGCTGCTGGGTAGTCTCCCATTATTTGTTCGTGCTTGATAGGATCGTGGCGGCGGCATTTGACGCATCCACGTAACTGTTTTTTAACAACTTTGTTGCCTCCTACGAGCCAATACTTCTTTCTTAAGAAAGCTGATGTCAGGCGGGATCCGCCATGATAAGAAGCTTTGTGAGCTTGGTCAATCAGAAGCTCTGCTAAGCGGCTGTTGCCAGGTACTATGATCGGATGCTTCATGTCCGTGGGAAGATTGGAATTTCTTAGCCGTCCTCCAACTCGTAGGATTCCGTTTTCATCCAAAAATGGATTAAGCTGTAATATTTTGCTTTTAGAATGTACTTTACAGTTTTCAGCGATGTTTTTAATTTCACTTGAAAACTTAATGTGCTGTACTTGTTTGATGGTAAGAATTTCAGCTTTATGAAGTTCAGATAGTGAAAGGTATATTTGCTTGCTGTTTTTTCTTTCTTTTAATCTGAGCACCCACGATAAAATTCTGAAAACTTTACTGATAGAGCTATGTTTAGAAAGTAATTGTTTTACGGTATTGTTTTCTAAATCTTGTTCAGTGACAGCGTTGACTTGTCGGACTTTCTTCATTTCCAGGTCAGTGGTAAATGCTGGCTGATTGCCTTGTCCATCGAAGTCTGATAGCCATGATGGTCCCTGCCACCACAAGTCATGTTTTGTCAGCTGTGATGCTGTTAATCCACGGCTGGCACAGTCCGCCGGGTTTTCTTCTGATTTGACGTAACGCCAACATGTTGATGGCATTGTCTTTTTGATATCTGTGACCCTGTTGGCCACAAAGGTTTTCCATCTAGCTGGGTCTCCGTTAAGCCATCCTAGAACAATCATGGAATCAGACCATCCATAGATCTCAAGCTGGCAGGCACTTAAGCACTGTTGCACTTTAAGTACTAACTTTGAGAGAAGATGACCCACCCTCAACTCCAACCTGGCGAGAGAGATATTTTTTCACATGGTACTATTCTTGTCTTAGCAACCAATAGGGTGATAATAGGCAGATTACCTCGTTTTATTTTGCAATAAATAACGCATGCGTAGGCTTTAGTCGATGCGTCACAAAAACCGTGCAATTCGATTGCGTCATTTTCGTTTGTTGATAACCACCTAGGTACTTGTATTTTATTGATGTTAATGATATCGTTTTTGATTATGATCCATTCAGATAAAATTTCTTCAGGCAGGGGGTCATCCCATTTGATTGCGGACAACCATACCTTCTGAAAAATTATTTTAAACTTAGTTGATATTGGCGCTAGCCAGCCTAGGGGATCAAATAGCTTTGATATATCCGAGAGGAGTGATCTTTTAGTTTCCTTCTCGGTCGTCGGTTCAATTTTAGACGTGAACATAAACATGTCATGCTGGTGATTCCAGCTAATTCCCAAAGTTTTAGAAGATTCTGGTTGCTTGAAGTCGAAGCTGTCATGATTATTGTGCATGTTTGCATCTGAAAGTTCGGCAACGTTCGACATCCATTTTCTTAAATTGAATCCGGCGGTTTTAAGTAGATTGATGAGGTCCTCGCGCAATTGTTTTGCGTTTTCTAACTGATGCGCCCCATGAACGAGATCGTCCATGTAGAAGGAGCTTTCGAGGACAGCAGCTGCTGCGCTGTATTGTTGGTGAGACTTCGGCCTTGGTACCATAAGTGACCGTTAAAAGCTCCCATTCTTTGATATTTTCCTGCTCGGAATTTCGATAGATAAGCTTTTGATCTTCTTTATTTATCCAAATTTGTCTAAACATCATCTCAATGTCTGCAGTAAAGGCAAATCTGAATTGCCGCCATTTGATAATCAGCGACTGAAGGTCTTGCTGAAGATTGGGTCCACGCTTCATGACGTCATTAATGCTGTAGCCTTACGAAGTTTTGGCTGAGCCGTTAAACACCACTCTAAACTTAGTAGTTGTAGATTCCGCTCGTTCCACTCCGTGATGAGTGAAGTAAAATTCGGGTTTGGTGCTACTGACAGCGGGTGCCATATGGCCCATTGATAGGTACTCTTTCATAAATGATTTGTAATGATTTTCCAGTTCATGGTTTTTGATAAACTTCCTTTCTAATGATTTGAACTGAGCAACTGCTTTATTTTTTGAAAATCCTAAGTTCTTTTCAAAACCTGATTTCATAGGTAACCGTACTTCATACCGACCGTCTTCTCGTCGAGTGGTTGTGTTTTTGTAGTGCTGTATGCACTCCTGATCTTCTAATGATAGATTGGACTCTTCGGCAATGTCTTCGATTTCCCAGAATCTCTGGATTTCCTCTAGATCATTAATGATGACATTGCATTGAAGAGTCCTTGCGCTACCACTCAAAATCCACCCTAAACGCGTGTTTTGCGCAATAGGTGAATGATTTTGCTCGCCTCGGCAGATACCTTCTAATAAGATCAATTAATAAATATCTGCTCCGAACAAGATGTCCACGGGGCGGCTATTATTGAATTCAGGATCGGCTAGAGTGATATGGTCCAAGTAAGACCATGAAGGTTTGGCAAAAGAAAAGCTTGGTAAATTTTTTATAAGATTATTCATAATAAGTGTTTCCGTGTGAAATTCAAAGTTGTTATTGGCTGAAACGCATTTGATATTGATTGCTCCTTTACAGTTCGACTGCTTCGCACCTATTCCTGTGATCACACCCTTACATTTTTGACGAGACAGCCCTAGCTGTTTGGCAGCATTCTCAGATATGAGAGAAGTCTGAGAACCCTGATCTAAAAGAGCGCGCATTTTGATAAAGGAACCATTGGATGCTTCAACTTTTACCACAGCTGTTGCTAAAAGGATTTCAGGGATTTCAGTTTGAGACACATGTGAGCTCCTAGCAGTTGGCTTTTGACCCTGTTTGGGTTCGCTGACATTCGCGCTACTAGAAGTCGATGCCCCGGACTCATTAGAGTTTAGCGAAAACGCGTCATGTAGAAGCGTGTTATGTGCAAGCTTGCACTCGCGACAGCGTTTTTCTGAAATACATTTGTTTCCATTGTGGCAATAAAGACAATTTTCGCATAATTTTAGGTTCTCGGCAGTTCGAAGTTTCGATGATGGTGACATTTCACGGAATTTATTACAAATAAAAATAGAATGATTATTCTTTTTGCAAATTGCACACCTATAGTGTTTTGCGGCATAAACATTTTTGCTGTTCGCAGATTGCTCAATACGTCCGGTCGATGACGGCTTCGTATTAGGGTTATAAAAGGGTTTTTGATTTTTATGATTTTGTTGAGCAGGTTTTGGATCAGACTTCCTTCGTGAGGATTCCATTGTTGTGAATGTCTTCTCCAAAAATGATAGAAATTCTTCGAGATGAGGTACCTCTTTAGGTTCGTTCACAGAAGAGAGATATTCGCTAAGCGTCTCTGTGTCGAGCTTTTGACACATGAGATGAATGATAAGAGGATCCCATGACTCTACGTTAATTCCCAAATTCCTGATCGCGTTGAGACTTTCGTGAGTTACGTCATGGATTTTTTTAATATGATTTAGCGACGATTGCTGCGCCGCTGGGATATTGAGCATTAGATCGAAACTTAAAATTAGACGCTTATTATTGTAGCGATTATTCAGAAGCTCCCAACTGTTTTGATAATTATCAGCCGAGATGGAAAGATGCTGGATAAGTCTTTCCGCTTCACCCTTTACTTTAGTTTTGAGAAATTGCATTTTTTGAGCGGGGGATAGGTTTGGATTGGCATGAATAGTTTCAGTAAAAAGATCCTTAAAACTAGACCATTGTTGATAATTGCCAGAAAAGGTTGGAATTTCCATTTTTGGAGTAGTGTTTTCACGGTGAGAGACAGAGGAGAATTTTCTATTGAAAGCTTTTATGATCTCATTAAATTTTCTCTCAGCTTGAAAAAAATGCGATTCGTACTCCGGGCTTTTCTGACTAGCCGATTCGCTATCTAGTTCCCAATGAAGGGTGTCGATGGTAGACCAACGTGATTGAATAGAACGCAACAAGTGATCAAATTCCCATTTCTCCGATATTGAATCTAAGTCGATGTTCGAAATAGTATGCTCGAATGCCTTGAAATTACTGCTTTGTTTCCGCAGCATCTCATCGGTCTTGCTATTGTTACCCCGAGCTTGATACGAGGTTTCCTGCGATGGAGTCCCTGGCATTAGGGTTGCTGGCTTGATAAGAGAGGAGGGAGTCCCTTCCCTCGCTCCTGAGTTTCGAATAGCTGCCCTGATGTAGGTGTATCTTTCTCCAGTGCTTTCAAATTTATTTGTAATAAAGTATGGATAAGACTTAGTACCTAATCCGCACAGCTTAATATGATTCGATTGATATTCGTTCCAGTAGTTATCTAGAGTGTCTAGCCTGCGCTGAATATAGTCTGGAGTTTTCCTATCCGAACCGTCTTTCTTAAAATTCGAATAAAGTTGCTCAATTGCGGAAACGATTCGCTCTTGAGCCGATAGTAATTCTTCCATAGTCGACATCTTAGTACTCGTAAGTGATGAGAATAAGATAAAATGGAAAGATCTTACTTGATATCTTCTGGACTGGATGAACGGTGACGCGGTGCTGCTACTCCTACGTCCGTCCTGTGGTGTCTGTTGACGCCCTGCTGCTCCAGTGTCCTTCCTGCGGTGTCTGTTGACGCCTGCAACTGCTGCGGAGGTGGTCGCAAGCCGGCCTGGCTTACGTCCTTAGGTATCTGATGATACTCGCTGCTGTGATCCAGAGAGCTGCTAGCTCACACTGATATTTCCACTTGTTAGCGGAAATCCTCACTGGTGGCACTGATTTACGCACTCGCAAGGGTGATATATCAGTTTTAAAATTTAAAAAAAATTATGTACGGTCCGTACACCACGTATAGTAACTAAGCTGGATATATCAGTAAAACCAAGAGATAAATTTTAACTGATATATTTAACGATAAACTGTAGTTACTAATGAAATGAAGTGAGACGCGTGTGTCGATTGACAGATGATCGCGAACTGAATATAATAAAAAGTATTGCTAAAATTGATGACTGGCGTAAATGCGCGGTTGGCATTAATTAGGGCAATGCACAAGGTGCGTGCTCGTACAGTTCGAAAAATGCCGTTTTAGGTTAATTGACAAAGTTTCTTGAGAAAATCTAAAGTGAGGTTCTTGAAAGGCAATGATTATGATAGACCTTGAGTAACCTAACATAATTAGGTTAGGTTAGGTTAGATTTTTTTTTTTTTTTTTAATTCTTTATTGAGAGATAATTTTGTCAGGGGTTTGGCGCTATTGGGATACACCTTACCCCTGACTATTTACATTTATGTGTTATAATATTAATTGGTTACATTTAAGGTGTTAGTTTGATACAATTAATGTTATCTTACTTAACTAAATATTAACACAGTATTTCTAATCAAAATGTCTTTAAATTGGACAGTGCCGCCTGTACGGACTGTACAGGCCGTACAGTTTGTAAAGTTTACACAGGTATGCACAATAGCACAGAAGGACAAGCTGTTCTTATATAGACAAAATATACACAGAGTATTTCAACTCAATTTTGTGTTCAATTAGGACAGTACCGACTGCACGGCCTGTACAGTCTGTACAGTCTGTATCATTTTATACAGTCCGTGCTGTCTGTACAGTTTGCACAGGTATGTGCAATAGCACAGAAGGACAAGCTGTTATTATATAAGTAAAATATTCACAGAGTATTTCAAATCAAAATGTGTTCAAAATGTGTTCAAGTCGGACAGTACCGACTGCACGGCCTGCACAATCTGTACAGTCTGTACAATCCGTACAGTCAGTACGGTCTGTACAGTTTTCACAGGTATGTAAAATAGCACAGAAGGTCTAGCTGTTCTTATATAAACAAAATATACACAGAGTATTTCAACTCAAGATGTGTTAAATTCGGACAGTACCGACTGTACGGCCTGCACAGTCTGCACAGTCTGTATCAATTTGTACAGTCCGTACAGTCTGTACAGATTACACAGGTATGTTCAATAGCCCAGGAGGACAAGCTGTTCTTATATAAACAAAATATTCACAGAGTATTTCAAATCAGAATGTGTTCAATTCGGGCAATACCGACTGGGCTGGTACAGTTTGTACAATTTGTAGAATCTGTACAGTTTACACAGGTATGTATAGCTCATAAGGATATCTTACATCTTATCGTGACAATCATTAATAATTACATTATACAATATAATTTGGAAAGTAGTTTTTTTTTTTTTTTTTTTTTCCAGAATAACTATTTAATGAAGGTATTCTAATATCAACAACATATTCGCACAGTATTTAAAATCAAAATGTGTTAATTCGGACAGTACTGACTGTACGGCCCGTACAGTCTGTACAGCTTGTACAATTTGTACAATCTGTACAGTTTACACAGGTATGTATAGCACATAAGGATGTCAAACTATTTTATTAAGGTATTCTAATATAAACAAAATATTCACACAGTATTTAGAATCAAAATGTGTTAATTCGGACAGTACAGTCTGTACAGTTTGTACAATTTGTACAATCTGTACAGTCTACACAGGTATGTATAGCACATAAGGATATCTTACATCTTATCATGACAATCATTAATAATTACATTATACAATAATTTGTAAAGTAGTATATAATATATATATATATATATATTTTTTTGTTTTTTTTTTTTTTTCAAAGTCAAAACTATTTAATTAATGTATTCTAATATAAACAAAATATTCACACAGTATTTAAAATGTGTTAATTCCGACAGTACTGACTGTACGGCCTGTACAGTCTGTACAGTTTGTACAGTCCGTACAGTCTGTACTGTTTATACAGGTATGTACAATAACACGACACATCACTCTTATTCGTCCATCGAGTTGGGAGAGGTATTGGGGGTAGGCATAGGGGTAAGTGGAGTGAGTCTGCCTCTTGAGTATTTTAGGCCTAAGAAGCGGGGATCAATGTTATCAACTCCCTGCAGCATAGAGATGGGTGGCCGGTTAGCCTCAGGACACGTACGTTGCTGGGCAACTGTTTTAAAAAAGAAGAAATTCGGGTAGTCAGGGTGGCCTCGTGTGCGACCTCCTTGGTAGTTGGGGTGTTTCTGTCTGATATGTCGTAGAATGGCAGTGCTTGTGTAGTACACCCCGCATAGGACGCACTGGTGACCACCCTTGCCTTTTGGAGCCCCATCTTGTGGGGGTTGCAGTCGCGCATTGCCTAGATCCCGAGAGGTCACGTGATATGACGACGTTCGGAAGTGAGGCAGCTGATGCGTTTGGGGAAGGTTCTGATGGTGGTGGCAGTATGTTGGTTTCAGTGTGGGAGGGTGTGGGGGTCCGGGGGGGGGGAGTGGCTGTAGAGGCCTCATGGATGCTGGGGGTTGCAGACGAGATTGGAGAGTATTGTGGAATTTGGTACCGTGGTTGTTAATGTTGTGGTGGGAGACTATCAGTGTCTGTCTGTGGAGGCGGTGTCTGTGCTGTAAATGTTTGAGGCGGTGGTGTGAGTGCTGAGGTCAAAATCCGTCTTGTAAGTGGTTGTGTTTGTGATTGGCGAGAGCAATGTGGATATGAATACATGAGGCGAATCGGTTGCGTTTCGGAGCGTTGACGGCTTGTGTTTGAGGTGATTGTCGTAAAGGTCGTTACTGTAGGGGTGACGATAGTGCGAGGAGGAGGAGGATGATTGTTACAGCGCTTAAACAGAGATGGTGTAGGAGGTGAGATTACCATAGGTGGAGTTGATGGTGCTGGTCCTATAAAATGTGCTGTAAGGCTGCTCACAGTGTCCATGATGCCAAAGGATCTATTATCAGCTTTCGCAATCTGTTTTCTGCTTTCTCTGGCAAGTTCGTTATATTTTCCCTCCAGTTCAGCTAAGGCCCGCTGAAGATTTATTATTTCTTGTTGAAGTATAATGCAGCCTTGGCAGGGTGTTAATTCTCTGCCTTGGGGGTGATCTCTTTGAGGGAATCTAGGTATGTTATCCATGGTTGCTCTAGATTAGGTTAGGTTTTGTTTTTTTTTGCCTGACTACCCCTAGCTTTACCAGGGACCTGGTCTACACAACTCTTCCATTCCAGTTCTCTCTTTTATTCTTCTCGTACTTTCATTCTTCATACTTTATCTTTCATTTATCCGTCATCGTTCATAATTTATTACTTTTTCTATCTGTATCTAAAATTCCTTTCTTTGGGATTTGGGATGCAACGATGGTTTTTAATCTTTATTTTACTAATTTCTCCTTTTCTTATTCATATTTCTACTACAATATTTTCTTATGTCTATATCATATATTTTATACAGTTACATCTTATTCTAGTATACATATTCTTACTGAGTTTATTTGTTTTGCTGACTCCTTTATATTCAATAATATAAGTGTTCAGCATAATTTATACATCCTTATTTCTTTTTATTACTATAGCAGCTATTTCTGTACAATAGTTAATAAAATCGTTTCTTATATATTTATTACTTATGTATATAGTCTTTAACATTGTCTACTTTCAATTCTATATCCAATTTCTGCTCCGCCTCATATCTCCGTTTGCCAAATACTGGGCACTCAAATAAGATGTGTTCTACAGTTTCCATTTTGCCACTTTCGCAGATACACGATGGACTTTCCTTACACCTGAACCGATTCAGGTATTCAGAGAATCCACCGTGCCCTGTCATTACTTGCGTGAGTACACCAGAGGGTTTTATCTTTTTAATAATTTTGTAAGCCTTAATAATGTCGGGAAAGAAGATTTTAGTCACGGCTGCATTCTCGCTGGTTATGTATCTCCTGTTCCATTCGTCAAGAGTTCCTCTACGGATCTGTCGCTTAACGAATGAAACCGGACATGCGTCATATACTGGTGATGTTTTTGTTTTCAGGGCAGCGTCCTTTGCCAGCGCATCGGCCCGCTCATTGCCTTCAAGTCCCGCATGTGCTTTTATCCAAAACAAATCAACGCATTTGTTTTGTGCCCTACTTGTTTTTAAGTTCTTACGAACTTTTACGGCAAGAGGGTGAGTGGAGCTGTTGTTTGTAATTGTTTGGAGCGAAGACTGTGAGTCGCTGTAGATACCAAAGCGGGTTTCTGGCATCTTCAGTATTTCATCAGTAGCTCTGTATATGGCCAGTAATTCAGCCTGGTAGACTGTGCAGTGTGACGACAGCTTCAGTTTGATGGATTTGGTCTCGGTCTGATTATTCCATATGGATAATGCCGCTCCGACCTTCTCCTCAATCCTACTACCATCTGTGAACATCCGCACTGCGTAATCGCTGTGAATGTTCACCTGCTGCTGGTCCTCCAGGCGCACGTATTCCAGGCTCATATACTCCGCTGGGTGAGGTTTTACTGAGAATGCCGACATTTTCTCCACTTCTCTGTCTCCTAGCGCGGGCTGGATTACCCCCCTCCTTGCCTCGTACAGGGCGGCTGCCTCTTGTACCCTGAGGTCGAGTGGTAGTATTCCAGCCAGCGCCAGTGCTGAATTTAGAGAAGTGGTTCTATATGCTCGGCATAGTTTTTGAGCAAACCCGCGCTGGACCGAGTTGAGCACCTTCCGAATGCCTAGTTTCTTGGTTGCAGGGGCCCAGACACTTGCTGCATACATTACAGTTGGCTCAACAACTGCAGTATATATGGTCCTAACAACTTCTGGGTGCAGACCCCAGCTTATTTTGGCTGCTCTGGATAATTGTTTGAAGATATTGACGGCTTTCCTACAAACGATTGACGTGTGCTGATTAAAGGTCAGCTTATCATCAATCGTTACCCCCAATATCTTCATTTCTTTTGACATTGCAATGTCGGTCCCACCCATCCTCAGGAGCGGAGCATCATATTTAAGTTTTCTTGTTACAATCATCGCACTTGTTTTCTGCGGCGCAAACTTTAACTTATTTTTGATGCCCCACTCCCGAGCATAGGCGAGAGCGGCATTTGCCTGTTTCTCGATATCCATTGCGGTGTTCCCATCAAAAACCATCACTATATCATCTGCGAATGCTTGCGTATAGTCGCCTCTTCGCTCGAGGCCCTTGAGCAACGGATCAATGAGCAAGTTCCACAAAACAGGTCCGCCGATTGAGCCTTGAACGCATCCCTTGGAGGTGGGTCTGGTGATTTGTTCTCCGGCGTATCTCACTTTTACCGTCCTTCCATCCAGGTAGCTGTCCATGACTTTCCTGATGTTTATTGGGCATCCTTCTTCAGCCAGTCGGACTCTGAGCGCTGGCCACCATGCGCCATCGAAGGCACCCTCTATGTCCAATGATACAACTGTAATGAGTTTTTTAAGTTCCAGTTTTTGGTGAATGTGTTTTATCAGGGCATAGAGGGCGTCTTCAGTGCTTTTCTGGGGTACGAATCCAAACTGGCGTGTACTGAGCTTTGGGAGGACATGGTGCTTTATCCTGCCCATAACCATCTTCTCGAAGACCTTACCCATGACCGGAAGCAGTCCTATCGGCCTGTATGATTTAGGGTCTTGGTAGTTTTTCTTTCCCGGCTTTCTCAACACAACCACCGTCGCTTCTTTCCATGGCCTGGGAAAGTGACCATATTCTAGGCATTTGTTTGCTAACGCCAAGTATGTTTCGGGGTCTTCTAAGACTGAGTGCTTGCAAATATCTGCAGTGAGTCCATCCGATCCCGGTGCCTTTTTAGGATTAAAACTATTTACTGCGGTTTTTACCTCTTCCATAGTAAACGGAGGGTCATGACTTTCAACATGCTCCAATTCGTTTACCTGATCAGCAAGTTTCCTAATTTTTTGGTGATCCGCGTTGTCATGTTCTTCCTTATCTTCCGGGTAAAAAGTCTCACAGAGTAATTCAGCAGACTCTTTAGGACTTAAGGATTTACCTTCCTTTATCAGAGGCAGGTCTTCTTGCCTCTTGGTTGTTTTCCCGATCACCCTGTAAATTCCTTCCCAAAGACCTTCCTTGTCTTGTTTCCCACAGAACTCTTTCCAACTGTCTATTTGTGCTTGTTTTGCTTGTTGTTCATATTTTTCTTTTATTTGCAGGTACTCCCCGATAACCTTATTTCTGCGGACCGGCGCTGCACAACGGATTCTCCTCTTCCTGGATCTCACCTCATTCTTCAGCCGCGCGAGTTCATCCGACCACCATGGTAAGTTACTTTTTGTTTTTGTTTTTATTTTAGGGATACTATTATTGCATGCTATTGTTATTAATTTAATGTATGTTTCTATTTTGCTATCTAATTCGGCTTTGTTATCAATTTTGCTTATTTCTTCCTTGTTTACATGATCTTCTTCTAGCAATTGGGTCAGTTTCTCATGAAACGTGCTCCAGTTAGCTTTTTTGCTGTTAAAAATACGTGTGGTTCTTTGAATGCTTATACCTTTTGCTCGTTTTAATCTAATTTTAAAGGTAAGAACATTGTGATCGGATGAAATCAGCCCTTCTTTAACCTCCCAGTCTTCTACCAGGTCTAGAAGATTCGTTGTGCAGGCGGTAATGTCTACGAAGCTCGTATAGGTCTTTCCTCCTCTTACGGTATCAAATGTTGGAGTATCTCCAACGTTGAGCACCTGTAAATCCATATCTTCTATTGATCCAGCTAGTTCTTCTCCCTTCTCATCTATTATTAGGCTTCCCCACCATGTATGTTTAGCGTTTGCATCCCCACCTATAATTAAATTTTTAGTTCCCACTTCTCTCTGAATTCTTCGTAGGTGTGTTAGGAAAGGCTCTATTGTTGTGTGGTTTGGCTCGAAGTAATATGAGACAACCACGATCTCCCAGGCGCTGGTCCTGAGCTTCACCACCACGATGTTGTTTGTGGTGAAGTCCGGGCAAATAATGGCATCCACGTCTCTATCAAACACAGCTATAGCTGCTTTGATTGTTCCATCTCCCTGGTTTGCGTTCTGGAAGATCCTGGCAGTCCCATAATCCTTCATTCTGCCGATTGTCCCAACGTAAGGCTCTTGAAGCAACGCAAAGGCCATTTTTCTGTTTTTTGCCTCAAATATTATTTCCTGTGTAGCAAGTGCTTTCCTTTGTAAGTTAGCTTGGGCTACAGTATATGGCCCTGCGTCGCTTGTATGAACTGTTTGGCTCGTGACCACTTTAGCAATATGCTACCGAGGCTCGAGCCAGTGCATCCCATCTTCTCCTTATCGGGCATTCACTGCTAAAGGCATTGTGATCCGATCTTTCTAGCTTGGCATGCACACAGTTTGTGCACGTGGGGACGGAACCGGCCATCCAATCTGCGCAATTTGTTCTGAGGTGGGGTCCACCGCAGTGGCTACATTTTTCTGTCGTCTCCTTGCAGAATTTCCTGCCATGGCCGTAGCCCAGGCAGAGGGAGCATTGAACTAGTGGCGATTGGTCCGCGACTCGAACTTTTTGCAAGTCGATCAGGACTGTTTCGGCTTCTACCAGCCGTGTCCATATTGCGGGGGACACCCTCAGGACGATGTGATGCGTATGTGGGTTTCGCGTTTGTTTTTTATAGGCTATTTCCATGGTGTCTCTGGTGTTTGTAGCTGGTAGGAGGTTTTTGTTCTGGATCTTCAGGGCGCTAAGGATGTCTTCATCCTGGTTGTATTTTAGCACATCCTTCAGAATAACCAGCGGGTTCTTGTTTTGGACATTCTCTACGTTTAACTCCTTGGCTTCTTTAAGTTTGTTTCTGAATCTGTCGCGTTCTTCTTCTGTTCTGCATCCCACAATCACCTTCCTATCCTTTGCTTTCCTTATTTTCTCAACCGCTATTCCACTCTCTTTTGCATTAACTGTCTTTCTGATTCTATCTAAGACTTCTTCACCCGTCTCAGTTTCATCTTTGGCGCTGACCACTATCGAATGTAGCGCGGTCTGTCTGTGGGGCTGTCTCCCGGTGGTAGCCGCTGCTACACTCGCGTAGGTTTGTCTTTCTATCGTTTCCTTGTGTTTTTCTATTGTCTCTGCTAGTTTTTCCATGTTCCTGTTGTTTTCTTGAAGCAGTTTTTCCTGCTCTTCTTTGTGTTTCTTCATAGTGTCTTTAAATTGTTCCATCTGTTCATTAGTCTCTTGTATGATTCTTGCTAGCTTTTTTCCTTCTTTCTCGTTGTGTTGATTTTGGCTTTCCTCTGGTTCTTGTTCTTTATCTTTATTGGGTTCCTCTGGTTCCTTAGTCACTCCCTTCTTTCCTTTTCCTTTTACATTTTCAACCTCTTTAACAAGCTGGAAAAGTCTGTCTATCGCAATAGTAACCTCGGTTTTTATTTCCGTCTTGAGGTTTCTAGCATTCCCAAGATTAACTTTTGCTTTCATGACGCACGCCTTCGCCTCCGCAAGCCTGTCTAGATATTTAACTTTTCCCGACGACGGTGAGCTCTCTACAGCTGCCGATGAGCCTTTCAGAGGTCCAGCTTTGATGTCATTGGAGAGCCCGTCGTTTTCTTGGTCTTTTTTATCTTCCTTCTGCGTCAGCAATATATCTTCTTTTTCAGTCTCCTTTGTAGATGTCAACTCAAGAGTTTCCATCGATCGTGTCTCTATTTGTTCTTGGTTGACTAATGTTTGGTCAGTCAGGTCAATCAGCTCGTTAAATTTTTCTCCCTGGCGGGACGAACCCACTTGGTCTACCATTTTGCCCTTCTTCCGAACGGGTGTACGCACCATTTTTCCAGGCATCCCGTCAATTGTAAGTAATCAATGTAAGTTTGTAAAAGTTGTAAAAATAAAAAGATAGTCCCTCTAGTATACGGTAATTAGACGAAAACCGCGTCAAATTTGAGCCTCTGGTTCCGGAGATATGAGCTACGAAGTATGACAATATTACTATGGGGGGGGGGGAGGGGAGAATGACAACTTTAAAATATGAGGAAATATGAAGAAAATATTACACTATGAACTGTAAAGAAAGATTTTAAAAAATTCTGTCAACAACTAATATTTTGTAAATTTTTTCAGGGGGGGCAAGGGGGGAAAAATATTTAAATGGTGAATTTATTTAGAATATGTAAACTTTACTACGTTGACAGTTTTAAAAAACAATTTTTATATATATAGCTCAATTTAGACGAATATAAAAATTTTACTCGAGAAGGGGGGGGTAAAAAGAGAATAGAATTTTAAAAGAACTTATACTGAAAATGAACTTGTATATATTATATATAAATAATATATACAAATTCGTACAAAAAATTGCCTATCTCCAGCCGTTTCCGAGAAACAAGCGTTTTAATCTATTTGCGGTTGGTAATTTAACTCTATAATTTCGTGCTCGGAAACCGCTAGTTTTAAAAATCTAATTTTTTCACAGAAATGTTTGACAACATAGGGACAGCAAATACACGAAAAATAAACCTATGTTGTCGCTGAAGATTTCAAATAAAAACACTTACAGTGAAAAATAAAACCGCACAAAAGTTTTTGAGTCTCTATCTCCGTGGAGAATGGTCCGTTTTCAAATCTGAAGGTGCCTCCCAGCTGCTCTCTGCTGCCTCCTTCGAGTCTCGTCCTTTAAAATGATCCACGGGCACGGGGTCACTGACCTCGCCGCCACGTGGTTTTAGGTTTTTTGACAATATCTCCGTGCTCCTGCACGGGAAAAATCTGCAAATTGGCTGACTTATAGAGAACCAAGATGCCCTCCGTTGCACAGTTGAAAAACTGTAGGTCGTCACTGAATTTCACGAGATAAATCACTTTTAATTTTGGAAATTTCCCAAAAAAGCACTTTTTCCCCCGTAACTTTGTGGCCACAGCACTTAGAGCCACACGGTTTTCACCGACGTGTGCGTCTTCACTTGCCGCTTCTTTTCATGTATCACACAACAAAATCGAAGCACTTTTTACTATTTTTGCGAATTTTTTAGCGCGGAGGGACCTTTTTTCGTGGCGCTCTCGAGTGCGGTTCGAGCGCGAGTGGTTAGGTTAGGTTAGGTTAAGTTAGGTTAGGTTAGGTTAGGTTAGGTTAGGTTAGGTTTTTTTTTTTTTTTTTTTTTTTTTTTTAATCGCGTTCACCACAGACTTTATGTCCGTGCTCTTTTTTCATCTTTATTTATTATTATTTATTGAGCTTATTTTATTTACATTTCTGAGAATCTACTTACTCAGGGGAAACATTAATATTAACTTATAATCTACAATTTTTTACATTACAATTATTTCAACTACATTGCAAAACTAGGTGCTCTAACTAAAATGCTCTTTTTTTTTTTTTTTTTTTTACTGTTAGCTTTTGAATACATTCGGACAATTACACATTTGGTATAATCTCATAAAATGGTAGAACTTGAAGCTGCCCCCTGACCTGGCCAGTTAGCCAGTTTTTCAACGACAGCTGCGTTTCTGTTTCTTATGGCCATTTTTAGATTATAGTTTATGATTGTTTTTGCTGGTACCACCATAGCTCTTTTGATGAAGTGCCCAATCGCAAAGTTGGTGTCATCAGCGTAGTAAGTGCAGCTGTTTGTGTGCCGCGATATTGCTACCACAGCATGAGGGACACTTTCGTGCAGTTTTATCCCACTTTTTGTTTTTATTATTGCCACTTTCTCAAAGGTGAGCCCCTGGGCTTCATGGATTGTAAGTATGCGAGACCCGTCTCCGTCACCGTACCCTTGGTTTTTAAGAGTTTCCTTCTCATCCTGAGTGTGGACTAGGAAAAGAGTATTGGTGAGGGAGCTGGGTATTTTCGCTCCTGTGTACATCCGAAGCGACAGGGAGTGAACCTTGAGTTTTGAGGAATGTATACCGGAGTATATCTCTCCTAGGGCATATGCAACATCTAAAGGGTTCCTATGCGTGCACAGAAGCTCTTGGCTGATGTTAGCTATCAGATTGGGCCTGCTATACCTTATCTCGAAGAGGTTCTCTCTGTCGATGTAAGGCAACTGGTTAACATCTCCGATGAGGACAATCTCGCCAGCGCCAGACAAACGCGAGGCCATGAGTATGGCTCCAAAGTGGTTCATGAGAGCTTCGTCAATCGTGAGTCGACTACATTTATCTTGCTCTCTAAAGCCATTTACTAAGACCGAGGCCATTGTTCGCACCTTGGTTTTCACCAAATTTCCTACGCGGTGCGATAGCTTTTCCCTCAGGTCGTTTGCTGCCTCTGTTGTTGCTGTGATGATTGCGTCTTTGTCCGCATCGAAGTGTTTAACAACCCAGGTTGTTTTTCCGCATCCTGGAACTCCATTGATCCATGTTATTTTAGGTACCGCCCAGTTGAGCCAACTCGCTTCGATTTCCTGGTTCCCTGATATGGACTGGGCCTTTTCAAGGATTCTTTCATCGAGCATGATTTTGGTGCACCGGGCTGTAACAACTACTGGATCAACCTCTGGAGTCAGAAACTTTGGTGGTCCCTTCAGTCCCATCCCATCCTCTTTTAGCGACACGAAGCCACTTGTTGCACTGAAGGCTGCCATATAACTCCCTGACATTGAGCCCATGATGGCCTGGGATTTATCATTGTGGTATATAGCAGCCTCTGCCTCCTCGAGTTTCACCTTTAATAGGTTTACGTTACCTTGCTCGTACGTCTGCAGGATAGATTTACAGGTTAACGAATTAACGTCTATAGTCGCTTTTGTGAGAGCAAGGAACTCAAGGAATGCGTTTATTGCATGATCTTGTAGACAAGTGACTGGTCTGAGATGTGGCCGATTTACCTGACCCAAATCTGCTCTTGTGGGGGGTTTTACGATACTTGCTTTTAGAGAGGGATGAATCTTTGCCTCCATTGTAAAGCCCTCAGATGTTTTCGAGGGCCTTCCGAGCAGTGTTTCTGTTGCCGCACTGAACGCTTCCACGAACGCTTTGATTGGGCCTCTCTTTGTAGCTCTATCTTTTTGGTGTTTTTTGGCTTGTTTGGAAGCCTCTTTCTCCGCAGATCTTTTCTTCTGGAGGCGTTCAGATCCACTGATTGCTGTTGATACGGGGTGTCCCCAGCAGTCGGTTGCAGAGCTTGAATTGTGTGCTCTCAAGAAGTTGAGGCTTTCACCTCGATCTTCATACACAATCACCTCATGTTGTTCAGAGGCTTTTATGCAACCTAGCCGGTCTGCGACTTCTCCTTTCTCGTGTTCAACAACCAGTGCATCCACGCTGATTATGCGGGAAATGGTACCCGCATCCGCTGCTATTTCTCCAAGCATTGAGAGCATCGATCTTGCACGCGCGAAAGGTGTCAAACCAAACTCGAGCTCGAGAAGTGCGACCGTTTTGTTTTTGGATCGGACTAGTCGCAAGCGTTGGTCCGCCACCTCTATCACGGGTAGCGCACTGTAGATCTTGTAGCGCATTGTTGTTTTGGATGTGCTCCCATTTAGCAGTGATGCGAGCCCTGGAGATATAGCCACTCGGAACTTCTTGCCCGGTCGACAAAAGCAGAAACTTATCCCGAAACGCTCGTCAGTTCCATCCATGAAGAGAGCTACGCCTCGGATTCGGATTCCTGCCGTTCCTTTTTCTCCGTGAGCTAGAAGTTTTGTGAGAGATAGGCACTTGGCTTGCGTAGGTAGGTGGGCTTCCTGCGAGGATTCTGCCACTTGAGCCTCTGCTGTTGTTGTTGTTTGGGATTGGGGCCGTGCAGTAGGAGAGAGAGTGGAGTTTCTCTTTGCTGCAACTTGGAAAATCTTATCCACGTAGGATAGGAAATGAGGCCTTGTTTTTGAATCCTCGAGAATTTCCTTTAGTTCAGATTCGACCAGATTTCGATCTATGAGGTGTTCCAGATCGTGCCGTTCTACTAGAAAACGAGGACAGCTCAGAATCAGGTGCCAGACGGATTCACTGACCTCTGGGTCGCACTCGCATCCTGGACTGTCCCTAAGATTGAATCTGTGAAGATATTCCGCAATTCCTCCGTGGCCTGTAAGGGCCTGCACTTGGGTGAATGTTAGTTTCATAGATCTTATGAGTCGATATGCTTTGTCGACGTCTGGTAGAAACTTTTTCGTGATAGCACCTGTGCTGGAGGTTTCGTAGCGATCCTGCCATCTCTGGATCGATTCTTCACGAATTTTCTTCCTAGCATAGGACAAAGGGATCTTATCATAGTCCTGTGTGGTTTCATTGAGTGCTGCTGTTTTTGCAAGTTCATCAGCTCTTTCATTTCCCACCGTTCCTACGTGGGCTTTCAGCCAGAACATGTGAACCTCTCTTCCCTCGTTCACTATCTTACCAATGCTTTCTCTCACTCTGCGTACTAGTGGATGACTCAGTTTAGGATTGCGAAGCAGATCGAGCGAAGATCGCGAGTCGCTTAGGATGCTAACTACTGGATCTGTGCTTTCGCTCACCATTTGAGTCGCTCTGGATAGTGCGTAGAGTTCTGATTGGAAGACAGTGCAAGAGGGGTGGAGTTTGAACCTTTCAAACTTTAGCTCTCTGCCATCGTCCCACCACGTTAGAGCAGCTCCCACTTTATCTTCGATCTTGCTCCCATCGGTGTAGATTTGAGGCCCGGTGACGTGGGCGGTACTTTCCAGGAGCTCGTACTCAATGTGTGTTAATGTGGAGGGATGCGGTTGATCCAGGTACCCTATCTTGAGTTCGAGTTCCTTTCCGGGAGGGAGGTAATCTTGGGAGATGCTCTTTTTGGTTTTGTAGAGATTTGCTGTCTCTTGGATCCGAAGGTCCAGAGGCAGCAAACCCGACAGAACAAGTGCCGAGGTGAGGGAGACTGTGCGGTACGCTTTGCAGATCTTTTGTGCAAAACCTCTCTGAATTGCGTTCAGCTGATTCACATTCATTTGCAGCACTGCGGCCTGTGACCATGCGCTTGAGGCGTAGGTCATGATGGGTTCCACCACTGCGATATAGATGGTTCTCGTTATCTCACTGTTCAAACCCCATGTCACCTTCGCTGCGCACGCAAGCTGTTTGTATATTTCTACTGCTTTTTTGCATTGCGCAGATACGTGTGCTTTGAAGGTGAGCTTGCGGTCGATGATAATCCCGAGCAGCTTTATTTCATCCACAAGGTTAAGTTTCGTACCTGACATGAATAGTTGGGGAATTACATACTTTAACTTCTTGGTTAGAAGCATCGCGTTGGTTTTGTGCGGTGCGAAGTTAAGTTTGTTGTGAATTCCCCATTCTGATACTTTTTCCAGTGTGGTGTTGACTTGCCGCTCCAGAACATCAACTGACCGGTTTGTAAAAGCGAGAACAACGTCATCCGCGAAAGCTTGACAGTATACTTCCTCAGCCTCCAGTTCGTGCAACAACGAGTCTAGGATTATATTCCAAAAGATTGGTCCTCCGATGGATCCTTGGACGCAACCTTTTGTGGTTTCCTTCTCGTAAGTTGCTCTGGCATAGTTGACCATGATCTTTCGGTCACTGAGGTATGAGCATACCATCTCGTAAAGGTTTTTGGGACACCTTTTCTTCGCGAGCTGGTGTTTAAGGGCGGGCCACCATGCGTTATCAAAGGCACCCTCTATGTCCAAAGAGATTAGGAGTACGATGTTTTTATTGTTAACTCCATTTTTCAAGTGCTCCATAAGGTCATAGAGGGCGTCTTCGGTTCCTCGTTGTGGCATGAAGCCGTATTGCCGTTTGTTGAGTGTTGGGAAGATGTGCCACTGAAGCCTGCTTATCATTAACTTTTCTATGATTTTACCAAGAACTGAGAGGAGACCTATGGGTCGGTAAGACTTTGGCAGAGTGTAATCAGTCTTTCCAGGTTTCCGAATAATGACCACATGTGCCCTTTTCCACTGCGTTGGGAAATATCTTAGCGATAGGCATTTGTTAGCTATCGCGAGGAACAACTCCATTTCGCAGCGAATGGCCACTGTGCAGATGTCAGCGGTGATCCCGTCTGGGCCGGGTGCTTTTTTCGGATTCAGAGCTTGGATGATTAGCTCTAGCTCCGCTGACATGAAGGGTGGATCGTTCTCCGAGAGGTCTCCGTAGGGGATTTCTTTTGTAATATTCCGGATTTCCGCATGACCACTTTGATCGGTGCTTGCAGAGTCATCAGGGTAGAAGGTTTTTCCCAGGAGTTCTGCCGACATTTGTGGGGATAGGGTATTCCCTGCCAGGCTTCTCAGTAGCATGTCTTCTTGCCTTCCTGAGGTTTTCCTGATTACCCTATAGATCTTATCCCACATGCTCTCCTTCTCCTGGGTCGTACAGAATTCCTTCCAGTTCTTGGTTTGAGCTAGCTCAGCTTCTTCCTTATATTCCAACTTCGCCTTTAGGTACTCATCCACAACGAGATTTAGGCGCCTTGGAGCTGCATTTCTGATTCTTCTCTTTTTCCTGAGAACCTCACTCCTAAGATCATCTAGCTTTTGAGTCCACCAAGGGGGCTTTGGATCCCCTTTTCTTGAGCTTGTGGAAGGGATGGCTTGCTCACAAGCTTCTTGGATAGCTTCTGTGTAAGCTGTGATCTTACTTTCAAGGCTCTCTGGAGTTTCAGAATCTTTCACTGATGAAACTGTGATCGCTCTTTCTACAAGGGAGGACATGAAGATGGCTTTGAAGTCTGACCACTTGGCCTTCTTGGTGTTGTACCTGCGCGTTGTGATGGGCCTTAGGGGTTCTAGGGATTTCACCAGGCGCAGTGTGAAGGTTATCGCGTTGTGGTCTGATGTTATGAGACTTGGGTCAACTTGCCAGTTCTCTATCCTCCCAAGCAGAGGCGTGCTGCAAGCAGAGACGTCGACTATGCTTGTGCAGGCTCTGCCATCTCTGAAGGTTTCAAAGGTGGGTGTTTCTCCAACGTTCAGAATATGGAAGCTCATTTCGTTGAGAAATGCGTTATATTCCGCTCCTCTTTCGTTCTCAGAGATACTACCCCACCAGTGACTCCAAGCGTTGACATCTCCAGCAACGATAAGGTTTTGCGTGCCGAGCTTTTCGCAGTAACTTTTGGTTCTCTCAAGGTAAGGTGCCATATCCTGGTCCCCTTCAAGGTAAACGGAGATTACTCCAAGTTTCAGGTCTCCACCTTTGAGCAAAACAGCTGCCTCAGTCTCGGTCACCAGCTGGGGATCGTGAATGACCTCCAGCAAGTCTCCGAAAACAATTATAGCTGCTTTGACTGGTTTTTGCCTGTTGAGAGTGCATTGGATAACTTTTGTCCCTGGGTGTTGTTTAAGGACCCCGTTTTTACCCACGTAGGGTTCTTGAACTAGGGCGATCGTGATACCCTTATCCATTGCAACTTGGAGTAGTTCCGCTGTGGCCAGTTTAGAGCGCTGCAGGTTTGCTTGGATGAATCGCAATCCTGTCCCGCCTAGCCTCTGAGGGAACGAGCTTGGATGCTGTGGGGAGCCCTTAGCAATAGGACACGCGGGACCGCGCTATGGCATCCCATTTTTGCCGCTCTGGACACTCATAGCTGAAGGCATTGTGTGCCAGGTCTGAGCCAGTTTCGTGCGCGATCGAGCAGTTCTTGCATTTTGGAGGGTTCCCCTCGAGCCTTTGCTTGCATTGTTCCCATGAGTGGGACCTTCCGCAGTGGCTGCAAAGGTGATCTTTTTCTTTGCAGACTGCTTTTGTATGCCCAAATCCGAGGCACTTTGTGCACTGCACAAGAGGAGAGTGATCGAACACAGGTCTCCACTGGATACCTATGTGAACTTTCCCCGCCTCTAAAAGGCTTTTGTGAATGATGGGGGACACTTCCAGTACCGGATGGCACTCATGGGGATTGCGAGCTTTTTTCCTGTATCTTACCTTGATGGTGGATTCCTTTAGACTGACGTCCTTGAGGAGGTGCTTGTTTTGGGCCAGAAGATTTTCGACGATAAGAGTATCTGTGTGGTATGAAAGCACATCCTTCACTATGATTAGCGGATTTTCTGCTTTAGCTACCTCTGCTTTCAAGCTCTTATCTAGCCGAACTCTGTTCTTCACCAGTTCCAGGTCCTCTTTGGAGCTGCAGCTCAGAATCACTTTACTGTTTTTCGCTTTTCGGACCTTATCAATCCTAGCTCCACTTGTTTTCGTATCCAAAGCTTCCCTGATTCTGTCTATCACATTATCCCCGGTGTTTTGGGGATTTGTTGATGTCACAATCAGGGTGTGGTTTGGTTTTTTAGGCCGTGAGGGTTTGGCGGCAATCTTAGCGTAGGTGGTTGTTGTCCTTGTTCCACTGCCTTTCTCCGATTTCGCCATCTCTGCTTCAAGACTGAGACAAGGTGGTGGTATCTGCATCTTTTCTTGCCGTATTGTACGAAGCTCAGATGATACTGCCTCAAGTCTTTCAGTGATGGGTTGTATGTGTTCCTCGATGTTTATGAGGACCGGTTGCGGATTGGCTTCAGGAACCTTTACCGCTTTCATCGCATCAAGAATTCCTCGAATAGCTGTGATCTCCTGGTTTACTCCCGTGTCTGGTATTTGTGACGGTGGAGTTGATTCCAGGTGTGCCAGCGTTTTCATGTTTGCTTCCAGGATCGTTTGGGTTTTGCCTTGGTCTTTTTGGAGGTCTCTCCTGAGCTCATCCAGCTGGGTTTGCATTGACTCTACTCCTGCTTTTAACCACGTGTGATTCTTTCGCAGAAGCTCGGTCTCGCTGCTTTTTCCCTGGTTGGATATGCTCTCCACGAGAGACTTAAGGCGTTTTTCAATACCCTGGATTTCAACCGCGGTTTCCTTGATGAGCTTGTGGGGTTCTTGTGTTTCATAGTCCAGCCAAGCACGAATAGCTTTCACCTCAGAAAGGGAAGAGGTGATATCGCCGCGCGCATTTGATACCTCTTGAGTGAGGTTCTTAGCGAGATCGGCGATTAGCTTATTGTGCGCCCTCTCGACCCGAACTAGCTCGTTTGCGTTCCTCGCTTTTTCTTTTTCTAGGTTTGAGATATGCATAGACCGGGAGTCCTGTAAGGAAAGAACGATCTCGTATAGGGCCTGCAGACTCTCGAGCGCGATGGTTTTGCACTCCCTTTTCATGTTTCCTGCAGATTCTATAGCTTCCTTTCCTTTTTGCAGCATCTCATTTGCAACTTTCGTGGCCCTATCCATCTCAATCCCTGTTCTTTTCCTCGTATGCTCGACCAGCATGCTGTGTCGCACTTTGGGAGCAGTTGTGGGGGAGGCCAGATCGATGAACGATGTAACGGATTCATCATCTGACATTATTGGTTTTGGAGGGGATATACCACATTGCTGCCAGTTTATCACTTTCTGCGTTACTGAATCTGTGACTGACTGCACTGAGGAGATACCAGACATCTCACTACGCTCAAGAGGAGATGGAGTCTTTTGCTTCCTCCTTGGTGGGGCCAGTGGGATGTTAACGCTTGTTGCATTTCCCTCTGATGAAGCCTTTTTTGCTGTGGCTGCGGGTACTTGATCGGGCAGTGGTGGTGCCAGCCTCTCCGATCTTACTGATGTTTTGGAGGCAGTTTCCTTTTTCAATACTTTTTCCCGCAGCGATCGTTGCCTATGTGCTATCGAGGGTGCAGCTTGTGCCTTGGGGGCAGATTCAGTTGACTTGCCTGACATTGTTGCGAAGTTAAATACAATACTAGCAATTAAATGCCTGAAACGAGATTATACAAAAATTTGGAGCTGTGATTCTATAAATGATGTTAGTTTAAAATTCTAATTCTATGTTACAAGTAATATTGTTAACTTACTTAATTCTAATTGTTTCCTTTCACGCTGGATGTTCTGCGGTTCCTGAGTAACTTGATGGTGGTGAACGCGCCAGAACCTTAGGTGGTAGGGTTCTGGGTGGTGTGTGTTGCTGGTTGATGAGTGAAGTAAGAGAGGTTCTCTGGGTCTTGGAAGGATTCGTTTCTTTTGGTTTTCTTGAGGGGAATTGTGGAGTGAAAAGTAAGAATTCCCTTGGAGCTAAGTTGAAGAGCTTCTTCTCCTGATGACTTTGATATGAAACAGCAGGGGTCTATCTCTTCTGGTTCCGAAGATATGGCCTGAGGGGATTTCCAAGGAGTGGGGGGAAATTTCGTTGATGGTGCTAGATGATGGATCTTCACCTCCTGATCACGTAGACACTTCACAAGGTGGGTCTATCTTCAATGGTTTCGGAGATATGGTGTTTTGAAATTCCCTTGGGGCCAAGTTGTTGGGCTGTTCCTCCTGATCACGTAGATACCCCACAACGTAGGTCTATCTCCAAAAGCTGCCGAGATATGACGAGAGGGGTTTTTGGAGGGGAGAGGGGGATTTTGCCAGGTGATAGCTCTTCTTCTCCTGATCACGTAGACACCTCACAACATGGGTCTATCTTCACTGGTTCCGGAGATATGGTGCTTCAAAAATCCCTTGGGGCCAAGTTGTTGGGCTGCCCCTCCTGATCACGCAGTTACCCCACAACGTAGGTCTATCTCCAATAGCTGATGAGATATGACGAGAGGGGTTTTTGGAGGGGGAGGGGGGGATTTTGCCAGGTGATAGCTCTTCTTCTCCTGATCACGTAGACACCTCACAACATGGGTCTATCTTAAACGGTTCCAGAGATATGGTGCTTCTAAATTCCCTTGGGGCCAAGTTGTTGGGCTGCTCCTCCTGATCACGTAGATACCCCACAACCTAGGTCTATCTCCAATGGATGCTGAGATATTACGAGAGGGGTTGGAAAGGGGGGATTTTAATACCCGGGGGGGCAAGATGTAGTGGTCCTCTTCCTGAGTGCAAAGATATCTCACAGTAGGGTTCTATCTCCACTGGTTGAATAGATATACCGCGAGGGGTTTTTTGTCTCCGGGGGTGCGGGGGGAAAAGTGCTGTGGTGAAATTAGGGCAGAATGAGAATCGTCCTGTTGTCCCGGTTCCAACGATACCAAACACAAGTATTCTAAGATAAAGGGTTTGGGAGATACCTCTCAGTTCGCCTGATGAGCTGATGGAAGATGAGATGGTGGCTTCAGACTGAAGGGAGGATTCTTGGGTCCGGCTTCGAAGTCTTCATGTAGGTGCTCGACGTCACGCCTCGTGTATGTCGGGCCGAAAGCAGGTTACACGTGTAGCGACCACGCGGTTTCAGAGGTTAAAATCCTAATATTCGCAAGCTTATATCTCCACTGTCCTTAGATAAATTTTGAAAATTGGAACAGAAAATTATAGACATAAGCAAGGTCTCACTATTGATGTTATAAGTGTTTTGATGGGACTAACCTTCTTGGTGTTATTAAAGCTCAAAGTCCAGACCTTCCTGTCGCGAAACCCCTTGAAGAAAATTGTTGAAAACGATAATCCTTGTGAGATGCACACTCCTTTCACTGGTTATAACACATTTTTGCGCGTAGCTCGAAAATACAATTTTTAAATGATTTTTTAATGCGAGCTATATGTTGCTTGAGCCGATTTGTAGCTGTTACTAGGTTAGGTTAGGTTAGGTTAGGTTAGGTTAGGTTAGGTTAGGTTAGGTTAGGTTAGGTTAGGTTAGGTTAGGTTAGGTTAGGTTAGGTTAGGTTAGGTTAGGTTAGGTTAGGTTAGGTTAGGTTAGGTTAGGTTAGGTTAGGTTAGGTTAGGTTAGGTTAGGTTAGGTTAGGTTAGGTTAGGTTGTTAGGTTAGGTTAGGTTAGGTTAGGTTAGGTTAGGTTAGGTTAGGTTAGGTTAGGTTAGGTTAGGTTAGGTTAGGTTAGGTTAGGTTAGGTTAGGTTAGGTTAGGTTAGGTTAGGTTAGGTTAGGTTAGGTTAGGTTAGGTTAGGTTAGGTTAGGTTAGGTTAGGTTAGGTTAGGTTAGGTTAGGTTAGGTTAGGTTAGGTTAGGTTAGGTTAGGTTAGGTTAGGTTAGGTTAGGTTAGGTTGGTTAGGTTAGGTTAGGTTAGGTTAGGTTAGGTTAGGTTAGGTTAGGTTAGGTTTTTTTTTTTTTTTTTTTTATAATGTTGCCAACTAGTAGGCTCTTCTGACCATAGGATCAGAGAGTTTCCTAGTCTGCTTTTTATTATCACCACTTTTGATTTTGTGGTGGTTAATTCTTTATTTATTTTATACTTATTTACCAAATCTTTTTTTTTTTTTTTTTTTTTTTTGTTTATTCATTTTGCATGTATTCATTTTGCATGAATGTTTTATGTTCCGTCCACGCCCAAAAAATTATTACATAATTATTACAATATTCAGTTCACATAAACTTATAAACTTATAAACTTATACAGAACTTAATTCTAAATTTAAAAATAATTTCATATTTAATTAAACAAAATTTAATTTACAGATTATTTAATTCATTTCTTTTGCTTTGTTTTTTTTTTTTTATTTATGCATTCTGTTTTTTTTTCTCTTCTTTTTTTTTTTTTACGTTTTGGACTGTTTCTTTTTTGTCATTGAGTTTTGTTTTTTAGATTCTTTTTCTTTTTTTTTTTTTTTTTTTTTTTATTCTCTTTTATATATCTATAAATTATTAAAAATTTTATCCATTAACATGCCCTTAATATTATAGCATTATAATTACCATGCCATAAAAATACAATTAAATATAAATTCAATTGTGAATGAAAATTTAAACTTGTATTTAAATTCATTCAGAAATTTGACAAAATTAATATTACTAAAAATCATTAAATTAAGAAAAAATTATAATAACAATAATAATCAAATAAAATCAGAAATTAGTTTCATTAAACCTATCATGCAATTTTTGACCCATTTGCCTTTGCAGCTTGCCTCAAAGTATTCTCCGCAAAAGCTAGGAAATGGGTCCGGCGGTTGTCGTCGCTAATTGCTAACCCCAAATTACCTACTATCAGATCCAAATCCATTCTACACTCACAATCATGACGCTGAAGTCCATATTTAGGACAATCTAGCAGTATATGCTCTATGCTCTCAGGACTAACATTGTCGCATGTGCAGAATGGATCGTCTGTCAACTTAAACCTGTGCAGGTATGCTTTTATGCCTGTGTGGCCACTAAAAAGTTGTGTTCGCAGAGCATTTGATTTCATCTTACATAGGATTTGGTGAGCTTGTTTTACGTCGGGGAAGAACATCCTCGTGACTGCGCCGGTCGTCGCGCTGCTGTACCGCTGCTGCCACTTTTGGAGGGTTTCAGTCCTGATGGAGCGCTTTGCGAAGGACAGCGGGAACGCGTCATACACTGGAGCTGCTTTAAGTGTTGTAGCAGCCTTAGCCAGTTCGTCGGCACGCTCATTTCCCGTGATCCCGACATGCGCTCGGATCCAGAAGAGATGAACCCCGTCAACTTCCTTCATTGTCTCCTGGATCTCCCGGGCTACTGGGTTCTCCGTTCCAGGGTCAGCGATGGCTTCAAGTGCTGATCGAGAGTCTGAGACTATGTTTCCACTGTTATTGCTGTCCCTCAGGTAAGTAATAGCCCTCAATATGGCGACCATCTCGGCCTGGAAAACAGAGCAGTAGCTGGCGAGTTTAATTTTGAATGACTTAACTTCTTTGCTGTCTTTCCAGACAGAGACAGCCGCACCAACCTTGTCATTAAGTTTGCTGCCGTCAGTGTAAGCCTTCAGCCAGTCGTTTCCGATTTCATCGGCTTCCTGCTGAGTATTTATGATCCCAAAGCTCGTACGTTGTCGTTTAGAAGGGTGCGGTAGGTGGAACGGGGAAGCTCTCTTTTCCAGAGGCCGTCCCGGAAGAGTTTCGAGGGGCTTGCCTCTCTTGATTTCGTACAGGGTGGCTTGTTCCTTCAGTCTTAAGTCAAGAGGCAAGATCCGGGAAATTAAGACGCTGGATGTAAGGGAGGTAGTGCGATGCGCCCTACTGATCTTTAGCGCAAACATCCGAGTCATGTGGTCCAGTCTTTCCCTTACAAATTTCTTTTCTGCAGCCTGGGCCCATGCACTAGCTGCGTACAGAACCACTGGCTCCACGGTAACAAGGTAAAGCAGCCTCACGATTTCGGAGTTTAGGCCCCACCGAGTCTGCACCACCCTGGACATCATCTTGCAGATGTTAACAGCTTTCCGGTACGTGTTGTCCAGGTGTTCCTTGAAGTTCAGTGTTCTATCAATCGTCAGGCCCAAAACCTTAAGGCTGCTCGACAGCTCCAGCACTCTTCCGTTTAGTGTGAACTGTGGTGCATCATATTTCAGCTTTCTTGTGATCACGACTGCCTGTGTCTTGTGCGTTGCGAAGCGCATCTTGTAGGACGCTCCCCAGTCGGATATCCGGTCTAGAGCCTCATTTATTTTGACTTCCAGATGTGCAGTTGTCTTAGCGCTAGCAATAACAAGGATGTCATCAGCGAAAGCCTGAACATGGGCCTCGAGTGTTTCGGCTACTTCAAGGAGTGGGTCCAGTTGAATGTTCCAGAATAACGGTCCGCAGATTGATCCTTGGACACACCCCTTGTTTGTTTCCTTGCAGACAAGTTCTCCCATATAGCCCAAACTCACGCTCCTTCCCGAAAGGTAGCTTACAATCAGTCTAAAGGTTGATTTGTCGACTCCTTTACTAAGCAGCTGCTTCAGGATACCAGGCCACCAACAGTTGTCAAATGCCCCCTCGATGTCAAGGGAAATGACGGCGACTATCCTCTTCTCTTTTACCCCCTGCTTCATCATTTCAACAGCATCATAAAGGGCATCTTCTGTGCCTGTCTGTGGTGTGAATCCATATTGACGGGGACTCAGAAGTGCCTCACTGCCTAAGTGCCATGCGATCCGGGTAGCCACCAACTTTTCTAGCACTTTACCCATGATTGAGAGGAGACCTATTGGCCTATATGATTTTGGAGCCGAGTAGTCATCCTTACCAGGCTTCGGGATGACCTTTATACGGGCCTTCTTCCATATCCCAGGAAAGTACCCGACCCTGAGGCATGCATTGAAGATGGATGACTGGACCATCGGAGCCACCTCAAAACTGTTCTGGTATATGTCCGACGTCAATCCATCCTCTCCGGGTGATTTTTTAGGACTCATCTTGGTGTAAACCGTTCTAATTTCTTCCAATGTGAAGCGCGGGCAATCAAGTTGACGATCCTCACCAGTAATTTTATCAATAACCTCAGTCATTTCTCTCCTTAGCCTTGCTTGCTCATCATTATCAGTTGACTCCTCATCTAAGGGGTAGAAGGTTTCGGCTAGAAGTTCTGCCGAGGCTAGGGGATCCATAGGATCGGAGATCTTATCACGGCGCAACATTCTCTCCGCCGAACTCCCCTCGCACAGTTTTAGAACTCGGTATGATCTCTGCCAAACTGTCTCCTTTTTCTCTCCCGTACAGAATTCTTTCCAGCTAGCATTTATAGTCGCTTGCATCATCTCCCTGTACTCGGCTCTTGCTATTCTGTACTCTTCAGCCACCATTCCCCTCCTTACTGGGTTCGCTCTCCTTATTCGATCCCTTCGCCTCAGTACCTCCTTCTCTGTTAGTTTTTCCGTCCACCATATCACTCTTTTACCTTTCTTTGTTGCAGGAATCTCCGGCATCGTGCTTTTGCAGGCTTCGAGGATGGCACATGTGTACTCTTCGGCTACGCTTTCAACTTCCGTCGCATCAGTTAAGGCTTCGATGGTGTCTGCGCTAAGGATCCTGTCGGTAAGTTTCGTCTGCAGCAATTTCCGGAAAGCCTTCCAGTCCGCTTTGTCGGTCCTGAATATTCTCGTTCCCGTCCGCCTGTTCTCCAGCTCAGGTTTGTCCAGATTTACTTCAAGTACTATCAGCCTGTGATCGGATAAAGTAACAGACGTGGTGTCAACGTGCCAGTTCCTGACTCTGCCAAGCAGCTCAGTGGAGGAAGCAGTTACGTCAACAATACTGGAGAATACCTTTTCTCCTCGGTAAGTGTGAAATGTTGGCGTGTTTCCCTCGTTAAGGATATTAAGACTATGTTGCGTAACAAACTCCATGTACTTCGCGCCCCTACCGTCCTCCTCGCGGCAACCCCACCAAGGGCTCGCTGCGTTGATGTCGCCGGCGACGAGGATGTTAACTGTCCCCATCTTTGTGATAATGCCGTGAATCTTACGCAAATCGTCTTCTATGTCTAGAGTTTTATCTAAATATAAGTTTATAACGCCTAACTTAGTGTTTCCTACTTTAAAAATTACTCCTACAATAGACTCATAAACAAAATCAGGGTTTTCTATCACATCTATATTAGGGTCAACAACGACAACCGCCGCGCGAACTGGTTTCAATTTATCGTTTGTTTTCTTTTGAATTACTCTCAAGTTGGTGGAGACATGACCTTTAGCCCCCACATATGGTTCCTGTAGTAACAGGAATGAAAAGCTCCCTGAAGTAGCTGCATGCAGGCACTCTTTCATAGCAGAGAAGCCTCGACCCAGGTTAGCTTGTCCTATTTTAAGAGTCTTTTGGGTGCCCTCGGCTAGCAATTGTAGCAGGTTAAGCTGCGTGCCAGGCGGTCCCATTTTCTCCATTCTGGGCACTCAGATGCATACGCTGGATGAGCGCTATACTTTGACTGGCTTGATTGAGTGCAGTGTACACATCTTGGTGAGAAACTGCGATTTCGGCACTCACGTGTGTCATGCTCCTCGGAGCAGTACCCGCATCTCACCTTCTCCTGACAGTCCCGGGCTATATGGCCGAAGGCCAGGCACCGGTAGCATTGGACTATTGGAGACTGGTCAACGGCCGGGACTGTTTGGTATCCGATGCGAAGCTCCTTGTCCCTCAGACTGTTCCACAGGGCTGGACTCATTTCCAGGATCACATTAGCTCTTGCGTTGTTACGAACCCGGCTACGACGCAGAACCTTAACCGTGATCTTGTCTGGCATTGGATCCAGCAGCAACTTTCGATTTTGGGTGACCAGGGCCTCCTCGATTTTTGTATTGCTTAGGTCATTGGCAACACCTAGGAGCTTCAAAAGCGGAAGCTTTACTGCTGGCTGAGTGACGGTAAGCTTCTCAGAAGACTTTGTGATGGCCTCTTTTAGTGCCCTTCTGTCACTTTCCGAATCGCAGTCGATAATCACTTTCTGGTTCCGGACTTTTCTAAGGCTGCTCACTCCTATTCCCAAATGGACCACGTCCACCCTCTCCTTCAAATTCTGCACAACGTCAGAACTCGAATGGAGAGGGTCCACTGATTCAACCAAAATCGGGTATCGTGGCCTCAACAGTGCTTCTTTATAGGAAGCACCAAGACTCCCGACTCCCGAGTTGGCTATTGGAATAGGTGAGAGTGGTTGTAATGGCTTTGTTATGCCCGGTTCCAGACGGGGATCCTGCGACATTACCTCCTGTCTCAAGCTCTCTACCGCCGTTCTAATAGGAGCTGTAGTTTCAACTGTTGCATCTCTGAGTTCAAGCAGGCTGCGTTTAATGTCATCCATTTTGGAGGACAGAATTGCTGTGGTTTCCTTAAAGTCAGGGTTGGCCTTAAGGTCCTTGATCTCCACGGAATTTTTTTCTACTATGGCATGGGTCTCTCCACAGATTTCCATTATTGGTCCCAGCTCCGGTGTTACCACAGACTCCAACAGCGCTTCCTTTACTGCGAGGCAGATGTCATACTTGTCTGGAGTCTGCAGAGAATTAGCTTCATCGGGTCTCATCTCTGGTGGTGTTTGCGCATTCTTGAGAAGGCTATTAACGTTCCTTCGCAGTGTGTCTAGCTGTGATGAGACGTTCCCAATGTGGGAGTTCAGTTTTGTGATTTCAGACCGGACAGCATCCCATTCTGGGCTGACACTGTCCGATTGACCTTCTTTTACGCTAGAACTCCCGAGTTGAACGTTCCTATCTAGGTCCCTGATAGCCTGCCCAACTTCTCTTATTTCCCTAAAAGGCGTTGCCGTCTCGTAGCCAAGCCATAGTCTAATGGCTTTAGCTTCCTCCAGAGTCCCTCCTATGTCCGTGCGAGCGAGGGCAAGCTCTGAATATGAGTGCTCCCACATCCTCTTGAGCTCCTTTGAGTGCGCTCTCTCGACGCGAACCAGTTCCACAGCGTGTCGTGTGCGTTCTTTCTCAAGGTTATTAAGGTGTCTAGCCCTAGACTCGGACAGAGACAAAACGGTCTCATATAGGAACTGCATGCAGTCCAGAGCGGCAATCTTGCATTCTCGCTTCATGTTGCCAGCTGCTTCCAGTGCTGACTTTCCCTTTTGTAAGTGGTCATTGGCGAGCTTGCTCGCCGAGTCGGTTTCCACGCGCGTCTTCCTCTTCGGGGTTGTATAGAGGACGCTTACCCGTCTTTCCGCATCCCCTATGATCGATGATACGATCGAAGAACCAGCATCGCTATTGGGTGTCTCTGGGCGCGGGATATTGACCGTCTCCAACATTCTGTCAACCAATTCAAGGGTATCCAGGTGCTCTTCACTAGGACGCTCCGCCTGTTTTGACTGTGGTACGAGTGCGCTTGGGGCGTCCGAACACATAGGTGAGGTTCCTTCTGAGAGGGCTGGTCGTATCTCAGTTGGAGTTCCTCCGTGAGAAGAAGAGCCCTCATCTGGCAGTGAACACGGCTTTTGGGTCGTCGTCAGCTTAGCCAGAACCTTTTCCCTTAGGGATTTAATGGGCTTGGACACAGCAGATGCCAACTTTTTGTCCTTCGCGGGCTTCGTTGTCGAAGACTTTGTTGAAGATTTCGTGGACGCGGTGGACATGACGTAACAGATGACAAGAAAATTCCCAAAAAGACCCTGGCAGCTTCCGAAATCCACCCAACTTCAGAGTACGGAATATGATTGCTTGAAGCTTAAAAGACCTATAATTCAAGAATCAAGAGTCGCAGTGTGCGTGCTTGGACCAAATGTAGTGGAAATTAAAAAAATTCCAGAGTCTAGTTATAGAAAATGGTTTTGGAAAACTCTATGTAGAGTCATCAAAATTAGGTGTTAAATAAGGTTTCGTCTGTCTTACTTATGTCAGCATTGAAAACCACATCTCTCTACGACGAATGGTTAGCTCACAAAACGTTATTTAAAAATTCAAGATGGCGAACAAAATGGCCGACAAATTGAGGTTTTGGGCTATCTCCGGAACCAGACGTCGCAGGAAGTCCGTGTTTGGACTAAAACATTCGTCTTATTAAGCGCTAAACGATTATATAAGAAAGAATGTAAAGATTTTGAAATTTTCATCTGAAAATGCTGAAAAACTCCAAATGAACCACAAATCCGTTACCGATGAAGCAAATTTAATTCTAGAAACGCCTTTAATATTTAACAGGTAGTGTGCACAAATTTCCCTGTAAATTTGTTACTTCCGCATCCGCTAGAGGTTGCCACGTGCCACGTGCTTTTCAGACAATTGTAAATAAATCTGAAACCGCTTGCTTTAAAAATCTGAAACTGCACAAAACTATTGCATTCTAGGTTTTGCATCTATGAACAAAATAAACTGATAGGTTGTCGCTGAAAAACTAAAATAAACGAAGTTTAAAAATGTGAAAAATATCAAAATTTTGAAAATTTGCTATTTCTTGTCTGAAAATTATCGAAATTCAAGAATTCAAAGTGCCTCCTTAATAAACTACTTAAGATGCACAAAACCGCAGTTTCAGATTCCCAAAAACATAAAGCGCCACTGAGCACGTGGCCACGTGGTTTTTAGAAAATCTGTTATAACTTTTAAACCAACTGTCAGAAAAATAAAAACAAAAGTGCTTATGGTGGACCTAATTAAAGCTGTCAAAATGGCAAAATAAAATCGAGGTGTTATCGCTGCAGATTTTGCAGCGTTTGCAAAAAACTAGCAAAATTTTACCTTTTTGGTGAAAAATGTGTTTGTCCGCTCCAGAACTTGTTTCTGGGATATGTTCGGATCTAAACACTGCATCCAAAAGGTAGCACACCACAAAACGCACACTTTGACACAAAAACCACCGAAATCGGAGCACTTTTACTATTTTTTTAGATTTTTCGACACGGGAGCGGCTTCCAGGAGCTGCTCACTCGGCGGCGGGTGGGCGCGGACGGGTTAGGTTAGGTTAGGTTAGGTTAGGTTAGGTTAGGTTAGGTTAGGTTAGGTTAGGTTAGGTTAGGTTAGGTTAGGTTAGGTTAGGTTAGGTTAGGTTAGGTTAGGTTAGGTTAGGTTAGGTTAGGTTAGGTTAGGTTAGGTTAGGTTAGGTTAGGTTAGGTTAGGTTAGGTTAGGTTAGGTTAGGTTAGGTTAGGTTAGGTTAGGTTAGGTTAGGTTAGGTTAGGTTAGGTTAGGTTAGGTTAGGTTAGGTTAGGTTAGGTTTTTTTTTTTTTTTTTTTTTTTTTTTTTTTTTTT